>CANTUR010000855.1:0-1290869 GCA_947683625.1 Mallotus nudiflorus
ATTAACTAATGTGGGCCTAAAATCTAATTAACCTAATGGGCCTAAGTTGATTTTAATTATTTAAAGTTGTAAACCATTTTTAAACCTATTTATTTAGTGGGTTAGACCTAAACGTGGGCTTGGGGCCCAAAAAACATAAAAAAAAAATAAGTCCAAAATAAATAAAACACAAAAAATAGATCAAACAAACATTACAATGATTTTTCTAAAAAAACCCTAAATTAATTACATGCAAACCCTAATTTAAGCTACTACCACCATTGATTTTAATTAATTTCTTACCCAATTGAACCTAATTACCTAATCAATTTTAAAATACAGAAAATGAAAATTTACTATTCCCACTACTGGGGCTATTACAAACTACGTACAAAATTAAAATTATACACCCAAAAATTAAAATAACTACATAGAACATCAAAAATGAAAAAATAAAAAAAAATCCTAAGAACTATTGAAGAAATAATAAAGGTTCATCAATGGCATTCCATGGACCTTCTGTTTAATTCAACACAGGTGGTATCCTTCTCCTCAATCCACATATGAACATAAAAAAAAAAATAATTAGCAATGAAATCAGATAATCAAAATAATAACATAAATAAAAGAAAAAATCATAAACAAAAAATAAAAAAAAGTAATAAAAGAAATAGAAAAATAACACTGGAGATTTAGATGTTGTGCAAGTGCCCTTTTTGGGCCCCTCAGATTAGGATTTTCACCGTTGAAATTAAATTGTTTGTTGATTCTGGACTCGGATTTGATTGCGTTTAAGGACACTGACAGTATCCAAAATTGGGATTTTTTAGGGTTTCTGCGTTTTTTTTTTTTTTTTGTGTAAAAGCTTTCCAGAAAGAAAAATCATTTCGAAAACCAGAAGAAAAAAAGTTCCCCCTCAGCAAAACCTCTCCAAAAAATCTCCTCCTAAAAAACCCTTCTCACCGCACGCATGCAGACTTTGCTTTTAAATGCAGAGTCTGCGCGTACTGAACTTCCTCCAAAGGAGGACTGGACTGATGATCAAATAGCGGTTATTTTTATTTCAAAAAAAGCCTTCTGCGTTTTTTTTTTAAAAAAACCTTATCAGATAATCAAGGATAAAATTTGAATTTTTAACCAATTAAAACACTGAAAAAATCGATACAAATAACGAAAAAAATGTGAAAAAATCAAAAAAATGAAATTATTGCGCATTGGGACTGTGCAATGCCGATCTAAAAATTTATTTATTTTAACTTTTAATTACTAAAAGACCCTTGAAAAAATGACTTATTTACAATTAAATCCTAAAAAATATTACAATTTAGTCCCTAAAGTCCATAAAATCAACAATCAAGTTTAATTTTTGAATAAATTTCATCATAGGAGCTTACATATATAACAGTAGACTTCTAGTTTTATTAAGAGGGGCTTGCTCTATATATAGCAGCAGACTTATAGTTACTAGTGAACAACATGATGCATATTTCCTGATTTTGCTTGTCTCACAACATGGTGCATAACAACGTTTCTACAACCATACTAATTGCTAGGACAACTACTAATTAAAACAGGAGAAGTACTCATTAAGTGCACATTGCTTGGCGGTGATGTAACAATTATCCGCGAGAGCCTTCATTTTTCTCCTCTGATGACTCGAAGGTAACCGTTTTTGTTGGACTGTCCCTCACGGTCAAGCTGAGGATTTCAGGCCTTGAATAATGCCCCACCACATCAAATAAGATCTTCGCCTGTGCTATTTCTCCCAAGATCTAGCAATTATCATAAAAAATCAGTGCCCCAATTCTGTAACTGAAAAACATTAATAAAACTGAATCCTATGCATCATTCAAGCAACATTGATCATTTGAAGCGATGCACCAACACAGACATGGAGAAATTGAGTCACAAGCTATAACAGTCAGATAGAAATAGATGGAGTCGCTAAAACTGCATGATTTCCTTCATAAATTGAAATGGACAATGGACAACTAGCTAGGAAGCACAAATTCTCCACACCTTAATTTATCCATATGGAGCGTACATTGCTTTTTGCAAACATTAAATATAAAGTATAAAATGATATATCCTTGTTCAATAAAAACAGTGGCATGCATACCTAGGTCTGCTGAGATGAGTGCCTCTCCGTCATAATTGGGTCCCGCTAAAACCTTTCCCAAGGGTGATATAATGACACTGCCTCCAGAAGACACAACTGAATCCGGTGTGAGGCTTTCTTCTGTTCCAGGGAATATGTACTCGGGAGAAGGTGGGTAATCTTTCCTCCGACAGAATTGATTGGCAGACAGCACGAAACATCCACCTTCAAGAGCAATGTGTGTTAACGTTGCTTGCCATGTTTCCCTGGTATCAGCAGTAGGCGCACAATATATTTGAACACCTGCAAAATTAAGTAAATTATATTTGACAGATTAAATGAGCGCTATTGTACCTACATTTGCTTATAGCAGAAGAAAGCAGTCTGATACCAACTAAACAATAATGTCATGCACATGATCTTCTTCTAATTAATCAAGCAAATTGAGAGATTCTTTCATCCAAAATATATACCTGATGCAAAGATCTATCCCTTAACCTATTAATGTATTAAATGGAGTTATACTACTTAACATTAAACAATTTTTACAACCTTCTTAATGTTTATGAAAAGTTGAATCTTTTTTATTTTTGATTTTTCTAGAGTCATGTACTTTGCAAAAATTATTTTACATTCAAATTTTAATTCCTCATTAAATTTAAATTATTATCAACTAATCTAATTGTATACTTACACAAATTTATATCTATTAAAAAAAATCACATAAAAAAACAATTATTCTTTTCAACCTTCTCATCCTCTTATAGTTTTTATATTTAAAAGTTTAATTTTTAAGTAAGTCTCTTATTTTTTCTAAACATTGAAATCTTAAATCACACTTATATAATTTATATTTTTATTTCTACAAAAATCGATCTTGTAATTTTTTAATTTATTTTTAAAAAAATTAAAAATTATTAGAAAATATTTCCTATATAATTTTTATTGTTTTTTTATAATTTAACTATGTTTTATTTACTATAACATCCTTGAACTTTTACTTATTACACTACTAGATCCCTGAATTTTCAATAATTAGTATAACATCTCTAAGGTTTTACCCTGACAAACGATTACATCTCTATAGTTTAATTTACATTAATGGACCAATTTGAAAAAACTAAAAGTTCTATCTGATTCCCGAACTTATAATATAGTTTTAAATACATCTATTTTTATTAAATTAACATTTATTTCTTTAACTTATTGTGCTTTTATTGCAATAATAATTATTGTAACCAATTATTTTTTTTATTTTTGTTATTAGCATCAAAATTAATTTAAAACAAATTTATTTCAAATTGACACTACTTCAATAGGAATATGTAATCTACACTATAAATTAATTAGTTAAACTTTATCATATTTACATGAACTCAAATTTACCGATTATTACCATATTAATACGACTTATTTTTAATATAATAAGTCAAAACTCTATTATGTTATAGGAATCAATCCTATTTTAAATATATATATAAAGAGAGAGTTCTACTAGTGTTTAGTCAAATAGCTAATCATCATACAAAATAATTAATTGATATAAAAATAAAAAATTTAGACACTTAATTCAAAAAAAATCTGACAACTAAAATAGTAAAAATTGAAGTTAATATATTGTTTAGCTTTGAAAAATATTTTCTATTTTTTAAAGTTTTTTTTCTATTTTTTTCTCTTCCAACTGTGTAATTCTTCCATTTGCTAAAAATAGCTCACCCTTTGGCATACATGGCTGTCCTAAGAAGTGGCATTCTGTTTTCCCAACAAATGGCACCACCAAGTTTTCCAATCGGAGTTTCAAATACCGAAATTGTTGAGGCATCCCCAGATCCCCAAACTACACGCTCCACTGCTGTGGGCATGAGCTTTCGGTGCTTCCCCATGTAATGACCTTGAGCATTGAAAAACAGCAAAGTGCAATACAGAGTATATCCATCCTTCTCTATCACACCCATTACCAAATATACATTACACTTCCCAGCCATTGCTGCCAATCGATCAACCTCAGGACCTGCATTTATTCCAAGTTATAATACACTTATAGTATTAGTGCATTTAAAGCATCATAAAAAAGGAAATTTTACCGGGTACATGAATGGCTGCAGCATGATACTTGCAGAAATTCTCTCCATCAATGGTTGAGCTAAAATTTGATCCACGAGGATAACCACCAACAAATGCTTCTGGAAATAAAACCAACTGGGATCCACATCCAGCTGCTTCTGCCAGTAATTTCTCAGCCTTATCTGCGTGAACATGAACAACATGGAATCAGATCAAGCAAGTGCAAAGGCTAAATCGAACTTTAGTGAAATACAAAAGCTTTTATCATGCATGAGATCGTCATGCCTCATCCGAGACAAATTTCAAGAAAAACATAAAAATAAAGTCAAGACTCGACTACCAGTTGTACTCGCCACTACTTCAGTAATCATCGTAAAAATTAATCCAAGAAAAGAGAAGCTCAAGCAAACAGAGTAATCAACGGAATAAAATGAGCTATAATCTGGAAAAAGGTTTAAATTATTAATATATATACCAAGAGTGGCGGGAGTGTCAAAGAAGACAGAAGAGGCCTGGACAATGGTGGCTCTGACAGTCGATGGGGAGGAGTCTGCTGCCATAGTCTATTCTACCGCTTTCAGTATGAAGCTGTTTTGGTGTCTGAAGGGTAAAACCAACCGTTGAAGAGTCTTTGCAAAAGAAAAACCAATAAATAAACTTAGACCAACCGATGAAGAGTCTTTAGTGTTATGACGGAATTTGGTTGGATACTGTGAAACTAGATGGGTGCCCGGGCCCTACAATAATTGCAAATGCTGCAGAATTTGTCTAATACAAATTTGTGGAGTTACTACAAGAAAATAGAAATTTAGGGTCTGTCACTATTTAGCATCAATAAAGTAATTTCGTTGGATGAAAATAAAAAATTTGGCACTAAATTAACAACGGAAACTGAATTCCGTCACTAAATTTTTAATATTTTTTACTAAATTTTAAACTATTTTTATAATTAATGACACTGAAACTGAATCTATATTAACATTATTTTTATCAAATTTTTATAATTACATTTTTTTATAATTAATGAAACTTTTAAAATTCAATTAATAAATATCTTATATTAAATTTATTAAAAAACATTTGATAGGCCATATTTTTATTTTTAAAAATTTTTTATTTTTAAAAATTTTTTATTTTAACAACATATTAATTTTATTTTAATATTTTTACAACATTTGATAAGAAAATATTCCATTCCTTTATTTTTTGTAAAATTAATAGATTAAATTCTTAAAAATTAAAAATAGCGACAAAATTCAAAATCTGTCACTAAGTTATTCAATTTTTTTTAACTTTTAAATTATTTTTTTTAATTTTTAGTTCGATTCAATAATTTTATGATAAATTAATATTCTAGTATAATTTTAATGAATATATAAATATTGTATCATACTAATTAATTATATAAAAAATATATAATGCTAATAAAATATGAAATAAAAAGCAAATTCGTAATTCTAAACTAAATAGGTTGAACGAAATAGAATTTTTGAAATAAAGAATAACGAGAATTATGGTATTTTGAAATAACATTAATTAAAATTATTATTAAATAATGTTATATAATTAAATTATAAATTATATAATTTTTAACAAAACTATATAGTTTTGATCCTACCTATATCACTCTTGTTTACTTAATGTAATAACCCTGGTTTTTAAATTATTTTATTATATATGAGATATGTAATTTTAATAAAAATTTTAAAGTTAAATTTAATTATTTTACTATTTTTGTGATTAATTATTATTATTTTATGTTTAAATAAATTTTTTACGTAAATATATTATTTTGAACGTTTAAATTTCATTGTGTATATTTATTATTTTTGAATACTATTATTTTAATGACATTAATTTAGTGTATGGTTATTTTAATATTATTTTTTTAAGTGCTAACATTATTTTATTAACTGATGTGATTTTGAGTATTATTAATATTTTTAAATTATTTCACTATCATTATTAATGTTATTATTGTCATTGTTATTTTATGTGAATTATTATTTTAATTATCGTGTGAGATTATTATCATAGTATTATTTTAATATTAATATTTTGAGTACATCAATATTATTTTATTTTTATTGATTTACATTATTACATTATTAAATTATTTCATAAATATTATTTGTTTAATAACAATTGTGCTGTGTTATTATTATGATGGTTATTATTTTTATTTTTATCATTAGTATTATTTTAATAACACTAGTTTATGTGCATTATTATTTCTGTTATTTTTTTTATTAAATATACATTATTTGTATTATTAATTATTTAACAATTATGGTTATTATTATTGTTACTTTTAAATGATATTTTATGTGTTGATATTAGTTCAATATTTATGTGTGTGTGATTATGTTGTGAGTGTGTGAATATATATATATATAACCTAAAGTTAATAGATTAAATGAGTGGTGGAGAATAAATTAACCTAAAGTTAAGTTATATTATTATTATTATTATTATTATTATTATTATTATTATTATTATATACAAAACATGTGCAGAGAACCAATTTCTTCCCTTTCTTCCCACAAATCCTAACCCTCTATTGTCATTGTGCTTCTTCTTTTTCCTCGCGTTGCTCAACCTCTACCAGCACCACCCGAACCTTCCCGAAACTACCATCTCCTTCCCTCTTCTCCCCTACCTTCTCCATCTTCTTCTTGTCGATAGACAGCATGCAGAAGCAGCAGTGGCAACAACATGGTTCAATGGTCGCCGGTGGCTTCCTGACGGCGAGAGCTCAACTTCCTTGGCTCGGTCGACTCCTTAAATTGAGGGGAAGTTGATTTTGAACTTGATCAAAGCTCAAAGCTAATCGTTTGAGAGTTTTAGGTAATTTTTAGTTTATGTCTAATTTCTTTTTAATTTTTTTAGCTTGATTTTAGTTGATTTTTAATAATTTATTTTAGAAATGTTGATCTATGCATCTTAATCTACTCATAGGTATTTTAGTTTATTTTTCTGATTTTTGGTTAATTATTGAATATTTTAATCATTAAAAATGAATTTATGTTAATTAATTTTTTTAATTATGCATTTGGTTAAATTATTGTTATTAATTTTGGTGTTGAGAAATTAATTTTTGGGATTATTATATAATTTTTATAAATATTTTTAATTTATGTAAATTTTGGAATTTTGAGTTAAATGTGTATTTTGGTTGAATTTAGAGTTTAATTCTGTGTTTTAGTTGATATTAGAATGTAATTTGTTGATAAAATAATTTTTATGAATATATATATATTTTTTATGGAATTTTATATAATTTATGTGTATTTTAAATTATTAGATTAAATATGTATCTTTATATAAATTATTGGGTAAATATGTGTTTTGGTTTATATTAGTATATTATATGTTGATTAAATAATTTTAATGATTTTATATAATTTTTAAGGAAATTATTTAGTATATTGGATATTTTGTATTATAGGGATTAATATGTAATTTTGTTAAGATTATAGTTAAACATTATGTTTTAGTTGGTTTATAATTATTTACAGTATTAAAATTATTTTTACAAATTATTAACTATTTTTAACTAATTAATACTAATTTTCAAAAAATTATTTTCAAATAATATATTATATATTATTTTGGAAATAAAATGGGTTTTAAACTAATTTTAATATATAATTAAACTATTTAAGCAATTAAATGTGAATTTTATTATGTTATGTTGAATAATTGTAAAAATTGAATTTTTACTAATATTATATAATATTTGAGATTTATTAATTAATTATGATAATTTTAAAATATTATGTAAATAATAAGTGTATTTATTATTTTGAGACTAAATGTGTATTTTATTATTTTAAATGATGTTAAATTGTGATTTTAAATATTATTTACAATTTATGTTAATTTAATTGTAAAATGAAAATTTTATTCCATTTATGAATTTTTATTATTAAATATTATTTAAATTAGAATTTTTTGTTTTAGTTGGAAAATAAAGGTTTTTAAATATTTTTATGGGTTTTTGACGATTTTTATTATTTTACAGTTTAATATTGTTGTTTTGTAAATTGTGAACCTCGGTTGGGGATTTGTGGAATTTGAGGTCCCAACTTGAGGTGTTGCGCTTTGAGATTTTAGAAATATGTTTTCTATGTAGGATCAACGCTACTTTTGTAGGGAGATGTCCATTTTACAAAGGAGATTCTACCGAAATTTTTGTAGATTTCTTGTAAAACGTAACAACCGGTCCGAGTCTAGTTTTAAATTTTTTAATGAGTCTGTCTATAGTAATCCTAGAAGTGTAAAAATTAGAATTTTATTCTTATTGTTGTTGTTATTTTATTTTTCTAGATGCGTCGAGACCGAGGCCTAACGGACCAGGCCCGTTGAGTCTGTCTCGTGGAACATGTAAAAATTAGAAGTTTATTGTTATTGTTATTGTTATTGTTATTTTATTTTTCTAGCTGATTTTTAATATGTTTTTAGACTAATTAAGTAATTTGGATTTATAAAATGAATTTCCATAAATATTTATGGAATTATCGAGAAATGTCGATTTTTTAAAAATGTTATATTATTGATTAGGGTTTTTAAGTCATTATTGGTAAATTAATTACTTTTGGTGTTTTAATACTTATATTGCCATATTTTGATATTTAAAGGGTATTTTTGGTATTTATTGAATTTTAATATATTTTATTATGTTATTTGACTTGTGTTGATTTGTGGATCTCAGTTGGGGATTTTTGAAGTTCGGGATCCCAATCGAGGGTTATGAGAATTTTGTATTCAAAGTGTACTTTTCTTGCATGACCGACTCTACTTTTGAAGTAGAAAGATATCCATTTTATAGAGCAGGTTCTGTCGAATTTTTGGTAGAATTCTCGTAAAATGTGATATCAGGTCTAATTCTGATTCTGTATTTATTTGTGTTTAGGAATTCTAGATCGAGTCTTTAGAAGTGTAAGTTAGATATATTCTAATGTCATAATCATTTTTATTGTTTAGTTATGCCGAGACCGAGGCCTGGCAGACCAAACCTGTCGGACCAGTCTCAAGGATTGCATCCCTGTGAGTTATTATAATAGATATACATTGCTTTAGGTTGCATGTTTTAGAATTATATGTTTTAAATGTAAGATTTTGCATAATTGCTTTAGTGTATGCTTAAGAATATTTTAAGTATATTATTGGTATATCTTAAAATAAATGCATGTTTTCTTTTTTATTTATGTTCAAATTATGTTTAAGTATATTATTGGTTAATTTTGAGTATATTTCATGATTTAATTGAATTTATTTTACATATATATACCTAAAATATACTTAGTTTATTTCAGGTATATTTCTAGTATACATATGGTTTACGTGATCATTTTGGATGACTTTATACATTATTTTGTTACTCATATGCATGTTTTAATATAAATAAAGGATATCGATAGAACGTGCTTCCTAGTGGGCAACACTAGGATCGAGTACATACCGGTGCGATAGATGATAGGTTGAATTACTAACTTAGTTGTGGAATTATGATTTGATTGATTTGATTAATGTGAGATGTGATTAATATTTGAAAATAATTTTTGAAAAATAGTATAAATTAGTTAAAATTAGTAAATAATTTGTAAAAATCATTTTTATACCTAAAATAATATTAAAACCAATTAAATTTAATATTTAACTAAAATAACTACCAAATTACCCCTAATATATAAAAATATACATAAAATACTAAAAATATTCAAAAATTCAATAAAAATTATATAAATACACAAATTATTTTCTCAACATATTATTCATTAAAATCAACAAATGCATTTAATTAACCAATAATTACTAACAAAATATATATTTAACCTATATTTCCAAAACTAACCTAAACTAAAAATAATTATAAAAATTACAAAAAATTCATAAAATTTGCAAATTAAATTCTAAAATTAATATTAACCACCAATAACACCAAAAATCACAATTTCATAATTTATTTAATTAATTTATGAAAATAATAAAATAATAAAAAATTCACAAAAATCAAAATAATTCCCAAAAATTACACAAAAATTCAGGGATGTAGATTGAGCTAAGGGGAAAATTTTTTTTGAAGGGATTTCTCATGAATCAAGCAAAAATAATAAAAAAAAATTGAAAAATTAAAAATAGCCGAAATAAAAACGAGCTTAAAACCTCACCACCATGCATTTTCCAACCAAAAGGATCTTAGAACCTTCCTCCTCGAAGCTCCATGAGTTCAACGCCATAAAAAATGCTTGATTTGGTGGTCGGACGGAGGAGAATGACGAGGAAAACGATTTCGGGCAAAATGGGCTGCTGAGGTCGACACCGGCGCCGGAGAAGGAAAGGAAGGCGACGGAGCTGGCTGGGGAGGAGGTGATCGACAGCGGAAGGGCTAGAGGCACACCGACGGCCGGCAAATGGCAGAGATAGACGGTGGGGATAGGGGTCGGGGAGAGAGAAAGTGATAGGGGGAGAGGTTTTTTGTTATTATGTATATTTATTCATAATACTATATAATAAAAATTTAATAAACTATATAATATAATGTATATTATCATATTATACAATATTCACACACCACACATCTATATTCACACACACATATATATATACACACATATATTAATATATTACACACTAATATTAATAATATACACACATTTAATTAATATTAAACCCTAATTAATTATATATGTGCATATATATATATGTGCATATATATATATATATATATATATATATATATATATTAACTAATAAAATACATTTAAATAATGTAATTTATTAAAATAATAATATTAAAATATTATGCATCAAATTAAGTATTATTAAAATAATATTTTCCGAAATAATAAACTTTAATGCATACATTTATGTAGAAAACTTTAATTAAACATAAAGATAATAATATTTATTCAAAAAATAGTAAAATAATCAAATAAAATTTTAAAATTATTAATACTGCATATCCTATTTTAAAATAAAATAATTTAAAAACTCGAGTTATTACATTAAGTGAGTCTGTATAGCTAAAGTGATGTTATGGTTGATTGAGATTACAATTAATAGGGTTCTATTTGATCCTTCATGTATTAAAATAAATATTTTTTGTATTTATTATATTTATAAAAGCAGAGTTTGACATTTGTGTGAAATGCATGTATATGCATATATGTATATATAAGAATGCCTGACTGAATATGGTTTAGATTGCATGTATATATAATATAATAATTCACTTAGTGAGGTCTGACCCCCCCTCCCCCCCTGCTTAATTTTTTTTCAGGAGATCTTATATCGTCAAACCTTAGTAGTAGAATTCTTTGTCGGTGTTCTTCCGTCCTGACTATTTTATATAAATGTATCTTTTGAACTCCGATTTGTATTTTAGAAATTGTAGTAGTAGTGTTATTGTTGCAAAAGAGTATGGTTTGTTTTGATACTTGTACTCTAAGAGTTGTATTTGAATATTGTATGAATATATTTATTTATGAAAGGATTTTGAGTATCTATATTATATATTGATTCAAAAAATTTTAATTTAGTAATACTTTTTATTTATGTATTGCATGTTTTGATTTTCTAAGGCTTATTATGGGTTTCGGATTCGGAAGAATTCCCGTTCCTTAACGTCGGTCACGACTTCTAGTTTTGGGTTGTGACACTTAACCTTTCCCTTTCATTTCCATTTCAACCTAATTCCTTTTATTAACATTTAAGCAGCCCCCAACACCCACCCTCTATCGCCCTCTTTCACAGCCATCCTTTCTCACCACCATCAGTAGCATCATCATCATCATCACCCTTTCTGCTTATCTCAAGTATATGGTTTATGCATACAAGTGGTGCCATTACTGCATTGCAGATGTATTATAATCCAAATTTTTATTAATTATTAATTTAAGTGTGAGATTTTATTATTTGTATAGTTTTACTTAAAATATGGATTTATTGTTAGTGTATAATTAATTTGGGAATATTTAGATTTTTTTAAATATTAGAATATTATTTTTTTTAAATTTAAAATTTATTATTATTATTATTATTATTATTATTATTATTATATATATATATATATATATATATATATATATATATATATATATATATATGCAAAAGTGTTTTTTTCTTTCCTCCCTCTTCCTTTATTTTCCTTCTTTTCTTTCTCTTCTCCTCTTGAGAGCACTCGACACTAACGCCACCACCACTTGTCACTAACCACTGCCACATTGCCACCACCTCCACTGGTCAGCGCTGCCATTAGCAGTCCCTCCCCTCCCCGGGGCCACAACTCGTTCTCTTCCTTTCTCTCTTCCTCTCGGTGATTAGTTAACACTCAGGCTTGCCAATGACATTTTCAGTGACCTCTGAGCTCACTATTGGTTCCAAATTAATCCTCATTCTCTATGCTTCTTAAACCCTCAATCAACTGCGGTTTTCAACTTCGGTAAGTGTAATATCCCATGTTTTTAAAATATTTTTACACTGTACCGAGATATGTAGTGTTAATAATTTCTGTATATTATATGATATTTTTACGAGTTGATATGTATTTAAAACCTATTTTAATTACTGTGTATTATTTTCAGTGTTTTACGTAAAATTTTCCCTGGACTTGCATTTTCGGGGAAATTTTCACATAAACAATGTATTATTAATTATTTTAAATGTATTTTCGGACTTGCATGAACTCATACGTATTTTTAAATTACTAAATAAAGACTATATGTGTATATATTTATTTAATTAGGGTTTAATATATTACCCTAATATTTTATTATTTGTTTATTCATTTATTGTTATTTAATTATTTTATTTAATATTAAATTATTAAAATTATTTTTTATTATTTATTTATTATTATTATTTTAATATTATTTTATTTTATTTTTTTTCTTTTTCTTTTTTTTTTCTTTTTTTTTCTTTTTTTTTTCTTTTTCTTTCTTTTCTTTCTTTCTTTTTCTTTTTTCTTCTTCTTCTTCTCCTTTCCTTCTCTCCCGCGCCCGACCACCACCCACCTCACCCCCCACCGTCTGCAACTCCGGCCACCTACCGTCGGTGTGCCTCCCGGCTTGCCACCGCCGTTCCCAGCCGTCCCCCGCCACCAGCAGCTCCCTTCCTCGGCGCCGGCAGCTCCATTTTCCATTTTTGGCCGAAAATTATCCCTTCACCGTTTCTCCCTCCTCCGGCCACCGTTTTCGACACCGCCGGTCTCTTTCTTCTCCTTGAGCTCCGGTGAGTGTGATTCTAGCTTTGGTTTGAGCTAAAATGGTCTAGAATTGCTTAGGTTTTGAATTTTCCAATTCGGCCATATTAGGGTTTTTGATTTTTTTGAGCTTCTAATTGGATGATTCATGAAAACTCCCTTCACAAATGTTGATCCTAGTAGCTTAATATACATGTATGAATTTTTTTAGAATTTTTAGAGATTTTTTGGATTTTTGGGTATTTTTGAATATTTTAATATTATTTTCTAATTTTCGGAAATTAATTATTTAAATTATGAAATTGGAGTTTATGGTTAAATTAGGTGTTGAAATAAATTATAGGAATTTATTTGGAATTTTTATGAATTTTTAAGTATTTATTTTGAATTATTGAAGTTTATGTGATTTTGGGAAAATTAGGTTAAATGTGTTTTTATTTGAAATTAATTGGTTAATTGAGTTTAATTATTGATATTATTGATAAATATATTGAGAAAATTAATTTTGGATAATTGTATGATTTTTGGTGAATTTTTGAAGTAATTTAAGTATATTTATATATAGGGGTATTTTGGTAATTTTACCCTAAATTGGCTAAAAATGTAATTTAATGGGTTTTAATAGTTATTTAAGGTATAAAAATGATTTCTACAAATTATTTGGTATTTTTAACTAATTAAAACTATTTTTCGTGAATTATTTTCAATTATATATATAATATACGGTTTTTCAAATAAAATGAGTTTTTATTGGTTTTTAATGTATTTAAAGGTTAATTATGTAATTTCTACCTATAAAATGAATTTCTATGCTATAAGGGTATTTTTGGTATTTCTAGAATTATTCTGTGTTTGTGGACTCCGGTTGGTGGACTGTAGTTTGGAGTCCGACCGTGGGATTTTGATTGTGCCTTGTGTAGTTTTTTTGAAGTGTGTTTCTTTGCAGGGTCGGCTCTACTCTTTTGAGTAGAGAGATGTCCATTTTACCGGGGAGGTTCTGCCGAATTTTTGATAGAATTCTCGTAAAACGTGATGTCCAGTCGAACCCTAATTCTGTTTTCGTATTTAAATACTCTAGATCGAATTCTAGGATTTCTATTAGGTTTATTCTGATGTCGATTATTTATTGCTTGTTTAGTTGCGCCGAGACCGAGGGCTAGTGGACCAGGCCCATCGGACCTATCTCGTGGAGCGCACTAGGTGAGTTACTATACTATATATATATGCTTAGGATGCATGATTTAGAAATATATGTTTTATTTTGATTAAAATGCATAAATAATATGATTTGTATTTAAGTATATTTTTGGTATATAATAAATTATATACATGTTTTGTAAATAAAATATATTTAAAATGTTTTTAAATATATTTCCAACTTAATTTATGATTTGATTGAATTCATTTGACATATATATACTCGAAATATACCTGGTTTACTTTTGGTATATTTCCGGTATATATATGGTTTATGTTGTTATTTTATTGAAATTCATGCATCATTTATTTTTGTGAATGAATGTTTTATATTTATTAATGAAGGATATCGATAGAACGTGCTACCTAGTGGGCAGCACTAGGACCGAGTACGTACTGGTACGCCTATAGTATTTAGGCTATAATACTAACTTAATTGTGGATATTGATTGATTATGATTATTTGATGTGTGAGATATGGTTTGGGGTGTGATTGTTGGAGCTCGGTTGACCAAGTGTCTCGGGGCTAATCACACTGGCAGTTAGACTGCTGGAGCTCGGTTGACTTAGTGTCTCGGGGCTAGTCTACTGTCTAAATGGAATAAGTGGATATATTTGGAATTAGTGAGCCTGTATGGCTAGAGTGTTGTCTAACACTATTTCCGAGGTTGCGATATTCTAGGGTTCTATGTGATCCTTCATAAATTGTGATTTTCAATAAAATATATAAAAATGATTTTTATTGCATCTGTATGTAATTGCCTGTATATATATATATTAGATATATACAGTTGACTGTATGCATTGTCACTTAGTGTGTATGTATATATATTATAGTAATTCACTCAGTGAGGTCTGACTCCTCTCCGTTGACTATTTTTCAGGAGAGTCAACATCTTCAGACCTCAGTAGCAGGCTTGTACGCCGGATTTCTTCTGCCCCGGCTTCTTTGTGTAAATTATCTACTTGAGTCTTATTTATTTTATCTAGACACTGCAGTAGTTGTGAATTAAAGTATTGGATTTCATGTATTTTATTTAAAGAGTTGTATTATATTGAAACTGGATTTGTATTAAAAGAGATATATATATATATGAGATGAGATTTGATTTAAATCCAGTTGATGTGAATAATATTATGATATTATGATTTTTATTTCCGCTGCATATTATATTGTTATTGTTATTATTGCATGTTTATTTTATTTTTAGGCTTGCTACGGGTTCCGGATTCGAAAGAATTCCCGTTCCCTAGCGTCGGTCATGGCCCCTGTTTTGGGTCATGACAAAGTTGGTATCAGAGGGGAGTTCTGTGTCAGGGCTTAGTTATGTAAATTGTGGCCCTAGTTTTAAGTTGTGTTTTCTTTTGGTAACTACTGCAGTGTATTAGGTTCGAGTATGTCTTGATAAGTATTCCTTGCTTTAGTTTTCAGCGTTATTCCTCCATTGTCTGTTTTGTCTGAATCTTTCTGTTTGTCTTTTCAGAATGAGGAGGCGAGCGCGTGTCGCTCCATCGGTCGTTGAGGCCGAGGATGATGAGTCTTTTCAGGATGAGGTTTTACCTCCTGAGCAGCCAGTTAGACGTAGAGGTCGTGGCAGAGGTAGACCTCGAGGAGTGACAGGTCACCGTAGGCAGAGAGAGTTATAGGACGAGGAGCCTGTAGAGCCTGAGTTTGATGTTCCTGTTCCTCTAGTTGTTCAGCCTGTTCAGCCTGCCTATCAGCAGGGTGTCACGACCCAAAACAGGGGCCATGACCGGCGCTAGGGAACGGGAATTCTTTCGAATCCGGAACCCGTAGCAAGCCTAAAAATAAAATAAAAATGCAATAATAACCATAAAAATATAATATGCAGTGGAAAATAAAATCATAAATATTACAATATCATCCATAACAACTGGATATAATTCAAAACTCATCACATCGCATATATAATCTCATAAATGTATAATCTTTATACAAATCCAGTTTTACTATAATACATCTCTTTAAAACAAATACTTTATTTCATAACTACTGCAGTGTCTAGATAAAATAAATAAGACTCAAGTATATAATTTACATAAAGAAGCCGAGGCGGAAGAAATCCGGCGTATCGACCTGGTACTGAGGTCTGAGGAAGTTGACTCTCCTGAAAAATAGTCAACGAAGGGGAGTCAGACCTCACTGAGTGAATTACTATAGTATATATACATACACTCTAAGTGATAATGCATACAGTCAACAGTATATGAGTAATATGTATATATACAGGCAAGTTCATACAGATGCAGAAAAATCATTTTATATATATTTTGTCTGAAAATCAACTTTTATGAAGGATCACATAGAACCCTAGAATATCGCAACCTCAGAAAATAGTGTTAAACAACACTCTAGCCATACAGGCTCACTGATTCCAAATATATCCACTTAATCCATATGGACAGTAGACTGGCCCCGAGACACTAAGTCAACCGAGCTCCAGCAGTCTGACTGCCAGTGTGATTGGCCCCGAGACACTTGGTCAACCGAGCTCCAGCAATCACACCCAAACCACATCTCACATATATCAATAATCATAATCAAATCGATATCCACAAATAAGTTAGTAATAAAGCCTAATACTATAGGCGTACCGGTACGTACTCGGTCCTAGTGCTGCCCACTAGGTAGCACGTTCTATTGATATCCTTCATTCTTAAATATAAAACATTCATTCACAAAAATAAATGATGCATGGATATAAATGAAATAGCAATATAAACCATATATATACCGAAAATATACCAAACATAAACCAGGTATATTTTGAGTATATATATGTCAAATAAATCCAATCAAATCATGAATTAAACTAAAAATATATTTAAAAACATTTTAAATATATTTTATTAATAAAACATGTATATAATTTATTATATACCAAAAATATACCAAAAATATACTTGAATATAAATCATGTTATTTATGCATATTTAGTAAAAATAAAACATGCATTTTCTAAATCATGCATCCTAAGCATATATATATAATATAGTAACTCACCTAATGCGCTCCACGAGACAGGTCCGACGGGCCTGGTCCACTAACCCTCGGTCTCGGCGCAACTAAACAAGAAATAATTAATCGACATCAGAATAACCCTAACAGAAATCCTAGAATTAAATCTAGAGTATTCAACACAGAATCGGAAATTAGGGTTCGACTGGATATCACATTTTACGAGAATTCTACCGGAAATCCGGCAGAACCTCCCCTGTAAAACGGACATCTCTCTACTCAAAAGAGTAGAGCCGACCCTGCAAAGAAAATACACTTCAAAAATAAACACCACAATCAATCACAACCCCTCGGTCGGACTCCAGACTACAATCTGTCGACCGGGGTCCACAAACACAGAATATATATTCAAATATACCAAAAATATCCTTAAATCATAAAAATACATTTCATACATAGAAATTACATAATAAACCTTGAAACACTGTAAAAACCGATTAAAACTCATTTTATTAGAAAAACCGTATATTATATATATAATTGAAAATAATTCCCGGAAAATAGTTTTAATTAGTTAAAAATACTAAATATTTTGTAGAAATCATTTTTATACCTTAAATAAATATTAAAACCAATTAAATTACATTTTTAGACAATTTAGGGTAAAATTACCAAAATACCCCTATATATATATATATACCTAAATTACTTCAAAAATTCACCAAAAATCATACAATTATCCAAAATTAATTTTCTCAACATATTTATCAATAATATCAATAATTAAACTCAATTAACCAATTAAATTCAAATAAAAACAAAATTAACTTAATTTTACAAAATCACATAAACTTCAATAATTAAAAATAAATACTTAGAAATTCATAAAAATTCCAAATAAATTCCTATAATTCATTTCAACACCTAATTCAACCATAAACTCCAATTTCATAATTTAAATAATTAATTTCCGAAAATTCGAAAATAATATTAAAATATTCAAAAATACCCAAAAATCCAAACAACCTCCAAAAATTCTACAAAAATTCATACATGAAGATTAAACTACCAGGAACAACATTTGTGAAGGAAGTTTCCATGAATCATCCAAATTGAAGCTCAAAAAAATCGAAAACCAAAAGTGGCCGAAATATTCAAATCAAAACCTAAGCAATTCTAGACCATTTTAGCTCAAACCAAAGCTAGAATAACACTCACCGGAGCTCAAGGAGAAGATAGAGACCGGCGGGTGTCGAAAACGGTGGCCGGATGAGGGAGAAACGACGGTGAGGAATAGTGGTGGCGTCGGGCACCCACAGGAAGAAGAAGAAGAAGAAGAAGAAAAAGAAAAAGAAAGAAAAAGGAAAGAGAAAGGAAAAGAAAAAGAAAGAAAAAGGAAAAGAAAAAGAAAAAAAAGAAAAAAGAAAAAAAATAATAAATTTTAATAATTTAATAATAAATAAAATAATCAAATAATAATAAATAAATAATAAAATATTAGGGTAATAATAAACCCTAATTAAATAAATATACACACACAGGCTTTATTTAATAATTTAAAAATATGTATGAGTTCATGCAAACCCGTAAATACATTTAAAATAATTAATAATACATTGTTTACGTGAAAATTTCCCCGAAAATGAAAGTCCCGGGAAAATTTTACGTAAAATACTGAAAATAATAGACAGTAATTAAAATAGGTTTAAAATACATATCAACTCATAAAAATATCGTATATACAGTCAAAATTATTGACACTGCATATCCCGGTACAGTGTAAAAATATTTTAAAAAAAACACGGGATATTACACAGGGTATGTCTGACCCTAAGGCAGCTTTGTTCTATGCCCGAGTTGGCAGGATTGCTTTTGATGGTACTTCTGATCCATTAGATTTTCTGCATGCGATTGAGACTAGGACTCGGACTGCTCATACCGAGTACCAGCGGATTGATCATCGAGTTATCTGTCGAGGGACCAGCTCTAGATTGGTTCATTCAGATGATCCAGCCCTATATGATGATGATGACCTGGGCTCAGTTCCGAGAGCAATTTATGAGGAGATTCTGTCCAGAGCCTCTTCGTTTAAGCTATCGTCTCTGTTTGACCAGTATTTCTCGTGGAGATCGATCTGTAGAGGAGTATACCCGAGAGTTTCTTCGTCTGGGTAGATATGCCGAGGATCTGATACGAGATCAGTATTTTGCTGTTACTATGTATGTTACTAGTTTGGGTTCAGCTTTTGCTGGTATGCCTACAGCAGGTCTTACTTTGGAGTCTGTGATTGAGTTAGCCAAGGAGATTGAGCTGAGATTAGTTAGGCAGGGAGCGATGCCTGATTATTACCAGTTGGGAGTTCAGTCGAGTGGATCGCAGGCTACTCCATATTCGAGTTTTCATGTTGGATCGAGTAGTCAGCAGCGAGGTTCGATTCAGCAGAGTCAGAGACAGCAACATCGAGTGCATCGGAGCAGTAGACATGGCCGTGGAGGTCAGCGTAGATCGTTCAGATTTGGATCAGGTGCTTCGAGCAGCAGCAGTGGTCGTAGTTCTGGATCAGCGGCCAGTGTTTGTCAGACTTGTGGTAGAGTCCATCAGGGACCGTGTTATCTGACACCACTGACATGTTTCAGATGCGGGCAGACAGGACATTTTGCTAGATCGTGTCCTTATTCCGGATATCAGCAGCAGCAGATTCTATGATTCCCACAGTAGTCGATTGCTAGTGCTGCACCCGTGCCATTTCAGTTGCCACCAGCCCAGCATCAGAGTTCCACTCAGTTTGTTCCACAGTAGAGTCGTGGTAGAGGTACTAGAGGAGGTGCCAGAGGTGTTGGCCAGGCTTCTACCAGTCAGCAGGGAGGTCGAGGTCATGCCAGAGTCTTCCATCTGACTCAACAGGATGCTCAGGCATCTAATGCAGTCGTGGCAGGTATTGTTTCTGTTTGTTACCTGGATGCTTGGGTTTTGTTTGATCCGGGTGCCACGCATTCGTTTGTTTCTCCTGTTTTTGCTTCTAAATCTTGTTGGCAAGCTTCGAGGATGGCTTTTCCTTTGTCTGTTGCCACTCCTCTGAGCGATTCCTTGGACACCGATATTGTTCTTTCTGGTTGTCCAGTTCTTATGGGAGATAGAGAATTACCCACTGATTTGATTTTGTTGGATGTGATGGAGTTTGATGTTATTTTGGGAATGGATTGGTTATCTCAGCACTTCGCCGTGGTAGATTGCAGGAATAAGGAGGTGACTTTTAGAATTCCTGATGAAGAAGAGTTTAAGTTTGTTGGTGACAGGAGTTCAGTACCTCAGAATCTTATTTCTGCTATTACAGCTAGGAAGTTATTGAAGAAAGGATGTCAGGGATATTTGGCATTGGTCAGGGATACGTCAGTGAAGAAGTTGTCACTCACAGATGTTCCTGTTGCTTGTGAGTTTCCTGATGTTTTTCCCGAGGAGTTTCCAGGTTTACCACCTCATAGAGAGATTGAGTTCTGTATAGATGTGGTATCAGGTACTACTCCTATATCTATGCCACCCTATCGTATGGCTCCTGTAGAGTTGAAAGAGTTGAAGGAGCAGTTGCAAGAGTTATTGGATAAAGGTTTTATCAGACCTAGTGTTTCTCCTTGGGGTGCACCAGTCCTGTTTGTGAAGAAGAAGGATGGTACCCTGAGACTGTGCATTGACTACAGAGAGTTGAATAAGGTGACAGTGAAGAACAAGTATCCTCTCCCGAGGATAGATGATTTGTTTGATCAGCTACAGGGTGCACAGTTCTTTTCTAAGGTTGACTTGAGGTCGGGTTATCATCAGCTGCGGATTAGTGAAGCTGATATTCCTAAGACAGCATTCCGCACTAGATATGGCCATTATGAGTTTCTGGTGATGTCTTTTGGTTTGACTAATGCACCAGCAGCTTGTATGGATCTGATGAACAGAGTATTCAGACCGTATGTGGATCAGTTTGTAGTAGTCTTCATTGATGATATACTAGTATATTCGAGGAGTATGGAAGAGCATGTATATCATTTAAGGATTGTACTACAGACACTGAGAGATCATCAGCTTTATGCTAAATTCTCGAAGTGTGATTTCTGGATGGAGAGTGTTTCTTTTCTTGGACATGTAGTGTCTAAAGAAGGTATTCAAGTTGATCCACAGAAGGTTGAGGCAGTGTCTGAATGGCCTAGACCTACTTCTATTACAAAGATTCGAAGTTTTCTGGGTTTAGCCGGGTATTATAGGCAGTTTGTGCAGGATTTTTCCAGGATTGCAGCCCCTATGACTCGCTTGACTCAGAAGAATGTTAAATTCGAGTGGTCAGAAGCTTGTGAGAATAGTTTTCAGTTGTTGAAGCAGAAATTGACCACAGCGCCAGTATTAGCTTTGCCTAATAGTGTGGATAAGTTCACAGTTTACTGTGATGCCTCTAGAATTGGTCTTGGTTGTGTGTTGATGCAGAATGGAAGGGTGATAGCCTATGCTTCGAGGCAGTTGAAGAAGCATGAGCAGAACTATCCTACACATGATCTTGAGATGGCTGCAGTGATCTTTGCTTTGAAGATTTAGAGACATTATCTGTACGGGGTGACTTGTGAGATATTTATTGATCACAAGAGCCTTAAGTACATTTTTCAGCAGCGAGATCTGAATTTGAGGCAGAGGAGATGGTTGGAATTGTTGAAGGATTATGATTATGAGATCTTATATCATCCGGGTAAAGCTAATATGGTAGCAGATGCCTTGAGTAGGAAGTCCTCAGGTAGTCTTGCTCACATCAGTATTGAGAGGAGACCATTGATCCAAGAGTTGCATCTGTTGGTGGATCAAGGTCTGATGATGAAGATTAGTAGATCAGGTGGACTGCTAGCTTAGTTTAGAGTGTGATCTGTACTAAGGGATAGGATTAAAGCAGCTTAGAGCTGAGATCCCATTTTGGAAGAGCTTGCAGAGAATGTCAGAGCAGGGAAGTTCACTGATTTCACACTTGATGATGATGGTGTGTTGTGGATCAGTGGTAGATTGTGTGTTCCTGATATGGATGGTTTGAGAGAGGAGATTTTAGAGGAAGCACATTCTACAGCTTACAGCATTCATCCAGGTGTTACTAAGATGTACCACAGTATCAGAGATCTATACTGGTGGGATGGATTGAAGAAGGATGTCACTGATTATATTGCGAAGTGTCTGACGTGTCAGCAAGTGAAAGCCGAACATCAGAAGCCTTCTGGGAAGCTTCAGCCTCTTCCTATTCCCGAGTGGAAATGGCAAAGGATAGCTATGGATTTTGTGGTTGGTTTACCTCATTCGAAGGATGGATACGACTCCATTTAGGTGATCGTAGACAGGTTGACGAAGTCTGCACATTTCTTACCTGTGAAAGCCACCTATTCAGTTGCTAGATTGGCGAAGTTGTATGTGAAGCATATTGTGTGCCTTCATGGAGTACCTGTGTCCATTGTGTCAGATAGAGGTTCGGTGTTTACTTCTCATTTTTGGCAGAAGTTGCAGGAAGTGATGGGCACTAGGTTGGACTTCAGTACTGCTTTTCATCCTCAGACAGATGGCCAGTCTAAGAGGATGATCCAGACACTGGAAGATATGTTGAGGATGTGTGTCTTGGATTTGGGAGGTAGCTGGGATGATCATTTGTCACTTGTTGAGTTTGCATATAATAACAGCTACCATAGCAGTATTGGCATGGCACCGTATGAGGCGTTGTATGAAAGGAAGTGTAGATCCCCGTTGAGTTGGGATGAGATTGGTGAGAGAGCTTTGACTGGACCTGAGATGGTTCAAGATGCTGCAGAGAAGGTCACCGTGATTAAGCGAAGATTAGATACCACAGTTAGTAGACAGAAGAGTTATGCGGACCCTAGGCGCAGAGATGTGGAGTTTCAGGTTGGAGATTTCATTTTTCTGAAGGTATCTCCGATGAAGGGTGTGATGAGATTTGGCAGGAAGGGTAAGTTAGCACCGAGATACGTTGGACCGTTTGAGATTCTGGAGAGAGTTGGCACTGTTGCATATCGGTTGGATTTGCCTCCGAGTATGTCACAGGTGCATCCAGTATTCCATATCTCAATGTTGAGAAAGTATATCTCAGATCCTTCACATGTGTTGCAACCAGACAGTGTAGAAGTGAGTGAAGATTTGACATTTATGGAAGATCGTTGATTATCAAGTTCGACAGTTGCGATCGAAGCAGATTCCGATGGTCAAGGTTTTATGGCGTAGCGACAGAGTTGAAGAGCATACATGGGAGACTAAAGCTGAGATGAGAGCTTCTTACCCGTATCTCTTTCATCCTTGATATTGTTTTCTGGAATTCGGAGATGAATTCTTGTAAGGGGGGAAGACTGTAATATCCCGTGCTTTTAAAATATTTTTACACTGTACCGAGATATGCAATGTTAATAATTTCTGTATATTATATGATATTTTTACGAGTTGATATGTATTTAAAACCTATTTTAATTACTGTGTATTATTTTCAGTGTTTTACGTAAAATTTTCCCGGGACTTGCATTTTCGGGGAAATTTTCACGTAAACAATGTATTATTAATTATTTTAAATGTATTTTCGGACTTGCATGAACTCATACGTATTTTTAAATTACTAAATAAAGACTATGTGTGTATATATTTATTTAGTTAGGGTTTAATATATTAACCTAATATTTTATTATTTGTTTATTCATTTATTTTTATTTAATTATTTTATTTAATATTAAATTATTAAAATTATTTTTTATTATTTATTTATTATTATTATTTTAATATTATTTTTTTTTATTTTTTTTATTTTTCTTTTATTTTTCTTTTTTTTCTTTTTCTTTTCTTTTTCTTTCTTTTCTTTCTTTCTTTTTCTTTTTTCTTCTTCTTCTTCTCCTTTCCTTCTCTCCTGCGCCCGACCACCACCCACCTCACCCCCCACCGTCTGCAACTCCGGCCACCTACCGTCGATGTGCCTCCCAGCTTGCCACCGCCGTTCCCAGCCGTCCCCCCCGCCAGCAGCTCCCTTCCCCGGCGCCGGCAGCTCCATTTTCCATTTTTGGCTGAAAATTGTCCCTTCGCCGTTTCTCCCTCCTCCGACCACCGTTTTCGACATCTCCGGTCTCTTTCTTCTCCTTGAGCTCCGGTGAGTGTGATTCTAGCTTTGGTTTGAGCTAAAATGGTCTAGCATTGCTTAGGTTTCGAATTTTCCAATTCAGCCATATTAGGGTTTTTGATTTTTTTGAGCTTCAAATTGGATGATTCATGAAAACTCCCTTCACAAATGTTGATTCTAGTAGCTTAATCTACATGTATGAATTTTTGTAGAATTTTTAGAGATTTTTTGGATTTTTGGGTATTTTTGAATATTTTAATATTATTTTCTAATTCTCGGAAATTAATTATTTAAATTATGAAATTAGAGTTTATGGTTAAATTAGTGTTGAAATGAATTATAGGAATTTATTTGGAATTTTTATGAATTTTTAAGTATTTATTTTGAATTATTGAACTTATGTGATTTTGGGAAAATTAGGTTAAATGTGTTTTTATTTGAAATTAATTGGTTAATTGAGTTTAATTATTGATATTATTGATAAATATGTTGAGAAAATTAATTTTGGATAATTGTATGATTTTTGGTGAATTTTTGAAGTAATTTAAGTATATTTATATATATAGGGGTATTTTGGTAATTTTACCCTAAATTGGCTAAAAATGTAATTTAATGGGTTTTAATAGTTATTTAAGGTATAAAAATGATTTCTACAAATTATTTGGTATTTTTAACTAATTAAAACTATTTTTCGTGAATTATTTTCAATTATATATATAATATACGGTTTTTCAAATAAAATGAGTTTTTATTGGTTTTTAATGTATTTAAAGGTTAATTATGTAATTTATACCTATAAAATGAATTTCTATGCTATAAGGGTATTTTTGGTATTTCTAGAATTATTCTGTGTTTGTGGACCCCGGTCGGTGAACTGTAGTTTGGAGTCCGACCGTGGGATTTTGATTGTGCCTTGTGTAGTTTTTTTAAAGTGTGTTTCTTTGCAGGGTCGGCTCTACTCTTTTGAGTAGAGAGATGTCCGTTTTACCGGGGAGGTTCTGCCGAATTTTTGATAGAATTCTCGTAAAACGTGATGTCCAGTCGAACCCTAATTCTGTTTTCGTATTTAAATACTCTAGATCGAATTATAGGATTTCTATTAGGTTTATTCTGATGTCGGTTATTTATTGCTTGTTTAGTTGCGCCGAGACCGAGGGCTAGTGGACCAGGCCCATCGGACCTATCTCGTGGAGCGCACTAGGTGAGTTACTATACTATATATATATGCTTAGGATGCATGATTTAGAAATATATGTTTTATTTTGATTAAAATGCATAAATAATATGATTTGTATTTAAGTATATTTTTGGTATATAATAAATTATATACATGTTTTGTAAATAAAATATATTTAAAATGTTTTTAAATATATTTCCAACTTAATTTATGATTTGATTGAATTCATTTGACATATATATACTCGAAATATACCTGGTTTACTTTTGGTATATTTTTGGTATATATATGGTTTATGTTGTTATTTTATTGAAATTCATGCATCATTTATTTTTGTGAATGAATGTTTTATATTTATTAATGAAGGATATCGATAGAACGTGCTACCTAGTGGGCAGCACTAGGACCGAGTACGTACCGGTACGCCTATAGTATTTAGGCTATAATACTAACTTAATTGTGGATATTGATTGATTATGATTATTTGATGTGTGAGATATGGTTTGGGGTGTGATTGCTGGAGCTCGGTTGACCAAGTGTCTCGGGGCCAATCACACTGGCAGTTAGACTGCTGGAGCTCGATTGACTTAGTGTCTCGGGGCCAGTCTACTGTCTAAATGGAATAAGTGGATATATTTAGAATTAGTGAGCCTGTATGGCTAGAGTGTTGTCTAACACTATTTCCGATGTTGCGATATTCTAGGGTTCTATGTGATCCTTCATAAACTGTGATTTTCAATAAAATATATAAAAATGATTTTTATTGCATCTGTATGTAATTGCCTATATATATATATATTAGATATATACAGTTGACTGTATGCATTGTCACTTAGTGTGTATGTATATATATTATAGTAATTCACTCAGTGAGGTCTGACTCCCCTCCGTTGACTATTTTTCAGGAGAGTCAACATCTTCAGACCTTAGTAGCAGGCTTGTACGCCGGATTTCTTCTGCCCCGGCTTCTTTGTGTAAATTATCTACTTGAGTCTTATTTATTTTATCTAGACACTGCAGTAGTTGTGAATTAAAGTATTGGATTTCATGTATTTTATTTAAAGAGTTGTATTATATTGAAACTGGATTTGTATTAAAAGAGATATATATATATGAGATGAGATTTGATTTAAATCTAGTTGATGTGAATAATATTATGATATTATGATTTTTATTTCTGCTACATATTATATTGTTATTGTTATTATTGCATGTTTATTTTATTTTTAGGCTTGCTACGGGTTCCGGATTCGAAAGAATTCCCGTTCCCTAGCGCCGGTCATGGCCCCTGTTTTGGGTCGTGACAGTAAGTCTCTTAATTTTGAGTATTTTATGAAATTGAGCTTAAATTTGGTTGATTTATGTTAAATTGATTTTAGATTATTATCGTAGAGGTTAAGAGCTTTATAAATATGTGTTTAGATTTTATTTTGGAGATGGTTTCGATTTGGGCACTATTCTGAGCTCTGAGTTACTATTCCGAGCTTAGGAAGGTTATATTTTTAATAAATTCTACTAATTATTTTGAGTAAGTTTTGTGAAGGAAGTTTATTGAAATTATGTGTGAAATTTTTATTATGAATTTTTGAATATTTATGTGAACAATTAATTTTTGGAAAAATTAGTATAAATTAGTATTTTTTTTATATTTTAGTTGAAATTATTATTAATTATTATGTTTTTGACAAAATTGAGTAATAAACAGAATTAAAATAATTTTTATAATTTATTTCTTATTTTTAGCTAATGATTAGTAATTTCCAAAAAATATATGAATAATGATTTTATTTATTATTTTTAAGTTTACATAAGTTTTTGGTTATTTTTGTTATATATTTTAGCAATTTAAATAATTAATAGTAATTAATGCTATTTAATTACAAAATTAGAATAATGGATTTTATTAATATAATTTAATTATAAATTAGAATTTTATTATTTATTTTGGAAAAAAATATGTTTTATACTTTTATTATGTAAATAAATTGAGTGACATTTAAATAAATTTTATGATTTTTGGTGAATAATTTGAATTTATATTATTTTATTATTAGTGGATTGTGTTAGTTCTCAGTTGTGCAATAATTATAGTTTGAGGGCCTAATTCGATAAGTTGAACTTTGTAGATACTTTGAAGTGTCTTTGCATGCAGAATTGACTCTACTTTTGTAGAGGGATATCCGTTTTACAAAGCAGACTCTGTAGAATTTTTGATAAATTTCTTATAAAATACGACATCGGGTCGATCATAAGTTTTAAGTTTTAGTCGAGCCGTATCTTATATCGAGTTGTTCTTTAGAAATTCTATATATATAAAAATTAGGAATTTAATTCTAATATTATTATTATTTTTTTCTTAGTTGCACCGCAAGTTGGGCCTATTGGACCATACCAACCGAATAAGAATAGAGGAATGCACTCGAACTTTGAATTATTATTATATATATGCATTGCATGTAGAATGTCATTGGTATTCATATTTCGAATAAACAGAAATTTATTATCTATTATGCTATATTACATTAAACATTATTTATCATTATTGTTATTTTATATATATATATATATATATATATATATATATATATATATATATATATATATATATATATATATATATATTAATTGTTATTAATGGATGTTGCGATATTTTAATACAAATTTTATTATTTTATTTATGATAAATGTTCTAGAGGATTGCCGTGAAACGTGCCACCTAGAGGATCACACTGGGATTGTTGCGCAACAGTATGCTAGATATTAGGCTGTAAATTTTGATTGAATTGAGATATGGATAAATGGTTATTGAGAATTATGGATAAAAGGGGTGTGACTATAGATCCTCAGTTGACCTGCAGAGTATTTGAGGCTAGTTATATCGGTAATAGAGCTGCGGATCCTCAATTGACCTTTTTATGTACTCAAGGCCAATCCTTTGTCAAAGTTGGATAAAAAAATATTTTTGAAGTTAATGAGCTTGTTGGCTAGTGAAGTTTTGTGATCAAGGTTGTGGAATATTTTAGGGTTCTACTTCAATCCTCCACCTAAATATTATTGCATTTATTTGTTTATCGAAAAATGTGATTTTGAGCATTTGTATGTAATACATGAATTATATATATATATATATATATATATTATTATTATTCTGATGTTTGAATGTTTGTGTCCTTAGATTGCATGCATATATATAAAAATAATAATTCACTCAGTGAGGTTTGACCCCCTTAATTATTTTTTTCAGAATCTTTCTTATTAGACCTCCCATAGTACTTCCTTTCGTTGAATACTTTCCTCTCCAGCTGATCTGTGTAAATTTTAAATTACTATTTACTTGTATTGCTAGATTGTCACGACCTGAACCTAAGGGCATGTGACCAGCACTAGAGAATGGAAATAGATAAAGTAACTATATCCTAGTCGAGCTGTGTCCTATATCAAGTTGTTTTTTAGAAATTCTATATATATAAAAATTAGGAATTTAATTCTATAATTTTTTTTCTTAGTTGCACTGTAAGCTAGGCCTATCAGACCTGACCAACCGAATTAGAATAGAGGAATGCACTTAAACTGTGAGTTATTATTATATATATGCATTGCATGTAGAATGTCATTGGCATCTATATTTTGAATAAATAAAAATTTATTATTTATTATGTTATATTATATTAAATGTTATTTATCATTATTGTTATTATTTATATATATGTGTGTGTGTGAATATTAATTGTTATTAATGGATGTTGTGATATTTTAATATGAATTTTATTATTTTATTTATGATAAATGTTTTGGAGAATTATTGTAGAACGTGCCACCTAGAGGATCATACTGAGACTGTTGAACAATAGTACACTAGATGTTAGACTATAAATTTTGATTGAATTGAGATATGGATAAATGGTTATTGAGAATTATGGATAAAAGGGATGTGATTGTAGATCCTTGGTTGACCTGCAGAGTACTCGAGGCTAGTCATATCGATAATGGAACAACGGATCCTTAATTGACCTTTTTGTGTACTCAAGGCCAGTTCATTGCCAAAGTTGGATGAGAAAATATTTTTAGAGTTAATGAGCCCATTGGCTAGTGAAGTTTTATGATCGAGATTGCGGAATATTTTAGGGTTTTGCTCCAGTACTCTACCTAAATATTACTATATTTATTTGCTTATTGAAAAATGTGATTTTGAGCATTTGTATGAAATGCATGAATAAAAATAAATAAATAAATAAATATTATTATACTGAATCTTGAATGTTTGTATCCTTAGATTTCATGCATATATATATTAATAATAATTCACTCAATGAGGTCTGACCCTCTCTATTAATTTTTTCAGGATCTTTCTCGTTAGACCTCCTATAGTAGTTCCCTTCGCCAGATCCTTTCCTCTCCAGCTGATCTGTGTAAATTTTAAATTACCCTTTACTTGTATTGCTAGATTGTCACAACCTAAACCCAAATAGTACGTAACCGGTGCTAGGGAATGGGAATACATAAAGTAACTGAAACTCATAGCAAGTCTTAAAATAAAAATACATGAAAACATAACACAATAATACAATAGAATTAAAACTTTAATTAATATAAAATGAATCCTTATATCATAATATAATAAAATATGTTTATACACTATTCAAATATAGGAACATAGTCTAATACAACACAAATACTAAAACAAGGAGTACTACTACTGCAGGGTTTACTAAAATACAAGAAAAGCGATGGTTCAATATTTATATAAGTTGGCTTGGGAGGAAAGAATCCGACGAATAAGTCTAATAGGGAGGTCTGAAGTGGAAGATTTGAAAAAAAAAATATTAAGAGAGGTCAGACCTCACTAAGTAAGTTAATAAAAGAAATATATATAGCATGAAAATCTCCTTTAAAATATAATTTATGAAAAATATAAAATTTATAATTTATAATTTGAAACATTTGATTTATTGAAATCTCCCTTTACTAAAATAAAGTATTTTAAAAAAATCATAAAATACTATATAAAATACAATAAGCTTCTTTAAATCATTTTTTGTATAAGAAAACTAAGTAGAGCCCTAGTCCATAATTTCAATAGTCTTTTGACTCTCTTATAATCCAAAGACTGTCGGTTTCCGAGAGCAAAGCATCCACCAAGCTAACAACTGCAGTCAAATCACTTAAACCAATATTTATTGGAGGTTACCAAGAGCTTAGCATCACTAAGCTACCTACCCCAATAATTATAAATTATGCCTGAGAGCAAAGTATCACTGAGTCTTATATACAATCTCATAAAATCCTACTCTAGAGCAAAGCATCATCAAGCCTTATAATTACTAACACTCACTCTCAATCCTACCGATGCATACATGGTCCTGATGAAACCCATAAGATAGTTTATTCTACTGTAGTTTATTTTAAAATAAATAAAATAAGAAAGATTATAATAAATAAAATACAAGTAAAATTAACTAATCATATAAAAATTTAATATAAACGTGCTAATATAACTATAGCAATAATTGGAGAATTTAATCCAAATATATTCTCTTATAATAATATAATTCTTTAATAAATTCTCTCATTTATCAAAATTAATAAATTTATTTTCTAATATAAATATCTTATACACAGTTCAATTATTAACTTATAGGTTAAATGTGCTCCTCCACATAATTGCGCTCGACCTCGACCTGTCAACTTGACTGGAGGCATGGCTAAAGAAAAAAAATAAATAAAAAGGAAATTGAAAAAATGGAAATCCTATAAATTCTAGATTTCTAAGGAAATATTTGATTAAAATACAACTCTATTAAAATTGACCTGATATCACATTTTACGAGAAAACTATCAAAAATTTGGCAGAGTCTCCTTTGTAAAACAGACATCTCTCTACTAAAAGTAGAGCCAAATCTACATAGAAAAATACTTCAAATACTCAAAATACTCAACTTCTTGGGTTTGACCCCTGAACTACATAATTTACCCAATCGAAAACCAATAAACACAAAAATTAATAATATAATAATAAATATTAATAATTCACTAAAATTCATAAAAATTAATAAAATACCATAATTCAATTTATTTAAATAATAAAAGCATCATAGATATTTATTTTCAAAATAATTAATAAAATTTCAAATATAATTAAATAATATTAATAAAATCCATTTTTCAAATATTCAAAATTAAATAGCATAAATTACCAATAGTTATTTAAATTACTCAAATATATAATAAAAATAGCTAAAATTTCATTTAATCATAAAAAATAATAAATAAAACTATTATTTGAATATATTTCTAAAAATTATTATTGTAAACACCTAATTTCATGATGCAATTGTGCACAGTGTGACGAAAGCCCCTATGATAAAAAATTAATCGAGAAATTGATCTCTAGCGTTGAAATTTGAGATTTCAAGGATTAAATTATAGTATTTTTGGACCTAATTGCAAAATCTTGATTTTAGAATTTATTTTTAAATTTTTTTAGTTTTTTGGGACTATTGAGCAAATTGTCAGTTGGCATTTAGCTAATGTCGATCGGCATTGGCCCAATGCTGATCGGCATTACCGGACATTTGCATTTTTTCAGTATTTTTCATCATTTTTTCAGTATCTTCTTATTTTTTGATTAGTTAAAAATTGGTTTTAATTATTTTCTTAAAAGATAATTGTGGTTTACGCGTTCAAAAAGCGTAAATCACTTTCAAAAATAAAAAATCTACGTCCGTTCCTGGAATTCAAGACAATTAGCTCTGCGGGTCTCTTAATAAAAGGCAGAGATTGCGTGAGTGAAGGGGGACTAGCTCCTGATAGTGAAAAAACCTTAGAGAGAAAAATCACAGAGAAAAGCAAAAAAGAGAAAAAAAAACCTAGTTTTCTTCACTACATAGAAAAGAAAAAAGAACAAAAATCACGGTATTTTGGTTTCAATAGTCTAGAGATTAATCAACGCAGAGTCAATTCTCAAAATAGTGAAATTCCATTCTGAGGGGGAATCAAACAGCATCTGCATAATATCTTTTTTTCCCTTTTCCCTCTTTGATTTTTTATTTTTGTTTTGTTGCTTATTTAATTTACTAACGTGAATTGTGGTTCCTATGTTTTTTTTATTTTTATTTATTTGGGATTTGAGGTGAACACTGCCTAAATAATCATGAAGGAAGATCCATGGAATGCCATGGTGTTGAACTGTGATTAGATCTAGAGTTTTATCTTTCTATGATCATTATTTTCTTTATGTTTTATGTGTTTAATTCATTTAGGTTTGTACTTAATTTTAATTTCAAGTACGTAGTGTGTAATAGCCTCAGTAGTGGGAAATAGTAAAGATTTTAGTTTTCTGCATTCTTTAAAATTGGTTAGTAAATTAGGTTTAATTTGGTAATTTCCCATTAAAATTAATGGTGGCAATAGTTAATTAGGGTTCATGAAATTGATATAGGATTTCTTTTAAAAATCATAAAAATGTATGTTTGATATATTTTTTGTGTTTTATTTGTTTTGGACTTTTTTTTTTTTATATTTTTATCCTTTTGGGCCCTAAGTCCACATTAGTCTAAACCCACTTAATCAATAGATTTAAAATTGGCTTTAGGGTTTAATTCAATTTAAAATCAATTTAGGCCCATTTAGGTTAAATAGACTTAGGCCTATTTTTTCATTTAAATTAAAATCGGGTTAGAATTAAGCCCATTAATTAATTCATTTCTTTAAAATTTATAGACTATAGGCCCATTCTTAGGTAATTAAAATTAATAGATTTAATCTCACTAACTAATAAAAATGTAAGCCCATCTTTAGTCCGTTTTCATTTGTAAAAAAAATGTAAATCTAGTTATTTTCAATAAAAATTAACACAGTTTAAACTTAGGGACAATACATTTGAATACATTTTTTATGTGTGATTTTATTGACTAAATGTCTTAGGGTTAGACGGATGTTCAAATAGGGTTTAATAAAATTGCATGTAATTAGAAAATGAAGTAATAATTTATAAAGTAATTCTAAATGAACACAAGACTAAAAGAAGTTAGTATTATGTTCCTAGAATCTCATGGTTATGGTGCTAGCTTTCTTTTAAAGAATTAAGTATCACCTTTCGATTTATCCCGGTTATTACCCTAGGTGGCGACTCCTCATCTCCACGCCATATTTTTGTAATAATGGTTAGTGTGTTCTCTAGAGCCCTAAGCCTAAACAGTGTTGCAGTAGCTAAAATCTTGGACGCACATTAAACCTTGCCATTTATAGTGGCGACTCCACTGGGGATAAGAGATACTGATTCTACTTATGTTCTTTAGAGTTATTTTATTCTTGCATTCATTCTGCATGTCCCTGTTAAACCGATGGTGTTGGTTTATGATTCCATGATTCCACCAGCTTCATGGAGTTATAAATTGTCTAACCATCACCCTTAGCCTTAAATCAATTCAAGAGAGATTATCGGGCTCATCTGACTAGAGTTTGTAACCTAAGTCCTAAAGGGGGGGTAATCTTCTCTCGAGTTTGCAAAGGATGTTAGGCCCCTTTGACTTGGCCTGTGACTTAAGTCTATAATGGAGGGCATCTTGCTAAAGGAACCTTAACTTTTCATCAGGCTCCAACCACATATAATGGCTTAGTTACTTCCCTTAAGATCTACCAATTGCTTGTATGATTTTTTTCCATAAGGTATTTCTATCTATAAAAGTCTAAGCCCATGCTTTTGAAGTGCCTTGGGGTAATGAAGATTGGGCTAGACCTTTATACCTAGAAATGTTATTTCTATGCTTTTTTGCTTTAAAAGAGATATGGCATGTGTTTCAGTCATTGATATCCCCCATTGATATTAAGACCATGATAAAAAATCCTAGGAAAAGAGACTCGTTATTGAACATGTGTGTGGGAGGAATAAGGTTGAAAGGATGTATGTTGTACACTTGATTGATACTTGCTACTTGTTGCATAACACTTGTATCACACATACATGCATCTCATTCATCATTCTAATAACTTGTTTTGCAACCATCATAGATACACCAGGGTCTTCTTATATTTGGGGATGGAAAGGTGGCAGACTAAGAAGAAGTAGTCAGAGTTCTAAGACCTTAGTAAAGGAAATCCTGAACAGACTGGAAAGAAGCCCTATAAACCCACTTTACTTGGAAGCTGAACTAACTTCACCTGAATTTGAACAAATGGAACAATAGCAAAGGAACTGGACCTTAAAAGACATCAAGGGAGCTCTAATGGATGACATGAGGGCTATGATATAAGATAAGCTAAGACAAGCACTATCTAGACTAATGCAACTTGTTACTGTCATACCACCACTTACAATTAAACAACCACCTGCTACTGTACCACCTACTGTGGATGCTCCACCTATCACCAACAATGCTGGGGGCAACCTGTTGCTAAAAACCCACTTGCTATCGATGTGCAGCTTAAGGATGTTAAGAACTACATGATAGAAAAGGAAAAGAAAGAATCACTTGAACTGGTACAAGACTATGAGTCTAAGAAGATGCGAGCATTGACCCATAAGATGTTTAAGATGGAAGAGCTAATCAGGGGAAAAGGCATGGAGCATTTATTTGACTTCAATGACATGTTATAAATGGGAGATGATAAATTGTCTAACAAGTTCAAAATGCCATAACTATAAAAATTAAACTGGAGAGGAGATCTAAGGATTCATCTAAGCTAATATACAACAACCATGAGCATTACTAAAGCACCATTAAAAGTGATCACTAGGTTATTTATACTATTTTTAAAGGGAATGGCTATAAACTGATATCATGGGCTAGAAAAATCTATGAGAACTAACTGGAAAGAATTATGTATAGCCTTTTTGAAATAGTATGACTATAACACTAGATTGGAAGTGTCCATCAGAGATCCAGAACTGATAAAGTAGAAACCTAAGAATCTTTCTCTAATTTCCTTACCATATTCATGAATAAAGCAAGGCTGAGGAAGAATAAGCTGGTCGAGAAGGATTAAGTTAGGATGATAGTTCAGAATGTGTCACCTAATATGGTTGAGAGGTTGCAGATGATGAACCCCAAAACTTTCATAGACCTATATGATAATGGTCTGCAAGTAATTTGCTCAGTAGTCCCAAAAAACTAAATTTTTTCAATATTTGCCTAATGTCGATCGACATTATGGGACATTTGTATTTTTTCAGTATTTTCCTATTTTCTGATTGGTTAAAAATTGGTTTTAAATATTTTCTAAAAAGATAATTGTGGTTTACGCGTTCAAAATGCATCAATCACTTTCAAAAATAAAAAATTTGCATTTGTGCTTAGAATTTAGGACAATTAGCTCTGCGGGTCTCTTAATAAAAGGCAGAGACTATGTGAGTGAAAGGGGACCAGCTCTTGATGGTGAAAAAACCATAGAGAGAAAAATCACAGAGAAAAGCCAAAAAGAAAAAAAAACCTAGTTTTCTTCATTGCATAGAAAAAAAAATCACGCTCTTTTATTTTCAATAGTCCAAAGATCAATCAACGCAGATTCAATTCTCAAAACAGTGAAATTTCATTCCGAAGGGAATCAAACAGCATTTGCATTGCATCTCTTTATCCCTTATCCTTGTTTGATTTCTTTAATTTTTTTATTTTTGTTTTGTTGCTTATTTAATTTACTAACGTGAATTGTGGTTCTTGTTTTTTTATTTATTTTGATTCACTTGGGATTTAAGGTGGACATTGCCTAAATAATCAGGAGGGAAGATCCGTGGAATGTCATGGTGTTGAACTATGATTAGATCTAGGGTTTTATCTTTCTATGATCATTATTTTCTTTATGTTTTATGTGTTTAAATTATTTGGATTTGTACTAAATTTTAATTTCCAATACGTAGTGTGTAATAGCCTTAGTAGTGGGAAATAGTAAAGATTTTATTTTTCTATGTTCTATAAAATTGGTTAGTAAATTAGGTTTAATTTGGTAATTTTCCATTAAAATTAATGGTGGCAGTAGTTAATTAGGGTTCATGAAATTGATTTAGGGTTTTTTTTAAAAATCATAAAAATGTATGTTTGATCTATTTTTTGTGTTTTATTTGTTTTAGGCTTATTTTTTTTTATGTTTTTATCATTTTGGGCCTCAAGCCCATGTTAGGTCTAAACCCACTTAATCAATAGACATAAAATTGGCTTTAGAGTTTAATGCAATTTAAAATCAAGTTAGCCCCATTTAGGTTAAATAGAGTTAGGCCCATTTTTAGTTTAATTAAAATTTAACTTAGACTTTAACTCAACCTATTAATTCCATTTCTTTTAAAACAAATAGACTTAGACCCATTTTTTCATTTAAATTAAAATCAGGTTAGAATTATGCCCACTAATTAATTTATTTCTTTAAAATTTGTAGACTATAGGCCCATTCTTAAGTAATTAAAATTAATAGATTTAAGCTCACTAGCTAATAAAAATACTAGCTCATCTTTAGTTCGTTTTCATTTGTAAATAAAAAATGTAAATCTAGTTAACTTTTAATAAAATTAACATAGTTTAGACTTAGGGACAATGCATTTGAATACATTTTTTATGTGTGATTTTATTGACTAGTTGCCTTAGGGTTAGATGGATGTTCAAATAGGGTTTAATAATATTGCATGTAATTAGAGAATGAAGTAATAATTTATAAAGTAATTCTAAATGAACACAAGAGTGAAAGAAGTTAGTATTATGTTTTTAGAATCTTTTGGTTGTGGTGCTAGCTTTCTTTTAGAGAATCGAGTACTTGTCCCGGTTATTACCCTAGGTGACAACTCCTCATCTTCATACCATGTCTTTGTGACAATGTTTAGTGTGTTCTATAGGGCCCTAAGCCCAAACAATGTCATGGTTGCTAAAATCTTGGACGCTCACTAAACCTCACCGTCTACAATTATTAATTAGCTAAAAATAGTAAATAATTCATAAAAATTATTTTAATACTATTTATTACTCAAAATTTATCCAAAACATAATAATTAACAATAATTTCCATTAAAATATAAAATTTACCAATTTATATTAATTTTTCCAAAAATTCAATTTTTACATAAACATTAAAAAATTCATAATAAATAATCGGAACATAATTTCAATAAAATTTCTTAACACAATATACTTAAAATACATAGAATTTATTAAAAATATAATTTTTTTGAGCTCGAAACAGTACATGAATAGTAACCCCAAGCCCGAAAATTCAAATTTTTTAAAAATAAAAATAAAAATCACATTTAGCTTCCTTACAACCTCTATAATAATTAATCTCAAAGCAAAAATAGCTAATAAAATTAAATATAGGCTTAAACTAATAAAGACTCAAAATACTAAAAAATAAAAATATATAAAAACGACATAGTTACCGGAGTTGAAACTTGAAATGGTTCAAAGATGTGAGAAGTCCGGAGGACGGGCTTCCAAAAGAGACCAACTTCACACCTTAAGGAGGTGGTCAACGATGGTGGCATTGGGTGGGTGTCAGGTTACAAAGAAAGAAAAAAAAAAGAAAAGAAAGAAAAAAAAAGAAAAAGAAAAAAGAGGAGGGGAAGAAAGACCACTGCATGTTTGACTTTTATAGTTTTTTTTAAGTAAGAAAAAGACAAAATAGTATATAAAAATAATATTTTAACTTTTTTAAGTACAAGTAGTACATGTATAATAATATATTTTAAATAAAATATCCCTCACCAAGTACATATACACAAATAATAATATCATAAAATAATTAAATAATAATCAATACTAATAAATCTCATAATTTAATTTAATAAATAATTAACTAAAATAATAATTAAAACCCAATCATTCTCACCCATAAAATATATATACACAATATTAAAATACACTACACTAAATCCCAAGTATTTCAATGGACAACACTTAAACCAATTCCTTTAGAAATAAATCTCACTTCCCTTCTAATCTATCATAAGATTTAAGATGCAGAGAAATTGTATTTCTAACTGAAAGAGTCCTAGAGGGGGGGGGGGATGAATAGGATAATAGAACAAAAATAGGAAATTAAAGGAATTCTTTGCAAGAATTGAGTAAGAGTTGAGAAGGAAGAATGAAGAGCACAAATATTTAAGGAGTTCGGATTCAACAATAATCCTACGTCTCCACCTAACTTATCCCTAAGTTAGGATTTTTTAATTACCCATAATCTTATTCACAAGATTGAGAATACACAAGAGTTTTATGGCTCACTCTTACAACCTTACAACTTGAGTTTTCATGGCTCACTCAAAAACCAAATTACAAGTGTTTTTAAGGCTCACACTAAAACCAATTTCCCAAGTGTTTTAATGGCTAAACACTTAAACCGAATCTTTTAGAATAGAATCTCACTTCTTATTTTCTAAACCCAAAAAATAGAAGAATAAGAATGTTTATTCTAATCACTCACCAACTCTCACAAGAGTTATACACAAAGAATTGTTTAAAGGAAAGTTTAAGAGCTTAATTGAATGTTTAAGAAAATGATGAATGATAAACAAATTTTATTAACCTTTCAATTGAATTCTAAGTTGTGTTTTTTGGATGTATCAATCATGTCTCCAACATTTAGAATTGATTTTGAATCAATTCTTGGACTTTTGGCAGCTCAAAGGATGCTCACGGGCGGCTCACGAGTGAATAGTGCTCGTGAGGGGTGAAAATATATCCGTTGCATTCAAAAATTCCTGTTGGAATGCTGTCAGTGCTCTGCTCATGAGCAATCAGCTCGTGAGAGGTGCTGCCATTTTTTGGCAAAAACGTGCTCCAAAGGCTCCATTGAAGGATAACTCATTACCACTTCGAAAGATGATCGTGAACAGAACTGAAGACGATTGATTCAGCCAAAATGTTCTTCATAAAAGTTGTAGATAATTGTCTTATATTTCAATAAAAATTTTAATCACCTCAATTGGACATCTGTAGCTCAAGATATTGTTGAAATACCTAGAGTTGTGCAAACTGAAATGCAAGCTGCATATGCTGACTTCGACTAAAGATTTGCATACCTAAATGAACTTTGATTTTGACAAGCAAGCTCAATTTGGAAAGCTTAAGATGTCTTCTTTAAATGTGAAGGAGCTTATTTTCTCATTTAAGAGCTCTAAATATATCAAAAGTCTTCTTCAATCTCAAAGGTTTAATCAGCCCTTAAAGTTACTATTCATCCAAAAATATATATGCTTGGTATATGTTTGGTATATGTTTGGTATATAATTCCATACACACTTAATTGAAATTATTAGTATAAATTTTTTTTGTCAAATTCCAAAATTAAGAGTTTGATCATGCCAAAGGTCAACAATCTCCCTCTTTTTGGCTTTGACAACCAATTTGAAAAGATGATAAATAATATGTGTGTGTGTAAAAAATAAATAACATGTATAGGCATATTAATTAAAATAGCTCCCCCTTTCAAATTAAATAGATTCAAAATGAGAAAATATTTTGCTCCCCCTTAACACATGCATAAATTCAATATTTATCATGTATCAAAGCATATAAATAAATGAATTATCATAGCATGTATAAAGGTTAAATAAATATATTCCTTTAACAAAAATATATTTCTTTATTTCTCCTCCTTTTTGGACATGATAAGAAATATAAATAAATTTTATTATCCTTCTTGTCAAAAATAAAGACAACATAAAAAGTTATCAAGAACATGACCTAACATAACAGATGATAATAATATGATTATTAAAAAATATTAGACAACATGAAGGAAATAATTTCAAACATATATGCATATAGTGTTACTATAATGCATCACAAAATAGTATATATGTTGTATTCAAACATCATATGATTATGTAGAGTTTAACTAGTCAATCAATCATATATAATCATGTGGTACTTAGCATATCTTAAACACAATTATTTATCCCCTAAGCACATAGCTTCTTTTCCCTTTTTGTCAAAGATAAAAAGAAAAGAGAGAGATATAAGGGGAAATAAACCTAAGGGAACCAAAAATACTAGAGGGAATAAAATATCAAGAACCAAAACAATGAAAGCAAAGATACTCAAAATCTTTATAAAATTCATGTCATTTTAAAAGATAAAAACCATTCCTAAAAAGAATTTATACATTAATATGAATTTTGCATGAATAAGCACAATTAATAGTCATGCAAAAAAAAATTCATGTCATATAAAAACAAAGTAAGCAAAACAAGGTTTTTTATCACAAGGACAAAACTAGCCACACTTACATTGTTACTATGCATGCATAAAAAAAATTTCTATGAAATAAATTCAAACAATTTTATCCCCCTATTTTAATGGATTTAAAAAATTGATATGAAGGATACACTATCACATAGTTATGTCACTTACATAAACACATCTTTGAAAAAAAAATTTATCTTCCTTAAAAGATATTAACTAAGTACGCATGCAAACTCAATTATTTTTCCTCCTTTGTCAAAATGCAAAGATAGACCAAATCTTAAAAATATCCATGCATAAACAAAGATCAAAATAATTCCTAAGTAGAACTGATACATTAATAAATTAAACATTAATTATGCATACATAAACAAAAAAATATTTATGCATAAACACAAGAAACAAAATTAAACAAACTCAAATATTTTTCCCCCTTGTCAAAATGCAAATAAAATTGCATTAAAAAAAAGTTACAATGATATTAAAACACCAATTGTAAACAAGATATAAAACTAACAGTTCATGTTTTATATCCAAAAAATATCCAGAAGATAAACCAAACTGAAACTAACACAAAATAATTATAAAATGGACTAACAGCTCATGGTTTATATTCAGAAAATATCTATAAAATAAACTGACAAAAAATAGTCATAAAACACACTTAACAGCTCAAAACTTAGATACAAAAAGTATACTGAAAATAAACCAAATAGAAACTAGCATAAAAATACACAAAAAAAATTTTGTTGAGGAGGAGGAATATTTATGCTAAATTAAAATAATTAATAAATTGAATTTATCTCAATAATTAATTATGAATTTGCAAAATAGGAGGGACCTTTTTTTTAAAAAATTGAATAAATCCACACAAAACTAATTTAAATAAAATTAAAATTAATACAAAGATCATGCAAATGGGAAATATAATATATCATGTATATGAAGTAAATTTTGCTAAAGTAAATACTTTTAAAACAAAATATATACATGTTGCTAAAAATAATTTTTCTAAAGAACATGATCACATAAGACTCTAAGCATCAATTCATCAATTTAACAAGTGATCAAGACAAGCTTGAGCCATCAATCATACCAAGTTCATGCTTAATAAAATTCAATCTTTCCTCTAAAAGAGGCTTGGTAAAGATGTCTGCTAATTGATGATTAGTATCAACAAAATCAAGAAAAATATCACCATTATACACGTGATCACGCAAGGAATGATGTCTAATATCAATATGCTTAGTTCTAGAATGCTGAATGGGATTTTTACTAAGATTTATAGCACTTGTATTATCACACTTAATTGGAATGTGATTAATATAAATGCCATAGTCCAAAAGTTATTATTTTTGCCATTGAACTTGGGTGTAACAACAACTAGCCGCCATATATTCTGCTTCAACGGTGGACAAAGCACCAGAAACTTGTTTCTTACTAAACTAAGAAACTAAGCAATTTCCTAAAATTTGACAAGTTCCGGAAGTGCTTTTTCTATCTAGTAGGCTACCAATAAAATCAGTATTAGAATAACTAATCAAGTCAAAGGAAGAACTCCTAGGATACCAAAGTCCTAAATGCATTATACCACAAAGATATTTAAAAATTCTTTTGATAGCATTCAAATGCGACTCTCTAGGACTTGATTGAAATCTAGCACACAAGCAAGTAGCAAACATAACGTCAGGTCTACTAGTGGTTAAATAAAGAAGGGATCCGATCATACCTCTAAATCGCTTTTCATCAACTAGTTTGCCATTCTCATCCTTCTTGAGTTTAGTTGCGGTGCTCATTAGAGTTTTGCTTATTTTAGCTCCATCCATTCCAAACTTCTTAAGAATGTCCCTTGCATATTTGGTTTGATTGATGAAAATCCCATCTTTACATTGCTTGATTTGAAGTCTAAGAAAGAACTTGAGTTCTCCCATCATACTCATTTCAAATTCTCTTTGCATTAGCTTAGAAAATTCCTCACACAAGTAATGATTAGTAGCACTAAAAATAATATCATCAACATAAATTTGAACAATTAATAAATCATGCTTGGATTTCTTTATAAAAAGAGTTGTGTCAACCTTTCCTTTAGAGAAACCTTTCTCTAGTAAAAAGTTACTCAATCTTTCATACCAAGCTCTTTGAGCTTGTTTCAATCCATACAATGCTTTTGGCAATTTAAAAACATGATTTGGAGAGTCAAAATTTTCAAAACCCGGAGGTTGTTCAACATATACCTCCTCTTTAATAAAACCATTTAAAAATGCACTTTTAACATCCATTTGATAAAGTTTAAAATCCATGTATGATGCAAATGCAAGTAACATCCTAATAGCTTCTAACCTTGCAACAAAGGCAAAGGTTTCATCATAATCAATTCCTTCCTCTTGATTATAACCTTTAACTACTAGTCTAGCTTTGTTCCTAGTTATGACACCTTGTTCATTCATCTTATTTTTAAACACCCATTTGGTGCCAATAATAGGATGATGTTTAGGTCTAGGAACCAAGGTCCAAACCTTGTTTCTCTTAAATTGATTTAACTCTTCTTGCATAGCAAGGACTTAAAATTCATCACTCAAAGCATCATCAACATTTTTGGGTTCAATTTGAGAAATGAAAGCTAAATTAACAAAAGACTTAAGTTTAAATCTAGTAGTTACCCTTTTTGTAATGTCACCTATAATGAGGTCTTGAGGGTGAGCTTTCTTGAATTTCCAATCCTTTGGAAGTTCATCCTTCAAGGTAGGTTGAGGTGTCTCCTCATATTCCTTCTTGCTTGGATCTTTAAGTTCCAAAGGCTTACTAGCATTTTCTTCTTGTGTTTCCATAATCTCATTGTCAACTATAAGATCATCAACACTACAAAACATCCTTTCTAGGATCAAGTGAGTTTGATTCATCTAATACCATATGCATTGAATTTTCAACTACTAGAGTTCTCTTATTAATGACCCTACATGCTTTGCTAGAGATGGAATAGCCTAGGAAAATTCCTTCATCGGCTTTGGAATCAAATTTCCCATGATTATCCTTGGTGTTCAATATAAAGCACTTGCATCCAAATACTCTTAGATATGAGATTTTAGGTTTTCTATTATTCTATAACTCATAATGTTTTATTTAAAATTGGTCTTTTGAAAACTTGGTTTAAAATATAACAATATGTGTTACCAGCTTCCGCCTAAAAGTATAGAGGCAAATTATGCTTATAAAGCATTGTTCTAGCCATTTCCACAAGAGTTATATTTTTCCTTTCAACTACCCCATTTTGTTGAGGAGTTCTAGGAGATGAAAATGTATAAGAAATATCATTTTCATTACAATAGTTTTTGAAAAATTCATTTTCAAATTTGGTTCCATGATCACTTCTAATGGATGAAATATAAAATCCTTTTTCTTTTTTAACTCTTTTTGAAAAATTTTCAAAAACTTGAAATGCATCATTATTATGAGCAAGAAAATACACCCAAGTGTATTTGGAGTAGTCATCAACCAATACATAAGCATAGTGCATTCCACAAAGACTAGTAGCTCTAGTTGGTCCAAACAAATCCATATGTATAAGTTCAAGTGGTCTAGAAGTGGACACTACATTTGTTAGCTTAAATGAAGACTTAGATTGTTTTCCTTTTTGACAAGCATCACAAGATTTATCCTTAGTGAATTCAAGCTTAAGTAAACCAATCACAAGTTAATATTTACAAAGATCATTCAAAAGCTCAAAATTTGCATGTCCTAACCTTTTATGCTATGTCCATATGTCATAGGAAATTGAAATTAAGCATTTTATGTCTTTGTTATCAATTTTATTCAAATCAATAACATAAACGTTAATAACTCTTTCACCACTAAAAATTACTTTGTCTTCATCAATACTACTAACAAAGCAATTTTTGGGATAGAAAGTCACCTTATTTCCATATCACATAATTGACTTATACTTAGAAAATTATGTTTAAAAACATTAACAAACAACATATGATGTGTAGATAAGGATTAAGGATTACCTATTTCTCTAATGCCAATAATTTTTCCTTTTGCATTGTCTCCGAATGTAACAAGTCCTCCATCTTTAGCATCAAGTTTGTTGAATTGCTCCTTATCTCCCGTCATGTGCCTTGAACATCCACTATCGAGATACCACTTGCTTTTTATTTTTTGGATTCCAAGCACACCTATATAAAATATTTTAAATGTTCTTTTGAACCCAAACCTTTCTTAGTCTAGGTTGGGTAGTTTCAAGATAATCCAAAGGAAGCAAATTCATGTGTAGTTTTCTATAGAAGCACACATTATTGGTATGTACTTTAATCATGCAATATGAACATACAACATTTTCAAATTTATTTCTCCTAGAATAAAATGCTTTCCTAGTGTGTGCAACATGCCTTTGGTGTTGTGTATCTTTTATTGTTTTGTGACATTGAGTGAGACATACATTGGCAATAGTGATGAACATTTCGATAAGTTTATGCAATATGTTTATGTGTATTATGTTGTGCAGCATGCCTATTATAATTATGTCTAGTGTACATATAAGCATGCTTAGGTTGAGGTGCTTTAGTTTGAGCCTTACCTCTTTATGTTAATGAAGGGTTAATCTTATGAGACTTTGCCTTGCTATTTAACACATGAGATTTTTTAGCTTTGAAAGCTTGAATATCATTTGAGGTTAAAGGAGTAGAATCATGGGAAGCTTTAACAAAAGTAATATGTGATGAGGATGATGAAGACATTCCATTTTTATATCCAATTCCATGGGCATCTCCATGAAATTTTTAAGAGTCAAAAAGACTATCTAAAGTTTCTTTTCCTCTTTTAAATTTAACAATATAATTCTTTAATTCTAAGAATTCCTTAGAAAGCTTATGATTTTCATCATTTTCTTTCTTAAGTTGGTCTTCCAAAGAATTAGAAGATTTAACATCACTAACTAGTTTTTCATTTGATGCAACAAGTTTAGCAAAATCAATTTTTAAACATTCAAAATCTTTACTTAAGCTAGCTAACTCATGTTTATATTTTTTTCTTCTTAGATAATAAACTTTTGCATTTAGCAAGTAATTTGCTCACAATAGAGCTCTCATCATCATCATCATCACCACAATATTCATCACAATCATCAAAGGAAGAATAAGAAGTGGATGGTACCTCATTTTCATTTTCAATGGCCATGAAGCAAAGGTTGGAAACTTCTTATTGTTCCTCTTCCTCTTCGGATTCAGAGGAATCATTCCAAGTAGCTTTGAATGCCTTCTTCTTATCTTTTACTCCTATGCTCTTAAATTTGAGTTTGGGACATTCACTTCTAATGTGTCCCAATTTCTTGCATTCATAGCAAGTAACCTCTTTTGTTTTCTTCCTCCCATCTCCTTTAAACGTCTTGTTGAAGTCCCTTATTCTTGAGAAATTTTTCTTTCTTAAGAAATTCTTGAAGTTTCTAGTGAACATGCAATATCACTATCTTTATCACTAAAATCTTTGATGCTTTCCTCTTCACTATCTTCTTGAAGAGCTTTTAGAGCAATACTCTTTTTCTTTTCTTCTTTCTCTTCCTATTCTTTACCTCTTTACTTGATAGCGAGCTCATGTGTTAAGAGCTTACCAATGAGCACATCAATTGATTGAGTAGAGAGGTCTTAAGCTTCCTCAATTGAGTTAACACGAGATTCCTAATCCTTCTTAGGTAGGATTCTTTAAATCTTGTTATTTACCTCTTCCTTGGAGAAATGTTTTCCATGTTTCTTGAGGGTTGTGAGGAGAGCATTGAGATAATTTTTCATCTTCGTGATTGATTCTTGAGGCTTCATTTTAAAGAGTTCATATTAATATATATGAAGTTGAACCTTTTTGCTTCTTACTTGAATGTTGCCTTCATAGTGATTTTCTAAGGTCTCCCACATTTCTTTAACTGAAATGTAATGTTGAAGCTTGCATCCTTCTTCTCTTGTCATAGAGGAGACTAGAGTAATTATAGCCTTTTTATTTTTGTGATTTTCTTCCTTTTGATCAACACTCCATTGGCTTCTTGCAAGAGTAGTTATCACACCATCAATGATGGTTATAGGTGGTTCCCAACCTCTCAGGAAAATATCCCAAAGTTTGATGGAATCACAATCAAGATATAATTCCATTTTGAATTTTTAATATGGATAGTCGCTATTATCAAAGAATGGTCTAAGAGAAGAGATGTTTTGAGATTCACTCCCCATGATCTTGTATTCTAGCAATGAAATACTTAGAATTCAAGTTCTGATGCCAATTGAAAGAGTCCTAGAGAGGGGGGGGGGGTGAATAGGACTATTGAACAAAAATAGGAAATTAAAGGAATTCTTTGTAAAAATTGAGTAAGAGTTGAGAAGGAAGAATGAAGAACACAAATTTTTAAGGAGTTCAGATTCAATAATAATCCTACGTCTCCACCTAACTTATCCCTAAGTTATGATTTTTTAATCACCCACAATCTTATTCATAAGATTGAGAATACACAAGAGTTTTTTACGGCTCACTCTTACAACCTTACAACTTGAGTTTTCATGGCTCACTCAAAAACCAAATTACAAGTGTTTTCAAGGCTCACACTAAAACCAATTTCCCAAGTGTTTTAATGGCTAAACACTTAAACCAATTCCTTTAGAATAGAATCTCACTTCCCATTTTCTAAACCCAAAAAATAGAAGAATAAGAATGCCTATTCTAATCACTCACCAACTCTCATAAGAGTTATACACAAAGAATTTTTTAAAGGAAAGTTTAAGAGCTCAATTGAATGTTTAAGAAAATGATGAATGAAACAAGTTTTCTTAACCTTTTAATTGAATTCTAAGTTGTGTTTATATAGACAAACACTTGAAAATGTAGTTTTTGGATGTATCAATCATGTCTTCAATGTTTAAAACTGATTTTGAATCAATTCTTAGACTTTTGGCAGCTCAAAGGATGCTCATGGATGGCTCATGAATGAACAATGCTCGTGAGGGGTGAAAATATATCCGTTGCATTCAAAAATTCATGTTAGAAAGCTATCAATGGTCTACTCATGAGTAGGTCATAAGCAATCAGCTCGTGAGGAGTGCTCATGAGAGGTGCTACCATTTTTTGGCAAAAACATGCTCCAAAGGCTCCATTGAAGGATAGCTCGTGACCACTTTGAAATATGCTCATGAACAGGACTAAAGATGATCGATTCAACTAAAATATTCTTCATAAAAGTTGTATATAATTGTCTTATATTTCAATAAAAATTTGAATTACCTAAATTGGACATTTTTAGCTCAAGATATTACTAAAATACCAAGAATTGTGCAAACTAAAATGCAAGCTGCATATATTGACTTAGATTGAAGATTTGAATACTTAAATGAACTTGGATTTTGGAAAGAAAGTTCAATTTGAAAAGATTAAGATGTCTACTTCAAATGTAAAGAAGCTCATTTTCTCATTTAAGAGCTCTAAATATGTCAAAAGTCTTCTTTAATCTCAGAGGTTTGATCAGCCCGAAAAGTCACTACTCATCAAAAAATGTATATGCTTAGTATATGTTTGGTATATAATTTCCTACACACTTAATTAAAATTATTAGTATAAAAATTATTTTTCAAAGTCCAAAATTAGGAGTTTGATCATGCAAAAGGTCAACACTAACACACAACCAACTCTCATAAGAGTTTATACAACTAAAGAATTGTTTAAGAGAATTTTGAGAGCTCAATTGAATGCTTAAGAGATAATGAATGATAAAAAAGTTTCTTAAACTTTCAATTTAATTACAAGGAGTGTTTATATAGAAAAACACTCAAAAATATGGTTGTTGGATGTATCCAACATGTCTCCAATGTCTGTATTTGATTTTGAATCAATCTTGGACTTTATTATGTCAAAATGCTGCTCAAGAGTGAATAGTGTTTATGAGGAGCAAAAATATATCTATTGCATTAAAATATTATCATTTAGGGCTAATATTACTACCCTCGTGAGTAGCTCATATGAAAAAGTGCTCATGAATCTGGCTTATGACGAGCATTGCCCCTTTTTTCAACAAGAACACCAAAAAGAGGACAACTCGTGATCGACTCTTAAGATGCTCATGAACGGGACTGAAGACAATCAATTCAGCCTAAATGTTCTTTATAAAAGTTGTAGATAATTGTCTTATATTTCTATAAAAATTTTAATCATTTAAATTGGACATCTTTAGCTCAAGATATTATTGAAATACTAAGAGTTGTGTAAACTAAAATGCAAGTTACATATGCTGACTTTTACTAAAGATTTGTATACCCAAATGAGCTCAAATTTTGACAAAAAAGCTCAATTTAAAAAGATTAAGATGTCTAATTCAAAAGTTAAGAAGATTATTTTCTCATTATAGAGCTCTAAAGATATCAAAAGCCTTCTTGAATCTTAGAGGTTGAATTGGCCCGAAAAATCACTATTTATCCAAAAATGTATATGCTTGGTATATGTTTGGTATATAATTCCCTACACACTTAGTTGAAATTATTAGTATCAAAATTATTTTTCAAAGTCCAAAATTATGAGTTTGATCATGCAAATGTTCAACACATGTTCTATGTATATATATAATAAAACATGAGATATATGCATATGTGATATGAATGGATGGATGCCATGAATTATATGCATATATGATATGTGTATAATTGCCATGAAATGTATATATATGATATATGCAGTGTAAAATGGCTAATGTGCAAAGTGAGACCTCTAAAATTAAGACCCGAAAATCTTCCAAAATAAATTTAGGTCTAGGCTCTCTATTAGAGCAATAACTTGCATGGTTTTAGACTATATGCATCGGCTATGGATACATAAAGGTGTACATAAGCTTTAAGAGATTCATGTTGTGTTATTGTTAAGCATGAGATGTTGTGAGTTTATAGACACACTACATGCTAAGAATGGCAAATAGGCGTACCTGAGGTGTATAGTGTTCAAGTTTATACATTTTACTTATCCAATGGTATGTGTTGGGGTTTTGTGATACAAACGCAGCGGAAAATTAAAATTTTATCACATTCCCAAACCGGATCCATGTAATTTGACTACTTGATTAAATCTAGAGTTTTAAGAATCTCACCAAAATGCAGAAGAGGTAAGATTTTCTAGAAGGATGAGAGGAGGTTCACATCGATGACACCTTACCTCGAGCCTTTTTACTTTGTTTGTTCGGATCAAGACGTCTCTAAAAAGATGCATCCTCTATAGGTATCCACATGAATAGCCCTTCATAAAACGAATTGGAGTGTGTGTGCTAGTAACCTCCTTGATTGTCTCACAAATCAAGAACAAAAGAAAAACTCTGTCTTTGTTTTCTAAGAACAAAGAAAATGAATTTGGAGGCAGGAAAAACAAGTGTATTAAACCCTAGAGAATACAATATATTTATAGACTCCAAATTAGGGTTTCACCTACCAATGACCTTTTAATAATTTCCATTTATTATATTCTAATTTTTGTTTAAAAATAAATCAGAAATAATATCTTACTTATTTATTTAAAATAATATTTATCTTAAATAAATAAACAAATAAATAAATAAATAAAATACTTTAATTACTTATTTCCACAGAGTTTAATTTGGGCTTATTAAACCTATATTTGTTTTGGGCTTGTTCTAAGTGTGTGACCCTGTAGGTTCACATAACATTGGTAGTGGGCCTAAATCTCTATTTAGGCCTACAAGTCATAAGTGGCCTCTAGCAAGACATTATGACTACCCAAGTCATGTGAAGTCAATAATCCGACATAACCTAATTACAGTGAATTTTATCATCCCTTTATCACATGATATCTTAATTGAACATAAGGCATAGAATGTCATCCTTATATAGTTCAATATTCTGACTTGATTCCAAGCAGACTGAAAATGATAACTCTTTATCAATTCATTTCAGCATGGCCATGCATTTTCCTTTAGTCTATCTCATCAAGAGGCCCATAGATATCTTTCTCATATTAATGAGGAATAACTCCCTTCTAAATCACTCACATTCCTCACATAACTAATTTCATATCCAACAACATCCTATATGATCGTCCGGTTAAAGACAATGTTAGAATGTGTCAAAACATAAAATAGCTATGTAGAAATCCATGATGATTTCAAGGTTAAAGGACCGAAATAAAATTACTGTGATGAGAAATACTTATGACAATATTCTATGCAGTATTCTCATAGTGGGTCAATCCAGTACATGACCTCTCATCATGTACCTATGAGTTGACTTAATATCTCATATTCATGATTAGTAAAACATAACCATCCGTCAACATCATACTAGCCTTAATAATTTAACATTTATATAATTAATAAATGGCTAGGGATAATTAGAATAGAACTCTTATTTTAATATAAGGGTTTTACTATCAAGTCACATACTTGATGGCCTTAGTAAGAATTAACCATTCATATAATTATCATAAAATCAAATGATAATGGAATACCTCTTTATTAATAAAATAAGAAAGTCAATACATAATCAAATGATTGACCTAGTGCATATCACTAACAATATAGACCTAATTAATGCCAAGGACCAAGACTGGCAATATGTACCTGAGGTCCATAACATTAGGAGTTAGATTGATGGAACTTTACATGAGATGTAATGGCAAGAGTTGCCACTTAATGAGAACTTATATTCCAAGAATGGCAATATGTACCTGAGGGATATTAGTAACCTATTAAGAACTCCATCACCCACTAGAAATCCATCTAATAAGGGATTTCCGTTTTTGACTATGGAAGTGTAGAATTCGCTAAGTTAGTGGGAGACCATTACGATTATAGACCAAATCTAATGATAAAATAACAATGTCATGGATCTAACTAATCTTGTTACCTTTGTAAAATTTGATAATATGAGATCAACAAACCCACTATTAGTCATACTTGACCTATATAGGCTCATGGACCCCTAACTTTGTTGATTGGCTAAGGAACCTAAAGTTGTTTTAGCTTCCAAAAGATTCTATATGTATTGAATCAAAGCCCACCTAGTCCTCTTTTAATAAATGCTTCCTAAGAGGTACACTATACTCTATATAATGGTTGTATGATAATTTGCAAACATGATGCATAATGTGCCCTTCTATGAATACTGAAAACCATTGGTAACATGAGAAGTACACAAATGCGAAAGAAATCCTACTCACCTATAAGAGTTATTTGGTGAACATAGTAGGACCATTAGATATAAGATATTAAAGGGGTTATTTCGTGCTAAGATGAAGGAGGGTGAGGATGTGGGAGTCCATGTGGACTAGAAAGTCTAGACTTTACAATGGGCTTCCATCTCCAAATGGATTTGATCCTTAAATCCCTTTTTGAATCTTTTAGGCAAACCATTGCAAACTTCCATTTGAACGAAAATAGAGTGTACTCTTACAAAGTTTTAAATATGCTTGTGATAGCCCAAAAAGCTATCCAAGGTATTAAAGGGAAAGAGGTTGCTCTTATTGCATCTTCTAGTAAGACTATAAAGAAAGGCAATAAGAAAAAGAAAGGCAAGACAAGTGTTGTTAGACCTATGGGTGGTATAGCCAAAGATAAGGCAAGGCTATTGTGAGGGAAGAGCTAGACAAGGGAAAGTTTTTCTATTGTCAAGGCAAAGGATATTGGAAGATGAATTGTCCTAAGTTCCTTGAGTCTCTCAAGCTAAAAGGAAAGGGCAAGTAATGAGAAAGTGAGACTTTCTCTAATCTATTTGCTTCCAAATGTTCTAAGAGCTAATATCATGCATAGGTATTGGATATCAGTGCTAGTTCTCATATTTATTTATCCTTAAAGGATCTAGCAAATGAGAGAAGGTTAAGGTTTAGAGAAGTAACCATAGAGCTTGGTAATGAAGCAAGTGTTGCGGCTAAGGCTATAGGATCTACTTCAATTAATATTTATGATCATATTTTATTGTTGGATAATGTATTATATGTACCTAATGCCTATACAAATATAGTCTCTATCTCTAGTTTGACTAAAAAGGGCTATGAGTTTCCTTTTAATAAAGACTTATGTAATATTTACTTTGGAAGTAAAATAATAGGCATGGGTTATTTAATACATGATTTATATTATGTTGATAATATTTTCAATGACAATGAGCCTCAAGTTAATATAAGAAATGCAAGTACAATGCTAAATGAAAATGCCTCTAATTCAAAATATGTATGGCACTTGAGATTATGTCATATTGCAGAAGATAGGATTAAAAAGTTAGAAAGGATAGGAATCTTAAGTTATCTTGAATCTGCATCCAATCTGACTTATGAGGCTTGTCTTCAAGGCAAAATGACTACATCACCATTTGTTGGAAAAATGGTAAGAGTCAATGACATATTGGAAATCATACATAATGATGTATGTGTACCATTTTTTGAAATGGCTAGAAGTGGTTTCTATAATAAATATATGTACAGGCAAATACACACAGATGTAATAAAATCATTTTATATAAATACTGAAAATAATATCCGTTTATGAAGGATCAAATAGAACCCTAAATGATCGCAACCTCAAATAGTGTTAGACAACACTCTAGTCATATAGGCTCACTTATTCCAAATAAGTTCACTTGTTCCATTTGGACAGTAGACTGGCCCCAAGACACTAAGTTAACCCAGCTCCAGCAATTTGACTGTCAGTGTGATTGGCCCCGAGACACTTGGTCAACCGAGCTCCAGCAATCACACTCTATAATCACATCTCACATCAATTCAATCAATCCAATCAATATCCACAATAGGTTAGTAATTTAACCTAAATTCTATCGTCATACCGGTACGTACTCGGTCATAGTGCTGCCCACTAGGTAGCACGTTCTATTGATATCCTTCATTTATATATAAAACATACATTCATAAAATAAATGATGCATGACATTAATTTAAATAGCAATATAAACCATATATATACTAGAAATATAATAAAAATAAACCAAGTATATTTTGAGTATGTATCTATTAAACAAATTCAATTCAATTAATAAATAAACCAAAAATAAACCTTATATATACTTAAAAACATTTTAGGTATAAATCAAGAATAATACATGCATTTAATTTAAAATATACCAAAAATATACTAAAATATACCTAAGCAATTATTAAACCATTTATGCATATTTCATAAAATTTAAACATGCATCCTAAAACACGTATATATAAAATAATAACTCACAGTTATGCGCTCCATGAGACGGATCTGACGGGCCTGGTCCACTAGGCCTCGGTCTCGGCGCAACAAAACAAACAAACAACAGCACAAATCAAAATAAATCTAATAAAATTCTAAAGACTCGATCTGAAATACTGGATACAGAATAGGAATAGGGATTCAACCGGATGTCACGTTTTATGAGAATTCTACCAAAAATTCAATAGAACCTCCCCTGTAAAACGGACATCTCTCTACTCAGAAAGTAGAGTCGGTCCTGCAAGAAAACACACTTTGAGAATACACAGCCACACAACCCCTCGGTTGAACTCCCAACTACAATTCCATCAACCGAGGTTCACAATTTTCAAGATATACACAGAACACATAAAAATCCAATAATACCGAAAATACCCTTTATAAATCAAAATATAGCAAATTAGATATTTAAAACACTAAAAATAATTATTTTACCGATAATTACAATAAAACCCTAATTTTAATAAAATATTATTAAAAATCCATAATTCTCAATAAATTCACAAATATTAACCGAAATTCATTTTATAATTCTAAATTACAGAACTTAGCCCTAAAACACATTAAAAATCAATAAAAACTCATTTATTTATAAAAATAGTATGTTATATATAATTTGAAAATAATTTTCAAAAAAATAGTTTTAATTAGTTAAAAATACTAAATAATTTTTAAAAATCATTTTTATACCTCAAATACCTATTAAAATCAATTTAATTTAATTTTTAACCAATTTATTTCCAAATTACCAAAATACCCCTACTTATATATAATTTCACATAATTCACTATAATTATACAAAAATTCACTAAAAATAATATAATTACTAAAAAATTAATTTCTCAACATATAATTCAATAAAATCAATAATTATACTCAATTAACCAATTAATTTTAACAAAATACTTAATTAACCTAGTTGTCTAAAAATCACCTAAACTAAATAAATTCATAATAATTATAAGAAAATCAAAAAAATTACAAATAAATTTCTAAAATTCATTTTAACACCTATAAACACCATAAATCAAAATTTCATAATTTATTTAATTAATTTACGAAAATTAGAAAATATTAATAAAATAATAAAAAATTCACAAAAATCAAAATAATTCCCAAAAATTACAGGATGTAGATTGAGCTACTAGGATCAATCTTTGTGAAGGAACTAATCTTGAATCATTAGAATCAAAGTTTAAAAAAATCAAGAACTCATAAAGGCCAAAAATGAAAATTGAGAACCATGAAAAATCTAGACCAAATCACACGAAAATAAGCTTGGAAATGAACTCACCGGAGCTTAAGGAGAAGATAGAGACCGATGGTGTTCAAGATGGTGGCCGGAAAAGGCTTGATCGGCGTTGGCTTGAGTTTCGGTTTCTTAGAAGAAAATCGGCCAAAACTCGCCAGAAATGGAGGAAGAAGGCGGCGGAGGAAGCTTGGGAGGGTGGTGGACGTCTGGACGGCACACCGACGATGAGGGTTGAGCTTGAAAATGGTGGGAATGGTGGTGGGGCGTCAGGTTGTGAGGGAGAGGATGAGTGGCAGTGATTGTAAATTTGATAAACTTTATTTTTTGTATATATATATATATATATATATATATATATAACTTTAACTTTAAATATTATAACATATTACTATTATATTCAAAATAATCTACACCACATGTTAAAATATCTAACCAATATTCATATACATATACCTATATATATATATATATATAATACATATTAATTTAATAAAAATGTATAATATATACTTAATTAAAATAAACCCTAATTATTAAATATGTATATCTACATGCATGTATATGTATATATTTTAATACGATAATTAAAATCATGCATGGACTCATGCAAATGCATAAAACCAACTAACATAATTAATAATTATTTATTTAGGATTTAATTTTTCCAAAAATAAAATTCTCAGGAAAATTTTACGTAAGAAATCTAAAATAATTAAAAATAACTTTAATAAATAACAAACTAATTAAATAATCAAATATATTTATCAAAATTATTAACACTGCATATCTCGATGCAGTTTAAAATTATTTAAAATCTCAGGATATTACACATAGTCAACCCTAACTTTGATAGAATCTTCAATATACACACATTAATGGTAGAACCATTATCTACCATAACACATCATGTCATCTTTCCATTTACTTCAGCCTTAATGAAAAGGGCTTTATGATGATCCCTCCCTTCCAAGGGTAAATCGTTATCAGAAAATATGATGGTGCCTTGGGAGGTTTCTGTTAATCAATTAACCATTTGCTTAGGAGTACAACTTATGGAGATCTTTTTTTGGTCTGAAGCCATAACTAGTGCTTCCCGATGGTCCCTGGAATGTATTAGTAACTCTTAAACACTAGTGATGGTTCCCTGATCTTTCATCATTTCCTTCCTTTTTCTTATCTTTTCTATCTTTTCCAATTCAAGCTCAGTAGTCTTAACTTCTTGTCTTTTCTCTTAGACCTTTTTCACATATTGGTCTAACCTATTTTCCTTATCATCCCATAAATTAATTTTCCCTTCATCTTCATCATTAAAGCTTCAAATATCTAATACATGCACAGTAAGCTCTACAAATTATTTATTTTAGTTTGGGTCTTTTGGTTTAAGTTCAAGCTTTAGATGGTTAAAGGTGATATCAACAAAAGAGTTTAAGACTTTCTTTTCTGTTAGACAAGTGTTAATCATTAAAATTGGTGGGTTAGATGGTGGTACATTTCAGTAATTGGGTAGAGGTTATTTTAGGTGTTTGAATTTCTTACCTCAGGGTTAGTGAGTTTACCTGTATCAATTAAGTCTTGCATGTCATGTCCCAATCAGGCACAACTGTCAATGTCATGCCCAATGTTTTGGGTTGGTACCGGGCAAAGGTTGATGTGAAGGTAAGGGTCGTAATACGTTTTTCTTGATTAACTTCTAGAGACTTTGGATAGAGGCCGCCCTAAATTAGAGAATCTTCAGGGTTGTCGAATGGCATTAATCTCCAAACTATTGCTTGGTTGCCTTATGGTATTGATCTATACATTATTGCTCGAGCCGACCCCATCTTTGCCCCCAAATCTTCCTTTAAAGAATATTTTTCCCTGAGTTAAATTTGACTCCTTCTAAACCCTAAATTTGTATAACTCTTCAAATTTTTGGATTCCTAAATTCCTCAGTTTCTTAGACAGTGTCGAAACACACCCTTTTATTGCCAGCATCAGTTAGTCTGACTTGGTAAGCCTATATTTCATTTGAGATAGCTTTCCTCTCCAACGAGTCAGATAATCAGTAAAAGACTTGTTAAACCTTTACTTGGCATTCTGAAAATCCCTCAAAGATACCTCTAAGTGAACATTGAGACCATACTACTTCACAAATGCAACACACAGTTGTTTCTAATTGAACTTGACATGTGGTTCTAAAGTATAGTACCAACGAATTGGTCCACCCTCTAATGATTTAGGGAATTGTTTAACTACTTGAGCTTTAGTCAATTCAGTGGCTTTCATGTAAGTCACATGTTGCTTTAGATGTAAGTAAGGGTCCTCAATTCCAAAATACTTTTTCATGTTAAGGAATTTGAATTTCCAAGGTAACGGATCATCCTCCTTATCTAGATTCAAATTAGAATAATCTAGTGGAGCATCTATGCCCTTCTCCTTCATCATTATATGCATTTAAATCATGGTGTTAGTTATATTCTTGGCCCACTTAGACTGTTCCACATTCTTAACTTGGCTCACATTCCTTTAGTTTGGTGGATCAACTAAGACTATCACATTGTCCCCTTCCCTTTCTTTCATCAAGATTTCATTATCAAGATCAATTGGATTGTTTGGCTATGCCAGCTAATTTTCTCTAATTATCTTAGTTATTTCTCCATCATCTGTTTCATTATAGATCAGGTTTTAGTGAATATTTCCCCTTTCAACTGTGCTTTAAAAACCTTAGAATCGAAGCTACTTACCATTCTCATTTCTAAATTTATGACTAGGTGCCTTAAACTAGATCAGACCCACCTGGATGAGCTCAAAGGATCTATATTATTGTAAGACCACATATTAGAATTATACATGATATGCAAGTTTGTTCATTATTTTAGGAAAGCAAGAAAATAAACAAACTTACTTAATATATATAACACAGAGGTAAAATAAAAAGCTTAAAAAATGATAACCTCCACCCTTATTTCTCCCGCACACCTATTCAATGGCGAGTTCCTTGTCCTAGGATTTTTTATCTAGGTTTTAATTATTAACAGAGGATAACAAAATTGACGTATATAAGATAACTCTCAAAATGGAGCAAATAAGTAATGGATTCTTTGAATAAAACCAAAGTTCATCCTTAACAGGTCATAGATGGCATTAAGGCCTTATATTGTCAAAGCCTATATCAATGGGCTATAATAGGCATGAGAGGCCCATTTATAGCAACATCCATTTAAAATGGGCTAAAATTTAACATTAGAAGGTCCATCTTGACACGGTCCATTTATAGTGGGCTTGAGTTTTATTTTAAGAATCCATTAAAGAGTATAAAACACATGCGTTTGGGAGAATTCCTAAAGAAAATTTCTAGGTTAGTATATCATTGGGTAATAAGCTTCAACTCCCACAATGATATACTTCCATATATGTCTCCCCACTTAAGGATCCATAAGATGTGGATAAGTATGTGTCGTTAGTGATAATAATCAAATATTCCACCACCAGGTTTGAGTGAAACATAGTTAGCAACATACCGATTATGGTTAGGTTATTTAGGGATCGAGTGCTCATTGTGTGAAAAAGTGTAGTGAATGCAAAAGATGCAAAAGAAATAAGAAAATAATTCAAAATGATAAAACACAAAACACTGGAATCAATTTCTTTATCCCTAGTGGAGTCGCCACTTTAGGCAATAGGGTTTAGCGCATGCCTAAGTATTTGGTGACCACAATACTGTGTGGGCTTGAGGCCCACTAGAAAATACAAAATAGGTCATAAAGCCTACTCGAAAATGGAGTCATGAAGCTACTCGAATAAAATTCGGGACACACTATGCAATAATTGGATCCCACGGAGGTTCCTAGAAGCCGTCATCAGAGATCGGGTTCGAAAACTAGATATAGTTTTTTAGAATGCCCACCCAACCTTGTAGTTAGCCTTCGTTTGTGTTTTGTGTTTTATTACCTTTAATTATTTAATTATTTCTCTATTACCATGCAAATTACAATTTCCTTCGAACAATTATCGCATTTTATAGTTAGATCCAAGTTTGCACATTAATTTCTTTTATGTATTTGGTTTCAATATCCACTATGAATAAAGCAAATAATAATAATTTACAACCATACATTCAAATTAAATAGGGAAAGAGATTATGAATTACAAATCTTTACTCAGATGATAGTATAATAAACGAAAAATAAACCAATAATAAATTGAAAGTAAACTACTTGAAATGAATAAAACCTCTCAAGAACTAATTAATTGGATAAATACTTAATGATTAGAAATCACCGATAAAACCCCTACAATAGAAAAATGTTAGCCCACAAAGACTCATAAAGATTTTACATAAAAACCCACAAGATTATCTCATGAATCAATTTAGGAAAATAAGAGAAACGAAACCATAAAATAGTAAGTAGTAAACTTTAATTGAACAACATAGTGGGATGATCATACAAAATAAACTTGAGTATGCTAAAGACCTATACATGCACAAAAGCCCTACACAATTTACAAAAAACAAGACAAGGTCATGCAAAACCCTGTCAGAGTGGCAATCGCTATTGTGAAAAGGAGATCACCTCATGATAATGAGGTGACATGGTTTGTAGAGGCTATGCTAAATAGTAAACACATGAAGACTTGTCAAAGTAGTGGTCGCCTTTGTGAGACGGTCGCCTCTTGGAGAGGCAATCGCCTGACCAACAGGCTTAGGCGACTCTTAAACTGGCAAACTTCCACTTCAAGCAAGAATCTACAATTGCACATAAGCTAGATGCATAACTACACCTAAAACTCAGTTAATCATGTTGAAGGTAATGCATATTGCAAATGATAAACACAAAAGAATAAATACACAAACTAGTAAACAAACAAACTAGAGATTATATAAGCAAGTAAAAAAGGATCATGCAAATCTATGAATTAAGATTAAGAAGGATCAAGAAAATTACTGAAGAATGAGCTTTCCAAATATGGTTAGCCCCCAGAAATGAATAGGGATGTTAATCTTCCCTTAAATGCAAACTTTTTACTCTCTTTCTTGAAGAAAATCCCTCCTTTAAACCTCACTCCCCTCCCTTCTCTCTAAAAGATGTTTTTTTTAAAGCTCTCTTCTTTTTTTGCTAATGGCTAAACCCCCCCCCCCCCCCCTTCTTTCTATCCTTTTTATTCCCTCCCTAGCCCATACTCCTACTACTCTCTTTCATCATTGTCTTTCTTAGCCTTTTCCCTTTCTCAAAATTTTCATTTTTTTTTTCATCCTAAAGGTTGAGTTGCAAATAAGATGGGCCCACTAAATTGACTGTCATGATCACCTCTGCATTTAATACAAAGGTAAGTGGCTGCTATAGAAGCGGTGCCTCTACGATGAGGCATTCACCTCTTCAGATGATACTGTAGAGGCAATCACCTCTTCAACTATTGCTGTATAAATAATTGCCTCTTCACAAAGGTGTCACCTCTCTAGCTTGCCTTGCCTTAGGCTAGTGGGCCGGGGCGGCTTGAGCTTATTTTGTAAGGGTTTTTGGGCTCAGATTTGTGGGTTTCCATTCCTTGGGTTCATTTTCGAAAAGATTTTGAGTTTCTTTCCTGTATTTAAGTTTTACATTTCTCGTCATCCAGCTCTATGACTCGCCGACCAAATTGAGTATCCACAATTCACCCCCTATTACAGGGCGATCAAACCGAATGTCTCCAATACTATGTTTATGATATGTAATTTTTATTACATTTAATAATTTAAATAATATTTACTTAATGTTGAATTAGTGTTATACAGTTTATTTACTTAATACTAGTATTAATCTAACATCAAAAAATTCAAAACTATATAATTTTACGGTGTAATGATTTAATTTTTTTATTACACTTAATAATCTATCTATTTATATATATATAAAGCTGGAACATAAATTGCACTGTTTTCCCTTCCCTCCAATTTCATCAATATTTTTAATTTGGCACCAGTGAATAATGTAAGCAAGAATTACATTTTCACCCTTCTGCATGCCCTTAGCTTTAAAAGAAAACGACGTCGCTTTGTTCCTACAGCCCCTTCGCATCTGTTCTTTAAATAGTGCTATTCCATCTTTCTCCTTGGTGCATTTGGGTTGCCGTTTGTTTCATTTTGGACAAATATGTAAAATCAGTTTTTTTTTGTTATCCCCAACTCACCCTTTTAGCAACAAGCCCAGCTTCAAAACAACTGCATGTGGTAGCTGGTGTCAATGCAAATATTTCTATATATTGCCCAATTTTTATATTTGAAATTTGAAAGTGACAATTTGTGCTTTACATTTATAGTTCCAAATTCCAATGAAATTATTTTTTTAAATAGTAATAAAAAAATTTCTGTATTTAAATTACAATTATAAATACATATTATTTTAAAATTTTATAACAAATTTATTTTAGTTGGTTTTTATTCATACGAAATTTTTGACAAAATATAATTAACAGATAACTTTTAAATAATTTTTTTAATTTTTAATTATAATTTGTAATATTTATATATTTATTGTATGATGATAATTATGAAAAATTTTGAAAATTATAAATATTATGACATAAGTGTAAAGTAATATCACTTATAATTTTTTATTTTTTAATTTTAAAAAAATCTAGATAAAAAATATTTACATAATTACTTTGCTATGTCCTTTGAGTCCTTATATTTATGAAAGTTAAATAATATAAATTTATTTTCAATAAAATTTATTCCTCAAATGTATATATTAAAATAGTTAAATTTTAGTCCATAAATCAATATATTTTTAATTATATTTAAAAGTGAAAAACGAGAAATTTAATTTAAAATTTAATAATTTCCGTGTAAAATTTTAACTACTGGGCATGAGTTATATTTTAATCAGATTTTTAAAGTATAAAATAATTTTTAAATGAAATGATGCAAATATTTCTTTTAAAATTTAAAAGACTAAAAATTTATATAACTTCTTTTTTTTAGTGGTGGGGTGGGAAGTCCGTGGGGTTTGAACCCTAGGGAGTGACAGTCTAAGGTGACTGCCTCACCATTCATGTCAAGAGTCTGGGTAAAAATTTATATGAATAAAAAAAGAGAGATAGAGAAAAAATTAAAAAATTACTTGATGAAAAAGTTTTATAATTTATTTAAAATATATTTTAGAATTTAAATATGTTTATATTGGTCAATAAATGAATTTACAAATAAATTATTATTAATTGCTTTAAAGATTAAAATATATAATTCCATTTTGTGTTATGTTAGATTATATTTACTAGGAGTTGTGTGGATAATTTATTTTGTTTTTTGTTTTGTTTTTTTTTTTTATAAACTTCATTTTGAAAAAAAAATGTAAATATAATAATTGATAGGTAAATTATAAAAAAAAATTTCTAAAATTTAATTTTATATGTATCTCGTAGTGAAATGCGAATGATTTTTTTGGTTTAAATTATATTTACATAAAATTTTGTATGAATATGCGGAACATTAGAAAGTTTAAACTCTAATTATTTATTAAAATATTTTTAAAATTTGACTACCTTTACTTTAACAAATAAGATCCAAATCATTCATTACACTACCACTGCATGAGTGGTTGAAATCTTTATATGGACCAAAATAAATCTTGCTTAACACTTTTTTTTTAAATGATTGAAAATTAAAAAATTATTCAAAAGTTATCTGTTAATTATATTTTTGTCAAAAATTTCATATGAATAAAAATCCACTAAAATAAATTTGTTATAAAATTTTAAAATAATATGTATTTATAATTGTAATTTAAATACAGAAATTTTTTATTATAATTTTAAAAAAATAATTTCATTGGAATTTATAACTATAAATGTAAAGAAAAAATTGTCAATTTCAAATATAAAAAATTGGGCAATATATAGAATTATTTGCAGTGCCACCAACTACCACACGTAGTTGTTTTGAAGCTGAGCTTGTTGCTAAAAGGGTGAGTTGGGGATAACAAAAAAAAACGGATTCCATGTTTGTTCACGTTCATGCAGAAAAGGCTGAGAAATAACTGGCAGAAGCAGCTGGAAGTGGATCCCAGTTGGTTTTGTTTCCAGAAGCATTTATTGGTGGTTGTCCTGGTGGATCAATTTTTAGCTCAACCATTGATGGAGAGAATTTCTGTAAGTATCATGCTGCAAAATGTAACAAAATGGATTATTTGTTATAATTAAAATTATTATATATATTATAAAATTATCATAATATATTAATTGTGACAATTAAAATTGTCACGAAATTATCATGTAATACCCTGTTACTTATTATAAAATGTGTTAATAAAAAATTGTTGCTAATAATATTTTTTTATGACAATAAATTGAATGTCATAAAAAATATTTAATGTGACAACATTTTGTAACAATTAAAATTATAATTGTCACATAAAAATTATATTATCATAAATATATTACTATTTTTCATGACAATATAATTTATTATTCCAAAAAGTACAAATAGTGACATTATTAATTGTCACATTAATTATACTAACTAATCAATTTAATATTAGTGACAATTTCCCTATGTCACTAATATAATTTTTGTCACTTACAGATAATATAGTGACAAGATTATGTTATCACTAATTTATTGTTTGTGACATTAATAAAATTGTCATAAATTAATTGACACAAAAAAATTATCAGCGACAATGAAAAATTGAAACAAATTATAATCAATGACAAAAAAAAATGTCACAACAAAATTAATTTGTGACATAAGACAATGACGCATACTATTAAATTAATGACAATAAAAAGTGATACGAAAATATATATTTATTGATAATAAAAATGACACCAAAAATATAATTAGTGTGAAAGAAACTATATTCAGTGACAAAAAGAAATGACAAAAATTTTATAGTTAGTGACAAGAAATAATGACACGAAATATAATCAGTGACAAAAAATTGACATAAAAACTATAATCAGTGACAAGAAAAAGTAACGAATAAAAATTGATTAGTGACAAAAAATTAATTAACTAGTGACAATAAAAACATTGTCACTAAAATATAATTAATATCATTATATTTACTTCATGACATATAATTTATTGCCACAAATTAATTAATGACAATATCTTTTTAATTTTACTTTTTCGTCACCAATTACATAATTTCTAACAATATAATAAATAAAATTATTTTTTCTAAATATATATATATATATATATATATATATATATATATATATATATATATATATATATATGTATTGTTGTATAAAAAATGATTGATACCTCATATCAGTATTTTATTATAATAAGGGTTATATTTCCATAAAAAAGGAAGATTACTTGAATAAGAAGATTACTTTACAAATGAAGTCTCCTTCTCTCCTAAATAAGACAATTCTACAAGACTAAGAAATCATATTTATAAAAGGTTTGAGCAATACTTTTTCTTATAAATACATCTCATGATATCTCATTTCATTTATTCTATTCTCACATTCTCATTCTCATCTCCCCATTCTCATCATATAACATCACCAAGATATCATTTCATCACTCCATCATCATATTATCCAAGAAATCACTCTTTCTTTTCTGTTATATTATGTTTATTTGCTTTATTATATGTTTCGTCATACCATTACCAACTTAAGATTTGAAGTGTTTATGGGGAAAACCCCACCTCTTTACCCGTTCTCCTTGTCAATACAGGTTCCATAAGCAAAAATATTAATTCAGAGTTATCAAGTGGCACCGTCTATGGGAATCGGACCCACGATCACATGGTTAAAAGCCATGTTACATCAACAACACAAATTATGGAGAGACCTTCAAATACTCAACAACAACTAGACAATTTCAACGAACATAAATATTCGTTACTTCAAGAGGAGGAACAAGAGCACTACAACCAAGATAAGTTTATTTCCTAATTATTTATTTTCATATCCATTTTTTTAAATTATTATCACTTGGATTGATAATTAATTGAGATGGATCGAGCGATATCGAGATTCTTGTTCTTTTATTATTTATTGTTATAATAAAACAATACAAGTGTAGATGTTACCATGAGCACCTCAACGTCAATACTCATGAATATCAATAAAAAAAATCATTATGGCCTTTGGGAACTTGATATAGCTGATGATCTCGAAGCAGTATATTCGGATGGTATATTTTTATAAAGCTAGATATACATAAAATGCTAATAAATTGGACATGCACAAACTTGGGCAATACATAGCACCAAATTAAAGCTAATTAAAAACTCAAACATTCAACATTACATAAAGCAAAAGTCATGGCAGCATCTTCAAGGACAAGGTCAATCAAGCAATAATTGAAGCAAACAATGAACATAAATATTCGTTAAACTTAAAGGTGGGACAAAAAATAAGGAAAATATATTTATTGAAGACACTACTATAAACACTAATTGGTCCAAGTAGTCAGACATTCTGATAACCTCACTCAATATCAACATGCAGAAATTGTCAAAAAAGGCATTAAAATAATATAACAATTATTGCCCCGTGCACATCAATGTCAACTGTCACTCCACGCTGAGCATTTAAAGCTCTAACATCAATGTCCATTAACTGAAAACTGACACCCTCAGGTCGCTTCTATAGTATTGAGGTTCTGAGCCTATAAGCCTCGCATCTTTGCATCGAGCAGTTAAACCTTGAGCATCTAAGACTAGTATCTGGAAACTAGCACCCTCAGGTCGCTTCTATAGTACTGAGGTTCAACACTCAGGTTGTGCTTTTAATGCACCGAGCATCAAAACTCCAGTGACAACTGGTTCTGTCATATTGTCTCTATACTAGCAGGTTAATCTCTCACATATCCTTTTTTATTGCAAGTTTTATACGTTTAAGTCTAGTTGGCACTTCCAATATATTCTTATATGATGATTTCAAGACTTGATACCAAGCTTCATCTTTTCCTATGACTGAGGCTGGTCACCTCAACTCACCCTTCCATATCAAACGCAATGATTCAAACATTCTCTCTTTAAATAAAAGAATGACATTTCCATCACCTTACAGACCTGGATATATCAGACATAAATATCTGAACAGACTTTCAGGGGGGGACTCTTGATATCCCTTATCAGTATCCTATTCTAATAAGGGTTATATTTCCTCAAAAAATGAGGATTACTTGAATAAGAAGATTACTCTGCAAAGGAAGTCTCATTCTCTCATAAATAAGGCAATCCTATAAGACTAAGGAATTATATTCCTAATAGGTTTGAGCAATACCTACTCCTATAAATGCATCTTATGACATCTCATTTCATTCATTTTATTCTCACATTCTCATCATACAACATCACCAAGACATCATTCCATCACTCCATCATCACACCATCCAAACAATCACTTTTTATTCTCTATTCTATTATGCCTATTTGCTTTATTATATATTTTTTTATACCAATACTGACTTAAGCTTTGAAGTGTTTATGGGGAAAACCCTGCCCCTTTACCCATTTTCCTCATCAATACTAGTTCTGCTAGTAAAAATATCAATTCGGAGTGATCAATTATTATAAAATTAAAAAACAAACTAATTTATTCATTTTAAACAAAATAACAACAATTTTTATACATTTAAGAGTTACATACATGCTTAACTATATACAAAACACATCTTCAGGTAAGCTAACTTCTATGTTGATGCTCTTGCTTCAACGACTTTAAATATTTCTATTGGCACCCATGTGATCTTTCACCCTCCCACTGATGTAATTCAGCTTTTGCAGCATGATAAGGCATTGCTTATAGCATAAATTTTTTGTTATAATCTTTGGCAGTTGCCACTTTTCCTTTTAAAAAAAATTAAAAGAGATGTGTAAATTAAAATACAGAAGGAAATAATGAAGGATTTACTATTTGCACATTTTCATCAGGTGTATTTTAAATAATTCATGAGCCATATTATTAACATAGAACTAAGTTTATATCAAATCTCATATATAACAGAGAAGAGAGTTAAGACTTTCGAGGTAACAGAGATGCAAAACTTACTTGAATAAAGGACTATTAGAAGGCCACTCAAGTAGATATTTATGGAGGGGATAATAGTGAGACAAAGATAATCTCTCCAATTGTGAACTTTCTCCTTATTCACATTAAAACTTATTGAAAGTCTCATTGTCTTTAACAGTCATCCACAGGAAGCTTAAAGAATTCACTTGGCACTAATTGCATGTTCATTGCTACCTCAACTGGCACTATATGATTAATTACATGCTTGCCCAACCCAGCTAAACCCAACATATAAATCATTTCCTTGACAGTAATTGAACAAGTACTTTCTTCTATACGATTTAATCAATTTGTTACATGGAAAAACCTATAATTAGTGCACGCTTAACGGATTTATTGAATAATTTAGCCACTGCCCTCACAACCCAAAGAGATAACCAAAATGTCTTTGCACATTTAAACTTTTGAAAGTTGGGGACGTTTTGATTTTGGCCTTCTGTAACTTTCGGTGACCTGTCGAGGCCTTCTGCAAAAGAAAAAGTGAGTGTAAAGAGAGAGAAGAGAATGAGAGGATGGAAATGAGTTGGAAAATTATGCAAATGTCACAACCCAAACCGGGGAGTCATGACCAGCGCTAGGGAATGAGAATTCTTTCGAATCCGGAACTCGTCGCAAGCCGTAGTAATAAAAGCATACAATAAATAAATAAAAATACTCCAGAATTAAAACTTAAGTCGATATATAAAATAAATTCTTAATGTCATATCATAAAATAAAATATTTCATACAATATTTAAAGAAAGTTCTCTGACATTAAAACCACATTCTACAGATACAAACACTACTATTGCAGTTTTCTAGAATACAATAAAAGTCAGATAAATAATTTACACAATCTAGCTGAGGCTGAAGAAGTCTAGCGTAGGGGTTTACTACTAAGATTTGAAGACGAAGAATCTCCTGAAAAAAAAAATTCAACTAAGGGGAGTCAAACCTCACTAAGTGAATTATTATATTATATATACATGCACCTCCTAATGTCATATGCAATCAAGCATCAGTATCTATAATAAATATATACAGACATTTCAAACAGATGCTGAAATCACTTTTGTATATAATAAATACTAAAAAATGTTTATTTGAATGAAGGATCAAATAGAACCCTAATTATTTGCAACCTCTAACAAATATCTCATTAGCCATACAAGCTCACTTAATTCTAAATAAATTCTCTTATTCCATTTTGGATAGTAGATTAGCCTTGAGACACTAAGTCAACTGAGCTCCAATAGTCTTACTATCGGTGTGATTGGCCCTGAGACACTAGGTCAACCGAGCTCTAGCAACCACACTACTCAATCACATCAATCTCAAATAATCAATCAAATAAAAGTTACCTCAAATGATTTTATAACTCAACCCTAAAATTTATCACATCGGTACATACATGGTCCTAGTGCTGCCCACTAGGTAGCATGTTTTATTGATATCCTTCATATAAACTTAAAAATTATTAAAATAATAAAAATGTAATAACATCCATTCATAGCAAAATATACCCATCATATACAAATAATATACCAATTTTACACTGGAAATATGCTAAAAATATTCCAAATATATAAGCCACATATATATCAAAATAAACCATAAATATACTAAAAATATATTGATTGCATGTTAGGAATATATCAATTATTTACACGTCACATGTATGTTAAAATATACCAAAAATATATAAAAATATACCAAAAATATATTTTACACTTAAAGAAATATTCATATTCAATTTCATTATAAAATTCATGGATGATAATTTTTATGCATTCTATATGCAATGCATATATAACATAATAACTCACAAGTTTGTGCTCCTGAAGATTGACTCGATGGGCTTGGTCCGATAGGCTTCGGTCTCGATATTAGAAAATAAATAATAATAATAAATCAGAATAAATTTTTAACTTATACTTCTAAAAGAGACTCGATCTAGGAATACAAAATTCAGACAAACATAGAAATTCAGCATAGACCCGACGTCACGTTTTACGAGAATTCTACTAAAAATTCAGCAGAACCTCCTCTGTAAAACGAACATGTATCTACTAAAAAGTAGAGCCGATCCTACAAGAAAAATACACTTTTAACACAGAAGGCTCAACACCTCAGGTTGGAACCCTGAATTATACAATTTCTCAACTGAGATTCACAATTCACCAAAAATATAAATAAAATAATAAATATACTAAAAATAATTAAATTCCTCAAAATACCAAAATATAATATATTTAAACAATAAAACACCAAATACAATTATTTTCACAATAATTAAATAAAAATCTCAAATAATAATATAATATTAATAAAAATTCAATTTTTCATAATTCAATATAAAATAGTAAAAATTCACTTTTATATATTCAAATAGCTTAAATAGCCTAAATATGTATTAAAAGTAATTAAAAATCCATTTAATCACCAAAATAGTAAATAATATATTATTTGAATAGAATTTTCAAAAATTAGTATTAATTAGTTAAAAATAGTAAATAATTTATAAAAATCATTTTAATACCCTATATAATTCTAAAATCATTTAAAGCACATTATTTAACTATAATTTTCACAAAATTACACAATTAACTCATAAATACAAAATTTACATAATATAATTAATATTCTCAAAAATTATATAAATTCACCAAAAATAATTTTAATAATTCTAAAATTATTAACTCAAATTACCAACACTAATTTAACCAAATTCTCATTAAAAATAATCAATTAACATAATTATCAAAAATTCAATATTTAATATTAAAATAATAAAAAATTGCCCAAAATTCAAATTAACTCAAAAAAATACACAAAAAAAATATATTTATGAGAAGCTTAAGCTACCATAATCAACATTTCTTAAGCAAGTTTGCATAAGTCAAACAATATCAAGTTCAAAAAAAGTAAAAACCCTAAAACACATAAACTAAAAATTAAAGATAACTAAAAATCTAGAAAAATTGAGCTAAAAGAAGCTTGGAAATGGACTCACTAGTGGAAAACTGTTCAAAAGAGTATGGTTTGAAGCCCTGAGGTGGTCGGAATCTCACTGATGTGTTGGAGCTTCAACTTTCGATCACTTCCTGCTCTCGGCGGTTCCCGGCAGCTGGCGACGTCTAGAAGAAGCCGGAGGTGGTAGTTGGGGCGGCTCTGGTGTGGTAGAAGGTGACGGACCAAGAAGAAGAAGAAGAAGAAAGACAGGAGAGAAAATAGAGACCCGATTGACTGCTTTTGACTTTTTATTTATTTATTTATGAAATTACCAAATTGCCCTTCAACTACTACTACTACTACTACTACTACTACTACTACTACTACTACTACTACTACTACTAATAATAATAATAATAATAATAATAATAATAATAATATTAGCTTTAATATTATCAAATAATCCCACGTAAAATAAATTATTTTACGTAAACAAATCTCTTAGAATAAAATATATAAATAATATTAGCAATTAACAATAATAATATATAAATAAAATTTAAAATTATTAACACTGCATATTCCAAAATAATATTATTTTATTTAAAATACTGGGTCATTATAGTAAAAGAGATGAGGTGGAGAAGCTTTAACACATAATCAATAGTAGGACTTCCAAGCATAACCTTTTGCATGCCCCATGAACCAAGAACACCTGATTGAAAGTTGACTCCAAATCACCACTAGGAGTAAGCTTCATTTCAATACAATGAATGTTCCTAAATTTTTTGACAAGCTTAGCACACTTAGTTCCGTATGAGTGGACCCTTACTAGAAATGCACCGATAAGCATCGATTAAGATTTTATTTTTGGAATTTAAGTTGGGTTTGATTGTAGCATTTATGAAAATTGGCCACCAAACTTAGTTCATTAAAGGTGTATAAATTTCTTTTGAGATTAGGTTTTGATGTGGTAAACTATGAGTGAAACACTTATAAATAATAGAGAAGATAAATAATGAATTGTACAAGAAGGTAAATTGTTTTTTGAGATTTATCTTTTTTAAATAACCAAAAAAGCACTAAATTTAACTTAAAAATAAAAATAGTGATATTCTGTTGTTTTTTTTTAAGAAGAGTGATATTTTATTTTTGATAAATCAAATTGTTATATTTGATTGAAGTGTAGGATTTGGTATGATTCTTATTGGTTTTTCCTTAAACTATATTGTGACTCCATTCATTAGTCCTACAGTGTTAATACTAATCACTTTTTTGTTTTAATTCATATAACTTTAATAGGGGAAATGCTCCAGTGGCAAAAATATATATTTATATGTTTATTCTGTTATATTCAATATCTAATTTGTAATTCCAAGAGTTTTAGATTTGGAAGTGATACGCCACATATATATATTCCCGTTTAATTAAAGAACTTTGTTTCCTATACAGATTACTTGGAAAGGGAAGGTAGCCAAATCCATTTAGGGAAAGGTTACTGCCTCAAAAAGATTCCCAAACGAAGAAGGAATACTCTCCTATTTAATCTAGGATTCCTATCCAAGGAGGAACCCTACTCCTTTCAGGTTTAAGTATCACTATAAATAGGACCCTATATCTCTCATTCTCATTCATTCTATTGTCTGATATTCTAGTTGCTCTCATTTTCTCTCTATTTTCTGACTTAGGTATCAAAGTGTTTATGGGATCCTCCCCACCTCTCACCTTGCCCTTTGTTGATCACCTGCAGGGTTTCAAGCTCAAGAGTTCTGGAAATAAGTTATCAAGTGGTATCGTCTATGGGAACTATTGGGAAAAGCCATTTGTATATCTTCCAAGTTAAGACACTGACACCAGCCCACCACCAATCTTGACTCTTGAAACTCACATCAACCTCTCAACATCCATTCCTCTAACCAATCTGTCAACACCTCTCCTAACAGTAGTACCTCTAGTAACTTTCCAGTATGTCTGACCTTCATCTGGAGGTACACACTTTCCTCTTAGAAATATCCATGGGTGGCTAGCTTTGGGCACTGACCTTCCATATTATGCCCCATTGCAACACTATCACCGACCAATACCTTCCTTACCTTATAACTACGCTTAACTTGAACACTATAACCCAAACACTCAACCTCACCCCAACCATCAAGGAAACAATGATATAAAACATCCAAGTTCAGATAGCCCTAATGCAACAATAATTGAATACCTTAGTTCAAAGCGACAACCTTGGGTTGGCTCACATGGACAATAACACAACACCTCTGGAGATACTTGAGGTGAATAAGGGGAAGAGTAAAGTTCTAAAAGGGGAATCTAGTTCAATAATTCTAGCTCTCAATGAATTGAAGTTAACCCAGAGGGTTGAAGAAGTTATATACAAAGCCCATACAAGACTGAGGAAAGAAGATGAATGTATTATGGAAGGTAGAATGCCATTCATAAAAAGAATAATCCAGATAGAGATCCTAACCAAGTTTCAAATCCCACAACTAGATCAATATGATGGGACTGGAGATCCTGTCAACCATATATCCTTGTTTAGAATAAGAATGTTGCTCCATAACATAAATAATGTAATCATGTGCAGCATCTTCCCAAGCAAACTCATAAAGAATGCCCAAAAATGGTTTCATCAGCTCTCAGAGAACTCCATCACGTCTTTTGAGGATCTGGCAAAGAAGTTTCATACCAGGTTCATCAGCAACATTCTCGTAGCCAAAAACATCAACGATCTCTAGATGTGTTGACAGGAGGCCAATGAGTCCCTATAAAGCTACCTCGATCAATTCAATAAGGTAGCTATGCAAATTAAAAACTTTATAGACAAAGTTGCTATAGAAGCTTTAAAAAATGGCACTACACTCAGAAAGCTCAAAGATAAGATAATGATGAAGGAACCTAGCACTTTTGTGAAAGTAATGGCTATGGCGGTCAAAATGATAAAGATAGATGAAAATAGGAGGATGCGAAGGGAAGAATAAAAACCACCAACCAAAGAGGAAAGATCAAGATCCATACGAGCAAGCTCCCTAAAAATAAATTTTAAAAACCTGGTAGAAATATTTGAAAAAGAAACAGACAGATACACACCTTTAAATATCTTAAGATCCATAATTCTCATACGGGTCAGACATAATGGCATAGGAATTACCCTAGCCAGAAGAATAAGCTCAAGTTGGAGAGCCACGCAGGATAGGGGACATTATTGCCAGTATCATTAGGAATACGGGCAAAACACCAAGGCCTATAGAGAACTAAAGAATGCCATAGAAAGACTAGTATAGAATGGTAAACTCAACAATTTCACTAACACATCTAGAGGAATTAGGAATCCGGATGCCCATGGGTGAGACAGGCCAAAAATAAAGAAGGCTCAGAATGAGCCAGCCGGTATCATTAACATGATTATTGGAGGAGAAAACGCTGAGAAGAAATCTAAAAGGAGCCATGGAGAAGGGCTAGCCTTTAAGAAAAGAGAGATCGTATTTGATTCAGAAGATGAGTTTCATGTTTGCCATCCACATTGTGACGCCCTGGTGGTAAATGCATACATTAACAATTATTTGGTGAAGAGGTTATTGGTTGATAACGAAAGCTCCATCAACGCATTATCTTGGAATGCTTATAAAGCCATGGGAGGCTCTGTCACTAACTTGAAAGCCATTTAGAATCCCATTACAAGCTTCTATGGAGGAACCATATAGTCAGTGGGAAATGTAAAGTTAAATGTAGAATTTGGAAATTGGGACGATGAAGACACAAAAGTTATTAACGCTTTATTTAATATGGTGGATCTCCAATAAGCATACAACGGTATCATAGGAAGACCAATGCTTTATGAAATGGATACAGTCACAAGCATTTGACACCTAACTATAAAGATTCCAATTGAGGGTGGAACTCTCATAATTCACGAAGATCAGCACATGGCCAGAAAGTGCTACTAGATGGCAACAAAGCCTTAGATAGAAGCCTTCCCCTTAGAAACTTGGGAAGTAGAGAAGCAAGGCACCAGACCACAACCAGTTGATGACACTGAGACATTATAAATTACTAATGGAAAAATAATGAAGATTGGCAATAAGCTCAACTATGACACTAAGCATAGAATAAGTGAAGTCCTCACTAGGCACTTATAAGATTTTGCTTCTTAGGCATCTGAAATAATTAGGGTAGATCCCCAGATTGCCTGTTATAATTTGAACATTAGACTAAGGGCGAAGCCAGTGGTCCAGAAGAAAAGAAACTTTGTATGCGAGAGGTAGAAGATAATCACTGAGGAAACGAAGAAGTTATTAGAAGCCGGGTTTATCAAGGAAGTTACCCACCCAAAATTGGTAGCCAATGTGGTACTAGTCAGGAAATCAAATAGTAAATATAGGATGTGTATGGACTATACTGACCTTAACTGGGCATGCCTTAAAGACAGCTACCTACTACCTACAATTGACCAACTAGTAGACTCTACTGCTGGCCACAATCTATATAGTTTTGTTGAAGCAACACAAGGATATCACCAAATACCGATGAAGAAGGAAGATCAAGAGAAGACAACCTTCATCACCCACGAAAGTCTTTACTGCTATAAAGTGATGCCCTTCAGACTAAAGAATGTTAGAGCAAAATCTAGAGATCCATAAAGATCTATGGAATGGAATGGATTTAAAGCTATGTTTCAAATCACATAGTTTTTTTTATTTCTTTTTGTGTTTTATTGTTATGGTATTTATGTTGTGTATTTATTTATTTTTTTGGGCTGTAACTTTTTTTTATTGTACGTAGGTTGTAATAGCCCCCATAGTGGGATAATAGTGAAACCATTTAATTTTTTGCTACTTAAAATTAATTAGTAAATTAGGTTCACTTGGTAAAAACCCTAATTAAAATCCATGGTGGCTGTAGTTAATTAGGTCACATGTAAAAATTAGGGTTAGAATCAATTCTTATACATCTTGTTTGCTTTATTTTATTTGTTTAATTATTTAGACTTTCATTTTCTTTATTTATTCATTATGGGCCTCAAACCCACATTTAGGTTTAATTCACCATTAATAATTCTATAAAAAATTTTTTTAGTTAAATTAACTTTAAAATAAATTTAGGCCCATTTAGGTTAATTTTGACTTAGACCCATTTTCAGTTTAATTAAAATTTCTTAGATTTAGCTCGTCCCATTAAAGCAATTCTTTTAAAATAAATAGATTTAAGATCAATTCATTTAAATTAAAATTAATTAGAACTAGGCCCACTAATTCAAGCCCAATCCAATCCCAATTTTTCTTTTAAATTTTAGTAGACTTAGGGTCATGTTTTTTAGAATTAAAAATAATAGAGATAGGCTCATTAATTAATTAAAAATGCAGGCCCACCATTAGTTTCCATTCCACTTGTAAATAATATGTTGATTTAACTAACTTTATATTAAAATCAATATAAACTAGACTAATTTAAGGATGTTTCACCTTGTATGAATGCAATTTTTTGTGTGCTATTTCATGAATAGTTGCATTTGGAATTGATTGATAAATTAGGGTTTAATATGAAATCTGATGTAAATTAGAGAGTGAGATAGTAATTCATAAACTAATTCTAAATGAACACAAGACTAAAAGAAGTTAGTATTCCTTACCTAGAATCCCTAGTTGCGGTGCTAAGTTTCTTTTAGAGAATTGAGTAACCACCACCTTTAATGTGTCCTAGTTATTACCCTGGGTGATTCCTTATCTCCATGCTATGTCTTTGTGATGTAGTAGTGTATTCCCTGGAGCCCTAAGCTCAAATAGTGTCATGGTCACAAGATACTTGGGCATGCGCTAAACCCCCACCGTCTACAATGGTGACTCTATTAGGGATGAGAGATATTGATTCTACTAGTATTCATTAGAATTATTTTATTAATTATTATTTTATTCTTGCATTCATTTTTGCATGTCCTTAATAGCCGATGGCATTAGTTTATAGTTCCTTGATTCCACTAGCTTCTTGAGATTGTAAATTTGCGAACCATTACTCTTAGCTTTAACTCGATTCAAAAGAGATTACAGGGTTTCTCTGAACAAAGTCCATAACCTTAGTCTTAAAGGGGGGACAGTCTTCTCTTAAATGTATAAAGGATGTCAAACCCCTTTGACCTTGGCATGTAACTCAAGTCTTAAAGGAAGACATCTTGCTAAAGGAACCTTAAGCTTTTCACCAAACCAAGCTCATGTAATGACTTAGTAATTTCCTTTAGGATTTACCCTAATTGCTTATGAATTATGTCGTGAGGTATTTCTATGCATAAAGGCCCAAACCTATACTTTAAAAATCCCATTCGGGCAAATAAAGATTTTGCTAAGCTTTTATACTTAGAAATGTTGTTTTTAAGCTTTACTTCTTTGGGAGATTTGGCATGCACATTGATTCTTAATATCCTATATTAATATTAAGGCCAAGACTAAAAATCCTAAGAACAAAAAGTCCCCATTTGTTATGGAGCAGCCAACACAACAAGTTCAAAGAATTCAACATGATGAAGATGAGCATGGTTAAGAAGGCAAGGATCAAGTTCAAGAGGTTTTGAGTCCAATCAGCATGCCTCAAAGACCTATAACAAGGTCTCAATCTAAGAAGCTTCAAGAAGCCTTAATCCATCATCTACAAGGCTTTGTGAACTTAGCTAGTGAAAGTTTATAAGGACACCAAAGCTTTGTGCCAAGTGCAGCTCAAGTTCAATACAACTTAATTCAAGTCCAAGTTATTAATGGGTTTAATTAAGTATATAATGGGCCTCATTTGTTATGGGTTGGCCGAATATGCATGGGAGAGTTATTTAAGCATTGTTATTTAGGTTTAATTATGTTAAATAAGGGCTAGACGAATTTGTTATTTTAAAAGCCCATTAGTTTTAGTTAGTTTAATTATTCTTAAAATAGGAAGTATGTCAAAATTCCTATTTGAGGTTTGATTAGATTAATTTCCTTTTTTTGTGATTAGGGTTATTAGTTTTCCTTACTCACTAAGGAAAACCTTATAAAGGCTATATATATATGCCTTGGATGAATTTTATTATTTAGAATTGAAGTTTTAAAACCTAAAGGCTGTTTTGCTTTTATCTTTGTGTTCTTGTGTAGAATACATGCTTTAACGAACATTTAAGTAGACTGATCATCTTCTTGTGGAGTGTTTCAAAATTGGAATTTAGAAACGAGTTTTCTTTATTCTAATTCTTTGACCATCTAAGTAATCTGATTTCTAACCATTCTTAGGGGTTGTTGCTGAATTGACTATTGGGGTTTTCAAGTTAATGCTTCAAGGGTTTGAATACATAAAGGGGTTCTCAAGCTTATTCTTGGAGGTTTCGTATCATTTGGTATCAGAGCTTTGGCTCTAGATCAGGTTTTATCTTTTATAATTTTTATTCTTAATCCTGATTTCTTATATTTTTCTTATTCTTTTAAAATCGTTCTTATTTTTTTTTGTTCTTCATTCTTGTGTTTTGTTCTTTATTCTTATTTGTTAGTCTTGATTTTTTTTTCTCCTTTAAGTCAGTCAATTGTTTTGCATTCTGGAATTTAGATTTGTGTTCATAATTGAAAGTTTTTTTTTAAAAAAAAAAATTCGTGCAAAAAAAAAGAGAAGAAATTTGAAAAAAAAGAAGCAAAAAAAAATTCGTGAAAAAAAAGGAGAAAGTTATTAGAAAAGGAAGAATTGAGATTCTTGAGTGATTAATATCCTCATCAGGTCTGATTTAGGTTTCCTAATCCTATTTGGTTTATAATTGACATATCTAACTAGATCTTATCATATCTTGTATTACTTGTCTATTAAGGATTTTGCATATCTTTACAATACTTGCTCATTAAGGAATATTACTTACTGAGGCAGATTTGACTTTTCTCCTTAAAATAACTTCTAAATTCATTTTCTTTTCTATTCTAGAAGATTTTTGTATTTCTTTCACATGTCTTTTGCATCTTTTTGAGTTTTCCTATTTTATTGCTTCTGAATTGTTGTTTTTTTTTAACCGAATTGCCTCAAACTTGTTTTGAAAATTTCACTTTTGAAAGTTCTACTTGAATATTACTTCAATCTAATTGATTTATTCTAAAAGTGTGATTCACCTAAGAACATAAAAGAATTAGCTTGAATGGTGAGAGGAAGCCGAGTGAAACATCAAATTGAGTTAAACATGAGTGACCACCCCCATCATTTGAGTGCAAACACATGAGGGAGTGCTTGCGAGGATTTTAAATTATTATTTTTTTTATTTCTAACATTCTTTTACAACAATGTCAAACCAAGGTAAAAATAAAGGTGAGGGTAAAGTTGATGAAACTTTGCTACGTGAGGCTCAACAAAGGCAATTTGCACGTATGAATATAAATTTTGAGACTATAATGGAGAGATTTAACCACATGGATACAAGGCTAGGAGCGATTGAAAGGGCAACAACACCAAACCATAATGAGGAAGTAGATTGCAATGTTGACAATGAGGATGAAGATGAGGCCTATGCAGAAGTAGTACTAAGAGGTAGAGGTAGACAAGGCTGACGTAGAGGAAGAGGAAGGTTACAACTGGTTCCATACAATGGAAGAAACTGAGGCAATGAAGATGATGTAGATCAAAATTTGGGAAGCATCAAACATAAGATACCTAAATTTCAAGGTAAATCAGATTCGGAGTCCTATTTACAATGGGAGAAGCAATTGGAGCTTATATTTGATTGCCATCAATTTAGCGAGGAAAAGAAGGTAAAATTGGCAGTTACTCAATTTTCTGATTATGCTATTGCTTGGTGGGACCATTTGGTGATTAATAGGTGAAGGAATTTGGAGTACCCAATTGATAATTGGCCTGAGCTCAAGGTTATAATGAGGAAGTGATTTGTGCCAAAACACTATCATAGGGAACTTGTACAAAAACTTCAAGTTCTTAAACAAGGTAGTAAGAGTGTGGATGATTACCATAAAGAGATGGAGATGCTCATGACTAGGGCTGATATAGATAAAGATATGGAGATCACTATGGCACACTTCTTGGCTGGTCTAAATAAAGACATATCTGACCGAGTAGATTTACACAAACATGAAGATTTAAAAGAGATGGTGCACATGGCCGTCAAGATAGAAAGGCAACTCCAAGGAAGAGGGGCGACAAGGTACAATTCCAAATCCTATTCTAGTTCTAATTTTAATTGGAAAAAGGATGGAAAGAGTGATTATAGGGGTGGGAATAAGGTTGCTCATGAGGTTGCTAAAGGGAAGGCAGATTCGGTCTCTAAGGACAAAATTAAAACCAATGAGCCTAAAGGGAGAAATAGAGACATTAAGTGTTGGAAGTGTCAAGGAGTAGGTCATGTGAGCAAAGATTGCCCTAATAAGAGAACTATGACCATAAGGAATGGGGAAATTGTGACTGATGAAGAAGAGGGCAATAATGAAAGTGATGAGGATGAGATGCCTGAATTGGAAAGTTGTAGTGATGGGAGTATAGAGGAGCCAATCAAAGGTGACATGCTGGTTACAAGGCATGCTCTTAGTACTCAAATAAATAAAGATTACATTGAAGAGCAATAAGACAACTTATTCCATACAAGGTGTCATGTGCAAGGCAAGGCATGTCTTATGATTATTGATGGAGGGAGTTGCACCAATGCAGTGAGCTCATTCTTAATTAGTAGATTGGGGTTGTCTACTATACCACACCCACGACCATACAAACTTCAATGGCTTAATGATTGTGGAGAGGTCAAGGTAAATAGACAATCTATTATTTCCTTTTCAATTAGTAAATATCATGATGAGCAATTGTGTGATGTAGTTCCTATGCATGCTGGAGATATTTTGCTTGGTAGACCATGGCAATTTGATAGAAAGACCAAGCATGATGGGTACCTCAATCGGTATCACTTTACCAAGGATGGGCGCAAGATCATATTAACACCGCTTTCTTCAAAGGAGGTGTATAAAGACCAATGTAAAATGGAAAGAATGAGAGTGGAGGCTGAAAAGAAAGAAAAAGAGAGTAAGAAAAATTCTTTAGAGAGTGAAAAGAAAGAGGTAAAACAAAAGAAGAGATTCAGCCTAGAGAGAAAAAAGAAAAGAATTTGAGTTTAATAGCTAGGACAAGTGAGGTTAGACAGGCCTTGTATACTAATCGGCCTATATTTGTACTTTTGTACAAAGGGGCTTATTTGGCAACTAATGAATTTAACCCATCTTTTCCTAGTGTGTTTATTGATCTTTTGTAGGAATTTGAAGATGTGTTTCCCAAAGAGATGCCTAGTGGATTACCCCAAATTAGAGGCATAGAACATCAAATTGACTTCATTCCTGGGGCAGCCATACCCAATCGTCCAGCATATAGAGCAAATCCAAGAGAAACAAAGGAGATCCAAACACAAGCGGAGGAGTTGCTAGCTAAAGGGTATGTGAGGGAAAGTCTTAGTCCTTGTTCGGTTCCTGTCATTCTTTTGCCAAAGAAGGATGGAACATGGAGGATGTGTGTGGATTGCAGAGCCATCAATAAAATCACTATAAAGTATCGTCATCCTATTCCTAGATTAGATGATATACTTGATGAGTTATATGGTTCTTGTTTGTTCACTAAAATAGACTTGAAATCTAGTTATTATCAAATTCGAATGAATGTTGGTGATGAATGGAAAATAGCTTTTAAGACTAAGTATGGTTTGTATGAGTGGCTTGTTATGCCCTATGGTCTTACTAATGCACCTAGCACATTCATGCGATTGATGAACCATGTGTTGCGAAATTACTTAGGTAAATTTGTTGTTGTTTACTTTGATGATATTCTGATTTACTCTAAGTGTTTAGATGATCATGTTATGCATGTGCGAATTGTACTAGAAACACTTAGACAAGAAAAGTTGTATGCAAACCTTAGAAAATGTAGTTTTTGCATGAATAAGGTTAATTTTCTTGGTTTTGTTGTATCTAGTCAAGGCATAGAGGTTGATGAAGAAAAGGTTAGGGCTATTAAAGAGTGGCAAAAACCTAAAAATGCTAGTGAGGTGAGAAGTTTTCATAGGCTTTCTAGTTTCTATAGGAGATTCATTAAAGATTTCAGCACTATAGCCACACCTTTGAATGAATTAATTAAGAAAAATGTTGGATTTGTTTGGGGTGATGCACAAGAACATGCATTTAATGAACTTAAGGCAAAATTGTGTAATGCACCTTTACTTGCTTTACCTAACTTTGATAAAACTTTTAAGATTGAATGTGATGCTAGTGGTATAGGGATTGGAGCTATTTTGATGCAGGATCAAAGACCACTAATGTATTTTAGTAAAAAGTTAAGTGGGGCAACCTTGAAATATCCAACTTATGATAAGGAATTATATGCATTGGTTCGAGCTTTGCAAACATGGCAACATTATTTGTGGCCTAGGGAGTTTGTGATACACACTGACCATGAAAGTTTAAAGCATTTGAAAGGTCAAGATAAGCTGAACCATAGGCATGCCAAATGGGTGGAATTCATAGAAACATTTCCATATGTGATTAAGTACAAGCAAGGTAAAGAGAATGTGGTTGCTGATGCATTATCTAGAAGGTACACCTTACTTAACTTTCTTACTGCTAAATTATTAGGTTTTGAGTTTATAAAGGAGTTGTATCCACATGATGATGATTTTGGTGATATATATGCATCTTGTGACAATGGGGTTGTCTCGGATGATTTTTACTTGTTTGATGGTTTCTTGTTTAAAAGAAATAGATTGTGCATTCCTAAGTGTTCTATAAGGGAATTATTAATTAAGGAGGCACATGGAGGAGGCTTAATGGGGCATTTTAGGGTAAATAAGACCTATGATATGCTATTAGAACATTTCTTTTGGCCCGGTATGAAACATGATGTGTATAAAGTTTGTGAGCATTGCATTACATATAGAGAGGCTAAGTCTAGGTTGAAACCACATGGTTATACACACCATTACCTGTTCCTAGTGAACCTTGGACTAATTTGTCTATGGATTTTGTGCTTGGATTGCTTAGAACTAGGAAAGGTCATGATAGTATCTTTGTTATGGTTGATAGATTTAGTAAAATGGCTCATTTTATACCATGTCATAAAATTGATGATGCTAAGTTAATTACTGATTTGTTTTTCAAAGAAGTTATGCATTTACATGGCATACCTAAGAGCATTGTTAGTGATAAGGATGTTAAGTTTTTGAGTCATTTTTGGCGTGTGTTATGGGAAAAGTTAGGAACTAAGCTATTATTTTCAACTACTTGTCCTCAAACTGATGGGCAAACTGAAGTAGTTAATAGGACTTTGATTACTTTGCTTAGGGCAATCATAGAAAAGAACATTAGGATGTGGGAGGATTGTTTACCATTTGTGGAGTTTGCTTACAATAGGGTTGTTCATAGCACTACTAATTGCTCTCCATTTGAGATTGTTTATGGATTTAATCCACTTACTCCTATTGATATATTACCACTGCCACCTAACAATTTTGTGGGTGTTGATGCTAATTCTAAGGCTAATTTAGTGAAGAAGTTACATAAGCAAGTTAAAGAGAGGATTGAGATGCAAAATGCTAAAGTAGCTTCACGTGTGAATAAGGGAAGGAAGCCAATGATTTTTTAGCCTGGAGATTAGGTTTGGGTGCATTTTCATAAAGAAAGGTTTCCACTTCAAAGGAAGTCTAAGCTAAACCCAAGAGGAGATGGTCCTTTTCAAATACTTGAAAGGATTAATGACAATGCATACAAAGTGGACCTACCTGGTGACTATAATGTTAGTGCTTCATTCAATGTGGCTGATTTGAGTCCTTTTGATATAGGTGATGCTTTAGATTCAAGGATGAATCCTTTTGAGGAGAGGGGAAATGTTATGGAGCAGCCAACACACCAAGTTCAAAGAATTCAACATGATAAAGATGAGCATGGTCAAGAAGGCAAGGATCAAGTTCAAGAGGTTTTAAGTCCAATCAGCATGCCTCAAAGACCTATAACAAGGTCTCAATCTAAGAAGCTTCAAGAAGCCTTAATCCATCATCTACAAGGCTTTGTGAACTTAGCTAGTGAAAGTTTACAAGGACACCAAAGCTTTGTGCCAAGTGCAGCTCAAGTTCAATACAACTTAATTCAAGTCCAAGTTATTAATGGGTTTAATTAAGTATATAATGGGCCTCATTTGTTATGGGCTGGCCGAATATACATGGGAGAGTTATTTAAGCATTGTTATTTAGGTTTAATTATATTAAATAAGGGCTGGACGAATTTGTTATTTTAAAAGCCCATTAGTTTTAGTTAGTTTAATTATTCTTAAAATAGGAAGTATGTCAAAATTCCTATTTGAGGTTTGATTAGATTAATTTCCTTTTTTTGTGATTAGGGTTATTAGTTTTCCTTACTCACTAAGGAAAACCTTGTAAAGGCTATATATATATGCCTTGGACGAATTTTATTATTCAGAATTGAAGTTTTAAAACCTAAAGGTTGTTTTGCTTTTATCTTTGTGTTCTTGTGTAGAATACATGCTTTAAGGAACATTCAAGTAGATTGATCATCTTCTTGTAGAGTGTTTCAAAATTAGAATTTAGAAATGAGTTTTCTTTATTCTAATTCTTTGATCATCTAAGTAATCTGATTTCTAACCATTCTTAGGGGTTGTTGCTGAATTGACTATTGGGGTTTTCAAGTTAATGCTTCGGGGGTTCGAATACATAAAGGGGTTCTCAAGCTTATTCTTGGAGGTTCCATATCACCATTGAATTTGCATGTGGGAGAAATAAGGTTGGAAGGTTTTTAATCTTGCTTTGATACTTGTTACTTGTTACTTGACCATGCATAGAGCGTGCATCATGCATACATCCATTTCATGCATCATACTAACATTTTATTTTTCAGCCATTATAGATTCATCTTGGTCTTCTTGTAATTGGAAATGGAGGAGTGGTAGACTAGTAAGAACTGATTCAAGTCCAAAATGATAGCTAACGAGATCCTTCACAGTTTGGAGAAGAGTCATATCAATCCGCTTTACCTAGAAGCTACACCAACTCTAATAAGTCAAGAAAAAGATATGGAATAACAATGAGGAAATTGGACCTTATAAGACATTATGCGAGCATTGATGGATGACATGAGAGCCATTATGCAAGATGAACTAAGACAAGCCTTAGTTGGGTTAGCACCACTAGCTACTGTTACAATCCCACCAACTATTGCTTTCTTGCCTACTGCTACTAATCCACTTGTCATGGGTGATCCGCATGCTAATAATGACAATACTATGGGGACAACCATTGAATGCTGCTAGGAATGTGCTTGCTTTAGAAATGAATTTCGAGGATGTTGAAAACTACATGATGGAGAAAGCTAAGAAAAAATCTCTTAAGCTGGTTCAAGAACTTGAGTCCAAGTAGAGCCAAGTACTGACTTAGAAAATGTCTAAGATAGAAGACCTGATGAAAGGACTAGGCATAGGCTATTCATTTGAATTTAATGATATATTATGTGTGGAAGGTGATAAGCTGCTTGACAAATTCAAAATGCCTTAACTATAAAAGTTCAATGGTTCTAAAGATTTAAGTATTCACCTTAGCCAATACACAAAAACTATAAGCACTATTAAAGTTCCATTATTTGCGGTCATAAAGCTATTTATGCTTTCTTTGGAGGGTATTTCTATGAGTGGTATCATGGATTAGAGAAATCTATTAAAGCTTATTGGAGAAAACTGTGCACTACTTTCCTGAAGCAATATAATCATAACACTAAGCTGGAAGTGTCTAATCATGGATTTGGAATTAACTAAGCAAAAACCAAATGAATCTTTTTCAAACTTTTTAATCAGATTCATAAACAAGGTAGGATTGATGAAAAATAAATTTTAAAAAAATGATCAAATTAGGATGATAGTATGCAATCTGTTACCTAATTTGGTTGAGAGGTTGCAGATGATGAATCCTAAATCTTTTGTAGACCTTTATGATGATCGATTGCAAGTTGAGGAGATTGAGAATGAAAAGAAGAAAACTGCTAGAAGCACTGAAGCCAAAAATTATCAAACTGGGGGCACACAATAAGGAAACACTAGCTGAGCTATGGAAGTTCATATTGTCCAACCGCCAAAGATATTCTCCAATTTTAATAAAACCTTATCAAAAGTCATAGATCGCCTATTGTAAAAAGGCTTGCTTAGACCCTTAAATTTTTCCAAACAACCAAACCTAAATGTCCTAAGCTATGATCCAAATAGTTACTAAAAATTTCACCAAGTAATTGGACATTCCATAAACACCAACATCATCCTCAACTACAAAATCCAAAACATTATAGACTCTAACAAAATCATAAACCTTGAGAACCTAAGCATCATAAATAACCCTTTCCTAAATTACTAAAATGTTCTACCCCCAACCACCATGATGATCAACTTGGGAGTTAGTGAAGAAGAAGTGCTAAACTCCTTTGAAAACCTAAACCCTAAAACTGATGAGAAATCTCTTGATGCCCCTAAAGATGTTAAGGAAACTAAGGGATCTTTGACTCTTTAGCAGTCACAAAGAGGAGTTGAAGATTTTTTGGGACAACCTTCATGCAAATTTGACTATAAGGTGTTTTACATTAAACCACCTTCTTTTGACATTCCCATTGAATTAATTGTGCCTGGAGGATAGGGTAATGAATTTGATAATGAAAAACTGCTGGATAAGAAAGAAACATGCAGGGTTGAGGTATGGAAGGATGGAAAGAAGTGATTGAGGAAGTCACTAAGGAAATGTAAGAATAATTGTTATGTTTGCCACTTGAAGAAGAGCCACCATGAGACTTAACATCCTTAATATCTAGAATTCAAAATAATTTTCTTATTTTTTTCTTTGAATAACATTTTAGTTTCTTGAGAGCTTTTTTATTTTATTAATTGATGATATGAGTTCTAATCTTGCTTACTTATGTAATGTGCTTCTTGATGGTACTATACATTGTGATATTGGTCATATGTACATGTTTGACATAAATCCAATTCAATTAGATTCGTTCAGCATGGGCACAAATGAAAATTCAAAGAACATTCCTATATCACATGATATAACTTCTAAAGAGAGAAAAATTTAAGGAAAAAAATAAAAATAAAAAGGATCTTACTGATTAGAAAATCCACAAAGGACTAGTCAAGAAAAAATTAGAAAAATAAAAATAAGAGAAAAATATTCAGCTAAAAAATCTAAAAGGACTAGCAGATAATATGATTTATATCATGTGATGCAATGAATGTGCTCATTTTTTCCTGAATGAATTAATAAAATTCAATTTGAAATTTTTGTTCAAATATCATATATTTATCTTTATCATACTGCATAAGTTTCTGAATGGAAAGATAAAATATAATGAAAGCTAAATAATCAGAGCTATAAGATTAATGTTCTAATTATATTTTCTCTTATTGTCATCCCACTATTATTTTGTTTGTAATGTCTAGTGTCCTCTTATACCTAGAGAATTCAAGTGGCTCAATGTTCTGCTTAAGAGTCCATTAAAGCTACAAATTCTTCACATTGGCCATAAAATTTTGCCTGAAGGGAAAGCCCTTGAAATTAGTAGTGATAGTGATGATGAATTGGGGATGACCATACTGATGATAAAGACACGAAGGAGAAATAAAGGTTGAAGCATGTAACCTAAACAATGGAACACAGTGATTATACAGGTCAATAGTCATAAACTTTAACCTCCCCTTAAGAGCAAGTCCAATTGATTTAAGTATCAAAAACTCCTTCAGTCAGTTTGCCACTCCATTGTATCTATAATGCATTACATTGTAACTAATCAAGTTGGATTAACAGCAGTAGTTAACAAACTGAGTTTCTTCAGCAATCAAATCTCAAAAAAAAAAAAAAAGAAGATAGAGAGACAAAAAATAAAAAAAGTTAAGCCTAATAAGTTGAAAACCTATAAAGGCAATTTAGGCAAAATTTAGGGCATAAGAAAGAGAAAAAGATTTTCTTTGCATAAATAAAGAAAAAAGAAGATTGCCAAAATATCATTAATGAATATAGAATGACAGGCATGAAAAAAAATCATTAGAAACCAGGGGCAAAATGTAGCTCTAGGAGCAATTTGAGGGCTAAATTGTAAATCTGCTTTCAAAGATTGAAGATGGAACACTAAAGTATAAGAGTTAGCAAAAGAGTTTTGGGGGCAAAAAGAAGTAAACTACAAGCAATAGCCAACAATTCATTAATACAATACACCTTGGTCATCTATTTGATGAACTATATTTGAAGCTCTAACATCAGAAGTACTAACATCAAAGTGTTCAATGCTTAAATCTACAAATTACTGATAAAGCAAATCATTTTCAAATTCCAAGATCAGTAACATAGCTCTTCTCTAAACAAGAGACCTATTAGGATCATGCAAATCATACATAACATGAATACACTTGCATGCATCCGTTGTGAAATTCTTGCTTTGCATAATAAAAGTCTTTGAGCCCAGAAAAGATTGTACAAATACTTGACTACTAACATTTGACATTAGTGTTGTAAATGAAAGGAATCGGTTATGCAACTTACAAGAATGGTGAGCACAAGCCTAAGTACAGTGAAATTTGAAAAATTTCACTTGCATAACTAATATGAGCCCTAAAAGGGATTAAAAGTGCAAGCATGGAGATGAATATGAAGTATTCAAGCTAATTAGCTTAATTTCCTGTTCTGAAATTACTTAGCTTGATATGAACAAATTTTAAGTTATTTTCCTATTTTAGAGACAATAAGGAAGATTCAAGAAGATTTTAGAAGATGTGGGAAGATTTAAGAATATTCCAAGTCAAAGTCAATAAGTCAACAAACCAAAGTCATGGGTCAATGGTCAGCATATGACATGGCATGTTTAAACGCTTAGTTGTCATGAGTTAACATGAGTTGAAATGAGTTGTCAATTTTAACTTTTCAAAGATAAGTAGTCATGAGTTGTCATATTTTTAAGGAAATCTCCTTAATTAAGGATTTTCCTATATAGTCATCTTTGGGAATAAGGAAGAAAACATTTTCCTTCAAGGGGTTAGGTAGTTTACATGCCTATATAAAGGCTAAACATATTTTTGACGAATTTAAGATGTATTTTTGACGATTTTAATCAATTAAGTGAGGTTTTCCCTTAACTTTGTTCTTTTGAAAATTTACAAGTTTACTTGAATTATTTTACATCTACCTTTCATTATAATTGCAGGTCAGATTAGACTTAGAATTATGTGATTGTTCATCTTTTAATAGCTAAGTATCTTGCTTCAATTTAATAAGGGGTTTAGCTCCATCAACACAACCTATCCTTGATGATCCTTGGGCTAATATTCACAGTTGGATATGCATTCTATCTCTGTTATAGGTAGGGTTTGTATCAATTTGGTATCATAACCAAACTTCAAGGTTTGGTTACATATACCTTTAATTTTCATGCATAATCTCTTCTTCTTTTTCTCAATTCTTTATATTTAAAAAAACATTTGAGTGAAACACAAGAGCATTCACATCCTTGAGTGTAAACATGTAAGGTAGTGCTTTTTAAAGATTTTTTTTTTCAAACGTGATTTTTAGCATGGATATGCCTTATTTTCTTGTTGGGGATTATCCTTTTGTTTCCTTGAAATTGGTGTAACAAATGGAGGAGATATTCAATTCTCTTAAGATATGTGATTTTAAAAAGTGCAAACTTACTTTTAATAAATTTTTGGGTCACGCTGCTACATGGTGGGAAGATTTAATAGTAAATGAGGTTAGAAGGAGTTAATGAAAAAGTTGATGTCTAGATATTTCATTCCTTATGATTTTAGGAATAAATTCTATCTTAAATTATAAAGACTTAAATAAGGGGCTGAATCAAGTGCTGATGATTATGCTTAAAAGTTTAAGTTTTTTTTGTAAATGCAAGTGATTTAGGTGAATCTAAAGGGCAGAAAATTGTAATATTCATAAGCAGGACTAAGAGTGAAATTAGACAAGATCTTATATTTATGGTACAATGGCAACTTAATTTTTATTTTAATGATGTTATTACACTTGGTTTAAAGAGAGAGAGTTAGAGTAATAAGGTTGATGGTAAGAGTGGTGCTAATGTTAAAATAGCATTGAGTGATCATCAAAAGAAGCATGAAGATCAATTGTATGATCAAACTAATAAAGTGGAGGAGAGCAGTATTCATAAAGAGAAGTGTGAGAAAGAAGATGTTGTATATAAGGAGATAAAAAATAAAGTGTGAATCCAAGAAAGTGATATTATTGAACTCATTAAAGCTAACAAGGAGTGTTTACAAAGTTTTGAGCAATCTATTAAAGTTGTACAAGGATTAGCTACTCAAGAAGTTGTTAAGAGTTCATCTTGTGATCATGAAGAGTGCCTGTATCATGAAGAGGAATATCAAGAAGTTTGTACACAAAAGAAGGAGGAGGATAAAGAGCTTGTTATTCATTATGATTATACTAACAATTTTAATCTTTCTTCTTCTAGTGTTTTGCAAATTGTTTTACACACTTCTATGCCATATGAAGATCCATTTGATAATGTTAATGAAGTTCCTTATGTCCATAATAAATTTATAGAGTCTTTGCTTATAGCAAGAAGAGCTTGAGCTATTCATGTTTCAAGTTTAAAAGGAAGCAACAAGAATGAAATCCTTACAAGTTCATGACCAAAAGTTCTATACTTCAAATGTTCCATCTAGTTTAAGTTATCTTGAAGCTACTTTTTTGAAGCATTACTTTAAAGGAGACATTTTCAACAAAGGAGTTTGTATTTGACCCTAGAGGATTCATGAATTTATTAACTTCAAAAGATGGCTATGATTCGAGGGCGCATCATCTTCAAGAGGGAGGGAATAATATGAACCCTAAAAGGGATTAAAAGTGCTAGCATGGAGCTTAATATAAAGAATTCAAGCTAATTAGCTTGATTTGGATGAAGTTTGAGTTATTTTCCAAATTTGCAGTCAATAAGGAAGATTCAAGGATATTCTAAGTCAAAGTTAATATGTCAACAACTCAAAGTCAAAGTCAACAAGTCAAAATCATGGGTCAATGGTCAACATGTGACATGGCATGCTTCAATGCTTAGTTATCATTAGTTGTCATTTTGCTTAGTTGTCATGAGTTGTAATGGGTTGTCAATTTTGACTTTTCAAAGATGAGTTGTCATATTTTGAAGGAAATCTCCTTAATGAAGGATTTTCCTATATAGCCATCTTTAGGAATAAGGAAGAAAACCTTTTCATTCAAGGGTTAGGTTGTTTATATGCCTATATAAGGGCTATACATATTTTGGACGAATTTAGGATGTATTTTTGACAATTTTAATCAATTAACTGAGGTTTTCCCTTAACTTTGTTCTTTTGAAACTTTGCAAGTTTACTTGAATTATTTCACATCTACCTTTCATTATAATTGCTAGGTTAGATTAGACTTAGAATTGTATGATTGTTTATCTTTTAATAACTAAGTATCTTGCTTCAATTTAATAGGCAAGGGGTTTAGCTCGATCAACACAACCTATCCTTGGTGATCATTGGGTTAATATTCAAAGTTGGATGAGCGTTCTATCTCTGTTATATGTAAGGTTTGTATCAGTTTGGTATCAAAACCAAACTTTAAGGTTTGGTTACATACCCATTTAATTTTTGTGCATAATCTCTTATTCTTTTTCTTAATTCTTCATATTTAAAAAATAAAAAATTATGAGTGAAACACGAGAACATTTACATCTTTCAGTTTAAACACATAAGGGAGTGCTTTTTGAAGTTTTTTTTCTTAAACATGATTTTTAGCATGGATATGCCTTATTTTCTTGGTGGGGATGATCCTTTTGTTTACTTAAAATGGGTGAAACAAATGGAGGATATTTTTTATTCTTTTAAGATATATGATTTTAAAAAGAGAAAACTTACTTTTAATAAATTTTTAGGTCACACTTCTATATGGTAGGAAGATTTAATGGTAAATGAGGTTAAAAATTGGGAGTTAATGAAAAGGTTAATGTCTAGATATTTCATTCCTTATGATGTTTGGAATAAATTCTATCTTAAATTGCAAAGACTTAAACAAGGGGATGAATTAAGTGTTAATGATTATGCTAAAAAAGTTTACGTTTTTTTTGTAATTGCAAGTGATATAGGTGAATTTAAAGGGCAAAAAATTGCAAGATTCATAAGTGGGCTTAAGAGTGAAATTAGACAAGATCTTATGTTTGTGGTACAATTGCAACTTAATTTATCTTTGAATGATGTGATTACACTTACTTTAGAGAGATAGAGAGTTAGAGTAATAAGGTTAACAATAAGAGTGGTGCTAATGTTGAAATAACATTAAGTGATCATGATAAGAAGCATGAGGATCAATTATGTGATCAAACTAATAAAGTGGAGGAGAGCATTATTCATAAAGAGAAGTGTTAAAAAGAAGATCTTGTATGTGAGGAGACAAAAAATAGAGTGTTAATCCTAGAATAGTGAAATTATTGAACTCATTGAAGCTAACAAGGAGTGTTTACAAAGTTTTGAGCAATCTACTGAAGTTGTACAAGGATTAGCTACTCAAGAAATTGTTAGGAGTGCATTTTGTGATCATGATGAGTGCCTGCATCATGTAGAGGAATATCGAGAAGTTTGTACACAAAAGAAGGAGGAGGATAAAGAGCTAGTTATTCATTATGATTATACTAACAATTTTAATCTTTCTTTTTCTAGTGTTTTAGAAGTTGTTTTACATACTTCTATGCCATATAAAGATCCATTTGATGATGTTCATGAAGTTCCTTATATCCATCATAAATTTATAGAGTCTTTACTTATGGTAATAAGAGCTTGAGCTATTCATGTTTTAAGTTTAAAAGGAAGCAACAAGAATGTAATCCGTACAAGTTCATGACCAAAAGTTCTATGCTTCAAATGTTCCATCTAGTTCAAGTTCTCTTAAAGCTACTTTTGTGGAACATTACTTTAAAGGAGACATTTTTAACAAAGGAGTTTGTGTTTGACTTTAGAGGATTCATGAATTTATAAACTTTAGAAGATGGCTATGATTCAAGGGCAAATCATCTTTAAGAGGGAGGGAATAATAAGAACCCTAAAAGGGATTAAAAGTGCAAGCATGGAGCTTAATATGAAGAATTCAAGCTAATTAGCTTAGTTTCTTATTTTGAAATTAATTAGTTTGATATGGATGAAGTTTGAGTTATTTTCCAATTTTAAAGCCAATAAGGAAGATTCTAAAAGATGTAAGAAGATTCAAGGATATTCTAAGTCAAAGTCAATAAGTCAACAACTCAAAGTCAAAGTCAAATAGTCAACAAGTCAAAGTCAATGGTCAATGGTCAACATGTGACATGACATGCTTCAATACTTAGTTGTCAAGAGTTATCATTTTGCTTATTTGTCATGAGTTGTAATGAGTTGTCAATTTTGACTTTTCAAAGATGAGTTGTCATTAGTTGTCATATTTTGAAGGAAATTCCTATATAAGCATCTTTGGGAATAAGGAAAAAAACCTTTTCCTTCAAGGGTTAGGTTGTTTACATTCCTATATAAGGGCTATACATATTTTGGACGAATTTAGAATGTATTTTTGACAATGTTAATCAATTAAGTGAGGTTTTACCTTAACTTTATTCTTTTGAAACTTTTCAAGTTTACTTGAATTATTTCACATTTACCTTTCATCCTCTTTGCAAGTTAGATTAGACTTAGAATTGTGTGATTGTTCATCTTTTAATAGCTAAGTATCTTGCTTCAATTTAATAAGCAAGGGGTTTAGTTCCATTAACACAACCTATCCTTAACGATCCTTGGGCTAATATTCAAAGTCAGATGCACGTTCTATCTCTATTATAGGTAGGGTTCATATTAATAACCCTTCATGACATGAAGAATTCCATTCCCAAGGATTCATTTTGCATTTTACACATAGATAAACAACAAGCAGCATATATACATATTAACCTAGGAAACTCTAAGTTTAAGAAAACTTACAAACTCTTATTTTAATATAGACCACAATAGTTATCTATAAGCTTTGGATGCTTTAGGTTAGCACTTGAATTAAATGGTTTAGCCTCCCAAATATAAGTCCTTTACCTTAACACACCAAAGCTCCACTAAATCCCCTTCTTGCTTATATTGATTAGTTGCAAGTACCCTCTTAATTGACCATCATATGTGTTGCACTAATTTTACTCTTTATAAGAACATTTAGGGTTTGTGATGTGTATATGTTGTTTCTCTATTTTGTGGTGTGTCTCTAACTTTTCTTAACACAACTTCTAACCTTAGAAACATTTCTTAGGTTATGTATATATGTAGAAAAAGCATGCTCCTTATTACATTATCTCTTATCTAATAAGCATACAACTTGTCATAATAATTATACAAGTTATATATGTGATTCACTAATGTACAAAGAAGATGTAAAGAATACATCTCATGTATTATATCCACATTCATTCTGTACACTTATCAATGCAACCTAATCTTTATCTTTTACCTTAGCCAAAAATTTACACATTAAAGATAATACGTGCCTAACATGACAAATTTACCATGGTCAATAATTTACATATTAGAGATAACGTGTGCCTAACATGAGAAATTTGACCATATCCTTTTATATAGACTTGGGCTTGGTAATTAGGCCAACACTAGACCCAAGCCCAATCCATTAAACAAATGGGCCTATATTAGGTTCATGGGCTTTCTCAACATCTTAGATTAATCTTTGATCTAAAACTCTTTTGGGTGTAGGCCCAAACTACTTGGGACATTAATATCAGTCAAAATATTATTAATTTAATACCTTAATTAATATCTCATATTAATTAAGTATAAATTAATAATTAAACCTTTACTTGAATTGGATTTCATGATATGCTAGAATCATTGCTTAAAGCATAAATCCAATTCCATTAATCTTAATTATTTGATTAAACACTTTAATCAATAATTAGATTAATATTGATGATGATTTGGCGAAACTCTTATAGGTTTGACTTATTAGGTTCATGTCTAATTAGTAATGAGAAGATAATATCAACATTTGATATAATTTGAAACTCCTTTCAAATCTAAATGTGAAAATCTCAATTATACACATTTAGTTCTCAAAAGTTATGAGTAACCCCTAGCATTGATATCACAACTACCCAATTAAAAATGAATGCATGTATTGATTCACACAAACCCTTTGGTCATAATTACTGTGCACTGAACTCCCTTTATTAAAAGATCTCGATAAGGGCCTAGAGTTATGGTATAGTTAAACTCTAATATCTATAATATATGTGAAGGAATCAATTATGATACTTAGAAATCAACTACTAAGTAGGGCAAATGTTAAAATTTTGCTCAACATAATCCTTGATCTCATTAAGAATTCCAATCCTAGGATCTAATTTGCAATTTAACACATAGCTAATATACATCAACATGTATAAATACAAAACTTAGGAAATCTAAATTGCATAATACTTATAATTTCCCAATTGTTTGATGTAGACCACAATCAATCTACTAAATAATTAGCTCCTTTGATTCACCTCTTGAATCAACTCTTTAAGTCTCCTAAATGTGATACCTCTAGCTTAAAACACCAGAGATTCACTAATCACCTTCTTGCTTTGATTTGGTTAGATGAAAGCAGCCTCTCTTAATTACCCTTTATAGACTTACACGAACTTAATCTCCTTGCAAAAATACTAGAGTTTTGAGTATATGTTGTTTGCTTTTATTTTTATGTCTCTACAAAAAATTCTTAATTTTTCTAACCTTAAGAATATTTCTTAAGTTATCTATTTATATGTAGAGAAAAGAAACCCTAATGATGTCATTGCTTACATCACATGTTATGACATCATCCATGACATATAACTTGCCATGCAAGTATAGAACTCTTGACATCATCTATGACATCACATTACTTACCAAGCAAGTATAGAATTGAAATCATCCATGACATCACATTATTTGCCATGCAAGTAAAGAATTGACATCATTCATGACATCATATTACTTGCCATGCAAGTCTAGAATTGACATTATCCATGACATCATATTACTTGCCATGCAAATTTGTTTACATCTTAGATTAATCTTTAGTCCAAAACTCTTTTGCTCCAAGGCCTAAACAACTTAGGCCATTAATCTAAGTAACAACATATATATAATTAATTAAATACTTTAATTAATATCTTATTTTAATTAAGTATAAATTAATTATTAAACCTTTACTTGAATTAGATTTCATGATATGCTAGAATCATTGTTTAAAGCATAAATCCAATGCTATTAATCTTAATTAATTGATTAAACTCTTTAATCAATAATTAGATTAATATAAATAGTGATTTTGCAAAGTTTTATTAGGTGTGACTTACTAGGTTCATATCTAATTGGCAATGAGAAGATAATATCAACACTTGATATTATTTGAAACTCCTTTCAAGTCTAAATGTGAAAATCCCAATTATACACATTTTGTTCTTATAAGTTGTGAGTGACCCCTAACATCGATACCACAACTACCCAATTAGAAATGAATGCATTTATTAATTCACACGAACCCTTATGGTCATAATTACCATGCACTAAAATCCTTTCATTAGAAGATCTCAATATCGCTTAAAGTCAAGGTTTAATCAAACTCTAATAGTTATATCATATGACCTCATCTCAAGTTCTATTCTTGATAAAATATAACCAACATTGAAACTCTTTCAGTTTGTATCATATTTGTCTTGGCTAGGAACTTATTGATCAAGAAAGAGCTTAGATAGCATAAGAACTTATCCCAGTTCACTCTAGGCAATGAATCCCTTCTTAGTTGAACACTCATCCCTACACTCAACTAACTAGAGCCACCATATGCCATATACCCATGTGTGATTAACATAAGTATGTAAGTGGTAACAAACCTTAACCACTCAAATATGGATGACCGTGTCACCTCAGGTCAAAGGACTATATACAATATTATGACCTAGATTGTAATTATTTACTATAAGTGAATGTCCATGCAATCACAAATCTAACATTGCATTTGATCCACCCATCATATAAGTATCCACATGTCTATTTTGATATCTCATATCAAGTAGTATGAGACTCACTACCTCCCACTATTAGTATCACATACTAGTTAAGGAAAATAGACAGAGGTGATAGTCTAATCAATATTACCCAAATATGGAAACACCTTTCTATATGTTTGGATTTTTTATGAGACCTCAATTCTTTTTCCAAAGCAATGGCCTGATTATTGTCATAATAGAGAGGAATTAGGGACTTAATGGAAGGAATAACTTTTAGTTCAATAATGAGCTTCTTAATCTAAACAACTTCTTTAGCAGCATCTGATGCAACTATATATTAAGCTTCTATAGTGGAATTAGTAGTGACATTTTCTTGGAACTCTTCCAGCTCACTGCACCACCATTATAGATAAAAACAAAGCCAGAGATAGACTTTCTATCATCACTATATGATTGAAAATCAGAATTTTTGAAACCATATATCTATAGATCACTTCCTCCATAAGTTAAGGCAAAATCTTTAGTCCTTCTCAAGTACTTAAAGATTTCCTTAACAACTATCTAGTGTTCTAAACCTGGATTGGATTGAAACCTGCTAGTCATACTAATAGTATAGACAATATCAGGCCTTGTACATAATATATCATACATTAAGCTTCCTATAGTCAAAGCATAAGGAACTTTAGCAATTTGCTCCATTTCCTTGAGTGTGTTAGGTGACATAACCTTAGATAAATGGACACCATGCCTAAATGGTAACAATCCTCTATTAGAATCAAGCATGTTGAACCTCTTCAACACCTTTTCCAAGTAAAGACTTTAGGATAAGCCTATCATTCTTTTCGATCTATTTCTATAGACTCGAATGCCAAGAATATATGTAGCTTACCTTCAATATTTCATGGAGAAAGATTTATATAGCCATAGTTTCATGTTTGTAAGCATGCCAACATCATTTCCAATTAATAACATATCATCCATATATAATGCTAGGAAAGCAAGTTGGCTCCCACTAACCTTTTTGTACACACAAGACTCATCTTCATTTTTAATAAAGCCAAATGATCATATGGCTTCATCAAAATGATGATTCCAACTCCTTAAAGCTTTCTTTATACCATAAATAAATCTATTAAGCTTGCACACTTTAGAACTTTCCTTAGATTCATAACCTTTAGGTTGTTCCATATAAATCTCTTCCTCAACATAACCATTGAGAAAAGCAGCTTTAACATCCATTTGCCAAATCTCATAGTCATAGTGTGCAGCAATGGCAAGAAGTATCCAAATGGATTTAAGCATGGCTATTGGTGAGAAGGTCTCCTTATAGTCAACCCCTTACCTTTGGCAAAACCCTTTTATTACAAGCCTTGCTTTGTAGGTGTCAACCTTTGCATTTGCACCAATCTTTTTCTTAAAGATCCATTTACAACCTATAGGTATGATACCTTCAAGTGGATCAACAAGTGTCCAGACTTGGTTTGTATACATGGAATCCATTTCGAATTTCATTGCTTCAAGCTATTTAAAAGAATCTTTATCTAATAAAGCCTCTTCAAATGTTGTAGGATCATCATCATGATTGTCTTCTTTATGCATATGCAACTCTTGCATATCATGCAGAAAATCGTATCTCTCCGATGGATAAGATACCCTACCTATCTTTCTAAAAGTTAGTGTGATGATATTTTCAATGGGATTAGACTCTTGGGATTGATCTATATCCATTTGATCAACTTGATTTGCATTATTAAAAGACTCTTCTTTTAATGTTATCTTATTTCCTTTACCACCTTCTTAAAGAAATTCTTTTTTAAGAAATATGGCATCTATGTTTACAATAATAACTTGCTCAGCAGGAAGACAAAAATAATATCCCAAACTATCTTTAGGATATCCAAAAAATCTTCCTTGAATTGACCTTACATCTAATTTGTTTATTTTTAACCTTTTAATGTAGGCTAGGCGTCCCCAAATCTTAACATGCTTAAAGACTTAGTGCCTTACCATGCCATATCTCATATGGTGTGGTAGAAACAAACTTAGATGGAATGCGGTTTAATATGTAAATGACAATTTGCAATGCAAAACCCTAAAAGAAAGTAAGCAAATTTGTATAACTTATCATTGATCAAACCATATCTAATAGAGTTTGATTCCTCCTTTTGGACACACCATTGAGTTGAGGTGTTCAGAGTGGAGTTAGTTGTGATATAATGCCATGTTCCTTAAAGAACTCCATGAATTAGGTACTTAAGTATTCACCTCTTTAATCCAATTAAAGGATTTTAATACTTTTCCTTGTTTAGTTCTCTACTTGGACTTTGAATTCCTTGAACTTTTCAAAGGATTCACTTTTATATTTCATCAAATACAAGTGTCTAAACCTTAATAGATCATCTATAAAGGTAATGAAGTAGTAGAACCTGCCTCTTGCCATTTGGTTAAATGGCCAATATACATCACTATGTATAATTTCCAAAATTTCTTTAGCTCTTTCCATTTGTCCAGCAAATGGTGACCAAGTCATCTTGCCTTGGATACAAGCCTCACAAGTCAGATTGGATGCAGATTCTCAAAATTCCCATCCTTTCCAACTTTATGATTCTATCATTCACAATGTGACTTAAACGTAAGTGCCATAGATATTTTGAATTAGAGGCATTATCAATTAGCATTATATTCACAAAATTCATATTGGTTGGATAATGATTATTATTGGATTTATTATCAATATAATAAAGACCATGTAATACATAACCGATGCCAACTATCTCATTATTAAAGTAGATAGTACATACATCTCTTTCAAATAAAAATTTATAACCTTTTCTAGTCAAACTAGAAATAGAGATTATGTTCTTATAAGCATTAAGTACATTTAAAACATTGTCCAATAACAAAACATGGTTATACAAGTCAATATAGGTGGTTCCTATAGCTTTAGCAGCAACACTTTTTCTATCTCCAAGCTTAAAAGTCACTTTATTTGACCCTAACCTTCTTTCACTTGCTAGATCCTGCAAGGAAGAACATATATGAGAACTAGCACCGGTATCCAATACTCATGCATTAGACCAGCTCTTAGAACATTTAGAAATAAATAAATTAGAGAAAGTCTCACCTTATCCAATCTTATCCTTTCCTTTAGTCTGAAGAGACTTAAGGAACTTTGGACAGTTTCTCTCCATCATAAAAGAAATATTTTACCTTGTTGGTGTTCTTTACCTTCTCTTTGCCTTTTTTCTTTCTCACTCCTCCTAAAGCTTTTCAAACTTTTCCTTTAGCTTTCTTATGTTTGTTGCCCTTACTCTTCTTAGTCCTACTAAAAGAGGCAACCAAAGCCACATCCTTCCTTTTCTCATTATGAATAGCCTTTTGGGTTTTCACAAACATGTTTAATAGTTCTACAAGGGTACACTCAAACTTATTCATTTGGAAATTTGCAATAGATTGCACAAATGAGTCCGGAAGGGATTGTAAGATCAAATTTATTTAAAGTTGAGCATCCATCGTGAAATCTAGATGTCTAGTTGACAACTTTGCATTAAGAGTTTCTAAACTCTAATCAATCTAATGCTCACTTTGCACCCGAACAAGGGGAGGAATGCACAAAAATAAAATTTATGGACTTGCAGTATAAATTGCTTGGATTTTAGAGTATTATTTAAATTTTTTTGGAATAATAAATGTGCATCTATTATACTCCAATGATCATAAATGAGTACGAGTACAAAATCCCTTGACGATATCCACACTAAGTAATACAAGAAAGGTAGGGGAATATTAAAAGGAGAATCAAAATAAGAGTAAGCACTAAAAGGCACTTTTAATATACTTTAATGCTAAAAAATGAGTAAGAGTTTCAATGTGAAGCCCTTAGCAGTATCCATGCTAAGTAATATGAGAAAGGTAAGGGAATACTAAAATAGGACCATGTTAAAGGTTGCTTTAATTACTCCAATGCTCTAAAAATAGTATAAGTATCTGAAGGATCTTCCTAACAGTGTCCATATTGAGTAATATGAGAAAGGCAGGGGAATACTTGCATAAGGAAGAAAAGCACATCAATAGCTCAAAGATTGTTTTAATACTTAGAATTCTATTTGTTTTGCTCAATTTTCATAAGTTTTGTTTAGCGAATTCTCTCTAGATTTAAGTGTGAAAGTCAGCTCTTCACTTGATAAAAAAAAATACACTCTCAGCATAAGATGGCTAATGATACCTCTGACTTTACGAACTGTAAATAAATGATGGTCATGAAAATCAAAATTAGTGAGATTCGTTGAGTGCACACTACATTGTGATAAATTGATGAATTTGCTCAAATAGAATGTACTTTTATACAATCATCATACTAAAACTAACTTCAATAAGTCTTTAGAAATTGTAAATTCAAAAAAGATACACTGAACATGAAGTCAACACTAGCACTATCAAGTCAATGAAAGTCAGCGAGTAATGAAGGTAGCTAATCAAAGCAATAAACATATAAATTCAAAGCAAACAGTGTAAAAATTCAAAGCAATCAGCACCAAAATTCCAATGAGTATAAAGAATTCAAGCATTAAAATCAAATAGCCAAAGACCAACAGTCGTGAGCAGTTATGGACTGCAACATCAAAGGTGAGTAATGAAAGGGTTGCAACAAAGTGCGAGCAGTTTTGGATTGTAGCATTAAGGGTGAGCAATGAAAGGGTTGCAACTAATAAAAAATTGCCAACAATTATGAATTGCAATAGCATAAAGTCTACATTGTGGAATCAATACCAACATCATTAAGAATTATATCATGTAAAGCCCACAAATGGCTATATGGTATTTCCCTCATAGAAGCTACATAGCACCACATATTAGTCACACTACACATTTTTCCTAGCATCACATATTGGTCACATAGCACATTTTTCCTAGCACCACATATTGGTCATACTACACATTTTGCCTAGCATCGCATATTGGTCATACAACACATTTTGCCTAGCACCACATATTGCTCATACTACACATTTTTCCTACCACCATATATTGGTCATACAACACATTTTTTCTAGCACCACATATTGGTTACATGGTACATTTTGCTTAACATCACATATTGGTCATACAGCACATGTTGCTTAATATCATAGCACATCTTGCTTGACATTGCACAAAGGTTACATAGCATACCTCACTAGACACTACATAGTAGTTATAGCATATACTTTCAAACACAATTTGCTATATGCTCTACAAGACCTATAGCGCTTTAAATCACTTTTTGCTAGATGCTCAATAGGACTTATAACACATTTTTAAATACTATTCACTAAATTTCATAGAAACTATAGTGCATTTTATTATATGTTGCACAGTAGCTATAACCCAATTTCAAATTCACTTTATTAGACACTACACAATAGTTATAATAAAAATTTAAATTCTTTTCTAGATGTTCCATAAGACTTATAGTATGATCATAAATAACTAAACACTACATGATAGTTATAGCATCATAATTGTTAAATGTTCCATAAGAAATATAGAAAAATCACATCATTAAATGTCCCACGGGGAATATAATGAAATTCACCAATCATAATCACTAGACATTCCATAAGAAATATATTAGCTAGACACTACATAGTAGTTATAGTGTTACATCGCTAAACATTTCATTGATAATATAGTGAAATTCACACTTCACTAGACACTTCATAGGAAATATAATGAAATCTGCTTGATGTCGCACAACAACTAAAGTGAGTCTATAGTCAATTATGAGTAAGAGCCTCAATACAGGTAAGTATCCTAACTCTTTACTTTGAAATTATGTGCTTATTTTCTTTACCACAATTTATCAAGCAAGTAGTTATGAAGGGGGGCAATTGTAAGCACCCAATTTTGAGATGACTTGAGCATGGATGCAATAGAGGATCCAATGATGAAAATTTGTTACAAATAGGTCTCTAGATTTTGAATTTTTAATCTCAGGGATTAATTGTAAATTTTTAAGGACCTAATTACAAAGTTTTTATTCTTTCAAAGGTCAATTTGTAATTAAAAGTAAAAAAGGAAGACTACCGATTAGAATTATGTAATTCTGATAGGAGTTATATATTTTTGATTGAAAATATATAATTCTGACCATAATTACACATTTTCGGTCAAAAATGTACAATTGCGATTAGAATTGTACATTTCTGATTGAAAATGCATAATTTCGATCGAAATTACACACGTCTTACCGACTCCGTATCCTGATTTTTCATTTTTTTAGTTTTTATTTTTTTATTTTTATTGGTTTAAAAATAAATAAAAAAGAAGATAATTATTTATTTTTAAATGATAATTGCATATTATCACTTTCTTTTTAAATAAAAAACTTGATTTTGTCTCTTGAATTGATAATTGCAGGAGGTTAACCTCTCCTAGTTCTTTAAAAAGAAAATTTTTATGTGAGAGAGGAAGAAGGAGCTTCTTTTTTAAAAAAAAATCATAGTAAAAAAAAGAGAAAAAACTTTTATTTCTTACATTATTGTTTGTTTGGATAAAGCACATAAATAAAAGTAAAACTACAAAAACTATCTTTCACGTTATTTCTTAAAAAGACATAGAAAAGTTTGAGATGGAAAATCAAATCTGTAGACTTATTCAAACATAGTGAGTCAAATACTTTGAGGAGCAAATCAATATTGCATCCACCATCTTCATTTCTTTCTTTTTTTATTTTATTTATTTTTCCTTTATTTGATTTGAATTTAATTTGTGTTTCTTTATGTTCCTTTCATTATTCTTAATGATGCTACGAATGGTGGGAATATTTGAATGTGGAAGGATGAATACTAAACTAGAATTGAACCCATAAAGATCTATGGAATGCCATGAATTTACACTATGTTTTAAATCATATAGTTTTTAGTTTTTTATTTGTTTTTGTGTTTTATTTTCATGGTATTTGTGTTGTGTATTTATTTGGTTTATTAGGTTGTAACTATTTTTATTGTACGTATGTTGTAATAGCCCCGATAGTGGGATAATAGTGAAACCATTTAATTTTTTTGTCCTTAAAATTAATTAGTAAATTAGGTTCACTTGGTAAAATCCATGGCGACTGTAGTTAATTAGGTCACATGTAAAAATTAGGGTTAGAATCACTACTTGTATGTCTTGTTTGTTTTATTTTATTTATTTGATTGTTTAGGCTTTTATTTTCTTTATTACCCACGTTTAGGTTCAATTCACCATTAATAATCCTATAAAATTAGTTTTTTAGGTCTAATTAAATTAAAATAAACTTAGGTCTAATTAAAGTAAAATAAACTTAGGTCTAATTAAATTAAAATAAACTTAGGTCTAATTAAATTAAATTAAACTTAGGCCCATTTAGGTTAATTTTCACTTATGCCCATTTTTAGTTTAATTAAAATTTCTTAGATTTAGCTCATCCCATTAAAGCATTTCTTTTAAAATAAATAGATTTAAGATCACTTCTTTTAAATTAAAATTAATTGGAATTGGGCCTCTAATTTAAGCCCAATCCAATCCCATTTTTTCTTTTAAAGCTTGGTAGACTTAGGATCATGTTTTTTAGAATTAAAATTAATAGACATATGCTCATTAATTAATTAAAAATGTAGGCCCACCTTTAGTTTCCATTCCCCTTGTAAATAATATGTTGATTTTGCTAACTTTAAATTAAAATCAATATAGATTAGACTAATTTAGGGACATTTTACCTTGTATGAATGCAAGTTCTTATGTGTTATTTCATGACTAGTTGCCTTTGGAGTTGATTGTTAAAATAGGGTTTAATATAAAATCATATGTAAATTAGAGAATAAGATAATAATTCATAAGCTAATTCTAAATGAACACAATACTATAAGAAGTTAGTATTCCATAACCAAAATCCCTGGTTATGGTGCTAACTTTCTTTTAGAGAATTCAGTTACCACTACCTTTGATTTGTCCCAGTTATTACCCTGGGTGGTGACTCCTTATCTCCACACTATGTCTTTATGATGTAGTAGTATGTTCCCTAGAGCCCTGAGTTTAAAGATTGTCATGGTCGTAAGATACTTGGGTGCACGCTAAACCACGCCATCCACACCAGTTCTTGGTTCTTCTCAATAAGATAGGAGTAGCTTAAGAAAGAGGATTCAAAGATTGCTCAATAATGAAACTATGGTTGAAACTCCCCAAGTCCAAATGTGTATCACTAAGGATTTTCTCAATAGCTTTGATAAAGCTAACTATAAGAGCTTGTGGCCTTTAGAGATGTTGTGCCTCAAAAAATTCTGATATGTTCACTTGAATTTCAAATTCCTGAGGGCAGCTGTTGCATTTTAGGATCTGTATGAGCACAATTTTCATTTTAATAACCTCAAACTATGCCATATGTATGAAGAATTTAGTGCTATAGCATGGTGACCCCCCACTAAGTCCGAGGAAGCAATCTTCACTAACCAACCCATTGAATATCTAAGATTGGGTTTAACACTGCTTGATTAGAGTCCACAAAAGATAGATGAGCTAGTCGCGACAAATAAATAACTAATTCCCATCCAGCTTTTAGGTACCTACAGTGCTAAGAGACTTGGTAATCCGCCTTAGGCATGTATTCTCTACTATTATCTATTCCTCCAGTATTGCATTGTGTCCCATGATGGGTTAGGAAATTACAAGATAATATAGGTAATTGAAGGCATCAAATGTGAAATGACCCCTTTTCCCCTTATTCTAGTTGAGACCATTCAATGATTGGATAATATGAGAACTAGAAGATGCTCTCACTGTGAGCGACCTAGTTTATTTATTTTGGTTTTATGGAGATGGCACCCAATTTTTAGAAAATCAAGAAATAAAGGGGCAGCATTGGGCCACTTGATGAATATTGCCCCTAGTAGAGATTTTCAGGTTCAAGGGATTGCATCTACTTTATGACTATTTCTCATTATACAATATTCAATCCATACCATAATTTTGATTATGATAGTTTATATAGCATTCACACAATACATCAAATAATGAAAGATAATAGAGCATGAAATATTATTATTACATTGCTTTCTTAACAAAATACATATAAAAGGAAAAAAGATTGCAAAAATGTAAATCTAGCTTAGATATAATGAACCTATATGGTTAGCACAACCATGCACGTAGCTTGCTGGATCATACAAATAACAAAATAAGCAATGAACACTCAACCACTTAAAAGAGTAAGAAAAATCTACATAATCATGCATATTTGTAGTGATTATTATGCTCTGATGATATAAAGGATGCATGATGACATCATTAGCTCGAGAACATGATGACCTTAGTTTAAAATGTGAACTTTTCACATTATTGATATGTATAGTGTGATTTCACATTTCAAAACTGCATTGCCTAGCAATTTTAACAAAGTCAGCACGTATTTTTAGGGTCTCCCATTGTGTGTGAAGCAAATGGTTGCTAAAAAGGGCTTTAACGGAATTATTGTTATGTTATCTTATAACTTATATACATCAAGTTATATCACATGTATATGTTGATTAAGTGATGGATGGATACGATGCACACTTTTCATTTGCCCATTGGAGAGATGACCATCTCTCCTCTAGATTTTACCGCTATTATAGGCTTGAGCTTTTATAAGGAGCCTATTCTTTTTAGTGAGGAGGAGTATTCTTCTACTGTGGTAAGGAAGCGCCTTACTAAGGAGTTACTTGGAGTGGTTACCCCTATAAAGTCTTATTGTCCATGCCATACTTATTATACTAAGTTTGTTTTTATTATGCATACAAAGTATAATGCTAATCATGTTTCATCAAAGTTGTTGGCCCATTGCTTCCTATTATACTTGTTGAGTGTTATTATCTTCTTAAATCCTTTAAGTACAAGTAGTTTATGGTTATTGCCTATTCTGAGGGACTTAGATAGCCTATCGATTTACAATTGGGGTACTACTGCCTTTACCCATATGTACTTGAGTTTAGACATAGCCTGTAAGGGCAACTCAAGGATTTATGGATGCTTGTTTTTTCTAAATGTGAGTAAGAGTTCTTATGTACGTATGTTCTTTTGCTCTTTGTCCATTATTTATCTTTCTAACCTTCTAAATTCTAATTTGACAGATCTAGGCTTATGAGTTTAGGGTTCTTCCTCATCCAACTATCGCGCATCTTCTAGAGGATGGTTTTCCTCATTATGCCTACTAGATTAAGAAGATTATTAACTTGATTGAAGATTATGCAGAGGCTCAGGATTATATGAGTAAGTTGTCCCCTGAACTGGTATGCTTGATTTTGTTGTATTGTTTATTTCATTTCCTAGAGATTCTTTATTCATTTACTTTTTAAGTAGATCCTCCTTTGCAAGTGGGCAATGAGATCACATTGGTTGGCAGAGATGGTGATAGCATGGCAATTAACAGAGAGGTGAGTGTTGCTACATAGTCTTACTATTAAAGTATGGTATTTGGGTGAGCGAGTCCATCATTAGTGGGATGGTCCTTTCATGAGAAGAATCCATGTTCCTCCTCTCGGTGACATGTTCTGGAGTCATGAGCTCAGTGCAGATGAGCTTGCTACTGCCATGAAAGGATATCCTTCTGAGAGCCTCTAAAGAGTGCAGACTTGCTTTATGCTAATGTGTTGATTATATAGCTAATTAATGTTATGGCTAGTGGCTTTGTTCCTCCACCTCCACCTCCTTAGGTAGATGATGCTCATCTTACGAATTCAAGGCCTGGGGAATCATATGGATCATCGAGAGTTGATTCTTCTGATCTAGTAAGTTTTTATTCCTGTGTTGTACAAGTATGTAGTGAACTTTGTCAGTAATAAACTATAATTGATATGGTTATAAGGACTTATCTACAGTGACAAGGATCTAACCAAAAAATATTAAGATCCCACTTTGAGGAGGATGAGGACACGTTTTGTACTGAGGCAACTGACTATGCTAGTAATGTGGCTTCCAATAGTATCATTCTTAGAGATTTAGTGGTTAGATCATTCTCAGTGTTGTCTGGGATGAATATATTTGGTGGAGGAGTGTATTTTGATTTGCCTCATCTTGACTATCCTCAGTCAGATGTTATCCCTTTTGACACTACCCACGTTCATTCTTTATTTCACCTTTGTTTTGTTTATTTGACTTGATGTCTGGTGTTTGACTTATTCACTTATTCTTTGTAGATCCCCATCTCTACTACTCAGTACTGGTACATTGTTATAGGGAGTGACAACTTTTTTTAAAGTTTACAAGCAATTAGAGGGTTGTACCTATTTATTTATACACATGTTTTATGTGTGCGTGAATGTATGATGTGCAATTTTTATGTAACATAGGTTGAACAACTCCTTACTAATCACAAGTGAGAGTAGGAGTGCATATCTTATCATGACAGAATTAGTAAGTTGGAATCATGGCTAGCATCCTTTGCAATGGATAATGATGAGCATGGATCAGATGATATGGATGCTTGAGCAAGATTGACGTTTGCTCTTAATGGCAGCCATGATCGATGTAGTTGTTTTAGAAGCTAGGTGTAGGGCTTTTTTTACTTATGGTTGCTTTGTTGTATTATTTTATAGAGGTCATGGACTCTGGGTGTTATATTTAGGCATTTTTCCCATATGTGTTGTACGATATGTGTATGATGATGACTATAGTGTTTATGCTCCTTTTTGTACGTCATTATTGATAATGTTTATCATTGCTATCATTTTCCTATTTTATTTTTCCCTTTTTTGCCTAAGGCATCTCCTTTCAGAGCTTTTTGCACTTAACTAGGTTTTCTTTTTCTTCCCTCGTTTATCTAGGGCATCTCCTTTCGAAGCTCTTCACACTTAGTAGGGTTTTTTTTTAGGCTTCGATGATAATGGTTGATCTCGAGTAGCGATCATCTAATGAAAGAAAATGCTAAGCATGCTTGATGCAATTCATAATGATAAAAATGTAATGCACTTTTTCAAAGACATTATGCATAAATTGGCAATCATTCTCATTTCACTTAAATCATTCAAGAAAAGCACATGTGCATTCATACAAAATTTGAACTTGAGGTTACCCCTATGCCTAACTAGCTTTCTTAGGTTTTCTAGTTAAGTATTTTCTCTCTTTCCCTAATTTTTACCTAGGTCGCCTATGAAAGGTTTTCACCCTTGTGGGAAGTCCTTAACTTTTTCCTGAGCTATCATTTTTAGGTTTTCAACGCAGTAAATTTTTTTTTGCTTTAGATGTAGTACTTCTTCAAGCAGTCTGTATTGATAGGTTTAGAGAATTCAATGCCTTTAGAATCCATCAACTTAATTGCTCCTTTTGATAAGACACATTTGACTAAATATGGACCTTCCCATTTTGGTTTGAATTTCCCTATAGCGTCTAGAACATTCTACATTGCTTACTTTAAAATCTAGTCTCCTGCTTTCACACTCTTGTGTTTTACCTTTTTAATAAAGGTTTGAGCTAACTGAGCATGATATAACTGTGTGTGGAATAAAACTTTAAGTCTTTGACCATCTAAGAGAGTGAGATTATCATGCCTCTATTGAGCCTAATGCACTTTCAATAATTCAGATTTGATTACTACCTGTAGAGACTTGATTTTTATTTCAACTGGGAGTACTTCTTCTAACCTGTACACTAGTGAGAAAGGAGTTGCTCCCGTTGAAGTTCTTATTGTTGTTTGGTACCTCTATAAAGAATATGGCAATCTATCTACCTAATCTCAGTGAGTCTGACTCATTTTTTACAAAATCTTCTTAATGTTCTTATTTGCAATTCAATAGCCCCATTTGCTTATAATCGGTAAGGAGAAGATTTATGATATTCCACCTTATAACTCCTTAGTAGTTCTCTAACTTCCCTTTAGAATTAAACAATGTTATTAGAGATTATGTGATGGGGAATCCCATATTGACAAAACATATTTTTTTTATGAAGTTTGCCACTTGTTTAGCTCCTATCCTTGCGAATGATTCTGCTTCAACCCACTTTATGAAGTAATCTACTGCCACTAAGATGAACATGTGTCTGTTCGAAGCTGTTGGGTGGATTTCCCCAATATGTCTAATCCTCATACTGAGAAGGGCCATGGAGAAGAGATGTAGTGTAATTTTGTTAGGGGTGATTGACATCCCTATGAATTTGACACTTATGGCATTCTCTTACAAATTTGATATAGCATTCCATCATCATAATTTTTTACAAATACTTTTAAATATTTTATTAATATTTTTTCAATTTCTCTCCTCTCTTTATGGGTAACATCTTTCAAAATATGCAGAATGCATGGTTCAAATTATGTGCCAATGTTAAATGATTTAGTGCATATGGAATGAATGTCAAATATGCTAATGTTTTTATCAATGCAATGCACACTACCATTAGGAAAGACATTGAACAAGTAAGCAAAATTTGATTTCATTGCATTAACTTTAGAGTTTATTACATCATTAGTTTCACGTATAGAAATTAAAAAAGTGAACTTTCTCTGGATTAGTTGCTTGATAGATGGTTCTGTCTTTGGATCACCCACTATTTGTATATCTCATCAGTAACATTATCCCCATTACGAGCAGAAAACTAGTGGACTATTCTTTTCCTCGATATTATTCTAAAGTGATCTATAAAACTTTTTTGTCTCTTACCATTAGAGAAATATGTAAGTTCATAAGGTACATGTTGTTTCTCACCGAATTATCTCTTTACTAGTGTCGGATAGTAGTAGGTGCATGACCTAAATCCTAAGGTTGGCACACATTTCACATATGTGTAAAGAGTCACATGCTCCAACTTCCACTATGAACACATCCATCTTATTTGGTATTCTGGAGTATTATGCATGCATTTGATCCATTCTTATGTCACGATGTGGGCTGACCATTCATGGAAATCTTTAAAGTGTCTCTAAGTGATTCCTAGGTTAGTATCTCATCCAGTTACCTATAGGTTTGTCGAGTAGACTTAGCTTTTCTTATAGCCAAATCTAAAACAACAGAGGGCTACCAGTGAAGTTTGAGCTTTTCATATTTTTTAGGTCATCCAAATCTTGAATGGTTTCTACTAAAATCAATGGGAAGGGAGTCATTCTATACTCTATTCCTTCTATAACTTGGAGCATCTTATAATCTCCTAGCCTATCATTCGAGAGGGTAAAATATTGCATGAAGAGGTAACACACAAGAAAGCATGCCCAAATTAGGGTGTTGGACTTCTTGGTGGTGCAGGTAGCTAGGATTTGTATGGGAATTAATTATACATTCTCGATGACTAATTCATCAAGCTTTGTGAGCTTAGATCAAGAAAATCTTTTCCAATCTTGGGTAATCAACATTTTAGTTTACAAAAATTGCTTCTTTAGTTTTGGTGGGGATTTATCTTGCTATGGCACTGAATTTCTCATTCAATGGGCATAGTTCTATAGTGTCGAATCATAATACATTCTCTTAAGGGTCTTAGAACGATACAACAACATGTAAGAGTTAACAGTCGAGGTACATATGCTGGAATGTCTTAATTCATAGCATTCCATATAGTTGCAAGCTTTTCAAATCAGCATTATCAAGACTATAGAGGAAATGTCTAGTGATGCTAGTTTAGGTTCAAAAGTTTTCAACCATAATGCCATCTTTAAGAAAGCTTCATATTCTAGCCTTTAGTTTTCCATTGCTTTATCAAGAAGATTCAGCTTTATAATCACTCATGTTGTATTCCTACACATTTATTTAGGTTAGCTAAATGGATGATCTATGATGTGTGCCTGCAAAAGAAAAGGATGAGCATGTATGCATAGGGTGGATGCAAAATCCTATAATGAAAGATGATCATTGCTACAAGAAACCATGGTTAGTATATGCTATCTACATGTATGTTATGTATGCATGATTAGTTTTAAAAGCTTATTAGTATTTCTTGCACAGTGAACAAATAAATCACAAGCAAGCTCTCACTTCCAACCTTATTACTCAATGAGGTTATTCAGTCTCTTTCCTAGGTGGGTTTCAAACCTATAGTCATCAAGGGACTATGGTTCGGCTCGTAGAACTATGCTGTTTAGATTTATGTTGATTAGAACCAAAAGGCAAACTGAGGAATGATACTCAAAAATGCTTAAGGTAATCATATGATATTAATGTGAGGGTCAATTGTTGGGCATCAAATGATATCTAGAGCCTGTATGCACCGGTATGTATAGGGCTAAGGTTAATCAAAAGGGGTCCGAGTTCTTACCCCCATATCGATATTCGATATGTTTATTGAGAGTTATGAAAATATCATTTGATAGTTTACAATTTGATTATGTCGACATAAAGGTCCACAATCTAATTGAATTCCTAACCTATTCATTTGATATGATAAGAATAAATGGACAACATCTCAGGTTATGTCATTAAGAGACATCATTGTTTGCTAGTTTATATAAACTATTTAGGCTGAGGTACATGATTCTTATCATTCCTCATGCTTCGAGCTCACATGCAACAGACAAGAATCATATGGATCTAAGCATGAACATTCTATAAAAATTGACATTATGACATCATTCGATGATAGACAATATGAGAGTCATGTCATTTATGAATATAAGGTTAAACATATAGCATTAGGACAAGGATAGTATACAAAGCTTAGTGGAATCCTAGTAGAATTTACTACTAGTTTATCATTATGGGTAGAGTTATAGTGAAAGGCTGAGGGTTCCTTTAGCAAGAATGCTCCCATATGACTAGTGTTATGGACTCAGATCAGTGAGTCTAAACTTCTTTGATAACTCGTGTCGCCCCCTTTTAAGACTTAGGTCACAAACTCTAGTCAAATGAGCCTGGCGATATAACGAGTAAAGGCTAAAGGTGAAAAATTCGAATCGGTCACCCCACGCTCATGTAGAACTATAATGGATCACTTTCCATCATTGTCGGCTGATAGGGACCAATGGTGCACATGTGATGTGTAGTGCAAATGCAATGGTGAAGGGCTCTATACAATTGAGTATTGCATAATGAGAAATAGTCATTTTTGAGTTGATCTCTCTTACTTAGAAGTCCTAGTGGAGTCGACAATGTGAGAAACCTGGTTTATTTTTTTTGATCTTGTGTTTTATTTTTGAGGGACATGGAAACTTTACCGAATAGGGATAAATGATTGGTCTTAAGAGGAACAATATGCTTTTTTATCTTGTGGAGTCACCACTCAATTTTTAGAAAATTGGGAAAAGAAAGGGGCAACATTGGGTCACTTAATGAGTATTGCCCCCAGCAGAGATTTTTGGGTTTGGGGGATTGCATATACTTTATGACTATTTCTCATTATACAATATTCTATATATAGCTACCGTAACACCCTAGTTTTGATTATAATAGTTTATATAGCATTCATACAATACATCAGATAATAAAGCATGAAATATCATTATTACATCATTTTCCTAACAAAATACATATGAAAGGAAAAGATATTGTGAAAATGTAAATCTAGCTTAATAGCACAATTATGCACATAGCTTGCTCAATCATACGAATAATAGAATAAGCAATGAACACTCAATCACTTGAAAGAGTAAGCAAAATGTATATAATCATGCATGTTTATAGTGATTATTATGCTATAATAATATATAATGATGACATAAGGGATGCATAATGACATCTTAGATCAAGAGCATGATGACCCTAGTCCGAAATGCGAACTTTTCACGTTATTAATATGTATGGTGTGATTTCATGTTTTGAAACTAGAGGATGCAAAATGATGATATGAAATGAGGAAAACAAAGCATAAGTTATTTATATATCATGCAAATTGCCGGTCTCAATATGCAAGCATAATAAATTTCACAAATGATAGCGACATTAAAGTAAAATGCAGTGCAATAAAATAAACATGCTAAAATGATTATGTGGTCCTTAAATTTGATTGAGCTTGTGTGAGTTTTGAAGCTTTAGAATAATGTAAATTTTTATACCTTTGAAGCTTTCTTTAACAAATGTGAGGGTAGGTTTGGTGGAAAATAGGTCTAATAACCTAAGAAAAACACAATGGAAGAGCTAAAAGTGTGTGGAAATGGGTTTCCAGCATCTTCAAACGAATAGATTTTTTAGTGTGTAGGTTGTTGTTGTCAAAATGAGGTGTGGAGACCCCCATTTATAGTGCAAAGTTCAAGAAAGGGTGTGTGTGTGAGTGGTCACACACACATTCTTAGAATGGAGCACAAAGCCATGCTAAGTGCACATGGCTGCGCACTTAATAAGTGATCACGAGCATGGTCACGTACACTCGCACAGGGTCATGAACTCTTTCATGCTATGTGCACATGATTCGAGGATTTTTTAAGGCTTTTTAAAGTTGGTTTTTAGGATTTATAGGTCTTCTGGACACATTTTCGAAGTCTGTTTTGTCTAATTCGGCCTTGATTTTAGTACATGACACCTAAGGGTGTTCATGGCTACATGCACACTTCTAAGCGACACATGCTAATCCTTGGGTTTTTTTGGACTATTCCAGGACCACTTTCAGGGGGTTTTATGCCTTTTAGACATGTTTTTGAAGTTTATTTTATCAAAATCAATTTTTAATTTTTCACAAAGTTAGGTCTCGATTTAAAAAAATGAACATTGGCTCCATAAGCTGCGTGTTCTGAGAGAAGATTGCTCAAAATAAGCCTCTTATTGTTATGATAGTTCATATTTTGTAAGATCATAGCATAACTTAATGGCTTAAAGATCAATTTTCCACACTGGTGGAATTAGTTAAGGTTTTAGGGTTGCACACTTCAGAGGTGTTATGAATGAGCCGACTCTAGTCATGTTTAAAGATTTGTTTCATCATTGAACCTTTTTAGGGACATTCAAATTTGAGATATGACACTCACTTCATTAGAAGCCTTATTATAGCTCTAAATCTAGCTCCAACAGAAATGCAGCATTTTAGAAAAACCTTCAGGGAATTGGCTGAAATACAAACATAGTCATCTCTAAGAAAGGCATCTTGAGCATGTCACTTATCATTCCTCACAAATCACATGTGAGAAATGGTTTGAATGGATGAATATCATCCTAGAAAGCTAGATATCCTAGACATGCCCTTGGTGGAAGTTAGAATATGTGACTTTAGGCACATGTGTGAACTGTGTAATGATTTATGGATTTAGATCATGCACTCACTATTACCTAGCATCAGCAACTAGAAAATTTAGAGTAAAACAAAGTATACCATCAAAACTCGTAAGCTTTAAAGGTGGTAGGCTTCTCTAAAGATTTATTGACCACTTCAGGACTACATCGGGTAAGAGGATCTTTTATCATTTCATCATTCCATGCATATTGCATATTTCAAAAAGATGTTACCCATTAATAAATTAGAGAATTAGGAAACATATTAATAAAATACTCTAAATTCTTCAATTAGACATATGATGACATGCTGGGCATAAATAGAGACATTGCTCAGCATTATATTCTGACCAAAGAAGGTGTAAGCAGGTGAAGTAGAAGTTACAAAGATTGAGACTAGAGTGCGCATAATTGGTAAAGGAGGATATAGGAAAGCAAATCAAAGAAAGATTTTATAAAGTAGTGGATTACCCATAATGGCTAGCTAATACAATTCTAGTATCGAAGAATGATAGGAAAGTAAGAATCTATATGGACTATAGAGATCTCAATAAATCATGCCCAAAGGATAATTTCCCTTTACCTCGTGTAGATGTGTTGATTAACAATGCTACTACATGTGTAATGTACTCCATTATGGATAGATTTTCAGGATATAACTAGATTCTCATGGAAATCATTGATAAATCTAAACTTCTTTTATAACCGAATAGGGGATATACTGTTGTAAGGTGATGCCATTTGGCTTAAAGAACGTAGATGCAACTTTTAAAGAATGGTTATGATAAAGTTCTATGACATGATACACAAGGAAGTAGAAGTCTATGTTAATGATATAATGGTGAAATTAAGAACTCAAGAAGAACACCCTATAGCACTAAAAAAATTCTTTCAAAGGGTAGAAAAGTATAATTTGACGCTCAATCTAAAAAAGTGTGTTTAGTGTGACTTTAAGGAAGATGCTAGATTATATGGTCAGCCAAAGAGGGATTGAGGTCAACCTAGACAAAGTAAAAGCAACCCAACCAAAGTGAGATATTGATACCAAAGACTAGAAAAGAGATTCAAGGTTTTTGGGAAAGTTGCAATTCATTAGTAGTTTCATAGCCAGATTGACAGAACTATGTGAACTAATATTCAAGTTGCCAAAAAAGAATCAACCTATGGTTTAGGATGAATAATGTCAAACTATTTTTTAAAAGATGAGGGATTATCTCATGAATCCTTAAATCCTAAGGACTCCTAAAATGGGAAAACCCTTGATTTTCTATTTAGTAATTGAAGAAAACATAATTAGAGCCATGCTTGCTCAAGAAGGAGAAGCACGAGTAGAGCATGCAGTCTATTACTTAAGTAAAAAGATATTGCCCTATAAGGAAAATATAATCAATTTAAGCAAACCTATCTAACAATGGTTTGGGCCATGAAGAAGGTAAGACATTATTTCCAATCTTACAAGTTCAATCAGTCTCAAAGCTGGATCCGATGAAATTCCTATTTAAAGCACTATCAATAATAGGAAAATTGGCCAAGTGGTTAATATGAATGATAAATAGCCAACCAAACATCTAGGCACTAATTTCAGCCTTAATCATACTTCTAGTTGGCTATCCCTTATGGGAAAACCAACTAGACAAGTCCTTGTTTTGTCCTTTCACTTTTCTTACTCTAAAAGGAATTATAGGATGGTCATTAAAGCTCCTATATGTTCATGATTATACATCATCTAAATGAGTTTTAGTGGTCCTAGGATGATTTTTTTCTAATTTTTGTTTAATTATTTTTATTTTAAAATAATTTATTTTTAATTTTCAGTTAGTATTTTCAATCCTTTCTTAATTCCATTACTTTTCATGTTTTGATTTTTGCTTTTGGTTGATGATCAAGATTAAGATATTTTATTAGGATTTATTTTTATGATTGTGTGTTTGGTGTTATTTTTTATTTGTATTATGTACTACTAACTTTTATGTGTGGATGTGTTAGCCTTTGATCCTTTTATAATCTTATGGCTACTTATGTATAGATCTTTATATGTTGATGTGATCATCCTTTGATTTTACTTGTCTTGTTTCTTGATGATGACAAGTGTTAGTGATCTATGTTTATTATATAGATTCTTCAAGTTAATAATTACTAACCTTTGTTGATTTTGTATATTTCCTTTGTTGATTATGCTTTTTTTTTATATTTTTATTGCATATTGGCCTTGCCTTTTGTTGTCATAAATTATGTATTATTGCCACTAACCATCGTTTCTTATCAAATTGATTTTGAGTACTATTTTTTTGTCTCTTGCATTCTTGTTTTTTTATGTATTCTTATGTGTTTGCTTACATATCATTTTCTTGATTATATATCACCATCACTCATGTGTTTCATTTTTTTTAGATTATTAGATGCATTTTGCATGCACCCAGACTTGCATCTCTGTCATTCTTGCATACACCCCATAATTTGCATTTGTTTTGTATGAACCCTAAATTGCATTATGCATCATGTGCATTTTCATGCACCTTAGATTTATTATTGCTTATGTTTTTCATGCATTAGCATTAGCATTAGCATCATCTCTTACATCTTTTATATCTCTGTTATCAAATCTTAAAGCCCTCAATCTCTTAAGCTACTAACTCTACTAATATATACTAGCTCTTACAAACATCTAACATTTAATTTTCATGTTATTTACATTTTAAACACTTTTATTAATTGCTTATTATTTATATTGTTCATGATCATCAATTTCTCAGTCTTAATCTATATCTATATTCATGAATACATACATACATACATACATACATATATATATATATATATATATATGTATGCAAAATGCATGATGTAAGAAACACTCGAACCTAAAACTAGACTATTGAGTCAATGAGACATGTGCCTAAGGTGACCATAGTAAAAGCATGATTACTCTCTGTTATCAAATCTTAAAGCCCTCAATCTATTAAGCTACTAACTCTACTAACATATACTAGCTCTTACAAACTTCTAACATTTAATTTTCAAGTTATTTACATTTTAAACAGTTTTATTTATTGCTTATAATTTATATTGTTCATGATCATCAATTTCTCAATCTTAATCTATATCTATATTCATGAATACATACATACATACATATATATTATATATATATGTAAAATGCATGATGTAAGAAACACCCGAACCTAAAACTAGACTATCGAGTCAATGAGACGCGTGCCTAAGGTGACCATAGTAAAAGCACGATTGCTCGAACATGCAACTTGGTAGACTGAGAATCGCATTACAATATCAAACTAAAGTTTACTGAAAATGATGACTAACTCATCAAATCATTTGAAAACATCTTTTCGAACCTTAAAAGATAAAAAATATCCCTCAAATGAAAATGAAGATAGAAAGAGCCCTAAAAATAAGCTAAACAATGCGCATGCCCCATGTGCTCAAGTGTGTGGAGCATTAGCCCAAGTGTGTGTGACACGCACTCTTATGTATGAAAATGCACTAAAAATCACATAAAAGTTAATTTTCAACACGTGCACTCACTTGTGTCATACGTGCTCACATGCCAACGTGTGAGACACGTGTTCTATCTCGTGAAAAACACCTCCCCTCACTTTTATGTCTATGCGTACACAACATGTGAGACATTCATTCTAACGCATGACAAACACCTCTCATCACTCCTATGTCTATAAATAGCATTATCCTCTTCATTTTGAATAGGACTTTTTAATAATATATTATTACTTTACCAGATTAAAGACTCAGGACACCTGAAAATACTATTAATCAATCTTCTTTTCTTGTTTAATGATAAATTATTCCCTCCTTTTTCTTACCAAACCGAACCATATCATTATCAAAGCACGCTTCAAAGGTAATAAAACACACATTACACATGATTTCTACACAAATCTTGGCAAGGATAACTCGTATAGCACAAAGCAAGTGCTTATAATCTCTTAAAAATGAGTTAGCCAACTTTGAGGACCAAACAATCATTTTTTCACGTGTAGTTTTTCTATAAATATTGCATTTCCTCTTATACCTCAATTCTCTCTTTTGATTTTACACAACCAATAATTTGTGAATCTGTTGTGATTGTATGATGAAACTAGCTATATTACTTGCTATGTGTATAATTTTGCTTCATTTTTCATATTATTGAACTGTCATTTTGCATTTTCATTTCTAAAAATGTAAAAATACAAAAAAAAATATTTTATTTATAATAAAAATAGCATTTTTACAATTTTCTATAATTTTTTTGCATTTTCCCTATTTTAAAAATTATTTTAATTATAAAAATATCATATTTTGTAATAAAGTTTCCATTTTAATGTAAAAAGTATCATTTTTCATATAAATTTCTAATTTTTTATCTTCAAAATATCAAAATTCTTATTTTTTACATAATGTAAGCGACCTCTTTTTTGGTTTGTTCTTTTTGTACTTTGTTAGATAGTGTAGCAGGTCTTTCCGTTTTCGAGAGACATGGCAACTTTACTGAATAGGGACAAGTGATTGGTCTCGAAGGGACAAGACGCTTTTGATTTTATAGAGTTGCCACCCATCTTTTAGAAAATCGAGAAAAGAAAGGAATAACATTAGGTCACTCAGCAAGTATTGTCCCCAGTAAAGATTTTTGAGTTCAGGAGATCACGTCTACTTTTTGACTATTTTCCATTATAGGATAATCGATGTATAGCTACCACAACACCCTAGTTTTGGTAATGACAGTTCATATAACATTCACATAATACATCATAAGTATAAGATAATAAGGCTAAAAATTCATTTATTACATCAATTCCCTAATAAAATACATATGAAAAGGAAAGGATTGTGGAAAGATAAATCTAGTATCATTGATTTGCAAGAATAATATGATCATTTACACAGCTTGCTTAATGAATGATGGGATGATCATGCTTGTAGTGATTATTTATGCTATGATGATGAATGATGATAATGTAAAGGATACATGAGGTCATCACTAGATCGAGAGCATGATAACTCTATTCTGGGACATGAACTTTTTCACATTATTGATATTTATGATGTGATTTCATGATTTCATAAATAGAGGATGCAGAATGATGATATGAAATGAGCATAATAAAGCATATACTATTCACATAGCATGCAAGATTGTCAGTCTCATCACATAAGCACAATAGTATTCTTAAATGCTAGTGATAGTAAAATAAAATGTAACACAATAAAATAAATTTGCTAAAATGATTATATGGTACTCAGATTCAATGAAGCTTAGGTGAGCTTTGAAGCTTTAGCTTCAAAAGATTATCAAGCTTTCCTCGTAAAGAGGTTCAAAATGACAATAGATGATGCTATATTATACACCTTTGAAGCATGCTTTGACAAAGATAAGGTTTGGTTTGGTGGAAAAGGGATCTAACAACCTAAGGGAAAGGTTGTGGGAGAGCAAAAACTATCTAGAAAGGGGTTCTAGTGCCTTTGATCGAACTGATTTTTGAGTGTGTGTTTCTACTTGCTCCCCCTCCAAAATGGGGTGTAGAGGGGTCTATTTATAGGAAAAAATGTGTAGAATAGGGTGGTGTAAGCATGGTCACACACGTACAAAGGGATTTTTATATGTGGCCAAACCAAGTGCGTGTGGTCGCGCATAGTGTGCACGTGGTCACTTGTTTAGTTCTTGCCCATGCACGCATGTGTACATTTCCACATGCACTTCAATGCTCTATACGCTCTTCTTGAGTTTTACACGTGTTGTTTCAGGGTTAGTTCCTAGGGTTTTGAGGCCTTTCGGACATGTTTCTAGAGTCTGTTTTTCCAAATTCGACCTTGATTTTAGCACATGACACCTAAGGGTGTTTACACGCACTTCTAAGTGATACATGTTGATACTCAGGTTATGTTGGACCATTTTGGGACCACATTCGGAGGTTTTGGAGCCTTCTAAAAATGTTTTCAAAGTCAATTTTGTCAAAATCAATTTCCATTTTTCATGAAGCTAGGTCCTGGTCTAACAAAATGCACACTAGCCCAACGAGCTAAGCATTTTGAGAGGAGTTTTCTTAAAATAAAAGCTCTCATTATTCTGATAATTCATATTTTGCAAGGTCAAAGCACAACTTAATGGCTCGATGATTGATTTTGCACACTAGTGGGGTTGATTAGGTTTTTTAAGGTTGCATATTTCAGAGGCATTACGAACAAGCATACTCTAGTTATCTCGAGGATTCGTTTCATCATTGGACCTTTTTAAGGACAGTCAAATTTAAGGTATGACACATAATTTTTGCATTTTCTACACATTTTATTATCATAAATCACATTTAGACATAAATTTTATATTTTCTATCTAAATCCTACATCTTGCATATAAAAATTGCATTCGTATCTTTATATTAAAAATAATTATTTTTCATATAAAGTCTTCATTTTTCTTTCAAAAAACATAAAATTCAGCATTCTCCTTACATCTCATAATCAAAATCACATTTTTAATATAAATTTCATATTTGCAGCAAAAATCATATATTGACATAAAATCTACATTATTTTTTAATAAATTCTACATTTTGATGTCAAAGTGTTATTTTTTATATTAAAAATGGCATTTTTTTACACAAATTTTGCATTCTTATGTGAAAATCAGTCTTTTTCACATAAAGTTCCTATTTTTAATTATGAAAATCATACTTTACATTAAAAATCATCATTTTTACATATCAATAGCATTCTTAGCATTTTTGTTATTAATTATCATTTTTATGTTCAAATTGCATCCTCATTGCTAAAATTGCATTTTCACACATTTCTATGCATAAACTGCATCTTCATCATTAAAAAATCACATTTTTAGGACTAAAAAAACTATTCACATGTCCTATGATGAAATTCGGTTTACTTTTCTTTAATCTAGTATTTTTATTATTCTCTTGTCATTTAAAATGATCACTTTGCCTTTAGTAGTCATTCTACATTATCTCATCTTAATTCCTGCAAATATATGTTACTATATGCTACTCCAATTGAATGAACATTTCCTACTTACTTGCTATATATTCAAATGGATGGATAAAGTGCACATATCTGTGCTAACCTTTGTTTTGCAGGTGTATTTTAGATCTAAGGCTAGATTTACATTTATGTCTTTTTTCTCTTTTAAATGTATTTACTAGGAAAGCAATGCAAATAATTGTAAAAATTTTTCTTTACTTTCCGTTTATTATATGCAGTGTGAATGTCTATATATAAACTATCACTATGAAACTAAGGTAATGCGGTAACTATATACCGAGTATTATATAATAAGAAATAACCAAAAAGTATATACGACCTTCTGGACTCAAAATCTTTAATGGGGACAACACTCGTTGAGTGACCCAATATTGTCCCTTATATCTTTCCCAAAAAAATTGGGTGGTAACTCCACAAATACAAAAGTTTCATGTCCTCTCAAGAATGAACATTTGTCTTTGTCTTACAAATAGAATGGATCAATCCCTTTTCGGTAAAATGCTCGCCCCACAAAATTTTTTGTCGCTCACAATTTGCTTAATTAATATTTTAGTATCTGATAAAATGTTATATTGATCTTCAACATCCTCCATAGCTCTTCTCAAACAACATGAGTTCCTTATACATAATAATTAACCCTATCTTTTATCCTCAATCAAAGCACATTTTCATTGACTATCAATTTGTTAGAGAAAAAGGTGGCTCTTGGTCCACTCATCACAGAGTTCGTTAAATTATGTTATCAAATTGTTGATATCTTTACAAAGCACATTACCAAGCATTCATTTTAGCTTTTAAGAAGCAAGCTTGGAGTTCATTCCATTCCCTCCAACTTGAAAAAGGGTGAAGAAGACCATCTTGTAACCACCATAAAATGCACTTAAGATGGCAAGCATCGTTGATCATCATCAACAGTAAGAAAATTTTTGAATTTTATTTTTTACTTTTATTCCTCATATTTCCTTCCTATTTTGGCCCTATAATTATGGTTATCATTTATAACCTATAGTGATATCCTTCCTTTATAAAACAGCTACAATCTCTTGCATATAATTCTATATAAGAGGATGTTAGCCTTGTTGTTTAGTTATGAATCAGATTTATCGTTTTTCTTCATCTTATACACTGAAGCTACTTTTAAAACGATTTAAAGCTTTGATATTGGGCTCAATCTTACATTTTAACTTAGTTATCCATTGTCCAAATTATGTAATTTCTATTAACAAATTTTGTAGTTCTCCATAATGCCAAATAATAATGATAATAATAATAATATTATTTGTTATGTCACATATTTAATTACTAACAACAACAACAATAATAATAATAATAATAATGTTATTTATTATTAATTTTTTGAGATAAAACATATTAAAATAGTTTTTTACTTTTTAAATACATTATTTCACTTGCCTTCAAGAGTGAGTGTAATATAAACTCTTCAATTAGAGCTGATTGACCAAAAATGCCTTGGAGAAAATTATCAGGAAGTTATTTGAGTTCAATATTTTTTTCATGATAAATGAGTGTGTGAATCGGTAAATAAATTACAATTTAGTGTATTTAGTAAGTCTTTTTTAAGCAACAAGTTAACCAGCATTTAAATTTTTTATTTTTTAAATAATATAATTTTGACATTATAATATAAGAAATGACATATTTTTATAACTATTTTAATATGTCATTGCATTATAATACTTCTTCCTATTTGGAGTATTAACTTGAAAATGATGACAATAATTAATCAATATTTTGAAAATGACCTCCTCAATACATTTAATTATAATTTATTTATAAGTTCATGCTCCCTTTTCATAAAAGAAAAAAGGTTAGAAAAACAAACTGTCAAAATCGAAAAATTTCAAATACGAAGAACGTAATTATTCCATATGTATTATATATTAATAATAGGAAATTGCTCCTTTACAATCTAAAGAATAGCATGCGTTCATATGTAGCACAAATGATGTTTTGCATGTACATTTATTTTGGACAAATATATGGAGCCTTTTATGTAGCACATAAGAATTTCAAATTGTTCCACTCATTTGTGTTTATATACATTACAAAAAAATTATATACCCTAGAAAATGTTTTTAAAATTTATTTCAAAAATTACAATTTTCAATATTATTTAATATTTAATTGAGAAATTGCAAATCAAAATTGATGATTGATATTGAAAATATATAAGGGTAATATTTTTGAAACCATCATAATAAAATTTTACAACCTTTAAACCATATAAAAAAAACTCATAAAAATATTAATACACCAAAGTTTTTTTTTTCCAAAAATTAGTAGGTTTATTATGTTCATTGTATTGTATAATATTATTATAGTATTAGTATTTTTTTTTTCTTTCAAAACTAGGATCTTATTTCGATCATATTAGTATTTGGCCAAAGATTTCATCACTTTTAATCAAGAGATTTTTACGAAAATACCCTATTTTGAATTGTTGTGAAAAAAAATCCTTCACGTTTTCAAAAATATCCTTCTTATTTCATAGAGGTTTCTTCATTGTTTATTCTTCCTCCTTTGCATTTCTTCTTTTTTTTTTTTCAATTTCTTTAAGTTTTGATTTTTAAGTTCATTTTTTTTTCCTTTTTTTCGGTGGTAACTGCTCTTACTAGTGTGGAAATTAGTTACCATTTTATTTTTGGGGGTTATTTCTTATGAGAATTTTATGGTTAACACAAGATCAGAAAATCCTAACCCTGTGAAATAGAGAGAATGAAGTGCGAAGAAGAAAAGAGGTGTAGGAGTAAAAATGGTGAAGAAGACAATATGCAATAGTGAAAAAAAGGGACATGCAAAGAAGGATAGTGGTGGTGTTTCGGGTAGGAAGAAAAGGGGTTCTGAGGGTATAGATATTAATGTTGATAGGGGGAAGAAGAAAATGAAAAAGGATGTTGATAAAGGATCTGGTGTCAAGGTTGCTACTTTAAAGGTATTTATTATTTATTATTTTTTGGTTTAGGTTTTGTTTCATTTTAGTTTCTGATCACATTTTTTAGGACTTGGAGCCTTTATTGCGATGAGTATTTTAAAGCTAAGGTCGCTTTATCATATAGTGTTCTTAATTTTATTAAAGAAGTTTTTAATGAAGCTCAGTTTAGTGTTTTTCATGATTTTTTTTTATTTACTGAAATTCTAAGTTCAATGCCAATTGATTCATTCTCTTTTGTTAAGAGAATTGAAGCAACCCAATTTGTATGAGTGTTATTTGATGTGTTTGGAAAAAGATTAAAATTTGGGATGGATGAATTTGCGTTAGTTACTAGGTTAAGGCGTGTTGGTAACTCTATGTTGTCAACTATTTTTATAGAGGAGAATAGGTTGATTTTAAAATATTTTGGTGGTTTGAAGAAAATATACAAGCAGTATGTGCATTAGTGTTTGTTGTCCAAAAGTTGGGATAATGATGAAGTGGTGTTAAGATTGCTTTGATTTATTTTATTGAAGTTTTTTTATATGAGTTCTCCATTAGAGAAGATGGTGAGTAAAAGAACATTTCATATTGTTGAGTGTAGTTTTTGTAATGAGTATCATTGGGGGAAGAATGCATTTTATTTAACCATGGAATACTTGAAGGGGAATCTTTTTACAAGTAAAAATAGAAAGAAAAATGATTGGACTTTTTACAAATTGAATGGCTTTCCTACGATGTTCAAATATGATTTTATGAATGTTGTCCATTTGTGGTTGATAATATTTGTGTACACAATGGTCTAAAGAATCTGCTTATTCCTTAAATTCTGGATTGCACTTATAAATCAAATTTGAGTTACAAGGTATTGCAACACTTGATTTTCAGCAAACCGCTGAGTAAGGTAAATTTTGTTTTAGTTATTTAATTTTTTTTTAATTTTATTTTTTTTATTTTTATTGTTATTTTTTTAGTTGAAATTGAGGACTGTATCTCCCACTGAGGAAGAGTTGTCAAGGCTGGCTTTAGGTTTTTTTTGAAAAAGGTGAGGAAGAGTTTGGTGATTCTAGTGATGTGAAAAGTTCACCCAATTCTTTTAACTTTGTAAATTAATTAGATTTAAGACATGATTGTTTAAGAAATGAATTTAATGATTTAAAGTTATTTATGTATAAAAAGTTGTATTATCTTTCTTCTTCAATGAAATTGGTTATGGACAAACTAGGAGTTGAAAATATTGATTTAAATGCTGATTCAGATGAAAATATCATGTTTATGTTAAAGAATAAAAAAGATGTTGATGGAAATGATGGAGGCGATGCATCATGTGTTGTTAGTTATTTTGTTATGTTTTGTTTTTAATTTTTTTCATTGTGGTTTTGTTTACTTTTAGTTTCTGATGTCATGTTAAATTTGGTGGAAAAGGTGGAGTTGTTGATGGTGCTTCTTCTGCTAGTTTAGGTGATAAAGAGCAGGCTTGTGAAGAAAAAGAAAGTGAATGTAAAGGGAGAGAAGATGGAGGGGATGGTGGGAATAAAAAAGCTCATGATTTAGAGATAAGATATTCTATTAAGGTGGATTTGAATATTTTTTTTAATCATTTTGGTTTTTTTAAAAATTTTTGATACTATTTTTTTTATTTTATGATGATACTTGTTTGAATTCCAATAGCAAAGATGATTCTAATAAAGATGATGATGAAGTGGTGAAGAAGTCTAATGTGGTGTGTTACATTTGTTTTGTTTTATTAATATATTATTTTTTTGGTTTTTTTTAGTTATTGTCATACCTCAAATTTAACTATCCCCAAAAAGGTCCAATGATGAAACGAATCCTCAAGATGACTAGAGTCTACTCGTTTGTAACACCTCTAAAGTGTGTAACCTCAAAATACCTAACCGATCCCACTAGTGTGTAAAATTGATCACTGAGCCATTAAGTTGTGCTTCAACCTTGTAAAATATGAATTATCGAAACACTAATAGGTTTTATTTAAAGAAAACCCCTCTTCGAATGCTCAGCTTGTTAAGCTAATATGCATTTCGTTAGACTAGGACCTAGCTTTATAAAAAAATGGAAATCGATTTTGAAAAAACGGACTTCGAAAAGACATCTGAAAGGCTCTAAAACCTTTGAAAGTGGTCCTAGATTAGTCCAACACAACCCGTCTATCAGCGCGTACCGCTTAAGTGCACATAAATACCTCTAGGTTTCATGTGCTAAAATCGAGGCCAAATTTGGCAAAATAAACTCCGAAAATGCATCTAGAAGGCCTAAAAACCCTAGGAACCGACCTCAGAACAACACACATAAAATTTGATAAGAGCATGTAGAGCATCGAAGTACGTATAGAAATGCACACATGCGCTCGTGGCCATGCGCCAAGCACTTGACCACATGCACTTGGCGTGGCCACGTGAAAAAATCCCCTTATACGTGTGTGATCACACCTACACCACCCCATTTACATATTTTGTCCTATAAATAGACCCCTCTACACTCCATTTTGGAGGGGGGCAAGTGAAAACATACACACACTCAAAAGTCAATCCAATCAAAGGCATGGGAAATCCCTCTCTGTATAGTTTTTTCTGTCCCACAACCTTTCCCTTAGGTTGTTAGATCCCTCCTTGCACTAAACCAAGCCTCATTTTTGTCAAAGCACGCTTCAAAGGTATACAATATAGCATCATTCTACTGTCATTTTGAACCCCTCAATGAGGAAAGCTTAATAATCTCTCAAAGCTAAAGCTTCAAAGCTCACATAAGCTTAGTCGAGTATGAGGACCATACAATTATTTTAGCATGTTTATTTTACCGTATTAAATTTTATTTTACTATTGCCAGCATTTAGGAATATTATTATACTTATGTAATGAGGCTAGCAAACTTAAATGCTACATGAATAATATATGCGTTATTATGGTCATTTTACATCATCATTCTGCATCCTCTATTTCTGAAGTCATGAAATCACATCATAAATATCAATAATGTGAAAAAGTTCATGTCCCATAATAGAATCATCATGCTCTCAGTCCAATGATGACCTCATGCATCATTTATATTATCATCATTCATCATTATAGCATAAATAATCACCACAAGCATGATCATCCTATCATTTATCAAATAAGCTATGTAAATGGCCATGTTACCCTTGCAGATCAATTATATTAGATTTGCTTTTCCACAATCTTGTTCCTTTTATATGTATTTTACCAAGAAAGCAATGTAATAAAATTTTTAGCTTTATTATCTTATACTATCTAATGTACTGTGTGAATGCTACATAAACTGTCATTATTGAAACTAAGGTATTGTGTTAGCTATACTTTGAATATCGTATAATGAGAAATAGTTAAAAAGTAAATACAATCTCCCAAACCCAGAAATCTCTGCTAGGGATAATACTTAATGAGTGACCTGATGTTTGTCCCTTTTTTTTCCCTAATTTTCTAAAAATCAGGGTGGCAACTCCATAAAATCAAAAGTGTCTCATCCCCTAAGACTAATCACTTGTCCCTATTCAGTAAAGTTTCTATGTCCCTCAGAAAAGGAAAGACCCACTAAACTGTCTAACAAATTGACAAAAACCACAAATAATAAAAGTCTCACAATATGAGGTCACTCACAATGGCAACTCTACTGGGGACTTCTAAGTAAGAGGGATCAACTCAAAAATGATTATTTCTCATTATACAATATTCAATCATATAGAGCCCCTCACCACTGCATTTGCATTATACATCACACGTGCACTACTTGTCCTAAAAGTCCCGATAATACTAAATGACATTGCCACCATGATTCCACTTGAGTCACAAGGCAACGAAGATATGGTATTATCACCTTTAGTCTTTACTCGTGCATTTTTTGGACTCATCTTACCAGAGTCTATAACCCAAGTCTTTAAGGGGGGCGACTAAGTTATCAAAAGACTACTAGAGTCACTAATTGGAGCTTGTAACCCTAGTCATATAGGGGGCATTCTCGCTAAAGGAACCCTTACCCTTTCACCCTGACTCAGCTCATGTAGATAAACCAGTAACAATATCCACTAAGATTCCACCAAGCTATGCATGTTATCCTTGTCCTAACACTGTCTGTTTGACTTCATACTCATAAATGACATGACCCTCTTAGTGTCTATCATCGAACAATGTCATAATGTCAGTTTTTGTAGAAATTTTATACTCAGGACCACATGATTCTCATCTACTTTATATGAGCCCGAAGCATGAGGAATGATGAGAATCATGTACCTCAGCTTGAATAGTCTATGCGAATTAACAAATAACAACATCCCTCAATGACAGAACCTACGAGATGTCATCCATTTATCCTTATCAGATCAAATGAATGGGTTAGGAACCTAACTAGATTATGGGCCTCTATGCTGGTGAAATCAAACTGTAAACTATTAAACGATACTTTCATGACTTATGGTAAACATATCAAATATTGATGTGGGAGCAAGAACTCTGACTCCCTTTGATTGACCTTGGTCCTATGCAAATGGGTGCATATGGGCTTTGGACATAATTTGAAGCCCGAAGATTGACCCTCACATTGACATTGCTTACCTCAAGCACATTTAAGTATCGTTCCTTAGTTTACCCTTTGGTTATGATCGACATAAATTGAAACATCCTAGTTTGAGAGCAAAACCATAGTCCCCTAATGACTATAAGTTTAAAACCTACCTCGGAAAGAGATTGAATGACCTCGCAAAGAAATAAGGTTGGAAGCGAGAGCTTGCTTATGATTGGTTTGTTCACTGTGTAAGAAAACTAACCAACTTTAATCATGCATACATCACATACATGTAAATAGCATGTACTAACCACTACTTCTTTCAGGAATAATCATTTTTTTAATTATAGGATTTTTGCATCCACTCTATGCATACATGCTCACCCTTTTCTTTTGCAAGCACACGTCATACATCATTCATTTAACTAACATTAATAAATGCACATGAATACTACATCCAAACATGAGTGACCACAAAGCTAAGTCTTCTCGCGAAGCAACAAAAAATTGAAAGCCAAGATCCAAAAACTGCTTAATAGTGGCACCTATGGTCGAAAACCCCCCCAGCCCAAACCAGTATCATTAGACATTTCCTCCATAACCTTGACTAGGCTGACTAGAAAAGCCTGCAACCATACAAAATGATATGCATTAAGACATTCCAGCATGTGCACCTTGACCATGAACTCTTGAATGTTGCTGAGTCATTCTGGGATCCTTATAAGAATGTATTTTAATTCAACACCATAGAACTAAGCCCATTGTATGATATTTAGTACCATAGCAGGGTGAACCCCCACTAAGACCGAAGAGGCAATCTTCACTGACCAAGATGTCAAATACCCATGGCTTGGGGCTAATTTCCTTTATTTAAGCCTATAAAAGCTTGACGAACTAGTCACCGAGCGCAAATGACTAATTCCTGTGCAACTTTTGGCTGCTTGAACTACTAAGACGACTGGGTACTCTGATTTAGGCACGTCTCCTTGCATGTTACCTCCTTATTCAATACTTCATAGTCTTAAATGATGGGCTAGGAGATTACAGGATACTCTAGGTCATTTAGGGATGGAATGTGGAATAACTCCCTTCCATTGATTCTAGCAAAAACCATTCAAGGTTTGGATGACCTCAAAAGTGGAAAAATTCTGAACCTTACTAGAAGCCCTTTGTTGCTCCAAATATGACTATAAGAAAAGCTAAGTCTACTCGATAAACCTGTAGGGAACTGGATGAGATACCAACCTAGGAATCACCTGGAAAGAACAATTAAGGGCACTCAATCTACATCACAGCCCAGGAGTGGTTCGAATGCATGAAGGACACACTTGAATATCAAGTAAAATGGATGTGCCCATAGTGGAAGCTGGGGCATGTGACTCTCTGTACATATTTCAACTACTTACCAATCTCAGGATTCAAGTTATGCACCTACTACAACCTAGCATAAGTGAAAAGACAATTTCCCAAGAAGTAACATGTACCTTATGAGCTTGTAGATTTCTCTAGTGGTAGGATACAATAAAGGTTTATGGATCACTTTAGAGCAACATGGAGGAGAATAATCATCCATCAATTTATCACTAGTATTAGAGACGATGTTACAAATGAAGCATACAAGAAGTGGATGATCCAAAGATAGAAACATCTCTTAAGTCACTTATCTAGAGAAAGTTCGCTTCTTTAATTTCTTTTTCTTTGATGTGATGAACTCTAAAGTTAATGCAATGAATCAAATTTTGCTTACTTATTTGATGTCTTTCCTAATGGTAGTGTGCATTTCATTGATCAAAACATTAGCATATTGGACATTCATTCCATATGCACTAAAATCATTTAACATTGGCACAAATCTAAACCACGCCTTATGCATCTTTTAAAAGATGTTACCCCTTAAAGAGAGGAGGGAAAATGAAAAAATATTAATAAAATATTCAAAAGTATTTTCCTAGACGTATAATGACATGCCTGGTATTGATAGAAACATTGCTTAACACTTCATTCTTACCAAATAAGGGTGTAAATTGGTAAAGAAAAAACTAAGAAGACTTAAACCATAATAGGCCTAACTCATGAAAGAGGCCATTAAGAAACAGATCAAGGCAAAATACCTAGAGGTAGTAGACCATCCAAAATGGTTAGCAAATGTGGTGCCATTAGCAAAGAAAGATAAAAGGCTTAGAATCTACATCGACTACAGATATTTGAACAAGGCCTGCCTGAAGGATGATTTCCCACTACGCTACATAAACATTCTAATTAATAGCGTTGTCATATGTGCAATGCACTCCTTCATGGATAGATTCTCTGGGTACAATTAGATCTTAATGGCCATTATCAACAAAGCAAAGACATCTTTCATAACAAAATGGGGTACTTACTGCTATAAAGTAATGCCTTTTGGACTAAGGAACATAAGCAACCTACTAGAGAATGGCGACTATAATATTCCATGACATAATACACAAAAAAAAGTGGAGGTATACATCGACGACATGATGGTCAAGTCAAAAACTATGGAAGAACACCCCTCTAGTCTTGAAAAGTTCCTCAAAAAAGGTCAAAAAGTACAGTCTCAAGCTAAATCCAAAAAAATGCATATTTGAGGTTACTTCAAGAAAGATGTTGGGTATGTTGTCAGTTAGAATGGGATTGAAATGGATCCAAACAAAGCAAAAGCCATCAGAGAGATGCCAATACCAAAAATAGAGAAAGAAATCAGAGGGTTTTTAGGGAAACTACAGTTCATCATTAGATTCATCACTAAGTTAATAATAGTATATGAACCGATCTTCAAGCTACTCAGAAAAGATCAACTGGTTGAATGGAACGAAAAATGTCAGTTAGCATTTGACAAGATCAGGAGCTACCTAGCCAACCCACTGATTCTAAGACCACCTAAACCAAGGATGCCTTTAAACTTATATCTGGCCATCAAAGGGAATACAATTGGTGCAATATTAGCCCAAGAGGGAGAAATAAAAGCAGAACACACAGTCTACTGTTTGAGTAAGAAGATACTGCAATATAAGGAGATGTACATTGAAGTCAAACAAATATGCCTAGCAATGGTATAGGAATGAAGAAACTCATACACTACTTTTAATCCTACAAAATTTAGGCCATGTCAAATATAGACCCAATGAAGTACCTCAACAAAGCTCCCTCTCTAGCAGGGAAACCTGCCAAGTGGCTCATACTGCTAGCAAAATTCGATGTGAAATATTTAACTAAGAAGGCAGTAAAAGGGAGAGCAGTGGCTAAATTTCTAGCTCTCAACCCCATTCCAAACCCAAAAAAAATCCAATTGGACTTCCTATACGACTTTAGCTTAGCCATTGAGATCTAAGGATGGTGCATGTACTTTAATGGAGAAATCAATTAGTTTGGAGTAGGATTCAGTGTCATACTATAATCTCTAGAAGGTGAAGTAGTACTAATTACTAAAAAGCTTGAGTTTAGAGTCATAAATAATAAAGCAAAATACGAGGCATGCACACTCAAAATAGAAGTAATGATAGCCCTGGATGTCATATAAGTCAAAATCTTTAAAGATTCTATACTAGTAATCAATCATTCCATAAAAGAGTGGGAACTGAAAGAGCAACATTTAAAGCCTTATCTGGACCACTTGAGGCTACTCACCATGTCCTTCCAAAAATGCATATTCATTCATCTCTTTAGGAATCATAACCAGATGGTAGATGCACTTGCTTCCCTAGCATTAGTATAGGAAGGACCATCCAAAACACCCATAAAGCCTCTAATTCTACTCAAATTAGGATAGCCTTATCATAAAGACTTTAGAATAGCAAAGATAGAAGTAGCTGAAAAGCCCTAGTTCTACAACATCTAAAGATATCTAAAGGAACGATCCAATCCTAATCAAGTAGATGAAAGAGACAAAGTAGTCATTCAATGACTAGCATTAAAATTCACATCGCACCAGGGTGTGTTATACAAGAGAAACTCAGATGGTTTACAACTCTAATATCTAGATGAAACTATGGTTGTAAAAGTAGTAGAAGAAGTACGCGAGGGTGTTTGTTATCCACACATTAATGGAGCAATCCTAACTAAGAAGCTAATTAGACAAGGGTTCTTCTAGATGATGATGATGATGGAAGACTGTATCAAATTTGTAAAGAAATGCATAAAGTGTTAGATCCACGAGAATGTCAGCCACCTTCCCCCAACAAAACTACACTATATCTCCTCTCCATGGCCCTTCTTAGCATAGGGACTAGACATAATTAGGGAAATCCACCTGATAGCCTCAAACAGACACAGGTTCATCCTAGTGGCAATGGACTACCTTACAAAATGGGCTGAAATAGAATCATTTGCAAGGATAGGAGCCAAGTAAGTGGCTAAGTTCATCAAAAGAAACTAGTTCTATTAATATGTGATCCCCCATCAAATCATCTTTGAAAACAGTGTCTAATTCTAAGGGGAAGTTAAAGAGCTAATAAGGAGTTATAAGGTGGAACATCACAAATCTTCTCCTTACCAACCACAAGCAAATGGGGTTGTCGAAGCTGTAAACAAAAACATTAAAAAGATCTTATCAAAAATGACTCAGACTTACTAAGATTGGCCAAATAGATGTCCATATGCCTTATAGCGGTACCAAACAATAGTTAGAACTTCAATAGGAGCAACTCCTTTCTCACTAGTGTATGGATCAGAAGCAATTCTTCTAATCAAAATTGAGATCAAGTCTCTTCAGGTAGCAATCAAATTTGAATTTTTGGAAGTATAGTGGGCCCAACAGAGGCATGATAATCTCACTCTCTTAGACAGCCAAAGGCTTAAGGCTCTATACCACACACAGTTGTATTAGGCCTGACTATCCAGGACCTTCAACAGAAGAGTAAAACACAAGAGTGTGAAGGCAGGAGACTAGGTGCTAAAGCAAATAAGACAAAATGTTTTGGAACCTAAAGGGAAAATCAAACCAAACTAGGAAGGCCCATACCTGGCCAAACATGTCCTATCAAAAGGAGCAGTCAAGCTTATGGATTCTAAAGGCAATGAATTCTCTGAACTTATCAATATAGACTGCCTAAAGAAGTACTATGTTTAAGGCACATAAAAAATCCTGCTGAGTTGAAAACCTAAAAAGGTAGCTTTGGCAAAAATTAGGGAAAAAAAAGAAAATACTTAACTAGAAAACCTAAGAAGGCTAGTTAAGGATAGAGAGGTAACCTCGAATTCGAAATTTGTATGAATGCACCTGTACTTTTCTTAAATGATTAGAGTGAAATGAGAATGATTGCCAATTTATGCAAAAATGTCTTTAAAAAGTGCAACACATTTTATCATCGTGAATTACATCAAGCATGCTTTGCATTTTCTTTCATTACATGACCGTGGTTCTTAGCATCCTCTCTAAGCTCACTCTTTAAGATCAGGCACTACCATAAAAAAATCCCGTTAAGTTGAAAACCTAAAAATGACAACTCAAGCAAGCATTAGGGACTTCCCACTGAGTTGAAAACCTAAAAATGGCATCTCAAGCAAAAATTAGAGAAAAAGAGAAAATACTTAACTAGAAAACCTAAGAAGGCTAATTAAGGACAGGGGTAACCTCAAATTCAAAATTTGTACGAATGCACCTGTGCTTTTCTTAAATGATTAGAGTGAAATGAGAATGATTGACAATTTATACAAAATGTCTTTGAAAAGTGCAAAACATTTTATCATCATAAATTAAATCAAGCATGCTTTGCATTTTCTTTCATTACGTGACTGTGGTTCTTACCATCCTCTCTAAGCTCACTCCTTAAGATCAGCCACTATTGTATAGTAAAAAAAATAGCCTAACTAGGTATGAAAAGCTCCAAAAGGAGACACCTTGAGAAAAAAAGGAAAGAAAAAGGAAACCTAATTAAGCATGAAAAGTTCCAAAAGGAGACGCCTTAGGCAAAAAAGGGAAAAAAGGCAGACAATAGTAATGGCAAACATCATTATCATCAATGATACATAGCAGGAAGCATATAGAGTTGTCATCATACAAGCATCATACAGCATGTAGGACAAATATCTAGATACAATACCTAGAGTCCATAACCTTAGGAAAATAATGTAATAAAAACCACAAGCCAAAAGTCCTACACCTAACTCTTAAAACAACTACATCGGTTGTGGTTGCCATCAAAAGCAAGCACTAATCTTGCTTAAGCATCCTCCTCATCTGGTCCTGACTCATCATCGTTCATCATAAAAGATGATATCCATGACTCCAGCTCACTGATGCGATCATTATAAGATGCACGCTCCAGCTTCTATTCACGACTAACGAGACTATGCTTAGCCTAGATTTCATGTTGCATATCATGCACTCATACATAAAACATATGCATAAAATAAATAGGTATAATAAAGAAGGCATACCCTTTGAGTGGTAGCAAACTCTAAAAAGCACTGTTGCACACTCCCTATAATAGTATAGCAATACTAGCCAGAGGAGATATGAATCTACAAAAGCAAGCGAATAAGTCAACTACCACTCACCAAATAAATGAAACACAAGCAAGAATAAGTGAATAACACAAACATGGGTAGCATCAACAAGAGCAACACCTAATTAACGAAAGCTAGGTCTAGGAAAAACAAAGCTCACTGCTCTACCAAGGATATCCATCCCAAGCAAAGATAAAGATGGTTGAACTATCAAGTCTCCAAATATGGTACTACTAGAAGCCACACCACTGGCATGAGCAGTCTCCTCAGTGTGGAATATACCCTCATCCTCCTCAAAATAAGATCTGGATCTCCTCTAACATCATTATAGATAAGTTCTCATAAATCATGTCAATTACAGTTTATCACTAATAAAGTTTGCTATATGTTTGTACCAAAATAGGAATGAAAGCTTACCGAATCAAAAGAAGTGACTCTCGATGAACCGCGTGATGGCCTAATGCTCGAACCTGAAGGACGAGATGCATCTTCTTGAGAAGGTGGAGGTGAAGAAAAGGTCCCAGTAACTGCAACATCAATCAGTTGAGGGATCAATACATCAGCACAAGGCAAACTCGTACTCTCTAAGAGGCCCTCTGAAGGGAATCCCATCATAATAGTAGTAAGATCATCACTATGGAGCTCATGGCCCCAGAACATGTCACTAGGGGGAGCGACAGGAACTCTCCTCATGTATGGGCTATCCCACCAATGATGGACTCGCTCGCCCAAAAACCACACTCTGCTGACGAGGCTAGAAAGCAACACTCATCTCTCTGTCACCTGCCATGCAGCCACCATGTCTACTATCTAGTGAGATCTCACCACCCACCAACAAAGAAAAATCAGCTCAAAAGGGCAAGAATGAACAAAAGATCCCTAAGAAAGAAACAACTAACACAATAGGAATCAGACATACCTGATCAGGGGATAGCTTCCACATACGATCCCGAGCTACCGTGCAATCCTCAATCAAATCAGTAGCCTTCCTAATCCAGTGAAAATAACAAGGGAAGCCATCCTCCTAGAAATTCTCGATGGACGAATGAGGAAGAATCCCAAACTCATATGCCCAAATCTGTCAAAATCAAAGGGTTATAAATAATAAACCTAAAAGTAAAAGAATAGACAATAGAACTCCTACTCACATCCAGCACAAACTAGCACTCGCAAATCCTCGAGCCACTTTGGCATGCTACATCAAGTCCCAAGTATATATAAGCAAAAGCAACAATGCCCCAGCAATAGCCTAATAAGCCATCTAGATCTCTCAAGACAGGCAACAATCATAAATCACCCGTACCTGAAGAGTTCAATAAAATAACAGCACTCAGCAAATAATATAAAAAGCAGTGAGCCAACTACTATACTAAAACAAGACCATTATCATATAAAGCCCGCATGAAAGAAACAAACTTTGTGTATTGAGCAAAATACGGGCAACCAAAATTCATAGTTGTGACTACCCTGAGAAAATCCCCTGTAAGATGCCTCCTCACCATAGCAGTGGAACACTCCTCATCACTAAAAGGAATGAGCTCTCCATAAAAGCTCAAGCCCATGATAGCAATAAAATCTAAAGGGGTAATAGTCATCTCCCCGACATGCAAATGGAAAGTATATGTCATGTCCATCCACCGCTCTATCAATGCATACATGGTAATCTAACTCAATGCATACGATCATAAGACAATGCAACAATCACCCCATCAAAGCCATTCCTGGCAACCATCTGCTTCAAACACATCGGGAGACCCTGATAATACATGTAACCCTGTTAAAGCTACCAGGCAGCACAATGACATACCTATGGGGCTAGAAACAACAGGTACATTATCAAACATTTGCATAACTACTACATACTAAAACACCTCTCTCTCTGTCACTTAACAGGATCAAAACAATAAAAAAGGTTGAAAAGAAAAGCATTGCGGTAAGCAAATAATCATAAAAAGAAAATAAAGTAAGAGATATCAGCCATCAGCATTTACAATAAAGCGAGACAGACAGTTACACAAGAGCTATAGAGCTACAGCTACAAAGACCTCACGTAATAAAATAAACAGCAAAATAGTCGATGAACAAACTTAAAAAATAAAGGCAAAAAAGGACCTACCTCGCAAGAATGACGCACCTAAGTATGAGTCTCTAAGCTATGAACAATAGGGATTGGATCTACCTAAGAAAGCTTGGATGGCATAAGAACTTTGAGCACCAGATGTGTTATTCCCCACAGCAGACATCCCAGCTCCAATAGCCTCTACAAAGTCACCCTCAAGATCATCATTAACATTAATAAAAATGTCCTCCAGACCCTCAAGAATGTTGGGGAATTCCATTTTATGTAGAAGATAATAGAAGTACAAAAGCAAAAATAGAGTAGATAGAACCCGAAATACAAAAAGAGTCAAGAAAAGTCAGAAAACACTTAAAGAATTTTGGATGAAGCCTCCCAAAACCTTCAAAAATAGTCATTTAAATAAGCTCAAAGGGGGCACTTCAAGACTTTGTGCACTCACTTTTGTAGTCCTAAACTTCCATTTGAGCATGAAATATGCACCAAACTCAAATAAAAGTACACTAATGAGGACTTCATCTATCTAAAGACGTTACACATGCACTGCTTTCTTTAGAAAACTCAACATCTTACAAAAGAAGAAGAGCAAGGAAAATTCACTATATAAATATCTTACTCTAAATCATCAAAATCACATCCCCAATATGACAAATTATCGCATCATCACTACATTATCGTTGCATGATCACTGCATCACTACTACACCGCTACTGTATCATCACTACTACCTCATCCATTGCTTAAAAGCACCCACACCACTTAGCAACACTCTCACATCGCTTCACATTGCTTAGAAGCACCCGCATTACATAGGAGCACTCTCACATTGCTTAGAAGCACTCTTATTGCTTAGAAGCACTCACACTCATTGCTTAGAAGCCCTCACACTCATTGCTTAGAAGCACTTTTATTGCTTAGAAGCACTTTCACTACTTAGAAGCATCTTCTCATTACTTAGAAACACTTTCATTGATTAGAAGCATCCTTACATTGCTTAGGAGCATCCATACTGCTTAGGAGCATTCTCATTTGCTTAGTAGCATCTTCATTTGCATGACACCTAAGAAGGTTATAGTCGCATGTTCATTCGCATAACACCTAAGAAGGTTATAGTCATATGTTCATTTGAGTGACACCTAAAAAGGTTACAGTTGCATGTTCATTCGCATGACACCTAAGAAGGTTATAGCCGCATGTTCATTTGCGTGACACCTAAGAAGGATATAATCGCATGTTCATTCACGTGACACCTAAGAAGGTTATAGTCGCATGTTCATTTGCATGACACCTAAGAAGGTTATAGTCACATGTTCATTTACATGACACCTAAGAAGGTTATAGTTGCATGTTCATTTATATGACACCTAAGAAGGTTATCGTCGCATGTTCATTCGTGTGACACCTAAGAAGGTTATAGTTGCATGATTCATTCATGTGACACTTATAAAGGTTATAGTCACATCCGCATTTTGCTTAGTAGAATGTTCATTTATGTGACACATAGAAAGGTTATAGTCACATCTCTTTTTGCATAGTAGCATCCTTATTCGCATGACAACTAAGAAGGTTATAGTTGTGTCTGCCTTTTACCTAGTAGCATATTTATTTGCATAACACCTAGAAAGGTTATAGTCATATCTCTTTTTGCTTAGTAGCATCCTTATTTGTGTGACACCTAATAAGGTTATAGTCGCATAAACCCCAGTACACTTTACATAAATCACAAGCTTGCATATGTCCCAAATACCACCATACATGACCACCAAGTCACAGAACAACAACAAAAAATAAAACACAATAACAGTAGTCAAATCTTGACAAGACGTCTAAAGGCAACCCACGGGTAAGTACCTTTCTCCCTACTAAAATGTTTTTTTGCGTCTTTGCATTTTGCTTCATGTGTATTAACACTAGTGCTAGGTGGCTATGCAACACACGTGAAGCAAGGGGATAACTATTATACCTCAAATTTGACTATCCCCAAAAAGGTCCAATGATGAAATGAATCCCAAAGATGACTAGAGTCTGCTCGTTCATAACACCTCTGAAGTATGCACCTCAAAATACCTAACTGACCCCACTAGTGTGCAAAATCGATTACTGAGCCATTAAAGTTGTGCTCTGACCTTGTGAAATATGAATTATCAAACAATAAGAGGTTTTATTTCAAGAAAACTCCTCTCAAAATGCTAAGCTCGTTGGGCTGGTGCACATTTTATTAGATTAGGACCCAGCTTTGTGAAAAAATACAAATTAATTTTGATAAAATGGACTTTAAAAACACATCCGAAAGGCTCTAAAACCTCCAAAAGTGGTCCCAAACTAGTCCAACACAACTTGAATATCAGCGTGTATTACTTAAAAGTGTGCATAAACACCCCTAGGTCTCATGTGCTAAAATCAAGGCTAAATTTGGCAAAATAGACTCTGGAAATGCGTTCAAAAGGCCCAAAAACCCTAGGAACCAACCCCAAAAAATAACACACGTTAAACTTAGGAAGAGCACGTAGAGCATCCAAGTGCACATGGAAACGTACAAGTGCGCACCCGGCACCACGTGCATATTATGCATAACCATGCACACTTGGTGTGGCCATATGCAAAAATCCCCTTATTCATGTGCGACCATGCCTACACCACCCCATTCTACACATTTTTTCCTATAAATAGACCCCTATACACCCCATTTTGGAGGGGGAGCAAGTGAAGACACACACACACTCAAAAGTTAATCCAATTGAAAGCGCGAGAAATCCCTCTCCGTATAGTTTTTGCTCTCCCCCATGGCTTTTCCCTTAGGTTGTTAGATCCCTCCTTCCACCAAACCAAGCCTCATCTTTGTCAAAGAATGCTTTAAAGGTATTACAATCTAGCATCATTCTGCTATCAATTTGAACCTCTCAATGAGGAAAGCTTGATAATCTCTCAAAGTTAAAGCTTCAAAGCTCATACATCCTTAGTCGAGTCTAAGGACTACACAATTATTTTATCACATTGCATTTTATTTTACTATCACTAGCATTTGGGAATCCTGTTGTGCTTGTGTGATGAGATTGACAAACTTGAATGCTACGTGAATAATATATGCATTATTATGGTCATTTTACATCATCATTTTGCATCCTCTATTTCTAAAGTCATGAAATCATATCATAAATATCAATAATGTGAAAAAGTTCATGTCCCAGAGTAGAATCATCATGCTCTTGGTCCAGTAATGACCTCATGCATCCTTTATATTATTATGATTCATCATTATAACATAAACAATCACCGCAAGCATGATTATCCTATAATTCATCAAATAACTTGTGTAAATGGTTATGTTACCCTTGTAGATAAATCATATTAGATTTACTTTTTTGCAATCTTTTCCCTTTCATATGTATTTTACTAGGAAAGCAATGTAATAAAATTTTTAGCTTTATTATATTATACTATCTAATAAATTGTGTGAATGTTATATAAACTATCATTACCAAAACTAGAGTGTTGTGGTAGCTATACATCAAATATTGTATCATGAGAAGTAGTCAAAAAGTATATACGATCTCTCAAACCTAGAACTCTTTACTAGGGACAATACTCGCTAAGTTACCCAGTGTTGTCCCTTTCTTTTCCCAATTTTCTAAAAATCGGGTGCTGACTCCACAAAATCAAAAGCGTCTCATCCGCTTGAGACCAATCACTTGTCCATATTCATTAAAGTTTCCATGTCCCTTAGAAAAGGAAAGACCCATTTATAATAAACACCCAATTTTGGGATAATAAAGTGTGGATGTGACAGAGGACTCCGATGATGAAAATATTATAAATAGGTCTTCAATACTTGAAGTTTGAAACCTCAAAAGTCTAAATGTATTTTCAAAAGAGTTTAATTGGTTTTTTAAAGACTTAATTATAATGTTTATTTTAGGACTTAATTGAAAATTTTAAATTCTTTCAAGGGTCTTTTTGTAAAGTAATTCTAAATGAACACAAAACTGAAAGAAGTTAATATTCCGTATCTATAATATCCTAGTTATGGTGCTAGCTTTCTTTTAGAGAATCAAGTACCACCATTTTTTGATTTGTCTCAGTCATTACCCTGGATGGTAACTCCTCATTGACATCCATGTCTTTATGATAATGATTAGTGTGTTCTCTAGAGCCTTGAGCTCAAACAGTGTCACAGTTGCTAAAATCTTAGGCACGCATTAAACCCCACCATCTATAGTGGCGACTCCATTGAGGATAAGAGATACTAATTCTACTTGTATTCTTTATAATTATTTTATCAATTATTATTTTAGTCTTGCATTCAATATGCATGTCCCTATTAACCAATGGCATTGGTTTATGGTTCCATGACTCCACTAGCTTCATGGGATTGTAAATTGGCTAACTATCACTCTTAGCCTTAACTCAATTCAAGAGAGATTACCGGGCTCATCTGACCAGAGTCTATAACCCAAGTCTAAAAGGGAGTAGTCTTCTCTCGAGTTTGCAAAGGATGCCAAGGCCCTCTAACCTTAGCTTGTAACTCAAGTCTTAAGGGAGGCTATCTTATTAAGGGAACCTTGACCTTTTTCACTGGACTCAGCTCATGTAATGGCTTAGTAAATTCCCCTAGGATTACCCAAATTGCTTATGAATGTTGCCATTAGCTATTTCTATCTATAAAAGCCCAAGCCCACAATTCAGAAGCCCATTTGGGCTAATAAAGATTAGGCTAATCTTTTATACCTAGAAATGTTATTTTTATGCTTTTCCTGCTTTGAGAGATTTGGCATGCACGTTAGTTCTTGATATCCCTTGTTGATATTAAGGCCAAGATAAAAAATTCTAAGAAAAGAGACTCACCATTGAATACGTGTGTGGGAGGAATAAGGTTGGAAGGATGTATATACGCTTGACTTGTTTGACTTACTACTTGTTGCATGGCACGTGCATCATGCATACATTCATCATACTAACACTTTATTTTTCAGCCATCATAGATTCATCCGGGTCTTCTTATGTTTGGAGTTGGAAAGGTGGTAGACTAGTGAGAACTGATTCAAGCCCACAATGAATTATAAAAGAGATCCTTAGTAGACTAGAAAGGAGTCCCATCAATCCATTCTACATAGAAGTTGCACAAAGGTAACAAGCAGAAGAAATGGAACAACAAAAGGGAGGAAACTAGACTTTAGAGGACGTCAAATGAGCATTGATGGATGACATAAGAGCAATGATGCAAAATGAATTAAGACAAGTTCTGGCTGGATTAATAACACCACCTACTACTGCTGCATCTCCCATTGCGGCCAATCCACCTGTTGTAGGTGCACCACCCACTAATAATGACAATGCTACTAAGAATATACCTGTTGTGGAAATAAAGTTAAAGGATGTTGAGAGTTATATGGTTGAAAAACCAAAAAGGGAATCACTTGAGGAAGTTCAAAAGCTGGAATCCAAGCAGATGAAAGCACTTACATAGAAGATGCCCAAAATGGAGGAATTAATAAGATGAAAAAGTATCGGATACTCATGTGACTTTGATAATGTGATGCAATTTGAGGAGGATAAGCTACCTGATAAGTTCAATATGCCACAGTTGTAAAAGTTTGATGGTACTAGAGACCCAAGGATCCACCTTAGTTAATACACAACTACCATGAGCACCACTAAGGCTCCTTTGTCTGTAGCTACCAAGTTGTTTGTACTATCTTTAGAGGCTATGACTGTCAATTGGTATCATGTGTTGGAGAAGTCTATCCAAGCAGATTAAAGGGAACTGTTTACCACTTTTCTGAAATAGTATGACTACAATATGAGGCTTAAAGTGTCCATTAAGGATTTAGAATTGACCAAGCAAAAGCCTAATGAGTCTTTTTCATATTTTCTGACTAGATTCATGAATAAGGAAAGGTTAACGAAAAACAAGTTGGCTAAAAATGATCGGGTTAGGATGATTATTCAAAATTGGTCACCTAATGTAGTTAAAAGGTTACAGATGATGAACCCTAAGACATTTATAGACCTTTATGATGATGGGTTGCAAGCTGAGGAGATTGAAAGTGAGAAAAAGAAGGTTGCTAAAAGCACTGAAGCAAGAAACTACCTAACTTAAGGCACACAACAAGGAAGCACTAGCCGAATTATGGAAGTGCATATTGTTCAACAACCAAGGAGATTCTCCAATTTTAACCAACCTTTGTCAAAATTCCTAGAGTGCCTAATGCGAAAGGGCTTACTTTAACCTTTACCTAATCCAAACCCACTAAACTTAAACACCCCAGGCTATAACCCAAACAAGCACTATAAATTCCATCAAAATCTCCAACACTTCGCGGATAACTGCATCCACCTCAAACATGAAATCTAAAGCCTTATAGACTCAGAAAATATCACAGACCCTGAAAATCCAAGCACTAAAAATAATCCTTTTCCAAACTACCAAAATGTACCACTTTTAGCTACCATAATGATCAACTTAAGAGTTAGTAATGAAGAAGTGCTAAGCTCCTTTGAGGACCTACACCTTCAAACCAATGAGAAATATCCTAATGCCCCTAATGATGTGGAAAGAGCATAAGACTTATTGGGTCAACCTTTAGGCAAGTTTGACTATAAGGTGTTTTACACTAAACTACCTTCTTTTGACATACCCTTCTAGTCAATTATGCCTACATGATGGGGTGATGATGAGAAGTTGCTAGTCAAGAAAGAAAAATGCACATTTGAGGTATAGAAAAATGAAGCCATGGAGATAATTGGCAAAAAGATGCAAGAATAGTTGTAATGTCAGCCACCTAAAGGATAACCACTATGAGACCCAGCATCTCTAGCATCTAGAATAGGAAATAAATTTTCTTATTGTCTTATCTGAATAAAATTTTAGTTTCTTAAGAATTTTTTTTATTTTAATGATCGATAATATGAATTCTGATCATACTTACGTATGCAATGAGCATCCTGATAGTACTATGCATTATGATATTGATAGTATATGCTTGTTTAACATAAATTCAATCCAATCAGATTCATTTAGCAAGGGCACAAATGCAAATTCAAAGAACATTCATGTATCACATGATGTAACTTCTAAAGATAGGAAATTTGAGGAAAAATTATGGGAGAAAAAAAACAATAAAGTAAAAAATTAAAGAGAAAAAAATTTAGGATTGGCTGATAACAGGAGTTGTATCATGTGATGTAATTAATTAATGTTCTCATTTTTTCCCTAATGAATAAGCAAAATTGAATTTGAAATTTTGTTCAAATATCGCATATTCATCTTTATCATACTACATAAGTATCTGAATGGAAAGATAATATATAATGAAAGCTAAATCAGAGCTATAAGATCACTATTTTAGTTATGTTTTCTTTTTTGTCACCCCTTTGTGATTTTGTTTATAAGTCAAGTGTCCTTTTATACATAAACAATTCAGGTGGCTCAATAACTTGCAATGTAACCCATATACACCTTATAACTATCATTAATCATTGCATCAACATTAAGCCTCATATTCTGCTCAAGAGTCCTTCAAAGTGCAAGTCCACTTCATTTCATCATTGAGAACTCTCTTCAGTCAGTCCGCCCACTCCTCTACATCTTCAATGCCTAAGATTATAGCTAATAGGGTTAATAAGTCAAAGGATCAACAACAGTAGTAAATGAACTGGGTCTCTTGCACATGAAAATAAAAAAAACTATGATAATAGCATGAATGAATCCAAAATGAAGGTGGGGGCAAAATGTAACTCTAGGGGAAAATTACATAATAGTAAGTTTGTATTTAGAGAGCAAAGATGGAACACTGAAGTATAAAAGCCAATATAAGAGATCTTGAGGTAGAAAGAAGCATACAAATACATTAATTATCATACGGTAAAAGTAGTGGCAAAAAGAAAAGTTCAACAGTGCATTGATCAATCATAAGCTCCAGTGTTAAGCCATAGACCCCACTTGCTAGCCTGATCATCAGTCTGATGAAATGCTCTGACATCATAAGTAGCAACAGTGAATCATTCAATGCTTAAACCTACAGGCTATTGATGAGGCACGTCATTCTCACACTCTAAGTTGTGAACATAGTTCAATTCTAAACATAAGACCTATTAGGATCATGCATCCCATACATAACATGCATACACTTGTAAACATTTATTATGAAATACTTGCTTTGTATAATAAATTCTTTGAGATTAGGCAATATTGTGCAAATACTTTGCTACTAACATTCAAAATTAATGTTGTAAAAGTGCAGAAAGGTAGTCAAAATGTTCATATCTGAAGAAAAAGGGTAACACTATCAAGGTGAACCTGATGCTCAATGGGACTTTAGACCTCATGAGCCCAATAAATCATGGGCCCATCTAATAAGGGAATATCACCTTCAGTGATACTTACAAAAGCATCATCCTAACAACCTCAAGAGGCTAGATAGGATGCTCAAGCTTCTCAAATTTAACATCCATCTCCATAGTCTCATCTGGAGCATCATTTGGAATATCTCTCCATAATAGTTTGACCAATGTAGGTATGAAATATGGTGATGAGAAGGCCCAACATGTCAGCAATACATTTGTCCACCTTATAGAAGGGAAGAATGCACTCAGAACTTAAAATGAATGCACTCTATAAAATTATTTAATCATGAAATAAGATCTCTAACTCTTAAACTTTTTTTACAAGAGATATCAAGAAGAGGAATGAAGTACTCTACCATAGCATTAATGGAATGGCAAAAATACTGACTTAGCCTAAAGCCACAATTTCAATGGTAGAGTATCATGACCCTGTGATCAAAGACATCATCACCACAATTAAAAGGGATGAATGCAAAAGAATAACATTGCATTTTAACAAAAGCTCTTCACTTAAAAATAAACCATACTGACTTATGGTATTTTATGCAGAGAAAAATTAAAAAGAATAAAAAAGGGGAAAGGAACCAATACATCGATAAGAATAGGCCAAATAGCAAATACAAAGCACTCATCAAGATAATGAAAAGGAAGTAACAGAACTCTCTTTCCTTAGATTCTATAATAAAGTATCATCTCAATCATAAAATTCATAAATTGGAAGTAAATTCATCCACTTCACAAGATCATGTGCGAAAAGCCTATCTCATGACCTTTAATCATAGTGGCTTTCTTTTATTAGCCTCATGGAATTCAGATGATTAGTTAACAGCTTTATGTTAAGATTTTATAAACTCTAATCAATCTAATGCTTGCTTTGCACCCAAATGAGGGGAAGAAAATACAGAGACAAAATATGTGGACTTGCAGTATAATTTGCTTGAATTTCAAAGTATTATTTTAGTCTTTTGAATAATAAATGTGCATATAATCTACACTGATGCTAAAAAATGAGCATGAATATAAAATCCCTTAATGGTATCCATACTGAGTAATACGAGAAAGGCAGGGCAATACTAAAAGGAGAATCAAAATAAAAGCAAACATAATTTACTCCAATGCTCCAAAATGAGTAAGAGTGTCAACGTGAACCTCTGGTAGTATCCATGCTGAGTAATACAAGAAAGGCAGGGAAATACTAAAAGAGGACCATGCCAAATGCTACTCTATTTACTCTAATGCTATATAAGAGTATAAGTATCCAAAGGACCTTTCCAACAGTATCCACACTGAATAATATCAAAAAGATGGGGGAATACTCGAATAAGGAAGAAAAGCACAAAAATAACTCAAAGATTGTTTTGATACTCAGAATTCAATCTTTTTATGCTTAATTTTCATAAGTTTTGTTTAGCAAATTATCCCTAAAATAAGGTGCGAAAGTAAGCTCTTCATTTGGTAAAAGATATGCTCTTAGTAAAAGATGGTTAATGATGCCTCTGACCTTTACAAATGGCAAATAAATGATAGTCATGAAAATAAAAAATAATGAGATTCGTTGAGTGCATGCTATCTCATGAAAAAATGATGAATTTTCTTATAAATTTTTAAAATTATAATGTACTTTTGTAAATTCATCATGATTGAAACTAACTTCAACAAGTCTGTAGAAATTGCAAATCTAGAAGGAAGTGCACCAACTTGTAAAGATGGTTAATACAATGAAATTAAAATTAGTCAGCAAGAAATTCTAATTAGTCAACATAGTAAAATTCAAAGTTAGTTAATAAAAATGCTAATCAATAAGCATAAAGAATTCAAAGCATTCGACTCAAACAACCAAAGATAAAAATTATGAGCAATGATGGATTATAGCATCATCACTGAGCAATGAAAGGGTTACAGCTAATCGTGAGCAGTTATGGATTGCAGCATCAGTGAGCAATGAAAGGGTTACAACTAATTATGAGCAATTATGGATTGCAACTAATTGCGAGCAATTATGGATTGTAACATCATCAGTGACGAATGAGAGGGTTACAGTTAATCGCGAGCAATTATGGACTGTAGCATTATCAAAGGTGAGCAATGAAAGGATTACAATCAATTTAAAAGTAATTATGGATTACAGCATCAAAGGCGAAGCAATGAGAGGGTTGCAATTAATTAAAATCATTGAGCAATTATGGACTATAGCATTATCAAAGGTGAGAAATGAAAGGATTTCAGTCAATTTGCAAGCAATTATGGACTGTACCATCAAAGGTGAGCAATAAGAGGGTTGTAGCCGATTAAAGCTAGCAAGCAATGAAAGGTTACAACTGACCAAAATCATCAATAAGCAATGAAAGGATTGCAACAAAATCAAAAGTTGTGAGTAGTTACGAACTACAGTGTTAAAGGTAGACAATGAAAGGGTTATAGTTGTTCAAAACTTGCTAGCAATTATAGATTGCAGTAGTATAAAGCCTATATTAAGGAATGACAAAAGCAACATTATATGACTAAGTATAATGTATCCTTTTAATCGAGACTATATGACTGAGTATAGTTGACATTGTATGACCAAGTATAATGTTTCCTTTCAATCTAGACTATACGACTGAGTATAGTCAACATATTACGACCGAGTGTGATGTATCCTTTCAATCCAGTCTATACAATCGAGTATTATTAACATTGTACAATCTAGTATAATGTATCCTTTTAATCCCCATAAATCTATGGGTTTATAATAGGAATCATAGGAACAGGCGTAAGGTGACTCTCAAAATTCCAGAACCCTAAACCCACTCCTAGTTGAAATAGAAATCAAGTCACTATAGGTAACAATAAAATTTGAATTACCAGAAGTGCAATATACTCACTAGAGGCATGATAATCTCACTCTCTTAGATAGTCAAAGACTTAAAGCTCTATACCACACACAGTTTTATCAAGCTCAGTTATCTAAAACCTTTAACAGAAAGGTGAAACACAAGAGTGTGAAAGTGAGAGACTGGGTGTTAAAGTAAGTAAGGAAAAATGTTCCAAACCCTAGAGGGAAATTCATACCAAACTGGGAAGGCCCGTACTTGGTTAAACATGTATTATCAAAAGGAGCGATCAAGCTGATGGATTCTAAAGGCAACGAATTCTCTAAACTTGTCAATACAACCTGCTTGAAGAAGTACTACATCTAAAGCATAAAAAAACCATTGAGTTGAAAACCTAAAAATGGCAGATCAAGAAAAAGTTAAGGACTTCTCACTAAGTTGAAAACCCTGCATGGGCAACTTATGTAAAAATGAGGGAAAAAGGGAAAATACTTAACTAGAAAACCTGAGAAGGCTAGTTAGGGACAGAAGTAACATCAAGTTCAAAATTTGTATGAATGCCCTTGTACTTTTCTTAAATGATTTTAGTGAAATAAGAATGATTGACAATTTATGCAAAATGTCTTTGAAAAAGAGCAATACATTTCTATCATTATGAATTGCATCACGCATACTTTGCATTTTCTTTCCTTACATGACCATGGTTCTTACCATCTATTCTGAACTCTCTCATCGAGATCAGTCACTATCATCAAAGCCTAAAAAAAACCCAACTAGGTATGAAGACCTTTAAAAGGAGACACCCTAGGCAAAAGAGGGAAGAAAAAAGAAAACATAGCTAAGTGCAAAAAGCATCGAAAGGAGATGCCTTAAGCAAAAAAGGGAAAAATAAAAGAGGCAGACAATAGCAATAGAAAATATCATTAGGCATAATAATATAGCATAAACATTATAGTTATCATTATACATACATTGTATAACACATAAGGGATAGATGTCCAAATACAATAGCCAAAGTCTGTAACCATAAGCCAAAAAGCCCTATACCTAGCTCCTAAAAAAACTACATTAGTTGTGATTGCCATCAGGAGCAAACATTGATCCTGCTCAAGCATCCCTATCATCTGATCCAAGCTCCTCATCATCTATCCTAAAGGATGCTAGTCGTGATTCTAACTCGCCAATTCAGTTCCGATAAGTTATGCACTCCCGCTCCCACTCGCAACTAACAAGGAGCTGTTCAGCCTACATTACATAAAAATTGCACGTCGTACATTCACACATACATAAAATATGTACATCAAAATAAATAGGTACAATAAAGAAGACATACCCTCTAATTGCTTGTAAACTCTAAAAAATATTGTTATGCACTCCTTACGACAATGTACCAGTTCTAAGCAGTAGATACAGGGACCTATAAAGAACAGGCAAATAAGTCAAACACCAGATGTCAAGTTAAATAAATGAAACAAAGGTGAAATGAAGCACGAACATGGGAACTGTCAAGAAGGACAACATCTGACTGAGGATAGCCAACATGAGGTAAATCAAAATAAATTTCTCCACTAAAGATATTCATCCCAGACAATACTAATGATGATCTAACCACTAAATCCCTAAAAATGGTACTTCTAGAAGCCACACCGCTAGCATAGTTAGTTGCCTTAGTACGGAACATGCCCTCATCCTCCTCAAAGCTAGATCTTGATCTTTTCCTGTGAGATCCCCGCCGCCGTAGATAAATCCCTATAACCATATAAATTATAGCTTATTACTAACAAATTTCACTACATACTTATACAAAATAGGAATAAAAGCTCACCAAATCAGAAGAAGCAACTCTTGATGATCCATATGATGCCTCAGTCCTCAAGTCCGCAGGATGAGCCTTATCTACCTGAGGTGGAGGTAGAGGAATAAACACTAGCCATAACATTAATTAGTTATGGAATCTATATATCAACATAAAGGAAGTCTACACTCTCTAGAAGGCTCTCAGAAGGATATCCTCTCATGGCAGTAACAAGCTCATATGCACTGAGCTTATGACTCTAAAACATGTCACGAGGAGGGGGAACAGGGAAGTTCCTCATGAATGCACCATCCCACCAACGATGGACTTGCTCACCTAAAATGCCACACTTTGCTAGTAAGACCAAGTAGCAGCACTCGCCTCTTTATCAACTGCCAAACTGTCACCATCTCTGCCAACTAATGAGATCTCATTACCTACCAGCGAAGGAGGACCTTTTTAAAGAACAAAAATGAATAAAGAATCTCTAAGAAATGAAATGACCAATATAATGCCCAAGCGATAGATTACTTATATAATCTCGAGCCTCTACATAATCCTCAATCAAGTTAATGGTTTTCCTAATCCAATAAGAATAATGAGGAAAACCATCCTTTGAAAGATGCTCGACAGTTGAACGAGGAAAAACCCTAAACTCATAAGCCCAAATTTGTCAAATCATAGTTCAAAAGGTCAAAAAAATAAGAAAAGGATAGAGTACAAAAGAACATATGTACACAAGAACTCTTACTCACATCCAGCATAAATAAGCATCCATAAATCCTTGAGCCACCTCTTTAGGCTGCATCGAAACTCGAATACATGTGGTCAAAGGTGACAGTACCCTAGTTGTACCTCGATAGCCTATCTAAGTCCCTCAAAATAGGCAGCAATCATAGACTACCTATACCTAAAGGATTCAGGAAGATAATAGCACTCAACAAGTAGAATAGGAAGCAATAGGGCAACTGCTCTAACGAAACAAGATTAGCATCATACTTTGTCCACACAGTAGAAGTAAGGTACAAACAACCAAACATAAGGGCAACCACCCCAAGCAACTCCTTCTCGCCACCATAGAAGAACACTCCTCTTTACTAAAAGGAACATGCTCCCCAAAAAAGCTCAAGCCCGTGATAGTGGCAAAATCTAGAAGAGTGATAGTTATCTCTCCAATGGGAAAATAAAAATTATGTCGTATCCATCCATAACTCAATCAATGCATACATGGCAACCTGACTTGACACATATGAGTCGTAAGATAGTGTAACAATAATTTTGTTAAATCCCTTTCTGACAACCTTTACTTCACACACGATGGGAGACCCAGATAGTATGTCCTGACTTATTAAAACTACCAAGCAAAGTAGTGATAGACCTATGAGGCTACAAATAACTAGTACGCTATTAAATATTTGTATAATTACTAAATACTAAAGCATTTTCATCTTTATCATTTAAGAGGAACAAAAAATACAAAGTAAAAGCCAAAAAGAACATTATGGCAAGTGCTAATAGAAAGTTATAGAGATAAAGTAAGAGCTATTAATGCTCACAATAAAATTATAGATTAATAAATATACAGTAAGCGCTATAGACCTATGGACAAAAGCTACAACAACCTCAAACATAACAAGAACAGCAAGAGCTAATAAATAACAAAGTAGCATAAACAGTTAAATAATTTCAAAAAAGAAAACAAAGGACAAGGGAAAACCTACCTAGTAATGATGATAAACTAAATAACAGAATAAGTAGTGAATACTCAATCACTTAAAAGAGTAAGTAGGATGTATATAATCATACATGTTTGTAGCAATTATTCTGCTATGATGATATGTGATGATGATTGTAAGCACCCAATTTTAGGATGCAAATGTGGATGAATGCGATGAAAGCCTCTATGATGACAATTTAATCAAAAATTGACCTATACTATTAAGTTTCACGATTTCAAGGACTAAATTGCAATATTTTTGGGTTTAATTATAAAAAATTGACTTTTGTAAGGGTATATTTAAAAATGTGCAACCAGCATTATGTAATGCCAATCGGCATTACGTAATGTTGATTTGACATTATGTAATGCCAATTTGCATTACGTAATGCCACATAATGCCGGTCGACATTTTGGAATGTCAAGTCGCTAAAAAATTCAGTAAAAATCTTTTTGCTCACTGTGATTATTCTAAATTTAATTTTTAAATAAATTGATTTAAGGATTTATCTGTAGGTTTTGGTCCCGGTCTAGTATGCATCTCTTACGTGTATAATCTTCTTTTTTGAAGTTAAAATTCTTATCCTGTTTTTTAGGAAGGGAGAGATTAGCGCTACTGTGATCATGTAACTCTTATGATCGTGTAAGCGGTTAGCATAAGAACAGGATATAAAAAGAAAAGATTGGCATAGAAGAAAAGAAGGGGGGAACTAGAAAGAAAACCCTAATCAACTACTACAATAGAGGTTGATTGAGAAAAAAGAGAGAAGACTTAACCTGATACTATCATTTCAAAACTCTTTTTGTTAAAAAAAAAGAAACAAAATATGTTCTTTTATAAAGTCCAGAAATCAAGAAAGTGTAGAGTCAATTTTCTCAAAATGGTGAAATTCTATTCTAAGTGGCATTCAAACAGCATCTGCATAACATTACTCATCTTTTACTTCTTTCTTTTATTAGTTCTTTCTTTTATATCATTATTTTCTTTTTATTATTTTTTATTTTATTATTTATGTATTTTTTATTCAAATTTTATTTTCATCATTTTGTTTTCTTTGTTCATTAATTATAATCTTATTTTCTTTTTTTTATTCTTTGTGTTTCATGATTCTGGTGATGAATACATGATCAAACCAAGGAAACTTATGAAGAATCCATGAATGAAAGTCAAGAGTCAAGATCCCAATTTAATTTTATTTTATTCTGTTTAGTTTAGTTTATTTTATTTTATTTTATTAGGTTTTAAATTTTTTTAATTTGTCTTCTTAAGGGTTGTATTTTAATTTTATTTTCTTTATTATTTTGGTAGATTTTGTAATAGCCCTAATAGTGGAAATAATGAAAAGTTAGTTCTCTTATTCTTAAAAAATTAATTAGTAAATTAGGTTCAATTTGGTAAACCCTAATTAAAATTAATGGAGGAAGTAGATTAATTTAGGTTTCATAAGGTTTTTTTTTTAGATAAAATAATTTAATTGCATGGTTGATCTTTTTTATTTTTTTATTTTGATTTTTTATTATTTTTGGGCTTTGTTTATTCTTTTTATGTGTTTTAGGCCCTAGGCCCATATTAGGCTCTAAACCATTTGAATAATTTTAGGTTTAAGTAGTTCTTTATTAGCCCATCTCATTTAATAGGTCTATATTTTAATTGAAATGCATTTTAAGCCCATATAAAGATAATTTACGCTCATTTGGTAATTTTGACATAACCCCATTTTAGGTTAATTATAATTAATTTAGACTTAGCCCATTAAATAAAAGCTTTTTCTATAACTTATAGATTTAAGATTACCTTAGAATTAAAATATGTAGAATTAGACCCATTAATTTAAATTCTTCATAATTTCTAAATTTAGGCCCACTCTTAGAATTAAAGTAAATAAACTTTAGGTTCACTTAATTAAAATTAAATAAGAATTAGACCTATTAGTCTTTAGGCTCACTTATAAATTAAAACATGTAGATTTAGCTCATCTAACTAAAATCAATTTAGATTAGACTAACCTAGGAATTGTGATTTAAATAAATGCATTGTTTACTTGTATATTTCATGACTAGTTTGACTGGAGTTTATTATTTTAATAAGGGTTTATATGAAATTACATGTAAATAGAGACTAAGATAATAATTCATAAAGTAATTCTAAAAGAACACGAGACTGAAAGAAGTTAGTATTCCGTATCCAGAATCTCCTGGTTGTGGTGCTGGCTTTCTTTTAAGGAATTAAGTACCACCATTTTTTTATTTATCCCAGTTATTACCTTAGGTGGCGACTCCTCATCTCCACACCATGTCTTTATGATAGTGGTTAGTGTGTTCTTTAAAGCCCTGAGCTCAAACAGTATCACGGTTGCTAAAATCTTAGGCATGCACTAAACCCCGCTGTCTACAATGATATAAGGGATGCATGATGACATCATGGGACCAAGAACATAATGACCCCTAATCCATAATATGAACTTTACACGTTATTGATATGTACGGTGTGATTTCACATTTTAAATATTTTGGCTTCATTAGCTTTCATTATCTTATGTATCATGTGAATGCTATATAAACTGTCATTATTAAAACTAGGGTGTTACAATAGCTATATATTGAATATCATATAATGAGAAATAGTCAATAAGTATATGTGATCCCCTGAACCCAAAAATCTCTACTAGGGGCAATACATGTTGAGTGACCCGATGCTGCACTTTTCTTTTCCCAATTTTCTAAAAATCAGGTGGTGACTCCATAAAATCAAAAAAATGTTTTGTTCCTCCTGAGACCAATCGTTTGTCCCTATTCAATAAAATTACCTTGTCCCTCAAAAATAAAACACAAGATCAAAATGAGACACTACCAAGGTCACTCACAATAAGGCTTTATCTTTACTGAAGCCTCCTTATTTTTAAACAAAAACTTATTGGCTATATAATAATTTACCACAAAAATAATGTAGAATTTTGCATTATTTAGCCAATAAATTAATTATCATTTAAAGAATTTTGAATATTTTTTCCTATTCCTCAATGGTGTTTAACTTAGCTAAGGTTTCTGACATCTTTTTGGCCATTAATCTTAGCTTTACATGTTTGCTTAACAAATTTCTTATTTATTTTGGCAATTAAATTGCCAAAATTATTTGTTCATAATTTTAGGAATTGTGTAACACAGGTTTTTCATTTTCTGTAACTAATATGCATTTGTTAAAATCTTTTTTAATCAATGGACTTAGGATTTAAACAACTCCTTTCAAACGTAAACCTATAGCTTTTAGGGAAGATTTTCATAACTTTTGGCCATGCTAAACATTTATGAATTTATTTTAGCTAATCTTTGCCTTGGTGCTTTGGTTATTATTCTTAACAATTCCCTTAAGGGATTTAAAAAAATACCTCTATTCATTGCAAAAATAATAATATGCAAATTTTTCAAGATTTATAGTCATGCAATATGTTATGTCTCACCAACTACTTGGAATAAATGCTAAGTTTGATTATTTATTGCATAGTAACTTTAAAAATCCTTATGGCAATCAACTAGTTCTAGTTATATTTCTATATGTTACATATTTTATTTCCAAAGAAAATTTTACAATTTTTACATTTTCATCATTGAGGCAAAACTGGTTAATAAAATAGTTTCTTGAGGATTTGTGCGTTGCATTTTCCTATCACTTTTCAATTAACTAGATTCTTCAATTTTTTACATTATTGATCACACCACACACGTATACCATAACCATGCACCAAAATAAAAAAAAATGTCTAATTTTCAATCATTATGCTCCTGAAATTTTATCAACACATCACCCTTCACATCATTTATTCACACAATAAAGAAACACACCAAAGAAAATAACAATAAATAGAAACACACCAAAACTTGCAAATGTCAAACTTTATTTAAGATAATGGCTATTAAGCCAATTTTTAAAATCCAAAAAGCAAAATATTGCCACTAAGTGGCAAATTCCTAGCCAAAGGCCAATAACTTATATTTTATGTAGCTTTTTATTTTCCCTTATAGTGAGAAATATTTTTTAATTCAAATGCAAAACAATCCCTCCTTAAACTTTGTAGTTGAATCTAACATAGAGAAGGCATTGAGGGACTTTTTGCCATCAGTAATAAATTCAATTATAACACTAATATTGCATTAGTTACCCCTTCATTATAATGAGCCTTAGTTAACTCAGTGTTGTGCTTTATCATCTCCACACATGACTTTTTAAAACCATCCTATTAGGTTGATCTAACCTAGTGACCTGAATTGTTATGTATAAGGATGTTTCTCCTAGAGAAGTTACCCCCTAAGTGTTCTGAATCTCAATGACATCTTCCTCAAACTCTTGCATCATGGACTCTATTTTATTCAAAAGTGGATCCTCTCTAGCTTTAGGCTTGAATTTGACCTTAACATTAGGTTGGACCTCCTATTACTTTTGTATTCTCTTAGTAGCTCTTTGTCCTTGGGGAATTAGTTCTTGGCTTTAAGGAAGTGGTGTTTGATCTTGAGGAATTGTTTATCCCTCAAGAGAAATATTTTCCCCGGGACTTTTTCTTGTTGAACAACCTTGTGATTATGAATCTCAAGCTACAAACCTAGATTAGTCTTGTTGTCATTATCATGATTATGGATTCCATCAAAATTTGGTCTAGTAGATGAATGTTCATATTCCCTTTGGTGTTGAATCTCCACTTTGGGTGCAGAATTTTGAATTTCTAGTTTAGAAAGTTTTTCATTTATTATAGCAAATGAACCATTCATCTCTTGCATAGTTGTATGCACAACATTATTGATTTTCTACATAAAGTCTTGGATAGAATTCTTTATCTACAATATTAAGTCTTGCATTTGCTTCATTCCTATGAGAATATATTAAACATGCCTTCATTAGTAGTGGTATCAATGATTTTCAAATTTTAGCTTAAACAGCCAAAAGGTGTTTTGGTCTAAGAGTGATCCTGAGGCATCAAGCTTTCATTAATTTATTTTTATAGACCACCTATTTTTACAGGCAAATTGTTCATCCAGTAACCAACTTAAAAAAATTTCACTTTATAATCTTGCCATCTTGTTGAAACATGTCAGACTGAGCCTGCCAAAAGATTGTTGGTGCAATTTGTTTTGGACAGAATTGAGCATGCCAAAGGAGCTAAAGTCCTAAAAAAATGTGACTGACTTCTTTCAAATGGGTTGTTGGTTCCCAAACACCTTTACCATAATTTTTTTTGGATTTTAAGCAGATGAAATAAAGACAAATGATAAAAAAAAAAGCTCTTAAAGAATAATAAAAGGAAATTGTATTAACTGAGACTTAACGCAAGCTGAAAGATAATTTTCACTTTGAGATTAATAAGAAAATATTGTTGTAACCTAGAATTTTGCTAACAGTTTGCTAAAGATAGTCCGGATAAGATTTGCTAATGACTGATTTTTTATAGTTGATAATGATTGGTGATATGATGATTGGCTTTATGTAGATGATGATTGTTGTGTCCATTTATAATCATTGAACTTTGCTTTCCCAAGTAATTTTTCAACTCAAAGGTCATCCATTTGGGGAAATAAATTTTCGTAACTATAATACCTAATCCACTTCCCAAGGCAACTCTCAATAGTCAATCTCTATCTCCAGAATTTTCTATCTTTGCCATTAAGTTACACCAGTATGGGCTAGACTTTTACTCGTTCTTGGGCCTCATAAATTTTAATTTTGATCCAAACAATGTTATTTGGTCCTTAATATTTAAAGTTTATATTATCCCCCCTTCTATTTTTCAATAACCCCCTTCTATCAAATTTTTTTTATCACAATTACCATTAATTAATATGACATTTATCAAGTAAATACTATTTATCCCAGTATTTGAATATATTATACTATTTACCCACTCTACTTGAATATATTATATTATGTGCCCTTAAAATTTATAAAATATATTTTTGTTATTAAACTAATTGTTTAACAAAATATATGTTAAGTTAAATTATCATTAATTGACTATAAAAATATAATTTTATTAAAAATATTTAATAAAAAATAAAATAACAAATTTTATTTTTAATCTAATTAAACTTTTAATCAAATAACAATTAATTACTTTCAATCTTAAAATTTCTTTACTTAAATATCAATTTAAAAATTTATATTACATGAAAAAGTTAACCAAGTAAATTCTTTTTTTAGCTGTAAAATGATTTTATTTGAATTGTTATATTAGATTATTAAGTAAATAAATTATATTTACAAATAAAATTAATAATTTTAAATAATTTAATTTATATATCCAACAATCGAAACTAACAATTCAAATGAAGAATCAAAATTTAATTTTTTTTATTGCAACATAAATATTTGAAGCTATTATTTAAGTGGAGATATTTAATTAAAATTTTAATTATGTAAAATTAAAATTAAGCATTTTATTTTTTTGTAAGTAATATAATTATCATTTTATAGTTAAATTCTAAGAAAATTAGTTTAATAATAAAAAATATAAATTCTAAATATTAGAGGTAAATAATGTATTATATTCGGGTAAGAAAATAATATAATATATTTAAATAAAGGGAATAAATAGTATTTATTTAATAATTATTACGTTAATTAATTATCATTGTAATGAAAAATTTAACAATATGAGTAAATAGTATAATTCTATAAAATAAAAGAAAAATAATATAAATAGGAACAAAATAATATATTATAGCAAAAAGGACAAATAATAATTCACCCAAAGTTTTTTAGACTTGGAGATGGATACTATAATTGCACGTGATAAAAGAAAAGGAAAAGGAAAAAGCTTTCCTTTTCCACAAAGACCAAAAAAAAAAAAACAACTTTGTTAACTTGACAATTGGTTCATCATTACGCAATTGTTGGCCATGAATCTGCTACTGATTAGACACCTAAACATAAGGGGAAAAAATAAAAAGCCAAACATTATAAAATGGCACATAACCCTCAATTTTTGTATTAAAATTGGCTTGAAATGTTGAAATGTAAATGAGTCAAGTGGATTTTTTTTATTTTATATTCGAATTTATTATAATATTTAATATTGAAATTTTTAAAAAATTATTTACTATATAAGTTATCAAAAAATAATATTTTTATTGTAATAATATATTTATTAATATTTTTATAAAATAATAATGTATATGATGTAGTTTATAATTACTTTGTTTTTTACAAAGTAAATCTTACTTTATTAATAACTACCATTTGATGGTTCAATACATTTTTATCCAATGGTGATAAATACACAATAAAAACAAAGTTAATGAAAACTACAGTCACTTAAGAATTTTCCTAATACATTTATTGTATATCTAAATAAAATTCAGGGCTGAATTTTGTATAATTTGAATTTGAATTGTTTATTAAATAAGTTTTAATTTACAAAATCGAACAAACATTTATCCAAATGAACTCTAAATAATTTGTACACAGTTTGGCTCGTTTACAACTAAGGCTGGCAATTTATGACATGACCTATTTAAAGGATACGACCTGTTTAAAGGACACAACAGGGAGCTAAGCGGGTTTGGGTTTATATTAAACGAGTTCGGGTTATAAATAGGTCAACCCATTTAAAACAAGAATAAAATCATGTCTAAACGGGTTGAACCCGTCTAACCTGTTTAAACATGTATAAACACGCTTATTAAATGGGTTACATGATTAATCTGTAATCCGTTTAAATATGTATAAACACGTTGTAGGTGGCGGAGTTTAGCGTACACCCAAGTGTTTGGCGACCACGACACTATATGGGCTCGAGGCCCACTAGGAAATCCAATATAGGTCTTGCGCCTATTCAGAGATGGAGTCGCCACCCAGATAAAAGCCAGGACACACTATACAGCAACTAGATCCCATGGAGGTTCTCAAAAGCCATCATCAGAGATCAGGCTCGGAAACTGGGTATGAGCGTTTGAATACTCACCCAACCTTGTGATTGGCCTCCATTTGTGTTTTGCATTTTATTACCATTTAATTATTTGATTATTTCCTCATTTACCACACGTAATAAAATTGCCTTCGGATAATTGCCAAATTTTATAATCAAGTCCGAGTTTGCACATTAGTCCAGTTTCGTGCTTTTAAGTCCCAACATTCAACAACAATAGAATAAATAATAATTTACAACCATACATTCAAAATCAAATAGGAAAGGGATTAAGGATTACAACGCTTTTAGGTGAAATAATAGAATAATATACAAAAAATAAACTAAACATATACCAAAAGTAAACTGATAAACAACATAAAAGCAGTAATATACAAGGTATAACTAACAATGATGACTACTCAATGATGGAAATCATCAAGTAACTCCTGCGAACAACACACAATTAGTCCTTCCTTTCACAAAAAAAACAAAATAATAAACCAAACATATTTTGATATTTACAAAGAGTCTCTATAAAAGGGGCTCTTTACGTTATGAGCTAAAGAAAGCATCGAGCAATAAACGTTAAACATCATCATGCAATGATACGGATATGTTTAAGGTCAAAATAAGACATGCCAAAGCAGACATCACGACAAACGTTAAAAAAAATAAAACAGGAAGCAAACTAATTCTATCAATGAGGCGGTCGCCTCATTGATGAGGCGATCGCCTCATCAACAAGGGTTCTTATAATTTCGAGGCAAAAAAAGGTATATAATGCACACACAAAAGGAAGACTCCCTAGAGGCCTGTCAATGGGACGATTGCCTTATTGAAATTAGGTGACGCCTCTATGATCAGCAAGTTGGCTCTGACTCTCAAAACATACAGACTTCTACTCTAAGTAACAAAACATGCATATACACACTCTGTAATCATCAAACTATAACTAAATGCAAAAGTGTTCAAAGATCCATCAATAAAGTGAGATATCAAGCAAGACACACTATAGATAAACCTAAAATGTACTAAGAACTTAGTCACACAAGCAAGAACTCATAAAATTATGCACATGTCAAGTTTAAGTGCAAGTTTTCTACCAAAATGAGAGGCCTTTAGAGATGTTTTTTATTGTGATCCTTGCTAGGACGTGATCTCTACTTTTAACACAAGCTCCTTCCTTCTTCTCTTAGGAAAATGTGGACTTTTTCTTGCTTCCACCTCTCTTTCTTCCTTAAGGATGTTTTTTTTTCTCTCTTTTTCTCTGTATCTCTTTTCTTTTCCAGAACTCCTCTCCCCTTTTTTCACCAACCTTTCTCTCTCTTTTTTCCTCTTTTATTCCTTCGCTTCCCCATGCCCCTAAGCCTTCTAGCCCATCATGAGCTTTTATAGCCTTTTTTCCTTCCCCAAAAAACTTTTTCTCATTCAAGAAGTAGGTCTAGAAAGTGGGGCCTATACCACTTGGTCGTCATGATTATAACTGCATTAAATGCAACTGTAAGTGGGTTGTCATAGAGGCGGTGCCTTATTGATGAGGCGATCGCCTCTTTGGCAACGATGATTGCCTCTTTGGCAGCTGCCAAAGAGGCAATCACCTCATTAAATTGAGGCGATGCCCCTTTGGCCCAAGCCTGCATTGGACTAGGCGAGCTTGGGCAAAGTTTGGATAGTTGGGCTCGGTTTTAGGTTTTTTAGGCTTTGGGTTTTCAAGTCCACTTTTCACTAGAGATTCAAGCTTCATTCCCATGTCCAAGTTCCACATTCTCATCATTGGGCTTGACAACGGGCCGATCAAACTGAGCAACCCCAATTCGTCCCCTAACATGGGTCGATCGAATCGGGTGTCTACAGATTGCCCCCTGATTTTTTGAAAAAAAATAATAGCATGCAATGACCATTTTTTGAAAAATCACATGCGAAACAATAAAAAATATTAAGATGAGCAATGTACCTAACTCTCGGGTTTCACCCGAGATATAAATCCTTTAATTCTGAAACGTGATTGTGACCCTTGGGTTTTCTTGGCCTGATCAGCCACTCATTAATATTTGATAAAGAGATTTGGAAATCATCAACCTCTGGTTTTCTTGGCCCAATTATCGCCTCGCTGGGGATATAGACTTATGGGTTTTCCTGGCCTAACCATCTGTCACCTAAAACATGAATCTTGGGTTTTCTTGGCCCAACCCACACAACACTGAGACTCAATTTTTGGGTTTTCCTAGCCCGATCATCACTGGGGATGTGGTTTTCAGATTTTCCTAGTCCGATTATCACTTCTCTAGGGACATAGACTTTTGGGTTTTCCTGGCCCAATTGTCCTTCACTTTTAACTTCGGGGATACTACCCAAAAAGTCATCTCGGTCCTTGAACTTTAAGAATTCAAACCCGAACAGCCCTTTCTTTGAGCTTTGGGGATTCAAAATCGAATAACTCTTTCTTTGAGCTTCAGGGATTCAAACTTGAACAGCCCTCTCTTTGAGCTTCGGGGATTCAAACCCAAACAATTGTTTCTTTTTTAGCTTCGTGGATTCAAACCCGAACAACCCTCTCTTTGGACAATATGGGTTTTCCTAGCCTAACTTCTAAAACTTCACTTTAGAAATCTCCACCACTAAATTCTGCCTTCTTATCATACGGTAGTAATTTTCATCTCATTATTTTTTTAGGGAAAACCCTACGTTCTTGCTTGCTATAAAAATAACTCTCTATTTTTTAATTTTTTCCTTACTCTCTTTTACCTTTTGTCACCTTTCTCTCTTTCTCTTTCCTCCCCATACACTTCCTGTACTCCCTATATCTCTCCTCACCTTTCAGTCGATAAAGAATGATAGAACACTACCTATGCCTGAGTGGGATCATATTCTGCCTTCTATTAGTGCCTCTAAGAGTCTAGGATTGACCCGTGGGGACTCGATTCCTTTACTAGCAAATCTAAGGTCCCACATTTGCTCCTCTACATCAAGAGAGGTTAGTACCCTAAAATTCCCTATAAAATTATATTGGGTTAGTGATTAATCTTGCATAATTATCATTTTAAGACCTTATTTAATCAAACAGAATGTGAAATTTATGTTTAAAAAGTTAAAAATTGAGAATTGTCCCCATCTGCGCCTCATAGAGGCGGTCACCTCATTAATGAGGAGATTGTCTCATTGATGAGGCGATCACCTCATAGATGAGACGATAGGCTTCTGTGAAGAGGCGATTGCCTGTCGCGCCTTCACAGAGTCGATCGCCTCTGCAATGAGGCGATCACTTCATCAACAGAGCAAACTGCACTATTTACATGTATATTCATTCTGAATTTCTCCCAAAACTACAACATGCATAAATTTTACTTCCCTATCTCTTTATTTGCAGCATGATGCTCAGACATTCAAAGGTGCCAAGAATTTCCATGGAGCTCGGGTCTTCTATAATGACTTGATCGATGAGCAGAGGGACCGGATTCGGGAGACAGGGTTTGAGGACTTTGTACTCTCGCTTCCGTCTGAACAGGGGCACACGGACTACCAACTACTGCATGCCCTGATGGAGAGGTAGTTTGATACGACCCACACTTTCCACCTCCTGTTTGGTGAGCTCACTCTAGACCCGGTATCATTTATTGCCATCACAGGGATTGCCTACGCTGGGGACCCATTCCCTTTGATGCAAGTCTACATCAGATGTCTCCGAATAAGGCTGCATATATGGAGCGACTTTAGGGATGACTCCTGACATGAAGGGGACCACCCTTAAGTTGGACTCGATCAAGAGTTTCTACACCCGGGATTGGGCCACAGCGATGATCTCTCCCCGTGAGATTAACCAGGTGGTGAGGGCTTTTTTGCTCTATCTGCTCGGTACCACCTTCTTCGTTGACACTGCCAACTCCATCAACCTGATGTTTCTACCAACCCTTCGGGATCTTAACCAAATTCCTATATTCGATTGGGGTAGCTACGCCCTAGCATACTTGTACCGGAGCATGGACGAGGTGGTCCAAGGGGCTAAGAGATTCTGCGACTTTTGGCATGTTATTCTGGTACGTTATGATCCCTTTTTCCTTTATCTTGTTCTGTCCCCCATTACTTACATCAGTTTTCTCAACTTCTTCAATTTTATTTTTCCAGGTCTGGGCTCTAGAGCTAGAGCTGCTTGTGGGCGTTACACGAGTAGGGGATCACTTCCCGACCGTCGGCAAGTGGGGCACCAGCTGCGTCGTGAAGAGGCACCTTGCATAAGTTCACATCCACAGGCAGCACTTGAACTCTCTGACACAGGATGCAATACCTACAAAGCACAAACCTACTTATTAGTAAATTATTTATATTCAATTTACTTACATATTGATGTCTCTCTTTTTTTTAGATCCGGAATAACTTGTGGGGGCCTAAGGACACTTAGACCATTAAAATGACTCGCTCCAAGCCCTCAGCTCAGAAAAGGGTACTCCTTTGTGGCCCTGGATATCGAGCCTGGTATTTGGGAGAGCGGTTCCTGAATTGGAGGGCAGGTACCATGGCTAGGCGGGTCCCCAAGTCTCCTCCTGATAGTATGCTCTAGGCTCATGAGCTAGAGGGTGACGACCTCACTTAAGCTGTTATGGGCTCACCAGCTGTGGATCACACAATTCATGTGAAGAGCCGGTATGTGGAGTTCATCCGTACCCACCTTTTGCTGATGGTCCCTTTCCAGGCCGCTTCTACCTCTCAGGTATATCCCTATCGACTTCCCTTTCCTTACAAATTGACTACATTATTAACATGTTCCCCCCTATTTTTATCTTTAGGTTGTACCTGCTAGGCTTGTGGCCCTAGTTAGGTCCCGAGTGCGAGAGAGAAAGCCCTTGAGGCATCAACTGGATTCGGGCAGGAAGGAGACTTCTGCAGTTGGCGAGGAAGCCAGGCCGACTACTGCCCCCGGTTCTGAGTTTGTCCCAAGCAGCTTCACTCATATCCCCGACCCTTTAGCTCGATGTGGGTTCCTCCTAGAGAGTTATTGCATCAGTTCTTAACTTTGGATGAGGACCTGACCCCTACATGCACCCCTGGTGGTGCTACTAATGTAAGTTCTTTTCCTGATATGCTTTCATTATGATTCTCAAACCAAACGTTAGCTCCAACATTTATTTCAATAATGCAGGGCCTATATATGTATCACATAATAAAGGCTCAGAGAGACTACATGCTGGAGGTCACCCAGCAGTGGAGGGTAAAAACCTATTTATTTTCTACATGTATGCATTCTTGCATGGTTTACTAACCTACAACTTGTCTAAATAGGATCGGGATGAGGCTAGCAGGGTGAGGATCGCCACTTTTGAGCATCAAATTGATGTGTTCCAGATCGATGAGGATGACAAAGATGATGACAGGAGTGGCAGCTATGTAGGAAGGGAGGCTGACCCCGAGGGTACTGGATTGAATGCTTGATGTTTTAGGGTTAAAACTTGTGTAGTCTTTGAATAGTGAACATAAAATTTCAATTTTTGATTTTATAGATAGAATGCTTGCATAATTCATCATTTTTATTGATTAAATCTACTTGTTTTGCTTTTCTCATTTCTTCATATGTGAGTTGATTTCAATGTTTGCATACGTAACTGTCCTACTATGTTCTGATGGCACTTGTTTAGACTGTGCGATTCGAAGAAGCACAAACGGCCCATACTACTGATGAGGTGATCACCTCATTGTTCTCTGGTGAAGAGGTGATCGCCTCTTACTGCTGAGGCGACGCCTCATTGATGAGGTGATCGGCGTAGCAGTAGGAGGTCCTACGCCTATAAAAACCCACATTCTTGTGTTTGACCTAATTCTTGAGTTCCCTCCATCCCTAACCTCCTGTTTCCTTTTCTAGGCACCTCTGAAAAATCACAAACATGAGAAAATAAAGTTTGAGGCCCATACAATCAATTTTGAAAGGTTTAGATAATAAATCTTGGGCTAGGTTAGAGCCGTTTCACCTTCCGGTCTTCAAATCACTCTACTCTAGGAGAATCAATTTCCCTTTTCTCCATGCCATGGTTCAGTTTTGGGATCCCTATAAACACGTTTTTTGGTTCAACACAATAGAAATATGTCCCCTGCTGGAGGAATTCAAGGCAATTCTCAGCCATCATACGGACTCTGCTTGCCGACTTACGATTCTTGTCCTTAATAACCCGGATTCTCACTCCATTCAGCAACAAATGGCACGTATGTTCAACCTTCCACCTCGGTCTTCTTTTCGATGTATCTCTGACTCAGAAATTAAACTAGAGCCCTTCCTTAAGGTCACCATGAATGTGGACAAAGAAGAAACTTACTAGCCCCGCACGTTAGCTCTCTGTTTGTATACTCAATTTTTGTTGGTCTCTCCCTCAGGGCACTATGATATGAAGATCATTTCCGTCCTCGATCAAGTGGAGTCCGGGTTTAATCCCTTCCCTCTCATCCTAGCAGAAACTACCATCAGATTGGATGACTTCACAAAGATATGACAATTCTCAGGGAGTCTATTCCTATTAGAAGTAAGTTTTCTATTGTCCCTTCTCTAACTTCCAACTGTCATACTGTCTGTATCTAATCATTTGCAATCCTACAGATGTGGTTTTATAAAAATTTGGGCCTGATCAAACCTCCTCAAGACATCAGGTGTTACTAGGCCAAGCATTATCGAATAAGAAAACTACATCCCATCCCTGCAGACATTCATGGCTGGCTGTCAGTATTTTCTAATACACTGATCCATTGGATGTGCCCCTGGTGGGGATTGTAGTATATAACCATTCAGTCTTATACATATTGTGTCCCAGTTGCTGGTCTCCATTTCGCCACTTTCTATAATCCAACCCGCCTTTGCTGCCAATATGGTCATAAACAACTGATTGTGGAGCCTGTTCACGAGTTTGAGCTAGGGCCACTTTCTCAAAATTTCTTGGACCACCTAGTGGCAACTTGGCCTCGAAGAGTCATCGAAAGAAATTTAAGCTACGACGGTGATCAAACTACCGATGATCATTACAAAGCGTGGGTTTGTTTGCAACAGATAGAAAGAGACGAGTTTATTAAATAAAAAAGGACAAGAGAGTTACAAATGTTAAGTTCATAAGGTAGGCAATAAAAGAAGAGAAGACAAAATTAGCTCATTAAATGAAGCCGCTATTTCCCCTTTTGTTAGAAGTAATTTCCCTTTTGTACTAGTTAAACGGCTTGTAATGGACACATTATGCAATGTTTAACGATAATTAAAGCAATCTGTTTCATTTCATTTAAGCACAAAAATGCATATACACTTCACTTTTAGTAGATCTCATGTTACTAGTCGGCTTGCCCTTACAAGTTTTTTGACTAATCATTTTGCGCCTCTCTCTCTCCTTTTACATGTCCTTAACTTTTTCCTGGACTACCTCTTTTGAGGTTTTCAATCCAACAGGACTTTTTCTTTTCTTTTTTTTCTTTCTAGTCTCTAACTTTTGCCTAAACAGCCTCTTTTTGAGGTTTTTTTCCCTAGCGAGACTTTTTACAGAAAGTATTTCTTGAGCTTGTCTAGGTTAATGGGTTCTTTGAACTCGTTTCCCTCCATGTCAAACAAAATGCAAGCGCCTTTCAAAAATAACTTCTTTACTAGATACAGTCCCTCCCAGTTGGGCTTAAACTTACCTCGAGGGTCGATCATTATTGATCTTATAAGTTTTAATACCAAATCCCCTTCTCGGATTTTTCCTGGTCTGATTTTCTTCTTGTAGGCATGGGCTATTCTTTTTTGATACAACTGAGAATGATACATGGCCTTCGTCCTCTTTTCATCCAGCAATGTCAGCTGAGCCAACTGATTTTTGACCTATTGATACTCAAGGAGTTTAAATTCCAAAAGGACTCTCAATGACCTTATCTCAACCTCTACCGATAAAATAGCCTCACACCCATAAACCAAAGAATATGGAGTGGCTCCTGTCAAAGTTCTAGCGGTAGTTTTGTACCCTTACAATGCAAATTGTAAGTAATCAGCCCAATCTCGGTAATTTTCCAGCTTCTTGGCCAAGATCTTTTTTACATTCTTATTTGCTACTTCCACTGCCCCATTTGCCTATGGCCTATACGGAGATGACATGTGGTGCTCAATCTTATAATCTTTTAATAATGTGGTCATTTCTGCCCAAATTGAATGCCATTGTTTGTAACTATATGGTACGACAATTCGTACCTACAGATTATGTTCTTTTCAATGAACTTTGACATCTGCTTTGACCCTACGGTAGCATAGGATTTGGCCTCAACCTATTTAGAGAAGTAGTCGATAGCCACAATGATATACCAATGGCCATTAGTTGCTTTTGGCCTCACCTCCCCTATGATATCAATCCCCCATACAGCAAACGACCAAGGAGAAGTCATTCCTTAAAGCTCCATAAACGGTAGGTGGCTAACATCATAATATGTTTGGCAATTGTGACATTTCTTCACAAATCCAACACAATCTGCTTCCATGGTGAGCCAAAAGTACCCCTGGTGGGCTTTTTTCTTTGTCAGGATGGTCCCATTCATGTGTGGCCCACACACCCCTTCATGAATTGCTTCCATAAGCTTTCAGCCTTCATCCTTATCAACGCACCTGAGGTGTACCCTGGCTGGCATTCTTTTGTATAACATCCCATTGTGGCTTATGAACTATCAAGACAATATTTGTAAGGATATCCTTTCTTTCTTATCAGCGTCATCTAAAAATTACCTAGTTTCTAGATACATTTGTAAATCATAGAACCAAGGTTTCTCAATGGCGTCAATTGGTGTTACTCTCAAATCTTCGTAACAGGGGGCTCAAGACTTCGTGAGAATTAAGGGTCTGGCCTCTAGTTGTTTCCCACTTTCCTATATGGAGGCCAGTATGGCTAGGGTGTCAGTTACTTGATTTCCTTCCCTTGGCAAATGGATAAATTTACACTGAGTGAATGAGCACGGGATGGTGGTCAAGTATTTCTAGTACAGTTGTAATCTATCTTCTTTTATCTCCCATTCCTTGGTGCCTTGTTTTATAACTAGCATGGAATCCTCATAGACAGTAACATTTTCTGCCCTCACGCTACACAATGCTTCTAAACCAAAGATGCAGGCTTTGTATTCTGCTTGGTTATTTGGTTGTCTCAAACTCGAGTCTTTTTACCATCAAGATCATTTCTCCTTCTGGCGTAACCAAGATTACCCCTATTTTGGCCCCTTTGTTATTGATAGCTCCATCAAAATACATATCCCAGCCTTGTATCTCTATCACCCCTAGATGCTTATCAAGGAACTCCAACTTCTATTCTTGGTCATCATCCACCGGGCTTTGTGCTAAGAAGTCTGCTACTGCTCTTCCTTTCACTATCTTTTTGGCCATATACTCTATGTCAAAATCTGTGAGCAAAACGAGCCACTTAGCCAATTTTTTTATAAGAAATAGGGTCTGTTAGAGGTATCTGAGGGGATCATATTTAGAAACTGCCTGGACTTTGTAAGACTGGAAGTAGTGTCAGAGCTTTTTCATTGCCCCAATCACTACTAAACAAGTTTTCTCCACTAAACTACAAGTAGCTTCATAGGGCAGAAGCTTTTTACTCAAGTAATATACAATATGTTCTATCTTCCTTTCACCTTCTTGTGCTAACATTACCCCTATTGCATCCTTTTCAATTGATAAATACAAGATCAAGGCTTTACCTAGTCTCGATGGCTATAAGACAAGGGGATTCATTAGATAATCCTTTATAGTTTCAAAAGCTTGTTGACATCTTTCGTCCCATACAATAGGCTGGTCTTTCTTTAGAAGCTTAAAAATGGGATTACTGATGGCCGTTAACTTGGCTATAAATCTGTTAATGTACTGTAAATGCCTCAGAAACCCTCGGACCTCTTTTTCATTCTTTGGTGTCGGCATATCCCTGATTGCTCTGATCTTATCTGGATCGACCACTATTCTTTTCTGGCTGACAATATGTCCCAACAGTTTCCCAAATATAATCCTAAAAACACACTTCTTCGGGTTCAGTCTAAGATTATACTTTTATGCTCTAGCCATAAACTTGTCTAGTGCTTCAAAATGCCCTTCCCTGGTTGCAAATTTCACCATCATATCATCCACATACACTTCTACCTCTTTATGGATCATGTCGTACAACAAGGCAGTCGCCATCCTCTGATAAGTGGCCCCTGTATTCTTCAACCCAAAAGGCATCACTTGGTAACAGTACGCACCCCATTCGGTGATGAAACATGTCTTTAATCTATCTATTACTACCATCATGATCTTATTGTATCCCGAAAATCCATCCATAAAAGAGTACATTGTGTTGGAAGCTGCACTATCAATTAATGTATCGATATGCAGTAGTGGGAAGTCATCCTTAGGGCAGGCTTTATTCAAATCTCGATAGTCCACACATACTCTGACCCTTCCATCCTTTTTAGGAACTAGAACTATATTTACTAACCATTGAGTGTCCTCTACCACTTTTAAGAACTTTGCCTTCAGCTGCTTTTCAACTTCTTCCTTAACCAAGAGAACCCATTCTAGCCTTAACCTCCTTTGCTTTTGCTTTATTGGCGCTATGTGAAGGTACGTGGGGATTCTGTGTTCTGAGATTTCCCTGTCAATTCTAGGCATGTCTTTGTAACCCCAAGCAAATACTTTCTACCTCTTTTTTAAGATTTCCTCCATTTTTCCTCTCTCACCATAAGTTAAACTAGAAGTAAATAATATATTTTTAGGGTTATCATTTGTGCCCAAATTAAATGATTCAGTTTGCATGGAATTAATGTCAAACATATGCATGAAATGATCATCACAAATAGAACAACCATTAGGAAACACATCACACAAATAAGCAAATTCAGATTTCATTGTATTCACTTTTGAAAAGAAAAGATCGTCAGTCTCAAACAGAGAAGTGAGAGAAACATCAAAGTCATTATAAAAGGTATCTATGATAGAATTAAGGATGTAGGTTTCAAATTCAAGGTCTTTATTCTGATCATCAATGCCTTTATGCTCTGAAGTAGCATTATCCTCTTTAAAATCCTCTTTAGCCAGTACCAGCTCCTTAGTAGGGGCCTTTTCGATAGCAACTTTCCCGCTTTTGTTCATAAATTCAGCAAAAATCTCGAATCCGGGGATAACTTCCTTAGCCACTATGAGAGGTTCTGGAGTCCCACTATATGAGTGCCTAGTGCCTTCCTTTACAAAGATTTTCCATAGAGTCTTCTTTCTAGCCACGATTTTCTTCTCCTTTTCTTCAAACTGGTCTAACGTACCATCTCTTACCCAACTTCGTCAACGTCTTTGAACCCTAACCTGTGCTTCAAAATAGGTACTTTATTTCCCACAAACTCTAAAGGTCCGCTCTAATTCTTCCCTAATCCCATGTCGGGCAAAAATTTCATATTGCGCATCATTCTCAAAACCTTTTCATCCATCTCATCCTCATATATCACACATACTTCAAAACTATGGCTAAAGGAAATCTCCTTAGGGGTCAACTTCAGTGTGGCTATAACGACTTCAGTTTCAACTGAGATGGTGATAACCCTCCCTTCGTGTGGAAACTTAATCTTTTGATGAACAGTGGATGGAACGCCACCCAGAGGGTGAAACCATGGCCTCCCTAATAAAATGGCAAATGTTACCAGGATATCAATCACATGCAAGTCAACCTAAACTTCTATAGGTCCTGTTTTAACCAATGCCCTGAAAGTTCCTTCCACATATCTCTTGGTGTCATCATAAGCCTTGATAATTACTTTAGAAGGCTTTAGGTCATCTACCGTCAACCCTAGCTTCGACAGAATCTTCAATGGACACACTTTGATGGCAGAACCGTTATCAACCATCACACAACAAGTCATCTTCCCTTTTACCTCGGCTTTGATAAACAGAGCTTTGTGGTGATCCCTCCCTTCTAGAGGTAAATCATCATTAGAAAATGTTATCATTCCTTGAGGAATTTCCATTAGTGATTGGACCATCTATTCTGGCATGGAATTAGTGGAAATCTTTCTCTGATCTAGTACCAGGACTAGGGCTTCCCTGTGATCCCTGGAATGCATGAGTAACTCCCAAACACTAGCAATGGTCTCTTTACTTTGTTATATCTCCTTTCCCTTTATTGTACATTCTGCCTTTTCAGGTTCAGACCCGATGACCCCAGTTATAACTAATTTCCAGAACTCTTAGGCTCGGTGTCCTGCAAAGCATGAACAAAAGGCAAGGTAAGAGGTGGGGAGGATCCCCACGAACACTCCAATGCCTAAGTTAGAGAAAAGAAGCAAGGAGAATGTAAGATAACTTGAATATGTGAGAATGAGATGTGCCCTTGTCAGGGATGTAGGGCTACATATATAGTAATACTCAAACCTGGATGGAGTTGGATTCCATGTGGGATAGTGAATCATAATCTTAGTAGGAGAGTGCTCCTTCTTTGATTAGGATTCCTCTTTGGGGTAGTTCCTATTCTGGACGGATTTGTCTTCTTCCTGATCCAAGTGTTCCTATTTAAGGGGTAAAGGACCCTTAATTAGGCGGGAACATTCTAAATGGTATCACCCAGGTTCCCCTTTCTTTTCTTCGACTTTCCTCATAGGCTGACTTAGCTCACTCCCCTCGTTGCCCCATAGGTCATCTCATTCTCTACTTTCATCATCGGAACTCCATATGTCCAAGACTCATACCTGTAACTCCATGGGTTGTTTGCTTGGTTTCAGGTTTTCAGGTTTGGTTTGTTGGGAACTGTAAGAGACATCAATAAAGGAGTTTAGGACTTGCTATTCTATTAGGCCAGAGTTGACCATCAGGATGGGTGGGTTAGGAGGTGGTACATTTCGATAATTGGGTAATGGGTTGGTTTGGGTGTTTAGTTTTCTATTTTTAGGGTCAGTAATTTTGCCTGAGTCTATTAAATCTTGGATTTCATGCTTTAACCGAGCATAGTTGTCTGTGTCATGCCCCATGGTTTAATGAAATTTACAAAAAAGCTTTGGGTTGGCTCCAGGAAAAGGTTGTTGTGAAGGTAAAGGTCGTAGCAATCTCAATGAGCTTATCGAGGACTTTGGACATAGGACGTCCCAGATTTGAAAATCTTTTAAGCTGTCTAACTGCACTGACTTGTACATTGCTGCTCGGTGGTCGAATAGCATGAATATGAACATTACTGCTCGAGCTGGCCCCCTCTTTGCCCCCAGATCCTCTTTCAAAGAATTTCTTCTCTTGAGCCAAATTTGATTCTTTCTAGACCCTAAATATATATAATTCTTCAAAATTCCTGATCCCCAGATCCCTCAATTTCCAAGACAATACAGGAACACACCCTTCTATTGCTAGGATCAACTGGTAGGACTCAGCAGGCCTATGCCTCATCAAGGATAACTTTCCCCTCCAACGAGTCAGGTAATTAGCAAAAGGCTCGTTAAAGTTTTGTTTGGTATTTTGCAGATCTCTCAAGGACAACTCTAATTGAACGTTAAGGCCATATTGCTTGACAAAAGCAGTGTGTAATTCTTTCCAATTTGACTAAACATGCAGTTACAAGGTGTAATACCAACTAATCGGTGCTCCCTCCAATGAAATAAGGAACTGCTTGACAATTTGGCTCTCAGTTAGCTCAGTAGCCTTCATGTATATTACATATTGCTTCAAATGCAAATGGGGATCCTCAGCACCAGTATACTTCTTCATGTCTGAGAATTTAAACTTATGAGGCAGCGGTTCATCACCCTTTTCCAGATTCATATCATAATTTAAAGGAGCAACCATTCCCTTTTCCTTCATCATCACCTGTATCTGATTCATCACTCTGGTCATATTCTTAGCCCACTCAGTCTCACCCACATCCTCGGTTGGGATGACATTTTTTTGATTCATCAGATTGGCTAACATCGTCACATCATCTTCTTCCTTTCCTCTAATCGGTATTTCCTCATTGAGATCCACCAGATCGATTGGCAGTGCATTGGGTGGTTGTGCTGGCTGACTCTCTCTGATAAGCTTAGTAATCTCCCCCATCATTTCTCTCATTATAGCCCGGGTTTCTATCATTACTTCCTCTTTCAATCGTGCCCCAAATGCTTCTGGATCAAATCCTCCTGCTATCCCTATTTCTGAATTTCTGACCAAACGACCTGAGCTAGCTCAGACCCACCCTGCTGAGCTTGAAGGATCTATAGTGCTATAAAACAGTAGGTTAGAATGATGCATGATGTGTATGCATGATATGCAAGTCCATTTTATTTAGAAATTCAAGAAATAAGAGGTTACACACAAAAGATATACAAGATCAAAGCATGGAACTTAAACGTGAAAACTTCTACCCTTACTTCTCCTACACATGTATTCAATGGCGAGTATCTTACCCTAGGATTTTTAGCCTGGGTTTTAATTATCAGCGGGGGATAATAAAACTGACGTATGCAAGAAAACTCTCAAAATGATTCAGATAAGTAATAGTTCCTTTAAATAAAGCCCGAGTCCACTTTCTATGAGCTAAGATCCTTAGCACTATAAACTCACTTGTCAAGGCCCATTTGAAATGGGTTATGAGTAGGCATAAGAGGCCTTTGTTGACTAGTTTATTTATAATGGGCTTAAGTTGGACACGAGGGCCCATTTTATTTTGGACTGCTTATTGATGGGCTCGAGATTTATTTTAAGGGTCCATTATATAGCATAATACATATGCACGTGGGAAAATTCCTAAAGATAGTTGCTCAGTCATTACATGGGCTTAAGTCTTAGGTAAAAAGGCTTTGACTCCCATAACGATAAACATCCATATACGTCTCCCCACTCAAGGGTCAAACAACATGGATTAGTACGTGTCGTGAGTGACAATAATCAAATATTCCACCACCAGGTTTAAGTGAAACATAGGCAGCAAAATATTGACTATTGTCGGGTTAATTAGGGACTGAAGTGCTCATTTTGTGAAAAATGTGTAATGAATGCATAAATGCATGAAGAAATAAGAAAATAATTAAAGATGATAAAACTCAAAAAACTAGAATCAGTATCTCTATCCCCTTTGGAGTCGCCATTGTAGGTGGTGAGGTTTAGCGCATGCCTAAGTGTTTGGTGACCACAGCACTGTGTGGGCTCGAGGCCCACTAGAAAATACGATATAGGTCTTGGGGCTATTCAAAGATGGAGTCACCACTCGGATAAAAGCCAGGATACACTGTATAGCAACTGGATCCTACGGAGGTTCCCAAAAGCCGTCATCAAAGATCAGGCTCAAAAACTGGGTATGAGCATTTGAATACTCACCCAACCTTGCGGTTGGCCTCCATTTGTGTTTTACGTTTTATTACCATTTAATTATTTGATTATTTCCTCATTTACCACATGTAATAAAATTAACTTCAGATAATTGCCAATTTTATAATCAAGTCCGAGTTTGCACATTAGTCCAGTTTCGTGCTTTTAAGTCCCAACATTCAACAATAATAGAATAAATAATAATGTACAACCATACATTCAAAATCAAATGGGAAAAGGATTAAGGATTACAACGCTTTTAGGCGAAATAATAGAATAATATACAAAAAATAAACTAAACATATACCGAAAGTAAACAGATAAACAATATAAAAGCAGTAATGTACAAGGTGTAACTAATAATGATGACTACTCAATGATGGAAATCATCAAGTAACTCCTGCGAATAACACACAATTAGTCCTTCCTTTCACAAAAAAACAAAATAATAAACCAAACATTTTTTGATATTTACAAAGAGTCTCTATAAAAGGGGCTTTTTACGTTATGAACTAAAGAAAGCATCGAGCAATCAAGGTTAAACATCATCATGCAATGATACAAACATATTTAAGATGAAAATAAGACATGCCAAAGCAGACGTCACGATAAACGTTAATAAAAAATAAAACAGGAAGCAAGATAATTCTATCAATGAGGTGGTCGCCTCATTAAGATGAGGTGATCGCCTCATTGATGAGGCGCCGCCTCATCAACAGGGGTTCTTATAATTTCGAGGCAAAAAAAGGTATGTAATGCACACATAAAAGGAAGACTCCTTAAAGGCCTATCAATAGGATGATCGCCTCATTGATGAGGTGATCGCCTCATTAATATTAAGCGATGCCTCTATGAAGAGGTGTCGCATGATCAACAAGTCGGCTCCGACTCTCAAAACATACAGACTTCTACTTTAAGTAACCAAACATGCATATACACACTCTGTAATCATTAAACTATAACTACATTCAAAAGTGTTCAAAGATCCATCAATAAAGTGAGATATCAAGCAAGAAACACTATAGATAAACCTAAAATGCACTAAGAACTTAGTCACACAAGCAAGAACTCATAAAATGATGCACATGTCTAGTTTAAGTGCAAGTTTTCTACTAAAAATGAGAGACCCTTAGAGATGTTTTTTATTGTGATCCTTATTAGGATGTGATCTCTACTTTTGACACAAGCTTCTTCCTTCTTCTGTTAGGAAAATGTGGACTTTTTCTTGCTTCCACCTCTCCTTCTTCCTTGAGGACATTTTTTTTTCTCTCTTTTTCTCTCTCTCTCTTTTCTTTTCCAGAGCTCCTCTCCCCTTTTTTCACCAACCTCCCCTTTCTCTCTCTTTTTTTCTCTTTTATTCCTTAGCTTCCCCATACCCCTAAGCCTTCTAGCCCATTATGAGCTTTTATAGCCTTTTTTCCTTCCTCAAAAATCTTTTTCTCACACAAGAAGCAGGTCTGGAAAGTGAGGCCCGCACCACTTAGTCGTCATGATTGCAACTGCATTGAATGCAGCTGCAAGTGGGCTGCCATAGAGGCGGTGCCTCATCGATGAGGCGATCGCCTCTGTGATGAGGCGATCATCTCATTACACTGAAGCGATGCCCCTTTGGCCTGAGCCTACGTTAGGCCAGGCGGGCTTGGGCCAAAGTTTGGATAGTTGGGCTCGATTTTGGATTTTTCAGGCTTTGGGTTTTCAAGTCCAATTTTCACTAGAGATTTAGGCTTCATTCCCATGTCCAAGTTCCATATTCTCATCATTGGGCTTGACAATGGGCTGGGCAAACTGAGCAACCCCAAATCGTCCCCTAACACAAGTCGACCGAATCGGGTGTCTACACATGTTTATTAGACAGGTCACACGATTAGCCTGTAACCCATTTAAACACATATAAACCTGTTTTGACATATATATAAATGTAGTCTTAATATTATTACAATTTTGATATATAATATTTAGTTTAATGGTAAGCAAATAAAATTGAAAATTACATATATAATAAAAATATCAAAGTTCTATGATTCAGTATCAACTAATATTAATAATAAAAAATTTCATAAATTTAGTGTGAGGTATTATTTGATAATTTAAGTAGATAATTTTAATCTAAATAATTAGATTTACATTAAGTATTCGTCAATTAGATTTATATCAAGTATTAGGCTCAAATAAATACTATATAATACTACTTCATTATTAAGTTAGATTTCAACTATGTGTATAGTTTTAGTATGTAATATTACTATTAAGTAGAAATAAATTATCATTGTTATTTTATATATTGTAAAATAATTTAACATTTTATATGAAGTTTAAAATATTGTAATGATCTTTAGAATTTGTATGGATGTTTAAACTCAAATTATTATTTAGGATTTGTATGTTTAATTTTTTTTTTAATTTGGTATTAAATGTGTTAAACATGTCAAAACGTATCAGTGTTAAATGTGTCAAAATGTATCCATATTAAATGTGTCAAAATATGTCCATATTAAATGTGTCAAAACGTATCCTTGTTAAACGTGTTTTAACACATTTAAACATGTATATGTTAAACGGGTTAAACGGATCGTGTCGTGTAACCCATAAATTAAATGTATCCGTGTTTGGGTTTATAAGTTTGATTAATTAAATGGATCATATTCGGATTAGCCATATTTATATTATTATCATGTCTCGACACGACCCGTTTATAACCCGCTTACAATGTCAGCTCTATTTACAACCCTACTTAAATGTGAATTTGCTTTCTAAAAATCTTTTTTAGTGCTAGAAGATTTAATTAGTTTGAATATTGATTTAAATATTGTATAATAGGCTAATTATGTCCAATTTCTCATCAAATTGAAAATTTTATTTTAAAAATTTTATTTGTATTATTCACTTCATATTTTTTTTTTCGGTCGAAGTATTATTCACTTTATTTCATTTTATGTTTGTTAGTCAATTTCTTACTTCCTGTATAAAAGGTATTTCACCCATTTTTGGAATGATTTATTAACTTTTTTTTTTTAACTTTTCATCAAAATTACGACAAAATGAGAACAAAAAGAATGAAAAGTAAAACCCCGTAATTTTCTCTTCCTTAAAAAAAAAAAAAAAAAAAAAAAAAAAAAAAAAAAACTTCAAAGTTTCTAAAAGGTACCCTATAGTCCTTATTAATTAATTTGTTGTCAAAATGTAGTTGGAGTAATTTTAACTGCTTAAGATATAAGGTTGTTTTAGAAATATTATATTTTTTAATACAATGACAAATTGAACTCCACTAACTAATTATGCATTCATTTTTCACCAAAAATATGAAAATAAAAATATTATATTTCTAAAATTTATATTTAACATATTACAATTAAGAAAATTTTTTGTCAAATGATACCTTTAAAATTTAACTCTTTATTATATGAGATTTTATTATTTTATATTACATTTATGTTTTTTTTAATCTTTTTACTCAGTCATTGATTCATATTTATTAGAAATAAAAAATTGATTTAAAAGGGGAGAAATTGGTAGAACATAAAGGCCAAGAATGAAGAAGAAATAACTATTAATCCAACTAAATCTAAAATGACTTAGAATTAACCATTTAATTGGCAGGACTTTTTGTGAGAGAAAATATTAAGTTTATATTAATTTTATATTCATTGAAGATAAAAAAAAAAATCTTGATGAACAAAATAATATATAAAAAGTATAATAAATAAGTATCGAAATAAACTCCCACTTAAAATGTGAAATTGTTTAGTGTTATTTTGCAATTACATTGATAGGATTGTTTTAATTTACAATTTAATGATCTATTGAACAATTTTTATACCTCATTTCATAGTGTTGAATTGACTCTATGGATTTAATTGAAACTGATTGCAGAAATATCAACAAAAGTTTTACAACAAAGAGAATTATAAACTCTACAAATTATAACTACTAAAATTTTATAAATAGATTAAACTAAGAATTCTATAAAAAAAGATTCAAAATTTTTTTTAAAAAAAATCTGTATTTATTACATGCAAAAAAATAAAAATATATAAATAAGAATATAAAATAACAATGAATAACCATTTTTAATCTAAAAATCATCGATGGTGGCCAAAAACGAAAATATTTAATAAAAAGACCTTAATTGGTCTGACTTGAATATTAATAAGTTTGCAAAAGGTAATGGAAGAAAATCGGATCAAACCTACGAAAATTAGAAAGAAATAAATTTAAGAAAAAGTGAAATGGATGTAATATGGAGTCAACAAATGGAGGTCATAATAATTATTCTTATATAATGAATATATTTAAAAGGTTAATCGTTGTAGATTTTATGCGGTCTTTATGATAATTAATGATCTAATTGTATTTGTTGTACTTATTAAAAATTGAGTTGATAATTAAAAAAATTCATTATTATTAAAAATTGTAGATTTAATATTGGACTATTGAGTAAATTTTTCCTTAAGTTCAAAAACATTTATATTTATTGCACTTGATTTAGTGTATAATTTTTTTAAAGCTGCAAGCTGCAAAATATCTCAATTTGCTCCTAAGAACACAAATTGAATCAAAAGTAATTTATCATGCCAATTAGATTCAACGTAAGTAATACTATTAACAAGAATTATCGTCTCTATAGCAAGTAATTTATAAAGAAAATTACATATAAATATTTTGTGATTTTATTATTTTATTTCTAAACTTTTTGTGATTTCTATTTAGTACTTTGTAATTTTATTTTATTTTTATTATTATGAAATATGTGATTAATAATATTTATAATTTCTTTTTTCTCAAACATTCAAAAATCTAAAATTTTATATCATTTGACAAAAAAGAAAAGACAAATCTAATTCTAAACGGTAATATTAACAAAACAAGAAATTTAAAAAAAAAAATCTTATTTTCATTTTTTTTAAAATGTATAAACACTATAAAAATGATACTTTTACTTATTTAAAGTTAGTTTTGAACGTTAATTATATATATATATATATATATATATATTTTTTTTTTTTTTCTTTTTGAGAAAGGTCGATTTATAATAACTTGAATTAGAGGTAAAGTCATCCATTACATCACTTAAGGCACATAATTATGACAAAAAATTATGAGAAGATTATAAAGTCCACTTAGCTAGCTTATGAGCCACTATGTTGCACTGTTGAAGCAATAAGCCAGGTGTAGAATTTTTTTTAACTAGACCATGGACAGAAAAATCATCACTTTTTAAACATAGTCAAGAGATCATAGGAGGGAATCAGATTCACAAATCACTTTAGTCAAACCAAAACTCACCGCAATAGATAGGCCATAAAGAATTCCTTAAGCTTCTACTTCTTCAACATGAAAGTGAAAGAAGAAATAAAACCAACAGAGAACAAAACCTATGAAAGAGAATTCTTATCAACCACATCAATACTCGAAATATTAGTGCAATCCTCCATGGCCACATTCGAATTAATTTTTATAGTACCCAAAATAGGAGCTTTCCACTGAGGCACAATAGAAATTCTAGTGGATCAAATCCTAGGAGCATACCTATGATAATGAAATTCATTAAATTTTCGTTTCATAGAGAGGGCCAACTCATCAGCCAAAATACCAGTCTCACCCAACCTAATTTGGTTTCGGTTAAACTAAATGCACTACCATATATAAACAATGAGTTCAACATCAAGCATAAAACACTGAGACCGAAGTTGAGAATAAAACTCCATCATTGAAGTTTCCCTGATTCGATTCACATAAACCTCTAAAGAGCACAATCTCTAGATATTATGAACCTAAGAACAGGACTTAATTAAATGAATTTCAGTTTCAACCTCATGTCCACATAAAAAAAAAACATATAAGATTCACTTAGACTCCTTAGTAACAAAAATTAGAACAAATAAGCAGAGATTTATGAAGGCAACCATAGGAACAATATAACCTTAGGAAGAAGGTTTAACCTCTAAATAGATTTCCATAATTGGCGATAAGTATTATGCGAAGAAGATGAAGGCACTGAACATGTATTTATCAAGCGAGCCACATAATACCACATTTTAACTGAATAGACCCCATTACAAGTCTTAGTCCAGTAAAATAAATCTTACGGGAGATAGTTACTTAATAGAATATTTAGGATGGCAAAAGCTTCAAAGGGTAAAAAAACCTAACGAACCAAATTGACTTCCTATCTCTTAAACTCATAGTCAATAAACTTATTAACAAAAGCATTAGAAGGAAGGGCATAAGAACTAAAAAAGTCATGCCATTAACCCTTGGAATCCATTTATCATGCCACATAGTAACAAAATTCCCATCACTAATTCTCCAACAAGAACCTGCTATAAGTACATCTCTCATTCCCAAAATGCTCCTCCACATATAGCTTGGCTTATAACTAGAATTTGCCTCTAAGAAAAAACTTCAAGGGTAATACTTAGCCTTCAAAAGATAAGAATAATGAGACTTTAGGGTAGAAATTAATCTCCACCCTTGTTTAGTTAAAAAAGCTTTGTTGAAGTCCCCAATATGCCGAAACCCCAAGCCTCCTTTAGCCTTTAGCTTTATTAAGTTTTCCCAACTAAGCTAATGAATTATCCTTGAGTTTGACATATCACTCCACTAAAATTGATAAATCATCCTTTGCAATTCCTCATAAAAAGTTTGAGGCAGTAAAAAATAACTCATGATATACTAAGGAATAGCCTGAGCAATTGACTTGATGAAGATTTCTTTTCTTACACTACTTAAAAACTTCTCTTTCCAACCGTTTAATTTCTTCCACAATCTCTCTTTAAGAAAGCTAAAAATGGTTTTTTTTACTTACCAATCAAAGTAAGTATCCCAAGATACTTTGCATTTCGATAAACTTCTTTAATGCCAAGTAAATCACACAATTACCTTTTTTTTTTTAATCCACCTTCTGATTGAAAGAAGCCTCTGTCTTGTCAAAATTAATACACTGACCAGATTCACTCTCATAGTTAGATAAAATCTATTTAAGAATAAAACATTCAGAATAAGTGGCTCGCACGAAGGAAACACTATTATTTGTATAGAATAAGTGTGGAATAGTTGGGCTTTATCTACACACTTTTAACTGGATGAATAGAACCATAATTGACTACTTTTCTCAATATAGAAGATAACTCTTCAGCACATAATAAAAATAAATAAGGAGAAATAAGATCTCTTTGGCGAAGACCTCTACTAGGTTTAAGAAAACCCCTGGTATGACCATTAATATGGAATAAGAAAGTAATAGAATTTAAGTAAGACATAATTAAATCAATAACGTGGCTGAAAAAGCCATGTGCAACATTACTTGCTCAAGATATTTCCATTCAACCTGATCATATGCCTTGCTCATATCAAGCTTTAATGCCATTACCCTTTTTTTTTAATTTTAATGTTATGCTTTATAGAATGAAAGATCTCAAATGCCATAATAGCATTATCAGTAATTAAGTGCCTAGGAACAAAAGCACCTTGGGCTTTAAAAATGATAGAAGGCAATACTACTTTTAATCAATTGGCTAAAGTCTTATAAATTATTTTGTAGATCACATTATAAAGAATAATGGGTTAGAGGTCTTTAACAGAAGATGGGGTTTTAACTTTTGGAATTAAAGTCACAGCACTGGTGCCATTTACTAGGAAGAACCAACCCAAGCCTTTAAAGGCGGAGGAAAAGAACTTTCTAACTATTATGCATGGCCTATCTTCCTTTTATAGATAAGTGTAAAGAGACTCAAGAAGTGCATTTGATAGTAGTAAATGGAGAGGCAAAAAGTAGAGATTTAGTTGGGGATCAAATTCTAATGGAGGTGCAGACTTTATTGAAGGAATTTATTGATGTCACTCCCAAGGATTTACCTATAGGGTTACCTCCAATACGGGATATACAACACCATATAGATTTGATTCCAGGTGCTTTTCTTCCTAACCTACCTCATTATAGGATGAGTCCTGTAATATCCCGTGTTTTTAAAATATTTTTATACTGTACCGGGATATGCAGTGTTAATAATTTTTATACATTATATGATATTTTTATGAGTTAATATGTATTTAAAACCTATTTTAATTACTGTGTATTATTTTTAGTGTTTTACGTAAAATTTTCCCGGAACTTGCATTTTCGGGAAAATTTTCACGTAAACAATGTATTATTAATTATTTTAAATGTATTTTCGGACTTGCATAAACTCATGCGTATTTTTAAATTATAAAATAAAGTCTGTGTGTGTATATTTATTTAATTAGGGTTTATTATTACCCTAATATTTTATTAATTATTTATTTGTTTTATTGTTATTTAATTAATTTTATTTAGTATAAATTATTAAAATATTAGATTTTATGTGTGTGGTGTATATTTGATGTGTGTAATTTAATATTATTTTATTATATAGTGTAAAGTATATATATATATATACATATATACATCAAAAATAAAAAGAATTGGAAAATTACCATTTTGCCCCCCCAGTCTTCTTCTTCCTCCCAACCGATTCTCCTCGCCGTCCGGACGCCTGTCACGCCGTTTCTTCACCGTGGGTGTACCGTCCGGTGTGCCACCGCCTTCCCCAACCATTTTCGCCGCCTGAGGTAGCCGTTTTCGGTGCCTGGAAGTTGATTTTGGCCGGAGAAGCCGAAAATCGATCCATCGTCGATCACGTCGATTCCGGCCACCGTTTTCAACACTGCCGGTCTCTTTCTTCTCCTTGAGCTCCGATGAGTGTGATTCTAGCTTTGGTTTGAGCTAAAATGGTTTAGATTTGCATAGGTTTCGAATTTTCAATTTCGGTCACATTAGGGTTTTTGATTTTTTTGAGCTTCGAATTGATTGATTAATGAAAACTCCCTTCACAAATGTTGTTCCTAGTAGCTTAATCTACATGTATGAATTTTTTTAGAATTTTTGGAGATTTTTTGGATTTTTGGGTATTTTTGAATATTTTAATATTATTTTCTAATTTTCGGAAATTAATTATTTAAATTATGAAATTGGAGTTTATGGTTGAATTAGGTGTTGAAATGAATTATAGGAATTTATTTGGAATTTTTATGAATTTCTAAGTATTTATTTTGAATTATTGAAGTTTATGTGATTTTGAGAAATTAGGGTTAAATGTGTTTTTATTTGAATTTAATTGGTTAATTGAGATTAATTATTAATATTATTGATAAATATATTGAGAAAATTAATTTTGGATAATTGTATAATTTTTGGTGAATTTTTGAAGTAATTTAAGTATATTTATATATATAGGGGTATTTTGGTAATTTTACCCTAAATTGTCTAAAAATGTAATTTAATTGGTTTTAATAATTATTTAAGGTAAAAAAATTATTTCTACAAAATATTTGGTATTTTTAACTAATTAAAACTATTTTTCGTGAATTATTTTCAATTATATATATAATATACGGTTTTTCTAATAAAATGAGTTTTATTCGGTTTTTACAGTGTTTTAAGGTTAATTATGTAATTTCTACCTATGAGATGTATTTCTAGGTTTCAAGGATATTTTTGGTATATCTGGAATTATTCTGTGTTTGTGGACCCCGATCGGTGGACTGTAGTTTGGAGTCCGACCGTGGGATTTTGATTATGCCTTGTGTAGTTTTTCGAAGTGTGTTTCTTTGCAGGGTCGGCTCTACTCTTTTGAGTAGAGAGATGTCCGTTTTACAGGGGAGGTTCTGTCGGATTTTCGGTAGAATTCTCGTAAAACGTGATGTTCAGTCGAACCCTAATTCTGTTTTCGTATTTTAATACTCTAGATTGAATTCTAAGATTTCTGTTAGGTTTATTCTGATGTCGATTATTTATTGCTTGTTTAGTTGCGCCGAGATCGAGGGCTAGTGGACCAGGCCCGTCGGACCTGTCTCGTGGAGCGCATTAGGTGAGTTACTATACTATATATATATACTTAGGATGCATGATTTAGAAATGCATGTTTTATGTTGATTAAATATGCATGAATAATTTGATTATTTCTTAAGTTTACATTAAGTATATTTTTGGTTTATTTTTGGTATATATTAAATTATATGCATGTTTTGTGAATAAAATATATTTAAAATGTTTTTAAATATATTTCTAGCTTAAGTTATAATTTGATTGAATTCATTTGACATATATATACTCGAAATATACCTGGTTTACTTTTGGTATATTTCCGATATATATATATGGTTTATATTGCTATTTCATTTACATTCATGCATCATTTATTTTTGTGAATGAATGTTTTACATTATTAATGATGAAGGATATCAATAGAACGTGCTACCTAGTGGGCAGCACTAGGACCTAGTACGTACCGGTACGCCTATAGTATTTAGGCTATAATACTAACTTATTTGTGGATATTGATTTAATGTGATTATTGATATGTGAGATGTGGTTTGTGGGTGTGATTGCTGGAGCTCGGTTGACCAAGTGTCTCGGGGCCAATCACACTGGCAGTCAGACTGCTGGAGCTCGGTCGACTTAGTGTCTCGGGGCCAGTCTACTGTTCAAATGGATTAAGTGGATATATTTGGAATAAGTGAGCCTGTATGGCTAGAGTGTTGTTTAACACTATTTTTCGAGGTTGCGATATTCTAGGGTTCTATGTGATCCTTCATAAAAGATGATTTTCAGACAAAATATAAAAATGATTTTTCTACATCTGTATGAATTTGCCTGTATATATACATATTACATATATATCGTTGATTGTATGCATTATCACTTAGTGTGTATGTATATATATTATAGTAATTCACTCAGTAAGGTCTGACTCCCCTCCGTTGACTATTTTTCAGGAGAGTCAACTTCTTCAGACCTCAGTAGCAGGTCGATACGCCGGATTTCTTCCGCCCCGGCTTCTTTATGTAAATTGTCTACTTGAGTCTTATTTATTTTATCTAGACACTGCAGTAGTTGTGAATTAAAGTATTGGATTTCATGTATTTTATTTAAAGAGATGTATTATATTGAAACTGGATTTGTATTAAAAAGATTATATATCTATGGGACGAGATTTTGATTTAAATCGAGTTGATATGGATAATATTATGATTTTATGATTTTATGATTTTTATTTTTCGCTGCATATTATATTGTTACTGTTATTATGGCATGATTTATTTTATTTTTAGGCTTGCTACGAGTTCCGGATTCGAAAGAATTCCCGTTCCCTAGCGCCGGTCATGGCCCTTGTTTTGGGTCGTGACAAAGTTGGTATCAGAGCGGAGTTATGTGTCAGGGCTTAGTTGTGTGAGTTGTGGCCCTAGTTTTAAAGTTGTGTTTTCGGTTGGACTACTACAGTGTATTAGGTTTGAGTATGTCTTGATAAGTATTCATTGCTGTAGTTTTTCAGCGTTATTCCTCCGTTGTCTATTTTGTCTGAATTTTTTCGTTTGTCTTTTCAGAATGAGGAGGCGAGCGCGTGTCGCTCCACCGGTCGTTGAGGCCGAGGATGATGAGTCTTTTCAGGATGAGGTTTTACCTCCTGAGCAGCCAGTTAGACGTAGAGGTCGTGGCAGAGGTAGACCTCGAGGAGCGGCAGGTCGCCGTAGGCAGAGAGAGTTACAGGACGAGGAGCCTGTTGAGCCTGAGTTTGATGTTCCTATTCCTCCAGTTGTTCAGCCTGTTCAGCCTGCCTATCAGCAGGGTATGTCTGACCCTGAGGCAGCTTTGTTCTATGCCCGAGTTGGCAGGATTGCTTTTGATGGTACTTCTGATCCTTTAGACTTTCTGCATGCGATTGAGACTAGGACTCGGACTGCTCATACTGAGTACCAGCGGATCATGATCGTTGAGTTATCGATTGAGGGACCAGCCTTAGATTGGTTCATTCAGATGATCCAGCCTTATATGATGACGATGACATGGGCTCAGTTTCGAGAGCGATTTATGAGGAGATTCTGTCCAGAGGCTCTTCGTTTGAGTTATCATCTTCGTTTGACTAGTATTTCTCGTGGAGATCGATCTGTAGAGGAGTACACCCGAGAGTTTCTTCGTCTGGGTAGATATGCTGAGGATCTGATGCGAGATCAGTATTTCGCAGTCACTACGTACGTTACTGGCTTGGGTTCAGCTTTTGCTGGTATGCCTACAGCAGGTCTTACTCTGGAGTCCGTGATTGAGCTAGCTAAGGAGATCGAGCTGAGGTTAGTTAGGCAGGGAGCGATGCCTGATTATTACCAGTTGGGAGTTCAGTCGAGTGGATTGCAGGCTACTCCATATTCGAGTTTTCATGTTGGATCGAGTAGTCAGCAGCGAGGTTCGACTCAGCAGAGTTAGAGACAGCAGCAGCGAGTGCATTGGAGCAGTAGACATGGCCGTGGAGGTCAGCGTAGATCATTCAGATTTGGGTCAGGTGCTTCGAGCAGCAGCAGTGGTCGTAGTTCTGGATCAGCGGCCAGTGTTTGTCAGACTTGTGGTAGAGTCCATCAGGGACCGTGTTATCTGACACCATTGACATGCTTCAGATGCGGGCAGACAGGACATTTTGCCAGATCGTGTCCTTATTCCGAGTATCAGCAGCAGCAGATTCCACGATTCCCACAGCAGTCGATTGCTAGTGCAGCACCCATGCCATTTTAGTTACCACCAGCCCAGCATCAGAGTTCCACTCAGTTTGTTCCTCAGCAGAGTCATGGTAGAGGTACTAGAGGAGGTGCCAGAGGTGTTGGCCAGACTTCTACCAGTCAGCAGGGAGGTCGAGGTCAGGCTAGAGTTTTTCATCTGACTCAGCAGGATGCTTAGGCATCTAATGCAGTCGTGGCAGGTATTGTTTCTGTTTGTTACCTGGATGCATGGGTTTTATTTGATCCGGGTGCCACGCATTCGTTTGTTTCTCCTATTTTTGCTTCTAAATCTTGTTGGCAAGCTTCGAGGATGGCTTTTCCCTTGTCTGTTGCCACTCCTCTGAGTGATTCCTTGGACGCCGATATTATTCTTTCTGGTTGTCCAGTTCTCATGGGAGATAGAGAATTACCGGCTGATTTGATTTTGTTGGATGTGATGGAGTTTGATGTTATTTTGGGAATGGATTGGTTATCTCAGCACTTTGCCGTGGTAGATTGTAGGAATAAGGAGGTGACTTTTAGAATTCCTGGTGAAGTAGAATTTAAGTTTGTTGGTGATAGGAGTTCAGCACCTCAGAATCTTATTTCTGCTATTACGGCTAGGAAGTTGTTAAAGAAAGGTTGTCAGGGATATTTGGCATTGGTCAGGGATACGTCAGTGGAGAAGTTGTCACTCATAGATGTTCTGGTTGCTTGTGAGTTTCCTGATGTTTTTCCCGAGGAGTTGTCAGGTTTACCACCTCACAGAGAGATTGAGTTCTGTATAGATGTGGTTCCAGGTACTACTCCTATATCTATGCCACCCTATCATATGGCTCCTACAGAGTTGAGAGAGTTGAAGGAGCAGTTGCAAGAGTTATTGGATAAAGGTTTTATTAGACCTAGTGTTTCTCCTTGGGGTGCACCAGTCCTGTTTATGAAGAAGAAGGATGGTACCCTGAGACTGTGCATTGACTACAGAGAGTTGAATAAGGTGACAATGAAGAACAAGTATCCTCTCCCGAGGATAGATGATTTATTTGATCAGCTTCAGGGTGCACAGTTCTTTTCTAAGGTTGATTTGAGGTCGGGTTATCATCAGTTGCGGATTAGTGAATCCGATATTCCTAAGACAGCATTCCGCACTCGATATGGTCATTATGAGTTTCTGGTGATGTCTTTTGGTTTGACTAATGCACCAGCAGCTTTTATGGATTTGATGAACAGAGTATTCAGACCGTATGTGGATCAGTTTGTGGTAGTCTTCATTGATGATATACTAGTATATTCGAGGAGTATGGAAGAGCATGTATATCACTTGAGGATTGTACTGCAGACACTGAGAGATCATCAGCTTTATGCTAAATTCTTGAAGTGTGACTTTTGGATGGAAAGTGTTTCTTTTCTTGGACACGTAGTGTCTAAAGAAGGTATTCAGGTTGATCCACAGAAGATTGAGGCAGTATCTGAATGGCCTAGACCTACTTCTATTACGGAGATTCGAAGTTTTCTGGGTTTAGCCGGGTATTATAGGCGGTTTGTGCAGGATTTTTCCAGGATAGCAGCCCCTATGACTCGCTTGACTCAGAAGAATGTTAGATTCGAGTGGTCAGAAGCTTGTGAGAATAGTTTTCAGTTGTTGAAGGAGAAGTTGACCACAGCGCCAGTGTTAGCTTTGCCTAATAGTGTGGATAAGTTCACAGTTTACTGTGATGCCTCTAGAATTGGTCTTGGTTGTGTGTTGATGCAGAATGGAAGGGTGATAGCCTATGCTTCGAGGCAGTTGAAGAAGCATGAGCAGAACTATCCTACACATGATCTTGAGATGGCTGCAGTGATTTTTGCTTTGAAGATTTGGAGACATTATTTGTACGGGGTGACTTGTGAGATATTTACTGATCACAAGAGCCTTAAGTACATTTTCCAGCAGCGAGATTTGAATCTGAGGCAGAGAAGATGGTTGGAATTGTTGAAGGATTATGATTGTGAGATTCTTTACCATCCGGGTAAAGCTAATGTAGTAGTAGATGCCTTGAGTAGGAAGTCCTCAGGTAGTCTTGCTCACATCGGTGTTGAGAGAAGACCATTGATCCAGGAGTTGCATTTGTTGGTGGATCAAGGTCTGATGATGAAGATTAGTAGATCAGGTGGACTGCTAGCTCAGTTTAAAGTGCGATCTGTACTAAGGGATAGGATTAAAGCAGCTCAGAGCCGAGATCCTATTCTGGAAGAGCTTGCAGAGAATGTCAGATCAGGGAAGTTCACTGATTTCACACTCGATGATGATGGTGTGTTGTGGATCAGTGGTAGATTATGTGTTCCAGATGTGGATGACTTGAGAGAGGAGATTTTAGAGGAAGCACATTCTACAGCCTACAGCGTTCATCCAGGTGTTACTAAGATGTACCACAGTATCAGAGATCTATACTGGTGGGATGGATTGAAGAAAGATGTCGCTGATTATGTTGCTAAGTGCTTGACGTGTCAGCAAGTGAAAGCCGAACATCAGAAGCCTTCTGGGAAGCTTCAGCCTTTTCCTATTCCCGAGTGGAAGTGGGAAAGGATAGCTATGGATTTTGTGGTAGGTTTACCTCGTTCGAAGGATGGATACGATTCCATCTGGGTGATCATAGACAGGTTGACAAAGTCTGCACATTTCTTGCCTGTGAAAGCCACATATTCAGTTGCTAGATTGGCAAAGTTGTGTGTGAAGCATATTGTGTGCCTTCATGGAGTACCTGTGTCCATTGTATCAGATAGTGGTTCGGTGTTTACTTCTCGTTTTTGGCAGAAGTTGCAAGAAGCGATGGGCACTAGGTTGGATTTCAGTACTGCTTTTCATCCTCAGACAGATGGTCAGTCTGAGAGGACGATCCAGACACTGGAAGATATGTTGAGGATGTGTGTCTTGGATTTGGGAGGTAGCTGGGATGATCATTTATCGCTTGTTGAGTTTGCATATAATAACAGCTACCATAGCAGTATTGGTATGGCACCGTATGAGGCATTGTATGGAAGGAAGTGTAGATCCCCGTTGAGTTGGGATGAGATTGGTGAGAGAGCTTTGACTGGATCAGAGATGGTTCAGGATGCTGCAGAGAAAGTCACCGTGATCAAGCGCAGATTAGAGACCGCAGTTAGTAGACAGAAGAGTTATGCGGATCCTAGGCGCAGAGATGTGGAGTTTCAGGTTGGAGATTTCATTTTTCTGAAAGTATCTCCGATGAAGGGTGTGATGAGATTTGGCAGGAAGGGTAAGTTAGCACCGAGATACATTGGACCGTTTGAGATTCTGGAGAGAGTTGGCACTGTTCCATGTCGGTTGGATTTGCCTCCGAGTATGTCACAAGTGCATCCAGTGTTTCATGTATTTTATTTAAAGAGATGTATTATATTGAAACTGGACTTGTATTAAAAAGATTATATATCTATGGGACGAGATTTTGATTTAAATCGAGTTGATATGGATAATATTATGATATTATGATTTTTATTTTCCGCTGTATATTATATTGTTACTGTTATTATGGCATGATTTATTTTATTTTTAGGCTTGCTATGGGTTCCAGATTCGAAAGAATTCCCGTTCCCTAGCGCTGGTCATGGCCCCTGTTTTGGGTCGTGATAAGTCCTAAGGAGAATGAAATCGTAAAAGAGAAGGTAGAAGAGTTATTAAGTAAGGGGCATATTCAGGCTAGCATGAGCCTATGTATAGTTTCGACTTTATTGATGCCTAAAAAAGATAGGAGTTGGTGGATGTGTGTTAATAGTAGGGCGATCAACAAAATTACTATTGGATTTAGATTTCCTATTCCAAGGTTGGATTATATACTTGATTAGTTGAGTGGAGCAGTTGTGTTTAGCAAGATTGACCTGAGAAATGACTATCATCATATAAGAATCCATCCAGGTGATGAGTGGAAGACAACATTCAACATAAGAGATGTGATATATCAATGGTTAGTCATGCCTTTTAGGCTAATAAATGCTCCTAATACTTTCATGCCACTTATGAATTGGGTACTATAAGCTTTCTTGGGTAAATTTATAGTTATTTATTTTGATTTATAATAAATCAAGGGAGGAGCATATTGAACACCTTAAAGAAGTGTTTAAAGTGTTGAGGAAAAATAAATTATATCCAAACTTGAAAAAATGTGTTTTCATGAGAGATAGTTTGTTATTTCTTGGCTATATGGTGAGTAGTAAGGGAATTAAAGTAGGTGAAGAGAAAGTGAAAGCTATTAGGGAATGGCCTACCCCCAAAGAATGTGAGTGATGTAAGGAGCTTCCATGGATTAGCAACATTTTATAGGAGGTTCATTAAACATTTCAGTAGTATTTTTGCACTTATTACTGAATGTTTGAAGAAGGAAAGGTTTCGATAGGGTAAGAAGTAAAAGAGTAGTTTTGCTTTGATTAAAGAGAAGTTGAGCATATCACCTGTCTTAGCATTACCAGATTTTAAGAAGTTATTTCAGGTACAGTGTGATGCTAGTGGAGTAAGCGTAAGGGCTGAGGCCAGTAGCTTTCTTTAGTGACAAATTATGTGAAGCTAAGCGTAAATGGGCTACCTGTGACAAAGAATTTTATACTATTATGAGGGCTTTAAAAACTTGGGAGCATTATCTTATAGCCAAGGAGTTCATTCTCTATACTAATCATCAAGCTTTGAAGTATTTAAGTACACAGAAGTAGATTAAGAGTGATATACATACTAGGTGGTCAGCTTACATAAAGAAATTCCCTTATAAGCTTCTCTATAAATTGGGACAATAAAATAAGGTGGCAAATGCATTGAGTCTATGGGTGGTTTTGATGAGAACCTTGAGTTGGGAGATAGTGGGTTTTGAAATGTTAAAGGAATTATATGTAGATGATAATGATTTCAAGGAAATATGAGCTAGTTATGTGAGGAAGCATTCATATGATGATTTTTATGTATATGATGGGTTTCTCATGAAGAGTGGGCAACTTTGTCTTCCTTGCACTTCTCTTCATGAGAAGGTCATAAGAGACCTGTATGGTGGTGGTTTAGCAGGTCATCTTAGAAAAGATAAAACCATTGAAGCTATAAATGAGAGGTAATATTAGCTTAGATTAAGAAGGGATATGACTAATATTATGTCTAAGTGTTATGTATGTCAAAAGGTGAAGGGTCAAACACAAAACATAAGGTTGTACATGCCATTGCTTATTCCCAATGCTATATGGGAGGATCTTTCTATGGACTTTGTGTTAAGTTTGCTACGAATTCAATGAGGCATGGATTTTATGTTTGTTATGGTTAATAGATTTTCCAAGATGGCATAATTTTTACCTTGTAAGAAGTTAGGAGATGCATATTCTATGGCCAAACTATTTTTTATAGAGGATGTGATATTGCATGGAGTGCTAAAAACCATTACATCTGATTGTGACACTAAGTTCCTTAGTCACTCTTGGATTACTCTTTGGAAGCTATTTGACTCATCGTTGTACTTCAGTACTATAATACATCCACAAACAGATGGTTAGACGTAGGTGGTTGATAGGACTTTGGGTAATCTTATTCAGAGTATTTGCATGGATAGACCAAAGCAATGGGATTTTGCCATAGCACAAACAGAGTTTGCCTATAACAACGTCATTCATAGTGCGATAGGTAGATCTCCATTTTCCATTGTGTGCATGAAGTGTCCTAATTATGCTTTAGATTTAGTGAAGCTTCCAAAGGTACTTGGTCTTCGAGTAGCAGCTGGTGATTTGGCAAAGCAAGTGCAAGAGGTACAAGCAAATGTCAAGAACAAGTTATATAAAGCTAGTGCAAAGTACAAGATAGAGGCAAACAATCATAGACAGTTCAAGGTGTTTGATGTTAGAGATTAGGTGATGGTGTTAATGCAAGGCTCAAATGCAAGGTGATTATAACAAGCTTCAACAAATAATGTATGAACCATTCAAGATTGTTAGGAAGATTAACAACAATACTTATATGGTTGACTAGCCATGTTGGATGGGAATTTTAAAGACCTTCAATGTTGTTGATCTTACTTTGTTTCAACCAGATATGAGTCTTGGATATCCAAAAAATAACTCGAGGACGAGTTCTTTGCAAGTGGACGCGGAGCGTTCAATTAAGCATTGAACACAATCGTGCACAACATACAATATTTTTTTTAAAAATTACGTGAATTCTTTATTTTGGTTGTTTTGGAATATTATTTTATTTCTATTTTACCCATATTATGCCTAAGGTATAAATAGATGTTTTAAGGTTTGTTTTAGGGACTTTATCACTTTTATCAAAATTTCCAATTAAAATTAAAGTTTTTGCTTTAAATGTTCTCTATATTGAGAATTGGTCTCTAGATTGAGACATGTTTACTCTTGTTGATTAATCGTGTGTTGATCAATCACGCTACATGTTGCATCATAACTTTGGCCTTACCTATAGAGAAACATAATATTTTAATAATCAAGGATTCTTTTCAACAGAAAAAAAAAAAACTATTTAATTCCTAAATAAAAGTCAAATCCTTGTTAGGAAGGATTTCCTTGACTTGACCATAAAGTATATCACCAAAAAAATTTCAAGGCATATATTTAACATAAACAATTCTACAAGATAAAAAAGTTAAAATTAAAAATAAATTTTACAAAATTTTCATTTAAATCAAACATATTTACTGAAATTTGTAAATGAATTCCATACAATTTTGTAAAATTTATTTTAACCAAACACATTTTTAGTAATATTCAAAATGATATGAATCAAATTTTAAGTTAAAAATAAATAAAATTTTAAAATATTTAATTTATGAGCACTATAACTTTTAAATTAAAATAGAATATAAAAATTATTTTTTTATTTTATTTAACATAATGGTCATTTTAATTTAAAATGTATAACTAAAAAATTATATTAGATTGAATGTAATTATAATTAGAAAATAAATTAAGATTGAAATTATAAAAATAAAATGTTAGAACAAAATTAGAAATATACAAAAACAAAAAAAAAGATCAAAAGTTTTTTAATCATTTGCCCATTAAAATAATTAGCTCAAGGAGTTAATAAGAATATTCAGTTAAAAACTAGTTAGAAAGAAGACTTTGACCTTTTAGCAGGGCTTTTATTCTGTGGTCTGTAGGCAGCCGATGGCACTCGACATTTACACCGACCCATTTCTTCTTCAATTAAACTCCTATTTTTTTCCTCCTCTAAAACCCATTACCCTTCAAACTTGTCTGTCTCTCTAGAGTACATACAACCAACCCAGACAGGAAGCTGCAAGTGAAAGAAAAGAAGAGACTTTTGAACAGAATTACGATACCTTTATTTCTATTTTTTTTTTGTTCAACTCATTCCGAGTAAGGAAAAAATATATTTTTGTTTTTTTTTTCTTGATGTAATTTAGTATGCTGCATTAATATCGATGATTATTTGAAGAGATTTTTAGTGGGTTCCTGGCTTTTTTTTTTTTTTGGGGGGGGGGCGGGGGGGGGGGGGCGGCGGTTGTTTATCTTGTTCATGTGAATATGTGTGCATGCATGTGGTGGCGTTTTTAGCTTGCATTTATGTCATTTAACTCTTTGAAGAATTATTCCCAGTTTTTTTGTTCTGTTGTCTTCCTTCTTTTATTGGTTTGTCTTCTCTTTTCTTTTTCCTTCATTTTCTTCATCTATGGTTGTTATTTATTTATTTATTTTTTTGGTATACTTCTTTATAAATAACGGAGATCTTACATTGGTTTTTGTGTTATAGATTGGGTTTTTTTAGTTTTATAAATAAGATCTCTGGACTTTTTAGCGAGATCTTTCTTTCTTTCCCTCTTTTTATAGATGGAGTTGGACATATTATCATGTTTATCTTTAAAGTGAAAAAAAAAAAAAAAGCAAAAGAAACAGATATAAAAAATATAAGTCATAAGTTGGAACATAAAAGACGAGTCTGTGTGTAGGTCAACATTTAGACATTAGCAATATTTCTGTTGAATTTGTATTTTTTTAGTTTCGTTTTCAGTGTGTTTAAAATACTGATTTTGTTCATCCTTGAATTTTTTGATTAATGGAAATGGTTTTTTCATTTATTGGGGCATTCTTCTTCTTGTGATTATTATTATTATCTTTTTGCCAAAATTATTCTTTCACTCACTTTTTCTTCATTTGGCTTCAAGATATGGGGCCTTAGCTTAATGTTCTTAAGAAGTGTTGATGTGAAATTCATTGTCCATGTGGGTCATGCAGAGTTGGTTTTGATGTTGATGATCAGCTCTGATCTTGGAAATTTGTTGGTGGCCTGAGAAACGATGCCAAACCAGCAATGGTTTGCACTGCTAATGAATTATCAGCGTGGAAAGATTTTCCAAAGGGCCTCAAGGTTCTTCTCCTTGAGGAGGACAGCACTTCCGCCGAAGAGATAAAATCAAAACTTGAAGCAATGGATTATATTGGTTAGAGATCTTGATTTTCCCTTTTTGTTCCTGACCATTGTCTTTCCTGGATCAGAAATCTTAATTGCATTGTTAAATTTCTTCCACCCAACTTTTCTTATTTATTTAATTAATTTCACTAAAGGCATTTTATTTATTTAGCTTTAAATTTGTGTTTCCTAGGACTTAAAAATGATTGTGACTCAAGTCTATAAACTGGTATATAATATAAAGAGGAGTTAATGTGGTTGAATTATCAAATGTACCTTAAATAGGAATTTTTGTAACATTATGAAGTAAAGAGACAACAAATTATCTCTACCATATCTATTTTAATGCAAGAGGTGTAAGTGTAAAGTAGGTTGTATTTCAATAATTCTGTTATCAGTGGTTCAAAGCTGTTTTGGTCTTGATGGTGAAAATACAGAAAGTTACACTCCTTGTCTTGATGTGCTATAATTCCTTTTTCAGTTTGGCAAATTTCTAGCCATCTTTCCAACATCTTTTTGCAATTGATGTTGGATATTCTCTAACTGAAAATAGAATTGGGGGATTTCTGGAAAAATCTGATAATGTAATCTCATAACTACGTCTTAAGATCCCAATCCTGTAATTGTTTTTTTTTTATCAAGTTTAATAGAAGTTGTTTATTATTCTAATTCCATCGTTTATGCCTTTATTGATATGTTCTCTTCCACAGGACATTCTCTGTCTCTGTTTGTATTCTGACCTTTCTGTTTCTTTCAGTTTCTTTATTCTGCAATGAGAATGAAGCTATGTCAGCAATTTCAAACAAACCTGAAAGTTTCCATGTTGCTATTGTAGAGGTAATGACTTTAATGCATACTACAACTTCAATGTTTGGTAGATATATCAACATATTTTCAAATTAATGGTACACAGTTTTGAGAATGCTGTAGACCTTGAAGTGATAATTTGCAGCTATTTTTTTTATCCAATATTAGGGATTTGCAGTCTGACCTATAATACTTTTTTCCATCTGTCTTCCTAAATTGCAATTTCACTTCATCACACTGCATTAATTTTAAAACAATGTGGTTAATGGAGACTAAATCTTCCTTGTATTATTTAATATGGGAACAGGTAAACACAAGCAATAGCAATGGGAGCTTCAAGTTCCTTGAAACTGCCAAGGACTTGCCAACAATCAGTGAGTTTGGATACATCATCTAAATATCCCACACATATACATATGAATGTTTGCGTTGGTCTTCATTGCCCTTTGCCTTTTCTTTTAGTACCTTTTCCCCTTTTCATTTTGACCAGTTTCCTTGTAGAACTTTGATAAATGAACTTGGATATTCATTCATGTTAGTGTTGTTGGGAAAGTAATGCAATGTACTAACCAACTATACAGAGTGATTTTTGCAAGATCTTCTAATTAAGAATATAATTTTTTTCCATTTCAGTGACTTCTAACATTCATTGCCTGAGCACCATGATGAAATGCATAGCGGTAAGAACTAATCTTTGATACATTAGTCAATGGCTTGGCTTGTAACTTTATTTTACACTTGTTTCTGCCAAAAGTTTTGTCCTTTTCCATTTTAAAACTAATCTGTTTGGTTATGGAAATATGATTTACTTCCTCCATTTTCCTCCAGTTTTTTCTCTCTTTTTTTGGTCCTGGAATTCCTTGTGAGTTCAATTGACTGTTGTCAAGCACTTGATGCTCAAAATGTATTAACTAGGATCTGGAAATCACTTTCCTCCACATCATGGTTCTGATGAATTTTTTACTCTTTGTTTCAGCTTGGTGCCGTTGAGTTTCTTCCGAAACCTCTTTCTGAGGAAAAACTGAGGAATATATGGCAGCATGTGGTTCATAAGGTATGTTTGGGCTCTGTTTATATTGTCAATAGAATTTTGATTTCTTTGCTATATGAAGAAATTCTCTGACTTAGTCTTTAGCAGGCATTTAATGGTGGGGGAAATGTCATCTCTGAATCACTGAAGCCTGTCAAAGATTCTGTAGCTTCTGTGCTGCAGCTCAAGGTGGAAACTGAAGAACCTGAGAATAAGAACTTAGAGAGATCAGAACACGTATCTGCTGTTCAGGAAAATGACAATGAGCAGTCACCACACAATGACAAGTATCCAGCCCCTTCAACCCCACAATTAAAACATGACAATGAGCAGTCACCACACAGTGACAAGTATCCAGCCCCTTCAACCCCACAATTAAAACAAGGAGCAAGGTTATTGGACGATGGTGATTGTCAAGAACATACTAATTGCTCAACAGAAAAAGAAAGTGGAGAGCAAGAGGGAGAATCTAAATCTGTCGAAACTACTTGTGCAATGACTGAAGTAACTCTGCGGATTGACTGTCCTCAAAGCTTAAGAGAGACTATAATAAAAAAAGAGGATGATTCGGCTGATGGTGTCAAGAAAGCAATTAATATATCACGTCATCCACAACATAAAGATGGTCTCAACAATTCTGATGCCATTGCTGAAAACCCAAATAAAGCTTCTCATCATCATAATTCCTGTGCAAATAAAGTTAATCGAAAGAAAATGAAGGTATTTGAGTTTGCTTGTAGAGTTGTTATTTAATATGCATCACACTGTATATTATGCTATTTATTTATTTATTGTTTTCTGTAGAATGACCATATGTTTTTCCCTCTTTCTTTTTCTCCCACTTACTAGACCTCTCCCTAATCTTTCATGATTAACTCCTCATTTTTAGTTACAGTAACCTTACAAGGATAAATCTCCCAAGATTTTGTTTCATTCTTCATATTTGTAACTGGTCTGGTCTGATTGAACTATGTTAATTTCTGTATGTTCTTTGCAATGGGCTTCAGGTAGACTGGACACCGGAGCTGCACAAAAGATTTGTGCAGGCAGTGGAGCAACTTGGTGTAGATCAAGCCATTCCTTCACGTATACTAGAGGTGATGAAAGTGGAAGGTTTGACAAGGCATAATGTAGCAAGTCACCTTCAGGTCAGTGCTAAACTTGCTCTTTGCAAAAACAAACAGAGAGCCACAAGTGTGTGTGTGTGTGTTTTTCCCTAATCAAAGAGCTTGTTGCATTTACTCAATGTGCTTCTGTCAAAGCAGAAATATCGAATGCATAGGAGGCATATCCTACCCAAGGAAGATGATCGATGGCCACAACAGAGAGATCAAATACAAAGGAACTATTACCATCATAAACCTATCATGGCCTACCCCCCATATCACACAAATCATACATACCCAATTAGTGCAGTTTATCCTGCATGGGGAACAACTGGTAGTCACCCAGCAGCTATACAAATGTGGGGCTCACCTGGCTATCCTCCATGGCCACCAACAGAAAATTGGCATTGGAAGCCTTTTCCAGGGGTAATTCTTGTTATATTCATCGCCATAGTTGATATGAATATAAGATTCATGAAGAGGAATTTCTCTAGCAACTTTATAAATTGCAGCTTTTTGATGCACTTCGCACTTTTATGTTTCAGATGCATGCACAAGCAGATGCGTGGGGTTGCCCTGTGATTCCACCACTTCACAATCCTTATTCTTCCTCAACTCAAGTATGCAAACCTGCCAAGAGATTTTATATATAGCCATATGCATCATATGTTAATGCTTTGGATCACTAAATGCTTATTGTTGAAACTGCAGAATGCTACTGGGTTTCACAATCCTGGCATGATTGATAACAGCTGCAATGTGCCACAGAATTCTTTTGACCAATATCCGGTAACAAAGCAAACTTACTCAACAAAAGTGCTCTTTAAGTTTTGTCCTAGAATTTGCACATTTCATGACAATAGACACTGTCAAATTTTAGAAATTCTAAGACTTTGCCATAAATTTGAGTCTGGCTAATATTGAAGTGAGACATGCATTTGGCCAAGGAGGAGGAATTAAATCATATTTGTTTCGAGTGAAGGTGCATGTTATGCAATCAGTGTTCGACTAAAATTGAATTAATGATATTTGAATTTAGCACCTTTTGTATCAAGACATTAAAAGCATGATAAAGAATTATAGCCTAATTGTGGAGATTTCAATCAATTTAATGATATTATTATATGTGCTTCAAATTACATTACAACATAACTTATTATATGATCCAAAGTTCAGAGATGGGTGTCAAATGTGTTATGTCTGATGCAGTCTGAGGAGGTGATTGACAAGGTCGTGAAAGAGGCAATCAACAAGCCGTGGTTACCATTGCCTTTAGGATTGAAACCTCCTTCAACTGATACTGTCCTAGCTGAACTTTCCAGGCAAGGCATTTCAAAAGTTCCTCCACGCATAAATTCCATATGAGATTTCACTCGGTCATGTTCATGGGTCATCAAATGCCAGACAGACAGACAGACAGACAGGGCCAGACTGAATTCAATCAGAGATTCATTATCTGTCAATAAGAAAAGAAGGGTGGGAGGGCCCCATTTCATGGTGCAAAAAGAAGACACACCTAGAATGGTTTTGTGATATGGCTAATCCGCCCCCAGATACGAAGGGGGTTTAGGGGGTTGGAGTGGTGAGGATTGATGATGTACAGCCAACATGAACGGCTAACAACAGAGCCACGTAGGTGGGTTATTGACCTCATGTTAGTATTGTGGTTGTAAATACATCCTAGAGTCCTAACAAAGGGAGCAAAGCAATTGTTGTTAGCTTAGTTCAATGTTGGCATTTTGTTTTTGTTTTGATGTTCATGTTTGATATTTTCTGTGTGGATGGTGGTTGTTGGTGGGGTCTTTTATGCTTCTTTTATTTCTTTACGTGCTGTTCTGTGGTGGGGCCTCTGTTATGTGGGGTTGCTGTCTAATAATAAGTAAAATAGTAGGTGGGAGTCTGAAGATAATGTGGGTGGTACCACAGGGGACTTTGTGAATAAAGATAGAATCCTAATGGATGCTGACTTCTTCTCTATCCCTAACAGTTTATTACACTTTTTGGTTTGGTTGCGTCCTTAAAAGGTTTGTGCATTTTGCACCATACGATTAAAATGATTAAATTATCCAGTATAGTCTACTGATGCCGTTGGTTTAAAATGTCTTTTCTTTTTTATATTACTATTAATGTGTCAACAAATATAATTATAATACTTTTTCAAAAAAAAAATAGTAAAATATTAAATGCAGGTTACGATACAAATAATAAAATTTTCAAAGAAATCATTTTCAAAAGTTCTTTTTCACGTAATTTGTACTATTTAAGTTGTAATACAAATTATATAAAATAATTTTAATTTGTTAATTTAATTAAAATTTCCTTATTTATTTCTGTATAAGCTTTATAGTTAAAAAATTATATAGTTCTTCTCTAAGCTGCATGCTTTATTAGTTTTTCAATTTGTTTATTGATCATGTAATTTTTACCATTAAAGGTGTAAAGATATTACTACACCAAACAATGAATGGAATTACATGATATAATGCAAAAAGTTGCATAAATTAGTCTATTTTTACTTAATTTGAGTGTAATAATGATGTAAATTCTTAGGCTAGCTATAAAATGTTTATATTATTTAATATATTTTTATTCCATAAAATGTTTAACAACAAAGTGCACCTGGTAATAAAAATTACATATATATAATTCAATGTATTTTTATATAAGTATTACATTTAAAATTTCATTTTAAAAAAACTACATAATCAATTTATTGATTTAGCTCAGAACATGCCAAGATTAGCATTGGGAGTATGTAAACATAACTAGTTTGTTTATTTAAAAGATCAAAATAATTCTTTCGAAAAAGTATAAGTATATATATATATATATATATATATATATATATATATATATATATATATATATAAAAGATAATTTTGTAGTTCTAGAATTGAAATGTGAAAAAGTTAATAATTTTAAAGTTCAATTAATGAAAAATTATTTTGACTAACGAACATAACTAATGGAAAAACTTTCAAACTTATAAAACATGATTATAAAAAAAAAATTACCTATAACACTTAATTATAAAAATGATAAAATTGCTAGAACTAAAACTATTGAGAATTTTTTGGCTTATGCCACATAACCTAAGAATGAATAGAGAACTAATATATTGAGAATTTTAATTAATTTAAATGAATAGAGAATTTTCTGGCTTAAATATACTGAGAACTAATCATATGTAATCTAATTATTAATTAAAAAAAATGACAGATATGAACTCTAAACAATAAGACGTGAAGTTATCTTTTTTATTTTTATATTAAATATTCTAAAAGTACATTCTATTGAAATGTATTTTGGTTTGAAAAAAATATGTATACCAATAGTTTATATGGACAATATATTTCAATATTTTAATTATATATATAATTAAAAATTAAATAAAAAAATAACTTCAAAAATAATTTTTAATTAAATAATAATGTAATAGAAAAGGAAAAAAAAATAAACAAAACAAAATGAAACTTATGTAACTCGTAGGACCTATAAGAGTTTTGGTGAGCTGAACCTAAATGAAACAAATATAACTTGAACGAGTGTAGGGACTTGAGGGACCATGGTCCCATTTAGGTCCCCCATGGTCCCATTTAGGTCCCCCATTGGTCAAAGGTACATGTTAAAATTTTAAATTATGAAAATAGAGCTTTTTACGTACTAAAATTAAATTAATTTTTAATTAATAATAATGCATATAATATTTATCTATTTTACCTTATATACATCTTCACCAGTCAACTATTTAATATTTACATTTTTAATTTTTGATATATATGATTTTGATAATTTTAGAAATTAATTTTTATTAATATTTTAGAAATTTTAATATTCTTATACCTACATAAATACTAAAAACTTTAAAACAGAAATTACAATTAAATTAAAATCCAATATAAATTTTTAATACTTAATTTTTATTTAAATAAATTTTAATTTGTAATTCAAAAATAATTATAAGTTGAACAATTTTTATTTTAATATTTAATTTAAACAAATAATTTTAATGTAGTATTTTCAATTTTATTTAATTAAAGTATGGGAAAAACTTCCCGGATATAATGTAACCAAAAAAATTTGACCAGAAAAAGTCAACCAATATGAAAAGATAATTTGTGCCCAAGTGTTAAGCAGTAAAAGAGAAAAATCAATAATTAGCAGTAAATTGAAAAAGGAGGGAAAAATCAGTAATAATAAAAAATCATTTCCCTAAAAAACTACGGAAGATTAAATGATGCTTCAATTATCATTTTTTTACTGGTGTGGTAAACCATTGAATTCACATTGATAATGGATAAGAAAATAAAGTGGTGAAGTTGAAATATGACATAATGAAACTAAGATTGTTGGAGTACAAATTGTTGCCCATTTCATTTTCAAAAGCCACAACATCCTATGTTCAATCAATAGCAAAACTTTCATATCTTCATAATTAGAATAAGAAACTCCATATGATAATATGTTAATGAGAAAACAGTTGTTTCAACAAATACTTGGCAATAATTATGAATGTGAAGATTTATTAAATAGAAATGTTGCAGTAGATAGAGAGGAAGAATGTGATGTGACTAACAATGAAGAAAGTTCAAATAATGATACTTATGCCATAGAAGATAGTTCAATTGATGATGAGCCAGAAATTGAAGATAATCCAACAAATGATATGCCTAACATCAAAGATAGTCCAATGGATGATATGTCTGACATCGAAGATAATCTAACTAATGAGGTGAATGAAATCGAAGATAGGTCGACGAATAACAATGTTTATGAAACAGGTCTTGAACTAGGCATGTATTTTACAAGTCTAGGTAAATTTGCTGAAGCATATCAAGAGCATCCAAAGTTGAAAGGATTCTTAATGATAATGAGAGCATGACACAAGGGTAGTGATGGTGCTAGAAAGTATCAAACAATAAGTTGTTACATAGATAGAAAATTGGATCTAAAAGAAAAACCAAGAGGACAAGCTGCCCTACCCATTTAAATGTAGTTAGGAGAGAAGAGGTTTAGGTTGTTAGTTTAATTAAAAATGAACATAACCACGAGCTTATTTTGAATATGAGTAGGTTAATGGTTACTCATAGGAATTTGTGTCCCATTATGAAATGAAATGTTATTAAAATGATATTGCAGGCATCTAGCCATGCAAAAGTTTTATAATTATGAAAGTACAATGTGGTGCCCATAAAATTTAATCTACACTTCAAAGGATTGCAAAAATTTCATCCATAGTGAAAGGAAGAAGATGCTAGGTGAGGGCGATGCTTAGTCAATTCAACAGCTGTTTGTCATAATGCAACATCAAGAGAGGGTTTTTCTCCACTCCATCAATGTTGATGATGAAGGCAGACTGAGGAACGTCCTATGGATTCATCCTCGTAGTAAAGTAGCATACAAGAAATTCCATGACATTATCATATTCGATACCACGTACCTTATTAACTGTAACAAAAAGCCATTTGCAATAATTATTGGTGTCAACCAACATGGCTAATCTATCTTGTTAGGATGTGCTCTAGTTTCCCATGAAGACATTAAATCATACAAATGGCTTTTCACGACATGGCTTACTGTCATGGGCAACATACATCCAAAAGCCGTAATTACCGATCAATATGAGAGCATAAAAGCAAATTGTAAAAGAGGTAATGCCCAACATTGTTCACCAATTTTGTATATGGCATATAATGTGCAAGGTGTTTCTGAATTTAAAGTTCTTATATTTGAAAAATTCAAGCACATCGAGGAATTTTAGTAAAGCTATATTTGAATTTAAAGGTCTTATATATAACAGCCTCACAATCGACATGTTTGAGCAAAACTAGAGCAAATTTTTAACAGACTGCAAAGTGGAGAGGAATGATTGGCTCGTAAAGTTATGTTCAAAAAGGCAAAGCTAGGTATTGGTTTACCTAGGCCACGAGCCGGTTCATATCTTGAATTAGAATCGACCTTGTCAAAACTAAATCAAAATTGAGGCCTAAAATCATGGGGAGGACCATTTCAGGGTCGGTTCCTCCTTAGATGGAACCGTGAATTGGTATTTTCAAATATACACACACACACACACACTCATTTAATTCTCTTTAATTTTTTTAATTTCAAGTCACAGTCAGTTATAATTTTTAATTTATTTTTATAATTTAATTTTTAATTCAAACCCTTTAAATTTTTTTTAAAAAATATATGTAATATAAACATTTTCAAGCTATGTATATATATTTGCAATTATATATATATATATATATATATAAACTAACATAAAATAATTTTATTTCTATTTTTTGAATTTTTTTATCTAAAATTAACTAGTTAATTTATTTTAAATTAACTAGTCAAAGTACAACTGTAATATCTTGAGTTTTTAAATAATTTTAAACTGCATCGGGATATGCAGTGTTAATAATTTTCGTACATATTTATAATATTTTTATGAGTTTGATATTTATTAAAGCTAATTTAATTATTTTAAGAGTTTTACGTAAAATTTTTCTGAGAATTTTATTTTCGCGGAAATTAACACGTAAATAATTTAATATTAATTATTTTAACTAGTTTTACGAATTTGCATGAACTCATGCATAATTTTAAAGTGCTAAATAAAACGTATATATATGTACATTTATTTAAATTAAATTAGGGTTTAATTAATTAAATTAATTTTTATTATTAATTTTATATTAATTAATTAATTATATAAGTGTATAAATTATTAAAATATATTAAAATATATGAGTGGTGAGTATTATTTGTGTGTGGGATTATATATTATTATAATATATAGTGTGGATATATATATATATATATATATATATATATATATATATATATATATATATATATATATATATATATATATATATATAAAATTTATAATCAAAAAATAAAAAGTTTGCCAAAATTACAGTTTTGCCATCCAGTCATCTCCTTCCCTCCCGACGCCCCATCTCCATTTCCAGCCGTTTCAAGCTGATTTTCTTGCTGGCAGTGTGCCTCTCATCCTTCCTCCTCCACCTGCAGCCATTCCAGCCACCAGCAGCATCCATTTTCGACATGTTTTGGCCGAAAAACCAAGAAGAAGCCGAAACTCGACCCAAGCTCTGATCAACGTGATTCCGGCCACCATTTTCAACACTGCTAGTCTCTATCTTCTCCTTAAGCTCCAGTGAGTGTGATTACAAGCTTTTTTTCACTTAAAATAGTCTAGATTTCCCTAGGTTTCGATTTTGTAATTTCAGCCTATTAGGGTTTCAAATTTTTTTTGAGCTTCAATTTGATTTATTCAAGAAAACTCCCTTCACAAACATTGATCCTTGTAGCTTAATATTTCTCAGTGAATTTTTTTAGAATTTTTGGAATTTATTTTGATTTTTGTGAATTTTTAATTATTTTATTAATATTTTCTAATTTTCGAAAATTAATTAAATAAATTATGAAATTGTGTTTTATGGTGTTTATAGGTGTTGAAATGAATTTTATAAATTTATTTGTAATTTTTGTGAATTTTATGTATATATTTTGAATTTATTTAAGTTTATGTAATTTTGGAAAATTAGGTTAATTATGTGTTTAATTGAAATTAATTGGTTAAGTAAGTATATTTATTGATATTATTGAATTATATGTTGAGAAAATTAATTTTGAGTGATTATATTATTTTTGGTGAATTTTTGATTAATTTTAGTGAATTTACGAAACTAGGGGTATTTTGGTCATTTGACACTAAATTGGTTAAAAATGTAATTAAATTGGTTTTACTAATTATTTAAGATATAAAAATGATTTCTACAAATTATTTAGTATTTTTAACTAATTAAAACTATTTTTCGTAAATTATTTTCAAATTATATATATAATATACGATTTTTCTAAATAAATGAATTTTTATCGGTTTTTAACATGTTTTAAGGTTAATTATGTAATTTGGATTGATAAAATATATTTTTATTATAAAAGGGTATTTTCGGTATTTTATAATTGTTATGTGAATTATGGATCTCGATCGGTGAATTGTAGTTTGGAGTCCGACCTAGGGATTGTGGTTATGTTCTGTGTTTATTTCGAAGTGTGTTTTCTTTGCAGGACCGGCTCTACTCTTTGAGTAGAGAGATGTCCGTTTTACAGGGGAGGTTTTATCGAATTTTTGGTAGAATTCTCGTAAAATGTGATGTCCGATCGAATTCTGATTCTAATTCTGTGTCTAGTATTCTAGATCGAGTTTCTAGGAATTTCTGTTAGATTTATTTTAATGTCATGTTGTCGTTTTTTTGTTTAGTTGCGTTGAGACTGAGGCCTAGTGGATCGGACCCGTCAGACCCATTTCGTTGAGCACAATAACAATGAGTTATTATTTTATATATATATATATATATATATATATATATATATATATATATATATATATATATATATATGTGTGTGTGTGTGTGTGTTTTAGGGTGCATGTTTTAGAAATGTACGATTTATTTTAGTAAAATATGCATAAATGATTTATTTATTATTTAGGTTTACTTTTGGTATATTTTCGGTATATTTTGGTATATTTTCAACTATATGCATGTTTTATTAATAAATTATTCTTAGAATGTTTTTATGTATATTCATGGTATATTTTTAGTTTATTTTGTAATTTAATTGGATTTATTTGACGTATATATACTTGAAATATACCTGGTTTACTTTTGGTATATTTCTAGTATATAATGGTTTATGTTGCTATTTTATTGAAATTCATGCATCCTTTATTTATGAATGTATGTTTTATATATTAATGAAGGATATCAATAGAACGTGCTACCTAGTGGGCAGCACTAGGACCGAGTACGTACCGGTACGCCGATAGCATTTAAGCTATATTACTAACCTATTTATGGATATTGATTGAATTAAATTGATTTGATGTGAGATGTGATTTGGGAGTGTGATTGCTGGAGCTCGGTTGACCAAGTGTCTCGGGGCTAATCACACTGACAGTCAGACTGTTGGAGCTCGTTTGACTTAATGTCTCGGGGCCAGTCTACTGTCTAAATGGAACAAGTGAATATATTTGGATTAAGTGAGCCTGTATGGCTAGAGTGTTGTCTAACACTGTTTTGAGGTTACGATTTTCTAGGGTTCTATTTGATCCTTCATAAATAGTGATTTTTAGAAAATATATAAAAATGATTTTGTTGCATCTGTGTGTATTTGCTTGTATATATATTTATTATATATATTATTGACTGTGTGCATTGTCATTTAGTATGCATGTATATATATATTATAACAATTCACTCAGTGAGGTCTGACTCCCCTCCGTTGACTATTTTTCATGAGAGTCATCGTCTTCAGACCTCAATAGCAGACCTATACGCTGGATTTCTTCCGCACCGGCTTCACTATATAAACTGCTTATCTGAGTTTATTTTATAATCTAGACACTGCAGTAGTTATAAACAGTTGTGGAGTTTATGTATTATATTTGTGTGAGTTATGTATTTTAAATATTTGTACTGGATTTATATTAAAAGTTTATTTATATATGAAATGAGATATTCGATTAAATCTCATTTGGTGGATTATTATTTTAATATTTATGATTTTATTTATGTTGCAGAATATCTTATTTATGTTGTTATTATTATTGCATGTTTTATTTTATTTTAAGGCTTGCTATGGGTTCCGGATTTGAAAGAATTCCCGCTCCCTAACGCCGGTCATGGCCCCTGTTTTGGGTCATGATAACAATATAATTTTTTATTTTTAACTAAAAATAACTTATTAAAATGTTGTAATAAATTTTTATTTCAACTTTATACCACAAAAAAATTATACCAAATCGAACCGGTTCAAAATCGGAACTAACCGGTCTGAACCAGAATTGAAATCGAAACTGGCCAATCCTTGAACTGACCCTGTTCTCGGTTCCATTGACCTAAAAACTGTGAACCAATAGTTCATGAATCAAAATCGACAGTTCATAAACCGTGGCTAGACCTAGGTTTACCTCAAGCACCTATTTTAGGTTGGAATAGTGTTAACTCAGAGGAGTGAAAGTATACATTCATACTTTGATGCATATATTCATTCAATGAGTACACTACAGTAGTTTGTAGATCAATATGAGATTGCTTTAATGACAAGATTGAGCAAGAGTTCCAAGCTAATTGTGATTGCAAACAAAATGATATATTTTGCATTTTACAATTTCCCTAAGAGAAGGTTTTCCAAAGGGCTTTCATGAATGAAATATTTACAAAAGTGCAAGATGAAATAAAGAATTTAGTACTATTACATTGATGAGGCAGGCTAATCACTAACACCTGATAATGACATTGAAAATTTCAGAACAGTTGAATGGGAAATTATAAACGATTATTATTGAAAAGTATTCCATTATACTATTGAGTACATAGAAGAAGGAAATTATTTAGAATGTGATTGCCAGAAGTTCAAAAGAGTTGGAATTCTATGCTACCACATTTTCATAGTTATTTCCAAAAAAGAAATTCATGAGATCAATGAAAAGTATATGCCGAGTAGGTGGAGAAAGAGTGTTCACCATCGCCATTCAAAGATTTTCTTTGTTGGAGGTAATCTAAACATGATAGATGACTATAAGAGATAAAGGGAACTTCAGAATTCATTTAAACAGTGTGCAAATTTGGCTATTGATGACAAAAGAAAAGAGTGTTTTTAAAGGAAGGGTTGGAAATAATTATGGATGAATTGCTGAATTGGAGTGGGCCTGCAGATAATGACTCTGAAGTTGGAGGTGATGTTAATGACAATGAAGAAACAACTAGTGCATCACTTCTCAACCCTCATGTCACAATCACATGCGGAAGGCCACGTGTCAGTCATATAATAATAAGCCATGAAGGATATGATCGAGGTGGTAGAGGAGGTGGTCGTGGAGGCTGAGAAGGAGATGTTCATTAGGAGGAGGAGGAGGTGGCCATGTGGTATCAGATGCTCGTGGAGGAGGGCGAGGTGGGTAGGTGAGGTGTTATGTCATTTGTCCATCCAAATGCAGTGGTTCAAAATAGTCAATTTAGTGGAACTCCTCATAATGCCATTGGAGAAGGAATGTTGAGTAATGATGTTTATGTATGATATCATGTTATGTATGTACAACGTCTTCATAACCATAGGCAATAATATCTTGTAGTGTTAATATTGAAGTACACTAAAATATTTTAGTTACATTTTCATTTGTAATGAAATATATGAAAATGAAAAAGGTACTTCATAAAAAATTATCTATTGTTTTTTAGTCAAAATAAGGAATAGACATTTGCTTCAAAGGTAAGAAGCATTCGGTGTTACATAAAATGTAGACGAATACATATGTTCAAAATATCTAACTTAGTAAAGCAATGTTACATCCAAGTGAAGCGTCAAGCTTTTATAATGTTTATAGGATAATAGTTATGGAAGTAATGTTTTGTTATGTACGTAACATAATATATTGGAAGTCTATTAATGCCTTAAATGTAATACTTTATATAAGGTGTATATTAAAAATATTCTATATTTTTGTTCTTTAATTTTATATGTTATTACAAGTGTTTTTAATATGTAAAAAATTACCATAACCTAATATCATTAAAAACTATCATTTTATGAACAATACAGATACAATCACATAATGCATAAATTTAACCAATATTAGTATGCATGAAAACAACCATTAGTTCAATATTCATTCAATAAATGAAAAAAAAGCTAAAATTTTTACATCCCTTCATATGGTGTTGAAATCACAATAACAAATTTATATTTATTGAGGGACTGTAGCAAGCTCAATTTTGTATTTTAGTGTCTCTAGCTCTTGCAATTGTACTTCTAACTGTTCACTTAAATCTAGAAACTTTGAATTAATCCGGTACATTATTTCATCGTAACTCTACTTTATTCCTTCAAACCTTCAATAAGCCAGTCATACTTTGCAATTTTAGAATCTTTACTTTGATTTTCCTTTACAATAATCTCTTATTCTGTTCTTAGCTCCTTCATTTCTCTTTCTATCAATAAACACTCCATATATTTTCTAACTTTATCCACATTAAGAGCAATGTTAGTGGTTTTCAGCCTTTCATTCTCTTTTATTAATCCATTAATGTACTTTGTTTCATGTTGAGTGTACTCTCTGTCCACCCACATGCAATACCCATAGCCACACTGTGAAGCAAAACAAATTTTTTACTAACTTTGTAATAAATAAACACAAGAAAAATCATACATGCAAAAAAAAATGCAAACATTATGTTAATGCAATGGACATTTCTTACTGATTCATTTGCAAAACCAAATAAACTCTTCTTTAGATTATTTCATATGTGCTTACACCCATGGTGAATGAAAGGCTACAGTTGCATGCCATTGGTTCACAGTGCAAAATAGATGTTTTGTTTTAATGTTTGTGCTATGAAATTGGAAATGGGATAGTGTTGAAGTAAAATGTGCAGTATAAATTAGTGAAGTCATATAAAGTTATTTTAAGAATTGAGGTACTTCCATCATTAGTAGCTGCCCTCTCAACTTGTGAACACCAAGTATATTAAATTACATTTTTCCAAGATCACCTAAAAAATTCTAACAATCACTTACTTGTTTTAAACAATAGCTATTGTGTGATGGGAAGAGACACAAAGTTGCACTAATTGAATATGCTATCGTCCGACCCTATCTCATAATTTTGATATAGTGAAGTGACCTATGGAAACCAAGTTGATTAAGTAATATATTATCTTCAAACTCATGATTACTAAAGATAGTAAATACACGTTTGTAATCCAAGTAATTGACCATGAAAAGAGCATACTTCACCAATGTAATTTTTTTTTAAAAAAAAGATTGACTAATGTAAATTGTTGGAAGAGGGAAAACCCTAATTCATATTATATAACATCTACATATTAATTTTATCCATAGTTCTTTTACATTTCATGTTATCTTCGTGTGCAATCTGAGATCATATTAGTTCATATAAATTAGTAGGACCAAATAAATATTTATATTTATTAACCTTAATATAGAGAAAATAAAAATTTTAATTAAATATTCCTAATTATATATTTAAACAAATATATGAATTTTTATATAAGTTTTAACAAAATATACCACATTAAATAACATAAAATTAACAATTAATTTTGTCCATCAAAGTGAATTATATAGATGCCGATGATAAGTTTAAATCTCCTATGACATCATCATCATGTTCATATGCTTCTACATCTTTATATTCGTCATTTTTTCTTCATCTTCCTCATCTTCATCTTCATCTTTTTCATCTAAAATTTGCATCTTTAAATCACTTTACACTATGACTGGAGGATGAGGCTCAGTCTCTCCATACAGTGGAGGATCGTACAAAATCTTGTCAAACTGGACATTGCAAATTTACATATCAATTATCTCACTGGTCCTTCTCTATATACTCAAAGTTCATCCAATATGTATGTTATAGTATCGAACAATTTCCTCCTAACCCTAATCAAAAAATAATTTCCCATTATTTTTTAGACATTCCAGGTCCTCCACTACAGTCACAGGCTTGAGGTGGTATGGTGCTTGTTTAGTTATCCTTATTGTCACTTTTCTTAATATCAGCTTCTCTATGAACTTAGTGGCACAATATGGGATTATTTATATTGTAAACAAACATTATATTGATATTACAACATTGGAACAAATTTTTTATAAATAAATTGTAGAAAATCACAAAGATTAAATTTTTGTACTCACCATTGTGGCTTTTTAGATCCCTCACTCTTACTGTGAAGGAATTTAATGTTATATTTTCTTCCCTCGACATATGATCTCTTAGGTATATAGCCACCATAGTGATGAATTTTTTTTATGTTTTGGCTTTGTTGAAAGAAGTTTATAGGTTTTTTTATACAATGAAAATGAATCAACATGTTTTCTCTAGACATTTTTATGTGAAGTTGTGTAAACTGAGAATTTAGGTCAAACAAGTTTCTTTCCATTTAACTTATTGACAATACGATGAAAGCCAACAAACATGCCTTTTACTATCCCTTAACTACCCCATATGTGTAACATTGACCCTTCGACTCTTTTGTATAAAAAGGTGTCCTGATTTGTAAATTTAGGCATTAGATATTAATTTTAATACAACATTAATCATATTAATATTACAAATACAATTCCGTTACTGGTAATACAACAAACCATGATTTAGGTTAATATAATAAACATTTCATATGAATGTATAAAATTACATATTATAACACTTACACAACAAACATAATTCTTTTCCAAACATTACAATGAAAAAAGAAAAACAAAGTACATTAACTATATGTAACAACCAAATTTGGTTATACTAAACCAAAATAAAATATGTGTATCTCTAATATATTACATAATATATCATTAGTCATCTTCCATGTAGTCCTCCTCTTTTATCTCATGATAATCATGGTGATACTCAATCATTCCAGTGTCACAAATGTCTTCATTGATTGGACCTTTGTATTTGCAACCATGGTTAGAATCTTCTACTCCACCCTAATAATGTCTGGAATTATAAATAAATTTTTCTTCATTCTAATCATATCCAAAATAATCACTGTCAAAAAAATTTAATATGTACCACAACACTAAATCTTTATGCACATTGATTACTTATGAAAAATACCCTCCTCCTATTACATAATGTTGTCCAATTGAAGCAGAAAAATTCTTAATTTCTATTATATTAGCTTGGCACATGTATGCATGTAACCATTTGTAATCTTTGCTGAAATTGATTTTTTTTTTCCAGAAACATGCAACAAATTTAGGACAAACTTGCCAAAAACCTCCCTTAACAACCAATATGGAAATGATGTAGTACTATGCATAAACCAAATAAGAAGCTTGTGACAAAATTCTAAGGAATTTGGTGACCTTTCCTAAACAATGTCTAAACAACATTTCAGTACAAATTACCATATAGTTTCCTTTGATGAACTCGCATTTGTTTTGATATAAATAAAATATAAAATAAGCAAAGACTGTTTTACAATCTGTCAGTATTCCCTTTGGCATTATTTGAACCCTTTCCATTAAATGCACCCATTGTGTATTCATTTTTCCTGGTCTCACTCTCCGTGACTAGTTTTTAAGCCCTTGCTTGAAATCTTCTTTCATGTGCCATCAACTCATTCAAAGAATTGAACTTTCTGTTTTGCAGATGAAACTAGTTGTTTATAAAATCTTTATGAAATTCTACAAAACCTTGTGGGGGGTTTAACACCCCAAGTACATTGACATGGACATCATTCAACAGTTGATGAAAATTCTAAACTTTCATCTTTAGTCATTTCCATTTGAGGGTATCCATGTAGTAACGCGCATGTGTTGCAATGCAATAGGTCTGGGACCAGCACATAAATTTCAATATCCCCATTATTCCCTTTTGCCTGATTATAAGAATTTACATTTGCATCAATACAAAACTGTTCTAGTAGCATTGAATACATTGTGCCCATTTCTACGATGTTCATCATCGGACTGGGTGAAATGGTGTATAAGCTTTATCTCCATAGTGAATGTATTATTGTATTTGTCTTTGTTATCTCAGGAAGGTTTTTAATATATTTCAATATTGTAATGTTAAGTGACTTGTGGTTTATATATCTGTCAATGGGTACAAAATAAAAGAATAATGCCCTATTGAAATCAAGACGTCGTTTCATGATTTTATATTAATCTCAATGTTATTATTATTTCATTGTACATGTCATTTGATATTTAATATTATTTATTATTTATTAATATAATTATATTGTTATTATATTTAGATTATTAATATAGTTATAATTTCATAATAATTAATTATAGTTTAATATGATTAGAGTTTAACATAATTCAAGTGATTAATAAAATTAGATTTATATTTTTACTAAAGTTATTAATATAATTAGAATTTAATAATAATTAGAGTTTAATATGATTCTATTTATTAATATAATTAGAATACTCTATGATTCATTAATATGATTAAATTAAAATCTAATGTGCACAACTAATGACTTTGGAACGGATTCATGCCCTACTTAATACTCCATGTTGTGTTGGCTTCATTTCGAATGTTAAGATACATGTCAAATCATTATCGATCAATTGTGAATGGTTGAAAATTATAATGACTGTAAATAAAGTTCATAAGGTAACCAATCGTTTATTAACCAACAACTATGATAACCAATTGCAATATACATGATGGTACAACATACTAATATGGAATTATAAGTTAATTATGTTTGCATGTGTACATTAAAGTACACATACAAGTGTAGTTTAATATATAGTGCATTGAAACAATAATGTACTACTATAGTATGTTTTACAATTAAACCAAGTTTTATATACAATTTTTTATATTAATATGTCAGTATTTCATCCCTTTCTAGCCTAATGGCTCAGGTGATGGATATTGTAAGGCAAAGGTTGTGGGGTCAATCCCCCAGTCCCCTATTGCCCTCCCAATTGTTCAAAAAATAAAAAAAATATATAAGTATTTCATTTACTTATATATACCACATTAAAACTGATGTACAATAATATAATACCTTAACACATATGGTACTACTATAGTTTTATAAACAATTGTTTATACTAAAGTTTACAGTATTAAGTTGACTTATATAAATACCACATTGAAAGTGATGTACATTAATATAGTTTCTTGACATATATGGTATTACTATAGTTTTATATACAATTGGTCATATTAAAGTTTACAATATTAAGTTAACTTGTATATATACCACATTAAAAGTGATGTACATTAATATATTGCCTTAAAACATTTGGCACTACTACAATAACTTATATAATGAAAATGTTTATTCATATCCTTCCCTAAGTTTTATATATAATTGCTCATGTGTTAGTATTTAGTGGACTTTTATATGTACCACATTAGAAGTGATGTAGTTTAATATTACCATCACAGATTTAGTACTACTAAATGTCAAAATAAAAGAGTGTAATAGGATGTTATATAATTACAATGTTTATTAATATCCTTAACCATGTTTTATATACAATTTCTCATATTATGAGCCTTTTTAATTTTTTTGACTTGTAGATATACCATAAACTAATTTAAAAGTCATAATGCATATAACACACTTGTGGAAGACATTAAGTGCGCAAAACATCAATTGAAATACATTTTATAGAATGATCTGTTGTCTCTTGGTTTGCAATAGTTGCATGTAATAAAATCATGGATTTCAATACTGTGCCTGCCACCAAAATGCTAGATCAAGTTGAATCTCTTAATGAAGCTCTTTAAAAAATGGATTTAACATAATGAAATTTTGTTCAAGTGACAAAAATAATTAATGAATTACACACTAAGATTGAAGATTTAAAATATAATGTTATTGACACCAAAGGCTAGAAGGAATATGTTGATGCACATTCAAAAGAGTTATCTGAAATCCAAACACATCATGAAAAAAATGAAGAGTGCATAAGTAATTTTAAGAAAGAAATTATTGAGATTGAGTCTGAAGACATTGAAGTTTTACACCGAGCTTAAGAAGTCCAATAACAGAAATAGTTGGTGAGAAAGCAATATAAGATTAGTAGCAAAATGCTATTTCAACAACATGATTTAGCAAAACAATGGACAACAGAATTTTAAAAAGCAACTCAGATTCGAGATGATTATTTCTTAGAATGGTGTGAACTTAAATCTCTTGGTTTGGATTCTATTTGAATATTCACATATAACTATAATATGGACATTATATTAGTAGTTGATAAATATTGATATGCTTATGTTTTGATTATTATATGATACTTTTTCGCTTTATGTTTTCAATACATTCATATACAGCCATGCATAACTTTAATAACTCTTAAAGTGTTGTAAGTCAATTCATTTGCTTATACTTGTGATTTATAATTAAAAAAATTAATAAAAAAACACTAATATCACATAAGTTGTTAACATATCATTGGCAATTATAGTAAAACCAAAATAAAAAACTTAACTTGTTATTATATCTTTAATATTAGTGAAGTTCGATTTACTCATCTAAGCAAGTTAATTTTTTCTCTTGATAAATCTTATATAGATTTATAAGCTCAATCTTGCAACTATAATTAAATTACATATATATTATGATAAATGAAAAAAATTTAAAATAATATTGACTTACACTATGTAAAAGCACACAAATTACATATAGGACACCAAAGAACGATAATATTTTACCACCAAAACAATTGTCCTTAGATTAGGTTGAACGCATACAACTTCTATCACTATTAAAGGAAGCAAATACATCTACTATAAAACATACAATTATCTAGTAATATTAAAATTAGTTTAGGGAGTAGCTATTCAAAATGGCAAGATGTGTAGGCAGTGCACCAACAAGTGAATGGGATGTTTCGCCTTCCCAAAAATACTTGAGGCACTATATGTAGTAGTGCGTAAATAGCTCAATGACCTATGTGAGGAGGTTTAGGTGTACCTAACTAGAAAAAAAAAAATACTTGGGGTAATCTCTTGATACAAAGTGAGCTCCTCATTCCCTATCCCTTAGTTAAGGTGTATGACCTCTACCTTGAACTTGAGAAGTCTAAGGTGAAGGAGTGCCAAAAAGAATTTACCATCACCTTTTTGAAGCAACAAATACTTCGACCAAACGATCACCTAAGAAAAGGGAAGAAAGCTAGGTGCAATGAAGAAATAGATTAAAGAAATGCAACTTGCTATCATAATAATTATATTTTGTGCTTTATTTTCTTTTGTGTTAGGTCCATGATGAAGGTTGTGTATTATTCATGGGTGGTTTTATTTTTCTTATTTCTTTAACTTTCTATGGCATGCTCTACATGACCATCATGTCTTTGTTGGTCGTGTAGTCTTTTAATATATATGCTATCATTTCTCTCTTTATTTCTCTTAGTTAAATTTTAATTAAGTTTGTTTAGTACGTTAATATAAGCTTGTTATGGAATCCATCGTGATTAAAATAAAAATAATATATGGTACTTCACCAAATTCAAATTCTAAAATATGTTGATGCAATTTTTATTAACCAATGCAAAATGTACACTTAATAATGCAAATTCATAAATAAATATGGCATTAATAGAAAAAATAGCTTATTTTTCACTTGATAATACAACATTGTATGAATATGGAAATTGATTATTTTTAATGTTCAAAATATTCAATTAATATTACATAAATCACATCGTAAAAATATAAGATGATTCATTTTCCAATGTTAGCATGATTGAATTATGCTTATAATTACTTACAACCAAATCTACCTTGCCAGCCTACTTAGTTTATAAATCTAACCAAGTCGCACTCACAAATGACACTATTTAAAAAAAAAAGTTTTAGTTTCCAATGTTGGCATGAAAATTTCATTAATAATCTTATATTTGCTTACACGCTAATCTGAGCTTATCAACATCATTACAACCTCACCTATCCAAATGATGCTTGCTTATAATTACTGCATTGAGTAACCCAAATGCAGCAGTTTCTTTATTACTGAATATTTCAAAAAGCACTTATGTATTTGAATTTGAAATTGTCTTATAAATATCAGTCAAGTTAAATGGTCCACACATACACACCTGAACAAAAAAGAAACAAACAAATATCAAATCCAACCATGAATAGTAAATAACCTTCAACATGGAGCTATCATCCAAGTGAGTCTACACTACAAGTTCTTTACAAATCTATAAGAAAAGAACTTGAACAACTTAGGCTAGAGCTCAAAGTGTGCCTTTATAAACAACTTGAAGATAAAAAATGAGATCCATCTGTCCAAAACACAATCTTTGAACCAGAGCCTTTTATAGCACTCTATGACATATACCTTGAGCAGAATAGGCAAAGGGAAGAAGAACAACTTGTAAAGGAGTTGGAAGAGGTAGCATTAGAAGAAGCAACATCACTAGCACCAACACTAGGGATAACAAATTCTAATGACAACAGTCTTGATTTATCTTATTCACTAGAATTTTAATCTTCTTAATGATTTCTAATTTCTCTTTAGTTATATTATGAAATACTATAGTGGTTTATATTTATGTTATTTAATATATCAATTATGCCATTGGATAATTTATTTTATCTACTTAACTTCTTAATTTGGTTCAAACATTTCAAATTGCTTTGGCTATTTTCTTATTTTCCAAAACTTAGAAAGTATCAGTTGAGTGAGAGAGAAGTTCTCGTGCTCTGATACTATAACAAACTTTGGTAAATGAAGAGAAATAAAAACGTGTGTTTATTCCCACTATAGTTGATTACGTATATAGTTACATAACTAACTATTATATATTTCATAGGTCATCATAAATCAACTAATGAACTAAAAAGCAAAACTACGCCATTTTGGAGCAGTATTGTGTATAGACAAATATCGCTATAGTGCTATGTATAGACTAATAGCATTATAGCACTATGTATAGACTAATAGCATTGCAGTGCTATCTCTAATAAAGTTTGTTACCATATATACACATGTCATTATAAATTAACTAATGAACCAAAAAATGAAACTACACCATTTTGGAGTAACGCTTTGTATAACTCTGTAGCATTGCCTCTAATATCACTATATATGGACTGATAACGCTGTAGAGCTATCTTTGATAAAGCTTATGACTATATATCAAGTAACATGGTAAAGCCTGTAAGTATATCAAGTAACATGGTGAAGCTTATAAGTATATTAAGTAACATGGTGAAGCTTGTAAGTATATCAAATAACATGGTAAAGCTTATAAGATCAAGTAACCTGGTTAACGATCCTATAATAAACTTATAAGATCTATTAATGTTGAAAATGAATAAAAAATAGAGTTCAAGCATTCAAATGCTAAAGAGACATGAAATAAAACAAATAGAGTTCAAACAGAGATTAGAAGCCTAGATAGAATGCTTAAGCTAATAAGGGACTAATTTGATTGCCTTCTTTCCATAAGCATTACAAGAGATTTAATTTATGGCCAATTTTGAATTAGATATCATCTTTCTTCTGCCTCTTAATCTATTCATTTAAACCAAGGATTGATCCGATTTAATCAGAGGGGCTAATTATAAAGATTTAATATATGGTTGTTTGAATAAGTGAATTGGGTAGAAAAATGAAACCTTGGAAAATATCGAAGATAATGAATATCGATAGAAAGAGAGAAAGAACACTACTTGAGATATTATTTCTCTTCATAAAATAACATATGAAATTTTCCCCCATTAAACCTTCAAAATAACATTACATATTCAAAAACTATTACTTACATCAACTTTTAATGTAATTGTCTACCAATAATTACACCTATAAAAAATAATAGTAAAACAATATAACATAAATTCCAACTATGCAATGATTTAATCCTAATAGTTTTATTCTTCATCGAAATGGAAAAATCATTATTCTTCTTCTCAACCATCAGATTCATGTTTGAAATTCCTTCTTTGATTGAACTTCTGTTATTATCGATGTTAAACTCAAAATATACATGCCAAACTTCTACTTCTTCTTCTATAGTCAAGAATGAACAAAACAAACATCCAATGAACCCAAGTACATAAGTTGAACATTCTTCCTATGACGTGTATATTCCAGGTCGAGTCCCTCTAAAAACTACATAATACTTTATCTTCTTCCTTTTCACCTCCATAGATATATGGCTTGAAACTTTGGTTTGATACCAAAAAATAGGTTAGATTCATAATAAAATATTAATATAGCATTGTGCATTAATGAAAATCCCTTCCTGAGGTAACAATTATTTTTATCTCTGAGGTGACACTCAAGAAAATTGGTCTATAATGAGGGGAAAAATCGTAGTTAAAGGCTTACAAACTGTCATAAAAGACATTTAATGATGGGAAATATCCTGTCATGGCCTGTGGTTATTGCCTCTATGGGTAAAAATAAATAATGATAGGAAAATGTCCTGTCAACCACGGGTAAAAGTAAATAATGATGGAAATAGATTCCATTATTAATAAGTATTTAGTTAAAGTAAATTACTATTATTAAAAAGTTCTTTCAATGACACCAAATCCCATCATTAGTTCACTATATTCCCCTCATTATATCTACATTTACCCATCACTAAATGATCCTTTTAGTGATGCGATTTTCCATCATTATATCAAATCATTTTTGGCAATGAATTTATTGGCCATTAATTGACTTTCACCCTCCCTATAGAATTGTATAATATTGAAAATAAAAGCTTAATAATTGGTTTTGGCCAATAATATAAAATAAAAGCTCAATATAATAAAATGAGTGCAATTGCATCACTAATAAAATGAAAAATATAAGGCAAACTTATGGCACAATATAATATTTTATACATAATCAAAATTTTAGCAAAAATATAAGTTCTATCTGCATATATTATTCAATATTTCTTGATCTTTACTAAGGTAGACAAAAATACATATGGATTTATATGAATCATTTGATATTTACCAAAAAATATTACAAGCCATCATTACTTGAACTTCTTGTTTGAAGCAACCTACAATAAATTAAATAGAAAAGAATTTTGATAGCACACATCAAAATTCAACCACTTATTTAAATTTGTATAACACAAATTTTATTATTGATATGCATGTAAAATTGATAAGATTTATGTTTTACCTAAGAATTAGAAGCAAAAAAAAAAAAAAAAATACAATGTCAATATCTACAGTTTTAAACATCCTACAAATAACAATAAACATAAAAACCATTGATGAACATCACTAAAATAGGACATAACTAAGTCATTTGAAAAAAAAACTAATAATTTTTAAAGAAAAAAATAGCAAAGTAATAAATTAGACCTGCTAAAGGTCATTGCTAGTTATTATGCTAGCAAAGTAATCTTACTCATGTTGTTGCAGTTCAATAGAGGGAAAATTTGTGCAACAATGAATGGACATAAGAAATTGCATAAAAGAACTAAAGTTGACAATATGGTGAATTCAAAAATGGTATAACACACATGGAGTTTTGTGAGCGACCTTCCTTTTTTTTGTTGTTTTGTTTTGTGTTGGTTTTTTCGTTCCCAAGGGACATGACAACTTTACTGAATAGGGACAAGTGATTGGTCTTAGGGGGATGAGACGCTTTTGATTTTGTGGAGTCAACACCTAATTTTTAGAAAATCAGGAAAAGAAAAGGACAACATTGAGTCACTCAGCAAGTATTGTCCCAATAGAGATTTTTGAGTTCAGGAGATCGCATATACTTTTTGATTATTTATCATTATATGATATTTGATGTATGGCTACCGCAACACCCTAGTTTCAGTGATGACAGTTTATATAACATTCACATAGTACATTAGAAAATATAGGATAATAAAGTTAAGAATTTTATTATATTGCTTTCCTGATGAAATACATATGAAAAGAAAAAGATTACAGAACAGTAAATCTAATATGATTGATTTGCAAGGATAACATGATCATTTACACAACTTATTTGATGAATGATAAGATGATCATGATTATAGTGATTGTAGTGATTATTTATGCTATAATGATGAACGATGATAATATAAAAGATGCATGAGGTCATCACTGGAGCGAAACCATGATGACTCTATTCCAGGACATGAACTTTTTCATATTATTGATATTTACAATATGATTTCATGATTTTGGAAATAGAGGATGCAAAGTGATGATATAAAATGAGCATAATAACACATATATTATTCACGTAACATGCAAGATTATCAGTCTCATCACACAAGCACAACAGTATTCCCAAATGCTGACAATAAATAAAATGCAGCGCAGTAAAGTAAACATGCTAAAATGATTGTATGGTCCTCAGACTTAACTCAGCTTGTGTGAATTTTAAAGCTCTAACTTTAAGAGATTATCAAGCTTTCCTCATCGAGAGGTTCAAAATGACGGTATAATGATGCTATACTGTGTACCTTTAAAGCTTGCTTTAACAAAGATGAGGCTAGGTTTGGTGAAAAAAAGGGATCTAACAACCTAAAGGAAAGGTTGTGGGAGAGCAAAAATTGTATGGGAAAGGGTTTCCCACACCTTCGATCGGACCGACTCTTGAGTGTGTGTGTGTGTCTTCACTTGTTTCCCACCCTAAAATAGGGTGTAGAGGAGTTTATTTATAGGAAAAAATGTGTGGAATTGGGGGGGGTGTAGGCATGGTCACGCGCATATGAGTGTATTTTTATGTCACGCGCACTTTGACGATTTACGCGCTCTTCCCAGGTTCTATGCGTGATACTCTGGGGTTGGTTCCTAGGGTTTTTGGGCCTTCCAAACGTATTTCTGAAGTTCATTTTGTCAAATTCAGCTTTGATTTTAGCAATTGACCACTAGAGGTGTTTACACACACTTCTGAGTGATACACGCTAATACCCGGGTTGTGTTGGACCATTCCAGGACCACTTTCGAAGGTTTTAGAGCCCTTCAAACATGTTTTTAAAGTCTGTTTTGTCAAAATCATTTTTTATTTTTTCATAAAGTTGGGTTCTAGTTTGTTATTTATGATCCTCTGATTTTGATAGATTTAGGTATATGAGTTCAGGATTCTCCCCCATCCGTCCATCAAGCATTTCCAGGAGGATGGCTTCCCTTGTTATTCTTATTGGATTAGGAAGACTACAGATTTGATCGAGGATTGCATGGTAGCTTGGGACCATATAAGGAGGTTGTCCCCTGATCAGGTATGTTTGATTCTTATTGTGCTAGTTATTTTGTTCTTTGGGATCATGAGCTCTGTGGCGATGATCTTGCTAATGTTATGACAGGATTTCCCTTTAAGGGCCTCTTAGAGAGTGAGAGTTTGCCTTATGCTAATGTATTGATCCCTCAACTGATTAATGTTATAGTAACTGGGACCTTTCCTTCTCCTCTACCTTCTCAAGCAGATGCATCTTGTCCCTCAGGTTCAAGGGCTAGGCCATCATGCAAGTCATCAAGAGTCACTCCTTCTGATCTGGTAAGCCTTTTTTTGTGTTTTAGTGCAAGCATGTACCAAACTTTATTAGTAATAAATTGTAATTGACATGGGTTGTAAGAGCTTATCTGCAACGATACTGAAGAAGATCCATATCTCATTTTGAGGAGGATGAGGGCACGCTCTGCATTGAGCTGACTGCTTATGCTAGTGGTGTGGCTTTTAATAGCACTATCCTTAGGGATTTGACGGTTTAACCATTTTTATCTTTGCTTGGGATAGATATCCTTGGTAGAGCAGTGAGCTTCGATTTGCCTAGACTTGGCTTTCCTCAATCGAGTGTTGCTCCTGCTGATGCTACCCATGTTTGTGTTCTTCTCTTATTCTTACTTGTGTTTCATTTATTTAGTGAGTAGTGGTTGACTTATTTGCTTGCTTTTGCAAATTCCTATCTCTTTTGGCCAGTACTAGCATACTGTTGCAAAGAGTGCACAACTATGCTTTTTGGAGTTTGCTACCACTTAAAGAGTATGCCTTATTTATTGTACCTATTTATTTTATGCACATGTTTTATGTATAAGTGTATGATATGCAATGTGTAATGTAGGTTGAATACCATCTTGCTAGTCGTGAATGAGAGCATAAGCGTGCAACTTATCATGACTGTATTAGTGAGCTAGAGTTATGGCTATCATCCCTTACGATGAATGACAATAAGTCTGGATCAGATGAGGGGGATGCTTAAGCAAGATCATTGATTGCTTTTGATGGTAGCCATGACTGATGTAGTTGTTTTAGGAGTTAGGTGTAGGACTTTTGGTTTTTGGTTTGCTCTGTTGTATCATTTTCCTGAGGTTATGGACTCTAGGTGTTATATCTGAGCATTTGTCCCACATGTTGTATAATGTTTATATGACGATGACTGTATATGCTTATTGTTGTGTTTTTCATTAATGATGATATTTGCCATTACTATCGTCTGCCTTTTTTTTCCTAAGGCGTCTCCTTTTGGAGCTTTTCACATTTAACTGGGTTTTCTTTTTCTTCCTTTTTTTGCCTAGGGTGTCTCCTTTTAGAGTTTTTCACACCTACTTGGGTTTTTTCTTTCTTTTTTTTTTGGTTATATAATAGCGGCTGATCTTAAGGAGTGAGCTTAGAGAGGATGGTAAGAACCATGATTATGTAATAAAGGAAAATGCAAAGCATGCTTGATGCAATTCATGATGATAAAATGTGTTGCACTTTTTAAAGACATTTTGCATAAATTGGCAATCATTCTCATTTCACTATAATCATTTAAGAAAAGCACATGTGCATTCATACAAATTTTGAACTTAAGGTTACCCATGTCCTTAACTAGCCTTCTCAGGTTTTCTAGTTAAGTATTTTCTCTATTTCCCCATTTTTTGCCCGAGCTGCTAATTTTAGGTTTTCAACTCAGCAGGAAGTCCCTAACTTTTGCCTAAGCTACCATTTTTAGGTTTTCAACTCAACAAGATGAATTTTTTTGTCTTAGATGTAGTACTTCTTCAAGTAGTTTGTGTTGACAGGTTCGGAGAATTCATTGCCTTCATAATCCATTAGCTTGAATGCTCCTTTTTATAGGAAATGTTTGAACAAGTATGGGCTTTCCCAGTTTGCTCTAGATTTCCCTTTAGGTTCCGGAACATTCTATTTTTTTTGCTTTAGCACCCAGTCTCCTGCTTTAAAACTCTTGTGTTTTACTCTTCTATTGAAGGACTTGACTAGTCGAGCATGATACAACTATGTGTGGTATAAAGTCTTAAGCCTTTGATTGTCTAAGAGAGTGAGATTGTCGTGCCTCTATTGAGCCCATTATACTTTTGGTAATTCAGATTCAATTGCTACCTGAAGAGACTTGATTTCTGTTTCGATTGGAAGAATAGCTTCTAACCTATACACTAATGAGAAAGAAGTTACTCTTGTTGAAGTTTTGACTATTGTTCAGTACCGCATAAGGCATGTGGCAATCTGTCTACCCAATCTTGATAAGTATAAGTCATCTTTGACAAGATCTTTTTGATGTTCTTGTTTGTAGCTTCGATGACCCCATTCGCCTGTGGTCAATAAGGAGAAGATTTGTGATGTTCCACCTTATAACTCCTTAGTAGCTCTCTAACTTCCCCTTAGAATTAGACACTGTTATCAGAGATGATATGATGGTGGATCCCATATTGATAAAACAGGTTTCTTTTGATGAACTTATCCACTTGCTTGGCTCCTATCCTTATAAAATGATTCTGCTTCGACCCATTTTGTAAAGTAATCCATTGCCACTAAGATAAACTTGTGTTCATTTGAGGCTATCAGGTGGATTTCCCTAATTATATTTAGTCCTTATACTGAGAAGGGCTATGGAGAGATGTAATGTAAGGGGAAGGTGGCTGACATTCCCATGGATCTAACACTTGTGGCATTTCCTCACAAATTTGATGTAGTCTTTTATCCTTCATCATCTAGAAGAACCCTTGCCTGATTAGCTTCTTAGCCAAGATTGCTCCATTCATGTATGAACCATAAACACCATTGTGTACTTCTTTTATTGCTCTTGTAGCCTTAGTTTCATCTAAATATCAGATTTATAAACTATCTGAGGTTCTCCTGTACAACACACTATAGTGTAATGTGAATTTTGATGCTAATCATCAAATGACCACTTTGTCTCTTTCATTTACTTGATCAAGATAGGCTGGTTTCTTCAAATATCTCTGGATGTCGTAGAACCAGGGCTTTTCAACTGCTTCTGTCTTTGTTGTTTTATAGTTTTTATGACAAGGTTGTCTCGATTTGAGTAGAATGAGGGACTTCATGGGCATTTTGGATGGTCCTCCCCATATTGATGCTGGGAAGCAAGTGCATCTACCATCTAATTATGGTTCATGGGAAGATGAATGAATTTGCATTTTTTGAAGGATATGGTGCATAGCCTCAAGTGGTCCAGATAAGGTTTTAAATGCTGCTCTTGCAGTTTCCACTCTTTTATGGCATGATTGATTGCTAGCATAGAATCTATGAAGATTTCAACTTCTGTAACATCCAGGGTTATCAGTGCTTATATTTTAAGTATGCATGCCTTGTATTCTGCTTCATTGTTTATGACTCTGAACTCAAGCTTTTTAGCAATTGGTACTACTTTACCTTCTAAAGATTGCATTATGACACCGATTCTTGCACCAAACTGATTGACTGCTCCATCAAAGTACATGCACCATCCTTAGATTTCATTGTCTGAGCTGAGGTCATCTGGGAAGTCTAGTTGGATTTCTTCTGAGTCTGAAATGGGGTTGAGAGCTAAAAATTCAGCCATTGCTCTCTTTCTTTTACTACCTTCTTAGTCAGATATTGCATGTCAAATTCGATTAGCAGTATGAGCCACTTAACAAGTTTTCCCACTAGAGAAGGAGCTTCGTAAAGACACTTCATTGGGGTCCATTTTAGAAACAGCTTGGATCTTGTAGGATTGTAAATAGTGTCTGAGCTTCTTCATTTCCCATACCATTGTCAGACATATCTGTTTGACTTGGTTGTACTTCTCCTCATATGGTAACATCTTCTTGCTTAAGTAGTAGACTGCGTGTTCTGCTTTCGTTTCTCCCTCTTGGGCTAACATTGCACTGATTGTGTTCCCTTAGATGGCTAAATATAGGGTTAAAGGCATCCTTGGTTTAGGTGGTCTTAAAACCGATGGGTTGGCTAAGTAGCTTTTGATCTTGTCAAATGCTAGCTAACATTATTCGTTCCATTCAACCGGCAGATCTTTTCTCAATAGTTTGAAGATCGGTTCACACATTACCGCTAACTTAGCGATGAATTTGCTAATGAACTGTAGTTTCCCTAAAAACCCTCTAATTTCTTTCTCTATTTTTGGCACTAGCATCTCTTTGATGGCTTTTATTTTGTCTGGATACATTTCAATCCCATTTTGATTGACAATATACCCTAACATCTTTCCTGAAGTAACCCTAAATATGCATTTCTTCAAATTTAGCCTGAGATTGTACTTTTTGACCCTTTTGAGGAACTTTTTGAGATCAGAGGGGTGTTCTTCTCTAGTTCTTGATTTGACCATCATGTCATCGATGTATACCTCCACTTCTTTGTGTATCATGTCCTGGAACATTACAGTTGTCATTCTCTGGTAGGTTTCCCCCACATTCTTTAGTTTAAAAAGCATTACCCTATAGTAGTAAGTACCCCATTCTGTTATGAAAGCTATCTTTGCTTTCTCAATAATGGCCATTAGGATCTGATTATATCTAGAGAATCCATCCATGAAGGATTACATTGCACATATGGTGATGCTGTCAACTAGTATGTCTATATGAGGTAGTAGGAAATCATCCTTTGGGCAGGGCGTGTTCAAATTTATATAGTCGACGCAAATTTTAACCCTTCCATCTTTTTTCGATATTGGCATCACATTTGCTAACGATTCTGGATAGTCTACTACCTCTAAGAATTTTGCTTTGATATGTTTCTCAATGTCCTCTTTTACTAGTTGGGCTCATTCTGGTATGAGTCTTCTAAGCTTCTGCTTTACCAGTTTGCACCCTTCTTTAGCAAGAATGAAGTGTTGAGCAATATCTCTATCAATACCAAGCATATCGTCATATTTCCAGGAAAATACTTTTGAATATTTTATTAATATTTTTTCAATTTCTCTCCTCTCTTCAGGGATAACATGTTTCAAAATATGCAAAATGCATGGTTTAGATTTTGTGCCAATATTAAATTATTCAGTACATATGGAATAAATGTTAAATATGCTAATGTTTTTATCAATGCAATGCACACTACCGTCAGGAAAGACATCAAACAAGTAAGTAAAATCTGATTTCATTGTATTAAATTTAGAGTTCATTACATCATTTTCAAACAAAGAAAATATATAGAGATCATCATCAACAATGTCTTCGAATAAGATGTCATCGATGCTCAATTTGAGGATGGCAACAGCTTGGGCATGATTAATAGCTTTACTTTCAAATTCCATCTCTAGGTTTTTCATCAGCTCACAAATGTCAATCTCAATGATCATGTTTGGTAAATGCTTCTCCTTGAGGGAGTCATTGAAGATCTTAAACCCCAGTTTCTTGATTCTATTGCTCACCCATTCCTCAACTTATCTTAGATAGACTTGGGTTGAGCTTTCAGCCATAAAAGAGGTTGATTTCTTAGCCCTAGTATCCTTTACAGGATCATACCCCAAATCATTTTTGTTGGTCTATCCTTAGAAGTCAGGGAATTCTATTACTCCAATATTTCTTCCTCCTAGTCCTATTCCAAGCAGATATTGCATTTTCTTCATCATAGTAGCAATTTTGAGATCGACATGACCATCATTAATCATAGAAACCTATAATCCTAGTAGGACCACATTTAGACAGGCAATAATGTTGTTTGTTTTAGTAGGGATGGTAATAACCTTTCCATTATGAGGGAACTTGATCCTCTTATGCACAATGGAAGGTATGCCCCTTAGTGAGTGGAACCAAGGTCTTCTTAACAGTAAGGCAAAAGTCGGAAGGATGTCTAGGATGGTAAATTCTGTTTCTAATTTGATATCTCCCACTGTAACTACTGCTTTGAAAGTGCCGATGACTGGCTTCTTTGAATCATCGTAAGCTCATATAACCATATAGGATTCTTCTAGGTTTTCAACATTCATCCTGAACTTATGTAACAACCTCAATGAGCAAATGTTAATGGCAGACCCATCATCTACCATAATAGATAGGGGTCTTCTTAGTCTTGACAATTGCATGTATGAAGAGAGGAGAATTATGGACCCTCCCTTGAGGGGTAAATCTTCATCTGAAAAGGTGATTGCATTTGAAAGAGCTTTCATTAGAAAGGCTATCATCTCACACGATGAGGCATCAGTGGCAATCTTTGCTTAATCTAGAGCTATGACTAGGGCATCTCTATGCTTCTTAGAGGCCATGAGTAGGTCCCAAATACTGCCTGATTCTTGAGTTTTCTTGAGCCGTATGAGGATAGTGCCTTTTTCTTTTAATTGGAGCTTGATCTTTTGCTACTTCTTTCTCTTTAGAGGGTTCCTTCTCTTTCTTAAGAGGTTGATAAACCCACCCGCTGCAATTTACATGGTTAACTACTAGTCAAGGCTTCTCAACGACTTGCTTATCTGCTTTATACTACTGTTCTGGTCCCAGACAATGATTTCAAGATCATCAGAGTCATACCATATGTCTATCCCTATAATTTATAGGTTTTGAAGCTGAATAGTACTATTTGTCCCATCTTCATTATTAATTTATTCTCCCTATCCTGAGGGTGTTATGTCTTCTAAGAGTGTGTGAGTAGCAAGAGGTGCTGTGTACTTGACTTTGTAGTAAAACTTCCCAGATGGCTGACCCAGTAGATCCTATACTTCATGGTTACTGCTAAAATTTTTATTTGTCTGCTTTTTATAGGTAAGGGCAATCAATCACTTCACCATTCATGGGGAGAGCTGTATCCCTGGCTCTTTTTTGCATCCTCAAGTGGGAAAAGAATTTTCAAGGCATTTGAATGTATTCAAAGGTAGAAGGGCATTACTTCTCTTCACTAGAATCATAAGGCTCAAGAATGGGTTTTGAGGGTTTGTCTTCTGGGGGCTTGTCTTGGGTTTCTTGTATGGCTTAGATTGATTTTTCAATAAGGCCTTCCAGTAGATTGGAGAAGATCATGCTGATGATTGGTAGAGGCATGTTTTGATAGTTTGGGAGAGGATTGGTCTTAATGCTGGGTCATTTTTTTGGGTCATCGATTTTTTTAGATTCAATGAGGTATTAGATTGCATTTTTTTAAGGCTTTTAATGTATCAGTGGTGTGGCCAGACATTTAGTGAAAGTGGTAAAATAATTTTTAGTTAATTTAAGGTGGTATTGGGTTTAGAAGAGGCCTAAGCTCTTGTGGATGTAGGAGGTTTTTTTGTTGAAGCCTTTAGAATATTTTGGATAGTGGGAGGTTAAAGTTTAAGAATTTTCATAGTGGTCTAATGGTATTTAATAGATGGTGAGTTTTAGGTGTTAGGTTGGATCATGTTTATACAGTTCGAGTGAAGGTGTTTTGGGTGTTTGGTTAGGTATTATGGCGAAAAGTGTTTCTAGCTTGTTGAGTTCCTCATCCTTAATTCTAATCCCGACTTGATGGAGAGCTCTGAAATTAGGATAATGAGCAAAGATCATTTACTTTCTAAAGTGTGGTAGTGCCCATTTGATTATTAGCTCTATTTGTTCATCCTCAGAAGGACAGTTTCTCATCTTAACTGCCTTTCCTCGCCATCTGGTGACATAATCAAAGAAAGCTTCATCGAGTTTCTGCCTTATGGTCTCAAAGTCCCTTTGAGTGATGTCTATTTGAGTGTTGTATTGATACTGCTTAATAAACTTATGAGTTAGCAGTAGCCAATCATTTTTTATTTCATCTTCAAGGTTAAAGAACCATGCCCTCAGTCCTTCCTCTAGTAATATGAAGAAGAATCAAAAAATTTATGATTCTATAAGCTTTATAGTAGCCATAAGGGTAGGATATTGCCTTAAATGGACCCTTAGATCTCCTTTTTCATCAAACTTAGCAAAGTTTGGTAGCTTAAAATCATTTCAAAGTGGCTCATCTTTGAACAATGTTAGGTCAGTGAAGCTTTTGGAGCCATGAGTTCCCTTGTCTTTAAAGGCGAATTCCAACTGAGCCATCCTATTGGCTAATAATTTGACCTCCCTTGTCGATTCATGCTTGGTCATGTTAACAATTTTTATAGCTTTTGGTGTATTCCTGAGATCTTAGTAGTAGTCATTATCATCATTAGCTTGAATTGGAGTACGGGGAATTCCCTTTGCCTTATCTATCCTTAGATGAACAGATGCATATACTTCATTTAGTGGTGTGCTATTCCCGTCTTAGGCACTTTTGGCTTTGATTTGGGCTTAGAGGATTTTAACTATAGTGCCATCAGTGAGCAACTTTTGGATCCCCTCCTTTAGCTTGTCTTTGAATTATTGACAGGAGGTATTTTCTTGGTCACTCATGTCTGAATGTAGTATTCCTATACATTTATTAGGGTTAGCTAAATGAATGATGCATGACATGTGCCTGCAAAAGAAAAGGGTGAGCATGTATGCATAGAGTGGATGCAAAAAGTCCTATGATGGAAAAATGATTATTCTTACAAGAAACAGTGGTTAATATGTGCTATCTATATGTATATGATGTATGCATCATTAAAGTTAGTTAGTTTTCCTACATAGTGAACAAACCAATCACAAGCAAGATCTCACTTCCAACCTTATTTCTCTATGAGGTCATTTAGTCTCTTTCTTAGGTGGATTTTAAACCTATAGTCATCGGGGGACTATGGTTCTGCTCTATTTCAATTTATGTTGGTTAGAACCAAAGCGTAAACTGAGGAACGATACTCAAATGTGCTTGAGGTAATCACATGATGTCAATGTGAGGGTCAATTGTCAGGCTTTAAATGATGTCCAAAGCCCGTATGCCCCCATATATATAGGACTAAGGTTAATCAAAAGGAGTCTAAGTTCTTGCCCTTACATCGATATTCGATATGCTTACCGTGAGTCATGAAAGTATCATAAAGGTCCACAATCTAGTTGGGTTCCTAACCCATTCATTTAATCTGATAAGGATAAATGGATGACATCTCGTTGGTTCCGCCATCAAGGGATATTGTTATTTGTTAATTCGCATAGACTATTCAAGTTGAGGTGCATGATTCTCATCATTCCTCATGCTTCAGGCTCATATGAAGTATATGAGAATCACGTGGTCCTAAGCATAAATTTTCAATGAAAACTGACATTACGACATCATTCAATGATAGACACTAAGAGGGTCATGTCATTTATGAGTATCAAGTCAAAAAGACAACACTAGGACAAGGATAACATGCATAGCTTAACGGAATCCTAGTGGATGTTGCTACTGGTATATCTACATGAGTTGAGTCAGGATAAAAGGCTAAAGGTTCCTTTGGTGAGAATGCCCCCATATGACTAAGGTTACAGACTCTGGTCAGTGAGTCTAGCATTCTTTTAATCACTTGGTCTTAGGTTACAGACTCTAGTCAGATGAGTCTGGTGAATGCATAAGTAAAGACTAAAGGTGATAAAATCGTATCTTCGTCGCCCTATGGCTCGAGTGGAACCATGGTGGTGATGCCATTTAGTATTATTGAGGCTTTTAGGGACAAGTAATGCACGTGTGATATGTAGTGCAAATGCAGTGGTAAGGGGCTCTATACAATCGAGTATTGCATAATGAGAAATAGTAATTTTTAAGTTGATCCCTCTTACTTAGAAGTCCCTAATGGAGTCGCCACTGTGAGTGACCTTCCTTTTTTGTGTTGGTTTTTTCATTCCCGAAGGACATGACAACTTTACTGAAAAAAGACAAGTGATTGGTCTAAGGGGGATGAGACGCTTTTGATTTTATGGAGTCGCCATCCGATTTTTAAAAAATCGAGAAAAGAAAGGGACAACATCAGGTCACTCAGCGAGTATTGTCCCTAGTAGAGATTTCCAAGTTTGAGAGATCATAACTATTTTTTGACTATTTCTCATTATACGATATCCGATGTATAGCTACCAAACCGAAAGCATGATGACTCTGTTACGGGACATGAACTTTTCATATTATTGATTTCTATGATGTGATCTCATGATTTCGAAAAATAGAGGATGCAAAGTGATGATGTAAAATGAGCATAATAATGCATGTATTATTCATGTAACATGCAAGATTTCCAGTCTCATCACACAAGCCCAACAGTATTCCTAAATGTTGGCAATAGTAAAATAAAATGCAGTGTAGTAAAGTAAACGTGCTAAAATGATTATATGGTCCTCAAACTCGACTCAGCTTGTGTGATCTTTGAAGCTCTAGCTTCAAGAGATTATCAAGTTTTCCTCATTGAGAGGTTCAAAATGATGGTAGAATGATACTAGACTATATACCTTTGAAGTGTGTTTTGATAAAGATGAGGTTGGATATAGTGGAAAAAAGGATCTGACAACCTAAAGGAAAGGTTGTGGGAGAGCAAAAACTATATAGGAAAGGGTTTTTCGTGCCTTCGATTAGACTGACTCTTAAGTGTGTATGTCTTTACTTGCTTCGCCCCCGCCCCAAAAATGGAGTGTAGAGGGGTCTATTTATAGGAAAAAATGTGTAGAATAGGGGGTGTAGGCATGGTCATATGCATATGAGTGTATTTTTGCACATGGCCATGTGCGCCTATGCGCATTTTAATGCCCACTTCGACACTCTACGCGCTCTTCTCAGGTTCTACGCACGTTGTTTTGGGGTGGTTGGTTGCTACGATTTTTGGGCCTTTCGAATGTGTTTTTAGAGTTCATTTTGCAAATTCAACTTCGATTTTAGTACATAACACCTAGGGATGTTTATGCGCACTTCTAAGCGATACATGCTAATACCTGAGTTGTGTTGGACCATTCCAAAACAACTTTTGAAGCTTTTGGAGCCCTCTGGACATGTTTCCAAAGTCTGTTTTGTCAAAATCGATTTTTGTTTTTTCACAAAGCTGAGTCCTCGTCTAACGAAATATGCACCGTCTCAACGAGTTGAGTATTCCGAGAGGAGTATTCTTGAAATAAAACCTCTCGTTGTTATGATAATTTGTATTTCGCAAGGTCAAAATGCAACTTAATGGCTCAAAGATTGATTTAGCACATTAGTAGGGTCGTTAGGTTTTTTAAGGTTGCACATTCCATAGGTGTTACAAACAAGCAGACTCTAGTCATCTTGGGAATTCGTTTCATCATCAGACCTTTTTGGGAATAATCAAATTTGAGGTATGACAAGTTTACAAAAAGGATATAGATACACCAGTTGCAACATTCCTGTAACATAGTCCTTATGAAACCAAATATTTGGCAACCTTTTGCAGCCGCATGAAAATGCAAATTACGTGAATAGGCTTCATATCCTCCTTAAGGACTACACTACTCAAAGTTTTGCAAATAGAAATAAATAGAATTGTGATGATTCATTATCATATTCATCATAACAACAGTGCAACATTAATAACCAAAATCTTACAAAATGCTTAACGAGTTTTTTGTTGACATATTTAACTTAAACTTCTTTGCACCTGCAAATACAATTCCAGATTTCAAAATCAAACTCCTCAATGAGAGATGAAAGAATATATACACATGTGATTTTTTACAAAGTTGTAAGTTAAGAATTGCAACCCCAAATAAAAGACCAAAAAAACAAAACCAGATACTTGAGATGAACACCATAATGAAAAGAATATTTTTAGGCGAGCCAAACATACAAATGAGGCTAAAAATCAATTTAAATAGTAAATAAGTAGAGCCATCTATTTGACAAAAAAAAGTTAAGTCATCTATCTTTTACTACATACCTTTGTTAAATAGACTTATTATATATATTAACAAAATAATAAATAGATATGGTATTGGTGTATGTTAATTCCTTAAGTTCCATTTACAATTAGACAAGGTTTTGGCTTTAAAGCCTAAAGGAACACTAAGTTCTCACAGGTCAATTATTCAACTAATCACCTTTTGCATCTTGTCTCATCAAGATCATAAGACCTTTATATACAACAAATTCCTCTTAATTGGGATCGAAAGGCGCAAGATCATACTGTGTTGGTGCAGTGGCAGGGGTAGGTTGAGGAGAAGAGGGGGGGTTTTGGTTGTTGGCAAGTCAACTAAAAATCCAAAACCAAAATTATTTCAAACGAATGAGAGTTTTACTAGACTATGACAATTGCATGTCACTGAAGGTAAGGAAAATTGATGATTGTGCCGTGCCGACATTTACAAGGACAACTAGCGCTCATATGTAATATTTTATATTAATTATTACTAATTTAATTAGTATTATCTATATTATATAATATGACTTACTTAATTAAATGGTATTTATTGAATTTTATCTTTTCTTTTTTAATTAAAAAATATGTTTCTTTTGATGGAAGAAGTTAGAGTCAAAAATTTTACTCAATAATGCCTAAATTTCATATCAATAATTAGTAATATAAAATTTCCTCAATAATGACTTTTTTTTGAATCCTCAATTTATACCTTTATTAATTTTTTGTCATTAAAAATTTATTTTCTTTGTAGTGTGAATTCAAATTTGAAATCCAAAATCATCAAAATTTTTAACAGAAGACATAATGGACATTGCACTTCGATAATTTATCATGATTTACTATTAATAACTCTCATACTCAATTTAAGATTATGTTAATGCCCTTTCTAGTAAAAAAACTTGACTAGATTCTGTCAGTTTAGGGTCATTCAATTAAATTTTATAAGGTTTATTTAAGCTCCCATGTTTACCCCCAAGTTCATATAAGCTCCCCAATTTTATTTTATTTTTACTCAAATAAATTAGGGTGTGATTAAAAAAAGGTTGCCTGAGCCCCTCTTCACAAACGGATTTTCAAGGTAAATTAAAACTTTACCAAATATATTGTTGACCTAAACTAATCCAAAAAGTCCAAACCCTTAATTCCATTCTTCTCTCTTTAAAAAAGCTGCTACCCACTTAGTTGGTTCTCATTTTCCCACTTTTCTTTAATAGAAAAAGAAAATGTAATAACGATGAAGGGAAATTTAAGACTAAGTTGTTCCTAATCATTGAGATTAAGACTAAGACTCAAACCAACTCCTTACTACTGGTAAATAGAAGCTCTTCCCCTTATTCATTTCTCCATGAAACTACTTGGCCTCGACGTAGGCTCACCCGTAATCACAAAACCAGCCACCCATAAAAATTCTTTAAGGTGTTTTCACAAATTAAACTAAACATATCATCTCCTCTTTTGTTTATCAAATTTCTTGTTTTGCATTAATAAGGAATTCTAATTAGATAATCATTACTTCAAGAATTCACTACCCACATGTGGTGATGTCGAGGACAAACAAACAAACAAAAGTAATAAAACAACTACAAACATCAATAAACAACTGCCACCAATTACGCCATAACCAACAAACACACAACAACAAAGATCGAAAAAACAAAAATAAAAACTTTCTTTTTCTATAAGCTCTAAGAGGCATAAAATCAATCATGTTATACACAATTAGAAAAAAAAAAAAATACAACATGAGAAGCTAGAGGACCGGAGGAATCCAGCTCATCATGGACGAGATCACTAGTGTTGATATGAGGGACGCCAAGGAGATTACAAAGACAAGGGCCTGATTACACCAGGGAAGGGTAGTAATTAACACTGATGTTAGGACTATATGGCTTTCATGAAGTATGGAAGATTGATTGCTATACAACTTTCACATTGATTCATCAAATTATCATCCATTTCTATTATACTTAAGAATTGCTATTGTTTCTGGCGATCTATTAGTCCAAAATCGGTTAAAGAATGTCCTCACTGAGCTTACCAATGGTAATACTGAGATTTCAATGGCATCCGTTGGAGCAGCAAAAGGTTACAAGACTATATTGTTGTGAAGCGGACTTCAAAGACCATTGAAAGAAGAATTGTGCTAAGAGCTTTAGGAGCTGAGGTTCACCTAAAACATCTAGACAAGGGCTTTAAAGGTGTCATTGATCGTAATGAAGAAATCACAATTGATGGACAGATGGATTTGAACAGAGATGAGAGAGCCTGAAGTAAAAGGTGATGATGTGAGCTGTTTCTTTTGAGTTTTATTTTGAACCATCAGTGTTTTATTTACAATGAATTAAAAATTAATTTTTTAATATATATATATATATATATATATATATATATATATATATCGTTAAAAATTTATATGATTTTTTTGAGAAAAATTTATATGAATTATAATTTTATAACAAAATTAAATAACTTTCGCATAAAATGTGAAATTCATGGACAGCAATAATAGTACAAGTTTCTGTAGCTATCGAGAGATTTGATTTTGAGATCCATTATTGTTTGTTTGTATTTTGATTGATCATGAACCAATGTACCAACGACTAACTGAACAGACAGCAAACTACAAAGCCTGAAAAAGCAAAGAATAATGATAATAGGTTGCGTGGAATTTCTTCATTGGAATGGCACTGCCAAAATTTCTTTCAACTGGGCCCTAGAATTTAAAGTGAACGTGATTGAACGTACAATTTGGAAGGATTGCACTGGCGGTATATATATATATTTTTTTTGAAAAGGTGCAATTTCAATAGCATTCAAAGTTTCTCAAAAAAAAAAAAAAAAAAGTGAAATTTAATTTTTAAAAATTCAAACGTATTGAATTTTCTTCAAAGAAATAAGTCATTTTTTTTAAAAATTATTATAATTAAGTCTAAAAAATTAAAGTCAAGTTTAATTTTAATGTTGATTAATAATAATTAGTTTGAATAATAATGAAAATTGATGAAATTGGTTTCAAAATATAAATTTATGAAGTTTTTAAAAAAATTTAAGATTTTTATGGTTAAAAAAATATATTTAAAAGGATTTTAAAAATTTTTAAAAAGTGAAAAAAAAATTTATAGACCTAGAAATTTTTAAAAAATTAAAAATTTTACAATTAAGTTAAATATATATTTTAAAAATAATTATAAAATTTTTATACAGTTAATAGATTTTTAAATTTTTTAAACTTTTAAAAATTATTAAAAAATTATTGAGTGCATGGAAATTTATTATTCTTTTTTATTTAAATGTAAGTCATATGATTATAAATTTTTTAAATTTTAAATTTTTTTGTTTATATAAAAAATTTTAATTTCTAAAAAATTAGCTATATATATGTATGCACGCGTGAATAATTTTTAAAAATTTTAAAACTTCAAAAATTTATATTTTGAAACTAATTTCATCACTTTGCATTATTATTTGAACTAATTTTTATTAGTCAACATTAAAGTTAAACTTGATTTTAATTTTTTGAACTTAATTGTAACAAATCTTTGAAAAATGGCTTAAGTCTTTGAAGGAGTGTCTAATATATTCGAATTTTCAAAGATTAAGTTCCACTTTTTTTAAAAAAATTTAGGGTCCAATGTGAGCTTTAAGTACGAGTTTAGGGTTCAAATTGCACATTTTCCCTTTTTTTTGTCAATGGAATTGTAACTATTTTTTACTTCAACACCACTCTAGTACATGTTTGATTCACGGAATACATTAAAAATAGAATAAATAAAAAATAAAATAGTTATTCCATAAAAATTAGTTATTATTTTCTTTTAATCAAATTTTATTATGAAATATCAATTTTATAGAATATTAATTTTATAATTTTTGAAAAATAGTTATTCTGTGGATTTAGTGCACTGTTGGTACCATAACTTTGAGTCATATTTCACTTTGGTATTAAATTTTCAATTTTTTCTTTTCGGTCCCAAAAATTCTATTTTTATTTCAAGTTAAAATACCTCGAAAATATTCAATCAAATTTAGCATACACGACAACCATAATAAATATATTTTTAGTATATTCACCATGTAAGTATCTAATTAAGAAGCCTAATCATATTGTGGGCTCTATAAAATAAATTTTGTTAAAATTTTATTTTATGAGGTCTACAAGAAATTTTTGTTTTATGGGATCAACAAGATAATTAAACTGTTTAATGGGATGTTTACAAGGTAAATATATTAAAATTATATTTATTATGACTGTTACGTATGTTAAATTTGATCAGATATCTTCGAGATATTTCAACTTAAAACAAAAAAAAAAGAATTTTTAGGACTGAAAAGAAAAATATTAAAATTTTCATATCAAAGTGAAATATGATCCAAAGTTATAATACTAATGGTGCAACAAACCCATCATTCTGTGTAAAACTAAAAAATAGGTATTCTTTATCCTTTGAAATAGACTATTTTCACTTTTGCACATGTCTTTATGCTTAAACTTTCTTCATGTTCATGTTATTGCTTTCTTTTTTTCTTTGAAATAATTTGATTCAAAATTTTTAATATTTTTTCTTTTAATTTAATCCAACTCAGGTTTAGCAACTATAAATAATGTAGAATTTATTATTTTTTTATTTTTATATGTTTGTATTTTTATGATTAAAAAAATTTTAAAAATTATTTATTTATTATGCATTTATATTATTTTAGAGAAATAAAATATATGTGCTAATTTTTTTATATATTATATGTTTAATTTTTTTTTTTTTTATGTAAAACATGCTAAAATTATGTGACTATTTAATTTTGATACCAATAATGAAATTTATTAATAAAGGTATCAATATCATTTATGCTTAAATCTACTTATCCCTCATAGCAATGCTTATGAACCAAAGAATGGAATAAGAATAAAATAGTAATTTTAGGTCATGAACCAAACTATGGAATAATAATTTAGGATTAGTCATTTAAGGAATATCTATTCTATTCTTAATAATTACAATTCTATTTCACACTTATTTCATTTTATGAACCAAACATGGCCCTAAAAGAAAAACAAAAACTTATAACCCAAAACATCAATACCATTTTTTTTTAAATATAAATAATTCACAAGCAAAACACTATAGAGGTAATTATATAAAAATTGATCTTTCAATTTTTATTAAATTCTATTAATTTTTTTTATCACAAAATTCTATTTCATTGTGTGTGTATATAACAAAAATTATTGAATAACTTTTAATTTAATTATAACCATTAGTTAATTTCTTATATATTTATATTTATAATATATATTAATTGTTATAATTAATTAAAATTAATTAAATAATTTTTCATTTTATTTATATAAATGTACATATATGTGTAAAAAATGATTGCTTTTATTAAATTTTTTATGTCAATTTAACTTAACTATTCTAATTACATTTATCCTTAGAGTGTGATAGGTTTAAATAAATTTTAAGAAATTTATTTGCAAATTCAAATGAGTTGTTTAGTTTAAATGAAAACTTTATAAAATTCATTTTCGTTTCTAACTTTTTAATTTTGTTGAATTGCTTAATATTTTTATTGATGAAATGTATTTGGTTTAAATGACTTTGAAATTTATTTGCAAATAAATTTTATTTAAAATTCATTTAAAAATAAAATAAATTTGTCAAGAACTTTAGAATTTAGGAGTTCGATTCACAAACTGAATCTATGTCTCTACCTAACTTATCCCTAATTTAGGATTTTTAACACTCACACCAATCTTATTACTTAAGATTATGTTTACAAGAGTTTTGAGGCTCAACTTTAACCCTTTCAATACAATAAGCTTTTATAGGCTAAGCTCTAACCATAACAATAACTTTAAATGTTTAAGGCTTACATTTAAGCTTTAATCACTTAGTACTAATTCATCACTTTCCTTTTTCAATCTAAGAAATAAAAGAAGAGAGCTATACTAATGCACAACCCATACTCAATTTTTACAAATAGAATTTTAAATAATAAGTAATTCAATAAGAGGTTAAAAGCATTTAATACTCAACCAATGTGTCAAAACTTATTAAATGAAGTTCTAGAGCTTGTATATGTTGATTGAGAGTGAAAACTGACTGTTAAGGATCATTAAGTTCATCCCCAACCTTCTCCATCCTTATTAAATAAGAATTCAATTTTTTGTAGGATTATTCTCTATCACAGTCATGAACCTTGATGACATTAGCCTTTGAGACAACCATGTAACCATTGTGCATCTGCCAATTGGACCATCATAGTCTGGTCGCAATCATGACATTGATTGTGAGCACCTTTATCATTTTGATATGTAATCCTCCTTGAATCTCCTACTTGTGACTTAGAGTCGCGAGGTTAGTCACAAGTATGATCACGGTCATGATCAAGCTTGTGAGGACCATTGAACTCTTATCTTATGGAAGGCACATCTGAATCATGATCGTGAGCTGCTCTTATAATGGTGGTCACAGTTTGGTTACTGTAAGCACCCAATTTTGGGATGCAATTGTGCACGCATGCGATGAAAGCCCTTATAATACGAACCCTACCTATATTGGAGATAGAACGCACATCCAATTTTGAATATTAGCCCAAGGATCATTAAGGATAGGTTGTGCTGATAGAGCTAAACCCCTTGCTTATTAAATTGAAGCAAGATACTTAGCTATTAAAAGATGAACAATCGCACAATTCTAAGTCTAACCTAGCAATTGTAATGAAAGGTAGATGTGAAACAATTCAATTAAACTTGCAAAGTTTCAAAAGAATAAAGTTGAGGGAAAACCTCACTTAATTGATTAAAATGGTCAAAAATACATCCTAATTTGTCCTACATAAGTCTAGCCCTTATATAGGCACGTAAACAACCTAACCCTTGAAGGAAAAGGTTTTCTTCCTTATTCCCAAAGATACCTATAGAAGAAAATCCTTAATTAAGAAGATTTCCTTCAAAATAAGATAACTAATGACAACTTATCTTTAAAAAGTTAAAATTAACAACTCATGACAACTAAGCATTGAAGCATACCATGTCACATGTTGACCATTGACCCTTAACTTTTACTTATTGACTATTTGACTTTGACTTGGTGATTTTAACTTAGAAAATTCTTAAATCTTCTCACATCTTCTAGAATCTTCTTAAATCTTCCTTATTGACTCCAAAATATAAATAACTCCAAAATTCATCCATAACAAGCTAATTAATTTCTAAATAGGAAATTAAGCTAATTAGCTTGAATTCATCATATTTAGGCACTTTTTTTTATCCCTTTTAGGGTTCATATTATTCCCTCCCTCTTAAAGATGATTCACCCTCGAATCATAGCCATATTCTAAAGTTGATAAATTTGCAAATCCTCCAGGGTCAAATAAAAACTCCTTTGTTGAAAGCTTTTCCTTTAAAATAATGATCCACACAAGTAGCTTCAACATAACCTGATCTTGATAGCATATTTGAAATATAGAACTTTTATTCATGAATATGTAAAGATTGAATTCTTGTTGCTTCTTTCTAAACTTGAAACATGAATATCTCAAGTTCTTCTTGCTACAAGTGAAGACTCCATAAATTCTCTTGTAGGCATAAGATACTTCAACTACATCACCAAATGGATCTTCATATGGCATAGAAGTTTATAAAATAACTTTCAAATCACTAGAAAAATAAAGATTAAAATTGTTAGTATAATCATGATGAATAACCAACTCTTGATCTTTCATGATGCTCCCAATCTCTAGGTTCTCTTTTCACTCATGCCTGGCTTGTTTTCTCTCACAAAGTGTTTCCTAATTTCCTTACTTTTCTCACTCAACTCATTTGTAGCACTTAGCTCACTTTTTCCTTTTCTCTTAACTTCATAGGTTTCCCTCCCCAAAGCATTCCTTAATGAAAATGGAAACTTTTCACTTTATTGATTAGTGCACATGTCTTCAATAATTGTCTTTAGTGGTGAAGTTTCAATTTAGCACTCTTCTTTATTGCCCTTTTGCTCAACTAGTTGCTCAACCAATTCACTAACTTTAACACCTTCACTTTCCTTGGATTCACACATTATTATTGTCTCTTTACAAATACTCACTTTCTTTTCATACTCCAAAGCTAGTTTAATTACAACCTTCAAAGAGATAGAATATTCTAATTACACTTCTTTCTATAATCTCTTACCAATCTCGCACTTAAGCCCATTAATGAATTTTGTAACTTTTTGCCTTTCGAATTCACCTATGTCACTTGCAATTACAAACAACTTAAACTTTTTAATATAATCATTAACACATAATTCATCACCTTGTTTAACCTTTTGTAATTTAAGACAAAATTTATCCCTAACTTCAAAAGGAATAAAATGTTTAGTCATTAACCTCTTCATTATCTCTCAATTTTTAATATCATTATGCATATTCTCTCTCTCCATGATGCCATCAAATCTTCCCACCATATAGCAGCATGACCCAAAAATTTACAAGAAATAAGTTTACACTATTGGAAATCACTTAATTCAAGAGAATCAAATATCTCCTCCATTTATTGCATCCATTCCAAATAAACATAAGGATCATCCCCACCAAGAAAATAAGGCATGTCCATAATAACCACATATAAAGATAGTTTAGAAAAAAATAGAAAAGAAATCCTCACAAAACACTCCCTTACGTGTTTACATTCAAGGATGTGAATGCTCTCCTATTTCACTAATTTTTTTTTCAATTTATGAAGAATTAAGAAGAAGAAAAGGATAGATAATACATGAAAATAAAAGGATACGTAACCAAACCTTGAAGTTTGGCTCTAATACCAAACTGATACGAACCCTACCTATATTAGAGATAGAATGTGCATCCAACTTTGAATATTAGCCTAAGGATCATCAAGGATAGGTTGTGTTGATGGAGCTAAACCCTTTGCTTATTAAATTGATGTAAGATACTTAGCTATTAAAAGATGAACAATCACACAATTCTAAGTCTAACCTAGTAATTATAATGAAAGGTAGATGCGAAATAATTCAAGTAAACTTGCAAAGTTTCAACAGAACAAAGTTAAGGGAAAACCTCACTTAATTGATTAAAATTTTCAAAAATACATCCTAATTCATCCTATATAAGTCTAGCGCCTTATATAGGCATGTAAACAACCTAACCCTTGAAGGAAAAGGTTTTCTTCCTTATTCCCAAAGACACCTATAGAGGAAAATCCTTAATTAAGGAGATTTCCTTCAAAATAGGACAACTAATGACAACTTATCTTTGAAAATTCAAAATTAATTACTCTTGACAACTAAGCAAAATGACAACTCATGACAACTAAGCATTGAAGCATGCCATGTCACATGTTGACCATTGACCCTTAACTTTTGCTTGTTGACTATTTGACTTTAACTTTGACTTTAACTTGAAAAATTCTTGAATCTTCTCACATCTTCTAGAATCTTCTTAAATCTTCCTTATTAACTCTAAAATAGAAATAACTCCAAAATTCATCCATATCAAGCTAATTAATTTCAAAATAGGAAATTAAGCTAATTAGCTTGAATTAGTCATATTTAGGCACTTTTTTAATCCCTTTTAAGGTCATATTACCCTATGATGAAAATCTAATTGAGAATTGATCTCTGGTGTCAAGTTTTATGATTTAATGGACTAAATTACAACATTTTATGGATTTAATTGCAAAATTGGTTTTTTAGGCATTTGATTGCAAAAATTAGAAACTTTTAAGGACCTTTTTTATAATTTAATTAAAAAAATGAAAATTGATCAGCTGGCATTTAATGCCGATCGGCATTACGAGATCAACATCGGCATTCTTGAATGTCGATTTTTGCTAAAAAGTGATTTTTTATGTTGATTTGTCTTTTTTTTTTAATTTTTCATTGGTCTAGGACACCATATGTCCCTACATACTGAGTCGTTTATCTTTTCAAAAATTTATCTCTTGATCTTAATTTCAAAAATTAACAAACCGACTTCCCTGCATGATTACAGGGGTTGGAGGTTGATAGGTCTGGCTTTAAAAGCCAGAAGGGGAGGCTTGAAAACCTTAGAGAGCTAGCCTACAAGATAGAGAAAACTAGCTAAAGAGAAAGGAGGCAGAGTCTATAAAAAATTAGAGAAAAAAACCATAATTAGCTACTAAAAAAATACATTTTTTTCTTTTAAAAGTCTAGAAGATCAAGAAAGAAAAAAACAACAGAGTCAATCTCAAAATGGTGACAATCCAAATATGAGGGGCATTCAAACAACATTTGCATAGCATTTTCTACTCTTTTTTTTATTCTTGATTTGATTTTTTATTGTTTTATTTCTTAATTGAGTAGTTACTAATTACTTTTTTTTGTAATTTTTTTGTTTTGATTAATGTTCTGTGGTACTCTGGTGGTGAAGGTGGAGATATAAGATTTTGGCAGTAACCATTGGAAGAATCCATGGAATGCCATGGATTAAGATTTGTAAAACCCTGTAGGATTTAGGATTTATGATTTCTACATTCTTTTAATTTGCTTTTGTTTTTGGTTGTAATTAATTTGATTTTAATTTCTGCACAGTAGTTTGTAATAGCTCCAATAGTGGGAAATAGTAGAATTTTATATTCTCTATACTAAAATTGATTAGTAATTTAGGTTCAATTGGGTAAAAATCAATTAAAATCAATGGTGGCTTTAGATTAATTTAGGGTTGCATGTAAATTGATTTAGGGTTTTTTTTTAGAAAATCACATAAATCATGTGTTTGATATGATTTTGTTATGATTTTTTGTTTGGGTTTTGTTTTTGGATCTTTTAGTTCTTTAGGCCCTAAGCCCACAATAGGTAAATACCCACTAAATAAAAAATAGGCTTAAAAATGGTTTAGGTTAATTAATTAAAATCAATTTAGGCCCATTAGATTACTTTAGACTTAGGCCCATTTTTAAGTTAACTAAAATTAATTTAAACTTAGCTCATCCCATTAATTTCATTTCTTTTAAAATAAATATATTTATGATCACATAACTTAATTTAAAATCAAGTTAGACTTAGGCCCGCTTATTAATTTAATTTCTTCTTTAAAATTTGGTAGACTTAGGACTATTTCCTTAGTTAAATTAAAATAAATAGACTTAAGTTTACTAAAATTAATTAAAAATGTAGGTATTTTTCTAGTCCATTTCACTTGTAAATAAAATATATAGAAATAACTAACTTTTAAAAATTAACCTAGTTTAGACTCAGGGACGTTGCCTTTCGTGTTCTTTTTTTACATGTAATTTTATGACATGTTGCCTTTTTTGGGTTAGATCGATGTTTAATTTGGGTTTAAATAAAATTGCATGTAATTAGAGTATTAGATATGTAATTTATAAAGTAATTCTAAATGAAAATGAGACTAAGAGAAGTTAGTATTCCATTCCCATAATCTCCTAGTTGTGGTACTAGCTTTCTTTTAGAGAATCGAGTACCACCTTTCGATTTATCCTAGTTATTACGCTTGGTGGCGACTCCTCATCTCCACGATATGTCTTTGTGACATAGTTGTGTGTTCCCTAGGGTCTTGAGCCTAAACAGTGTCGCAGTTATTAAACTCTTGGGCACGCACTAAATCCTACTGTCTACAGTGGTGACTCCACTAGGGATAAGAGATACTAATTCTACTTGTGTTCTTTTGAGTTATTTTATTAATTATTATTTTATTCTTACATTCATTATGTATGTCCCTATTAAACTGATGGTGTTGGTTTATAATTCCACGATTCCACTAGCTTCGTGGAGTTATAAATTAGCTAACCATCACTCTTAGCCTTAACTCGGTTTAAGAGAGATTATTGGGCTCATCTGACTAGAGTCTATAACCCAAGTCCTAAAGGGGGTAGTCTTATCTCTTGTTTGCAAAGGATGCTAGGCTCCTTTGACCTTGGCCTATAACTCAAGTCTTAAACGAGGGCATCTTGCTAAGGGAACCTTGACTTTTTCACCAGACTCCAACCATATATAATGGCTTAGGTACCTCCCCTAGGATCTACCTAAATTTTTTGTATGATTTTTGTCATAAGGTATTTCTATCTATAAAAGCCTAGACCCATATTTTTGAAGCCCACTTAGGTTAATAAAGATTGGGCTAGACCTTTATTCTTAGCAATGTTATTTCTCTGCTTATTATCATGAGGTATTTCTATAAATAAAAGCCCAAGCCCATACTTTTGAGGCCCTTTGGGGTAATGAAGATTGGGCTAGACCTTTATACTTAGAAATATTATTTATATGCTTTACTACTTTAAGAGAGATCTGGCATGCGCATCGGTCCCTGATATACACCATTGATATTAAGACTAAGATAAAAAATCCTAAAATAAGAGACTCACCATTGAACACATGTGTAGGAGGAATAAGGTTGGAAGGATATATGTTATACACTTATTTAATACTTACTACTTACTACTTATTGCATAACACGTACATCACGCATACATGCATACATGCATCTCATTCATCATACTAACACCTTATTTTACAGCCATCATAGATACATCAGGGTCTTCTTATATTTGGGGACGACGAGGTGACAGACTAAGAAGAACGAGTCAGAGTCCTAAAGTCTAGCAAAGGAAATCCTTAATAGACTATATAGATTAGAAAGAATCCCTATCAACCCACTTTACTTGGAAATTGAACCAACTTCACCTAAATCTGAACAAATGGAACAACAACAAGGGAACTAGACCTTAGAAGGAATTAAAGGAGCTCTGATGGATGACATGAGGGCTATAATGCAAGATGAGCTAAGACAAGCACTATCTTGATTGATGCAACTCGATGCTGTCATACCATTACCTGCAATTGTCATACCACCACCTGTGATTAAATAACCACCTACTACTATTACTATCCTACCTATTACGATCCTCCACCTGCTGCCAACAATGCTAGGGGGCAACCTATTGCTAAAAACCCACCTGCTATCGATGTGAAACAGAGGATTTTAAGAATTACATGGTAGAGAAGTCAAAGAAAGAATCCCTTGAAGTAGTACACGACCATAAGTCCAAGCAGATGTAAGCACTGACCCATAAGATGTTTAAGATGGAAAAGTTGATCAAGGGACAAGGCATGGAGTATTCATTTGACTTCAATGACATGCTACAGATGAAAGATGTTAGGCTACCAGACAAGTTCAAGATATTATAGCTGCAGAAATTTAATGGGAGAGGAGATCTGAGGATTCATCTTAGCCAGTACATAATAACCATGAGCACTACTAAAGCACTATTAGTAGTGATTACTAAGTTGTTTGTGTTATCCTTAAAGGGAATGGCTGTAAACTGGTATTATAGGCTAGAAAAATATATGAGAGCTGACTGGAAAGAACTATGTACTTCCTTTTTAAGATAATATAATTATAACACCCATTTGGAAGTGTCCATCATAGATCTAGAATTGACAAAGCAGAAACCCAATGAATCTTTCTCTGATTTCCTTACCATATTCATGAATAAAGTAGGGTTGATGAAGAATAAGCTGGCCGAGAAGGATCAGGTTAGGATGATAGTTCAAAATATGTCTCCTAATCTGGTCGAGAGGTTGCAGATGATGAACCCCAAAACTTTCATAGACCTATATAATGATGGTATATAAGTAAAAGAGATTGAGAATGATAAGAAAAGAAGTTCTAGAGCCACTAGACCCCGAAACTACCCAACTGGTGGCACACAATAAGGAAGAACTAACTGAGTTGTGAAGGTGCGTGCAGTTCAGCAACCCCAAAGATTCTCCAACTTCAACCAACCACTCTTCAAAGTCTTAAAACAATTAATCCAAAAAGGCTTACTCTAACCCTTAACCTTCCTTAAACCACCTAACATGAATGTCCTAAGCTACCACCCAAATAGCTACAGCAAATTTCACCAAGTAGCTAGCCACTCCATAGACACCTTTATTCACCTTAAACATGAGATCTAAAACCTAATAGACTCTAAAAAAATCATAGACCCTAAAAAATCCAACTCTAACCCAAACACTAAAAATAATCCTTTCCCTGACTAGCAAAATGTCCTACCACTAGCCACCATGATGATTAATTCAGAAGTGAGCAAAGAAGAAGTGCTAAACTCCTTTAATAACCTAAACCCTACAGCTAATAGAGAATCTCCTGATGCCTCTAGAGGAGTTGAGGATTTACTAGGGCAGCCCTCAAGGAAATTTGACTATAAGGTGTTTTATTCCAAACCTCCCTCTGTAGATATCCTAGTTGAATCAATTATGCCCTTAGGATAGGGTGATGAGTTTAATGATGAGAAAGAATCCAAAACCCTAGAACAACTAAGAGTTGAGGATTTATTAGGGCAGCCCTTAGGAAAATTTAATTATAGGGTGTTCTATTCAAAGCTTGCTTTTAGTTTTATACCTCTTGAAGGGATTGTGCCCTTATTATGGGGTAATGAATTTGGTGATGGGCCAGTAAAAGAAGAGAATAAGGAGTCTCTAACTCCCGAACAGGGGATTGAAGAATTATTGAGAGCTCATCTGGGAGAGCTTAGCATAGAGGGAAAGGAAATGTGCACAATAGAAGTATGGAAGGATAGAAAAAGGGACAGAATCATTGGAGTTATAGACATCTGGTATGACTCTATTGAAGAGAGTCCCGCTAGTCTAAATGTGTAGAGCGATGACCCCAAAGTGAATCATATCACTAGAAGTGGGAGGAATTACAAGGCAACAGAAAAGAAGATTGAGAGAGTTATAGAAAGAGAAAAGACAGATGATGTAGAAACAGAAGAAGGGGAAAAGGAAGACCTGATTCTAGAAGAACTAAAGAAGGCTAAGGCAAATGTCAGTATCTAGGAACTATTGATGCACTCAAGTAGCAATATAAGAGCTATGGTGAAAGCTCTATCAAACATGAACATTGAAACAATAGCCACACCCAAGGCTATAGTAGCAAAGGTTATAAAAAGAAACACGGTCTGATAACCTTCTCGGATGATAACCTGCCTTTGGAAGGAAGAAATAATAATGAGGCACTATTTATCCTAATTGAAGTAAAAGGGAAAAGAACTAACTTTGTAATGGTTGATGATGGTTCTGCCATTAATGCCCATTGAAGATCTTGCTTAACTTAGGTTTGAAAGCTGAAGACTTGATAAATTCAAACCTCATAATCAGAGTCTATAATGACAGCACTAAAAATGTAAAGGGGACATTCCAAGTTCTAGTTAAAATAGGACCTGTGGAATCAAACATTGAGTTCACCATGTTAGATATACCAGTTACTTATGCCTTATTATTGGGAAGGCCATGGTTCCATGCTCTGGGAGGTGTACCCTCAATTGTGCACCAGAAGATAAAATTCCCTCATGAAGGAGACGTAGTGACAATCGAAGCAGGAAACAATGCAGTTGTGCCATACTGGAAAAATAGAAACAAGTGTGTGTTCCTCCTACCTTTTAAATTGCTAGGATGTTTGACATGACTACAAAAATGGAGAGCACGAATTACCAACCTGGATAGGGGCTAGGCAAGAATGAGCAAAGAAGTCCTAAGTTACTAGAATTCAAGAGTTAAAATGACACTAAAGGATTAGGGTGTGCTGAGACAAGATCTACCAGCAGAAAGGCAAGAAAAAAGGAGAAGGCCAAGGGAAATAAGCCCCTAGGGAGAGTTGGGCCATTACATGATAATTTCATCAAGCCAAAAGAGGGCAAGTACTATCTAGGTTCTAAGGAGTCTATTAATGTCACTGGCAAAAATGTTCTTGGGTTTGAGATTTTCAAGGACTAGATTATGGAAAACTTAGTCGAGAGCAACAAAGAACAAGTGATGTAGCAAGTAGCTGAAAGAATGGGAGATGTTATTGTTAAAAAGCTACTTTGTTTACCACCTAAAGAGAAGCCACCCTAGGATTTATCTACTATTATTAGTAATATATTTACTAATATCTTTTATGAAGAAACTGATGTAATAATGTCTGGTCTCTATGAGGATGAAAACTGTGTTTTTCCTTTGGTCAATGATATGAAGTTGGTTTTGCTTACTTATGTGATGTGCATCATGATAGTTCTGTGCATTATAATTTTGATTGTTCATGCATGTTTGACATTAATTCAATTCAATTTGATTTATTTAACATGGGTACAAATGATAATCCAAAGAACATTTCTATATCACATGATGTAAATCTTAAAGAGAGGGAAAATTTTGAGAAAATACTAATAAAAAGAAAGGTAGTAATACCTATGAAGACATGCTAGGTTTAGACAAGGACATTGTAGAGCATCACATTCCAACTCATCCAAAAATAAAACCAGTTAAACAAAAATTGTGCAAGCTGAGACTAGAATGAACTGAAAAGATAAGAGAAGAAACTGTTAAACAAATTTAGGCCAACTTTTTAGAGGTAGTAGATTATCCCTAATGGCTAGCAAATATAGTCCCGATACCCAATAAAGATGGTAAGGTGCAAATGTGTGTTGATTTTAGGGATTTAAATAAAGCATGTTCTAAGGAGACTTCCCTTTACCTCACATCGATGTGATTGTGGATAGTGCGACATCAAGTGCAATTTACTCCTTCATGGATGGGTTCTCTAGGTATAATCATATAATGATGGCAGTTATGGATAAGATCAAGACAACTTTCATCATTGAATGGGGATGTATTGCTATAAGATTATACCTTCAGGTTGAAGAATGCAGGTGTAACATATCAAAGGGTAGCCACCGCTCTTTTCCATGACATGATGCATAAGGAAGTGGAGGTATATATAGATGATATAATGGTAAAGTCAAAAATAAGAGAGGGCATTTTGAAGCATTGGAAAAATTCTTAGGGGCATTTTAAAGCACTAGAAACATTCTTAGCACACATTGAGTGGTATAATTTAAGACTTAACGTGAAGAAATGCATTTTCAAAGTTACTTTAAAGAAGTTGCTAGGGCATATAGTCAATAGCAGATGAATCAAAGTAGATTCGGATAAAGTGAAAGCCATTAAGGAAATGCTAGCACCAAGTACAGAGAAAGATGTGAGAGGGTGATGTGAACTGAGTTTATCTAAAAAAAAAACCCACAACAATCTATTAATACCCACACCTTAGATCGTCCAAGAAATAAGTTAGGTGGAAACTAGAACCCTTAATTATCTAACAATTAAGAACTCTAGCTATCAGGAAGTCACCATAATTAGATATGGATGTTCTAATTGATAAGACAAGTGAACTATCAAACAACCTATTTTGTTTAAAAAGTTCAAAGAATAAAACTCCAAGTAATTTGAAGCAAAAATTTGCCACTTTTTTTTATTGATTAAAAAAGATGCCAAAATAAGCTACAATATAAGCTATTTATAAGAATTATTAATCCTAAACCTAGACTAAAACGAATCATTAAAAGATAAGGATAATAAATCCCTAGATGATAAGAAAACAAATCCTTAAAGGTAAGGAATTATTTTGCTTGCCAACTAAGCTAAAGAAAAGTAATTCTAACTAAAAACAAATACTTCTAAAACAATTTGGATAAGGAACACAACCAAAATTGTTTTAATACTAAATGGACTAAATAACATATAGTTGGGCTTCAACTTGGGCCTTGCAACATGAATAATTACACCTTTGGCTTAATGCATCCAATTAGGACCCAATAATACTGCTTGGGCCTAAATCTTCAATTTCTACCAAATGAATATGCTTTGGACCAGAATTAATTCCATGTGTTTCAAATGGATAAGATTGATTCAGATTTGTACTTTGAGCCCAAATTCTTTGAATTAGCATATGTAATGCTTCCTTCATCTTCTTAGCACGTGCCCTTATGATTGGACCACCATTATAAGTCAAAGGATCTTGAATCTTTATTGGATTAGGAATCCTTTTTGCATTAGGATTGTCATCATTCCCCCTTTCCTCAAGTGTATTCATCCTCAAATCAGCACCTTCAAAATCAAAAGGACTCAAATCAGTAACATTAAAAGTAGCATTAATATTATACTCACCAAGTAGATCAAGCTTATATGCGTTATCACTAATCTGTGCAACTACTTGAAATGGTCCATCTCCACGTGAATTAAGCTTTGAATGCCTATGGTAGGGAAACCTCTCTTTGCGCATATGTAAGCAAACCCAATCGTCAGGCTCAAACACAACTTGTTTTCGCCCTTTGTTGTATTGATTTGCTATTTGTGCATTCCTTTTCTCAATGTTTTGCCTAACCTTCTCATGAAATTGTTTGACAAATTCTGCCTTCTTTGCACCATCAAAATTAGAATATTCATGCATAGGTAATGGAGATAAATCTAATAGTGTCAATGGATTAAACCCATAAACAATCTCAAAAGGTGAATAATGCGTAGATGAATGCACACCCCTATTATATGCAAACTCTACATGAGGTAAACATTCCTCACATGATTTCAAATTCTTTTTGATAATAGCACGTAATAACTGTCCTAATGTTCTATTCATAACCTCTGTTTGACCATCGGTTTATGGGTGACAAGTAGTAGAAAATAATAACTTAGTTCCTAATTTTACCCATAAAGTCTTCCAAAGTGAGATAAGAACTTAGAATACCTATCACTAATAATAGATATAGGTATCCCATGCAAACGTACTATTTCTTTAAAGAATAAGTTAGCAATATGTGTTGCATCATCAGTTTTATGACATGCAACAAAATGTGCCATCTTACTAAACCTATCAACAACAACATAAATACTATCATGGCCATGCCTAGACCTAGGTAACCAAGAACAAAATCCATAGATATATCAACCCAAGGTGACGTAAGAACAGGCAAAGGCATATACAAACCGTGAGGTTTAGCTTGCAAACATGTAATGCACTTAGCACAATATTTTTCAACATTATTCTTCATTTTAGGCCAAAAGAAATGCTAATGCAAAACATCTAAAGTTTTAGTTATTCCAAAGTGTCCCATTAAACCCCCTTCATGTGCTTCTTTAACAAGCAATTTGTGCATGGAACTTTGAGGCACACTCAATTTATTTTCTTTAAATAAAAACCCATAGTACCTATAAAACTTACCAAATGCACCCTTTTCACATGCATCAAACATATTGCTAAAATCTTGATCATTCACATATAATTCTTTAACATGCTCAAAACAAAGTAATTTAGCATCTAAAGTAGAAAGAAGTGCATACCTTCGAGATAATGCATCAGCCACTATGTTCTCTTTTCCTTGTTTGTACTTGATGACATATGGAAAGGACTCTATGAATTCACTCCATCTAGCATGCCTTTTATTAAGCTTATTTTGTCCCTTCAAATGCTTTAAACTTTCATGATCAATGTGACTTACAAACTCCTTAGGTAAAAGATAGTGTTGCCATATTTCTAATGCCCTAACTAATGCATACATCTCTTTATCATATGTTGGGTAGTTTAGAGTTGCTCCATTAAGCTTTTCACTAAAATAAGTGATAGGCCTTCCTTCTTGCATCAAAATAACTCCAATGCTAACTCTAGAAGCATCACATTCAATCTCAAAAGTCTTATCAAAGTTAGGTAAAACAAGCAAAGGTGCATTAGTTAACTTAGATTTAAGCACATTAAATGCCTTTTCTTGATCATTACCCCACTTAAAACCTACATTCTTTTTAATTACTTCTATGAGTGGTGCGACTATGCTAGAAAAATCCTTAACAAATCTCCTATGGAAACTAGCTAAGCCATGAAAAGATCTAACATCCCCAACATTCTTAGGTGTAGCCCATTATTCAATAGCCTTGACCTTCTTACTATCTAACTCAATTTTGTTAGAACCAACAACAAAACCTAAACATATAACTTTAGGTGTACAAAAACTACACTTAGCAAGGTTAGCATACAATTGTTCTTTGCACAAAGTTTTAAAAACTAATTGCACATGCGTAATATGCTCATATAATGACTTGCTATATACAATAATATCATCAAAATACACAACCACAAACTTACCCATAAAATCATGCAAAACATAGTTCATTAAACGCATGCAAGTACTAGGTGCATTAGTTAAACCTAAAGGCATAACTAACCATTCATATAGACCATATTTAGTTTTAATGGTAGTTTTCCATTCTTCCCCCACTTTCATTCTAATTTGATGATAACCAGACTTCAAATCAATTTTAGAGAATATAGAAGAACCATGCAATTCATCTAATATATCATCTAAACAAGGAATAAGGTGGCGATACTTAACTGTAATTTTATTTATAGCACAACAATCAATGCACATTCGCCAAGAACCATCCTTTTTAGGCACTAATAGAATAGGAACAGCGCATGGAATCATACTTTCCCTAATCAATCCCTTGGATAACAACTCTTTAACTTGATGTTGCATCTTTTTAGTTTCTTTGGGATTACTTCTGTAAACTGGTCTATTAGGTATTTGTGCACCAGGAATGAAATCAATTTGATGCTCAATTCCTCTTAATGGAGGTAAACCCTTTGGCATCTCTTTGGGGAACAATTCTTCATATTCCTGTAAAAGAGTTTGAAAAGAACTAGGCAAAGAAGAAAGATTAGGATTAGTGGAAAACAAGTACCTTTGTACAAAAGTATAAGTAGAGGCTGCCTAGTTAATAAAGCCTTTCGTACATCACCCTCTCTAGCATAGAAATTGCCTTTTACCTCTTTTCTTTCCACTCTTTGCACACTTAGCTCTCCTTTTGCATGCGCATCACACTCGTTCATTTTGTGTATCCCCTCTTTCTCACCTTTTTCCACTTGTTTCTCACATCTCTCTAGGCTTTTCTCATAACTCTTCTTTTGTTTGTGCGCCTTTTCTTTTTCATGTGCACTCTCACACTCACTTAAAAATTTTTGATCTTCAAAAACTTGCTTTGGAGTCAAAGGAACAAGAGTAATAGGCTTATTGTTCATAACAAAAGAATATTTGTTAGTAAAACCATCATGCTTAGCTCACCTAACATATTGCCCAGGGCATCCTAATAGTATGTGACTAGCTTGCATAAGAACTACATCTCATAATACTTCATCATGATATCGCCCAATAGAAAATGCTATCATTGCTTGCCTAGTAACCTTAATATCCCCATAATCATTCAGCCATTGTAATCTGTAAGGCCTAAGATGTTTAGTTGTTTTTAAGCCTAACTTATTAACTAGACCAGCATTAACAACATTAGTACAACTACCACCATCAATAATCATACTATATAATTTATTATCAATTAAACACCTAGTATGGAAAATGTTTTCGCATTGTACCTCTTCTTCCTTAGCTTGCATGTTAAGTGCACGCCTTATGACAAGAGTGAATAATGATCCATCTAAGGGTTCCATCTCCTTTCCTTCATCATTAGATGCATCCTCAACTGGTGGCATGTCACTTATATCTTCATCTTCATCCTCACTTTTAATTTTGCCATTGGCTAAAGCAACCATCACCTTTGCGTTTGGACATTGGGCAGCCTTATGACCAAAGCCCAAACACCTAAAACACTTGAGATCATGTGTTTTAAAGTTAGGATTGCCATTTTTAGGCACAAATTTATTGTTTCCCAAGTCTACCTTCTTGCTCCCCTGATCGTCCTTTGGTTTAAAGTTTGATGAAGTATTGCTCTTTTCATTGCCCTTCTAATTCAACTTCCATGGGGTAGAGGAATTCAAATTAGTGTTACTTCTAGCCCTTAATTGCTTCTCTACCTTGATAGCCATATGTAGTATGTCATCCAATTCAACATAATGGTGTAGTTCAACAAGGTTGGAAATGTCACGATTCAAACCATGAAGAAACCTAGCTATAGTGGCCTCTCTATCTTCAATCACATTAGCCCTAATCGTAGCCATGTCCATCTCTTAATAATAATGTTCCACACTTTTAGAGCCTTGCACAAGTCATTGCAAACCATTATATAGTTCACGATAGTAATGTTGTAGGATAAATCGCTTGCGTATAATTACCTTCATCTCATCCCAAGTAGAAACAACATGTTCTTCATTTCTTCTCTGACTTGTAACTAGTTGATCCCACCAAACACTTGCATAATCAGTGAACTCAACTACAGCTAGCTTCACTTTTTTCTCCTCATTATAGTTTTGGCACTCGAAGACACGATCAACCTTCTTTTCCCACTCTAAGTATGCTTCAGGATTGCTCCTGCCTTTAAAACTAGGAATCTTCATTTTGATGGTTCCTATGTTGTTGTCTTTATTGCTGCCCTTATTTAGTCTTATTGAGGTGTTTTCTTCACTTCCCTCATCAAACTCCTCTTCTAAGCTTCATTTGGTACTCCTTTCTTTGTTCTGTTAAGGGGAACTCGTTTCTAGCCTCTCAAGTCGCTTCCTTACATCCTCCATTGTTTGTTGCATAGCCTCAACAAACAATTTTAATTTGGGATCATCCATGCTTTACTATGTTCAAACTAGAAGAAAAGTTAGTAAAATAAAATTCTAACACTCCCTCACATGTTTCACTCAATTTAGTGTTTGGACACTCTATTAAACTCACACGCACACTCTATTTTAACCTAATTAGGAATTTGACCTTTCACTTCTTAAATAAACAATATAAATTGTTAGAATTCATAATGGCCTATCAATTGAACGAATTTGGTAAATTTTGGCAAGTTAAAATAAGGAAATTAGGCTTAATTTGCAAAAAAAAATGAATTTAACACTAATAGGAAAGGAAAAGGAGTTTTAGATAAGACAAATAAGTTATAGATAAGGAAACGAAGTTCTAGATAAGACAAATGAGTTATAGATAAGGAAAAGGAGTTCTAGATAAAACAAATGAGTTATAGATAAGGAAAAGGAGTTCTAGATAAGACAAAAGAGTTATAGATAAGGAAAAGAAGATGTAGATAAGGAAAAGGAGTTGTCTAATCCCTTTAGGATAAGGAAAAGCTTTAGGATAAGATAAGGATTAGGAAAAAACAAAATATGACTAAATCTAGCAAGATAAAGATGTCATATACTCAAGATTTAATCTTAACCATAAAGATATCCCCAATAAACAAGGGAAAAACGAATTTGCACAAAAGAAACCCAAGAAAAAAAATGAATTTGTAACTTAACATTTCAAGATTTATGATCTTGGATCAAGATTTGAACATGAACTTAAAGAAACTTCAAGATTCCAATGAATTGGTTCAATAATTTTCAAGAAAATAATCAAGAAAGTTAAAGATTTTCAAGAAGACTTGCAAGAACTTTAAAGATTTTAAAGAAATGACCAAATTCTTCTTTTCTATTCCTTTTTTATTTTTTTTATTTTTTTGGTTGAAACTTAATGCAACACTTTAAAGAAATAACTAAATGAAATTAAAGATGGCAAAGAATGATGTAAAAAAATGAATTTTGAATAAAATAAAATAAAAGATGATGAACAAACAAGAATGTTGATGAAACTAATGAGGAGTAGAAGAAGAAACACAAAGAATGATAAATGAATGAAAACAAAAAAAAAGGATACATAACCTGATTCTTAGAGCCAAAGCTCTGATACCAAACTGATGCGAACTGAGTTTATCTAATAAAAAAAACCCACAACAATCTATTAATACCCATACCTTAGATCGTCCAAGAAATAAGTTGGGTGGAAACTAGAACCCTTAATTATCTAACAATTAAGAACTCTAGCTATTAGGAAGTCGCTACAATTAGATATGAATGTTCTAATTGATAAGACAAGTGAACTATCAAACAACCTATTTTGTTTAAAAAGTTTAAAGAATAAAACTCCAAGAAATTTGAAGCAAAAATTTGCCACTTTTTTTTATTGATTAAAAAAAATGCCAAAATAAGCTACAATATAAGCTATTTATAAGAATTATTAATCCTAAACCTAGACTAAAACAAATCATTAAAAGATAAGGATAATAAATCCCTAGATGATAAGAAAACAAATCCTTAAAGGTAAGGAATTATTTTGCTTGCCAACTAAGCTAAAGAAAAGTAATTCTAACTAAAAATAAATACTTCTAAAACAATTTGGATAAGGAACATAACCAAATTCGTTTTTAATACTATATGGACTAAATAGCATATAGTTGGGATTCAACTTGGGCCTTGCAACATGAATAATTACTCCTTTGGCTTAATGCATCCAATTAGGACCCAATAACACTACTTGGGTCTAAATCTTCAATTTCTACCAAATGAATATGCTTTGGACCAGAATTAATTCCATGTGTTTCAAATGGATAAGATTGATTCAGATTTGTACTTTGAGCCCAAATTCTTTGAATTAGCATATGTAATGCTTCCTTTATCTTCTTAGCACGTGCCCTTGTGATTGGACCACCATTATAAGTCAAAGGATCTTGAATCTTTATTGGATTAGGAATCCTTGTTGCATTAGGATTATCATCAGAGGGTTCATAGGCAGGTTACAATATATTAGTAGGTTCATTGTAAGGCTTGCTAACATTTGTGACCCAATCTTCAAGCTTCTAAGAAAAGATTAACCTGTAGAGTGGAATGATAATTGTCAAAGGGCCTTTAATAAGATAAAAGAGTATCTCACTAATCCATTTGTACTTAAACCATTGAGGCTAGGTAAACCTTTATCCTATATTTGGCTCTAGAAGAAAAGGCAATGGGGGCAATGTTAGCATAAGAAAGGCTAGATGGGATAGAGCATACAATGTATTACCTTAGCAAGAAGTTCCTATCATATGAAGAAAAGTATTATTTAGTGGAGAAGACATATTTGATAATGTTATTGGAAACAAGGAAATTGAGGCATTACTTTCAATCTTATAGGGTTCAGGCCATTTCGAAAATATATCCCTTAAGATACTTACTACAAGCACCTGCTTTGACAGGAAGGAAGTCTCAATGGCTCATTCTCCTGACTGAATTTGATATAGAGTACATTACTATAAAGGTTATTAAGGGAAGGGCAGTAGCAAAATTCCTAGCTTAAAATGCAATAAAGGGCAATGAACAGTGGAACCTAGAATTCCCAGATGAGAATCTAGCAGTTATAGAGCATCGGGAATGGAAGCTTTATTTTGATGATGCAATAAATAACAAAGGAGCCGAGTTAGGAGTGATCCTTGTCACGCTAGAGGGAGAAGCCATACCAATAGCCAAGAAGCTATATTTTAAAATAACCAATAATATGGCTGAGTATGAAGCTTGCATCCATAGAGTAGAAGTGGTGATGGCAACTGGAGCAAAGGAGTTGTTAGTATATAGGGATTCTATGTTGGTTATCAGCCAGGCTAATGAGGAATGGGAAGTGAAAGAGAAAAAGCTAAAACCCTATGTCTAATATTTGAAAGCTTTAACAAAGAATTTCACCAAGTGTCTCTTTATCCATCTATCAAGAGATGACAAACAAATGGCAGATGCACTGGCAACACTCTCTTCAATTTAGGATAGTGTGACTAGGTTGACTATGAGGTCATTAGTGATCATAAAATCAAAGGCTCCATGTTATAGGGATAATAAAATTATGGGAATTCAGATAGGGCCTCAAGTGAAGCCATGGTTTTATAATGTTCAAAGGTTCATTGAGGAAGGAAAAAATCTAGATGAGGCCACTTCAAAAGAAAGATATGCCCTGTGTGTTCTTACACGTAATTTTGCAAGTCATGATAGGGTGTTGTATAAGAGAATTTTGAATGGGATACAACTCAGATGTCTCAAGAAAGATGAAGCAGAAGAGGTGATGAAAGATTTTTATGCAAGAGTTTGCAGTTCTCACATGAATGGAATAATCCTAACAAAGAAGATAATTAGACAAGGGTACTATAAAGAGCATGGAAAATGATTGCATTAAGACAGTAAGGCAATGCCATCAGTGTCAGATCTATGGGAATCTCAACCATCTTCCTCCAATGGTGCTGAATAGTTTATCATCTATTTGGCCTTTTATAGCGTGGAGGATTGATATCATAGGAGAAATAAGGCCAATAGTATCGAATGGACATAAGTATATAATTGTAGCAATTAATTACTTCTCTAGATTAGTAAAGGCTGAATCTTTTAATACTCTAAAGGTGAAGCATATAGCTTGGTTCATTAAGAAGAATCTTATTTGCAGATATGGGGTTTCACATCATGTAGTAATAGACAATGGGGTTCAGTTTCAAGCAAAAATGGTAGAGTTATTGCAGAAGTATGGGATCGAGCATGATAAGTCTTCACCATATTGACCTCAGGCTAATGGAGCAGTCGAAGCAGAAAATAAAAATATCAAGAAAATCCTCTCTAAGATGGTCAAAACTTATAAGGATTGGTTTAAGTTTCTTCCCTTTGCCTTGTCGGGATACAAAACTATAGCTAGAATTGCCATAGTTCAAACTCCATTCTCCCTGGAGTATGGCTGTGAAGCAAATTTGCCAATATATATTGAGATCATGTCTCTAAGAGTATTTATAAAGGCCAAAACACTTGAGAGTGAATGGGCATAAAAAAGATATGATCATCTGGTGTCTCTAGACTAGAAGAGGATGAATACTTTGTTTCATACCCAGATATACCAGAAGAGGATATCAAGGACATTTAACAAGAAGGTAAAGCTAAGGAAGATAAAAGCTGAGGATATGGTACTAAAACAATCTAGAGTAGCGGTGTTCAATCCAAGAGGAAAATTCAAACTATACTTAGTCAAGTCAATTCTAGCAAAGGGAGCCATCAAGATATCTGATATAAAAAGGAATGAATTCATGGAGCCTATTAACCTGGATTGTCTTAAGAAATACTATATATAAAAATAAATAAAAGTAGTAGAAAGAAAATAAAAGTCCGCTGACTAGAAAACTTGAAAAGGCTAGTCAGGAAAAAATTAGGACATTTTCGCTGTTCAGAAAACTCACAAGGGCTGGCATGCAAAAATTAGGGAAGAAAATAAAATAAAAAGAGGTCCCATTGATTAGAAAACCTGTAAATGGCTAGTTAGGCAAAAACTAGGGAAATAAAATATGAGCAAAAAATATTCAGTTAGAAAATCCAAAAGGACTAGGTGATAACAAAAGTTACATCATGTGATATAGCAAATGTACTCATTTTTGCCCTAATTAATGAATCTTATTGAAATTTAAATTTTTTTATGACATTGCATGTTCTATCTTATTTATAATACATAAGCACTAGAAAGGAAAATATAACATAAAAGATTAAGACTAGCTCAATGAGACCATTTTGTTCTAGTGGCGCCTACGCTTCTTCTTTTGAGATTCATCGTGTAAAGCTTGAATCCTCTTGTATCTAGAAAATATAGGTGGCTCTGTAGCTTGTATTATGACCTAGATTTAAAAAGTAAAAATAAGAAGCCTGCTAAGTTGAAAACCTAAAAGGGCAACTTAGGTAAAAGTTAAGGCATGCCTTCTAAATTAAAAACCTGAAAGGGCAGCTTAGGCAAAAGTTAAGGTATAAAAAAAATCAATTAACTCACTTAGGATCATATGTTCATCCAAGTCTAATTTTAGGAAAGGGAAGTTTGAAATAGGGCAATACAAAAGATAGCTTGTCCTAACTACAAAACAAAAAATAGCCTAGAATCAATCATCTCGAGCTCCAGAATCAAGCCATGGGCTCCATCCTCTACTAGAGTTCATGATGATAGGTATCTGGAGGTCTAGCAGATGAAGTACCAACATTGTAAGGGTCAAGGCCTGAGTCAGCAAGCTGCCAGTGAAGCATCTCAATCTTCCGCTCCAAAACCTGTGAATAACTCTGCACATATAGGAAGTATTATATCATATGCACTTTATGCACACCATGCATGCATTTGCATAATAAGTGTATATATACTTACCCACCAACTATCTGTGACCTGCATGGTAAATAACCTTTGAGATGAGGCAAGTCTGTACAAATACTTTGCATGTGTCTGGGGACCTATTTTGTAAAGTTCTAATAACATCAATACGAAGTGTACATGTAATACAAGAAATAAGTCAGATAAACTCACATGAGAAGTATTTGCTGGAGAAAAGATGGGGAGCTGAACATCACCAAAATGTATCTGCTACTTAACCGGAGCATGCACAGTAAGAGCCCAATAGAGTATGAATCTATTAGGAAGGGAACATCATAAAAAAAAATGTTAGCAAAAGCTCCCTCATGGCTTGTCCCAATATACTGAGTGCATTGTGCACAACCAAGACTGGGTCTGGGGACCTTAGGTGCAATCTCAAGCTCAGGGGTAGCCTTACTCTCCTACGTGGTCTTAAACCCCTAATCAGCCCCAGACGCCTCCTCCATCACATCATTAATAGGGGAGTGAACCTCCTCAATCTATGAAAAGCTAACTATGAGAAAATAATAAGTGATTGGAGAGTTCTAAAAAAGAAATGATTAGAAGTTACATCAGCCTGATCAATAGGAACCTGCTCTAAGAGGTTCTCATGGACAAACTACTGGTAATGATGGGACCCCTCTAGAAAAATCATGGTGTCATAACCCTGTAATGCCTCCCTCAACTTTGAACCTATCATCCAGGAACTATAAAGCATCAAGCGGGGGACAACAATAGGAATATGACATCGGGAAGGTCTAGAGTTCCATTGATATACCCGCTCTCCCAAATACCACATCCAACAGCCATAACCAGGGAGTAGAACCCTCATCTCCTTAAGTCATACTGGGGCATCCATGAAATCATATCATTGGATGCCATCAACTCCCTTTAGCCAATCAGAATATATCTGCAAAATTAGGATTAATTAAGCTTAACTTGTATTAAGTCATTAAATACTAATGATTTTTTTTGTTACCAATTCCCACTCGATGGTGTTTAACTGGTCACGATAGGTATGCAGAGTATTATTGACACTCTTTAGATGAGAAGACCCCCACCTCTACATTAGGGGGAGACTCTTGTTAGAGCCGATAGCTTTGAAGCCAGGAATCAGCCTAATCTCTATACTTCAAATCTAAAAGAGAGAATAAGTCAACAAAAAGAAAGAAAAGGAAAAGAAAAGAAGAGAAATGAAAAGGGGACAGACGCACATGCAGGACATGCCAGAAGCTACACATGGTGACAACGCCTCTATAAATAGTATCCAATCTTAATACAAATAAGCCAACACTATAGATCCCCCAGTCAAGGGTGATAATTCAGTCTAAATCACGAAAGGGGCCGAGTAGTGCAATACTGACTTCATGACTAGTCTCATAAAAAAGGGTCATATTAAGCAAGATCAAGAGGAAGCACCTCGGCTTATAAGCACTTTAGCGAAGTGTAGTAGTGGGAAGACATTTGAATCCCTCAACCAATAATGAAAGAACAATGTTCTTCTGGTTCTTCCATGCCGATACAAATCCAATCAAATCTCGCATATATTGACTCCACGCGTGCTTAGGGAGACTACAGTAACTAATGTCAATGGAAATGGGAGTCCCTCCGAAGGCGATCCTAGTGATAGCTGAGAAGCTCATAGGAAAAATGGTTAACTCACCTACTCAAGTATGGAATGTGTGGGTAATATCCATCCACCACTCAATTAGTACGAATAAGGAATAGCAATCGGACCCCCTCGAGCTGTTAGAAGCCCAACAATAAATTATCTAAATCTAAAGGCCCACACCAACCACGCCACATTCTCTGGCAGCCCGTGAAATAATTTATGGGCTATATGGAAACAACTTGTGAATTTCATCGGTTGCTAAAAGATCTCCAAGGGAGAAATAATAATAATTGAAAAAATAAAAAAATAGATCGGTAAAATACAATGTTGATCAACATTATGTAATGCGATCGACATTGTATAATGCCAATTAACATTGCACAGATGTGGACTGATTTCTAGACTTCTGACTTTGATTTTCAGACTTTTGGTCGGCTATTCAATTGAAATCCTATGTTCCTAGGTTAAATTTTAAATTTTTTTTTATGCATTTTTAAGTGATTTTTAATCTAATTTCGATAATATACACACTAATTTACATTTTGAAGTTAATTTTGATTACTAACTGTATGAATAAATTTTTGCATAAATAAAAAGAAATGAGGAAGTGTTACCTCATTGCCCACATTTGTGCATCTATAGAGGTGAAGGCAATTCAAAGGAAGCACAATAGAACCTTCTCGAAGTCTAAGGTTGTTATGAGGAAAATGGAGAGGCACAATGGCTAGTTAACTGGAATCTGTACTCCTATATGTAGACTGTGTTGTGGGTCAGTCATATGATCTGACAGATCATGAATCAGACTTTAAACAAGCAAGAAATCAAAAGAAGAAAATCAAAGAAAGAAAAAAAATGGAGATGAAAATGAAAGAATAGCATCAAAAATAAGGAGGGAAGCTTCTTATAAATAGAAAATATCCATTTTGGTCCCTTCACTATACATGCATTCAAAATCAAGTTTTTCTTTGCAATTTCATCCATAATTGCATCTTGATTAGGATTTGATTCCTATTTAATTCATTCAACTCATATCATCAATTAATGAATTATTATTAATTGCATCTGTATTTAAATTTTGAATTTTTTATGTCAAGTACATAATACATAATATAATTACAAAATTCCATTTTGCATTTTTACATGCATCATTATTAAATCAAAAGATTTCAAAATTCATTTCATACTACATAATAATTGAAACATAAATTTCAAAATTATCATGTTATATAATGCACAGTAGTCATAACATGAATTTCAAATTTAGCATGTTATATGCTTTAATAGTAGCTATAACATGAAAATTTTCAAATCTTTTATCATTAAACTCTACACAGTAGTTATAGTATCATTGCTAGACATTCCACAAGAACTATAGCATGTTTTTAAATCACGAATCACTAAATGTCTGGCAAGGAATATAGCAAAATTTTAAATCACAGATTGCTAGACGATCCACAAGAACTATAGCATATTTTCAAATCATGAATCGTTAAACATCCCATAAGGAATATACTAAAATTTTAAATCATTAATTACTAGACATTCCATAGGAACTATAGCATGTTTTTCATAAATCGCTAAAAGTCCCACAAAGAATATAGCAATATTTTAAATCACCAAATTGCTAGATGTTCCATAGGAACTATAGCACTTCTTTCAAAATCAAGGCTCGCTAGACATCTCATAGGGAATATAGTGAGAATCATTGTATTCATTTTGTTAACATCCCACAGGGAAAATAATGAAATCCATTATCACTAGATGTCCCAAAGGGAATATAGTGCAGTCCACCAGACACTACACAATAGTTATAGTGTTATTGCTAGATATTCCACAGGAACTATAGCATGTTTTCAAATTATGAGTCATTAAACATCCCGCGAGGAATATAGCGAAATGCATAAGCTTCACTAGACATTCTATAGGGAATATAGTGAAATATATTAAACATAGCATCTTACTTAAAATTACTCAATAATTTAAGCATCAGCAGGTTAACTAGGATACAATAAAGTACCTTAATTATTTTTTTTGAAATTGTATACTACTATTGCTTTACCATAATTTGTCAAACAAACAGCGACAAAGGGAGGCAACTGTAAGCACCCAATTTCAGGATGCAATTATGCACACATGTGACAAAAGCCCCTATAATGAAAATCTAATTGAGAAATGATCTCTAGTGTCAAGTTTCATGATTTAAAAGACTAAATTGCAACATTTTATGGATTTAACTGCAAAATTGGTATTTTAGGGATTTAATTGCAAAAATTAGAAACTTTTAAGGACCTTTTTATAATTTAATTTAAAAAATAAAAATTAGTCAGTCAGCATTACATAATGCCAGTCAGCATCAGGCAATGCTAGTCGACATTACAGGATGAAAATCGGCAATATGGAATGCCAATTTTAGCTAAAAAGTATTTTTTACACTAATTTTGTCTTCTTTTAATTTTTCATTGGTCCATGACACCATGTGTCCCTACGTACTGAGTCTTTGATCTTTTCACAACTTTTTCTCTTGATCTTGATTTCAAAAATTAAAAAGCTAACTTCCCTACGTGATCACAAGGGTTGGAGGTTGATAGATTTGGCTTTAAAAGCTAAAAAAGGACGCTGTGAAATCCCTAAGGAGCTAGCCTGCGAGATAGATAGAGCTAGCTAGAGAAAAAGGAGGCAAAACTTGTAAAAAATCAAAGGAAAAAAACCCTAATTAGCTAGTAAAAAAATACGTACTTTTCATTTAAAAGTCCAAAAGATCAAAAAAGAAAAAAAAACAACATAGTCAATCTTAAAATGGTGACAATCCAAATCTAGAGGCATTCAAATAACATTTGCACAACATCTTCTACTCTTTCTTTTTTTTTTATTCTTGATTTGATTTGTTATTATTTTATTTCTTAATTGAGTAGTTACTAATTAAAATTCTTTGTGTTTTTTTTATTTTGATTGATGTTCTGTGGTACTCTAGAGGTGAAGGTGGTAATATAAGATTTTGGTAATGATCATTGGAAGAATCCATGGAATGCCATAGATTAAGATTTATAAAACCCTCATAGGATTTAGGATTTATGATTTCTACGTTCTTGTAATTTGCTTTTGTTTTGGGTTGTAATTAATTTGATTTTAATTTCTGCATAGGAGTTTGTAATAGCCCCAATAGTGGAAAAGAGTAGAATTTTATATTCTCTGCACTAAAATTGATTAGTAATTTAGGTTCAATTGGGTAAAAATCAATTAAAATCAATGGTGGCTTTAGATTAATTTAGGGTTGCATGCAAAATGATATAGGGTTTTTTTAGAAAATCATATAAATCCTATGTTTGATATGATTTTTTGTTTGGGCTTTGTTTTTGGATTTTTAGTTTTTTAGGCCCCAAGTCCACAATAGGTCTAAACCCACTAAATAAAAAATAGGCTTAAAAATGGTTTAGGTTAATTAATTAAAATCAATTTAGACCCATTAGATTAATTTAGACTTAGGCCCATATTTAGGTTAACTAAAATTAATTTAGACTTAGTTGAGCCCATTAATTTTATTTTTTTTAAATAAATAGATTTAGGATCATATCACTTAATTTAAAATCAAGTTAGACTTAGGCCCACTTATTAATTTAATTTCTTTTTTAAAATTTCATAGACTTAGGACTATTCCCTTAGTTAAATTAAAATAAATAGACTTAAGTTTACTAAAATTAATTAAAAATGTAGGTATTTTTCTAGTCCATTTCACTTGTAAATAAAAATATCTAGAAAGAGCTAACTTTTAAAAATTAACTTAGTTTATTCTTAGGGACGCTGCCTTTTGTGTGCATTTTTTACATGTAATTTTATAACCTGATGCCATTTTGGGGTTTGATGGATGTCTAATTTGGGTTTAAAATAAAATTGCATATAATTAGAGAATAAGATAGTAATTCATAAATTAATTCTAAATTAACATGAAACTAAGAGAAGTTAGTATTTGTTCCCAAAATCTCGTAGTTGTGGTACTAGCTTTCTTTTAGAGAATCGAGTACCACCTTTTAATTTGTCCTAATTATTACCCTGGGTGGTGAGTCCTCATTTCTAAACTATATCTTTGTGACATATTAGTGTGTTCCCTAGGGTCCTAAGCCTAAACAATGTCGTGGTTGCTAAAAATCTTAGGCGCGTGCTAAATCCTACCGTCTACAATTACGATTATGACTAAAACTGTGAGTACCAATGGGCTTCTTCCACTTTGACAAGCCTTTGCTCATGGTCATCAGCTACTCTTATGAGCATTATTATAGGTGTGATCATGGTCATAACTAGACCATAAGCACTATTAGGTGCACACTCAAATAAGGGACTTTGAGGCTTTACTGATTAGGACTGGGTCCTAGTCATGATGGAGACCGTGACCTAGTTTCACTTCATCATTTTTTTGAGTTTTTGGTTCTTTTATAATGTCTAACTAATACATGCTTAAATGAACATTATTAGCACTTTAAAATTTTATTGTTAAAATCAAAATAAGGTCAAATTAAGCCTTAATCATGCAAATGGCTAACATATTTGCCCTTTTTTTTTTATCATTTTTGTCATTTTTATTTCTTTTGTTATTAATCTTACATATCATAAATTTAGTAATTTTATCATTTTTATTGTTTTATTTGCACTTTTATTATTTTGGTCATTTTATTTCTTTTTATTATTATTAATTTTGCATTTTATCATAAAATTCTCATTTATATAATGAAAATTACATTTTTATTATTTTATTCACATTTTTATTATTATATTTGCATCTTTAATATTTTTAATATTTTGTTACTTTTACTTTTTTATTTTACTTTCCTTGTATTTATTCTTATTATAAAATTCTCTTTTTATAATAAAAATGAAAATTTAGCACCAACATGTTTGAATTTTAAGCCTTGCATCTTACATCTTCATTAGCAGCATTATTTGTTTATTTATTTAAATGCATTCACTAATTTTAATTTTTTTTCCTTTACTTATTATATGGATGAATGGAATATAAAACTGTTATGATTGTGATGTGTGCTTGCATGTACATGTGGACTAACCTTTGTTTTGTAGGTTTAATAGAATAGGGATTTTATTTTGTTTTTTATTTTTTATGTAATTAATATAATAAGAGATTTCTCAAGTGATGTAATCTTTAATCCTAATTCCTCTTTTATTTTCCTATTTTTGATGTATTTATTAGAATAGGCTATTCCAAGGGTTATAATCCTTAATCACTTTCCCCTCTTTTCTTTCATTTTGTCTTATTTGATTTTGTTTATTTCCTATTTCTTTCATGCTTATGTGTTGTTTGCTACTTGCCTATTTATTTGCATTATTAACTTATTTGATTGATTGTGATTAGTTAATTTTTTCTTATTTGCTTATTATTACTTATAGTTGTGATGTATGCATGTTAAAATTCAATTATCCCATGTTCCAAATTTCAATTCAATGTAATTTAATTTAACTAACAATTAAATGTGGTAAATGCATTATAAAACTGAAACTAGGGTGAAGGAACAGGTAATTAAGTAAAGTATATTAAGAAACAGGATAAGTAGGTACTACCCTTCGAACCCAAAATCTCTAGTAGGGAAAGTGGATTCCCACTTGCTTCCCTTTTTCCTAGATAAAGTTAGGTGGCGACTCTAATTTACAAAAACCTATTCAAGCAAACCTTCCCATATCAATAACATTTAGTAAATGATTGTCTAAGCTCGTGTGCCCTGACATCACACTGATCATGTCCTGAAACTATAAAAATGGGGATCATGTATAACTAACTTACCTCCCTTTGTTTTATTTCTACTATTTATATAAGTGTTGTGGCTTGCTCACCAAGTCTCGTTTGGGAGACTGTTCCTTAAATGATCTACCTAGAAGGCTAGTGATAACAGCTTTTATCCTATGCATGGCATCAACTAAAGTACACCTTTTGAGTCATTGGCATTCTCACCTAACTAAAGGCTAAGTTATTGGTCGATTAGGTAGAGCCTGAGTTGGTATTCTTTATGGATTTGCTAGTGGTCACCAAGTCACTTAGTAAATTTTTTGGCTTAGTCTGTTGATTGTTTTGGTCTTCTCTATTCTCATAGTTCCTCCAAAAAAAGTTGGACACTTATGTCCAAAGCCTTGAGAGGTAGTTTTTGAAATATATAGGACATGACAAGGCATTTCAATTTTTGAGGGTAGTGGGTGATAATTTTTAAATTTTGAAATGACATTTCTTAGAAACACGTGTAAGGAGTTAATAAGTGAATTTAATAGTTGTTCTTTTTTTTCATATAATTGGTTTTTGCCATTTTCCTTGAACATTGCTTTTTGATATTTTGCTATTTTTATGTAAGCAATTTTCTTCTCAATTTGTGTTGACCACCAACAGGTTTGACTCAACACTATTTAGATTATGATCCCTTTTTACTTGTTATAGGAAAATAAAGGAAATGTGAGGGGAATACTGGAAGAGCTTAGGGATGGCACAAGTGCACTTACAACCCTTCACTCAACCAGGAGAAACAGGTGTTGCCACTCTGTATCACCTAAGAAATTGTTTGATTAAGGACTAGGCAAACTTGGATCCCTCGCTTAAAAGCAACATTTTCCTGTAGGATAAAGCATTGGGTTTAGATGTGATGTCATCATGAGCATACTCAATATCTTAGAGGCATCTCCATACTACCCAAATGTTGAGCAGGGGGTTGGCCTTACTATTTTAGTACAATGCTTCTAAAAAATATGTACAATTTTGGATCAACCAACACACACAATATTTATTACACAAGCACATAATAACAATATGATAAATATAATGATGCATAAACATGGCATAATACATGAACAAATAAATAAATAAAAATAGCAAAATAGCATGCATAATCATGGCAAGTGTAGAACTAGCATGATATACATACACATGTCATGACAATCATGATGGCATAATGTATATATATGACATAAACATGGCATAATCATGGTATATTTACATGTTATGGAATTATTGGCATGCAATCATAGCATATTTATCACACATATGTTATGAATTTCCTATGTATGGCATTAAAAATTAAATGAACAATAATAATATAATAAAATTCAAAAGAATAAGGATAAGAGAGATAAACACTTGAGTAGGCTCCTCATCTTCATCTAGTCCTTATTTCTTCAGTTTCATGGCCATTATTTTATGAAAATTGATATTTTAAATAGAAATAAATGAAAAATTATTGAAAATCCATAAAAAAAAATAAACAGGAAACATTTGAAAAGATAAAGAGAAAGAATAAAATTAAATAATATTTCTTAAATGAATAAATAGAAAATAGAAGTTAAAAGTAGTAAGAAGATCAAATTTATAATGACTAATTGGTTAAATTAAGGCCTTTAACTAATAATGTGTATAATTCATAAAATTAGGCCTCAAGATATAAATCTTGTACCTTGGATAAATTGAATACCCATCACCAATTATTGCCGCATTATCATACCGACACAATCATCATAAATGGTTTAAAAAGAAGAAAATAAAACATTTGATCTTGAGATATTGGTTGAATTTCAACATTATGAATGATCACAAAAAATTTAACACACCAAATAATTGACAAATATTCACAAATGAAATATAATAAAGGCAAATTTGTACATAATAAGAGGACATGAAATAATATAATCAAAATAAAAAATAAAATTAAATAGAGAAAAGAAAATAAATCAATGGAAAAATCCTTTAAGATGTACTAAAAAGGGGAAAATTAAAATAATATCAAGATAAAATAAAATTTATTATAAAATAATTCTTGAAATAAAATTAATAAAAGTGATGTGATCCTAGTTCTAAAGAGGAAGATTTCAAGATTTGTTCATGCTAATAAAACAACTTTCATTCAATATAAGAGCAATTTACATAAATTCGTATTTTGTGTAGCATGCTTTAGTACATAGGTCATAACTTTTGCTATAGAAGTCAGATTGAGGTAATTCAAAATGATATGGAAAGATAAGATAGATTACTAGAATTTTTTGGAGAAAGTTAGGGTTGGTTTGATAATCTTCATGGGCTAAAGTTATGAAAGATTATCAGGTTATGTATAAAACTTGGTTGACAAAATATACAGTAGTAAATGAGTTGTATCTTACCAAATATAAATTCAAATGAAGATTCAAGATGCCACTAAAAGATAACAACAAGGGCTATAACTTTTATATTTTAGGCTTAAGTTAATTCGGCCATCATCATGTTAAAAAGTGTGATACAACGTGCTACATAAGTAAATCTAAATTTAAGTAGGATTATATTTTCTTATTTAAGTAGGATTATATTTTCTTATTTAAAAAGGATTTTTTTTTAGTTAGGATATTAATTATATTTTATTTAGGTTTTCTTTAAGCCTATATAAAGGACTTATTTTACGTAACTTATAGGGTATACAATCATGGATGATTAATAAAATTTAGAGAGGATTCTCTTTGGTTACTTAGTGGTTAACCATTATGTCTTACCAATCTATCTTTCAGACAGTAGATTGTGGTGTCTTCTTAATAGCCTTTATTGCTTGTTTGTTATTGTTCAAAAGGTCAAATTTTTTATATAGCTTTGGTTGTTTGGACTAACTAAACATGAGGTGAAGGTTTCTTATGTTTGAATTGGAACTTGATTTAAATTTTCGTTGACAGTATGGGTTTGGGTTCATGTTGAACAGATTCCTAGAGCAAGTTGTTTAGTGGATTCGCATGAAAAAGGAAATTATGGTTAAAATCAAGGTAGAAAATGGAATAAAAATTTTATTTTATGTTTAAGTTAAAAATTGAATTATTTAGCTATAATTAAGAATTTGTCCAAAATAAATTGAAAAATGCATAAATAAATAATAAATATATAATGAAAAGGTCAAAAAAATAAAAAGACTTAGAGAAGGAGATGAGAATAAAAAGTTATGTATAAATTAAATGAATGATAAATTTATGAAGAAAACAAAATAAGAAAAATGAGGAATAGACAACAAATAATAAATATAAATGATAAGTAAAGAAATTAAATAGATAACAAATGGCATTGTAGAGACATATATATAAAAGAAAAGAAACAATATAAGACTTAGAATAAAATAGAAATTGAGGTGTAGAAAAGAATTATACTAGAAACATTAAACAAATAACAATTAATATAAAGAAAGAAGGTAATATTTTAGAGATGCATATATATGGAAATAATAATTAAAATATAATAAAGAATAAAATAGAAAAAAAATTAGAATAAGATGAGAGTATATATTAAGATAAGATTATGAATTAAATGACAATAAATAATAAAGAAAATATTAAAAGAAAATGCTTGAGAGTGGAGAAATAATATGGCAATAGGAATAAATAAATAAAGGATTAGCAACTATAAAAATAAATTAAAGCAAAGAAGTAACAAGTTAAATATAAAATTTTAAATTAATCATAAAAATATAAAGAAAATTAAATTTCAAATGGAGAGAGTATAATTGTAGAGATTATAGAGATAACAAATATGATAATATTAAATTGGAATAAAGGCAAATAAATAATAAATTAAACATAAAGTAGAAATAATTGGAAGCAAAGATTGCAATTACATAAAAATGAGCAAATAAATGATCAATATAGCATAAAATAAATAGAAAGTGATATTAAGAGTAGAGATGATACTATAGAATTATGAGCAAATATAAAGTAAATAATGAAATAAAAGACAAATTAAAGGAAATTAATATTAAAATGACCCTGAATCTATAAATTAAACATAAAGATATAGAGAATAGAGATTGAGATTAGGAGCTTGATAATAAATGAGCAATATATAATATTTGGACAATAAATAAAATGCTTGAAAAGTAAATTGTAATAAATGTTAGTAGTTGGGAAATTTAGTAATGGTAGTAAGGTTAGTAAATTGAGAGATTGATAGCCTTGAGATTGAGTAACAAGAGATATAAATGCAAAATGCATGCTCACACAAACATTAAATAAATCTAGGGTGCATGCAAAGATGATGAATGATGCAAACTTGGTTGCACGCAATATGATGTAATTTTGAAATTCATGCAAGAATGGTAGTGATGCATGTCGTGGTTTATGAAAAATGCTTTTAAAGATCTAAATAAGATTCATATACATGGTAGTGATATGCAGAAGGCACATGAAAATGCATAAAATGCAAAGATGCAATAAATAAGGAAATTGGTTAGTAATAATAGTCAATAAAAGGAGAAAAATTGTTTAGGGACAATAATCAAGTGAAAAAACAAAAAGAAAGTTGATTAAAAAGAACAAAGAAATATAAAAATGTTGAATAATACATTAGAATACACCAATTTAACCAATAATGATCAATTGATGCTTATAAGTAATCAGAATGAACATAAAATAATAAATATTAAAACGGACTCAAAACTATTACTTAAACAAGGTAATAATAATTAAAATGCAATGGAAAACACATAGATTACACCTGATTCACTAAGTAGTACCAAATTAACCATAAATGGTGTCGTATGACTAAACATGCTCATACTGGTATGCATAGAACATGATTAGTGTGTTATGTTGGAGTACCTAGGCTTAAGCAACCATTTACTAGTTGAATTGATGTAAGTGGATTTTCCTAAATAGGCTATGTAAATTGTAGTCGCCACCTGAATTTTGTTGGGAAATGGAAAAGTGAATGAGAACTCACTTTCCTAACTAAAGATTATGGGTTCTAAGGGTTGCATCTACTTATCTTATTTCTTATTATAAGCTGCTTAATCACTCATTCCTTCACCCTAGTTTTAGTTTTAATGATGCACTTACCACACTTGATTATTAGTCAAATTAAAATTGCATTGAAGATGGAGATTGAAATGCAAGATAATTGAATTTAGCGGACATACATAATAGAATAAGCAAATAAATAAACATTAACTTATCATATCAACTAAACATCAATCAATAACGACAAGTAGGCAAATAGAAAACAACACATAAACATGCAAGAAATAACAAATAAAATAAACACACAAATGACAAAATAGAAAACAAGAAAAGGGATTAAGGATTACAACCCTTAAAATAAAGATTATTCTAATAAATACATCCAAAATAGAAAATAAAAGGGGGAATTGGGTTAAGGATTACATCACCTTAAGAACTTCCTATTCTATCAAATACACTAAAAGGGAAAATAAAAGAAAATTCATATTCTAATAAACCTACAAAACAAAGTTAGCTTTTATACACATGCAAGCACATATCACACTTCAACAATTATATAAATTTCATTCATCCACATGATAAGTAGGAATAATAATAGGTAGAAGGCGCTTTAGCCCTTCAATGATGCAAATTCAAATGATTGTACCGAGGAATTATTCTAAATGACAGATCAATGTGCTTTAAGTGAAAAAAAAAATCATCAAAGCAAGCTAACAAATAAAGATGCTAATGAGGATGCATGATGCAAGGTTTAAATATTCAAACATTTTGGTGCTAAGGAGTGATCGTTACCATGAAGTACAAATTTTAGGACGAAAGAAGAAATGCAAAGTTAATAATAAAAGAGCAAAAATAATGAAATAAAAATAATAAAAGGAGTAAAAATGCAAATCAAATAATAAAAATGATAGAAATGTAATTTTTACCATAAAAAAATTGAACTTTATGATAAAGAGTGCAACTTATCAAGAAAAGGAAATAAAAATGACAAAAAAATAACAATATGCAATTAAAATTAATAAAAAAACAATTTCTATTACAAAAATGTGAACTTTATGATAGAAATAGCAAATTTATCAAAAAAGGAAATAAAAATAAAAAAAATAATAAAGATGATGAAAATGCAATTTTAACCATTAAAATGTGAACTTTATGATAAAAATAGCAAATTTATCAATAAAGGAAATAAAAATAACAAAAACAATAAAAGTGCAAATAAAATAATAAAAATGATAATGATACAATTTTTACCATAAAAATGTGAATTTTATGATAAAAATAGCAAATTTATAAAAATAATAAGAATAATAAAAGTACCAATAAAATGATAAAAATGTAAAAATGCAATTTTCACCATAAAAATGTGAACTTTATGATAAAATAACAAATTTATCAAAAACAAAAAGGAAATAAAAATAACAAAAATAATAATAATGTAATTAAAATAATAAAAATACAATTTTTACCATAAAAATGTGAACTTCATGATAAAAATAGCAAATTTATCAAAAACAAAAAGGAAATTAAAATAGCAAAAATAGGAAAATTGTAAATAAAATAATAAAATGATGAAAATGCAATTTTTACCATAAAAATGTAAATTTTATGATAAAAATAGCAAATTTATCAAAAAATGAAATAAAAATAACAACAATGATAAAAGTGCAAATAAAATAATAAAAATGCAATTTTTACTATAAAAATGTGAACTTTATTATAAAAAATAAATTTATGAAAACCAAAAAAAAGAAAAAAAATGGCAAAAATGATAAAAAAAAATGCAAATAACATAAGAAAAATGATAAAAAAAATAATTTTTACCATAAAAATGTAAACTTTATAATAAAAATAGCAAATTTATAGAAAAAAAAAAGGAAATAAAAATAACAAAATAATAATGATGCAAATTTTAGCACCAAAATATCTATTTTGTATAAATAAAAAAAATTGATGCAAAAATTGTAAAAATTAACAATAAATGCAAAAATAACAAAAACACTTTCAGATTTATAACCCGAACTACCCACCCCTTCAACATATCATATATTACTTCAATATCACCACAAAATCACAATTTCACCACAAGATAATAGATAATTAAAATAAAATAAAATAAAATGATAAATGATAAAAGAAATAAAAGAAAAGAGTAAGAGAAGAAGAAATGATAAGAAATGCAAAATTTTATATAAAACGAATTAAAGATCCTCATAAGGATTGGGATATACCCTAGATGCACGTTTTGGTAAAAATGATGCTTGGTTCGGTAAAAGGAATTTAGTTTTTTGGTGTTTGGATGTGGCTCTCCATGGGTTGTTCTCCTTGTTTGCAAGGGAATAAAAAGAGAAAATAGTCTTAAATTAGTGTCAAATTCATCCTAAAATAGCATCATTTTCCCTCTTTAAAGTGTGATTAAGAGTCCCCCTTAAAAAAAGTCCCAAAAATAATGAAATTTTAGGTTGTTATAGACTTAGGAGGCTAACCCACAAGTGTGGTTCCTTGACCCATACATGTGGGTTGGCAGGCCTAGGGCTCTTAACCTCTGTTTTTAACCGTTTTTTATTTTTAGTCACTTTCAAGTGATTTTTAAGGTTTGGGTATATGTTTTTGGGTGTTTCAGGTGTGTTTTCGAGCTTCTCATCCTGTTGGAGCTACTTAAGATGACTTTTAAAGAAGTCTCCCCCTCTCTCATTGACAAGAGCCTTTATCATCAGATCTTTTGGGGCACCATCAAAATTTAGGTATCAATAGTTACCCATGGTTCACATATGTTGAGCAAGTTTGTACTTGTCAATGCATGGGAAGCAAAACATGATGTATAACCTAGATAAGGCTTCAAGTGAAAGTACTATATAGCCTAGACAAGGCTTCAAGTGAAAGTGTTATATAGCCTAGACAAGGCTTCAAGCAAAAGTTCTGTATAGCCTAGACAAGGCTTCAAATAGAAGTGTTATATAGCCTAGATAAGGCTTCAAACAAAAGATGCAGTTTGGTTTTCAAACTTATGATGCATGCAAAATTTATTTATGAATGTTTTATAGCCTAAACAAGGCTTGAAGCAGAAAATTTAGTTTGGTTTTCAAAATAGTGATGTATGTAAAATTTGTTTTTACTTTTGTTCATTTGTCTGAGTGATCCTGGCTGCAGTAGCCTTATGTCGACATAGTTTTTATCATTTCTTCAAAATTTGAATGGTAATTCTCCACTGAAGATGTTTTTATTACCAAGTGGATAGCAAGCATCTAAATAATTAGGTGTGAATCTCTAAAAATAAGGCCAGCAAGGATTGTGACAGGCAAGACAGCTTTTGTTGCCAGAACATTCCCTTATTAGGCATGAATACTAATTATACAATTTGTTTTTACAGGGATTTTCTCTTTTTAAGCATTCTCTACCATTTTAGTGTTACTCAACATCAATGCTGTCAAAAGTCTTAGAGATACTCTTACTCTCTTTAGAGCATTGGAGTAGATTTTCATTTTTTGCTTTCTTGCATTAGCTTCCCTTTTTGGGTATTCCCCATCTTACTTATGTTCCTCAACATGAATTATGCTAAGGGATCCTTTGGATACTCTTACTCATTTTGAGTACTAGAGTAGATTGAGTATGATTTGTCATTTGTGCCAATTTAGAGGTTTGTTGTAGAAAGCACAAGCTATTTAAGCATTACAACTCCTTGTGGTTCTCTTTTGATATCCCCCTTTTCTTCGTAAGGTAGTCAAACATTAGATTAATTAAAATTTAGGAATCCCGACATAAAATTATGCATCAAAGTTGGGAAATTTCAAAAGCCTCATTAAGATGAGGCTAGGATAGTTAGGGTTAACTAGCCTATCCCTACTACGTGCTTCCCTCATTGTGGATTCACCTCAAAAGGCACAAAAGGATTTTTGAATGAAGGTATGAGTATGAGTGCATGCATGAATGCATGTGTGTGTTTTAAAATCATATGAGATAGAGAAATTCCCTACATATTCTATATAATTTTGACTACATTCTTGTTTACTTCCATGAGTTTTTTTTGTTTCCTATGCATCACAAGTCAATTTTTGAATCTCAAGTGTGCTTATAGAGCCTTATTAGAACCTTAAAGTGCTTTTGATACTTGTTCGAAGCCTCAAAGGGTGTCCAAGGAACAACCCAGCCACATGTGTGGGTCATTAACCCACGTGCATGGGTTATAACTAACACTTGTGGGTCGTGGTTGTAGACACCTAATTTCGGGATGACATGTTATGGATGCAGCAAAGGACTCCAATGATGAAAATGTCTTCAATGCTTAATCTTTAAAAAATTCTAAGGGCTTTTAAAAGAAGAATTTAATGTTTTCGGGGACTAAATCGCAAAGTTCTTTTTAGGACCTAATTATAAAATTTAATTTTTTTTGGGGGCCTTTGTGTAATTAAATGTAAAAAAAAAATTTGTGTGTCGGAATTCCATAATTCCGATCGGAATTACAATAATTTCGATCGGGATTGTACAATTCCGATCGGAATTGCACAATCCCAGTCGAAATTGAACTCTTTCATTTTCCTATTTCTAATTATTCAAATTTCAGGTGGTTTAAATTTCTTAATTAATTCAATCCTAAATTGGTTTAAACTTCCTAATTAATTTAATCCTATTTAGTTCAAAATTCCTAAATACACTTTAGGAATGAGAATCACATTAGGATTAGGGTTGGGCTTCCTAGTTCCACTATAAAAGGGGAGCTAAGGAGAAAGAAAAGAAAAGGGAGAAAGAAAAAAAGATTAAAAAAAGGAAAAAAAAAGAGAAGGGCGTAGATAAAAGAAGAGGAGAGAAAGAAAATTGTGATTTTATTTTTTATTTATTCTTAATCAAAAATTCTTTTGAATTCATCAATTAATTCAAAGACTCATGAAGAATTTTTGAAGAAAATATTCAAAAACTTATCAAGAACGGTGAATCACAAATCTGAGGAGCACCCTAATCATCCATAAGCATATCATATTCTTCTTCTTCTTCTTTTATTTATTTATTTGTTTATTTATTTATTTATTTATTTATTATTCTATTTATTTTATCATAATTTATTCATTAATTATTATTTTATTTTTTTATGGTGATTATGGAGGAAAACACATGGTGATCATATGAGTAAGATGAAATCCACAGAAGATTATGGATCAAGCCCCGTAGAGACTTAGTTTTTAGGGTTTTATTTTTTTATTTTTAGTGTCTTTATTTTTATTTTATTCTTTATTTTTATTTTTTTATTAATGATTTTATGAATTAATGTAATAGCCCCAATAGTGGGAATAGTAATAAAATTATGTGTGTGGTTGCATGATTTTTTAAATTGGTTAGTAAAATTAGGTTTCAATTTGGTAATCATTTAAAATCATTGAAGGAAGTAGATTAATTTGGGTTGCATATTAATAAAAATTAGGGTTTTAGTAAGAATTAAATTAGTTATTTATTTGATCTTATTTAATTTTTTTTATGTTTTTTTTATTTGTTTTTTAGCTTATTTATTATTTTTGTGTGTTTTGGGCCTTAAGCCCATTTTAGATTTTGATTTGTTTATTTTTAGCCCATATCATTTAATAGTTAATTAGGTTTAATTAATTTTAGGTCCATAGTTAATTAGATTTTAGGTTAGAAATACCTTTAGGCCCATTTAATTAATTAGACATAGGCCCACCTAATTTGATTTAATTAATTTAGACTTAGCTCACTTAATTTAAGCCTTTTTCATAATTTATAGATTTAAGATCATTATTTAATTAAAACATGTAGAATTAAGCTCATTAATTTAAATACCTTCATAACATGTAGAATTAGGCCCATTTTTAGAATTAAAATTAGTAGACTTAGGTTCATTTAATTAAAATAAAAAGGAATTAGGTCTTTAGGTTCACTTATAATTTAAAACATGTAGACTTTAGCTCATTTATTTAAAATCCATGTAGATTAGATTAACTTAGGGATTATGTGATTTATTGAATGCATTATTTACTTGTATATTTTATGGCTAGTTTGCCTTGGAGTTTATTGTTTTGGGTTTATATGAAATTGTAGGTAAATAGAGAATAAGATAGTAATTCATAAAGTAATTCTAAATGAACACAAGACTAAAAGAAGTTGGTATTCCGTATTTAGAATCTCTTGGTTGTGGCGCTGACTTTCTTTTAGGGAATCGAGTACCACCTTTTTTATTTGTCCCAGTTATTACCCTGGGTGGCGACTCCTCATCTCCACGCCATGTCTTTGTGACAGTGGTTAGTGTGTTCTTTAGAGCCCTAAGCTCAAATAGTGACACGGTTGCTAAAATCTTGGACCCACGGTAAACCCCGCCATCTACGGTGGCAACTCCACTGGGGATAAGAGATACTAATTCTACTTGTGTTCTTTAGAATTATTTTATTAATTATTATTTTTTCTTGCATTAATTCTGCATGTCCCTACTAAACTGATGGCTTTGGTTTATGACTCAATGATTCCACTAACTTCATGGGGTTGTAGATCGGCTTACAATCACTCTTAGCCTTAACTTGGTCCAAGAGAGATTATCGGGCTCATCTGACCAGAGCCTGTAACCCAAGTCCTTAAGGGGGGGTAGTCTTCTCTCGAGTTTGCAAAGGATGTTGGGCCCCTCTGACCTTGGCCTGTAACTCAAAGTTCATAAAGGAGAGCATCTTACTAAGGGAACCTTGACCTTGTTACAGGACCATAACCATATATAATGGCTTAGTTACTTCCCCTAGGGTCTACCCAAATTGCTTGTGAATGTTTCCATGAGGTATTTCTATTTGTAAAGGCCCAAGCCCATACTTTTGAAACTTGTTTAGGTTAATAAAGATTGGGCTAATCTTTTACACCTGGAAATACTATTTCTATGCTTCTATTTACTTTGAGAGATTTGGCATACGCGTCGGTCCCTAATATCCCCTATTGATATTAAGACCAAGACCAAAAATCCTAGGAAAAGAGACTCACCATTGAATACGTGTGCTGGAGGAATAAGGTTGGAAGGATCTATGTATACCTGACTTGTTACTTGTTACTTACTACATAGCACATGCATCATGCATCATACTAACCATTTTTCCTACAGCCATCATAGATTTTTTTGTGTCTTCCTATGTTTGGAGTTGAAAAGGTGGCAGACTAGTGAGAACTGATTCAAGCCCCCAATCAATAGAGGAAGAGATCCTTAGCAAACTAGAAAAGAGCCCTATTAATCTAGCTACGCAACCTGAATGAACTGAAAGAATGGAATAACAAGAGGGAGGAAACTGGACCCTAGAAGATGTCAAAGGAGCACTGATGGATGATATGAGAGTAATGATGCAAGACAAGTTAAGATAAGCTCTAACGGGACTGATGCCACCACCTCCTGCTGTTGTACTACCCACCACTGCCAACCCACCTATCATGGGTCCACTACCTATTAATAATGACACAAAACTCGAGGATGTTGAGAGTTACATGCTTGAAAAAGTGAAAAAGGAATCACTTGAGCAAGTTCAAGAGCTGGAATCTAGACAGATGAAGGCATTGGCTCAGAAGATGTTTAAGATGGAAGAGTTGATGAGGGGACAAGGCCTAGGATACCCTTTTAACTTTGATGATATGATGCAATTTGAGGAAGACAGGCTACCTAACAAATTTAAAATGCCACAACTATAGAAGTTTAATGGTACTGGGGACCCAAGGATTCATCTCAGTCAATACACAACTATTATGAGTACCACTAAGGCTCCTTTGGTCGTGGTTACTAAGTTGTTTGTGTTGTCCTTGGAAGGAATGGCTGTTAACTGGTATCATGGGTTAGAGAAGTCTATTCGAGCAGATTGGAGGGAGTTGTGCACTGCTTTTCTAAAGCAATACAACTACAATACTAGGCTTGAGGTGTCTATAAGAGATCTGGAACTAACCAAGTAAAAGCCCAACGAATCATTTTCAGATTTTTTGACTAGGTTCACGAATAAGGCAGGAATGATGAAGAAAAAATTGGCAGAGAAGGACCAGGTTAGAATGGTAGTCCAAAACATGTTACCTAACCTAGTGGAGAGATTGCAAATGATGAACCCCAAGACGTTCGTGGACCTTCATAATGATGGGTTATGATGGTCTTCCGCAAGTATATGAATTCGTACAAGTAGTAATTAAATATCGATCCCACAGAGATTGCAAATTGATTACAGTGATACTAGTTGTGTTTATTTGTTTAAATAATGAAAAAGGGTATTTTTAATTAAACTAAAATAAAACACAATGAGATAACAATCACTTTAGAGAGCTAGGGTTCTTATTACAAATTCAACCTTTATTTAAGATAAATTAACTACTAAGCCATACCTAACCTTAATCCAATTTGAGGGTTTCTCAAGAATCATAGGTTTTCCTCCTAAGACAAACCTATGATTAACCAAGTACATTGACATTCTTAGATTTAAAGCTCTCGCCTACTAAGTGTTCGGTTGACTCAGTTTAAGCATCAACCCTTAATCAATATTAGTTGCTTAAGTGTTTCTCAACTAAGAAAGCATCTAACAGGTTATTGTTTAAATCCAATATAACCTATCGCTCGATCAAGTTTTATTGTGTATATTCAATCAAAGGGTGATCAATCCTAAGAAGACATTAAGTTCAACAACAACCATAGGATTTACATTAATGGCTTACATTTAATTGTGATTAGCCCATGGTTGATTTGCAATAAGAACCCTAACCAATAATTTAGCTACTCATGTAAATTATAAGAGATAAAGAAAAAGAATAAAAGAAACTAAACATCATCATTAAATTGAAATTAAGAATGATTAAACACAATTGAATAGAAGAAACCCCCTGTTCAATAGGAAATTTGATGTTCTTGTTCTTATTCTCAAATCTTCAAACTAACATAAGTAAGAAAAAAAATCCTTGTTCTTCCCAACTGCTCTCTCAAAATTCTCTAAAAAAAATAATGTATCTCCAAAAAAAAAATCCTCCCCTTCCAAGTGATGAATAATAATCTATTTATATCCCCTTGTTTCTGATGGCTACCCTCTTATAAAACCTTAATTACAAACCCTAGGGTTACAGCCATGTGAAATCTCCATCTTGTCCCTCATGAGTCAGTAATTAAAGTCACCTCCAATTTTTTTTCAAACACCAGGTCACACGGCCGTGTGCCTTTTGCGCACAGCCGTGCACATCCCTATTTCAGCATTATCACATATTGACCTCCATTGCCTTTCGAGCCTACTTCAAGTGCCCACGGCTCCCATGTAGCCTTCCTCTACTGTTCTTTGACTTCCCTAATTACATAAAAAAATCAACCAAAAATAAACCAACTAATACATAAAAATAATTAAACACACAAGACATGCAGTAAGTACTCAACTAAATAAAAACTGAATAAAAGAAACATAAACTTAACTGAAATTGAATTTTTTTCTAAAATGAAAACTACTTAATAACATGCATTTTTCACACTCATCAGGTTACAAGCTGAAGAGATTGAAAATGAGAAAAAGAAGGCCAATAGGAACACTGGAGTGAGAAATTACCCAACTGGGGGCACTCAGTAAGGAAATACCAGATAAGTCATAGGAGTTCATGCTATCCAACAACCTAGGAGATTCTCAAATTTTAACCAACCCTTATCCAAAGTCCTAGACTGTCTCATTCAAAAAGGCCTCTTTAGACCTTTAACCCCTTCTAGACCACTAAACCCAAACCTACCTAGTTTTGATCAAAACAATTATTATAAATTTTATCAAGTCGCAGGTCACTCTACTGACTCTTGCATGCTTCTTAAACACGAAATCCAAAACCTCATAGACCCCAAAAAATCACAGACCCTAAAAATCAAACCCAAACCCAAACACTCGAAATAATCCTTTCCCAAATTACCGAAATGTACCACCCCCAACCACTATGATGATCAACTCAAGAGTGAACAAAGAAGAAGTGTTAAACTCTTTTGAGGATTTAAGCCTTAAAACTACCAAGAAATCTCCTAATGCTCCTAAAGGTGTAGAAGAGGCAAAAGATTTGCTGGGTTAGCCCTTAGGCAAGTTCGATTATAAGGTGTTTTACTCCAAGCCACCTTCTTTTGACATAACTATTGATACAATCGAGCCTATAGGATGGGGTGAGGAGTTTAATGATGAAAAGTTGCTAGTCAAGAAGGAAAAATGCATGGTCAAGGTATGGAAAGAAGGGAAGAAAGATCATACTATAAGAATGATTGATATTTTGTATAGTTTAGATGAGGAGCACTAAAGGGTATGATGTATGGGTAGATAATCTCGAAGTTAGTCATGTTACTAGAAGCGGGAAGGGTTATAAGCCAGAAGAGAAAGCCATAGAGAGGGAAGAAACTATTGAAGGAGAAGGCTCGAATGAACAGGGTGATGACTTAATTTGTCAAACAACTCAAGAAAGTGAAGGCCAATGTAAGAATTTGGGAGCTCTTGATGCATTCCAGCAGCCATAGAAGAGCCCTAGTTAAGATCTTAAGATGAACATTGAAACTGCAGCAACTCCTAAAGCAATGGTGGCCAAGGTTACTAAGAAAAAGCACGGGGTCATTACTTTCTCGGATGAGGATTTACCTATGGAAGGAAGGAACCATAATAAAGCACTATTCATCCCAGCTGAAGTAAGAGGGAAGAGGACTAATTATGTGATGGTGGATGATGGGTTTGCAATTAATGTTTGTCCACTACAGATCCTACCCAATTTAGGCATGAAGGTGGAGGATTTGGCAAAATCAGACCTCATAATAAGGGCTTATGATGACAGCACAAGGAGTGTAAAAAGAACCTTTGTGGCTTCCGTGAAGACTGGACCTATAGAAGCAATGGTGGAATTCATTGTTCTAGATATTCCTGTCAACTATGCCCTTCTTCTAGGTAGACCTTGGTATCATGTCTTGGGAGGAGTGCCTTCAATTGTGCATCAAAAGGTGAAATTCCTACTTGATAGGGAAGTGGTGACTCTAGATGCTAGTATGGACAAAACAGTGTCTGCAATTATTGATAGTCAGAAATAGGTAATCATTCCCCTAAGTTATCAGGTGGCCATGATTTCAGAGGGAGTCACAATGGATCCAAGGGTTATGAACATGATCAAGAAGATGAATTACCGACCAGGGCAAGGACTAGGGAAAAATGAGCAAGGAATCCCAAAACTGCCAAATTTCAAAACCCAAAATGACACAAGAGGATTAGGCTATACTGGAGCTAAGTTTAGTAGCAAAGGGATAAGAAGAAGGTTTTTCAATGAAAACGGCCTAGGGAGTATGGGACCCCTAAAAGGTAACTTTATCAAGCAAGGAAAGGAGAAGTTTTACCAAGGTGAAAAGGAACCTGTCCAAGTAGTTGGTTTGGATGTTCCTGGATTTGAAGTTTTTAAAGAATAGATAGTTGAAAAGCTGGTGCAAGACAACAATGACAAGGTGATGAAGATAGTTGCTAAAAAGATGAAAATCGAAGACATCGAAGAACTGCTTTGTCTACCACCCAACAAAGAACCATCACAGGAATTAGCTAGTATCATTAACAATAGTTTTACTGATTTTTTTATGAAGAAACTGATGTAATGACGTCCAGATTATTTGAGGACGAAAACGTTGTAGTCAATAATATAAATTTTGGTTTGGCTTACTTGTGTGATGTTGATTCTAATGGTCTTGTGCATTTTAATAATGATCATTCATGCATGTTTGACATTAATTCTATTTAATTAGATTCATTAAACATGGGCACAAATGAACAACCAAAACACATTTCTATATCACATGACTTAACTCCTGAAGAGAGGGAAAAATTTGAGAGAATATTAATAAAAAGAAAGGTAGTATTTGCTTAGTCCTATGAGGATATGCCAGGGTTAGATAGGGGAATTACGGAGCATCACATTCCAACATATCCTGAAGCTAAACCTATTAAGTAGAAACTCCGTAGGTTAAGGCCCGAGTGGACAGAAAAGATAAGGGAAGAAGTCGCTAAGCAAATCCAGGCTGGTTTTCTAGAAGTTGTGGAGTACCCTCAATGGTTGGCGAATATAGTACCAGTTCCTAAGAAAGATGGAAAAGTTTAAATATGTGTAGACTTCAGGGACCTGAATAAGGCATGTCTAAAAGATGATTTTACTTTACCTCATATTGATGTGATTATGGATAGTGCAGCCTCTAGTGCAATGTACTCATTTATGGATGGGTTATCAGGTTATAATTAGATAATGATGGCGGTTATGGATAAAATCAAATTTGCTTTCATCATGGAATGGGGAACGTACTGCTACAAGGTGATGCCCTTCGGATTAAAGAACACATGAGCAACTTATCAAAGAGCAGCCACTGCCTTATTTCATGATATAATGCATAAGGAAGTGGAAGATTATGTTGATGATATGATGGTTAAGTTTGAAACAAGAGAGGGACACTTTAAGGCTTTAGATAAGTTCTTAGGAAGAATAGAAATATATAACCTAAGGCTTAATCCGAAGAAATGCATCTTTGGGGTAACTTCAGGAAAGTTATTGGGGCACATAATCAGCAATAAAGGAATAGAAGTTGACCTAGACAAGATTAAAGCCATTTAGGAGATGTCGGCACCAAGAATAGAGAAGGAAGTATGAGGGTTCATCAGAAAACTACAGTACATTAGTAGGTTCATTACAAGACTTACTATGGTCCATAACCCAATTTTCAAGCTCTTGAGGAAAAATCAGCCTGTGGAGTGGAATGAAGAATGCCAGAAAGCCTTTGATAAGATTAAGGAATACCTTACTAACCCGCCTGTATTAAGGCCACCTAAATAAGGTAAGCCTTTGATCTTATATTTGGCTTTAGAAGAGCAGGCAATGGGAGCAATACTAGCACAAGAAGGGCCCGAAGGAGTGGAGTACGCTATATACTACCTTAGTAATAAGTTCCTATCATATGAGGAAAAGTACAATCTTGTAGAGAAGACATGTTTGATAATGATCTAGGCTACAAAGAAATTAAGGCATTATTTCCAGTCCTACAAAGTACAAGTTATTGCAAGGATAGATCCTTAAAAATACTTTTTCCAAACACCAGCTTTGACTAGAAAGATGTCTAGATGGTTAGTACTTTTAACGAAGTTCGATATAGAATACATCACTACAAAGGTCATCAAAGGCAGAGCTGTAGCAGAGTTTCTAGCCCAGAATGCAGTCAAAGAAAATGAGCAGTAGAATCTAGAGTTTCCAGATGACAACTTAGCAGTAATAGAACACTGAGAATGGAAACTTTATTTCGATGGAGCAGTGAATAATGGAGGAACAGAGTTAGGAGTAATTCTTGTCACACCAGAAGGAGAAACCATCCCAATGGCCCAGAAATTAGACTTCAGGGTTACCAACAATATGGCTAAACACGAGGTATGTATCTATGGTATGGAAGCAACATTAGCAGTTGGAGTAAAAGACCTATTGGTTTATGGAGATTCCATGTTGGTCATCAGCCAAGATAATGAAGGATGGGAAGTAAAGGAAGAAAGACTAAAACCTTACATCCATTATTTGAGAAAGTTGATAAAGAATTTCACTAAATGTCTTTTTATGCATCTACCAAGAGATGAGAATCAGATGGCGGATGCTTTGGCAACACTTTCTTTAATGTGGGATAAATCGATGGGATTGATGATGAAACCTTTGGTGATAATGAAAATGCGAGTTCCATGTTATGGCAAAGAACATGTCATGAATATTTAGATAGGACTAGAGGAAAAGCCATGGTTTTTTATGACATCCAGAGATTTATTGAGGAAAGAACATACCCAGATAAAGCAACTTCCAAATATAGATATGCTCTTTGTGTTCTTGCACGTCATTATGCAAGTCATGATAGGATATTATACAGAAGGATGCCAAATGGAATACAGCTGAGATGTCTCAAGAAGGATGAAGCAGAGCAGGTGATGAGAGAAATTCATGCAGGAGTCTGTGGACCACATATGAATGGGATAATTCTGGCAAAGAAGATTACTCGACAGGGATACTATTGGGGGAGCATGGAAAAGGACTGCATCCGAATAGTAAGAGAATGCCATCAATATCAGATACATAGGAACCTCAATCACCTTCCCTTTACAGTTCTAAATAGTTTAACATCTCCATGGCCCTTTGCAGCCTAGGGAATAGATATAATAGGGGAAGTAAAACCAACTGCTTCAAACGGGCATAATTATATATATAATGGTCTCAATTGATTACTTTTCAAGATGGGTAGAAGCAGAGTCCTTTGGCACCTTAAAAGCTAGACATATGGTAAAGTTCATTAAGAAGAACCTCATTTATAGGTTTGGGGTCCCACATCATGTTGTGACAGACAATGGAGTTCAGTTTCAGACAGAAACCACTAAGTTGCTACAAAGATATAAGATTGAGCATCATAAGTCCTCACCTTATCGACCTCAGGCTAATGGAGCAGTAGAAGCTGCTAATAAGAATATAAAGAAGATTCTCTCTAAGATGGTGAAGACACATAAGGACTAGTCTGAACACCTTCCTTTTGCTTTGTGGGGATACAGAACTACAACACATACAGCTACGGGACAAACTCCATTTTCGTTAGTATATGGTTATGAAGCAGTTCTACCCATAGAGATAGAAATTAAATCCTTAAGGGTGGTTATAGAAGCAAAGATCCCCAAGAGTGAATGGATACAAGAGAGGTTTGATTACCTTATATCACTAGATGAGAAAAGGATGAATGCTTTATTCCATACTCAAATTTATCATAGGAGAATAGCAAGAGCATTCAACAAAAAAGGTTAAGCCAGGAAAGATAAAAGCAGGGGATATGGTATTAAAGCACCCAAGGGCAATGGTGTTTGACCCGAGAGGAAAATTCAGATCGAATTGGGAAGGGTTGTATTTAGTCAAGACAATTCTGCCCAAGGGAGCTGCAAAGATATCATATCTAGAAGGGAATGAGTTCACTGAGCCAGTTAACCTGGATTGCCTCAAGAAATACTACATTTGAAAAAAAAAGTCCGCTAACTAGAAAACCTAAAAAGGCTGGTTAGGAAAAAGTTAGGACATTCCCACTGTTCAGAAAACCTGTAAAGGGCTTATCAGGCAGAAGATAGGGAAATGAAAATAAGAGGAAAAATGTTCAGTTAGAAAATCTGAAAAGACTAGCTGATAACAGGAGTTATGTCATGTGATGTAATAAATGTACTCATTTTTGCCTTGGATAATGAAATAAATTGAAAAGACATTTTTGTTGAATATTGCGTATTCTATTTTTATTATAAGACACAAAGACTTAAAGAAAAACAAAACATAAGAAACCAGACTTATGAGACCGCTAGTTATGTTTTTGTTTCTTTCTTGACTCATCTAATAATGTTTGAGTCCTTTTATACTTAATAAGTTTGGTGGTTCTGTAGATTGTATAGTAACCCAAGTCTTGTAGTTGTCATCAGTAGTCATGTCAGCATCCAGGCATAAATTGCATTCCAAAGCTCTATGAGGCCACAAGTTCTTTACCTTGTCCAAGAAGTCTTGCCTTAGGAGAAAACCTTCGAAATCGTTACAACAGCAATAATGAATTGAGGGCAACCATACTGATAGTAGAGGTGTAAAGGAGAAAAAAAGTTGAAGAGTATAATCCAGGAATAGGGACACAATTTTCATACAAGTTAATGGTCACAAATTTTAATCTCCACTAAGGACAAGTCCAAGTAATCTCAGTATCAGCAATGCCTTTCATCCAACCAACCCATTAATCCCTAGTATGTTTATTATCTTTAAAGGATGGGATTGTAGATGATGAGGTTGATAAGTCAAAGCATTGGGAGGGGAATCAAGTAGACTCAATTTTTCCTGTAACCAAATCTAAAAAAAAAAAAAAAGCTAAGTTGAAAACCTGAAAGGGCGGCTAAGCTAAAAAAGAAAAAAAAAAGAAGTTACATACCTGAAGGAGAAGTAGACTGCCTAAGAGCCAGTTTTGAACTTTGAAATTATCTAAACCAATGATAGTTTCAACAAGTATGACAGGCACAGGATTAGCTGCAGTTTCTACCTGTTCCAAGATACTGATAATTTTTACATCAGCATCTCCATGAAAAGATACTAGTAGAAACTGAGCATATATGCAAAATACAACAATTTTAATCCAAGTAGTATTGGTTTTGTCTCTAGTTTCACAAGAGGAAATCAGAAAAGGAAGACTGATGGTTTCAGCATTATGTACGTGCATGTAGAAAATATCTAGGGGCATATTGAAGAATGCTATTAATCTGTTAGGGAACTTTATTTCAAGGTCTGGGAGAGTAATGGTAGCAGTTGAACTTAGTGAACATCCCATAATAGTAGTAAACTCCTCTATTAGGGGACACAGCTCTTGCCCATTAAATCTAAATACATGATCCTTGGCATCCTAGAAAGTGGCAGCAGCATGTAAGAAATTATTATCTATCTTCAGATGTTGAAAAGACTTTAATAGTCTGACATGAAAGAGCAGAAGTTGATTCCAATCATCTCCATTAAGGGTTTTGAGAAGTTTCCTCACCAAAATAAGTGTGGCTTGTGTCATGATAAAGGCAAAAAAAAAATAGAATGAAGGAAGTATATAGGTTTTATGGTTTTTGGTTCTTATATAGGTCGTAAATCCAATATATAAAGGATTAGGATTACTATTGAACTGAATTCGTGTTGGAAAAGGAAAAGGACCAGAGCGTAATCGAGATTTCCGATTGGGAATCTATAATTCTGATCAAAATTCTAGATTTCCAATCAGAATTCTAAACTTCCAATCAAAAATCTAGAACACCGGCCAAAAAAAAAGTGGGGAAATTACAGTTTGGTCCAAAATAAAGGTTTATGGTGCATAAAAGAAGACAGTCCTGAAATATCTCAAAGTACAATCACACTAATACAATTCCTAAAGAAAGTCAGTCCTCCTGAGCTCCAGTGTCTGGCCAAGGGCTCCACTCTCTAGATGGATTGTTACCCTGATCTAGGGGCATAGAAGTCCCGGCATCATGTCCATGGAAACCAAGACTCGCAAGCTGTCGCCAAAGCCTCTCGTTCTCACACTCCAGATCCTTGGCATAATTTTGTTGCATCAAAAAATAGTTAGAACCATGTATATCATGCATAGCATGCAAACATTTGCATATGTGTTGTGAATACTAACCCTCCAAGTGTCTGTAATCTGTATAGTAAATAATCTCTGGGAAGAGGTGATTCCATACAAATACTCCGCCTATGTCCTAGGGACCTGTAAAATAAATTTTACTAACTCGGCAACAAGTGCAGGTTTGTGCAGGAATGGCTAGGAAATAAATTGAACTTACATGAGAAGCATCAAGAGGTAAAAAGCTAGGAATCTGAGCTGTATCAAAATACATGTGTCGCTCAACAGAAGTCTATACCATGGGAGCCCAATAATACATTGACCTATCAAATGGGGGCACATCACCCAGAACAATACCTGAGGGAGCCTCACCATGAGCAGTCTCACTAAGAGGAATAGGCTTGACCTCTTGCTCAATACCATCCTCAGTCTCCTCCATAGCAACATTAGGGACTCCTTCAAACTATACAGAGAATCAAATGCCAATAATGATGAGAGAATTGGAGTAAAGTAGTGAGAAAAAGCATACCTCATATGGATCCATAGGAACCTACTCTAAGAGGTTCTCTCGAATATACTCCCGATAATGATGAGAACGCTCTAGCATCATCGAAGTGTCATATCCGTCAAGAGCAGCTCTAAGCTCCAGACCAGTCATGATGCTACTCCATAACATCAAAAGAGGAATAGAAGAAGGGACACATCTCCTAGAAGGTCCCACATGCCAGTGATAAACATGCTCAACTAGATACCACATCTGGCAACCATAACCAAGAAGCAGAACTCTCATAGTCTTAAGTCTCATAGCTATAATCATAAACTCATATCTTTGAATGTCCTCAGCACCAGCCAACCAATCTGATCTAACCTGTAAACTCATTCATTTTCATGTAAATTTGTTAGACTTCTATAATTGATGACATACTAAAAGTTAAAACTTTTTTACCAGGTCCCACTCTAAGGAATTCAGCTGATCCCGATAAGTCTGCAAATCATGTTTAATACTGGCAAGATGAGAAGAACCCCATCTCTGCATCAGGGGAAGACTCCTGTCAGAGCTTATAGCATTAAAACCTTGAATCACTCCAGTCTCAATACCCCAAATCTAAAAAAAGGAAGATGAAGGAAATGAAAAGGGGAAGGTAGAAGTAAGTGAAATTTTAAAAAGGGATAAGGAGCATAAATGCAAGACATGCCAGAAGCCACACATCATCACAGCACCTCTACACACAATATCCAATCTATAGTAGAGATAAGCAAGTGTTGCATACCCCCAATCTAAAGTAGAGACCCTAGAAAGATCTTGAAAAGGGCCAAGAAGAGTGATGCTAACCTCATGACCAGTCTCACAAAAAAGGGTAGTACTGAGTTGAATCAATAAGAAACATCTCGCCTTCCAGAGAATCTGGCGAGGGGTAGTGGTAGGTAGTCTCTTAAAACCCTGCACAAGGGAAGAAAGAAGCATGTTCTTCCTATTCTTCCATGCTAGAATGAATCCAAGTAGGTCACAGATGTAACGACTCCTAGCATCCTTTAAAAGAGTGCAATAATGGATATCAAAAGAAATCGAGGAACCCCCGAATGCAATCCCGGTAATGGCAGAAAAGCTCATTGGGGAAATAGTCAACTCGCCCACTCGTGTGTGGAAGGTGTGAGTAGTGTCCATCCATCTCTCGATAAGTGCAAAAAGGGAATAGTGATCTAACCTACCCCGGGCAGTCGGTAAAGCAGCAACAAAGCGTCGAAAGCCAGATGCCCAGACATATTGTGCTACCTCTCCAGACAAGTCACGGAACAACTCTCACGCCAAGTAAAAATAGCCCAACAATTTCAGGGGTTTCTAAAAAATGCAGAAACAACAGGATCATTTTCTTTCCTAAATTTCTAATCTTTTTCTCTTTCTTTTTTTTAAAAAATAAATAAATAAATTGGAAGTCTAGATTTTCGATTGGAAATCTAGAATTTCGATCAGAATTCTAAATTTTTGATTAAAAATCTAGAAATCCAATCGGATTTCTTAATTTATAGTCAGAAATTAAAGAATCCCGATCAGAAATTTGGAATTTTAATCTAGAAATTTAGACTTTTGATGAAAATCCTAATGAAATTTAACACATTTTTATTTTAATTTATCAAATTTTCATGATTCACATCAATTTTAAATTGTATGCATATAAACATTAATCTTATATACTAAAATAAATATGTTTATTGCAGGATTAAAATAGGGATAAGAAATTTACCTCATTTCCAGCTTGAGAACATCTATAGAGGTGCAAGTGGGTCAATGGAAATATCTCCTCATCTTCATGAAGTCCCAAATCATTTTGGTGAAAATGTGGATGTAAAGTGATGGGATCTGATTGCCTGGAACTGCTCCGATGTAGTCTATATTATGGGTGGGCCATAGGATTAGACGGATTCAAAATCGGATGTCGGATGAAGGTTTAATTGAAAAGAGAAAATTTGAAAATCAAGAGAAAATGAAAGGAAAAAGAGAAGAAGAATAGGAAAAGAGAGTATGGATTAGGAAAAGAAGGAATGAATTATATAAAGGGGAAAATATCCTATTTGGTCCTCCAACTTTCATTTACATTTAGGTCCATTGGATTCTTTGCAATTTAGTCCTAAATTGAAAAGCTTTATAGTTTAGTAATTTAGGAGATGGTTAAAACTGTCAATATACTCACCAATCGATTATATGACCGAGTATAATCAGCATCATATGACCAAGTGTGATGTTTCTTATCAAAAATAGACTATACGACCGAGTGTAGTCGGCATTGTACGATCGGGTGCAATGTATCATCAATCGATTATACGACCGAGTATAATCAGCATCATACGACCGAGTGTGATGTATCTTATCAAAAATAGACTATACGACCGAGTGTAGTCGGCATTGTACGACCAAGTGCAATGTATTCCTCAATCAATTATAGGACCAAGTATAATCAGCATCATACGATCGAGTGTGATGTTTCTTATTAAAAACAGACTATACGACCGAGTGTGGTCGGCATTGTACGATCGAGTGCAATGTATTCCTCAATAAATTATATGATCGAGTATAATCAACATCATACAACCGAGTGTGATGTTTCTTATCAAAAATAGACTATACGATTGAGTGTAGTCAACATTAAACGACTGAGTGCAATGTATTCCTCAATCGATTATACGATTGAGTATAATCAGCATCATACGACCGAGTGTGATGTTTCTTATTAAAAATAGACTATACGACTGAGTGTAGTCGAAATTGTACAAATGAGTGCAATTTATTCCTCAATTGATTATACGACTGAGTATAATCAACATCATACGACCGAGTGTGATGTTTCTTATCAAAAATAGACTATATGACCGAGTGTAGTCAACATTGTATGACTCAGTGCAATGTATTCATTAATCAATTATACGACCAAGTATAATCAGCATCATATGACCGAGTGTGATGTTTCTTATCAAAAATAGACTATAGGATCGAGTGTAGTCGGCATTGTATGACCAAGTGCAATGTATCATCAATCGATTATACGACCGAGTATAATCAACATCATACGACTAAGTATGATGTATCTTATCAAAAATAGACTATACGACCGAGTGTAGTCGGCATTGTACGACCGAGTGCAATGTATTCCTCAATCGATTATACGATCGAGTATAATCAACATCATACGACCGAGTATAATCAACATCATACAATCGAGTATAATCAGCATCATACGATCGAGTGTGATATTTCTTATCAAAAACAAACTATACGACTGAGTGTAGTCGGCATTATATGACCGAGTGCAATGTATTCCTCAATCGATTATACGACCTAGTATAATCAGCATCATACGATTATCAAACATAGACTATACAACCGAGTGTAGTCAGCGTTGTACGACCGAGTGCAATGTATTCCTCAATCGATTATACGATTGAGTATAATCAGCATCATACGACCGAGTGTGATGTTTCTTATCAAAAACAGACTATACGACCGAGTTTAGTCAGCATTATACGATTGAGTGCAATGTATTCCTCAATCGATTATACGACCAAGTATAATCAGCATCATACGACCGAGTGTGATGTTTTTTATTAAAAATAGGCTATACGACCGAGTGTAGTCAGCATTATATGACCGAGTGCAATGTATTCCTCAATCGATTATACAACTGAGTATAATCAGCATCATACAACCGAGTGTGATGTTTCTTATCAAAATAGACTATACGACCAAGTGTAGTCAGCATTGTATGACTGAGTGCAATGAAATCGATTATATGACTGAGTATAATCAATAGCATACGACTGAGTATGATATGCCATTTAAAATGTTGTACGTCCGAGTATAGCAAATTCACCAGCAGAAGCCTCACGAAGTACAAGGTATCTTAACTTTCACTTTAGAAATTGGGTGCTATTCTACTTTACCGCAATTTCTCAAGCAAACAATGACAAAGGGGGGCAACTGTAGACACCCAATTTCGGGATGACATGTTATGGATGCAGCAAAGGACTCCAATGATGAAAATGTCTTTGATGATTAATCTTTAAAAAATTCTAAGGGCTTTTAAAGGAAGAATTTAATGTTTTCAGGGACTCAATTGCAAAGTTCTTTTTAGGACCTAATTGTAAAATTTAAATTTTTCTGGGGGCCTTTTTATAATTAAATGTAAAAAAAATTTGCACGTCGAAATTCCATAATTCCGATTTGAATTACATAATTCCGATCGAAATTACAATAATTCCGATCGAGATTGTACAATTCTGATCGAAATTGCACAATCCCGGTCGGAATTGAACTCTTTCATTTTCGTATTTCTAATTATTCCAATTTTAGGTGGTTTAAATTTCCTAATTAATTCAATCTTAAATTGGTTTAAACTTCCTAATTAATTTAATCCTATTTGGTTCAAAATTCTTAAATACACTTTAGGAATGAGAATCATATTAGGATTAGGGTTGGGCTTCCTAGTTCCACTATAAAAGGGGAGCTAGGGAGAAAGAAAAGAAAAAGGAGGAAGAAAAAAAGAGGAAAAGAAGGGAAAAAAGAAAAAAAAAAGAGAAGGGCATAGAAAAGAGGAGAGGAGAGAAAGAAAATTAATCAAAAATTCTTTTTGATTCATCAATTAATTCAAAGACTAGTGAAAAATTTTTGAAGAAAAGATTTGAAGACTTATCAAGAACTGTGAATCATAAATCTGAGGAGCACCCTAATCATCCATAAGCATATCATATTCTTCTTCTTCTTTTATTTATTTATTTATTTATTTATTTGTTTGTTTATTTATTTATTTATTTATTATTCTATTTATTTTATCATAATTTATTCATTAATTATTATTTTATTTTTTTTATGGTGATTATGGAGGAAAACACATGGTGATCATATGAGGAAGATGAAATCCACAGAAGACTATGGATCAAACCCCGTAAAGACTTAGTTTCTAGAGTTTTATTTTTTATTTTTATTGTCTTTATTTTTATTTTTTTATTAATTATTTTATGAATTAATGTAATAGCCCCAATAGTGGGAATAGTAATAAAATTATGTGTGTGGTTGCATGATTTTTTAAATTGGTTAGTAAAATTAGGTTTCAATTTGATAATCATTTAAAATCAATGGAGGAAATAGATTAATTTAGGTTGCATGTTAATAAAAATTAGGGTTTTAGTAAGGATTAAATTAGTTATTTATTTGATCTAATTTAATTATTTTTTTTATGTTTTTTTATTTGTTTTTGAGCTTATTTATTATTTTTGTGTGTTTTGGGCCTTAAGCCCATTTTAGATTTTGATTTGTTTATTTTTAGCCCATATCATTTAATAATTAATTAGGTTTAATTAATTTTAGGTCCATAATTAATTAGATTTTAGGTTAGAAATACCTTTAGGCCCGTTTAGTTAATTAGACATAGGCCCACCTAATTTAATTTAATTAATTTAGACTTAGCTCACTTAATTTAAGTCTTTTTCATAATTTGTAGATTTAAGATCATTATTTAATTAAAACATGTAGAATTGAGCTCATTAATTTAAAAACCTTCATAACATGTAGAATTAGGTCCATTTTTAGAATTAAAATTAATAGACTTAGGCTTATTTAATTAAAATAAAAAGGAATTAGGTCTTTAGGTTCACTTATAATTTAAAACATGAAGACTTTAGCTCATTTATTTAAAATCCATGTATATTAGATTAACTTAGGGATTATGTGATTTATTGAATGCATTATTTACTTGTATATTTTATGACTATTTTGTCTTGGAGTTTATTATTTTGGGTTTATATGAAATTGCATGTAAATAGAGGATAAGATAGTAATTCATAAAGTAATTCTAAATGAACACAAGACTGAAAGAAGTTGGTATTCCGTATCCAGAATCTCCTGGTTGTGGTGTTGGCTTTCTTTTAGGGAATCAAGTACCACCTTTTTTATTTGTCCCAGTTATTATCCTGGGTGGCGACTCCTCATCTCCATGCCATGTCTTTGTGACAATGGTTAGTGTGTTCTTTAGAGCCCTGAGCTCAAACAGTGATGCGGTTGCTAAAATCTTGGACGCGCGTTAAACCCCACTGTCTACAGTGGCATGACCCATATACTTGGGATCTATAAAAGATCATAATTTTGTCCTTTTCCCTTATTTTTACCTTCTCTTCTCTCTCTTCTTCTTAGGTTTTCTCTGGACTTAGGCTTCTATTCTTCACTTCATATTTTACCTATCTAAAGAGGAGATTTTGTTAATGTCGAGCCTAGTCTTTTTGATAGGGTAAATGTGGAGGTCAATCTTGACGATCCAGAGGGAGGCAATGCTACCTGTCAAAAACTGGTGCCAGCTCATTATACCAAGCAGGGTGATTCAAGGCCAAGTAGTTTCTTTGGTCTTAAATCTGAGGGCACATGTTTAAATGCTCTACCATCAATAGGTTAGTGCTCAAAAAATTTTTATCTCTCTTCTTTTTTTTATTTTAGTGTTTTTTGCTTTTTTGAATGCTTTTTAAAGATTTTCTACTAGATAGAACAAAATAGATTAGCATGTTGATTTTTGCTATCTTGTTTGCAAGAATTATTATGCATAATACTTCCCTCTATTATGATAGATTATTGTCATCTTTTACATTCTTGGACCTTGCCTTCTTCATATGGAGTACATGCTAAGGAATTTTCTTTCACTAGGGTGTAGGTTTCTTTTCAAATTTTTTTTATTTATTCCCTTTATTAGGTGACTACTTGCTTTTCTTAAGACTATCCTGCAAATAAGTAGAAAAGCAAATAATTAGCATTTATTTTACTATTTTAAATAAAATTTTCAATTAAAAATGTGAAGTTTTTGACTTTCCTTTATTAGGGCAAGTGCTTGCTTTTCTTGAGGTTTGCCTACAAATAAGTAGAAAAGCAAATAGTTCGCATTTATTTTATTATTTTAAATGAAATTTTCAGTTAGAAATTTTATGTTACTACCTTTATTTTTTCCCTTTATTAGGGTGAATACTTGCTTTTCTTGAAATTTTCTTGCAAATAAGTAGAAAAGTAAATAGTTAGCATTTATTTTACTATTTTAAATGAAATTTTAGGCCAAATATACAATTTCACCCCTAAAATTTACTCAATTATTCCATGTCACCTCTTGATTTTTATTTTGTTCAATTTTACCTCTTAACTTGTATTTTTCACATATTTAACCGTTCTTGAACACTAGACAAATGCATGTATTTAACTTGCATTGAAATTGAATAGGTGAAAAATAGAGGTTAAGAGGTAAAATTGATGAAACATAGAAGTTATGTAGGCTAAATAAGTGAAAAATTGAAGTTTAGATTAAATTAAATAAAATGAAAGTCGAGAGGTGACATAGAATAATTAAGTAATGTTTAGAGATGAAATAGTATATTCTGCTAAAATTTATATTACTAACTTCCAATTATTAGGGCATGGTTATGGCCTTAGTTTTTCTCAATAGCTTTACTGGAGCAAAAGAGTTCTACAAGAGTTTGTTTGAGGAGGTACAGGGTTGGATATGTGGTCTTGGCTTTGATGATCTGATTCAGGGCTTGTAAAAGGGCCCATCAGTGTTGAATAACTGTTAAGCTTATAACTGCCTTGATCAAGAGGTGGTTGAATTACATATGCACCTTCCACTTCTAGTTTGGGAAGATGATGATGACACCTTTAGATTTCACTGCGATCACCAAGTTTTCTTTTGTTGGTTAGCGAATGTCATTGGATATTCCTAATGATCCTAAAACCTTATATGCTGACCTGTTCGACTATGGTCCTAACTTTAGGGTTAGTCGAGGTGGCCTGATTTCATATACTTGCCTCATGCACTCCTATAGAGCTACTTTGAACAGTATGCCAGAGGACACAAAGAGGTTGGCCAGGTGCTTCATGTTCTATCTTCTAAGAGCCATTATGTTCTTAAATGCAAACAACTCTAATGGTTTATAGTTGCTTCCTCTACTACAAGACCTTGACATATTATGGGAGTATGATTGGGGCTCTCTCGCCTATAGCTACCTCCTACATGGCTTGGATAATGCATGCAAAGGTGGGTCGTAGGTTTATAGTATCCTCTTAGTAGTTTATATGAGTTGTTTTGATGCTTTTCTATATTTATCTCTTTTTTCTATAGTGCATTACTCACGACATGTTTCTTTTATTTTTCCATTTTACAGAATTGGGCCTTCAAGTTTTGCATTCTCACCCCTCCTACCATGGTTACTCAAATGCCTTAGTAGTTCCCTTACTTCCCTCTTTGACATTTGACAGCTAGAGAGGTAGCTTGCAATTCCTAAAGGAGGTATATGTTGCTTTGATAGGGTTGACATTTGATAGAGTATGCTTCTCTTTCTTCATTCCTTGGTAGAATGCTTTCTTCTTCTTTGATTATTTTTTATTCCAAATTAATCTCTAGTGGTGGGGCAAGTTCCCTATTAAGTTCTCATTGGCGATATAGGGAGCCATTAAGCTTTCTAGGAGGATAGTGTTGCTAGTGACTTTAGTTAATCGTGTCTAGTATTTGGGTGAGCATGCTATAGATTGGAGCAAAGGACCTACTGCTCATCATGTGCCCTATTTGCTCTCATCTAAACATCACTTTTTATTTGAAGTTCTATTGTATAAGACACCTTAATAAATAATGAATTTCTCTGCCAATTTTCTAATAACAGTTTTATCCATTTCACTTGCATCCTTCAAGTACTATCATTTCTTGAGATACTATTGAATGTCATGATATTAAGGTTTTTGGTATATTCTTGCTTCCATCACTTTCATACTTCTATAGCATAGTCAACTGGATTTTCATAGTATTAGTGGCTTCATAAGCATAGTTATTGGTCCATCCCAAACTAACTGTAATAAGGCCAAGGCATCTACCATTTGATTATGACTTCTTGGCAAGTGAATGAATATGCATTTTTAAAAAGATTATCTTAATTACTATAAATTTTCTAAATACAATTTTAGGTATGGCTCTTTCAAATTCCATTCATTGGTAGCCTAATTGATTATTAGCATCTAATCACCAAGTATTTCCACTTTTATGACTTTTAAAACTATTAGTGCCTTCATCCCCATTATACATGCTTCATATTTAGCTTCGTTATTTATGACTCAGAATGCCAACTTCTTTTCCATAGGAATTACTTCATTCTCTAGAGTTAATAGGATTATTCCTACTCTAGCCCCAAATTGATTCACTGCTCTATCAAAGTACATGCACCATCCTTGTATCATAATTGCTGAAGTAAGGTTATATAGAAACTCAAGTTTTATCTCTTCATTGTCTAAAGTAGGCTTCAGTGCTAGGAACTTGACCACTACTTTTCCTTTGATTGTATTCTTAGTCAAGTATTCAACATCAAACTCTTTCAACAATATCAACTATTTAACCAACTTCCCTATCAATGACGGTGCTTCAAACAGGTACTTCATCGATCTAACTTTAAAACTGCTTGAATCTTATCGCCTTAACTTCTTTATAGCCCAAATCATTAATAAACATATTTACTTAACTTGACTATAATTCTCTTCATAGAGCAACATCTTCTTACTTATGTAATAAACAACATGGCTCTAATAGTATTCCCTTTAATTGCTAAATATAGAATCAAGGGTTTCTCCATTTCATGAGGTCTCAAAATTGGTGGATTTATGAGATAATCTTTGATCTTATCAAAAGCAATCTGGCATTGTTTATTCCAAACTACAAGTTGATTCTTCCTAAGTATTTTAAATATTGGTTCACATACTTCTATCAATCTGACTATAAACCTATTGATGAATTGCAATTTTTCTAAGAACCCATGGACCTCTTTTTCAGCCTTTGATGTTGGCATCTCATAAATTGCTTTTACTTTGTTTATATCAACTTTGATTCCTCTTCGATTAACCATATATCCTAACATCTCTTTGAAATTACACCAAATACACACTTTTTCAAGTTTAGCCTCATATTATAATTCTCTACCCTCTATAAGAACTTTTCCAATGTAGCCAGATGTTCTTCTTGAGTTCTTAATTTTACCATCATATTGTCAATATAGATCTCTACCTTTTTGTGTATCATGTCATGAAATATTACTATTGCCATTTTCTAGTAAGTCAAGTTACGCATTCTTTAAAGGCATTACCTTGTAGCAATTTGTTTTGTTTAGGCCTAGGCCCAAAATGGTTTTGGATCAAAGATTAGTCTAAGATTTTAAGAAAGCCCACCTAGTCTAATCCTATTTGGTTTTATAGATTAGGCTTGGGCCAAGTGTTGGGCTAATGACTAAGCCCAAGACCATAATATAAAATGATAAGGAGAAGCTTGGCTTATTAGGCTTAGCTTATTAAGCTTAGCATATTAGTCATATATTATCTCTTCAGTGTATAATGTTGACCTTAGCTAAATCAAGATTAGGTTTTATTGATTTGTGTAGAGTATGTATGTAGATATGATACATAAGATGTATTAATTCTTTACACACTTTTTGGTACACTTATGATATATACAACATGTATACTTATTATGATGAGTTGTACATATGTGATTGTTGGGTTATATGATACAAAATGCAATAAAAAATTAAAATTTTTAATCATAAACCCAAACTAGGATCCATGTAATTTGATTAACCGATTGATTTAGGGTTTCCAAAAAACGTTACCATAAACCCATGAAGAGGCAAGATTGCTGGAAGGGAGAGAGGGGTTTTACTTTGGTGACACCCTACCTTGAGTTTTTGATTTTCTAGGCCAAATTAAGATGTCTTCAAATGAATACATCCTCCATAAGTGTTAACATGAATAGCCCTTAAATTAAAATGAATGTGTGCTAGCACCTTTTTCCTAATTGCCTCATAACTTAAGAATTAAAGAACTATGTATTTAGTTTTCTTAAAGGAGAGAAAATGAAATTTAGGTGGTAGAATGATAAGTATATGAAATCCTAAAGAATAAGTTATATTTATAGACCTTTCAATTAGGGTTTCATTTACCAAAATGAATTTTTGGTAATTTCTCACTTACTAAAAATTTTTTAGTATATTAGACTTATTCCAATTCTATTTTTATTCAAATACCAAATTAGAAATAGTCTCTTATTTATTTAAGATAACAGTTACCTTTAAATATATATATATATATATATATATATATATATATATAGAGTTTACTAAGCCCAATAAAGCTTTGTAGAAATCAATAAATAAATATATATTAGTTTTAGGCCTATTCTAAGTGTATGACCCTATAGGTTCACATGACGTTGGTAGTGGGCCTAAAATCCCTATTTAGGCCTACAAGTCATAAGTGGCCTCTAGCAAGATATTATGACTACCTAAGTTATGTGAAGGTCGATAATTTGATATAACCTAAATTACAATGAATATTGTAGTCCCTTTGTCACATGATATCTTGATTGAATATAAGGCATAGTTTTTGTCATCCCTCTACAATGCAACAATTCAATCATATTATTTCTTGATTCCAAGTAGACTAAGAATGATAACTCTTTATCAATTCACTTTAGCATGTCATGCATTTTCCTCAATCTATTTTATCAAAAGGCCCATAGATATCTTACTCATATTAAATGAGGGATAAATTCTTTCTCAATCACTCACATTCCTCATATAACTCATTTCATATCCAATAATAATCTATGTTATCGTCCTATTAAACACAATGTTAGATTGTGTCAAAATACAAAATAGTTATGCAAAAATCCATGGCGATTTCAAGGTCAGAGGACTAAATCAATATTACTGTAAAGAGAATTACTTATGACAATTATCTATGTAGTATTCTCATAATGGGACATTATTTCTCAAATAAGTACCTATGATTTAACTTAATATCTCATATTCATTATTAGTAAAACATAATCATTAGTCAACATCATAATAGCCTTAATACATTATAACAACTAGGGACAATTTGAATAGAACTCATACTTAAACTAAGGGTTTTACTGTCAAGTCACATACTTGTTGACTTTAGGAAGAATTGACTATTCAAGTAATTATCATAACATAAAATGAAAATGAAAATGAAAATGAAAATGCCTCTTTATTAATAAAATGATAAAGTCAAAACATGGTCATACGTGATTAACGTAATGCATATCATTAACAGTGATGAATGACATGATATCATTAGGGTTTGCTTTCTCTACATATATATACATAACCTAAGAAATGTTTTATGAGGTTAGATGGTTAAAGATATCAAAAATAAAAAATAATATATACACTACATAAACCTTAAAGTGTTCTTGCATAAGGATTAAGTTAGTGCAAGATTTGTGAGGGTTATTTAAGAGGGCACTTGCTACTAACTAAATCAAAGTAAGAAGGTGCTAGGTGAAGCTTTAGTGTTTCAAGCTAGAGGCCTCACACTTGGGAGGCTATAGCATTTTATTCAAGGGTTGAACCTAACTACATCAAAGCTTGTAGATAACTATTATGGTCTACATCAAACTTAGGAGTTGGTAAGTTTTCTTAAACTTAGAATTTCCTAGGTTGTTGCTTTTACATGTTAATGTGTTATTTATCTATGTGTAAAATGCCAAATGGATTTATGGGAATGGAATTCTTCATGTGATGAAGGGTTAAAAATTCAAAATTTCACTCTAAGGCATGTGCTCACCACACTTGGTTATTGCGTAACCGTTTCCTAACTGTGGTATCATAGTAACTTTTTACACTTTACATATGCTAAATTAATTAATAATTGTACTTGATGTTATGATTGTACTTGATTTTAGTTGCAAGTGTTGTGACTTACCATATGTAAAAATGGCATAAATTGTGTGCACAATTATATAGGCCTGCTACCCTCACAATTTACCCTCATGACTTAAGGGTGCCTTTTTTAAGCCTTGCCTTGTTTAGGAAGGGGATGCCACCCTCATAGTCTACCCTCATGGCCATAAGCAGACTATGAAGGTTGCATGGAACATAAGAACATGAGTTTTCATTCATTTTATTTGATTTTTCTTGATAGACATACAAGGAATGATCATAAACTTAAATTACATCCTATGGTATATAATAATAATAATTAATTTTTATTTATCATGTAATTAAATGTTAATTACATAGAATTAGGATGTAATATTCACTTTAGTATGCCAAGGATTGAATGTAATTCATAATAGTTATGATATATAACTTGAAGTGTTCAAGATTAGAGATCCTTCAATATGGTGACAAAGAGCTTATTCTAAGAATTACAATAGGTTTAGGAACAAAGTTCATAATCACTCCTTATTTGTGCATCCATTTGCATGTTCTATGTATATATGTGTTATGTATGTTGCAACATGCAATATATGTATATTGATATATATATATATATATATATATATATATATATATATATATATATATGATTGGATGCCATGCCATATATGTATGTGATATGTATAATTGGCTAATATGTAAAGTGAGACCTTAATAAAAGACCTAAAAATCTTCCAAACTAAATTTAGGTCTTGGCTCTCCATTGGAGCACTAACTTATGTGCATTGACTATGGATACATAGGGGTGTATACAAAAGCCTTATGAGATTCATATGGAATTATTGAGATGTTATTGGTGTATAGATACACTATAGGCTAAAAATGGCAAATAGGAGTACCTGAGGTTTGTAATGTTTATATCCATACATTTCATTGATCCAATGGTGTTGACCTAACTAATGCCAAAGGCTAAGAATGGCAATGTGTACCTGAGGCTCGTAACATTAGGAGATGGATTGATGGAATCTCATATGAGATGTGATGAATAAGAGTTATCCACTTAATGATAACTAATAATCCTAGAATGACAATGTGTACCCAAGGGATATTGATGACTCATTAAGAACTCCATCACCCACTAGAAATCCATCCAACAAGGAATTTCCATTTCCTGATTTGGAAGTGTAGGATTTTCCAAGTTACTGTGAGACCATTATGATTAAAGTCCAAATCTAATGGTAATAATAACAATGTCATATAACTAATTAATCTTATTACCTTTGTAGAAATTTGATAATATGAGGTCATCAAACCCATTAATCATCATTCTTAAAAATCATAGACTCATCGAACCAAATTTTATTGATTGGCTATATAATCTAAAAGTGGTTTTGGCCTCCACACACATCTTATATGTTTTGGAGCAAAGTCTTCCTAGACCCCTTCCAACTAATGCTATGTAAAAAGAACACGACACTCTTGAAAAATGGAAAGATAATGACTTACAAGCACGTTGTACTATGCGAGCTTCCATAAGCAATGAAATTCATAAGCAATATGAGAAGTACACTAATGCAAAGGAAATCCTACTACACCTAAAAAAGTTATTTGGTAAATATAGTAGGATCACTATATATGAGATATCTAAATAGCTTTTCCATTAAAAAATAAAGAAAGGAGAAGATGTTAAAGCTCATGTGAATTCTAAGATTCGTTCCATTTAGGAACTTGAGAGTCTAAATTTCATGATGGATGCTCAACTCCAAATGGATTTGATCTTACAATCCCTTCTGGAGTCATTTGGGTAAACTATTGCCAATTTCTATATGAAAAAAATTGAGTGCGTACTTGTAGAATTATTAAACATGGTTGTGATGGCCCAAAAAACCATTCATATTAAAAAGGGAAAGGAAGTTGCTTTACTTGCCTCTTCTAGTGGGACTAAGAAGAATAAAGGCAATAAAAGTAAGAAAGCTAAGGGAAGAGTTCCTAAGACTTTGGGAGGTGTAAGTAAGCATAAAGGAAAAAAGATGGTTAAGAATAAAGGTAAAGGAAAGCGTTTCTATTGCTAAGGAGATGGACATTAGAAAAGAAATTGTCATAAGTTCCTTAAGTTAATGAAAAGAAAGGAAAAATTTAAAGAAGGTGAGACTTTCTCTAATCTATCCATTTCTAAATGTTATAAGAGCTCATCTAATGCATGGGTATTGGATACTAGTGCTAGTTCTCATATATGTTCTTCCTTGCAGGATCTAGTAAGTGAAAGAAGGTTAAACTTAAATGAGGTGACTTTAAAGCTTGGAGATTGAGCAAGTGTTGCTACCAAAGCTATGGGAACCACCTCTGTTGACTTAAATGATCATGTTTTGTTATTGAACAATGTTTTATATGTACTTAATGCTTATAAAAACATCATCCCTATTTCTAGTTTGACTAGAAAAGTTCTAAGTTTTTATTTAAAAAAGATGTATATACTTTCTATTTTGATAATAAGATAGTTTTCATGGGTTATGTATGACATGGTCTTCATCATATTGATAATAAATCTAATAACAAACAATATCCAACCAATTTTAATGTTGTGAATACAATGCTAATTACCAATGCCTCTAATCCAAAATATCTATGGCATTTGGTATTAGGTCACATTATGGATAATAGAATCACAGTGTTGGAAAGGTTAGGAATCTTAAGTAATCTTGAATCCTTAAGCAACCCAACTTATAAAGCTTATATCCAAAGTAAGATGACTCGATCACCATTTATTAGACAAATGGAAATAACTAAAGAAATTTTGGAAATAATACATAGTAATGTATATAGGCCATTTAATCAAATGGCAAAAGGCGAGTTTTACTACTTCATTACCTTTATAGATGATCTATCAAGGTATGGACACTTATATTTAATGAAATATAAGAGTTAATCCTTTAAAAAGTTCAAGGAATTCAAGGTCTAAGTAGAGAACCAAATGGGGAAAAGTATTAAAATTCTATGAACATATCGAGGAGGTAAATTCTTAAGTACCTAGTTCATTAAGTTCCTTAAGGAATATGACATTATTTCACAACTAACTCCACCTGGAACACCTTAACTAAATGGTGTATCTAAAAGGAGGAATTGAACTGTATTAGATATGGTTCAATCTATGATGAGCTATATAGATTTACCTATTTTACTTTGGGGTTTTTAATTACAAACTACTACTTACATTCTAAATCATGTTCCATCTAAGTCTATTTTTACCACACCATATGAGATATGGCATGGTAAGGCACTAAGTCTTAAGTATATTAAGATTTAGGGTTACCCAACTTATATAAAAAAAATTGAAAATAGAAAAATTAGATGCAAGGTCAATTCAAGGAAGATTTATTATATATTTTAAAAATAGTTTAGGATATTATTTTTATCTTCATACTGAATAAGTTATTGTTATAAGTAGAGATGTCATATTTCTTAAGAAAGAGTTTCTTTAAAAAGGTGGTAAAGGAAGGAAGGTAGCATTAGAAGAGGGATTAAATGGATATTAATCAATCCCAAGGGTCTAATCCCATTGAGAATATCATCACACTAATTCCTAGAAGACCAAGTAGGGTATCTCATCCACTCGAGAGATATGATTTTCTACATGATATGCAAGAGTTGCATATTTATAAAGAAAGCAATCATAATGATGATTCTACGACATATAAAGAAGCTTTATCAAATAAAGATTCTTTAAAATGGCTTGAAGCAATAAAAGTTGAAATGGATTCCATGTATACAAACCAAGTCTATACACTTATTGATCCACCTGAATGTATTGTACCTATAGGTTGTAAATAGGTCTTCAAGAGAAATATTAGTGTAGATGGAAAGGTTGATGCCTATAAATAAGGCTTGTAGCGAAAGGGTTTCACTAAAGGGAAGGGGTTGACTATGAGGAAACCTTCTTGCCAGTAGCCATGCTTAAATCCATTCAAATACTTCTTTCCATAGTTGCACACCATGACTATAAAATTTAGTAAATGGATGTCAAAAATGCCTTTCTAAATGGTTTTGTTGAGGAAGAGATCCATATAGAACAACCTAAAGGTTTTGAATTAAAGGAAGGTTCCAAAATGTGCAAGCTTAAGAGATCTATTTATGGGCTAAAGCAAGCTTCAAGGAGTTGGAATCACCATTTTGATGAGGCCATTAGATCATTCAGTTTTATCAAAAATGAAGATAAGCCTTGTGTGTACTAAAAGGTTAATGAGAGCCAACTCACTTTCATAGTTCTATATGTTGATGATATTTTATTGATTGGGAATGATGTTGGCATGCTTATAAACATGAAACTATAGTTATGTAAAACTTTCTTTATGAAAGACTTAGAGGAAGCTGCCTATATTCTTAGCATCCGAGTCTATAGAGATAGATCAAGAAGAATGATAGGTTTATCCTAAAGTCTTTACTTGGAAAGGTGTTAAAGAGGTTCAACATGCTTGATTGAAAAAGAGGATTGTTACAATTTACACATGGTATCCATTTATCTAAGGGTATGTCACTTAAAACACTTGAGGAAATAAAACAAATGGCTAAAGTTCTTTATGCCTCAATTATAGGAAGCTTGATGTACGCTATATTATGTACTAGGCCTAATATTGCATACGATGTTAGTGTGACTAGTAAGTTTTAATCCAATCGAGGTTTGGAACACAGGATAGTTGTTGAGGCAATATTTAAGTACTTGAGAAGGACTAAAGATTTAGTCTTAACTTATGAAAAAGGTGATCTACAAATAAATGGTTTCACGAATTCTGATTTTCAATCATATGTGGATGATAAAAAGTCTATCTCTGGGTTTGTTTTTATTTATAATAGAGGAACAGTAAGCTAGAAGAGTTCTAAGAAAGTGTCACTGTCGATTCCACTACACAAGCTAAGTACATAGTTGCATTGGATGCTGTTAAAGAAGCTATTTGGATTAAGAAGTTCATTACTGAACTTGGATTTGTTCCTTCTATTGAGTCCTAATTCTTCTCTATTATGATAATAATGGAGCCATTGCTTTGGCAAAGGAACTAAGGTCTTACCAAAAATCCAAACACATGAAAGGCACTATCATATTATTAGGGAATTCATTAAAAAAGGCGATATCATCATACAAAAGGTAGCTTCAATTGATAATGTCACTAATCCACTTACTAAAGCACTAATGCAACTACAGCTAAATCGACATCTTAAGAAGATGGGTCTAAGATACTATAGTGATTGGATGTAATGCAAGTGCAAGATTGTTAGTATAGGTGGTATGCCCTAGTGGCTAATCATATATTTTGACATTATAAATTATCCCAAATGGTAATAGAATATTCATTTAAATAATGTGTTTATTTAATTGAATATTTATCCATTAGCATTATGTTAAATAAATTTATTATCAAGAGTTGATAATATGAGCTATAAGTTTATTTAGTACATATGCTAGAAAATTATTTATTATCGATTAATTAATATTTGGGTAATATTAATTAGACTATCACCTCTATCTATTTTCCCTAATTAGTATATGATACTAATAGTAGGAGGTAGTGAGTCTCACACTACTTAATATGAGATATCAAAATAGACATGTGGATACTCATGTAATGGGTGGATTGAATAGTGATGCTTAGATTTATGATTGCGTGGATATTCACTTATAGTCAACAATCATAATCTAAGTCATAATGGTGCATATAGTCCTTTGATCTAAGGTGACACAGTTATCCATATTTAAGTGGTTAAAGTTTGTTACCACTTATATGCTTACATTATTCACACATGAGTATATAACATGTGGTGGCTCTAATTGGTTATATGTAAGGATAAGTGTTCAACCAAGAGGGGATTCATTGCCTGGAGTGAACTGGGATAAGATCTTATGCTATCTAAGTTTGTTCTTGATGAATAAGTTCTTGGCCAGGAAAAACATGACATGGTTTGAAAGAGTTTCAAGATTTTTTATGTTTTATTAAGAATAAAACTTGAGATGAAGTCATATGATACAACTATTAGAGTTTGACTAAACCATGACTCTAGGCTATATCAAGATCTTCTAATAAAGGGATTTTAGTGCACGATAATTATGACTAAAAGGGTTCGTGTGAATTAATATATGCATTCATTTCTAATTTGGTAGTTATGATATCAATGCTAAGGGTCACTAACAAATTATGAGAACTAAATATGTATAATTATGATTTTCACATCTATACTTAAAAAGAGTTTCAAATAATACCAAGTGTTGATATTATCTTCCCAATTAGACACGAACCTAGTAAGCCACACCTAAAAGAGTTTCACCAAATCACCATTAATATTAATCTAATTATTAAGTTTAATTAATTAATTAAGATTAATGGAATTGGATTTTTTCTCTAAGCAATGATTTTAGCATATCATGAAATCTAATTCAAGTAAGGTTTTAATTATTAATTAATACTTAATTAATATGAGGTATTAATTAAAGTATTAAATTAATAATATATGTTGTTTCTATTTGGTCTTAGATTAATGGCCCAAGTTGTTTAGGCCTATGCCCAAAAGGGTTTTGGACCAAAGATTAATCCAAGATGTTAAGACAGCCCATGAACCTAATATAGGCCTATTTGGTTTTATGGATTGGGCTTAGGCCAAGTGTTGGGCCAATGACCAAGCCCAAGTCCATAAGATAAAATGATAAGGATAAGCTTGCCTTTTTAGGCTTGGCTTATTAAGTTGGCATATTAGGCATACATTATCTCTTAAGTGTATAATGTTGACCTTGGCTAAATCACGATTAGGTTTCATTAATTTGTGTAGAGAATTTATGTAGACATGATACATAAGATGTATTAATTCTCTACACACTTGTTCGTACACTTATGATATATACAACTTGTATACTTATTGTGATGAGTTATACACATGTGATGAATGACATGATGTCATTAGGGTTTGCTTTCTTTACATATATATGCATAACTAAAGAAATATTTCATGAGGTTAGATGGTTAGAGATACCAAAAAGGAAAAATAATATGCACAATACATAAACCCTAAAGTGTTCTTGCATAAGGATTAAGTTAGTGCAAGATTTTGTAGGGTCATTTAAGAGGGTAATTACTACTAACTAAATCAAAGGAAGCATGTGTTTGGTGAAGCTTTTGTGTTTCAAGCTAAAGGCCTCACACTTGGGAGGCTAGAGCATTTGATTTAAGGGTTGAACCTAACTGCATCAAAGCTTGTAGATAACTATTATGGTCTACATCAAATTAGAATTTCCTAGGTTATTGCTTTTACATATTGATGTGTTATTTAGCTATTTGTAAAATGCAAAATGGATCTATAGGAATGGAATTCTTCATGTGATGAAGGGTTACGCAAGTAAAATTTTAAAATTTTACCCTATCTAAGGCATGTGCTCACTATACTTAGTTATTGTATAATCATTTCCTAACATTATAATCCTAGACAGGTTTGCAAGTATCATCAACAAATGGGTTATAACACTAGCAATTGTTTTAGGTTTAAAAATGTTATCCAAAATCTCATTGATTAAAGGAAGATTCCAAACCTAGAACATATAAATCCTAACAATCAAAAAACAAAAGTGATGATAATTGAAGAAGAGGTAATCAATGAAGAGGGTTTGATGAAATGGTTTGATAGAATTAATAGTCAAAAAAGGGCTAGAGAAGAATATTATTATTAGGATTTTGAACCACCGAGTCCAAAATTTGATTATAAAGCTTCATATGATCCACGTATGATTTAAGTTCCTTTTAAAGAAGTAGTTCCACTAGAATTGGATTTTTAAAAGCAACCATGTTATCAAGAAATGTGGAATACTTTAGGTGAACCATCTAGGAAACATGATTTTATGGTGAAATACACAAAACCACCATCTGTAAAATATTCCCTTCAATTTAATAATTCTTAGATGTTAGGGTGATGAGTTTAATGACATCAAAAAGTGAATTATTATGCTAATTATCTTGATGATCATGTCTTTTAGGTTCAAGAAATTATGGGTGAGATACCTCAGAATTTTTAGGACTTATTGGATAGAGAAGATTCTAGTAAGGAACTACACTTAGACTTTATTGATTTATAGGAACCTTCAAGTGATTATGAATTTTATGTAGATCATGTCACAAGAAGTGAGAAGTTCTATTCAGATCCTCCAGTTCCATAAAAAGAGGGATCTTTAGTGCAGGATAAAGGCAAATACAAATTCATTGAGATTGAAGATAAAGATGCAATTTTGAAATAGTTAAATTAAACAAAGGCAAATGCGAGTGTCTGGGACCTTTTGGTTGCATCGAAGAAGCATATTGATACTATGTATTAAGCATTAAGGAGTATGACTATGTCAATTGATTCCACTCCAGAACAACTAGTGATGCTAGTGAGATTTAAAGAACATGTTGAGATTTTTTTTTTTTTAGAAAGATTTAATAGTCCATAGAAGGAAGCATAATTGACCTTTGTACATTCAAGCTAAAGTGAAGGGTTTGTGGTTTATATATTATGGTTAACGATAGATCAACTATCAATGTGCATCCTCTAAAGGTGTTGAATAAGCTTGAGATGTCAAAAGAAGAGCTTAGAAGTTTAATACAATGATAAAACTTATGATTAGTCCAAGAGAGTTGTGGAAGGTACTTTCAAAATTATAGTGAAGACAGGGTCAATTGAGATAGTTGTCAATCTTATGGTCTTAGATATTCCTATTACTTATGGCTTATTATTGTGATTACCCTGCTTCCATCCTTTGGGAGGGGTCCCTTATATTCTGTATTAGAAAATTAAATTTCCTTTTGAAGGAGGGGTTATCACAATTAAAGTTGAGAATGAGATGGTTATTCAGTGGTTTATTCTAAAATGGCTCTATTAGGTTATCAAGTAGGACCAATTTTTCATGACTATATGGATCCAAAAGTCACTATGATTCTCAAGAATTCTAAGTTCGTGTCTAGAAAAGGATTGGGTAAGAATCATCAAGGAATTTCAAAGTTGCTTGATTTTAAAAGCTAAATGCATAGCCATGGTTTGGTTTACTTACTAATAGAGTCTTATAAAGTATATTTTCAGACAAATAATGGTTTATGTCCACCCTAAAGGGCAATAAGGTGTATATAAAGGGGTTTTGAAAAAAACAGAAGATTTGGAAATCTGTAGACAGCATGGTTTAGCATGCGCTAAATTTTTTTGCAACCATAACATTGTTTGAGTTCAAGACTCTAAGAAACAGAATAACCGCTATCACATAGATAACTAGGATAGTGTATTAGTGGTGGTAACTCAATTCTCTAAAAGACACTTAGTACCACACTAAAAGAATTCTAGGTATTAAATACTAACTTCTTTTAGTCTCGTGTTCTTTTAAAATTACTTTATTAATTATTATCTTATTCTCTATTTACATGCAATTCATATTAAACCCTTATTTACAATTAACTCCAAAGCAACGAATCTTATGAAAAACATATAAACAATGCAAACATTCAAGTATATAATCCTTAAGTTAGTCTAATCTACAATGATTTTAGTTAAATGGGCTAAATTTAGATATTTTAATTTACAATTGAGCCTAAAAGAACTAATGGGCTTAATTCCTATTTAATTTTAATTTAAATGAGGCTAAGTCTATTTATTTTAATTGTCAAAAATGAGCTTAAGTATACTAATTATGAAAACTTTAATTAGTGGGCCTAATTCTACATGTTCTAATTCTAAAATGATCTTAAGTCTACAAGTTATGAAAAAGGGCTTAAGTTAATGGACTATATCTAATTAATTTTAACTAAACTAAATAGACATATGTCTAAATTAGCTAAATGAGACTAAATTTATATGTAGCCTAAATCTAATTAATTATGGCCTAAAGTTCATTTAAATTAATTAAGAGGAAATTTCATCCATTGTCTTGTCAAAGGCCCTTCTTTTCATTTATGACCCAATGCTTTTTCTTCTTTCAGTTTTGTTTTTCTTCTTTTCATTTTTGTACCATGTGTTTTCAATTCATGATTTCGGCATTTTTCGTGTTTTTTTTTCAATTTTTATTTTTTTATAATTTTTTTACCTATTTATTATTTTTGAAAGCATCTTTATTTTAATTTTATTGTATGCATTTTATTTATTTTGTATATTTTAAATAATTTAATTTTATATTCTAAATAACAATTTTTATTTTAAAAGTTACTTTTTTTAGAATATAAGAATTAGGCTAATTAAACTGAAACTTACCCATAGCCTTTAATAATTATTTTTTATCATTATTTAGAATTTAGAAATTAAACTAATTAAAATAAAAATTACTCATAGTATTCAATAATTATTTTTTCAATAAAATAACAAAATAAATGAAATAAATTATTTTTTATTATTGATACTAATAAAAGTAAAAATTATATTTATAGTCTTAATTTTATTATTACTGATGAAAAAACTAAAAAAACAACAAACAACAACAAAAATCAACACAAATCAACAAAAATTAAAAAACATCAACAACTGTAATTTTCTGTTGCTTTTGTTGATTCTTGTTGATTTTGTTATTTCAGTTGTTGCTTTCAATTGTTTTGTTGTTTCTCTTTATTTATATTTGTTAATGTTCGTTAAAAATAAAAAAAAATGACAATAAAAATTATGAGATGTATCAAAAATAATTATTATTTTTATCATTAATACTACTAAAAGTGAAAATTTTATTTGTGGCCTTAATTTTTCCATTATTAATGAAAAAATAATTTAAAAAAAAAATAACAATCAACAAACTGTAAATCAACAATAATCAATAATTGTAAAATTTTATTGATTTTTATTGTTTTGTTGTTTCAATTGTTGTTTTTAGTTTTTTTTTTTTTTTTGGTTTCTTGATTTTTGTTGCTTTTTTCTATTTTTTTTGGCCTTTTTTTTTGTTGATGTTACAAACACATTATAAGGATTGTAAACTTATTACATATTGATGATCAATAAGTACAAAATATTTTTTTAAAAAAAGAAAGTTGTTAAACATTTTAATAAACAAACTAAAGTAAAAAAAAAATCCTTATTCTTTAAGAATATAAAAGGAGAAATTTTTGTTTATTTATTGTTATTACAACAATTGAAGATATTTATTGCTTGATTTAACAATAATTGAAAATATTTAGTTCATAATTATTCATTTTAAAAAGTTCTTAAGGGAAAAAAATTGAAAAAAAATAGAAAGCATTGAGAATTAAATGAATATAGTACCTTAAAAAAAATATTAAGCAAAAAAAGTTGAGAAAAAAATGAAGATATTAGAAAAAAATGTTGAGGAAAAAAAAAAGATAAATTTAGTACCATAAAAATAGAAAAAAAAAATGTTTAGCAAAAAAGATGAAGACAGTAGAAAAAATGTTAAGTAAAAAATCATTGAAAAAAAATAGGTAAAGACAAAAAAAAAATTGAGAAAAAATGGATGAAAAACAGTATAAAGTAAAAAAACATTAAAAGAAAAAGAAAAAAAATAAAATGTTGAAAAAAAAATAAAGTAAAAAAAGGTTGAAAAAATCAATAAAAAGGAAAAAAAATGTTGAAAAAAAAATAGATAACCCTAAAAATAAAGGTGTCAAAGAGAATAGTCTATTTTTGAAAGAAAAAAGTTAAGAAAAGTTAATTTTTAAAGTTTTTAAAGTCAACAACATTTTTGAAATTTTTTTTGAATTTTGGTATATTTATGTAAAGAACCCATTTAATCCTAAACCTATTAAATTATGGCCCTATTTAATTAATTAATCTAATTAAAATATGGGCCTATAAATTAATTACCAACCTAAAATTAATAAAATAACAAAAATAGGCCAAAACAATAATAAAATAAATAAAAGTTCCAACATAAAAAAACAAATAAATAAAAAAAACCCTAATCTATTCACCTAAATCTAATTGATTTTAAAAACCATAATTTTGATTTTTATGCCATTGATTTTAATTAAATTATCCAACTGAAATTCTAATTTTATTAACCAATTAGATAAAAAAAAACACATAACAGACAGAGAATTTTACTATTTCCATTATTGGGGCTAATACAATAATTTACTAAAATTTAAAATTAATACAACCCAAAATAATGATAAAAAATACAAAAATTAAAATAATGCAGAAATATTTAAAAAATAGAAAAATAAAACTACATAAACTAAAAGGCTGGTATTGACTCCACGACTTTAGTTATGGATTTTCTCCATAGTATGATAGATTCATGTCACTTCATCCATCATGAAAAAACTAAATTAAACAAATAAAAATAGTCAGTGAATGATTTAAAATAATAAGCAAATAAAATTTAAATCAAAACAAAAGAGAAAGGAGATGAAGATGAGAATGAGATACATTATTGATTCCTCTTAGAAGATGAGATCACCAATGATAGAAAAGTCTATGACTTTTAATATTTGTGAGCTTTTGTTATTTGTGATTTTAGTTTATTTAGATATGATTTACAGTAAAGGACCAGAAAAAGTAAAAGTGAAAAATAAAGTAAAAAGCATTATGTTTTAACTCATGACTAAAATCAGAAAAAGGTAGTAGAGAAACAAATTAAAAGTCAAAAGGAGCCTTCGGGAAGCCTTTCTTTTTAAAAAATTAGTAAAAATCAAATTTAACGGTTTAAAATTCAAAAGTGAGAAACTGCATAGGAAAAAATCAGGAAACCCCTTTAGCTAAATCCAAAAACTCTTTATCTATTAAAAAAAGGTTAAAAAAATAAAATAATATAAAATAAATCTAATCCTAACAATTTGATAAGTGTAAATCATTAGGAATTAGCATAAAATAAAATAACCAAATAAACAAATAAATAAATAAATGAAAAAAATAATTTGCGAAATTGGGAATTGGCCGAATGTGGCCAACTTTGGTCATTCAGACCAAAGATGGCCGAAGTAGCCATCTTGGGCCACATTCGGCCGTTCCACCCTTTTTGGCCATTAGGCCACATTTGTCTTGGCCAATTGGTTGTTTGACCAAATTCGGCCTTTTGGCCACTTTTCTTTTCTTTTCTTTTTTTCCACTTTTCTTTTGGCCACTTTTTTTTAATTTCTTTTTTTTTTTTCATTTTTATTTTCCATTTGAAATTTGAAATTTTTATTTTTAGAAAATTTATTTTTTATATATATTTTTGAAAAATAAAATAAAATTTAAAAATAAGTCCTAAAAAGAATTTACAATTTAATCCAAATCTAATAAATTAGATCTAATAAATCTAATTTCAAGATCAATTTTCATCATTGGGTCCTTTATTGCATCCATGTATCTAGCACCCTAATATTGAATATTTACAGTTGCCCTCCTTTATCACAGTTTGTGCAATAAAATACGGCAAACCTTTATAAACACTCAATTTTAAATTAAAGTTTGGGGTTACTTACCTTATGTATTACAAAGCTTTTGCTTATAACATTGAATCATGTGACAGTGTTTTCGTCATTCCATGATGTAGGCTTTGTGCTACTATAATCCATAATTACTCGCAAACTTTAAACGGCTACAACCTTTTTGTTGTCCACCTTTAACATTGTAATCCATAACTGCTCACGACTTTTGATCGACTGCCATCCTTTCATTACTAACTAATGACTTTGATCAACTACAACCCTTCTGTTGCTTGTGATTGTTTATTAGTTGTAACCCTTTCATTGTTTGCCCTTGATGATGTAGTCTATGACTGCTCATGATTAGGTGTAACTATTATATTACTCGCCTTTGATGTTGTAGTCCATAACTACCCACAATTAGCTGCAACCCTTCTATTGCTCGCCTTTGATACTGTAGTCCATAATTGCTAGCAGTTAGCTACAATACTTCTATTACTCACCTTTAAGGCTGCAATCCATAACTGCTCATAATTAGTAGCAACCTTTATATTGCTCGTCGTTGATGCTGCAGTCCATAATTGCACATAACTTTTTTTATCTTTGGCTATTCAATTTGAATGCTCAAATTCTTTATACTAACTGATTGAAATTTCTGCTAATTGGCTTTAAATTTTTATATTGATTGATTTGATTTTTTGCTGATTAATTTAAATTTCTCTACTAATTAATTTGAATTCCTGCTAATTTGTGACAACTAATATGATGTTGGAGTGCACTATGCATAAATTAACTCTATGAATATGGAACCTTGATGGTGATGGTGTTGATTCTATATTTTGAATGTATTTACTTTTGAATTTGCAATTCCTAAAGACTTATTTAAGTTTGTTTCAGCATGATGATTATACAAAAGTACATTAAAATTTTGAAAATTCATCACTTTATCAAAAGGTAGTATGCGCTTAATGAATCTTACTAATTTGGATTTTTATAACTAACATTTATTTGCAATTCACAAAAGTCTAAGGTATTGTTAACCATTTTATACTAAGAGCGTATTATTTTACCAAGTGAAGAGCTGGCCTCCACACCTAAAACCAAGGAGTACTTGTAAAACTCATACGAATTGAGCATAAACGAACCAAATTTTGAGTATTAAAATAGTTTTTTAAATTATTTATGTGCTTTACTTCCTAATCCCAGTATTCCCCCACCTTTCGTATATTACTCAGCGTATATACTATTTGAAAGATACTTTGGATACTCATACTCTTTTTAAGCATTGAAGTAAATAGAGTAGCCTTTAACATCGTCCTTTTTTTGTGTTCCTCGCCTTCTCATATTACTATGCGTAGATATCGCCAAAGGTTTCACGTTGATACTTTTATTCATTTTTAAGCATTAGAGTATATTAGAAGTGTCTTTTAGCATCTACTCTTATTTTTATTCTCCTTTTTTTGAATACATCTAAGAAGATTGTATTAGCATCAGTATCTCAGTAGATGACATTATTAAACATCTAAGTAGATTACATCTAAAAAGATTGCATCAGCATTAGTATCTCAGTAGATGACATCATCATACATCTAAGTAAATCACATCAAGATCTCAAAAGATGACACCATCAAACATCTAAGTAAATCACATCAACATCATAGAAAATGACATCATCAATGCATCATCACTATAATTACAGTGGATGATATTTATGATTAGTATCATCATTATCTTACTTGACACCTAAATAGGTTATAGTAGCATCATCTTTTTTTTGACACTTGAATAGGATATAATAGCATCATCATATTGCTTAACACTTAAATAGGTTATAGTGACATCATCACTTCGCTTAACAGCTAAATAGGTTATAATGACACCTGCTCTTAACATCAAAATGGATATTGAGCAACTTAACACTGAAGAGAGTGTTAAGTATGACACCAAAGTGGGTAGTCATTGCATATAATATTTCATATATGTGGTTTATGATTGTGTCTCATATGCTTATTGCATATCATTATCATATGCCTATCTCATTTGCTTTAATCATCTCATATGAACAATGCATTCTTTTTACGTGTATGTAGACACCCAATTTCAGGATAATGAGTTATGGATGCGACAAAAGACTCCGATGATAAAAATGTCATGAATAGATCTTCAATATTTGAACTTTAAAAATTCAAGGGTCTAATTGCTGTAATAACCCTAATTTTTAAATTATTTTATTATATTATGAGATATGCAGTGTTAATAAATTTTTAAAAGTTTAATTTAATTATTTTACTATTTTGTGATTAATTATTATTATTTTATATTTAATTGAATTTTCTACGTAAATATATTATTTTGGAATTTATTATTTTGGACGTTTTAAATTTAATTATGTATATTTATTATTTTCAAATACTATTATTTTAATAACGTTAATTTAGTGCATGGTTATTTTAATATTATTTTTTAGTACTAACATTATTTTATTTTTATTGATTTACATAAAATTATTTCATAAATATTGTTTATATTATTGTTATTTTCAAATGTGTTGTGTGTTATTATTATCATGGTTATTATTTTCATTAATATTATCATTAGTATTATTTTATTGTTTAATATTATTATGAATATTATTCTTATTATCCAATTATTTTATTAATAGTATAAATTTTAATTGTTGTTAATTTTATATTGTGTATATTATTATGCATGTGTGTGACATGTGTGTACCTATATATATTATAATGAGTGGTTGAGATTAATTTATTATAAAATATTATTATTATATTATATTATATAGTTTATTATTAAAATATATACACAAACAAACAACACACATATACATATATAAACACACACATTCACGTGCACATATACACACAAACACACAAACATCAACAAATATACATATAAACATACAAAAACAACACAGCACACATTCAAACACATTTAGCAAAAATAACGCAGAAGCTTCTGTGACCATCCTACCTCCCGCAACATCTCGATCCAAGCTCGTTGGTGTGCCTCCATCACTTCCAGCCGACCACCACCTCCTTCCAGCCTCGTCGTCGCCGTCTAGAAGCCTTGAAGCCGCCAGAAAAATTGAATTCTTCACCTACTGCTACAGTAACTCCGGCGAGGATCCGGCCACCTTTGCTTGAGTTCTTGGGTTCTTTGGATTCCTTGAGTTATGAGGACTCTATTTCTAAGCTCGGATTGAGCTCAAACCATCTCGTTTGTAAGTTTTGTTAAATTTTTGTTTTTGAGCTTTTAGGGTTTTTTATTTTTTTTCTAGGTTGATTTTTATTGATTCAAGAAAACTCCCTTTGCAAATGATGATCCTTATAGCTTGAGCATCATGAATATATTTTTTTTATAATTTTTGGAATTTATTTTAATTTTGGTGAATTTTTTTATTATTTTAATATTATTTAATGAATTTTCTTAAATAAATTAATTAAATTATGAATTTGGTTAAATTATTGTTATTATATATTTTTGTTAATTTTGGTGTTGAGAAATTAATTTTTTTGGGATTTTTATATAATTTTTACGAATATTTTCGTTTATGTAAATATTGGATAATTGAGCTAAATGTGTATTTTGGTTGAATTTAGAGTTTAATTGTGTGTTTTCAGTTGATATTAGAATGTTATTTGTTGATAAAATAATTTTTATGAATTTATATAATTTTTATGGAATTTTATATAATTAATGTGTATTTTGAATTTTTAAGTTAAATAAGTATTTTTATTGAAATTATTGGTTAAATATGTGTTTTGGTTGATATTAGTCTATTATATGTTGATTAAATAATTTTTATGATTTTATATAATTTTTGAGGAAATTATTTAGTATATTGGATATTTTGTATTATAGGGTTAAATAGGTAATTTTGTTAAGATTATAGTTAAACATTATGTTTTAGTTGGTTTTATAATTATTTAAGGTATTAAAATGATTTTCACAAATTATTTACTATTTTTAACTAATTAATACTAATTTTAAAAAAAAAATTTCAAATAATATATTATATATTATTTTGGTTAAAAAAATAAAATGGGCTTTTAGTAATTTTAATATATACTTAGACTATTTTAGTTATTTGAATATATAAAGTGAATTTTTATTAATATTATATAATGTTTGAGATTTTATTAATTAATTGTGATAATTTTAGAATATTATGTTAATAATCAGTATATTCATTATTTTGAGATTAAATGTGTATTTTATTATTTTTGTGATGCTAAATTGTGATTTTAAATATTATTTACAATTTATGTAAATTTAATTAAAAAATAGGAATTTTATTCCATTTATGAATTTTTATTCTCCAATATTATTTAAATTAGACTTTTATGTTTTAATTGGAAAATAAAGGTTTTTAAATATTTTATTTGATTTTTAATGATTTTATTATTTTACTGTTAATATTGTTGATTTGTGAATTGTGAACCTCGGTTAGGAATTTGTGGAGTTTGGGGTCCCAACCCGAAATGTTGTGTTTTGAGATTTTAGAAGTGCATTTTCTGTGCAGGATTGACCCTACTTTTGTAGGGAGATGTCCGTTTTACAGAGGAGACTTTGTCGAAATTTCGGTAGATTTCTCATAAAACATGACAACCGATCCGAGTCTAGTTCTAAATTTTTAATTGAGTCTTTCTATGGTAATCCTAGAAGCGTAGAATTAAAAAATTTATTCTTATGGTTGTTATTATTTTATTTTTCTAGCCGCGCCAAGACCGAGGCCTAACGGAGCAGGCCCGCTAAGTTTGTCTCATGGAGCGCTAATCAGTGAGTTATTATACTATATATATATGTATTGCATTTAGGATGCATGACTTAGGATTTTCATTTTCATTATATGTTTTTAAAAAAAAAATAAAAATAATAATAATAATTTAATTTATAATATGTTTGGTATATTAGGGTTTATTTTTGGTATATGCATGTTAGATAATTAGATTTATTTTTAGTATATTTTTGGATACATGTCAAACTAAATATATGTTTTTAATGAATATTTATTTATAATTGTTTTATTAAATGATTAGTGTACTTTAGGTATATTTTTAGTATATTTTAGGTATATTCCTAAAAAAATGCATGCCATATTATTGACTTATACTTAAAATTGTTTTAAGTATATTTTTGATATATATATATATATATATATGGTTTATTTTGCTATTATGAATGTTATTTTACATTATTTATTTTTTGGATGTATGATTTATTTTAAATGAAGGATATTAATAGAACGTGCTACCTAGTGGGCAGCACTAGGACCGTGTACGTACCGGTGCAATAGATTTAGGTTTGAGTGAGAAATTACTTGTGGTAATTATGATATGATTGATTTATAATTTGAGATGTGCTATGATTGATAGTGTGATTGCGGGAGCTCGGTTGACTAAGTGTCTCAGGGCCAATCACACTGACAGTCAGACTGCTGGAGCTCGATCGACTTAGTGTCTCGGGACCAGTCTACTGTCCATATGGATTAAGTGAATTTATTTGGAATTAAGTGAGCCTGTATGATTAGAGTGATAATATGGTTGATTGAGGTTGTGATTAATAGGGTTCTATTTGATCCTTCATCTATTAAAATAAATGTTTTATGCATTTATTATATTTATAAAAATAGAGTTTGGCATTTGTGTGAAATGTGTGAATATATATATATATATATATATATATATATATATATATATATATATATATATATATAAGAATGCCTGATTGGATATGGTTTAGATTGCATGTATATATAGTATAATAATTCACTCAGTGAGGTCTGACCCCCCCTTAATTATTTTTTTTTCAGGAGATCTTATATCGTTAGACCTTAGTAGTAGAGTTCTTTGCCGGTGTTCTTCCGTCCTGGCTATTTTATGCAAATGTATATTCTGAACTTTAAATTATATTCTAGAAACTGCAGTAATAGTGTTATTATATTGGAAGTGGATTATTTTGTTTGGATACTAAATACTCTGAGAATTTGTATTTGAACATTGTACGAATATGTATTCATTTATAAAAGGATTTGGAGTATTTATTTTATTTATTGATTCAGAAAAATTTTAATTTGATCGTACTTTTATATAATTATTGCATGATTTTATTTTCTAAGGCTTGCTACGGGTTCCGGATTCGAAAGAATTCTCATTCCCTAGCGCCGGTTATGACTCCTAGTTTGGGTCATGACAATTGCATTTTTCAAAGAAAGAATTTAATGTTTTCATGAACTAAATTACAATGCTTTTTAGGGATTTAATTGCAAAATTTAAATTCTTTCAAGGACCTTTTTATAATTAAAAGTAAAAAAAATGGTCATAATTACACTAATTTTGATTGGAATTCCAGTCGGAATTAGACTTCCTCCGCTCATTCTTGAATTTTCCAAAATAAATTAAGTCCTAATTGGTTTGAAATTCTCCTAAAATCAATTTGTTAATGTTTTTAAGGAAATATAAGTTTTTTAAGAATCAATTTATAACTAAAGTTTCAAGATGTATCCCTATATAAAGAGGTTTTGGCTCTGAAAAAAGGGGAAGGGAGGGCAAAAAAAAATAAAAAGGTAAAGAAAAAAAAAACAAAAAGAATGAGAGGAAGAGAAGAAGGCAAAACAAGAAAAAAAAAAGAGGGAAAAGAAAGAGAGGAAAAAAGGAAGGGAGGCAAAAAAAAGAAAAAGAAAGAGAGGTATAGCAGAGGAAAGAAAATGTAGAAGAAAAAAAAAGAAAAAGAAAAAAAAAAGAGGAGGAGAGAATGAAAAAGGGGAAAAAGAAAAAAAAAGTATTGCATTCTCTATAAAAATTCTCTTATTTTATTGCTTAAAGAAAGATCTTTGAAGAATTTTTGAAGAACGATATTCGAAGACCTATCAAGAACGACGATTCTACAAAATCTGAGGAGCACTCCATTAAAATCATCCATAAGCATCATCTTCTCCTTATTTTATTTTATTGATTTTTAATTTTATTTTATTATTGTTATAATTTATTTACTAATTACAATTTTTATTTTTTTTTATGGTGATTATTGTCACGACCCAAAACAGGGGCCATGACCGGCGCTAGGGAACGGGAATTCTTTCGAATCCAGAACCCGTAGCAAGCCTAAAAGAAAATAAAGCATGCCATAATAACAGTAACAGTATAATATGCAGCGGAAAATAAAAATCATAATATCATAATATCATCCATATCAACTGGATTTAATTCAAAATCTCATCACATAGATATATATAATCTTTATTACAAATCTAGTTTCAATATAATACATCTCTTTAAAATAAAATACATGAAATCCAATACTTTATTTCACAACTACTGCAGTGTCTAGATAAAATAAATAAGACTCAAGTAGACAATTTACATAAGGAAGCCGGGGCGGAAGAAATCCGGCGTATCGACCTACTACTGAGGTCTGAGGAAATTGACTCTCCTGAAAAATAGTCAACGGAGGGAAGTCAGACCTCACTGAGTGAATTACTATAATATATATACATACACACTAAGTGATAATGCATACAGTCAACAGTATATATGTAATATGTATATATATATACAGGCAAATTCATACAGATGCAGAAAATCATTTTTATATATTTTACTGAAAAATCCCAATTTATGAAGGATCACATAGAACCCTAGAATATCGCAACCTCAGAAAATAGTGTTAAACAATACTCTGGCCATACAGGCTCACTTATTCCAAATATATCCACTTAATCCATTTGGACAGTAGACTGGCCCCGAGACACTAAGTCAACCGAGCTCCAGCAGTCTGACTGCCAGTGTGATTGGCCCCGAGACACTTGGTCAACCGAGCTCCAGCAATCACACCCACAACCACATCTCACATATCGATAATCATAATCAAATCAACATCCATAAATAGTTAGTAATATAGCCTAAAGCTATAGGCGTACCGGTACGTACTCGGTCCTAGTGCTGCCCACTAGGTAGCACGTTCTATTGATATCCTTCATCATTAATAATGTAAAACATTCATTCACAAACATAAATGATGCATGAATGTACATGAAATAACAATATAAACCATATATATACCGGAAATATACCAAAAGTAAACCAGGTATATTTCAAGTATATATAATTCAAATGATTTCAATCAAATTATAAATTAAGCTGGAAACGTATTTAAAAACATTTTAAATATATTTTATTCACAAAACATGCATATAATTTATTATATACCAAAAATAAACCAAAAATATACTTAATATAAACTTAAGAAATAATCAAATTATTTATGCATATTTAATCAACATAAAACATGCATTTCTAAATCATGCATCCTAAGCATATATATATAGTATAGTAACTCACCTAATGCGCTCCACGAGACAGGTCCGACGGGCCTGGTCCACTAGCCCTCGGTCTCGACGCAACTAAACAAGAAATAATTAACTGACATCAGAATAAACCTAACAGAAATCCTAGAATTCAATCTAGAGTATTAAAATACGGAAACAGAATTAGGGTTCGACTGGATATCACGTTTTACGAGAATTCTACCGAAAATTCGGCAGAACCTCCCCTGTAAAACAGACATCTCTCTACTCAAAAGAGTAGAGCCAACCCTGCAAAGAAATACACTTTGAAAAATAGGCTCAACACAATCAAAATCCCACGGTCGGACTCCAAACTACAGTCCACCGACCGGGGTCCACAAACACAGAATGATTCCAGATATACCAAAAATATCCTTAAATCACAGAAATACATTTTATAGGTAAAAATTACATAATTGACCTTGAAACACTATAAAAACCGATTAAAACTCATTTTATTAGAAAAACCGTATATTATATATATAATTGAAAATAATTCACGAAAAATAGTTTTAATTAGTTAAAAATACCAAATATTTTGTAGAAATCATTTTTATACCTTAAATAAATATTAAAACCAATTAAATTACATTTTTAGACAATTTAGGGTAAAATTACCAAAATACCCCTATATATATAAATATACTTAAATTACTTCAAAAATTCACCAAAAATCATACAATTATCCAAAATTAATTTTGTCAACATATTTATCAATAATATTAATATTTAAACTCAATTAACCAATTAAATTCGAATTAAAACACATTTAACCTAATTTTTCCAAAATTCCATAAACTTCAATAATTAAAAATAAATACTTAGAAATTCATAAAAATTCCAAATAAATTCCTATAATTCATTTCAACACCTAATTCAACCATAAACTCCAATTTCATAATTTAAATAATTAATTTCCGAAAATTAGAAAATAATATTAAAATATTCAAAAATACCCAAAAATCCAAACAATCTCCAAAAATTCTACAAAAATTCATACATGAAGATTAAGCTACTAGGAACAACATTTGTGAAGGAAGTTTCCATGAATCATCCAATTCGAAGCTCACAAAAAATGAAAACCCTAATGTGACCGAATTGAGTTTTAGCTCAAACCTCAAAATCCACTTGATTTCAGGCCAAAAGGAGCTTAGAATTGGAATCACCAGAGCTCAAGGAGTCGATGAAGACCGGCGGTGCACGAAATGGTGGCCGGAATCGCAAGGTATGAAGAAATGGAGATTCGGCCGGAAATGGAGGAGAAAGGGCTTGCCGGCGCCGGGGAAGGGAGCTGGGGGCGGCGGAGTGGCTGGCTGAGGAAGGTGGAGCTCCTGGCGGCACACCGACGGCCGGAAATCGGAAGTTGCAGCGGTGAGGAGTGAGGTGGGTGGTCGGGCGCGCGGGAGAGAAGGGAAGAAGAAGAAGAAAAAAAAGAAAAAGAAAGAAAAAGAAAAGAAAGAAAAAGAAAAGAAAAAGAAAAAGAAAAGAGAAAAAGAAAAAAAAAAGAAAAAGAAAAATAAAATAAAATAAAATAATTAAATATTAATAAAATAATAATAAAATAATTTAATAATAAATAAAATAATTAAATAACAATAAATAAATAAATAAATAATAAAATATTAGGGTTATATATATTAAACCCTAATTAAATAAATATTTACACACGGCTTTATTTAATAATTTAAAAAATACGCATGAGTTCATGCAAGTCCGTAAATACATTTAAAATAATTAATAATACATTGTTTACGTGAAAATTTCCCCGAAAATGCAAGTCCCGGGAAAATTTTACGTAAAACACTGAAAATAATACACAATAATTAAAATAGGTTTTAAATACATATTAACTCGTAAAAATATCATATAAAATACAGAAATTATTAACACTGCATATCCCGGTACAGTGTAAAAATATTTTAAAAACACGGGATATTACAATTATGGAGGAAAATACATGATGATCATACTTGGAGAATCAAATCCATAAGAGGTCCATAGAATGTCATGGATAAGACCTTGTAGAGATATAGTTTCTAGTTTTTTTTATTATTGCTTAATTTTTTTAATTTATTTTTGGGGTTGTATTAATTATTTCATTATTATTTTCTATAGATTATTGTAATAGCCCCAATAATGGGAATAGTGAAATTATGTGTGTGATTGCATGTTTATTTTAAATAATTGTTTAGTAAAATTAGGGTTTTAATTGGGTAATTAATTAAAATTAATGGAGGAATTAGATTAATTTAGGTTGTATGTTAATGAAAATTAGGGTTTAGAAGAAATTAATTTAATTAGTTGTTTGATCTTTAATTTAATTGTTTTAATATGTTTTATTTATTTTTGAGTTTGTTTATTTTATTTGTTTTTAGACTTCTTTATTTATTTTTATGTGTTTTATTTATTTATTTTTATGTGTTTTGTGCCTTAAGCCCATATTATATTTTAATTCATTCATATAATTTAGGTTTTTTAGGTTTAATTAATTAAAATACATTTTAGGACCATCATTAATTAGAAATTAGGGTAGGGATAACTTAGGCCCATTTAGTAAATTAGACATAGGTCAACCTAATTTAATTTAATTAATTAGACTTAGCCCACTTAAAGCCTTTTTCATAATTTATAGATTTAATATTACTTTAGAATTAAAATATGTAGAACTAAGCCCACTAATTTAAATACCTCTACAATTTGTAGATTTAAACTCATTTTTAGAATTAAAATAAATAAACTTAGGTTCATTTAATTAAAATTAAAAGGAATTAGCCCCATTAGTCTTTAGCTCACTTGTAAATTAAAAATGTAGATTTAGCTCATTTAATTAAAAATTCATGTATATTAGACTAACTTAGGGATTATATGTTTGATTGAATGCATTATTTACTTGTATTTTCATTACTAGTTTGCCTTGGAGTTAATTGCTATTATAAGGGTTTATATGAAATTGCATGTAAATAGAGGATAATATAGTAATTCATAAAATAATTCTAAAAAAACACAAGACTGAAAGAAGTTGGTATTCCGTATCTAGAATCTCCTAGTTGTGGTGCTAGTTTTCTTTTAGGGAATTGAATACCACCTTTTCGATTTGTCCCATTTATTACCCTGGGTGGTGACTTCTCATCTTCATATCATGTCTTTGTGATAGTGGTTAGTGTGTTCTCTAAAGCTCTGAGCTCAAACAGTGTCACGGTTGCTAAATCTTGGACGTGCACTAAACTCTGTTGTCTACAGTGTATCCCAAATTACATCATTCTATGTGAATCCTAAAATTACAGCTTTGTATGAACCCAAAATTGCATCATTATCATATTCGTGTAAAACATGCACTTCATCTTACATGAATCCTAAATTGTATCATACATCTTTACATTATTTGCATTATCCTTAAAAGGATAGAATCATCACAAGTAACTATGAGCCCGATGTCAAAGAACTACATGGTACATCATCAGGTAAGTACCTCTTCTCTTCACATGTATTGACATTAAGATTAAAATGCTATGAAAATACACATGAAGTAGGGCAACTTTCATACATCAAGTTTTAACTGTCTCTAAAAGGTTTTTGATGATTAAAACAACCTCACAAAGATGATAAAAGTTTGTTCATTCATACCGCCTCTGAAGCATACAAGTGTCTGAAAAAATTGAAAACTCCTAAACCAAACTTTTAAAGTTATGAGTCGATTACCGAATTATTGAGTCATGCTTCAATCTCATGAAATATGAACTCTTAGAATAATAAGTCATGTACTTTGAACAATTGTTGCTCAAAGTGTGCAACTTATCGAATCGAATTTTATCTTGTGAGACTAAGGCTCAACTCCATCAAAATGAAAGCCAATTTTGATTAAAAAAAACATTAAAATGCATCTAGAAGGCCTTAAAACCTTAAAAATCACTATAAAACCTCAAAAGGCCTAAAATGCTTTAAAAAGCCTTGGAACACGCAAACGCTACATTCATATAGGCTGAGAACGCATTCAGGAACGCGTTTACATGCATTATGCATGTATGCATGTGTCCCAAGACATATGCCCATGTGAAAAATGCGTGCACATGTGTTCCCAGACACATGCACACATATTTTTTATGTACATACGTGCTTCAAAGTGCCTCACATGCGTAAAATTTGACTTATTCTCCTTGAGCATGCATCCGTACTGTGTGGACATGTACAAAACTCGCATAGACACATGTTTTCCATGTGTACATATGCAAAAATTCATCATATACAAATACCAATGTCCACCTCTCATTTTAGGGGGGCATGTTTAGACACTATATTGAAATTTTATCGATTTGAAGGCTCAAGACTTCCGATTTACACACTTTTATCTCATTACTCATTTTTTATAGGATTTTTAGATTGATTTAAACCAAACCTAGCCTCATCTCTATCAAAGCACACTTTAAATTTATATAAATCATTTTGCATTCTACACGTCATTTTTAACCTTTTGATGAGGACAGCTTAATCTCTATATGAAGCTAAAGCTTTAAAAATATAGAAAATAAGCTCAGTCAATTTTAAGGACCAAATAATCATTTTGCACATTTATTTTTTTATTTTTCTATATTTTATTTTATTATTGCCAGGGCTTATTATGATTTGTGTGATGAGACCAACTTTTTCTACATGCTATTTGAATAATTATTTGCTCTATTTGATTATAATAAATTGTCATTTCGCATCTTCTATCTCTGAAAGTGTGAAAATCACAAAAAGCATAATCTTTTATATCATATCTGCATTTTTCATAGCTTTTTTTTTATCATTTTCTACATCTTTCATTATTTTAAAATCAGTTTCATTATAAAAATTACCTTTGTTATAATAAAGTTTGCATCTTTATACAAATTCTACATCTTGTAAACAAAATATCACTTTTTGCATCAAATTTGCATCTTTACTTTAGAAATACAAAATTCATCACTTCTGCATTACGCATACATTTTCTACCAAAAATTTAATATGCTCAAAATCATGTTTTTTGTATCTCTGCATCAAAACTACATCTTTTCCACTCTTCAATATGAAAATAAGTATTTTCTCTTGTTTTGCATTAAAATGCATTTAATAATGTGAAAGTTCACATTCTTAAGCTAAAGCCTCCATTTCATGGTCCAATGATGCAATCATGCATCTTTTCTTATTCTTTTTATCATTCAAAAATATTCAAGCATTTTAGTAATCATTTCATTCGATTTCGCTATAAATCCTACAAGTGCACATGCCTCTATTCGCTTTTTCACAATTGAATGAAAATTTCCTACTTATTTGCTATCTATGTAGATGAGTGGATGGAATTGCACATATATGTGCTAATCTTTTTTTTATAGGTATATTCTAGATCTAAGACTAGATTTACATTTTTGCACTTTTTTCCTTTCAAATGTATTTACTAAGAAAGTGATGTAATAAGTATAAGTAATTTTTTTACTTTCTGTTATCGTGTTGTGTGAATGCATATATACAAACTATCATCTAAAACTAAGGTATTGTGGTAGTTATGTATTGAGTATTGTAAAATGAGAAATAGCCAAAAAGTATATGTGATTTTCCTAACCCTGAATCTCTACTGGGGACAATACTCATTGAGTGACCCGATGTCATCCCTTACATTTTCTCTAGAAATTGAGTGGCAATTCCACAAATAGAAAATGTCTTCCATCCTCTTGAGACTAAACATTGTCCATATCCTATAAAGGAACGGATGTCCCTCATCTCCCTTTGGTAAAAATGCTCCAATTCAAACAAAACAAAAAGGCAAACCCAGGTTGCTCACAATTAATTTCTTTTATTTTGTTATATTATTAACTATATTTCATTTGGTTCAACTTTTGATTGACAATAGTAGATTCAGGAATAAAATTTGTTCGCTTAATTTGAGGAATAAGTAAAAGAAGTTTTTCTTTTACCATTTCTCATTTGTTTAATCTTTGAGAATATATTAGTGATTTAACTCTTTGTTTCATGTTCTCCTTTTTTTTTAATTAATATATGTGGCTATTTTACTTAAATAAGGTTTTTAACTTGGCTTAACATGAAACTTAAATGGTTTAACCCTTGAAGCAATAAATATTTGTATTTTATGTGTTACTGAGATTAATGCTTTCATTAGATTAATCACCCGATAAATTGATTTAGATAATAGGATTTAATTGAGAAATAGATTCTACTAAGATTTGAATAGCAATCTATTAATTTATTAAGTTAGTTGAGAAAAAAATTTAATGGTTAATATTGTAATTTAGTGAAAGATAGATACTAGAGTAGTTATTGTATTCAATTAATTATAAAATTGCTTGAGAGAGAATTTCATGTTTTTTATGATGCTTGCAAATTGAATAAATATCATAATTGATTTAGGGATTTAAAATAATGTTTTGATAAGTTGAGCCATAAATAAAAACTCTAACCTTATTAATGCATACGGGTGTAATCAAGTAGACACATTGCCATATTTAAGCTCGACTCGACTTTCAAACTCTAAACTCGAAGTCGATTCGATTAAATAATTCATATACTTGATCTCAATTCCACTCGACTCGATTAATTGAATAAAATTTTTAAATATTTTAAAAAATATATTTCATAATATTCAAACTCAACTCAAGCTCAAGCTCAACTTGATTTCGAACTTGAGCTCAAATTTGACTTGATTTGATAGCATATATTCATGATTATATTAATATAAAAAGGTAAAATGGTAAATATACATAAGCTTAATTAAGCTCGATTAAGTTCGTAATTCTATCCAGTCACATATGTAGGAGTTTGAACTCGACTCGATAGCCTACTCGAGTAGCTCGAGCTCAAGCCCAACTTGACAATAATCGAGTTGATTTTGAATTTTTCATGACTCGATCCCGAGTAGATTTTGAATTGGCTTAACTCAATTACACCCTTAGTTGATGCATATTAGAGTTAAATGAATTCTTTTTACTCTTTTTTGATTCAATTGCGCCGAGAAATTCATTTCATTTTCAAATGAATTCTAAATATAATTTATTTTCAAATGAATTTTTAATTTATTTCAACCAAATATACTTCATTAATAATTATTGATTTAGTTTTAAACAATTTCATAAAATTAAAAAGTTGGAATTAAAAATGAATTACAAAAATTTCATTTAAAACAAATATATTTACTTAGATTTATAAATAAATTCTACACCAAACAAACCCATAATTTCTATTTATTTTCACAATTGGACAAATTTTGACTATCACTAAAAGCAATTTAATGCTTAATTCTTCGAATTTCGTAAAAACTATTTATTTATACTATTTCTACGATTCCATATGCTTATAAATTTGCACACTAGCTAGATCTCAATCTTCTACTTCGTGCTTTTGTTTCAATTTTTAGGTTCCTCTTTGTGTGGAATCTTATATGCAAGAGGAGGCCTGATGTAGTCGTAGTCTGTGTTTGATTAATGCAACATATTCATTTCCATTTAAAAAACAAAAAAGCTTCTTCCTTAACTTGTTTTACAAGTGTACGTTAATTTATCCATTAAGTTATATTATATATAATGAATTCAATTATTAAAATTCAGGTGCAATTCATTTTGTATAAGAAATCAGTAATATTTAAGTATAAAAAAAGAATCACATTCTATATTCTATCTCTAGTTAAAATTATTGAAATTTATACTTTCCTTACAAAAGAAAAGGGAATAATCAATTTTTGTTGGAGTTCATGTGCATATGAGAAGTTCAAGTAAAGAACGACAAATAAAAAGCGGTTGTTGATGCCTAAGATTTTTATCATTATTTCTGTAGGTCAGTATCCTAATAATTTTTTTTTTTTTAAGAATTGAGAAGTTAAGAGGAGTACAAATTGAAATTATAATTTTATTTTATAATATTTATTATTACTAGTTATAAAAAAAAGATAATATTCAATAATTATTAGGAATAATTACTGTATATCTATTATGTTTTATCTTATTATATTAATTCATTTCTAACATTAAAAAAAATACATATTTATTTCTAAAATTTACAAAATGATATATTATTTTATCTATGAAATTTATAAAAATATAAGAGATAAATAAATATTTTTTAAAATATTAAAAATGATACAATATAATAGATTAAAATATAAAGATATAAAGTAATTATTCCTAATTATTAATTAGTTTAGAAAAGTGGTTTTCAATTATAAATTAGAAAATAGAACGAAGTGTTGTCTGACCGGCAGTTGATGTCTTTGAGCGACCGTTAGGGTCCTCATATTCGCACCGCATATAAACGCGGCAGATTCTCCACCCAATTTTTGTCGCAGACCCGTACTTTTTTTAATCAGTGTTATCCCCTTTATGCACGTGCGAAAAAACAATTTGCTTCCTGCCTTCATCGTGACCTGCTTGCTGTGCATCACTTTAATTGCTTGTGGGCCCCCCCACTCCCTCCCTCCCTCTTTTTTTTTTTTTTTTTATTTGTCTCCCTTATGAATAGTTTTACTTGTTCTTGTTAATACTTATAATTTATCTTTTAATAATTTCTGAATTTCATTTTGCATCTTAAAATTTCTGTTACTAGTTTTTAAATAATTTTTAAACAATATTGAATAATAGAGATTTTCAAAAGGATTTTTCTGCAATACTTTAAAGGTATTGCAACCTTTAAAAAAAATAATTTGAAAGAAAAAAATTATCTATTATATTAAGTCAACCAGTTTTAAGTTATTAAAAAAAATTACAGCTATAGTTTAAAATCTAAACTAAATATTTGTAGTTTACCATATATTATTTTTGGTCAACCATGCATTGTAAAGTTAACATATCAAATTAAATATATTTTTATATACTTTAGGAGATGACTTAAGTTAAACTATAAATCAATATATAATGAAAATAAAACTATTATATAATAGAAATTTCAATTGAGAAAATAGTAAGTTTTACAATTAATTTAATCTTTTTATTGTTAAACAAATATACATATTTTTAATAGTGATATAATTTCATGTATCTAGTCAATACTGTTTGTTTAACTTAAGTGAAGTCGAATAGAATAATATTTTAAAATTTTTTGAAGTCATAAATATAAAAAATGACTTGAATTAAGAAAATAACAATATATAATATCAACATGATTTTACTGAAATTGATAATGTAGTAAATAATTCTATATAATTTCATGTGAGGTGTGGAGATATTAACTTTATTCTTACTTGAAAGAATATGATAAATCATATGGAAATAATTTTGATAAATCTAACAAATATTATGAGAAAAATATTTGCAAATATAATTAATCTTCTTTATCAAATATGAATTTCTAAAAAAAATTGAACAGTAGTATACAAAAACCTTAATAAGATATGAATTCAAATTTATTGAAGACGTAAATAATTTTTAATGATTTAATTATAATATTTTATTTTTTCAAAAAAATTGTACAAAAATGATTTCTCTATGCAATTTTATTCAATCTAAACTCAATCGTGAATGTTTTATAGATAATATAGGCCTAATTGTTTGAAAAATTAAAAGTTCTCAACTATTTCAAATTTTAATTTAGTCGATTTAAAACAAATGTTTTTAACCAAACAAATAAAGTCAATTTTTAAATATTTAAATTATTAAGCAAATTAAGTAACTATTTGTGCCATTATTGAAATTTTTGGCTAATATGTTAAGGCCATTAACATAATGATCCATTTTGATTTAATTAAAATTTTGAAGCCTATAAATAATTAAAAAGTTCAACCCATATCCAGCTTAATGAGTAAGATAGAAGATTCTGGAAGAGACAATTGTTCAGACGCACAACTTGGGGATGAAGATTATAAGTTACGTGAGTTGTTGGAGAATTAATTTGAAGAAGTGACCTGCAAGAAAGAAAGCCTATATAAGCAATGAGAACAACACATCTACATCTACATCTACCAATACACTAATCATCATTAGCCTAGCAAATTTTATTCAGACATTCTTTAGCAACTTTTAAATTAGTTTATAATAAATACTTTCTTTTTAATTTCAAAATAAATTGTCTTTTAGCTTGTACTAATTTTTAATCAATATAATTTCCTTTTACTGTTTAAATCATAATCAAATATTTATTTTATCTGTTTGAAATCCAAACAAATTGTGGTAAAAGAGTTTGGGAATCCACAATTAGTTTGAAAAAATCAAGTTTTATGTTGAGGAATTCCTCCTCTAGCATGCTTGCAAACAATCTTTTGGTATGCACTCAAAACCAAAAATTGGAGAAATAATTTTTGGCTTGCCTGGTGGGACATGTTTCAAAAAGATTATCATATTTGAAGAAGAAATTTTTGAAGTTGGTTACAGAACCAACAATTTGCATATAAACCTAGGTGATTTCTAGAAACAAACTAATGAAGGCTTAATGCCTTAAGATCAATTTTGGACTGAGGCACATTTTGGCTATTCAGACCAAATTTTGAATATCACTGCTAATGAAGACATTAGTGCTCAAAATATCTTCATAGAAGGCAATATGGTGCCTTATTATCAAAATAAAGATGAGTTACCCACTAATCAAATAGGTCAGAATCTGAAAGCAGTTGATGCTTTTGAGAGTACTCAAGTTTTTGAAAAAGTATTTCAGGATGTAATACCTTGGATGGTTAATTCCCTTAAGTAAGGCTTTGAAAAAATATTACAAGATGTTGTGCAAGCATTTTCCAAAATGAATGAATAGTCATCTAAACAACATACTATTGTATCCAAGCCAGACATAGCTTAGGAGGAGTCTGGCAATTTTGTAAAAATTCTAGAAGTTCAATTGGTCACTGATGAAAGGACTAATCCAGCTCTGCAACTAAGAGTGTGCCAACATGAAGGAAGAGTCTTGGGGGGCAATGTTTCTAATGAGAAAGAAGCAATTCCCTAGGGTACATGCTAAATCCCCAGGCTCATATGCCTTTTCCCCAAGCATATGTGCCACTTCCCTAGGAATAAAAGAAAATCATATGGAGTACACATAAGGAATAATCAATTCTTCAAGCTCAAACACTACTTCCCTAAGACTAAGGACTAAATCCCCAGGGACTGGAACAAAACATAAAAGGTGACATTTTACATAAGGAACAATCAATTTCTCAAGGCCAAACACTAATTCCTCAGGATCAAATATTGGTGCATTAAGACCATTTGTCTTCTCCTTAATCCCCAAGGGTGGAAATGAACCTAAATGCTAAAAAGAAGACAAAACTGATAGAGCAAAATTCATTTTCCTCAACGGCATCAGCCAAATATATTAATATGGATTTAAGAATGCTAATGAATCTAAAAAACAAAATAAAAGAAAAGGAGGTGATTCAGTTTTCCAAGATGAATCCGAATAGGTTTAAAAATTATTAGAAGTCAATTCCTCAAAATAAATTTTTAGCACTAGATAAAAAGGCCACCTACTCTAAACTCATTTAGAAAAAACCATAAATTCATGCAAAAAAGGATGGAAGGCTTGTATCAAATTCAACAATGAATTTGGGGTCTCACAGCCTATTCCACCAAACAAGTAGTGGCGTAAGATGGAGCACAAAAATTTTTCTCAGCCATTGACTTATACACATAAAAGAACATTACAAAAATTAGTTGAGAAAATACAAGAGGAAAAGAAGATAAAATCTAATGCTAAGGTCAGACTCAAGCATAAAGCTACGTGATCCACTTTATAACAAAAGAGAGTCTTTGATGTAAAAGGTTAAGGAATGTGTCAACAAGTTCCACACTCGGGGGGCAACTTCACTAGGAGAAATAGAAGGGTCATCATAGAAAAGTCATCAAGAGAAGTAATAAATGTAAAAATGGTTTTTTCAATTATTGTTGATAACAAAAAATTCTTTAATGTCTTTTCTATGGAAAATCCAATTGAAATATTGAACTCTAAAAGGTGGGACAAAAAGGATTTTTTTATATATCAACTGGTTGAACATTACCTCTATGTTAAGCCAAAAAAGGATTTCAAAGGAGGTGGAGCTGAAAATATGTCCCACTATATGGGAAAATAAAAGCTATATAAATAAAAATAAATAGTTGGCCTCTAGCCAGGTATTTGCCACTAGGTGGCAATATTTTGCTTTTTGAGTTCTAAAAATTGCCTAGCCACTAAAATAAATAAAGTTTGAATTTTGCAAATTTTGGTATATTTCTATTTATTTAGCAAGCTTTGAATTTTGGTGTGTTTCTATTACTGTTGTTTTCTTTGGTATGTTTCTTTAGTGTGTGAATAAGTGATGTGAATGGTGATGTGTTGATGAAATTTCAACAGCATAACGACTAAAAATTGGAGGTTTTTGTTTTATGAAGTAATGCATGGCTGCAGTGTTTGTGTGTGATGTGATCAATGGTGCAAAAAGTAGAAAATCTAGTTGATGAAAAATAGATAGGCAAATACAAAGCAAAATAACTAGAGGTTAATAAATTCATTTTCCTTGTAAATCAAATAAATATCAAGACAAGATGTAGACAAATGAAATAATTTCCAAATTCCCAAGTAAGAGAATAATAAAGCTAAGTGGCTAAATAAATAATTAATCTGGCCAAGATATGAAGTTTCCTTGGAAATATAATTTGTCATTAGAATAGACAATATTTTGGCAATATATTACTAAAATAAATAAATTTTCCTTATGGTGATATAAAGGCAAACGTGAATAGAAATAGTGTGTTTAAGACATAGAGTGTTTGTGGTTTTCATAAGCCACATGCTATTGCGAAATGTTTTGCTTAACGACCTATGCTAGAGTGGAATGTTGTATTAAGTTTCACCAAGTCAAATATTGGAATAAAAAATAAGCAAAACACATTTTTTCCTAAGGAAATTAATTTCTAAAGATGGATAAATGTAACCATCTAAAGAAGCACTGTATTTGGTTTAATAAAAGCTGAATTAAATAAATAAATTTCATAATAGAGGTTTTGGTAAAATTTTGCTAAAATAAATATGGAAAAGAGTTTAAAAAGAAGCAGTGATGTGTTTTGGTCATTTTTCCAAAGAAATGAGGACTAATTTTCTAAAGAATGTACATGTCAAGAATGAGTCTAACAGGTTAATTTGGCCTAAATGGCTAAAAATGATTTTGCTTAAAAATTAAATTGCAAGAGAAATTCATGATAAAGTTCAATAATTTACCTAAGAGCTTTAATTAATTTTTTAGGCCAAGAGAAACTCATTTTATCTTGGTCAGATCCTATTAAAGATGGAAATTTAAAAACTAAAAAGGTAAATTTTAACATAATTTTGTGCAAAGCATTAAACTAGGTGAAAGTCATTTTAAAGTGTCTAAATGAGTGACAGAGGCTTTGAAGCCTTGGAAAATAAATAATTATGTTGAGTGTTGTATTAAAAGTACGAAATTATGCTAGGTAGTTATAAAATTGGCTTGGAAAATAACGCTAAACTTAAGCTCATTAAAATTTGACTAAAAATATTTTTGGCAACAAAGTAGAAGTATAAGCCATAGAAAGAATGGCTAAGCATGATACAAAGAAATGTGGCACTGTAAAAAATGATCAAAATTAAAGGAAAACAAATTTTTGGCTAAAATGCTAAAAATAAGAGCAAGAAATAATTGGAGCACAATTTGTATTTTTTTTTTTTGTTATGATAGCTATAATTATTCCGAAAATTGAAATCCTTAGTTTAAAAAGCCAAGTATAATATTTATTTCTTGTAGTTCTATTTTTGCACCTTATGATTAAATAAAATAAGAGATTAAAGCTCAAAAATTCTCTTGTAATTCAGTTCAAATTTGGAAAGATTTTATAGAACCAAATTTGAGTTGAATTGGCATTATTGAATAACTTGGCTAAGGTAAGAAAGCTTGGCCATCTTTATAAAGGGCCAATAAAGTTTCTAATATAATAATTGGCCAAAACCAAGCCAAAACAAGGCTAAAAGCAAAATATGACTATCTGCTTTAAAGATATCCATGAGTGATCATAGAAAATAAATTTTGGCAAAGTAAAAAGGTGCTCCATGTTCAAAAATAAATTGTCACAATTTAAGTCAAAATTCTTAGTTCTTAAAGCTAAATAAGTAAATTTTGGCTAAAGCGAGAGCAAGTATATAAATGCCAAAAATCATTTAACCCAATTGCCAAGATAACTTGAGGCTAAAAACAATCAAACTTGCTTTTTTCGCTTAAATAATTGACATTGAGCTTGAAATCTCTAACCTAAGCATGAATATGGTCACATTAGATATACAAATTTTAGCAATGTTAAAGGGGAATAAAGCTAAAATTAGATGCATTAAGTTTAAATTAAAAGGGATGGAATGTTTTAAAGCCAAATTCTAAATTTTCTTGGAAAATAGCTAATGGCAAACCAAAATTTTAATAATTTTAGTTAAACTAAATTTGGCTAGCCTAAATAGCTAAACAAGATAGCGTTAATTTGGCCAAACAAGCAAGTATAAGTACATTGCAAGATTCAGAATTGCCATATATATATATATATATATATATATATATATATATATATAAGTCTTTGGTTGAAATGGGTGCATTTAGAATGTTATAATTATTTTGGCATAAATTGCCAAGATATAATTAAGAAACTAAGGCTGAAATTTTCTTGAAAAATAGCTAGTGATGAGACAAAACATCAATTTTGTTTAAGTTAATTTCACTAAATGCTCAGGCTCTTCAAGGTGAAGCAACATTAGGATGCTAACAAGTGATATAAGCAACGCACATGGCCAAAGCATGGTTAAATCAATTTGGATAAATAAGACCATCAAGAGTTTAAAATTATGTTCCATGCAAATGAAAGATGCAAAAATAAGTTTTGGCATAAATGGTTGCCAAAATATAGCCAAAATTAAAAATTTTAATACATTGAATAGGTACTGAGAGAATCAAATATTTTGGCTATAACATATTTGCACAAAGATCCCAATATATATCAAACAATTTTGGGAATGGCCAAAATCATCAAAGTGAATGGCATGTGGCAAATTCATCATAGCCAAATACAATAAAATTCACAAATAAGATAAATTATTTGGCTAAATAGAAGGAGTGGCCATTTACTTCAAGTTTACTAAAAAAATATTAAACGATCCTAATTATGACCTAACCCAAAATATTTTGGGCGGTCGACTGAAAAGGAATTTTTTTTAAGATCTATGTGGAGATGGAGGGCGAGGGCCAATAAACGAGAGCCTAGAGTCCCAACACTGATCTCGTCTGTAGTATGGACCTAACCTAAAAAATTAATACATAAATTATTCGACAAGAATTAATATGATTTTGAATCAATGTTGAATCAAAAATTATTTTTGGCTAATTATCAAGTCACAAATATTTCTATGGACGCACAAATCATTTCAAGAGCAAATACCCATTCTAGGCACCAAATCATAAGCCACAAAGCATAATTATTTGTAGTAATTAATTTCAAAATTAGTTCTTAAACAATATAAGGAAGAATAAAATACCATTCTTATTTTTCTAGAAATAGATTTTAGAGAATAATTTGCCTTAGGGAATTGATTTGAACTTGCTTAGATGATTTGCAAAAATTGCAAAACTAAAGGAAGAGGAGGGAATTGTTAATTTGGAGTTGAAAATCATCTTGGCATAGTAGCTTTGCTACCATTGTATAGTGGAAATAGCAATGTTAGATGACTGCCAGGTGATCGGAGCTTGGTTTGGAGGTGACAGGGTAAAGGGATGTGGGTTGTCTACCAATTGTGACGCCCTGGGTCATGTGCATAGCACCAACAGTAGTGTCACGCTACTTGCTAGTGATGTGGAAGCAGTAGTAGTGTCACGCTGCTTGCTAGTGATGTGGGAGTAGTAACAACGTCAACTGCTTGGGCTATTTATGCTACTTACAGGTTAACTGTGGTCGACCCTGGCTACTCATCGGCATTCAATGAGGTGGTAGTTGTGGGTTATTGATCAGTGGTAAATGGGTGACTAGAAGATGGAAAAGGAGAGAAAGCAAGGTGAGAGGAAAAGAAGAAGAAAAAGAAAAAGCAAAATTTAGGGAAATTGAAAATTAGGGATTTGAATATTATGGGTGTTGAGAAATTTGAGAAAATTAAAGTTGGAAGAGGTAGATTTGGCATTACATGACTCAGTGTGTTTTAATTTTTTTAAAGGAGAATGTGAAGGAAAAGAAAAGAAGAAATAAATAAATAAATTTTTATTGGGAAAATAAAGTTAGGGATTTTGAGCTATGGAAATTGTGCAAATTTGAGAATACAAAATTGAGCGTAGATTGGTAAAAAAAAAGTGAGTGTAGAGGATTTTGATTGGGTATTTGAACTCTGAAGGAAATTTGGGGAAAAGGAGTAAAAATTGAGAGACATGTGTTGGGAGAACATTGAAATTTTTGGGGGAAAATTAATGAGTAATTAATTGATTTTCCCTTATTAACTTTTTAAAAATTTTGAATTTAAATTTTTGCTGAGGAAGAAGAAGAACTGGTTTGAGATTGATATCTTTGGAAGTGCTGAGAAGTTCATAATAGCTTACAGAAAAATTTTCTTAGATAGAAATTTAAGATGCCAATATTGGGCCTGTCTTTGGTAATATTTCTCATTACATTTTTGTTTGTACATTTGGTTATCAAGCCAAAATTTCACTTTTAATTTGGCATAATCACAAAGAAGACAAGAGTTTAAGCTGCATAAATATTTATGGCTTTTATTTTACATGTAAATTAGCTTTGGGATTACCCAAGCTAATTACATGCAGGGCGTATTGTTTGTGTCATAATTGAAAATTTTGGCTAATATATTAAGGCCATTAAAATAATGATTTATTTTGATTTAATTAAAATTTTGAAGTCCAAAAATAATTTAAAAGCCCAACCCATACCCAGCTTAATGAGTAAGATAGAAGATTCTGAAAGAGACAACTATTCAGACGCACAGCTTGGGGATGAAAATTGCAAGTTACGTGAATTTATCTCCCATGAATAAAAGACTCTTGAGTTGTTGGAGAATTAATTTGGAGAAGTGACCTGTAAGGAAGAAAGCCTATATAAGTAGGATAATGACACATCTACATCTACATCTACATCTACCAACACACCAATCATCAATAGAACTCAATCAACAATCATCATCAGCTTAGCAAATTTTATTCAGACATTCTTTAAGAGCTTTTAAATTAGTTTACGACAAATACTTTCTTGTTAATTTCAAAGCAAATTGTCTTTTAGCTTATACTAATTTTCAATCAATACAATTTCCTTTTATCGTTCAAAATTTCAAATCATCATCAAATATTTATTTCATCTGCTTGAAGTCCAAACAAATTGTGGTAAAGGAGTTTGGGAATCTACAATCAATGTAAAGAAGTCAAGTTTTATTTTGAGGAATTTCTCCTCTAACACTCGCTCAAAACCAAAAATTGGAGAAATAGTAACATTCAAGAATATCAAAGTAAAAATATTTGAATTCGATTAGGATAATAGATTTAGTATATATATAAAAAATAAAAAATAAACATATTAATTTGTAAAGAATATTCAATTTCATTTTGTTCAAAATAATTTAAAAAATTAAATATTTTCAACTTGTTCCAATTTTAATTCAGTTGATTTAAAATAAATATTTTTAATTAAACCAATAAAGTTAATTTTTAAATATTTAAATTATTAACCACACTAAGTAACATTAAAGAATATCAAAATTAAAAATATTTGAATTCGATTAGGATAATTGTTTTAGTCTCTCTCTCTCTCTCTCTCTCTCTCTCTCTCTCTCTCTCTCTCTCTCTCTATATATATATATATATATATATATATATATATATATATATATATATTAACTTGTCACTATTTTCAAAATAAAAAATAAATTTTAGTTTTTATTATATATTTGTAATTTTGAAATACAATATTAATAAAAATGCAATCACAACTACTTGTTTAGAAGTAACTAAAAGTTAAAATTACAACATAAATGTTTTTAAAATATCAAACTTTAGTATAATTTTTAAACAGTTTAAAATACAATTTGCTCTTTGGTAGCATAGTTTCTTATTGAATTATAATATTTGCAAATTATTAATTTGTTTAAAATAGCTCCTTTCATATTTGATAATAGTTCAATCATATGGATTTATCATTACTATGAATAATCTACAATAATTATTATATTATTGATTCAATTTAATTTTCTTAGAATTTTTTCATAATTCAAAACAAAATTAAAAATTTAGATTTTAAAATATAAATCATAACCAACCTTTCAACATTTTAAGTCATAATATTTTTATTTAAATTAAATTGGATTAATTTAATTTTGTCAATTTGAAAATTTTTTAAAGTTTCATTAATTATTCTATAACCTTAATTTTGTTAACAAATAAGGATAATTTTGTTAATTTATAAGTTAAACAATATACGATTAGCCTAATTAAAAAGTAAAAAATAAAATAAAATAAAGAATAAATGGAATATAGAATATAGGAATAACTAGATTTGCAAGATTAAAAAGAATTGTAACAACATTAAGTTTCATGTGATAATAATTTAAAAGTGTATAATAGATGATAAATAGTTGAAGAAAAATGATAAAATTAAAACTAATATTGAAACTGATAAGAATGGATACAATATTAGAAAAAATCCATTATCAAATATGTATTAAATTATTATTTTTGAAGATAACTTATATAGAAATAAATCACATATAAATTTTTATAAGAATTAATTCAACATCTTCACACGATTTAATAATAACAATACTTGAAAAAAAATTGCATACCCACATCACATGCTAGCAAAAATAAAAAAATTAAAACAAAATAAAAGGTAAGTAAAAATATTCTATAACTAATAAAAGTAATTAAAAAAATAATTAGTACATCTAACAAAAGAAATATCAACATTAGTAAAAATAAATAGTCAATCAATTTAATCTTTTTTTTTTAAGTAATGTCTTGTTTTATATATATTTGGCATAACAAACTTTTAAAAAAATTGAACATACATATTATTAAGTGCCCAAATTTGTATGAATTTTCAAAATTAAATATAATACATTGAAAAATATATGATATAAATTAGAGAAATTAAGTTAACATGAACATATAATTTTAGATAAGTTCTTATTTAAAAACATTTTTTTTTAAAAATGTTATTTTAAAAATTTCATTAGGATGAATTTTTTTATTAAATTTTTATTATCTTCTAAAAATGTTAAAATGGTTTTATTAATTTCTATTAATGTTTTACTTAAAAATAGTGTTATTTTATATATTAAAATTTCCAAAAGAATTAGAGAAAAACTATTTTAAAAAATAAAAATATTTATTTGCTACTAATTTAATTTAGTGTTTTGAAAATTTTAATTTTAATTTTTTCTAAAATTTGTAATTTACTCTTATAGTTTTTTTTATCAATAAACTTAATATAACTTAAATTAGAATTTTATTTGTAAAGTTTGAGGATGAATTTTCTTATGATATAGTTAATCACAATGTAAATTAATCAATTGTAACTTTTGCACTTTTATAATACCTTAAAGATAGAAATACCTTTAAAAGTAGCCCATTTTAAAATCATTATATATCTTCAATCTTTAGTGGAGTCACCACAATGAGTGAGCCAAAGACGTTTTGAGATCAAAGTGAGATGTGATTGCGATGCTAAAAAAAAATCAAATACGCCATTAAGGATGAAATGAGAATCCTTTTGAAAACTCAAAAAGTCTCGTGTAAATAGTAGCCACCCAATTGCTCAAAGAAAATAGATAATCTTGAACTTAACAAAAATCATACTCTAGATAAAGATTCTGAGTTCGAAATAGCTACTTTTTATTAGCTAATGCTCATTACACTTTTTGAATTACTAGTTTCAGTATAACAAAATATATACAAAATACATACTCATCCATCCATAACAATAATAATAAAAAGCAAGAACAAAAAAGATAATTACAATTATTATATGAATTTTTTTAGTGAATACATCAAAAAGAAAAAAGTGCAAAAGAATGGATTTAGGCCTAAATATAATAAAACCTTGCAAAACAAATGTTATTATAATAAGATTTACATCAATATGTTATCTACAACATCCACAAAGATACATGTAATCGAAAAAATAATAAAATAGTAAAGCGACAGTATAATAGTACCAAAATAAAATATAGAAATAGCTAAACATGAAATTAATAATAGAAAATAATCCTAAAACATATCAATAGCCTAAGTATAGCAAATCAAATTAAAGCATATTCTATCACTAATTATTGAAAATTCAAACTTACTCTAGTCTAAATTCATAATAATTTAACACTTTTTAAATTAATTTTAATTAAATACTTTTGATGTTAATTTTACAAAAATGAATTAAATCATAATAGTTTTATTAAATCATAAACTTAATTTTGCAAAAATAAATATCAAATTTTTTAGAATTGATTTTCTATGGTCAACCAAATTTTTTTGCTTGATAGCATGTGGTCAACCTATATCAGGGTTAAATATTGTAGTGGTCATCCAACTTTATGCAAGGATCGATTATTTGCGGATTGAGCGAAAGCGTGGTGTGAACAAAAATCTTATTAGAGTTAATTTCAAAAATTTTCTCTAGCATGTAACCCTTGCATGAAGGCAAAAATTTCAAATATGCCAAGATCACATCACATCATTTTACACAACTATAAGCTCTCAATTTCGGGATGACTTGAGTTTGGATGTGACAGAGGACCCAATGATGAAAATTGACTGTGAAATTAGATTTATTGGATCTGATTTATTGGTTTTAAACTAAAATGTAAATTATTTTTAGGATTCATTTTTAAATTTTATTTATTTATTTATTTTAAAAAAATAAAAAGAGAAAATTCAAAAAAATAAAAAGAAAAAAATTTTAAAAAAAGGGAAAATTCACCAAAAGGCAAAATAAACCTAAAAAAAGTTACTTAACTAAAGAAAGGAGATGGGCCAATGGCCCAAATGGACCAAAATTAATTTGGCAGTAAGAGTGGCGCCATTAGCCAATTTCACGATTCTTTTTTTTTTTGTAAATTTGTTAGAAAAATAATTTTTTATTTAATTTTTGAATGGTTCTTATTTTATTTGATAATTATTTTGATAAATATCCTATTTTTTAAAATAAATAATTTTATTTTTGATCTTGTACCCAATTTAGGGTTACTCTATTTATATGTAATTTTCTTTTGACCTAGGGCTGCTAGAGTTTTTTTGTTTCTTTACCTTTCTGATTCTTAGCCATGAGTAAAAAAAAATGCAGTATTTTCTCTCTTATTTTTTCATGTACTTTTCTTTAGTTTTTTTGCCAAAAATCATATTAAATAAACTAAAACTACAGACAAACACAAAAAAAGCCAGAGGCTTTCATCAACGGTGATTATCCTTCTGAGGGAAATTAATGTTGCATCTCATTCTCAAATCTTCTTTGCCTTCTTCTTTTATTTTTGATTTTGATTTCATATTTAATTTTGTTTATTATTATTATTTTTAATCATTCATTAACTATTTTTTAATTTTTTTTCACTTGATGGATTGGGTGACATGAACACTATGGAGAACAAAATCAATAGATAACCTATGAAGGTCCATGAATATGCCCATATATCATTTGAACATAGATTAGGGTTTTAATTTAATTTAATTTATTTTTATTATTTCTATTTTTTTATTGGTTTGTATTTTTATTATGGGCATGTATTTATTATTTTATTTATTTTTGTAGTAGGTTGTAATAGCCCCAATAGTAAGAAATAGTGAATATTTTTATTTTTTGTCATTAAAATTAATTAGTAAATTAGGTTAATTTGATAAACCCTAATTAAAATCAATGGAGGCAGTAGGTTAATTTAGGTTACATGTTCATTAAAATTAGGGTTTTTTAGAAGAAATAATTTAATTGTTTGTTTGATCTTTTTTATTTGATTTTTTTTTATATTTTTGGACTTGTTTGTTTATTTTTGTATATTTTGAGCCTCAAGCCCACATTAGGCTCTAACTCATTTAATTAATAGGCTTTTTAAAATTGAATTAAAGTTTAATTAATTTTAATGTAGGCCCATTTGGTTAATTTAGACTTAGGCCCAATTTTAGTTTAATTAAAATTTAACTTAGACTTTAACTCGGCCTATTAATGCCATTTTTTTTTAAAACAAATAGACTTAGGCCCATTTTTCATTTAAATTAAAATCAGGTAAGAATTAGGCCCACTAATTAATTCATTTCTTTAAAATTTGTAGACTATAGGCCCATTTTTAGTTAAAATTAAAATAAATAGACTTAAGCTCATTTATTAACATGTAGGTCCACCTTTAATCTATTTCACTTGTAAATAAAAATGTAGAATTAGCTAACTTTAAAATAAAATAAAAATAGTTTAGACTTAGGGACGATGCACTTTGTATGCATTTTTTACATGCAATTTTATGACTAGTTTGCTTTAGGGCTATATGGATGTTTAATTAGGATTTAATAAAATTGTGTGTAAATAGAGCATAAGATAGTAATTTATAAAGTAATCCTAAATGAACACGAGACTAAAAGAAGTTAGAATTCCATTCTCAGAATCTCTTGGTTGTGGTGCTAACTTTCTTTTAGAGAATCGAGCACCACCAATCAAATTGTCCTAGTTATTACCTTTGGTGGTGACTCCTCATCTCCACGCTATGACTTTGTGCCATAGCAGTGCGTTCTCTATGGCCCTGAGCCTAAATAGTGTAGCAGTTGCTTAAATTTTAAACACGCCCTAAACCTCGCCACAACAGTTGCCTATATATATTTTGAATTATTAAGCACTTATTTCAAATTTTCTTGCTCACATTTTATTTAATTATTGTCTTTGTTTATTGCATTTTTCTTCATTCCTATAGTCAATTTGAATTGATAAAACTTTATTTGAATTGATAAAACTTTATTTGAATTGTATTGGGCTTAATTTAGTAATTAGTAACTTGAGTTCCATAAGAACTATAAGAAAGGAATTAAAAGGAGGTAAAAGGCGAGTAGTGAGCTCATTTGAGGGTAAAAGCCTAGTTAACTGAAATAGGAGTGTTAAGTGACATCCTTTAAGTGTAAACATGTGAGGGAGTGCTACTTGTAAGGTTTTCTTTTGCTTCTTCATAATGACAAGTTCAAGTAGAGTAGATAAGGATCCCAAATGGAAGCTCTTCATGAAAGCAATGCAAGATCAAATAATGCAATTATTAACTAGCCATTAATAAGTTCAAGAGCGATTGGGGAGAATGGAGCAAAGTCAAACCACAGGTTCCATAAATAATATTAATCAAAATGCACCTAGAGAAGTTTGAAGAGGAAGATGGGTTGATGAAGATGATTAATCCATAAATGAGAGTGTTCAGACCCGTAGGAGGCAAGATAACAATCTTAGGAGTATAAAAATAAAGATACCTATTTTTTATGATAAAAGTGATCCTAAAGCATATTTAGCATGGGAGAAGAAGGTAGACTTTATATTTTACTATCACAATTATTTTGAGGAAACAAAAGTCAAGCTTGCAACCATTGGTTTCATGGGTTGTGCATTAGCTTAGTAGAAACAATGATTTGAAAAAGATATTGTGAAAAATAACCTATCTCTATATGACAAGAGACAAAAATTATCATTTAAAATATATTTATGCGAAGACATTATTATAACGAGTTGTATAATCACTTTTAAGGGCATAAATGAGGTTCGAGGAGTGTTGAAGGCATTAAAGTGGTTGAACGACAAGTTGAGAAGAAGAATGGAAGGGAAGATTGCCAATTAAAACTTTACCTTCAAAGACAAATTTTGAAAACTTATGCATGAAATAACAAAAAAAAAAGAGTTTCAATATTTAATTAGGAAAACTTTAGGAAGGGAAACTTTAAAAAATGAAAGAAAATAAAAAAGTGACTTGAGTGTAAATAATGAGTTAACTAAGTTGAGTGTTAACAATGAATTGACTGACCTGAGTGTTGAAAATGAGTTGAGTAAGCTAAGTGAGGAAAATGAGAAATGCTTAGTAGGAGAAAATAAGAAAGGCATGAGTGACAAAAAGAAGCTAGAGATTGAAAACATCATAAAAGATAAAGAGCTACTAATTCATCATGATTACACTAATAATTTTAAACTTTTTTTATTTAATGTTTTGAAACTTGTTTTATAGGCTCTATGCCATATATTATTGAAATGTCTTATGCCCATAAGGTTATGAATGCCTTTGAAGATTTCATCCCTTAAGTGAAGATTAAAAGAAAGCAATAAGATTTCACTCCTTATAAGTTCATGAATAGAAGTCTTATGTTTCAAATGTGAAATCAAGCTCAAGTTCTTTTTAAACTTACTTTTGTGGGTTATTGCTCCAAAGTGGAAGTTTTCAACTAAGAAATTTATGTTTGATCATGAAGGACTTGTGAATACCAACTTTAGAAGATGGGTAAGATTCAAGGATGAATCTTCTTGGGTAAAATTTTAGTGCACAACCATGCATGACAGAAGCTAAAAAACTCCTTATTTTATTAAGGTTTCCTTTTGCTATGTTAGAAGTTTATTTGTTTTCAACTTTGTTCCTTATTAGGTTAACATTATAAATAGTCATCTTAAGGCTGTAAACAATATTTGATTGATATCAATTATTTTGAGAGATTAGAGTTCTTTCTTTAGTTCTTAAAGGAACTTTATGAATTTATAAAGTGAAGGCTTAGTACTTTTAAACCTAGTTTGATTTAAACTTAAAATTAGCTTAGTTCAATATTAGCTTTTTATTAAATGACCTTTAATTCTTTGTAACTAAGGTTCTTAAGGATAAATTATTTAAAGGTCTTGTTAGGAGTTAGAGTTTTCTCGCTTGATTCATTAAATGATCCTTGGTAAAGACATCAATATTAAATATGCATTTGGTACAAGTTAACCACATTCATATCACAATTTAGTGAAATAAATTGGAGTGGGTATTAAAAATCCTAACTTAAGGATAAGTTAGGTAGAGACGTACGAGTGTTGAGAATCTAAACTCCTTAAATTCTTATATTCATCTCCTTCTCTTAATTATTCTTTAAATTTGCTTTTAATTTTCTTAATATTTCATTAGCCCTATTCACCCCCTCTCTAAGGCTCATTTTAACATGTTTATACTAATATCTCATATTAATTAGCATGAGACTCACTATCTCCTACTATCGATATCACATACTACCCATTTATTAATCCTACAACTATGAATAATTTATAGCATATGTACTAAAAGAATTTGTCACTCATATTATCAAATCTTGATAATAAACTCTTTTAATATAATGCTAAAGGGTAAATATTCAAATGATCAAATATTTTATTTAAATGAATATTTTATTGCCATAGGGATAAAAGTACAATTTCATTACAAGAAAGGCACTAGGGCACATCTACAATAACAATCTCCCACTTGCACTAGCGTCATTCACTACAATATCTAAGACCTATCTTCTTAAGATGATAATCTAACTATAGCTGAGTGAGTGCCTTAGTGAGTGGATCAACTACATTGTCGACTGAAGTTATATTTGCATAAGCACATCGCCCTTCCCAAGAAGTTCTTTGATAATATGATAATGCCTTTTTCAATGTTGTATCATAAAAGATCTTCAATATGTCAATAACTTTTTAACACAAATCTAATTAAGAAAATCAAGGATCTTATCACCTAAGTATATTATAAATGCAATGTCTTATCCTCATATTTCTTAAAAGCCCTTTTATATAAGCAGGTAGTACTTAACATAATATAGTGGAGTTCCACTTTGTGGGCACATCAAATGACAAGGAACACTTAGACTCAATCCCAACCAAGTCAACAAGTTCTTTAAACTTTCTTAATCATGTAAGTGAGCTCTTAATGTATCTAATAGCTTCCCTAACTTTTTTTACAAATTTTTTTGCTTCTTTTAACACATCATTTACAACCAAATTGAATATATTAGCTATACATCTCATATAAATAAATTTACATTTAACATTGCTAGCCCTCTAACTTATTAACTTTTTCTTAAAATACCCAATAATAACATCATTAAAACTAGCATTATATACTGTTATAGTGAAAACATACTTCAAACCCTAGGCAAGTAATGCATTTTCTAAGCACCACTTAGCAATATACTCTCCTCTATGGGAGTTAATAGGCACAAAAGAGATAATATTTTTATGCAGCTTCCACTCATTATCAATGAAATGATATGTAACACACATATAATTGATTCTTTGAATTGATGTCCATGTATCAGTGGTAATGCACATTCTTTGATTATGTGTTTGTAAAAACTACCTAAGCCTCCCTATTTCATTTAAATAAATTAAATAGATGTCCTTAAAAATGGTCCATCGAGAGGGAAGCTTAAACTTAAGACAAGCTAAAGACATGAACTTCTTAAAGCCTTACCCTCAATAAATTTAAAGGGTAATTTATCAAAAATACATATCTTAACAAATGCATTCCTAATGGCATCTTGGTTAAATTTATATGTGCTAAGGATTCTTAGGGTTTGAGCATCATTTGCTTCCACATTAGGTTTAGGTTTTAGAGTCAATAATGACTGTTTACTTTCTTTATTGTTTGGGTTTTCCATACAATGCAAAATATGGTGTCTTTAAGTAAGGAGGTGCCATGTGTTTTTGAATGACAATTACAAATAGTAGCATAGTACTTACACTCCACCTTCACAGCCACCCTTGATTCATAATAAATTTTTTTAAAATGCTCCCAGTAAGCAGATTTTCTTTCAATCTCTTTCCTTTTTTAAGAATAATAGTATCTTTGGGTGCTTCCACCGTATTCTAAGCATCAGGCTATTCATACTACTAAGTGCAGTATCACTGCCACTAGTTTGTTCCGTTCAAAAGGCAAAAAAATAGAGAAAATTAATTTATACAGTATGATATAATAAATTCAATAAGTACATAGTAAGTCAAGGTAATAAACACACCTTTAAGTTTAAGGCTTATAATGAATCGAAAGATCACAGATTTATAGTGACTCAAAAGGCAAAGCAGCTTCCACCCACCCTTATTTGCTTCAAAATCATAGGATTTGCATTGAAGTGAAATAGTGATTCTAGTTAATGAAACCAAGCATTTTTCACCCTTAAGTGTTAAAAAGCACTATCTATGCTTTCCCCTAAATCTTTTGATTCTATGCACAATTTATGTTTGCTTATTGCAATAAAAAAAAAGGAGTCAGTGACACTTATAATATGATTACATGTATATATTATTCACATGCATGTACATTTCGAGACACAGACCTCATAGATTAACCAACAAAAGACTTTCACCCATACATAACTAAATAAATATAATAGAGTAAGATAAAAAAAACCAATAGATCAATACATAAAACCAACATATCAATACACAAACCTAGCAAATCGACCTATAAATGACTTCCACCCATAGATCAAGCATTAAATATACTAGATTGAGACACAATACAAACATATCAATACATTAAACCAACAGATCAAGAAGTAGACCTAACATATCGACCTATAAATGACTGCCACCCATAGATCAAACATCAAATATAACAGATTGAGACACAAAACCAACAAATCAACCCATAAAGCTAACATATTAACCCATTTTTTAATTCCACCCATATTTGAACCATCAAATATAACAAATTGACCCATAAAAATAATAAATCTATCATAAAGAGACACAAATCAAAGCTAAAATATAACTAAAACCATATGCATGAACCTTGATAACCACAAAACCATTACCTATATAAGAGATTGACTAAAAAATTAGTCAATTTATATTTGTTGCTAATATTTAAGTCATTGTGACTTTAGTGAGCCATTACAGGAACTAGGAAGTAAACAATGAAATTGAAAGAATGAGTATAAGCAAAAGTAAGATACATACCTATTGAAAAAATAAGAAGAAGCAGGTGATGGTGAGAGGTGAAAAAGAAAGTTTAGGTTATGTGCTGGAAGAGAAGACACATAATAGAAGGAAAATGATAAAGAAGAAGGTTTGAGAGAGGTTTGATAGGAGAGAGGATACACAACTAAGGTTAGATTTAGGAAGGAATGGGTTGAAATAAATTAAGGTTAGAAAATAAGGTTTTCATACCTAGGGTTAATGAGTAAATGACGTCATTTGGTAATAATAATAATAATAATAATAATAATAATAATAATAATAATAATAATAATAATAATAATAACAACAACAACAATAATAATAATAATAATAATAATAATAATAATAACAATAATAATAATAATAATAATAATAATAATAATAATAACAACAATAATAACAAAATAAAATTGAACCGAATTCTGATTTTCTGATTTTTTAACAATTCTAACCAAACTACCACCCTTTAATTTTAAAAACCGAACCAACACACTTTCTCGGTCGATTTCAGACTGAAATTAAGTGGCGACTGAAAATTGCACACCCCTACCTAGTGGCATTTTATTGATCTAGTAGCTGGACTTAGAATATTTCCCACATCAGCATACATGCTAAATGTCAACCCAACACCTCAAATTGGCAATTGAAATGAAACCATCTGAAATCTAGTACCTAAAATGAAATAAGTGTACAATTTGGTGACCATCAATATTTTTAATCCTAACAAATAATTAATAATTTTTTGATCTTCTAATTATAATTAAGGTTGTATTACACATTTTAATATAATTTAATCTCATTTATCAATATAATATAATATTAATATGAATAATTTATTAATAATTTAATATTATTATAAAATTATATATGCAACATTATAAACTATAAGGTCATCCCTTATAACTCATTACTAACCTATATTTTGGTAATGACATTATAATTATACAGTTTCATACATAAATATTTTTTAATTTTTTGAACTTAATCAATAGACGCTTTTTCGATAAATAAATAAATGTTCAAAATTTTTATAAATAAGCTTTTGATTTAATAAATTATATAGTTTATGTTTATGTTTAAACTATATATTTAAAACTAATTCAAGGTGATAGAAAAATAACTAAATTTTAAATTTTATTGGTAGAAAGAAATTAGTTCTTATTGACATTTAATTTTACATTATTTTTGTCAAAAAATTCTCTATTTTCATTTTGACATGCTTAATTAATGGGTTATGTCACGACCCAAACTGGGCGTCATGATCAACGTTAGGGAATGAAAATTCTTTCAAATCCGAAACCCGTAGCAAGCCTTAAAAATAAAAACATATACAAATAATAATATAAAAAGACACTAGAATTAAAACTTTATTTAATATAAAAGCAAATTTTATATATCATATCATAATAAAAATATTTTCATACAATATTCAGGTACAAAATTTCAAACCAAACAACACACTTCTATCACAATAACTCGACTACTGTAGTTTATAGAATACAACCAAAAGTTCAGATATAAAAGGTACATAATCTAGCTAGGGTTGAAGAAGACCGGCGTATAGTATTACTGGGGAGGTTTAAAGAAGAAGAAGATCCTAAAAAAATATAATATTGAGGGGAGTCAGACCTCACTAAATGAATTATTATAATATATATACATGCAACTTAAAGTCATATATAGTCAAGCATTAATATAATAATATACATATACACGCATTTCACACAAATGATAAAATTCATGTTTACATGATAATAAATGTAAAAAAAAAGTTTATTTAAGTGAAGGATCAAGGTAGAACCCTAAAAATTTATGTAACCTTAATCAAAATATCTCAATAGCCAACAGGCTTACTTAATTCCATTTTTGAACAATAGACTGGCCCAGAGACACTAAGTCAACCGAGCTCTCGCAATCTCACTGTTAGTGTAATTGGCCTTAAGACACTAGGTCAACCAAGCTCCCGCAACCACACTACTCTCTCACCACAATTTTTAATAATTGAATAATCAAGTTTCACATCAAATGATTTCATAATCTTAATCCTAAAATTTAACACACTGATACGTAAACAATCCTAGTGCAGCCTACTAGGTAGCATGTTCTATTGATATCCTTCAAATAAATCATATATTTATTGGAAATAATAAAATGCATAATTTAAAACATAATGGCATCCATTTTAAGAGAATATACTACTTATATACCAAACATATACCAAACATATACTGGAAATATACCAAATATATACTAAAAATATTCCAAATATATATGCCACATATAAACCAAAATATACCATAAGTATACCAAAAATATACCAAATATATGTTAAGAATATACCAAATATATGTGTCATATATATACCAAATTATACTAAAAGTATACCAAATCTATACATAATTATTTAATCAAATAATTCATGTTTAAATACATTATTAAAACATGGATGCTCATAATTATGTTTTCGATGCTCATAATTATATTTTCTACATGCAATGCATATATAATTTAATAATTTATAGTTTTGCACTCCTCTAAATAAACTCGATGGGTCTGGTCCGATAAGCCTCAGTCTTAGCGTAACTATAGAAAATAAATAATAATAACAATATTAGAATCAAATTCCTAATTTCATATTTCTAGGAATTCTAAAGAAATACTCAATCTAAGACATGACTCGACCACAAAAATAAAAATTCAAGATCGACTCGATGTCATGTTTTACAAGAATTCTACAGAAAATTTAGCAGAGTCTGCTTTATAAAACAAACATCTCTCCTCAGGTTGGGATCCGAACTACACAATTTCCCAGTCAAGGAATACAATTCTAAAAAATCAATATTTAATAATAATAATATAATAAAAATCATTAAAATCTATAAACTTCAATAATAAACCACAATTCAATTTATTTAAATAACAAAAAACATTAAAGCTAATTATTTCCAAATTAGTTAACAAAAATCTCAAGTAAATTATATAATATTAATAAAAATCCATTTTCCAATTATTCAAAATTAAATAGTAAAATTCACAATTAATTATTTAAATAGTTCAAATATGTAATAAAAATAGTTAGAAATTCATTTAATTACAAAAATAGTAAATAAACTTATTATTTCCATAAATTATTATTAGTTAGTTAAAAATAGTAAATAATTCATACAAATTATTTTAATACTATTTATTATTCCAAAATTATTCAAAACATTCTAATTAACAATAATTTCAATTAAAACACCAAATTCACTAATTTATATTAATTATTCCAAAAATTAATTTTTCATATAAACTTTTGAAAATTCATAGTAAATAATCGGGACACAATTTCAACATACTTCCTTCACAAACTATACTCCAAATATTATAAAAATTTTATTAAAAATACAAAGTTTTGCCGGTGAAGGTCACCAGAACAGTGACTTGCCGGAAAACTCAAAACCCAAAAATCTAAATAATTCAAAAAAATCAACAAAAAATATATTTGGAAATCTTAAACTACACACAATAACTTTTGCAAAGACAATAAGCTCAAATCATAGGAAATTGAGCTCAAAAAAATTAAAAACTAAAATTAACCTAAATTAAAATTTAAAGAAAACTCACAATATAAACGATCTAAGCTTGAACCGAATTAAGAACTAGTTTGTCTAGACCAAGAGGATTCAAACGAGCTTGAGATCACAAGCTTTCGATGTCGGAATCGTCACCGGTGATGTGAAGAAGTTATTTTTGTTGCTACTGTTTCTCCTCACTCTGATAGCAGCTGAAGGAAGAAGGGAAGGAGGGGAGGTGATGGGGAAGTTTGGTGGTGGCAAGTGGATGTAATGACCCGATATTTTAAATAATATAAAATTATTTTGAGATATGCACTGTTAATATAATTTTAAATTTTATTTATATATTATCATGAGTTATGTATATTATTCATTTATTTTATTCTAAATATTTTATTTATGTAAAATAATTAATTTGTGCGTTTTATTATTTAAAGTATTAAAATCCTTTTCATTGCTAATATTTTTAATAGTATTATTATTAATATTTTTATTGTTATTAGTATTATTATTATTGTTGTTGTTGTTGTTGTTGTTGTTGTTATTGTTGTTGTTGTTGTTGTTATTTATTATTGTTCTTATTATTAATAGTATTATTGCATGCATATGTTATTATTATTTTATTACTATTATGTATGTGATAGTATTATTATTATTATTATTATTATTATTATTATTATTATTATTATTATTATTATTATTATATATGTATGTGTTTATGTGTAGTATATATATGTATATATAAGTGTGTGTGTGACAAGTGTAAAGTTAAAGTTTATATATATATATATATATATATATATATATATATATATATATATATATATATATATATATATATATATATATATATATATATATATATATATATATATAGTCAAAAGCCAAAAATCGAGTCAAAATCCCCATTCATTTCTTTTCTCTTTTCTTTTTCTATCTTCCTTTTTTATTTTCTTTTCTTCTCTTTATGTTTTTTCCCCTGCTTCTTGTGACAAACCAACGCCACCTCATGCCACTGGAGCCGCCACAACCACCACTAGTGACCACCACCACGAAGCTACCGAAATAGGGAGAAATCGAGACATGCCGAGAGTGGACGCCATTTTGTCTGGTGAAGATTCTGGTCACCTCTTGACTTTGGTGTCTTTTGGAAGCTCTTGGACCGGTGAAGCTTGTTTATAGCTTGGTTTGAGCTTGAATTCCCTCTATTGTGAGTTTTCTTCATTTTTAGTTTATGTGATTTTAGGGTTTTGAATTTTTACTTAATTATTGGGTTTGATTCATGAAATTTTGCTTTGAGAATGTTGTTGTAGGTAGCTCAATCTTCTTAAAAATATTTTTTGTATATTTTTTTGAATTAATTTGAATAATGGGTATTTTTGAATATTTTAATATTAAAAAAATGGATTTTTGATAATTATGTTATTTAATCATTTTGAATGGAAATTTTGGTTAATTAGTGTTGTTAATTTAAGTTAGTAATTTTAGTAGTGATGAAATAATTTTCGGTAATTTTGTATAATTTTTGGGAATATTTTTGTATTATGTAATTTTTAGAATTATGAGTTAATTATGTGTTTTTATTGAAAATATAGTTAAATTATATGTTTTAAATAATTTTGGAATAAAAATTGGTATTAAAATATTTTTTACAAATTATTTACTATTTTTAACTAATTAATACTAATTTTTGAAAATTATATTCAAATAATATATTATTTACTATTTTTGTGATTAAGTGGGTTTTTAATTACTTTTATAATATATTTAAACTATTTGAATAATTAAATGTGAATTTGATTATTTTATGTTGAATATTTAAAAATTTTGAATTTTATTAATATTATATAATTATTTGAGATTTTTATTTAATTATTGTGAAAATAATTATATTTAGTGTTTTGATGTTTAAATAAATTATATTGTGATTTATTGTTGATTTTAAGGATTTTTAATGATTTTAATATATTATTATTTAATATTTATTTTATTGCAAATTGTGAACCTCGGTTGGAATTATGTATTTCGAGATCCCAACTCAAGATGTTGAGCTATTGAGTTATTAGAAGTGTGCTTTCCTTGCAGAATCGGCTCTACTATCAGTAGAGAAATGTCTGTTTTACAAAGGAGATTCTGCTGATTTTTTGATAGAATTCTTGTAAAACATGACGTCAGGTCAATCATGAGTTCCTATGTTTTGACTAAGTTTTGCTCTTTAGATCGAGTCTTTCTTTAGAATTCTTAGATTTATGAGTTAGAAATTTATTCTGATAATATTATATTTATTTTCTAGTTGCACCAAAACCGAGGCCTATCATACCAGGCCCGTCGAGTTTGTCTCAAGGAGCACAAACCTGTAAATTATTATTTTATATATACATTGCATGTAGATGCATGATTATGGGTTTTCATGTTTTAATATGAATTTAAACATGAATTATTTTATTAAATTAATAAGTATATTTTTGGCATATGTGACATTGTACTTAGTTTGTTTTAGTATATAATTTGTATATATGTGACATATCAATATTAACATGTTTTAGTATATATGTTTAGTATATTGACATATATTCAGCATATGCATTTAGTGAATTTTTGGTATATTTACAATATAGGTTTAGTATATAAATGTTATATCCTTTTTAAATGATTGCCTTTATATTTAAATTATACAATTTATTATTTTCCATTAAACATGATTTATTGAGGGATTTCAATAGAACGTGCTACCTAGTAAGCTACACTAAGACTATTGTGCGATAGTACGATAGAATTAGGGTGGAAATTTGATAACTATTTATGGAGATTATTGGTTATTAGAAAAGGATGACTGTGGATCCTTGGTTGACTTAGTTTACTTGGGGCCAGTCATGCCTGTAGTAAGATTGCGAATTCTCGGTTGACCTAGTGTACTTGGGGCCAGTCTATTACCTTGAGTTGGACAAATGAATAATTGGAGTATTGATTAAGTTTGTTGGCTGTTGATTTTTATTATTGAGGTTGCGATTATATTAGGGTTCTATTCAATCCTTCACTTAAACAAATGTTTTATGCATTTATAAATATAAAAGTGGATTTTAGCATTTGTGTGAAATGCTTGTATATATATATATACACACATACACACACACTGATGATTGATTACATATGACATTAGAAGGTGTGTGTGTATATATTATAATAATTCACTCAATGAGGTCTGACTCCCTCTCAACCATTTTTTTTAGGAGAGTCGTCTTCGATAGACTGTACTAGTAGTACGTTATGCCGGTCTTCTTCTGCCCCCGCTAGTTTATGTAAATTACATCTTTGAACTTTTATTGTATTCTAGAAAACTACAATAGTAGTGTTATTATATCAGTAGTGTGTTATTTTATTTTGGGATTTGTATTAGAATTTTGTATGAATATTTTTATTTATGAAATGATATTTGAGTATTTATTTTTTATCAATTTAAGTTTTAAATTATGTCATATTTTTATATTATTAATGCATGCTTTTTATCTTTAAGGCTTATTACGGGTTTCAGATTCGAAAGAATTCTCGTTCCCTAGCACCGGTTATGACTCCCCAGTTTGGGTTGTGATAGTAGAAGCTAGCGGTGGTGTGGGTGGTGGCTCTGCATAGTGATGGGAGGAGGAAGAAAAGAAGAAGAAAAAGGAAAGAAAAGAAAAAAGAAAAGAAAGAGAAGGAAGAGAAATTTTCGAAATTTTTTTTGTCCTAACCCTTATAATAATAATAATAATAATAATAATAATAATAATAATAATAATTATTATTATTATTATTATTATTATTATTATTATTATTATTATTATTATTATTATTATTATTATGACAATAATAATAATGATAGTAATAATAATGATAATAATAATAATAATAATAACAACAACAACAACAACAACAACAATAATAATATTCACAATAATAACGATAATAACGATAATAATATTAATAAATAAATAAATAATCATATACATACTAAAATTAAATTACACACAGATAATTATAATATATAAAAATTTAAAATATTATTAACATTGCATATCCCAAAATAATTTTTAATAATTTAAAATATCATGTCATCACAGGTTAAATATGATTTTTTTTTTTAATATAGATCAAATAAATTTCTTGACATAGTTAATTAATGGGCTAAATATATTGATAGTCACCCAACTTTGCATTTATTTGTTATATCCTTTTTAAATGATTGCCTTTATATTTAAATTGCGCAATTTATTATTTTCCATTAAATATGATTTATTGAGGAATTTCAATAAAACGTGCTACCTAGTAGGCTACACTAAGACTATTGCACGATAGTACGATAGAATTAGGGTGGAAATTTGATAACTATTTATGGAGATTACTGGTTATTAGAAAAGGATGACTGTGGATCCTTGGTTGACTTAGTGTACTTGGGGCCAGTCATGTCTGTAGTAAGATTGCGAATTCTCGATTGATCTAGTGTACTCGGGGCCAGTCTATTACCTTAAGTTGGATAAATGAATAATTGAAGTATTGATTAAGTCTGTTGGCTGTTGATTTTTATTATTGAGGTTGCGATTATATTAGGGTTCTATTTAATCCTTCACTTAAACAAATATTTTATGCATTTATAAATATAAAAGTGGATTTTAGCATTTGTGTGAAATGTCTATATATATCTATACTTATGATTGATTGCATATGACATTAGAAGGTGCATGTATATATATTATAATAATTCACTCAACGAGGTCTAACTCCCTCTCAACCATTTTTTTAGGAGAGTCGTCTTCGACAGACCGTACTAGTAGTGCATTATGCTGGTCTTCTTCTGCCCGGATAGTTTATGTAAATTACATCTTTGAACTTTTATTGTATTCTAGAAAACTACAATAGTAGTGTTATTATATCAGTAGTGTGTTATTTTATTTTGGGATTTGTATTAGAATTTTGTATGAATATTTTTATTTATGAAATAATATTTGAGTATTTATTTTTTTATCGATTTAACTTTTGAATTATGTCATATTTTTATATTATTAATGCATGCTTTTTATCTTTAAGACTTACTATGGGTTTCAAAATCGAAAGAATTCTCGTTCCCTAGCACAGGTCATGACTCCCCAGTTTGGATTATGACAGTAGAAGCTGGCGGTGGTGTGGGTGGTGGCTCTGCATAGTGATGGGAGGAGGAAGAAAAGAAGAAGAAAAAGGAAAGAAAAGAAAAAACAAAAGAAAGAGAAGGAAGAGAAATTTCCGAATTTTTTTTTGTCCTAACCCTTATAATAATAATAATAATAATAATAATAATGACAATAATAATAGTAATAATAATAACAACAACAATAATAATATTATTCACAATAATAACGATAATAATATTAATAAATAAATAAATAATCATATACATACTAAAATTAAATTACACACAAATAATTATAATATATAAAAATTTAAAATATTATTAACATTACATATCCCGAAATATTTTTTAATAATTTAAAATATCATGTCATCATAGGTTAAATATGATTTTTTTAATATAGATCAAATAAATTTCTTGACACAGTTAATTAATGGGCTAAATATATTAATAGTCACCCAACTTTGCATTTATTTGGGTACTAAACTTTAATTAATTTCATTCAAGTAACCAATTTGAGTTGGCATCTAGCTTATATACTGATGTGACAAATATTCTTTGAATAGTCTAAATCACCTACTACATTAGCAAAGGACTAATAGACAAATGAGCCCTCCAACTTGTTACATGGGACCAAAAAGACTCGATTTAAATTTTTTCCACAAATAGGTCTAAACTTCTAATTTAAAGCCAAATAAGTCCCCTTTTAATATGCATTAGTCACGTGTATTCCACTGCAAATAAATTAGCTAAAAAATATTAAATTTTATTTTATTAAATAATAAGATTTTATCTTATCTAACCCTAATTAACCCATTATCTATACTACTTTAAAAACACCCCCAAAACATAGCACCGTCATCATATCATCACCGCCATCATCATCTAGTTTGTTGTCACTTGTTACTGTCATTTCTTACCATCGCTCGCTATTATGGCTTGTTGCCATCTCTCATTGTTGTCACTCGTTGCCGCTGCTATACATCATTTCACAGCTTGAGAGTTTAGTGGTAGAAGATGGTTACTTTTAGCAGTTTCGATTTCTAGTCTTTTTTTTTCTTAGTGGGTAATAATTTTATCTTTAATGGCTATTACTTTTATCATTATTAGCTTTACCTAACATTGCATAAACCTTAAAAAGAGTTCTTTTACCATGTTCGTTATTGGAAAAGAGCACTAGTCCACAATTGAGCGAGCAAAATAAATAGTTATCATGTAAATATGTCAAGGAATCGACATTGGGATGGTGGTTTTGGAGACTTTGAACCCAAAAGCGCCTCTCTTCATTTGAATGTTACTATTAATACAACTCTTCCTCCTCACTTCTCTTCTTGTCTCAAATTCTCTTTACCAATTATGTCTATTTTTCTGATTTCTTTGATCGTCAAAGCAAAAGCAATAGCAACAACAATTTAGTATACTGAAACCAAATGGTTCCAAGTGTTAAGGTTTTTAGAATTAGTTTAATTTTAAAATTAGGGATATGGATAATGTGGTTTTCTATTTTTTTATTTTTCTTTAATTTGTTGCTAAATGAACATAACTAAAGATTGTTCCTTTTTGCTAATTTATTGTTGTGTGTGATAGTACATTATGAGAAGCATCAAGGATTTATTTAATTTATTCTCTTATGCTTTCAAACGAATCAAGAAAATTGGTGTAATTGGGTGAGGTTCTCAGGTGAATTTGACTGAATAATTGGAGTTTTGGATCTTTCATTTCTTTTTTGCACTTAATGATCTTTACCTTCTTTTTTTTTTTTTGTAATTAAAAAGGACTTGCTTAAGCTCAGAATTTAAGGGATGCTTTAGTTAAAGCCAAGTCTAATATTGTAGTAAAGGTAAATCAACATGTGGTTAGTATGGTGTTTTATTTGTTCAAAGAATATTTTATGTATGTATATAATATGGGTTAACTTTGTTTAATTGAAATTAGGGATACGAATATTGATACAAGTGTTCACCTGAGAGATGGAATGGCGAGGGCTGATGAATTTGGCTAAATAATTAGAGTTTTAGATCTTCCATTTCTTTTTTGCACTTAATGATCTTTACCTTTTTTTTTGTAATTTAAAAGGACTTGCTTAAGCTCATAATTTAAAGGATGTTTTAGCTAAAGCCAAGTCTAATATTGTCGTAAAGGTAAATTAATATGTGGTTAGAGGGTGTTTTGTTTGTTCAATGAATATTTTATGTATGTATATAATATGGGTTAACTTTGTTTAATTGAAATTAGGGATATGGATATTGATACGAGTGTTCACCTAAGACATGGGATGACGAGGGCTCATGTGGTGATGTTTGGAACAACAAAAAGAGCTGCCCAATTGAAGTTGTTCTTGGAAGATCCTCTGGTAGAAGATGGCAGAGCAGGTAGCTGTGGTGGTGGTGGTCGCCATTTCAAGAAAGGGAGAGAAGATTATTTTTCTTTTAAATATAAATTATTTTATTTTTTTATACATGGAAAATGTGGAAATTTTGAAAGTAAGAAATTTTATTAATATAATGTTTATTTTACTCTCTTTTTACACGAAAAATGTATTGCACATGTGGAATTTGATAGATCTTTAGACTTATTTGACTTTAAATTAGAAGTTTTGGACCTGTTTGTGGAAAAAGCTTAAATTAGGCCTATTCGATCCCGTGTAACAAGTTGGAGGACCCATTTGTCTATTAGTCCCATCAACAAAACACCAGTAGGTGACTTGTTAATGATACTTAAATTAAAGTTTAGTTACCAAAAAGAAATTGATAACTCTGAATTGATATTTTGCTTATGGAACCTGCATGGACGAGGAGAACGAGTAAAGGGGTGGGGTTTCCCCCATAAACACTCAGAAACTTAAATCAGTAACGGTATGAAGAAAAAATATAATAAAGTGAATAGACATAGTAGAGTAGAGAATAAAGAATGATTGCTTGAATAATATGGTGAATATGAGAATGAGGAGATGAGTGACTATGACAATAAAAATATAAGAATGAATGACATGAGATGTCATAAGATGTATTTATAGGAGAAGGTATTGCTCAAACCTCTTAGGAATATGATTCCTTAGTCTTGTAGGATTGCCCTATTTAGGAGAGAATGAGACTTCCTTTATAGTTAATCTTCCTAATTAAAATAGACTTCCTTATTAAGCTTTCTTCTTATTTAAGTAATCCTCCTTTTTGGGGGAATATAATCCTTATTAGAATAGGATACTGATATGAGATATCAAAGTGCCCCCTGAAAGTTTGTTCGAATGTTTATGTCCGACGTATCTAGGTCTGTAAATGATAAAAAAACACCATTGTATCTGATATGGAAGGGAAAGCTGAGGTGGCCAGCCTTAGTCACAAAAAAAGATAAAGTTCAGTACTAAGTCTTGAAATCATCATATAAAAACATTGTTTGAAGTGCCAACTGGACTTGAGTGCACAAAACTTGCAATAAAAATACTTTGGGGTAAAAGATTAACCCATAAATGTGGAAACAACATGACGGAACCAATCGTCGCTGGAGTTTTGATGCTCGATGCATTAAAAGCGCGGCCCGAGTATCAAACCTCAGTACTATAAAAGCGACTTGAGGGTGCCAGCTTCAATCACTGGACTTAGATGCTTGAGGCTTAGATGCTCAGTGTAAGGATGCGAGGCTTACATGATCAGAACCTCAATACTATAGAAGCGATATGAGAATGTCAGCTTTAGTCACTGGACTTAATCTTGGTGCATTAAAAGCGCAACCCAAGTGTCGAACCTCAGTACTATAGAAACGACCTTAGGGTGCCAACTTCAGTTATTGGACTTAAAGTTTAGTACCTAAAATGAAATAATTGTAAAATTGGGTGACCATCAAAATATTTAACCCACCTATATCAATGATAAATTCAATCTCTATTATTTTGTAGTCAATCATGTATTATTTTATTATGAATTTTCTATTTGACTTTTTATTTTGATATTTTGTAATATTGTGTGGTTAACTACTATAAAAATTAGTAAAATTTATATTTTTTGGTATATTTTTATTTAGTAATTTATGGTTAACTATATATCATTTTATGATCTACTGTATATTTTATTTTATTCTATTAATTTTAAAAAATGACGATATTATAAATATAAATTATAATTGTAAAATCCAAGGCATCAATGCCTCAAGAAATTACAGATGCCGTCTCTTCAGAAACATGAATCAAAATTTATAAAATTTATTTAAAAAATAAATAAATTAAATTTAGCAATGTGAGTGGACACATCTGACAACGAGTGAAATTTTATCTATTTAAATATAGAGTAACATATCATTATAATAAATGTAAAGTTAAATAATACAAAATAACGTATATTTTTACATTTCCAAAAGAATAGAAACTTTTTCGATCAAGTAGGAGAGAATTTTCTATTATCCGTATTATTTAACACTTATAAATTAACATAGATTGGAAAGTATATTATGAGTTTTTATATTTTAATTGTAGATAATTAATATAATATATATATGTATCAAGTAATTAAATGAACAGTAAATGATTTTCTTCTCCTCTATTAAAAGAGAATTTTTATGCATTTTCAATTAATAAATACTAATTCCATAGACCATAATATAATTCATATTATTATATATCTATTTGTTTCACATTTATTTTCATTTTTGTAAATAGCTATTTTATTCTATTTTAACTAGAATTTGTCGCAATAAAAATTTACACAAAAAAATTTATCATGCATTTTAGAATTGTTGAGGCCATAAATAATGTCATTTTACATTTGAAAAAAAAATCTCATTATTGTTCACGTGTAAATAGTAAAATATAATTTTTTTTTAAAATGTATCTTGATTAATTGTGAATAATATATAAAAACTAATTAAATTTGATAGGTATCATTGAGTGTTGTTCATTTTTATAAAATATTTGAAAATTCTATGGTTAGTGATAGCAAAGGCAACCATAAAAAAAAAAAAAAAAAATATTAACGCAGATTATTTAAAATTTTGGGTAGCATAATAACTTGAGTAAAAGAAAAATAATATGAAGTAAGGACAGAAATCTATATATATATATATATATATATATATATATATATATATATATATATATATATATTAAATGTTGAGTTTTATAGTCATTAAGTCAAAAATTTGATAAGTGTCCATATTCGTACTTAAGTATTCACTTTAAAATCTAATAAGTTAAACCTAATTTGTATTAAAAATAAAATATTTATTATAATATTTAGCATTATTTTAAGTAAAATAAAATATTTACTTAAATTTTAAAAAATTTTATATAGTATGTATTTTTTAATCTCAATTCACTCAATCATTTTTCCTAAACCATTAGAAATTCAATTTTTAAATTTTTTTTAACTAAAACACTATTATATATACTAATTTAATAGTCTCAAAACAAATTCCATTATATTTAAAAATAATGGTAATAAAAATTAAAAAAAATAAAATTAATGTAATATATTTTATTTTTGATTTATTTAGTTATCTTTTTTTCTTTATAAAAATTTTTATTTTAAAATACATGTGTTTTATTCACTATAAAATATTTTAATTATACTACATCTAAATACTACTCTTCTTTTTCATTAGAAATTACGTCTTTTATTCTAATTAAAACATCCACATTTTATTCAATTCAAAAAAATTTTTTTTTATATAATATAATATTAATATTAATATTAATAATTTAATATTATTATAAACTTATTATTATTTTAATTTTTATAATTATTATCATATATGCAGCATTATAAATTAGAATGTCATCCCTTATGACTCATTATTAACAAATATTTTAGTAATAACATTATGCTTATACAATTTCATACATTATTATTTTTTTTTTTTTAAATTTTGAACTCAATCAACATTCACTTTTTAGATAAATAAATAAATGTTCAAATTTTTTATAAATAAACTTTTGATTTAATAAATTATATAGATTATGTTTATATAGTGTGTTTATGTTTAAATTATATATCTAATACTAATTAAAAGTGATAGAAGAATAAGTATATTTTAAATTTTATTGGTAGAAAGTAGTTAGCTCTTATTGACATTTAATTCAACATTGCTTTTGTCAGTAAATTTTCTATTTTCATTTTGACATGGTTGATTAATGGGTTAAATATGATTTTTTATAATATATATCAAATGAATTTCTTGACATGGTTAAATAATGAGTTAAATATATTAGTGATCACCTAATTTTGCACTTATTTTATTTTAAATGTTAAACTCCAATTGGTTTCATTTTAGTTACCAATCCGAGTTGGCATCTAGCATATATGCTAATGTGGCGAATATTTTTTTAATATTTCAAGTCTGGCTGCCACATCAGCAAAACACTATCAAATGACTTATTGATGATACTTAAATTAAAGTTTGATTTAAAAAAAAAAAGAATTGAAATTTATTACCCAAAATAAAATAAGTGTAAAGTTAGGTGACCATCAAAATATTTATACCCTACCAAACACTTTCTAACCCCTTATTTGGTTCAATTGCATTAAATAATTCATTTCGATGAATACATGTTTCCTCAATAAAAATAGATTATTGTTTAGTAATTCTACAAAATTAAGAAGATAAAATTTAAAATGCATTTTATAAAGTTTTCATTTAAACCAAATATATTAATTTGGATTTGTAAATCAACTTTATAAAATTTTATAAAATTCATTTCAACCAAATACTTTTTAAAAAATAAAAAAGAAATTAATTTCTCACCGTCTAAATTTTAGAGTGTGTTTAATATAAAAAAATTTTATAAAATTTTTAGAATTTATTTGCAAATCTAAATTATATATATTTGATTTAAATGAATTTTGTATGAAATTATTTTACAATTCCAAATTTTTAAATTTGTTAAATTCATTATAACTAAATCAAATTCTATCAAAACGGTTGAAATATCTAAATGAATTTCACACATTTTAAGTCTATATTTTTAAATTACTAAAACATCATTCCTTATTTTTAATTTCAAAAATTTTTTTATATTTAAAAGGGTATTTTTGATAAAAACTTGAATTTAAAATTTATATCAAAACAATTTATTTCAAACAAATTTTATAAATTATTTGTTTAAACTAAATACATTTTATTAATAAAAATTCATTTATAAATGATAAATGAAATAAATTTTTTAGTATAAATAAATCAAATAAGTGGTTAATGAATTAATTGGACCACAAAACAATGCCATCAGCCCGTTCAAAGTTAATTTTCTCACCGCCCAAACTGAATGTTCAAGAATCCCGACAATTGTCCTAAGCATTTTTCCCATTTCAACATATTATATGATGTTTGTTTGGATCCTGTAAACAAGACTTGATTTTTATTACAACTCGTCTCTCACTCGTACGCATGACATCCATTTATCTAATTTAATATGCTCACAATTATTTTTTACAGATTAAAAATAAAGTAAAAATGATGACTTTAATTTTGGTTCATATAGAAATATTTCTATATGAAAAAATATAAAAATTAAAAAAATAAAATTATAAACTTAATATAAAATTTATATGACTTATCTATAAGAAAAGGAAAAAGTCCAATTTTGCCCCTTATATATGGTTTTGAGGCTCAATTAATTAAGATTCTAATCTATTTTTTTTGGCTCAAAAACATTAAATTGAACCCCTTCTTTTGACATTTTAAAAAATTACAAACTAGTCCCTAAATTTGCTTTTGTATCAAAATATTTCAAATTTTAAATTTTAATAGATTAAAAACTTTTGAGTTAGACTTTTACCGTCCTTTGAAATTCGTTTCGGGTCGAATGAATATTAGTCTGAATGTGGTATGAACTTAAAGACATCTCCTACAGTTGAGGTCCTTATAGGACATTTCGTGTTTAGAGGAAACAAAATGTTTGGTTTAAATTAATTTTTTATAGAATTCATTTCTAAATTTAACTATTTAATTTGTGAAATTGACTATAATTAAAATAAATTCTAATAAAAAAGTTGGAATTTGCAAATAAATTCCACAAGTTTTAAACTTCTATTTTCAAAGGACTAAAATACTAAATACCCTCATTATATTTTTATTTTCAAAAGTATATTTTTATCTACTCAAAAATAATTTTTTCTTTCTCTCTCTCAAAAAAAAAAAAAAAAAACTCTTTCCATTAACAGCTACATATATTTTGCATGGAAAATCCACCGGTGAAGGGTAGATACCTTTGTTTAGTTGCCAATACGAGTAGCAAAGATATTAGTCTTTACTTTGCAGAACATTTCCAGAGTTCAAGATTGATAAAAGGTAATATCTTAAATTTTTTTTTCCCCTTTTAGATTTAGTTTGTTTCTGCCTATCTTGAAAGTTCGGAGTTCAAATTTTGACAATTTTATTTTCTTTTAAAAATTTCAAGTAGATTATTAAGAAATAATTTAGTACTTTTAGAAATTAAAATTTATAATCTAAAATGTTAGTTTATAGATGCAAGATTCTACTAAATATGACGATAATGAGCATTTGGTAGAAAGGAAAATGGAGATAAATATCTAGACTATAATATTAAATTTAATTAATTAGATTTTTTTTACAACAGTTGTAAGACTTCAAGTTATTTCTTAATTATGAATGACATTATAAGATTATTATTATTATTATTATTATTATTATTATTATAATATTTTGCTATTTCAATATATATAGTCGATGATTACTTATAGTTAAGTTGTGTTTTTGTTTACAATTATTCAAGTCTTTTTAATTGATCTAACCCTAATTTAGATTTTTATATAATTATATTTTTATTTTTAATGAATTTTAAATTAAAAATAAAAAATTTATAAATTGGAACATTAATTTAAAAATATAATTAAAAATAAATATTTATTAAAAAATCAAATATTAATTTGAATGTTAAATAATCACACTTTTAATAATGTAATATAAAATTAAAAAAAAAAAGATGAAAACATAATCTATTTAAAAAGGTATTTTTGATCAAAATTAAAACTTAACTTGAATTCTAAATTTATGCTAAATACACTATATAAAAATTTGAAATTTATTTCAAATGAATTCCATAAACTATTCATTTAAACCAAATATACTTCATTGATAAAAATTCATTTGCTCTAAAAAAATGATTTTTTTAGTAGAAATGAACGAAACAAGAATTTAATCTTCAATTATCTTAATTTTCTTTTAATTATTAATTATCTTCAAAAATAATTTAGAATTTTTATTCGCCCCTTTAGGGGCCTTTTCACTTCGCAATTTTCCCATTCTGTTTTGAACTTACAAAGATAAAAGTTAATGGTTTAACAAATGTTTTTAATTATAAATATATAATTCAATTTTTTTGAAGAATGGTAATCAAACCAAATATTTTTTGAAAAAATTATATAAACAGTGCCCAATTTATTTTTTATTTTTTTGCTATTTTGATATTTAAAAAATTTTACATGTTAAAATATTTATATGGCAAATTTTAAACGTTAGATTAATTTAAATGTCCTCCTTTTACATTATTTTTTATTTTTTATTTTTTCATTCTATTTATTATATATATATATATATATATATATATAATTTTGTTTGTTTAGTTTTAGCTAAATTAATTCGTCAATCACTGACCAAATTTTGAAAATATTATTTTATTTTTACTTTTTTAATTGTACTAATTGATTCTTGTTTTTATTTTAGTTAAGTTGCATCTTACTTTTCATTTACTAAATAAAATTTCAAAAAAATTGAAATATTATTTATATTTTAATAATGGTCCAACTTTTATAATTTATTTAATTGAATATAATTGAATATTTTTTTACTTTAATATAATGAGCAAAAATAGTAAGTTTTCAAATTAAGGCTATGTTTATTTGCGGAAAATATTTTTATTTTTAGAAAATATTTTTGTTTGTGGAAAATATTTTCTTCTCAAGAAAATATTATGTTTCAAAAAAATATTTTTTTAAAAAATATTCTTTCAAAAAAATATTTTTCTATATTTGGTTGTAATACTAAAAAAATAAATTAAGAAAGAAGACATTGAAAATAAAAGGAAAGATAAATAAATAAATAAATAAAAAAGATATTGAAAAATATATTAACAAATATTTTTTCTTATTTTGAAATAATTTTCTTTGATTGATATATTGTTTTTCTTTGACATATTTTCCGTAGATAATTTAAATATTTAAAAATAAAAAAAATATTTTTTAAAAGAATATTTTTCATAAATAAATGGAGAATAAAAATAAAAATAATATATGAAGAAGACATTTAAATGAATTTATTATTTAAGATAAGGTAATATTTTAATTTATAAAATTGATAAAAAAATTCAAATAATTAATTATAAAAATAACTTAAACATCAAAAGTTTTTCACTGCCACGAGACTCACTTCCAGGAGATTCTGATATAATTTTAAGAATAGTGGATATATTACGTAATACTACTTATTTAGAAAAAAAGCTTGATGGAAAAAAAAAAAAAAAAGCCAACTCATAAAGGACCAGAATGAGGAATAGTGTTCTAATTTCACCACCTAACCTTTTTGAATTTCCACACTTTTCTCTCATTTGTTTTTCCTCTAACAAAGAAGCTCGCAATCCGATAAAATTTTGCTCAATATTGTAAGTTTCGTTTGTTTGATTTATTGTATTTATTTGTCAATCTCCGACGCTAAAAATTACTTTAAGATTCTTTTTCAATTCAAAGATTGTACCATCGCTTAATTAAAACCAGCTATGAATTTTGTTTGATACTGATGCGTTAAAGAAATTTTTATCGCAGGTAAAGTATTTGATTTTTCATTATTTTGTAATTTTACTGGTTTGATCGATGTTATGTACACAAAACCATTGTTGGATTGTCTTCTCATGGTTGGATCGAATTCAAATTAATTGCTCATATGCAATTCTTTCTTATTTGAAAATGATTGAGTTTATAATCTGTGATATGTAATGGTGAGCAGTGAAAATATGACGTTTTGACCTATAAAATCATTGAATTGTAGTGTTCTAATACTGGTTTTGTAATGAAGGTGCTTTTAGTTGATGAAATAGAAGGGGATCTGAAGAAGCACTAGTGATTATTATTATGGCTTGTAGAGGGTGCTTTGAGTGCTTACTGAAGCTCCTCAACTTGTTGCTGACCCTTGTGGGTCTAGCTATGGTTGGTTATGGGATCTATTTGTTTGTTGAGTATACAAGAGCTGCTGGGGATGCAATGTTAGCACCTGTTGGTGATAATACAGGATTGAAACAGCTTGGCCGTCCAATGCTCATGGCTGTTTCCCTTTCAGAAAGTCTCATTGATAAGCTGCCAAAGGCCTGGTATGTTTCCTTTATTCTTCTTCATGGCAATTTTCAGTTTATGCTATTTCAATTGTGCTTATTTTGTTATTCGAACTTAGTTACTGATTTAGAAATGTAAGGTGTGTATGCTTTGATTGTCTCTGTAGCAGGTAGAGCAATTAGCTTGCAGGCATCCAGAAGAGAATGCTCTGGTAGAGTGGGGGGAGATGGCTCCAAGAGCCATTGGGTAAAATGGGAGGTGGATGCTCCTCCTTTATGGGTAGTTGGGGTTTAAGAATTTTTCTTTTTCTCTAAAATTTTGCTAGGGATTTTGTGGTTGATGAGAAACTTCTGAATGTTGGTTTCTTCAGCCTTTGCTGTAGAGAAAACATGTTGAGTTCAATGTCTGCTTGTATGAAATATGAATACTCTATGCATAGACATGGAGACATATTAGAAGTAGCTTGGTGATCTCTTTGTTCATTTTTGTTTTGGGTTGGTTTGGGAATTTCTGTGCATTTCCTTGATATTTTTTTTTAATTCATTATTTAGTTCTTGAAGAATTGCGAAAGCTTTTTTAAAGGAATGCTCCTCAAAGTGGTACTTGATTTTGTAATGAATGACAAGCGGGTGGAGACCGTGGAGTATTATATGTTATGTTAAGGAATGTTCACGATTTGCAAATAGATGTGGTGTTACACTTGATGAAAACCTTTGTGATTCAGAGTAAATTTTGGGGATGAGGATAAGATTATATTTTCTTGAAGAAGAAAGTAAATTTCACAGATGATCTATGGAAAAAGGTGTCTTTGAAAGTATCATCTTTTTCTTAGTAAGCCATGTTAGAAGGGACTTTGACTGTTGATAATCTGATGAACAGAGGAAAATGTCCAGTAAATAAATGCTTTCCCTGTGAAGTGCTGGAGTTGGTTAATACTCACTTCCACAATGTGATTGGCTATGTACTCTTTGGTATTTTTAGTGCTTAGTATAACATAAAGTGGCTTTACGTAAGAATTTCAAAATGTAGGCATGGATGGTTCTCATTCTGGTTTTTAAGTTTGGAGAAGTTTTAACTGGAGCTCCTTTGGCTATTTGGCAGATAAGCTAAAAGAAGTTGAGTTCTTTTGAAGATGTAAAAAATACTGATTGGAAGTGTGGAGACTGGCAGTTGCATATCATTTTAGTGTTTAGGACAATAACTTCTTTTCTTTCTTTTCAGTTTTTCTTGGTCTCTTAGCTGTTTCATACGTCATGAATGGCACTAGTAGCACCGGGCAAGAAGTTTGATAGTTGATTTTCCTCTTTGCTGGTTGAGGAATCAATGCCATTTGGAATTTCAAAGTTTCATCTGCAGCATCTAAATTTTTATCTGATACGTGGATGATAAAGTCTTGGGAAGGAATTTCCTAATGAACCACATTGTTCAACAAACTGAATCCATTAGATGATAATCTTCTATGCTAATTTAAGCTCAATTTATAAATTGAAACCTTCTTTTTTACCACCATGGACCTTGTTACTAAGTTTGAAATTTTCAAGAGTTTTGTGTAACTACTCACCTTTTTGATTGGAAGCTTCTTTATTTTAAGCTTTTTGGAAACAAAAAGTGGAGCTTTTGACAGGAGAAAAAAGGATCAGAAATTATGGTAACTTGCAGATTTGCACTGACTGGGAATATGTGGTTAAAGAAAAGTTATACTATTTCTGAGCATTAATTAACCTTTTCATAGTTACTGTGGGTTAAACAGTTCTATCTGGTCCATTTCAATGGTTTATGCTTCTGTGGGTTTAGGAGTATCTTTAGTGCATTCAGGCTGATTGGAGGACATTGCTTTATTAATTTGCCTCTGACTTTAGTTTGTTTTGTTTTCCTGTGCACCAGAAAATGCCATGTATGTCATGATTTTTATCCTTCTTTTGTTATTAATATCTTCTTCTTTGTTAAAAAAAAAAAGAAAAAAAAGATGTCTTCTCACATAATTGAACAATTCTTGGTTATCTTTTGTCATTTGAACTTGCTGATTTAAAAATATTGCTCTTTAGGCCCCGAAAGTTGTAATTTTTTCTGTTTTACTTTCTGAATTTGCTATATGGGTAGGGGTGGCCATGGGCTGGTTCAGACCCTGAACCGGTCCCGGTTCAGGGTTGGTTCAAAATTTTTTGAACTGTGAAAGGGTTCAATAGTTCCAAACTGGATTTAACCGGATTTAATATATATATATATATATATATATATATATTATTATTATTATTGGCTTTGATTACTCTAAACCTCAAGAGGATACGTAGGCTATATATATTTTTGGTAAGAAAATTAAGTTTAAGCCCTTTAATTTTTTCTACTTTTTCATTGTTAATTTTAATTCATTTATAATTTAAAATTTATTCACTTCAATTTTTAATTGCATTAGTATTTTTCACTTAATTTAAATCATTTTAAAAATTATTACAATATTTTAAATCATTTAAATATGATTATAAAATAAAAAAATAAAAAAAAACTTTTAGAACCAAAATCCGGTTTGGAACCGGCCTGAACTGTACTATTTCCGGTTCATGCTCGGTTCTAAAAACCTTCAAACCGGAACCGTCTGGTTCCGAAGCATGGTCACCCCTATATATGGGTAGTTGTGCTCTTTTTCAAGCTTTCCAGCAAATTGGCTTAGCTTTTCTGTCTGCTGTATTTTCCTGTTTTTAGTGTATCTTTCACTGATTAAGCTGTTTGGTTATTGTGCTTTCTACATTCCCTGTATGGTTTCAAGTTTCGGTATTCATGATTGCAGTGCATTCTTGCCTACTATATATATATATGTTTTTTTTTTTTTGCCAACTTCCTAAAATTTCTGCATCTTCATAGTTTCTTTGACTGCAAGAGCCAACTGAGAATTGATTTTTCATTCTTAGATTTTTTGCATTTTCAATACAAATGACAAGATTCCTAAGTTTCAGCAACTTTCTTTTGTGTCTTTGATATCTTGTAATCATTTCTCAAATGTCTTAAAATTATCTTCATATCAATGGATTATGGTGCTGCCTATTTTTTCTGCCATAAAGATAAACATCTCAGTTGTATGAGTAAGGATGGCCAAATAGAATATTTTAGCAGTTGTTAGAACAATTACTAAATTATAGAAGCACTGCAGCTACCACATAAAAATGTGCATCATTTACTTATTAAAAATTGAACTATTGCCAGTATTTATTTTTCATTGAAAATTTGATCTCATGGTGGTAGCTGGAATCAGTTCATAGTTAATCCTTGGAAAATAATTAGTTTAAGCTGTCCTTGTTTAATGCTTTTCTAAGATCTTGATTCCTTTTCTTTGGCATAACAACAGTACCTAAATCATTACTAATCATATTCAAAATCACCAAAATTTTGAGCTTATTTAGGGAGTTGCATCAACATTGTCTTCATGCTGCCTTTATCTATTTGACTATCTTTGGATTTTTTCATTATTCTGCTTGCCTAGAGATGGGTTATGATGCCTAGTTTTCTGCAGGAAAAGATTTTCAGGCCTTGATTTGGGGTTTTTGAACATTTTATTGTAGTGTTTAACTTAATTGGCAGAAATATGAATTAGGCTTTGTGGTGATTTTAATAGTTAAAAGGATTTTATTTTATTTTTAATTCTTCTATTCTGAAATCCAATGCTTGCAACTTATAGTGGGAACTTATTTTGAGGACGGAGGGATTACAAATAAATAGGGCAAATGAAGTTTGTGCTTTAAATTATTTACAAAAACTTAGGTCATGTTTAGTTTTGAAAAACAAGGTTTGTTTTTCAGAAAATTTTTCCAAGAAAATTAGAAAATAGAATTTATTGTTTAGTTGTGATTTTTTCTAATTTAGAAAATTTGATAACTATTTTCTACATTTTCCAAATTATAAAAGACTTTAGAAAACTAATAAAAAGATGTTTTCCAATTAATATTTAACATTACCGCAATCTTCTGAATCACCATAACGTCTGCTACCACCACCATCATCATAACCTCTGTCGCTGCCACCACCACCATCATCACAGCCTCCTGACATAATGGCTGCACCACTACTGCTACTACCACCATAACCTCCACTATTTCCAATACCATAGCTTTTGCTATCATCACCACTAGCACTACCACCACCACAACCTTTGCCGCCTCCATTACCACCACTACAATCTCTTGACATAGTAGCTGTAGCACCGTGACCACGACCACTACCACAACCTCCACTATCACTACCACTGCTATAACCTTTGGTACCTCCACCACCACCACCATAACCTCCACTATCTTGACCACCACCATAACCTACGCTACCTCCACCACCATCACCACAATCTCTACTACTTCCACCACCATCACCACAATCTCCGCTAATTCCACCGCCACAACAGTCTCATGACTTCAAATTGAAATTAATTCAATCTACATGACTCAAAATTTTTTATAAAAAAATAACTTTAATATTAAATAATATCATATGAATTACAATAATATAATAATTAATATATTAAATAGAATATTATTCTAATACATTTCATTAGAAAAATAAAAATTACGAGAATACGAAAAATTGCAAAATGAAAAGTAATAAACAAATTGATTTTATGTTTTTCCATTTTCTATTTTGGAAAATGGAAAACTGGAAAATAGAGGAAAGGAAAGAAAAATGAAAAAGGAAAACAAAAAATATTTTTCAAAACTAAACAGTCCCTTACATTCAGGGAATGTGCTTGTGGGTGTAATCATTTTGACAATGTTTCAATGCATTGTGTTGAGCATCTGCAATGTGTTATTAACATTTTTAATTCATATTTAAGATTTTTTTGTGTCAGATTTAACTTAATCTATTATTGCTAGCTTGATTATTTTCAGACATGTGATTTTTAAAGTATTAATGACAAAGTTAGATGTTAATAGTGTCTAGACATTATATGTTAGGGTCTGAATCAAATGACATTACTTTATTAGAATTTATTACTAAAGGCCAGGAATTCATGTCTTAAATTTTCCTGCTGTTGCTAAATAGTTTTGTTTTTATTAGATAAATATGGTCAAAATTTCATTCCTTATTGGTGAATCTGAAAGCTTTTTTTTTCTTCTTCTTCTTGTTTTTTTTTGTTTAAAATTTTTAAATGCTTGGATCTGAGGTGTTGGATGATGGAAAAGTTGTTTATATAGAAGCTTTTATGGTGCAAATGTGCTCCCTCAATTAGAAATGTTAAATTAGTTTTGTTATTAATGAAATGAATCAGTAAAATCTCATGTTGCTACTACATATTACATTATAGAAGCCTTTAAATTTACCAAGGGACCTATAATAACTCTTAGTTAAATCTAATTTCATACTTAGTTTATGGATTGTCCTTGAACTACCAAATTATGATTTTGCATCATTTTCTTGTGCAGGTTCATCTACTTATTTATTGCTGTAGGAGTGATTCTCTTTGTCATTTCTTGTTTTGGTTGCATTGGATCTGTAACACGAAATGGATGCTGCTTGACTTGTGTATCCTAATCTACATTAATATAGAGCATATGATATTGAATTAATAGTATCTACACTGTGCGCCATAATGTCCTGTTAACTGTGCATTGAGAGATTTTCTAAACATTTAATTTTCTCTCAGTTCCTTAGAGAAATTCTCATGTCACAAATGTGCAATGTCAAAAACTCGAAGCACTAAAGTTTGCACATTTTTCTTCCCTCTTTCAAAATATAATAATCTCTCTGTTCCATATTATAACTCCTAAGCTTGTTGAAAGAACAAACTTAAGGGAACGTTTGGTGGATTTTAGATCCATATGTTTATTTTTTTTATTCCATAGTGGCTGCTTTCCTTAAGCCAATATAGTTTTCAGTGCTGGTTCTCTTGTTGATATTGGTAGAACTGGGATGTGCGGCCTTCATTTTCTTTGACAAAAAGTGGAAACAGGTGAGTTGTCTTTTCTATGCTCCTAATTTATTTTCTTTATTTTTGTAAATTTTATTTTGGGAACTAATTATTTAAGTCTAATATGTTATCTTTGGTCATGTAAATTGTGCTCTAATTTTGTTATGCAGGAGATTCCAACTGACAAAACTGGAGATTTTGACATGATATACAATTTTCTTGAAGAGAACTGGAAGATTGTGAGATGGGTTGCACTTGGAGTTGTTATTTTGGAGGTAAGTACAAACTGTTTCATTTGTGAGGTTTTGATAGTTCCAAAGACACATGGGCTTAAACTGATGATAGATCTAAATGACAATTGCAAATCTTGTAAGTAAGAATCCTTTGCAAAACCTAAAAGGAAGAAAATGAGTAAAAAGAAAAGATAATCTATAACAATCATGTTCCCTTTATTATTACACATTAGCATCAATCTGAACTCATGTTTGCTTCTCTGCAGCTATGATGAGCTTCATTTTTGTAATTGTAAATTGGCAAGCGTTTTGGATTTTCTGCACACCACAATTTAATAAATACTTGAAAAAGTCTTCAACATTCCAGTCTTCTTTTATTTTTGCTGATATATATATATATATATATATATATATATATTCTGGTGTGAAAGGAAATATAAGCATGTGTATGGGATTTGTGATTTAATAAAATGTCAAGAGACTCTAACAGGATCATAGTTATTAGCAATCTAGTTGAATGAGCTGGGGGTGTCTCTAATTGCGTTGTACATTTCATGCTGACTAATTGAGACATTTTGTGATCAAATTGAAAAGAACTAGTTTTATTTTGTACAACCACCAAAACCTGGGGAAACATTTACATGAACATTCCTGAATCTGGATATTTCATGACTGTTAGCACATTGGGGAAACTGCAAAAGAACAATACAATAAACAAGCTGTATGACAATCTGTAAAGAAGGCCTCTCGCTTTGGAAAATAATCCTGGTATCCTTGGAGCCAAATACAATAGACTGTCGGTGTAAATGCTATACTTCTGATTTTACTCATCAAACTTACAAGATGCTTTTCTGTTGTGCCAACTGGTATTAATTTCACTGGCCTTTTTTAAAGCATATAAATTTTTCAGGCAGTTTTTGCTCTGCCTATAGAGTTTGTTCATGTGAGCCATTGCAGAAGGGACTGGTCTATTGTGAATCTGTGACTTTGACCTCCCCCCCCTCTCTCTCGTGCACAAGTTTTAAAAGTTTGATCAAAGGTTTCTTTGTTCTTGTGCTCTCAAACAGCTTATTTATAATAAAACATCCAATTGCAGGCTCTACTTTTCGTGTTAGCCCTTATAGTAAGGGCAGCAAACAAACCAGCAGATTATGATAGTGATGATGAGCTCATTGCACCAAGACAACAGATCCGGCAGCCCTTGCTCAACAGACCACCAGGTCCAGCAACAGGTGTACCTGTTACTGGTACCCTTGATCAGCGTCCTAGCAGAAATGATGCTTGGAGTGCACGAATGAGGGAAAAGGTATGATATATTTTATGCTTTATTTATTATCATTATTATTTTTAAACATAGAGCATTTATGTTGCTAATTGTGCATATTTCTGGGGGTCAGTGCCGAATGCATAAGGTTTGGCATGATGACAAGAAAATTGTATGTGATAAGAATGTTTTCATGTCCAGTTTTGTGAGATTTATTAGTGTTATAATATGATGATTCACAAACTATTCGTGAATGGTTTCCTTGAAATTATTGGAAATCCCTAGTAAACTTGAAGGATGAAGTTTTCTTTTTTAGTCATATGAAGTTCACTTTGTGATGTGACTTACTTTTATTGTGATCTGTATTTGCTAACTTTTGGTTCTGTTTGCCACTTAATATTCAGAGTTATCCAAGCATTATTTTTAATTCATTTTGTTCTTTGTATTTACAACGTTTACACTTGGCATGCATTTAAATTTGCTTTCACAACCACTAACAGCACAGCCCTTGCTTTAGTTCTTAAATGAATGCAAAACATAGAATAATAAAATTTGTCTTGCATGCTCAAAATCTTGAATGTCCACGGGAGAGAATCATGAGAGTGTTCGCTCAAGCTATAATATATTGTGGATAATCAGCATCCTTGATTGCTCACTTGCAGTTCCATTGGTATCCATGGTCTTTGGCTCTGCACCAGTGACATGCAAACATTTCTACATTATTATTATTGTTATTTTTTTTATCTTCAATGCTTGCAGACAATTTAATGGGCATCTTTATAGTTCTAGTTTCTAATTACACGACTGTCCATTTAATTTTTACTGCTTCAAATGCAGTATGGCCTTGATACTTCTGAATTCTCCTACAACCCATCAGAGTCGCACCGGTTCCAACAAGTACCCGTGCAGCCTGCGGAAGAAAGGAGCCGATGCACCATCATGTGACAAGTGTGTGGGTCATGGTTTCTATGGACAGATTTCTTGGACAAGGGTGTGAGAGTTTTGTTGTTTGAGTGTGTACAATAGACATTGTTTAGGAGTTTAAAGTTCCCACCTTTCCTTTGTTATTGACTTGCGGTTTATTATCAAAAGTTTTCTGCATTATACACTACCCCGGTTCTCTCTGTGTCCCTGTTTTGTGGTTGGCTTTTGAGCAGGGCATAATCACATGCTTTCCGTATATGGAGAAGAGGAAATTCAGTTTGTCTTTACCTGCCTACTAACAAAACTTGAAAAAAAAAAAATTATAAAATTAGTGTCTGAACCTTTTTTATTTTTTATTTTTTATTTTTTATTTTTTATGTTGGTGTTTCACCTTTTTTTTAAATACATATTTAAGTGTTTGAATATTAAATAATGAGTATATGTCAATATACTTGATGATTTACGACATGATACGTTTAAATGGTACTACATGAAATTAAAGGATTGAAGTTTAATATAAATAAAGTTAGATCATAAATGGACCAACTCATTTAAAACATGAACAACATTAGGTTGAAAAGGGTTGGATTTGCCTAACCCGGGAATGATAGATGTGGAATTGATTGCATGCAACACAATTGGATCAAGCAAAAGAATGTGAGATCTACCTGTATGGGATAAAAGTACAATGTTAATATGCATCAAGAATGACATTAGGGTACATCTATACTAAAAATTTCCCACTTGCACTAGTATCATTCACTAAAATATCTAAAACACATCTTCTTAAGTTGATAATTTAATTGTAGTTAGGTGAGTGCCTTAGCGAGTGGGTCAATCATATTATTTATTGAAACTACCTTCTGCATGAGTACATCTCCCTTCCCAATAAGCTCTTAATAATGTGATAATGCATTTTTATTTGTTTGGATTTCTAGTAAGACATCAGTTCCTTTGTTGGATCCATTATTATCATAGAAGAGATGGACTACTGACCTAACCAAAAGAACTACTCCTAGTTTAATGACAAGCTTCTTTAGCATCATTTAATGTAGCTATATACTTGACCTATAGTGGAGTTAGCAGTGATAATCTATTTAGAACTCTTTCAACTCATTAGACTTACATTATAGGTGAATACAAATTTAGAGATAGACTTTTTATCATCTAGATTTAATTGAAAGTTAGAATTTGTGAAACCTACAAGCTTTAAGTCACATTCTCTATAAGTTAAAACTAAATCCTTAGTCCTTTTTAAGTACTTAAGGATAGACTTAACCATCACCTAATTCTCCAAGATTGGGTTGGATTGAAACTTGCTAGTCACACTAACAACATATGCAATATCTGACCTTGTATACAACATAGCATTCATTAGGCTTTCTATAGTTGAGGCATAAGGAACCATAACCATTTTTAATTCCTTGAGTATCTTAAGTGACATACCTTTGGATAGGTGCATATTATGCCTAAATGGTAATAATCATCTCTTAGAATCAAGCATATTAAATCTCTTCAACACCTTTTTCAATTAAAGGCTTTAGGATAAACCTACATTCTCTTTAATTTATCTCTATAGATTTGAATCCATAAAACATAGGTAGCTTATATTAAGTCTTTTATTAAGAAGGTTTTAGATACCCATACTTTCACAGAGGTAACCATCTCGACATCATTACCAATTAATAATATGTTATCCATATACATGACTAGGAAAGTAAGTTGACTCCAATTAACCTTTTTATAAGCATTTGGTTCATCCTTATTCTTAATGAAACCGTAAGTAAAGATAACCTTATTGATATAATGATTCTAACTCCTTGAAGTTAGTTTTAGATCATTGATCGATCTATTAAGCTTGCATGCTTTTCAGCTATCCTTAGATTTAAAATTCTTGGGTTGTTCCATGAATATGTCTTCCTCAACATAACCATTAAGGAAGGTGGTCTTGACATCCATATGTCAAACCTCATAATCATAGTGTGCAACTATATTAAGAAGAATTTAAATGGATTTAAGCATGGCTACAGGAAAAAAGGTGTCCTCGTAGTTGACCCCTTGCCTTTGGTGAAACCTTTCCATTAAAAGCCTAGCTTTATAGGTCTTAACCTTTCCATTTGCACCAATCTTTCTCTTGAAGATCCATTTACACCTTATAGTTATAATACCTTTAGATGGATCAACAATTTTCCATACTTGATTTGCACACATGGAATCCATTTCGGCTTTCATTGTATAAAGCCATCTTAAAGAATCTTTATCTATGATCACATGTAGTAGGATCATCAATATGATTGCTCTTGCATATTATGGAGAAAGCCGTATCTCTCCAAAGGATAGGATACTTTACTAATCCTTTTAAGAGTTGGTATGGTGACATCTTCGATTGGTATAATCTCTTATGGTTGATTAATATCCATTTGATAAATTTATTGGGCTTTCTTATATGACTCCTCATGTACCATTATTTTCTTTCCTTTTTCACCTTCCTTAAGAAATGTTTTCTCAAGGAATATGACATCTTTGCTTACAATAATAATGTTTTCAGTAGGAAGACAATAGCAATATCCTAAACTGTGCTTAGGATATCCAACAAACCTTCATTTAATTAATTTCATGTCTAAATTGTCTAAGTTTACTTTTTGATAAAAGCTGGACATCCCTAAATTTTAACATGTTTAAGACTTGTGCTCTACCATTCCATATCTCATATGGTGTAGTAGAAACAAACTCAGTTGGAATATGATTAAGGATATAGGAGGCCGTTTGGAGTGCATAACAACAAAATGATATAAGAAGAATGGTGTAGCTCATTATTGAATGTACCATATCTAATAAAGTATGATTCCACCTCTTTGATATACCATTTAATTGTGGTGTTCTAGGCAATGTTAGTTGTGATGAGGAACTTAATAGGCTCGGTACTTAAGTGTTCACCTCCTCTATCAGATTGAAGGGTTTTAATATTTTTCTTGGTTTGGTTCTCTACTTGGGCTTTTGAACTCCATGAATTTTTCAAATGATTTACTCTTATTCTTTATAAGAAACAAGTGCTCAAACCTTGATAGGTCATTTATAAAAATTATAAAGCAGTAAAAATCACATCTAGCCATGTCACTAAATGGTCCACATACATCATTATGCATGATTTTTGATAAACCTTTAGCCCTTTATATTTTTCCAATAAATTATTATCTAGTCATCTTGCCTTTGAGACAAGCACAAGTCGAATTGGATACGGATTCAAGATTGCTCAAGATTTTCATTTTTTCTAACTTCGTGATCCTATCTTCCATAATATAACCTAATATTATATGCCATAAATATTTGGAATTCAAGGCATTCTCAATTAGCATTGCATTTCCAATATATATTTAAGGCTCATTATGATTGGATATATTTTCAACGTAATATAAACCATGTACTAAGTAATCAATGCCTACTTTTAAGGTCATTTTTCAAAACCTTGAGGACCGATGATGAAAATATGAAAATGTCTCACCATCTAGTAAATTAATGGACAAAAATAATTTTTAAGCCATTTGACGCTTAACCAAACCATTAAAACCTTATCCGAGTACTAGTTAAACCTTATTGAGACCAAAATAAGCCTTTAAACGAACCTTAATCATACCCTGATGGTATTGATTAAGAGATTTAAGATGTTTAATGAGAGATAATTTCTTATGATCATGTCTTCTAAGTCAATAAGTATAATCCTAAATAAGGGTTGTTTCATGTATGTTTTCTACATTTTTCAATTTAGTTTTTGTCCCTTGAGCTTAGAATTAAACTTAAGAAGCCTTATGGACAAAAGTAAAAATTTAGTCAATAGGTCTTTCTAAAGGTCAAATCGAGCTCTCAAAGTCAAATGACTTTTAAAATTCTAGTGTGTATATAGGAATCATTTGGCAAACAATTAAATTTTAGTCTCAAGCGGTAGAATCGGGTCCTACAAAGCTTTTTACCTCATCATGCATATCTATAAGGGGACACTTGGTAAAAGGAGTGCATATAAAGTTTAGAACATTCCATTTTTGGAATATATTAGGACTAGTGTCAAATAATTAATGGAAAAGGATATTCCATTTACAATAAAATTTAAACTTAACTAACTAATTACATTTTTGTCATTCCTATGGTTTGCCTAAAAATAGAAGGTCCTATGAGGCATATAAGGGAGGAGACTAATGATCAACCATTAAAAAAAATCCAAAAACAAAAATCAGAAGTAGAAAATCAATAAAAAGAGTGAAATTAGAGAGAAATTATGCCCAACTTTAGTGTCTATTAAAGAAACTCTAATTTTATCCCATTTCTTTTTCAATTTCTAATCCAAAAACCAAAATTACACTTCTGGAAACTTGATTCATCTCTAGCAAACTAATTTTTATCAATCATACCTAAAGTCATGCTAAAAGTTAACCAAAACCCCTTTTGCCCTTCAACTTTCACAATAGATTCTTTTCATTCTTATTTACTTTCATATATTTTTTAGGGTTTAGGTTTTGTTCTTTTATTTTTTTTATCAAAAAGCTTAAAAATCATGTTATTTAAAGATGGATGGTCAAAATTGGCTAATGAATAGCCAGTTGACCATCCATCACCTAATTCCAACTATTAGTTGCTCTTAGATCGGCTGTTTTTGCTTTAACTTTAGTTATTCAAGCTTCGAAACTATCCATCTGTTCCTTTTGTCCCTAAATGATTCCTATGATGGTTTATGGGCTCCTAAGTGTATAAAGTCGATCAAAAAACTTAAAAACACTTTTGAAAAGTCATAAGATGATGTGAATAAGGATATTTCTTTTTTATTTCTCAATTTTAAATTGTCTTTCTTTTGTATTTCAAGTCTGTTTTAACTTTTATTTACTTATTCATTCATTTTGGTTTTTGATTCTTGCCTTGGGTTGCTAACCATAATCATGGCTCTTGATGATTTCTTGGTGATGTTAATAGTTATTATTTTATAATATGTTTCTTTGGTTTAGTTTTGGTTTTATTGTTTGATTTGTGGTTATATGTATATGTTTATATGAAGTTCACTTTTCTTTGAAGATCTTATAGCTTAGTTAATTAATTTAGCATATGAAGTGATACTTTATGTTCTTACTGATTATGATGCTATATGCAAATCATTATGATCCTTAAAGTGTATTGTGTTCATTGTGTGTCTTGTAAATTCTTTGATACTTTAAGTGTTGTTTCTTTTAGCATTGGGAGTTTATTTGAGTCTTATTATAAATTCTTATCTCCGTCTCTAATCACATCTTAAGCCTTCTTCCTTATTGATTATACTAACCAATATCTTATTTTTGCTTGATTAATTATTAAAGATCATCTTTCTTTCTTAGCTTTTGTATTATTGCATTTCCTTGCATCTCATGTGCTTGTTTGCATATCGTTACCATGTGTATGCTCTATTTTTAGATCTTATAAATTCATTATACATGCACCCCAGCTTGCATCACTATCATTCTTGCATGCACCCTGGAATTTACATTCATTTGTGTGCACCCTGACTTGCATCATGCATAATTTTTGCATGCACATCAAATTTATTTAATGCTTGTGTGTATTATGCATTTGCATTAGCATCACTTATTATAATTTTCTTATGTTCATTGATACCAATCTTAAAACTCTCAATTTTTAAAGCTACTAACTTATATTATCATCCATTACCTCTTGCTAACTATATTAACATTTTGCTTACATTTTGTGTTTGTGACTCTTATATTTCACCTTCAATCTTCACATTTTTTTTTATTACTATTGTTTTCCATTGATGTTATTTATCTTGATTGTTGATTATGTTGCTTATTCTTGAATTATATACCATAAATATACCAAAAATAAATTAAAAGTATATCATTGTTTTTTATGTTCATATCCATGGTTCATCGGTGTATTTCTTATATACAAATAACGTCCTTCTTAATATGATTATAGTTGATTATTTCTTATACTTTAATTTGCTAGAATAATATCTTTTGCCTAATGTATCTTCTCATTATATGATAATAATGTAATAATTTTTATGTTTACTATTTGATTATTATTGCTACTTCATCTTTCCTGGTTTATAATTTCAATTCCCTGTCGCAATTTTCCAAATTTTATTTTTATTTTGTAAATTTCAATTTTATGAATGCTTCATTTCTTAGTTCTTATTTCATTTTCATATTTTGTTACTTTGTGAGCATTCAAATTATTTTATGAGTACTATTATTATAATTTAAGACTACTTTTATGGACATTACCTTTATTTCTCATCCTATTTTATATTCTTTATATTTTTTTCCTTCATTTTTATTGTATATTCAATTTTATATTAAAGAACATTTTTATTTATCTTTTTTATTCCTCATTTTTACATTTTTATGTTGTTGACCTTAGCAAGTTAGCAATCTTGATTTTGATATTAAAAAACTTAATTTTGAGCAACTAATGTGTTTACTTTAAGTATGTACACATTGGGAACAATTTAGAAGTCAAAATAATAATGAAATATTGAAGAAAAATGATTCTAAAAAGTCATTACAAGTACTATCTTAACCAGACTCATCACGGGGACTAAATTGTACAAAAAGTTACAATTTCTATCATAGTCTTGATTGGGACCAAAGTAGTCTCGGGCAGAAGCAAAAATTGGCAAAATGTACCCATCTCAATTGAATGTCCCGATTGGGACATTACTCGGGACAGGGTAGTCCTGATCTGGATATGGTTATCCTGATCGGGGTTAGGGTAGTTTTTCAAATATAACAGCTCGTAACAATTATTTGATGCTAGTCCTAACTGGGACTGATGATATCCTAATTGAGACCTGACAAAATGTAGTTCAAAATTCCTAATTTTCATTTAAATGGACTTGGATAATGTTGGGAATGAAATTATTACTTTTAATAACTATAATTGGATTGCTCAAGTATAAATAAGACCTTTAAAGATTATATTGAGGTTAAGAAGCTTGCTCATTCATTTTATACATTCAAGTATTCAATTAAACTCTTTAAACTCTTCCAAAATTCATTTTTATTATTATAAACTCTTATGAGAGTTGGTGAGTGATTAGAATAAATATTCTTGTTCTTCTATTTTTTGGGATTAGAAAATGGGAAGTGAGATTCTATTATAAAGGAATTGGTTTAAGTGTTTAGCCATCAAAACACTTAAGATTTTGGTTTTAGCGTATCCTTGAAAACACTTGTAATTCAGTTTTTGAGTGAGCCTAGAAAATTCAAGTTGTAAGGTTGTAAGAGTGAGCCATAAAACTCTTATGTAATCTCAATCTTATGAATAAGATTGTGGGTGATTGAAAATCCTAACTTGGGGATAAGTTAGGTGGAGCCATAGCATTGTTGTTGAATTCGAACTCCATAAATCTTTGTGTTCTTCATTCTTCCTTCTCAACACTTCTTTTAATTCTTGTTCAAATAATTTAATTTCTCAATTTTGCTCAATACTCCTATTTACCCCCCTCTAGGGCTCTTTCAATTGGTATCAAAGCTTAAATTATAGGTACTTTATTGCTAGAATATAAGATGGAGAGTGAATCTCAAAACATTTCTTCACTTAGACCATTCTTTAATGGTAGTGGCTATCCTCATTGGAAGTTTAAAATGGAGTTGTACCTCGATTATGATTCTATTAAACTTTGGGATATTGTCCTAAGAGGTTGGGAACCACCTACAACTATCATTAATGGTGTGATAACTACTCTTTCAATAAACCAATGGAGCATTGATCAAAAGGAAGAAAATCATAAAAATAAAAAGGCTATAATTACTTTAGTCTCCTCCATGACAAGAGAAGAAAGAGGTAAGCTTTAACATTGTATGTCAGCCAAGGAAATGTGAGAGATGTTGAAAAATCACTATGAGGGAAACATACAAGTGAGAAGTAAGAAAGTTCAACTTCACATCTATGAATATTAACTCTTCAAGATGAAGCCTTAAAAGTCAATCACAGAGATGACTAACTGACTCAATGCTCTTCTTATAACCCTCAAGAAACTTAGTAAACATTTCACCAAAGAATAGGTAAACAACAAAATTCTAGGAATCCTACCTAAGAAGGATCAGAAATCTCGAGTTACTTTAATTGAGGAAGTATAAAACTTCTTCACTCTATCAACTTATGTGCTCATTGGTAAGCTTTTAACATATGAGCTCACCATTAAGTAAATAGGTAAAGAGTAAGAAGAGAAAGAAGAAAAGAAAAAGAGTATAGCTCTAAAATCTCTTCAAGAAGATAATGAAGAGGAAAGCATCAAAGATTCTAATGATGAAGATGGTGACATTACCATGCTCACTAGGAATTTCAAGAAGTTTTTAAGAAAGAAAAATTTCTTAAAAACAAGGGATTTCAATAAGAAGTATGAGGGAGAAAGTAAAAAGAAAATTAAGGAGGTTACTTACTATGAATGCAAGAAACTAGAAAATATTAGAAGTGAGTGCCCTAAACTCAAATTTAAGAACAAGGGAGCAAAAGATAAGAAGAAGGTCTTTAAAGCTACTTGGGATGATTCCTCCGAATCCGAAGAGGAAGATGAACAATAAGGAGTGGCCAATCTTTGCTTCATAGCTCTTGAAAACAAAAATGAGGTACCATCCACTTCTATTCTTCCTTTGATGATTGTGATGATTATTGTGATGATGATGAGAGCTCTATTATAAGCAAATTATTAGTTAAATGAAAAAGTTTATTATCTAAGAAGAAACAATATAAGCATGAGTTAGCTAGCTTAACCAAAGAATTTGAAAGTTTAAACAAATGATTTTACTAAACTTGTTACATCAAATGAAAAACTTATTAGTAATGCTAAATCTTCAAATTCATTGGAAGATCAACTTAAAAAGCAAATGATGAAAATCATAAGCTTTCTAAGGAGGTCTTAGAATTAAATAATTTCATAGCAAAATTCAAGAGAGGAAAAAAAAATTTAGATAGTCTTTTTGACTCTCAAAAATTCATGGAGATACCCATGGAATTGGATATAAATATGGAATGCCTTCATCATTATCATCACACATTAATTTTATTAAAGCCTCACATGACTTCACTCTTACTTTGAAACTAAATAAAATTCAAGCCTTCAAATTTAAAAGATATCACGTGTTAAACAACAAGGGAAAGTCTATTAAGACTCATCCTTTATTAACACAAAGAGGTAATGCTCAAAATAGAGCACCTCAACCCAAGCATGCTTATATGTACACTAGACACAATCACGTTAGGCATGCTACACAACATAATGCATGTAAACATGTTGGACATTCTTATCAAAATACATATTGTCATTGCCAATGTATGTCTCATACTATTACTCAACAGAATGGGAGACACACACCACCATAACACATAAAGCATATTTCACACACTAGGAAAGCATATCATCCTAGGAGAAATAAATTTGAAAATTTCGTATGCTCATATTGAATGATTAAAGGACATACTAACAATATATGTTTCTATAGAAGACTATTTATGAATTTACTTCCTTCAGATTATTTTAAAACTAACCAACCTAGACTAAGAAAGGTTTGGGTCCGAAAGAACACTTAAATTATTTTATGTAGGTGTGCTTGAAATCCACAAGAACAAAAAGCAAATGGTATCTCAATAGTGGATGTTCAAGGCACATGACGGGAGAGAAGGAGCAATTCAATAAGCTTGATGCTAAGGATGGAGGACATGTTACATTTGGAGACAATGTAAAAGGAAAAATTATTGGCATTAGAGAAATAGGTAATCCTCAATCCTTATCTATACATCATGTGTTGCTTGTTAATGGTCTTAAACATAATTTGCTTAGTATAGGTCAATTATGTGACATGGGAAATAAGGTAACTTTCTATCCTAGAAATTGTTTTGTTAGTAGTCTTAATAAAGATAAAGTAATTTTTAGTAGTGAAAGAGTAGTCAAGTTTATGTTATTGATTTAAATAAAATTGATAACAAAGACATAAAATTCTTAATGACTATTTCCTATGATAGATTTCCCATGATACATGGACATAGCATAGAAGGTTAGGACATGCAAATTTTGAACTTTTGAATGATCTTTGTAAATATAAACTTGTGATTGGTTTACCTAAGCTTGAATTCATAAAGGATAAACCTTATGATGCTTTCCAAAAGGGAAAACAATCCAAGTCTTCATGTAAGCTAAAAAATGTAGTGTCCACCTCTAAGCCACTTGAACTTATACATATGGATTTATTTAGACCAACTAGAGTTACTAGTCTCGGTGGAATGCATTATGCATATGTATTGGTTGATGATTACTTTAGATTTACTTAGGTGTGTTTTCTTACTTATAAGAATGATGCTTTTAAACCTTTTGAAAATTTTGTTAAAAGAGTTAAAAAAAGAAAAAGGTTTTTGTATTTCATCCATTAGAAGTGATCATGGAATCAAATTTGAAAATGAATTTTTCAAAAACTATTGTAATGAAAATGGTATTTCTCATACATTTTCATCTCTTATAACTCCTCAATAAAATAGGGTAGTTGAAAGGAAAAATAGAACTCTTGTGGAAATGGCTATAACAATGCTTCGTGAGTATAATTTACCTTTATACTTTTGGGCGGAAGCCATTAACACATCTTGTTATATTTCAAATCGAGTTTTCAAAAGACCAATTTTAAATAAAACATCTTATGAGCTATGGAATAATAGATAACCCAAAATCTCATATGCAAGAGTATTTGGATGCAAGTGCTTTATATTGAACACTAAGGATAATCTTGGGAAATTTGATTCCAAAGTCGATGAAGGAATTTTCCTAGGCTATTCTATTTCTAGTAAAGCATATAGAGTCTTTAATAAGTGAAGTCTAGTAGTTGAAGAGTCAATGCATGTTGTATTTAATGAATCAAACTCACTTGATCCTATAAAGGATGTTTGTAGTGTCGATGATTTTATAGGTGAAAATGAGATTGTAAATACACAAGAAGAAGTTGCAAGTAAACCTTTGGAACTTGAAAGACTAAACAAGAAAGATGATGAGGAGACATCTTAACCTACCTTGAAGGATGAACTTTCAAAGGATTGGCAATTTAAAAAAGCTCATCCTCAAGACCTCATCATAGGTGATACTACAAAAGGAGTAACTACTAGATCTAAACTTAAGTCTATTGTTAATCTAGCATTCATTTCTCAAATTGAACCAAAAAATGTTGATGATGCTTTGTGTGATGAATTTTGGTTCCTTACTATGCAAGAAGAATTAAATCAATTTGTGAGAAACAAGGTTTACACCTTGGTTCCTAAATTTAAACATCATCCTATTATAGGCACCAAATGGGTATTTAGAAATAAGATGAATGAACAAGGTGTCATAATTAAGAATAAAGTTAGACTAGTAGCTAAAGGTTATAATTAAGAGGAAGGCATTGATTATAATGAAACCTTTGCACCCGTTGCAAGGTTAGAAGCTATTAGAATGTTACTTGCATTTGCATTATTCATGGATTTTAAACTTTATCAAATGGATGTTAAAAGTGCATTTTTAAATGGTTTTATTGAAGAGGAGGTATATGTTGAGCAACCATTAGGTTTTGAAAATTTTGATTCTCCAAATCATGTGTTTAAACTCTCAAAAGCATTATATGGATTGAAATAAGCTCTAAGAGCTTGGTATGAAAGATTGAGTAACTTTTTACTATAGAAGGTTTTTTCTAAAGGAGAAGTTGACACAATTATTTTTATAAAGAAATCCAAAAATGATTTGTTAATTGTGAAAATATATATTGATGATATCATTTTCGGAGCTACTAATGATTAATTGTGTGAGGAATTCTCCAAATTAATGCAAAAAGAATTTAAAATAAGTATAATGGGAGAACTCAAATTCTTTCTTTGATTACAAATTAAGCAATGCAAAGATGGGATTTTCATCAATCAAACAAAATATACAAGAGATATTCTCAAGAAGTTTGGGATGGATGGAACTAAAACAAGCAAAACTCCAATGAGGACCATAACTAAACTAAACAAAGATAAGAATGGGAAACCAGTTGATGAAAAGCGATTTAGAGGTATGATTGGATCCCTTCCTTATTTAACTAGTAGTAAACCCGATATTATGTTTACTACTTGCTTGTGTGTTAGATTTTAATTAAGTCCTAGAGAGTCTCATTTAAATGCTATCAAAATAATTTTCAAATATCTTTATGGTACAATGCATTTTGGATTTTGGTATCTTAGAAGTTCTTCCTTTGACTTGATTAGTTATTTGGATGCAGACTTTACCAGTAGTTTACTAGATATAAAGAGCACTTCAAGAACTTGTCAATTTTTAGAATAATGTTTAGTTTCTTATTTTAGCAAGAAATAAGTTTTAGTTGCCTTGTTCACAATAGAAGTTGAATATATTACAGTAAGACTTTATTATTCACGAGTGTTATGGCAAAAACAATAATTGATGGACTATGGTATAAAACTTGATCACATTCCCATTAAATGTGACAATACAAGTGCTATTAACCTTAGTAAGAATCCCATTCAACACTCTAGAACTGAGCATGTTTACATTAGACATCATTTTTGCATGACCATGTTCAACTTGGTGATATCACACTTGATTTTATTGATACAAATAATCAACTTGCTGATATCTTCATAAAACCTCTCAATGAAGAGAGATTGAACTTCATTATACATGAACTTGGCATGATTAATGGTTATAGTTTGTCTTGATTTTGATAGAACCTTAAGTATATTTGTTTTTTATTTTTGGTATATGATACATGTTTATTTAATTTTTTTATCCCTCTTATTTTGCAAATTAAAAATTAATTTATGAAATTTTCATTAAATTAATTATTTATTTTTTAGCAAAATATATCCATCCTAAAATTATTCTTTTTCATTTTCTCATTTATATCCTTCAAAAGATCATCAATCTTGTCCATTTAAAGCAAATTAATTTTTGTAAAGACCTAATTGTAAAACTATTTGGACCTAATTGAACAAATTCCCAAAACTTTTCTATAAGTGAACTTGGTCCCGCCAGGGACCAAATCATGTCCTAATCGGGAGATGATCTTTGATTTCTATGTTTTTACACAGAACTCATCTGGAATGGATGTCCCGATCAGGGCACCGCTTAGGATATCATGTCCCGATTGGGAGAGGAGCATGTCCCAACTGGGACATGGCTCATGATAGGATAAGGAATTCAAATTTTTTCTACCTTTTTGACTCTCCAATTAAAAACTAGAACAAATTTTTAGGTTCCTATTATATTCAAATTCAAATTCTACACTATTTCCAACCCTAATCTCATGCTTATAAATACCACTCTATTCATAATTGATTTTTCATCTCAAAACAAATCCTTTCTCTCTATATATTTTGATGAAGTTGAGTCTAACTTTAATGTGTGCTTTAATCAAATTGATGATAATATTGCTCATCTTCAATATGATGTTCATCATATCTATGAGCAATAAGGCTACACATGCACCTATCCTTCTCCTCCTTTCCCTCCTTAAGAATAGTTTTTGTATTTTTTGTTTGTTTTATTTTCAGTTTATATTTGGTTTATTTTCAGTATATGAACCTCTAGATGTTAGTTTAAATTTTAAGCTCATAATATCATGTTTATGTTTATGTTTAGTTTATTTCTTGTTTATTCTTAGTATCCTATCTTTGTACTGCATCTTTTTCTTGTTAATGAAATTTTCCAAAAATTAAATTTCTCTAGTATTTTTTCTTTTTGATTTTTGACAAAGGGGGAGAAAATATTTGAGTTTAATATTATGTGTGTGTTTAATCTATTAATCATTATTATGCATTTTTTTTATATATGCAAAATTCCTTTTACGAAGTGTTTTTATCTTTGTTTAGAATTATTTAAGTTTGCATGTATACTTAGTTAATTGCTATTAATCATTATTATGAATTTTTTTTATATATGCAAAATTCCTCTTTGGAATTGTTTTGATCTTTGTTTAGAAATATTTAAGTTTGCATGTATACTTAGTTAATTGCTTTAAAAAGAATTTTCTTTTAAAGATGTATTTGTGTAAGTGACATAACTGATGCGAACTCTACTTATAATAGAGATAGAATGTGTATCCAACTTTTAAATCTAGCATAAGGATCATCAAGAATAGGTTGTGTTGATGGAGCTAAACCCTTTGCTTATTAAATTGAAGCAAGATACTTAGCTATTGAAAGATGAAAAATCACACAATTCTAAGTCTAATCTAACCTAGCAATTGTAATGAAAGGTAGATGTGAAATAATTCAAGTAAACTTGCAAAGTTTCAAAAGAATAAAGTTTAAGGAAAAATCACACTTTCAATATTTCAATCCTTCTAATTTGTTTTTCATTGTATAAGCCCTTATATAGGCATGTATATAACCTAATCGTTGAAGGAAAAATGTTTTATTCCTTATTCCCTAAGATGCCTATATAGGAAAATCCTTAATTAAGGAGATTTCCTTCAAAATATGACAATGCATGACAACTCATCTTTGAAAAGTCAAAATTGACAACTAATGAAAACTCATTACAACTAAGGAAAATGACAACTCATGATAACTAAACACAATGACAATTCATGACCATTAAGCCTTGAAGCATGCCATGTCACATGCCATATAGGATGTTGACCATTGACTTTGACTCTTTGACTTTGACTTTGACTTGGAATATCCTTGAATCTTCTCACATTTTCTAGAATCTTCTTAAATCTTCCTTATTGACTCCAAATAGAAAAAACTCTAAAATTCATCCAATTCAAGCTAATTAATTTTAGAATAGGAAATTAAGCTAATTAGCTTGAATTCTTCATCATTTGACTCCATGCTTGCACTTTTAATCCCTATTAGGGTTCATACTATTCCCTACCTCTTGAAGATGATTTGCCCTCAAATCATATCCATCTTTTAAAGTTGATAAATTCATAAATCGCCCAGGGTCAAAAACAAATTTCTTGATTACAAACTTTATCTTCAAAACATGTGTTGCAACACTTGTTTTATGGATGAAGTTTGACAACATGATAAACTTGTTTAAAAGAACAAAACTAGGCAATTGATGAAGAATTTGGTTAGTGATAAAAAAAACATCCTTGTACATAGGTACAAGTATTGGTTGGCTCCCATCACTCATTTTTGCATAATCATTTATTTTCTTTTCACTCATGCCTTACTTATTTTCTCTCACAAAGTGTTTCCCATTTTCCTCACTTTTCTCACTCAACTCATTTTGAGCACTTAGGTCACTTTTTGCTTTTCCCTCAATTTCATTGGTTTCCTTTCCCAAAGTTTTCCCAATTAAAGATGGAAAATCTTCACTTTGTTGATTAATGCACATGTCTTTAATAATTGTCTTTGGTTGTGTAGTTTTAATTTGACACTCTTCCTCCCTACTCTTCTCCTTAACTTGTTGCTCAACCAATTTGGTAACTTTAACACCTTCATGTTCCTTGGAATCACACACTGTCATTGCCTCCTTATAAGAACCCACTTGCTTTTCATACTCCAAAGCAAGTTCAATTACAACCTTGAAAGAGATAGAAGGTTCTAATTGCATTTAAGCCCATTGATGAATTTTGCAACTTTCCTCCTTTCGAATTCACCTACATCACTTGCAGTTACAAACAACTTAAACTTTTTAACATAATCATCACCATATAATTCATCACCTTGTTTAAGCCTTTGTAATTTAAATTTATCCCTAACTTCAAAAGGAATAAAATGTCTAGTCATTAACCTCTTTATAATCTCCTAATTTTTAATCTCACTATGCTTGTTCATGCTCCATGATGCCATCAAATCTTCCTACCATATAGTAGTATGACCCAAAAATTTATGAGAAGCAAGTTTAAACTTTTAGAAATCACTTAATTCAAGAGAATCAAATATCTTTCCATTTGTTGCACTCATTCCAAGTAAACATAAGGATCATCCCCACCAAAAAAATAAGGCATGTCCATACTAAAAAAAAAAGTCTGAAAAGATATAAAAAAAATCCCCATAAAGCGCTCCCTTACGTGTTTATAATTAAGGATGTGAATGCTCTCATGTCTCACTTAGAAATTTTTTTTTTATTTTTTTCAATTTTTGAAGAATTGAGAAGAAGATACATGAAAAGTAAAAGGATAGTTAACCAAACCTTGAATTTTGGCTCTGATACCAAACTGATACGAACCCTACCTATAACTGAGATAGAACATGCATCCAACTTTAAAATCTAGCTCAAGGATCATTAAAGGTAGGTTATGTTTATAAAGCTAAACCCTTTGCTTATTAGATTGAAGCAAGATACCTAGCTATTAAAAGATGAACAATCACACAATTCTAAGTCTAATCTAACCTAGCAATTGTAATGAAAGGTAAATATGAAACAATTCAAGTAAACTTACAAAATTTTCAAAAGAACAAAGTTTAAGGAAAAACCTCACTTTTAATATTTCAATCCTTATAATTTGTTTTTCATTGTATAAGCCCTTATATAGGCATGTAAATAACCTAATACTTAAAGGAAAAGGTTTTATTCCTTATAGGAAAATCCTTAATTAAAGAGATTTCCTTCAAAATATGACAACTAATGATAACTCATCTTTGAAAAGTCAAAATTGACAACTAATGACAACTCATCTTTGAAAAGTCAAAATTGACAACTAATGATAACTCATTACAACTAAGCAAAATGACAACTCATGACCACTTAGCCTTAAAGCATGCCATGTAGAATGTTGACCATTGACTTTGACTTGTTGACTCTTTAACTTTGAATTGTAATATCCTTGAATCTTCTCGCATCTTCTAAAATCTTCTTAAATCTTCCTTATTGACTCCAAATTAGAAAAAAACTTCAAAATTCATCCAATTCAAGCTAATTAATTTTAGAATAGGAAATTAAGCTAATTAGTTTGAATTCTTCATCATTCGGCTCCATGCTTGCACTTTTAATCCCTATTAGGGTTCATATTAATAACTATATAATAGTTTGTCCTTAATATCTTTTTTTTTCCTCATTGATATAGGGGGAGAAAATTTGTATAAATGACATTTATTTCATAAAGATTTTATATATCTTTAGTTTTTCATTATTTTGGTTCATGGTCTTTTGCTTCCTCTATTGTTTAATAAAGGGGGAGAAAAAGCAATATGATATTTGTGCTTAATGGTCATGATTGTAATACGCTAAGTGTCATATGATCAATTAACTAGCTAAACTCTATATGATCATATTTGTACTATTTTTTGATGTATTGTATATGTTTGAAATTATTTCCTTCAAATTGCCTAACAATTTATTTTAATGAACATGTTATCATCATGTTATCTTATTTTTAACACATTTGTTATATTAGGCCATTTTTTTCATTATTCCTCATGTTAAATTTTATTTTTGACAAAAAGGGGAAATAATTTATTAAATTTATATTTCTCATCATATCCATATTTATAGGGGGAAAAATAAAGAAATATATTTGTTCTCATATTTATTATTATCACAATTTGTTCACACACTCTACATTATATTTTTATTAAACTCAAAATAAGTTTGTCAAAATAAAAAAAAGGGGGAGATTGTTGACATTACCAAGCTAGCAATCTTGATTTTGATCTTAATAAACTTAATTTTGAGTAACTAATGTGTTTCCTTTAAGTGTGTATAAGTTAAGAACAATTTGGAAGTCAAAATAATAATGAAATATTGAAGAAAAATGATTCCAAAAAGTCATTGCAAGTGCTATCTAGACCAGACTCATCACGGGGACTAAATTGCACAAAAAGTTATAATTTTTGTCATGGTCTTGATTGGGACCAAAGTAGTCCTGAGTAGGACCAAAGAGAGCAAAAATTGACAAAATGGGCAGTACCCATCCCGATTGAATGTCTCGATCAGGACATTGCTCGGGATAGGGTAGTCCTGATCGGGACATGATCATCCTGATCGAGATCAACGCAATTTTTTAAATACAACAGCTTGTAATAACTATTTGATGTTAGTCCTAACTGGGACCGATGATATCCCGTTCGAGACTTGACAAAATGCAGCTCAAAAGTCCAAATTTTCATTTAAATGGAATTGGATAATGTTGGGAACAAAATTTTTACTTCCAACAACTATAATTGAATTGCTTAAGTATAAATAAGACCTATGAAGATTATTTTGAGGTTAAGAAGCTTGCTCATTCATTTTATACATTCAAGCATTCAATTAAGCTCTCTAAACTCTTCCAAAATTCATTCTTATTATTGTAAACTCTTATGGGAGTTGGTGAGTGATTAGAATAGATATTCTTATTCTTCTATTTTCTATGATTAGAAAATAGGAAGTGAGATTTTATTCTTAAGGAATTGGTTTAAGTGTTTAACCATCAAAACACTTGGGATTTCAATTTTAGTGTGATCCTTAAAAACACTTGTAATTCGGTTTTTAAGTGAGCCTAGAAAATTCAAGTTGTAAGGTTGTAAGAGTGAGCCATAAAAATCTTGGTTAATCTCAATCTTATGAATAAGATTGAAAATCCTAACTAAGGGATAAAGTAGGTGGAGATATAGGATTGTTGTTAAATCCAAACTCCTTATATCTTTGTGTTTTTCATTCTTCCTTCTCAACACTTCTTTTAATTCTTGTTCAAATCATTTAATTTCTTAATTTTACCCAATAGTCCTGTTCACCCCCCCTCTAGGAATCTTTCATATGTTATTTTTATATTAAAGAATATTTATCCATTTATTTCTATTTATCACTTATATTTCTTAAATTTTACCTCTACGTTTTGGAATACAATTTTAAGTATTTATAGAAAATCTTATTTTTATAAAAAATGAAGTAAGTTTTATTTTGTTATTCCATTGTTACATGTTATTGTTTCATACACTACAATCCTTGATGGCTATAATTTTTGATTCAACCTAGTATCAAAACCTTCCTTTTTCAACTCTCATTTTAATTCATAAAACTTTAATAAATAATTATTTAGACATTATATGCAATTATTTGTAATATTTAATTAATCCATTCAAGGTACAAAATCTACATTTTGAGGCTTAAATTAATGGGGAATATGTATTACAAATAAATGGCTTACACATGCTTAAATAAGTTTTATTCTCTAGGATTTGTAAAATGGTTTCTTATAAAATATTTTGTAAATAAATTTTCAAAAAGATTTTTTTTTAATTTAAATTTTTATTTCTAAATAATGATTTTTAAACCATTTCAAGTCTTTATTTCTCTTCAAACTTTTATCTTCTTCAAATGAATGACCTAAAATCTTGGGAAATTAAGCAAAAATGGAAGGGATGTTCATGAAAGTATTAGCCTTTCTTTTTCTTATCTATTTTCTTTTAAATAATATCTTATTTGCTTACCTTTTGTTCATTTAAATTATTATGAATGTGTGCTATACTATGAATATGCATATAATTTATGTCCAATCATTATCATTTGCTATGAACATGCCTTTTAGAAATTATAAAATTGTAAACATTATAACATGCTCATGCCTTATAACATGTTCATGCTTATTAATCATGGTTGTGTTCTTGTGTATATACTATGTTCTCATTTGCATGAAATAGTTGATATATAATAGTACATATTTCTTGGAAGCACTATACTAAATTAGTAAGGTTGACCTTGCTTAACATTCGGGCAGTGTGGATATGCCTCGAATATAAAGAGTCTACTCCTACTAATATTGACATCCAAACTTAATACTTTATCCTGCGAGCAAATTAGGTTCTGGCGAGGGATCCGAATTTGCCTAGTTTCTAAATAGATAAATTCTTAGTGATACCGAGTGGTGACTCCCTATTTTTTCTGTCTGAGTAAAGGGTTATAAGTGCATTTATGCATTTCCTAAGCTCTTTTAATATTTTCCTCACTTATCCTCTATTTTTCCATAATAAGGAAAAAGGGTTTATGATCCAAATAGTGTCGAGTCGACATGTTAACATCAACACCTACCATTTCACTTCCAAAGTAAATGTTACATACATCTTAACTATAATGGAATTCATAACCCTTTCTAGTTAAACTAAAAATAAAGATAATACTTTTATAGGCATTAAGTACATATAACACATTATCTAATAATAAAACATGATTACAAAAATTAATAGAGGCAAATGCAAAAATTAAAGGAAGATTAAGAGATGAAGGACAAAAGTTTAAGTATTTAAGAAAAAAGGGCTTATGATCCAAATAAACTGAAGTGTTTAAAAATCCTAACTTAGGAGAGTTAGGTGGAGACGTAGGTTTGATTGATGAACCGAACTCCTTAAAAGATTGTGTTTATATCTCTTCATCTCTTAATTTCCTTTTAATTTTTGTTAATCATCCTTTAAAATCCCAAAAGCCTTATTCACCCTCCTTGAGGGCATTTAAAATTAGTATTAGAGCTTGACTTCTTGGTACTTAATTGTAAGAAGAATCGATCATGGGTAGTGAATTTCTAAATTTCTCTTCTTTTAGACCCTTATTTGATGGTAGTGACTTCCTTTGGAAATTCAAAATGGAGTTGTACTTAGTTAATGACCTAATTAGACTTTAAGATGTTCTTCTAAAAGGTTAGGATCCACTAAAAGCAATAATTGATAGTGTTGAAACCACTATATCAATAAGTCAATGGTTAAATAATAAAAAAGAAGAATATCACAAGAACAAGAAGGCCATGACTATCTTGCTTGTCTTAATGTCTAGAGAAGAAGGAAGCAAAGTTCAACATTTTCAATCCGATAAAGAAATTTAGGAAACTCTTAAGAATCACAGTGAAGGGAACATTTAAATAAGAATCAAGAAGGTTCAATTCTATGTCTATGAGTATAAACTCTTCAAGATGAAGCCTCAAGAATCAACAACGGAGATGGCCAACTGCCTCAATGCTCTTCTCACCATCCTCAAGAAACTTGGAAAGCACTTTTTTAAGGAAGAAGTAAATACTAATATTTTAAAAATCCTACCTAAGAAGGATTAATAATTTAAAGTTACTTTAATTAAGGAAACTCATAACCTCTCAACGCTCTCCACTAACATTCTCATTAGGAAGTAATATGGGCCCTAAAAGGGATTAAAAGTGCAAGCTTGGAGCTGTATAATGAAGAATTCAAGCTAATTAGCTTAATTTCCTATTCTGAAATTAATTAGCTTGAATTGGACGAATTTCAAGTTATTTTTCTATTTTGGAGTCAATAAGGAAGATTCTAGAAGATGTAAGAAGATTTAAGAATATTCGAAGTCAAAGTCAATAAGTTAACAAGTCAAAGTCAAATAGTCAACAAGTGAAAGTCAAGGGTCAATGGTCAACATGTGACATGGCATGCTTCAATGCTTAGTTATCATGAGTTGTCATTTTGCTTAGTTGTCATGAATTGTAATGAGTTTTCAATTTTGACTTTTCAAAGACGAGTTATCATTAGTTGTCCTATTTTAAAGGAAATCTCCTTAATTAAGGATTTTTCTATATAGGTATCTTTGGGAATAAGGAATAAAACCTTTTCTTTCAAGGATTAGGTTATTTACATGCCTATATAAGGGCTTATACAATGAAAAACGAATTTAGAGAAGCATTGAAATATTAAAAAGTGAGGTTTTTCCTTAGACTTTATTCTTTTAAAACTTTGCAAGTTTACTTGAATTGTTTCACATCTACCTTTCATTACAATTGCTAGGTTAGATTAGACTTCGAATTGTGTGATTGTTCATCTTTTAATAGCTAAGTATTTTGCTTCAATTTAATAAGCAAGGGGTTTATATCTATCAACACAACCTATCCTTGATGATCCTTGGGCTAGATTTCAAAGTTGGATGTGCATTCTATCTCTGTTATAGGTAGGGTTCATATCAGAAAGCTACTTACTTATAAGCTCACCCTAAAGGAAAGAGAAGATGAGAAGGATGATAAAGAAGAGAAGAAGAAAGGAATTGCTTTGAAAGAAATACAAGAAGTTAGTGATGAAGAAAGTCTTGTTGACTCTAGTAAAGAAGATGATGAAATAACTATGATCACTAGAGGCTTCAATAAGTTCTTAAAAAGAAAGCTTCTTAAGGTAAAGAGACAATATGAAACTTGAAGGCAAAAAGAATAAATAGGTAGCTTGCTATGAAAGCAATAAACTAGGACACATTAAAAGTGAATGCCTAAGGTTGAAGTTCAAGGGAAAGGGAGCAAAGGACCAAGAAAAGACATTTAAAGCTTTATGGGATGATTCCTATAATTCTAAAAAAGAAGAGGAGCAACAGGAAGTAGATAACCTTTACTTTATTACACTTAAAGACAAAAATGAGGTATCATCCACTTCTTTATTCTTCTTATCATGATTGTGATAATGATGATGATAATGAGAGCTCTATTATCAGCAAACTCATGCTTAAGTGCAAGAGCCTACTTTTTAAGAAAGAAATCTATAAGCATGAGCTTTTAAAATTATCCAACAAATTTGAAACCTTGAAAAATGAATTTTTTGAAATTGTTTTATCAAATGAGAATCTTACTAGTGATTTAAAGAATATGACTTCCTTGAAAAAGGAAATCAAGAAAGCTAGTGATGAAAATCAAAAGCATTCTAAAGAATGTTGGATTTTAAAAAAATACTATTTGTAAATTCAAGAAGGGTAAAGATAGTCTTCTTATGTCCTAAAGGTTCTATGGGAATACCCATAGACTTAAATATTCTAATGGAATTTCTTAATCATCATCATCATCATCGCACATTAAATTTGTTAGAGCTCCTTATGACTCTTGTCCTTCTACCTTTATATACATTGAGACTCAAGCTCTCAATGCTAAAATGTCTTAATCATCAAGAGTTAATGGTATGTCTTCTAAAACTCAACCATTCATGACTTAAAGGTTCAAAGCACAAGCCAAAAGACCTCAATTTAAGCATGCATTTATGTACACTAAAAACAACACATTAAAGCATGCTTCTCAATCTCATAACTCTCAACATTATGAATGTATGTCTCACATACATCCTAGAGCATATAAGTAACCTAGAATGCATTTATAAAATGTCCATGCACAATTTGGAAGACACGCACACCCCAAGAGAAATGCTCAACATTCAAATGTTAGATATCATTATGCACTTAGAAAGAATAGGTTTATAAATGTTTAGTGTTTTTATTGCACAACCGAAGGTCACACCAACAATGTGTGCTTCTATACAAGATAACATTTGTAATTGTTACCATTGGACTATTTTGAGACTAACCAACCTAGACCGATAAAGGTTTGGATTAAAAAAATAGTTTAAATTTGTTAATTTTAAGTGTGTTTGAAGTTTGCAAAGTCTAAAGATAAAGGAAATTTCAACTTTGGGGACAATGCAAAAGGGAAGATTGTTGGAATTGGTAAGATAGGTTGTTGATGCTAGCGGGTCCGACTTAGCACCATTTGGATCATAATCCCTTTTACGTTGTTATGGGACAACAGAAGGAATGTAAAGGGATATTAGAAGAGCTTAAAGATGACATAAGTGCACTTATAACCCTTTACTCAATTAGAAGAAACAGGAGTTGCCACTCGATTTCACCCAAGAAATTATCTAGTTAAGGACTAGGCAAACTCGGATCCCCCATTTAGAACCGCTTTCACCATTGGATAAAGCATTGGGTTCCAATGTCGATGTCAACATAAGCAATCTCAATATCTTAGAGGCATTTCCATACTACTTGGATACTGAGCAGGGCCGACCTTACTAGTTATATATACTGCTTCCAAGAAATACGTACCATTTTGGATCAACTAATACACACAAATAAAAGCACAATTTAATCACACAAACACATAATAACAATATGATAAATAAAATGATGCATGAGCATGGCATAATGCATGTATGTATTAATTATAATGAATAAATAAATAAACATGGAAAAAATATGATGCATGATCATGGAAAGTGATAAACTAACTTGGTATATGTACACATGTCATGGAAATCAAGGTGGCATAATGTATATACATGAACATGGCATAATCACATGCTATGAAATTAATAGCACACAATCAGAGCATATTTATTACACACATGTAATAAATTTCCTATGCATGACATCCTAATTATGTCAAATGGAAAATGAAATAAATAACAAAAACAATAATAAAAATAAAAAGGGTAGAGATAAGAGAGACAAACACTCTTGTACACTCCTCCTCTTCATTCTGTCCTTATTTTCCAAATTTTCGAGCCATTATTTTGATAAAAATTGATATTTAAACTAAAAATAAGAAATAAGATGGAAAATGATTGAAAAACTTGTAAAAAGATCTAAATAAATAAATAAATGAAAGTTCAAAAGTAATAAAAGACCAAATTTATGGTGATTAATTGGTGAAATTAAGGCCTTTAATGAATAATAGATACAATTTCTCAAATTAGGCCCCAAGACATAAATTTGTACCTTGGATACATTGAATGCACATCATCAATTATTGTGTAATACCCAATAATTTATTTTAATAAAAGTGATTTCTGAATTTGTATTACTATTTAAATAACATTATTATATTCACTACTTAAACTACCTAATATATATATATATATATATATATATATATATATATATATATATATATAGCATTATGATTTTCAGACAAAAAATAGTTGGTCAACCCCTATCTCCTCTTCCTCCTTCTTTCTTTCTTCTTCTTTCACGCCATTTTAATTCCCCTGTCACTGTGCGCCTGAACCAGCAGCCATAACCACCTCGTTCCTTCTCCATCTGCTTCTTCTTCCTTTAGTGTCATCTCTGCAGCGCATCATGAAGAGGTAGCAGTAGCCAAGTGAAGCAGCAGCAGGAACGACTACAGTAGTAGCCTCCAGGCCTCCTGTCGTGACATCTAGCATAACCACCGCCACCACCTGCTGTCGCTGAAAGCAGCAGCAACTCAGGCTTACAGCAGCAGTCCCTCCCCTGTCCTGATTTAAGCTTGAAGTGAGTTAGTAGTTAGTTAACTTTAGGTTAGTTTTAGTTAGATTTAGTTGTTTGTTAGTTGATTTGATTAATTTTTAGGTTGTTTTGGGATTTTTGTTAATTATGAGTTAATTGTTTAATTTTTGCAGAATTTATTTTAATTATTTGGGTAATTCTTGGTTGATATATATATATATATATTAGTTTATCTAAATTATTGGAGTTAAATTTGGTTAAGAGTATATCAAAATGGATTTGGATTAATTAAATTGATTTTATGGAATTTTAGTATATTTATTTAGGTATTTTAAGTTTTATGTATATTTTGTTAATATGGTTAATTAATTATTTTTGGTTGAATATTTGAGTTAATTAGTGTTAGTATATTATGTTAGTAATTTTAGTAGTGATAAAATAATTTTGATAATTTATCTATTTTTTTTAAATTATTATATTATGTAAATTTTGAAATAATAGGTAAATGGTGTGTTTTTATTGATATTATAATTAAATACTATGTTTTAGTTAATTTTGAGATAAAATATGGTGTTTATTTTGAAGTGTGTTTATTTGCAGGATTGACTCTACTTCGGTAGAGGGATGTCTGTTTTATAAAGAAAACTCTGTCGAATTTTTGGTAGATTTCTTGTAAAACGTGACACCTGGTCAATTCTAAAATTTGTATTCTGAGTTCGAATCGAGTCTTCCATAGAAACTCTAAAAGTTAGCTTTCTATTTTCTGATTGTCATTTCCTTTTTTATCTTTTAGCTGCCCCTCCAGTCATGTCTGCCAGTCGAGGTTGGACACGACGTGCTAGAGGAGCACCTTTATCTTGTAAGTTAATATTTGATTTGAGTGTCAGATTTTTAATATAAATTATATTAAATTCTTATGAATTTATTTTTATGAGATTCTAGTCAGCATTATTCATATGATCTTGCATAATTTAATTTATAGTTGATTTATTTTATTTTATTTATTGTAATTTTCATTATTTTATTTATTTTCTTTTATTTTTAAATAAACCACGGTAGAACGGGCTACCTGATGGGTTTTATCAGGACCGTGTGCGCACCGGTAAAATATGTGATTATTTAATTATATTACTAGGGCCGAAGGTCTGGTGATGCTTTGCTCTCAGACACCGCCAGTAGTATAATATTTGCTTATTTAATAAATACTGGGGCCGAAGGTCTGGTGATGTTTTGTTCTCGAACACCGCCAGTATAAATTTTAGTTTATATTTATTAAATCACTGGGGCCGATGGTCTGGTGATGCTTTGCTCTCGGACATCGCCAGTGATATTGGATTAAGAGATATGACTGCGGTTATGTATCCTAGTGATGCCTTGCTCTCGGGATCCGACAGTCTTGGATATAAGTGACTCTTATGACTATTAAAAATTTATAAATCAGGTTCTACCAGATTTTTATACTGAAATGATTTAAAAAGACATTTAAATATTTATTTCTTCTCTTTTAAAAATGGATTTATTATATGTATACCAAATGGTTGAAATAAAATTATATTATATTATATTTTCATAAAATTTATTTTAATCAGGTTTTCAAATCGCATTCATTTCTTTATTAACTTACTCAGTGAGGTCTGACTCCGCTCAATTTTTTTTTCAGGAGTTGGGGAGTTTTCTGTTTGGTCTACTTCTCTTCACCCTGTAGCTTCATCACCAGCTATTCTGCATAGGTCTATTTAGTTTTGTTGTATTTTCTTTCATGTACCACAATAGAGAAAATTATATAACTGCATACTTTATTTGGAATTTCATGTATTTATAATTTATGTATTGAGATACTATTTGTATAACCGATGTTTATTTATTTTATTCTATGCACTGATATTATGGTTTAAATTATATTGAGAAAAATCAGTTTGATAATATGTATTGTGATTTTATTGTTTATTGTAAGGTTTCTAAGTTAAATATTTCGCGATTTTATTTTAAGGCTTATTATGGGTTTTGGTAGCTTTATGCTTTCCCATTCCTTAGTGCCGGTCACGTGCCCCTAGGTTCGGGTAGTGACAAAGTTAGTATCAGAGCTTTGGCTCGTTTTTCATGTTTTTGACTGTCAATGTCTGTCTTTTTCTCATAATACTGCGGTACTTAGGTTGTTAGACGTCGTTTGTTGATCTCTTGTCTTTTGGTTTCAGCATCTGAGTCTGTATTCCTGTCTTGTTTTGAATCTTGGTTTTCTTATCTTTTTAGAATGAGGTGTGCTCGGAATGCCCCTGCTGTAGATGCAGAACCTGATGACAGTGAGCAGTCATTTTAGGATGAGATTCTCCCTCCTTCCCCTCGACTTAGAGGTAAGGGTAGAGGTAGAGGTAGGGGTAGAGCTAGAGTGGCAGGGGCTCAGAGGCAGGATCAGCCTCCAGTAGAGCCTCAAATTCCAACAGAGGATCCTGTAGTCTTTGCAGTCGACATGGCGGGTATTAACCAGGGCTTGGCAGCTCTTAATCAAGCGATGCCCATTGTGTAGCAGATGCTTCAACGACAGACTCAGGGGATGTCAGATGCTAATGCGGCCTTATTATACTCTAGAGTGGGGTGAGTTCACTTTGATGGTACTAGGGATGCATTGGATTTCATTAATACCATTGAGTCCAGGACCAGATCTGGGTATTCTGACTACCAGAGGATTATGATTGTGGAGCTATCAGTCTCAGCAACAACTCAGGACTGGTTTATGCAATCCATTCAGTCGTTCATGAAGACAATGACATGGTTATGATTTAAGGAGCAGTTTATGAGATTCTTTTGTCCTTCGTCTATGCGAGGGAACTACAGATGGCAGCTGCTTAACATTGATAGGAGAGATCGATCAATGGAGGACTATACTTGAGAGTTCTATAGACTGATAAGGCATGTTGAGGACGTGAGACAGGATGTAGCCAGGGCAGTAGAGTTGTATGTGGCAGGATTAGGCCCAGCCTATATTGGCATTCAACCAGAGGGTCATAGTCTCGAGAGTGTGCTAGAGGAGGCGAGACAACTGGAGTGCAGACACATTTGGCATGGCACCATACCTGACCCATATGATAGTGGCACTTTCAAACCTGTCCAGAGGGTGCAGCAGCTAGTATTTCAGATAGGCAGCTCAAGTTCTCAGTCAGTAGACCCTTCTCAGCAGAGTAGATAGTTTAGGGCACATCGGACTAGTAGGCACCGCCTTACTCAGGATCGCAGGAGCAGTAGGGCTGCTAGATTTGGTGGTAGCGCCAGTAGTAGTAGTGGGCAAAGCTCTGGGCATGGCATTTCTGGGTTTGGAGCTAGTATATGTGCCATTTGTGGTCAAGTGCATCAGAGTCCTTGTCACTTGATGCTAGGAGCATGTTTTAGATATGGTCAGTTTGGACATTTTGCTAGAGCATGTCTGAACTATGGATTCCAGACATCTTTTTCTCAGGGATCTTCACCTACTGTTGTTCAGCCATTGCAGCAGGTGCCTCAACAGTATCAGGTACCTATGTACTCTCAACAGCGACCGATGTAGTATGCGAGTCAGCAGGGCCAAGGTAAAGGACAGACTCAGCCATTCACCTCACAATAGTTAGGATGTGGTCAAGCTAAGGTCTTCACTTTGACTCCTCAAGATGCGTAGGCATCCGATGCTGTGGTAACAGGTATTATTCCATTCTGTTGCTCGGAGGCTAGAGTATTATTTAATCCGGGTGCTACATGTTTGTTTGTATCTCTTTTGTTTGCTTCAAAAGTGGCTTGTCTTCCTTCCAAGATGAGTTTTCCTTTGTTTGTTTTGACTCCACTTACTGGTGAGTTAGAGACAGACATTTTATTTCCACCTTGTCCCATGTTAGTAGAGGGTAAAGAATAATTGGCAGACTTAGTCCTTTTGGATGTGATCGAGTTTGATGTGATTCTTGGAATAGATTGGTTGTCCCAGTATTATGCTTTTGTAGATTGTCGAGCCAAGGAAGCAATTTTCAAAATTCCTGGTGATGAGGAATTCAGATTCAGAGGTACTGAGAGTTCCATGTTTCGTATTCTTATTTCTGCCATTACAGCTAGGAAGATGCTCAATAGAGGATGTCAGGGCTATCTAGCTGTAGTTTAAGATGTTGAAGCAGAAATAGGATCAGTGGAGAGGGTACTAGTAGTACGTGAATTTGCAGATGTTTTTCCAGAGGAGTTACTTGGATTGCCACCGGATAGAGAGATAGAATTATGTATTGATGTTGTCCTAGGTACAGATCCTAACTCTATGCCACCTTATAGGATGGCACTTGCTGAGCTAAATGAGTTAAAAGAGCAATTGCAGGAATTATTAGATAAAGGGTTCATTCAGCCTAGTACATCTCCTTGGGGTGCTCCGGTTCTCTTTGTAAAGAAGAAGGATGGTAGTCTTTGACTCGGTATTGACTACAAATAGCTGAATAAGGTTACCATTAAGAATAAGTATCCACTCCTAGGATTGATGATTTGTTTGATCAGTTATAAGGAGCTCGATATTTCTCTAAGATTAACTTGAGATCTGGGTATCATCAGTTGAGGATTAGAAGGGAGGATGTACCTAAGTCAGCATTTTGGACTAGATATGGCCACTATGAGTTCTTAGTGATGTCCTTTGGGTTGACTAATGCCCCAACAACCTTTATGGACTTGATGAATAAGGTTTTTAGGCCATACTTAGATCGATTTGTGATTGTGTTTATTAATGATATTCTGGTCTATTCAAAGAATATGGTGGAGCATGCGATGCATCTGAGATTAGTGCTGTAGACTTTGAGAGAGCACCAGTTGTATGCTAAGTTTTTAAAATGTGAGTTCTAATTAGACCAAGTGGCATTCTTAGGCCATGTGGTGTCTGTAGATGGCATTCAGGTGGATCCCAAGAAGATAGAGGCGATTATTGAATGGCCAAGACCTATAACGGTTACTGAAGTGAGAAGTTTTCTAGGTTTAGCTGGCTATTACAGGAGATTTATGAAGGATTTTTCTAAGATTGTCGTGCCTTTGACTAGGCTAACCTAGAAGAATGTTAGATTTGTGTGGACTGATAGATGTGAGGAGCATTTCCAGTTGCTTAAGGATTTATTGACTTCAGCTCCAGTACTGACATTACATTCTGGTGATGATGGATACACGGTGTATTGTGACGCTTCCCGTGTAGGTTTGGGATGTGTGCTAATGAAGAATGGCAAAATGGTTGCTTATGCTTCGAGGCAGTTGAAGAAGCACGAGCAGAATTATCCCACTCACGATCTAGAGATGGCAGCAGTTGTATTCGTATTGAAGATCTAGAGGCATTATCTGTACGGTGTCACTTGTGATATCTACATCGACCACAAGAGCTTAAAGTATATCTTCAAGCAAAGGGATTTGAACTTAAGGCAAAGAAGATGGATGGAACTTCTAAAAGACTATGACTGTTCGATTCTTTACCATCCAAAGAAGGCAAATGTAGTAGCTGATGTGTTGAGTAGAAAATCAACAGGTAGTCTTGCCCACATTAGTATTGAGAGGAGACCGATTATTCAGGAGTTGTATGAGTTGATTGATAAGGGTTTGTAGTGGAAAGTGACTAAGAAGTGCCTTTTAGCTCAGTTCAGGGTACGGTCTATGTATTTGGATAGAGTTAAGGCAGCTCAAAGAAGGGACCCATAGTTATAGAGAATTATGTTTGAGGTGCAACAGGGTTAATCTGGAGAGTTTGTAATTGACCATGAGGGAGTTCTACGCTTGGGTACTCGGTTGTGTGTGTCAGATGTTGATGATTTAAGGAAAGAGATCTTAGAAGAGGCACATTTTTCTGCTTACAGTATTCATCTAGGTTCTACTAAGATGTATCATAATTTGAGGGATACGTATTGGTGGAATGGAATGAAGAAGGATGTTGCAGAATTTGTATCCAAGCATCTCACATGTCAGCAGGTGAAATTAGAGCATCAGAGGCCCTCAGGATTATTACAGCCCATGCCTATCCCAGAGTGGAAGTGGGATATGATTGCTATGGATTTTGTGACTAGTTTGCCTCAGACGACATGTGGGTTTGATGCTATTTGGGTCATCATTGATAGGTTAACTAAGTCAGCTCACTTTCTGCTAATTAAGAAGACATACTCCATTGACAGGTTGGCACGGTTGTATGTCAACATAATTTTTTATCTTCATGGAGTTCCAGTAAGTATAATATCTAATAGAGGAGCCACTTTTACATCAGTTTTTTGGCAAGAGTTGCATAAGCCATTAGGTACTAAACTTGACTTTAGCACAACATTCCATCCTCAGACTGATGGTCAGTCTGAGAGGACCATTTAGACTTTAGAGGATATGCTTTGGATGTGCATGATGGACTTTGGAGGTCAATGGGATAATCATTTACCACTGATTGAATTCGCATATAATAACAGTTATCATGCAAGTATTGAGATGGCTCCGTATGAAGCGCTGTATGGTAGGAAGTGCATATCACCTTTGTGTTGGGAAATTGGTGAGAGACAACTCACAGGTCCAGAGTTGGTGCAGATTACTTCTGAAAAAGTCCTTATCATTCAGCAGAGGTTGAGGACGGCATATAGCAAGCAAAAGAGTTATGCTGATCCCAAAAGGAAGGATGTTTCCTTTCTAGTTGGAGATATGGTGTTTCTGAAGGTATCTCCAATGAAGGGAGTTATGAGGTTCTGTAAGAAGGGTAAGTTGGCTCTGAGGTACATTGGACCTTTCGAGATACAGTCACGAGTTGGGGAAGTGGCCTATAGACTAGTGTTGCCACCTGAGTTATCTCGAATCCACCCAGTGTTCCATGTGTCTATATTGAGGAAGTATATTCTTGACCCTTCTCACATACTTCAGCCCCAAGCAATGGAGCTTAGTGAAAATCTGTCTTATGAGGAGTATCCAGTAGCGATTATGGTTCGCCAGGTTCGCTCTCGAGAGATTCCGATGGTGAAAGTGCTTTGGAGTAACAACACAGCAGAAGACTGTACGTGGGAGGTAGAATTTGAGATGCAAGCCGTCTATCCCTATCTTTTTCATCCTTAGACTTTGTAATTCCTAACTTTTCCTTGAAATTTGAGGATGAATTTCTGTAAGGGGGAAAGACTGTAATACCCTATAAGTTATTTTAATAAAAGTGATTTTCAAATTTGTATTACTATTTAAATAACATTATTATATTCACTACTTAAACTACCTAAAATATATATATATATATATATATATATATATATATAGCATTATGATTTTCAAACCAAAAATAGTTGGTCAACCCCTATCTCCTCTTCCTCCTTCTTTCTTTCTTCTTTTTTCACGCCATTTTCATTCCCTTGTCACTGTGCGCTTGAACCAGCAGCCATAACCACCCCATTCCTTCTCCATTTACTTTTTCTTCCTTTAGTGTCATCTCTGCAGCGCATCATAAAGAGGTAACAGCAGCAGCAGCCAAGCGAAGCAGCAACCGTGTGAAGCAGTAGCAGGAACGACTACAGTAGCAGCCTCCAGCCCTCCTACCGTGACATCCAGCATAACCACTACCACCACCTGCTGTCGCCGGAAGTAGTAGCAACTCAGGCTTGCAGCAGCAACCCCTCCCTTGTCCTGATTTGAGCTTAAAGTGAGTTAGTAGTTAGTTAACTTTAGGTTAGTTTTTAGTTAGATTTAGTTGTTTGTTAGTTGATTTGGTTAGTTTTTAGGTTGTTTTGGGATTTTTGTTAATTATGAGTTAATTGTTTAATTTTTGCAAAATTTATTTTAATTATTTGGGTAATTCTTGGTTGATCTAAGTTATTGGAGTTAATTTTGGTTAAGAGTATATCAAAATGGATTTGGATTAATTAAATTGATTTTATGGAATTTTAGTATATTTATTTAGGTATTTTAAGTTTTATGTATATTTTGTTAATATGGTTAATTAATTATTTTTGGTTGAATATTTGAGTTAATTAGTGTTAGTATATTATGTTAGTAATTTTAGTAGTGATAAAATAATTTTTGATAATTTATCTAATTTTTTTTAAAATTATTATATTATGTAAATTTTGAAATAATAGGTAAATGATGTGTTTTTGTTGATATTATAATTAAATACTATGTTTTAGTTAATTTTAAGATAAAATGTGGTATTAAAATAATTTTTATAAATTATTTATTATTTTTAGTTAATTGATAGTAACTATTTTTGAAAATTTATTCAAAATTAAATTATTTATTGTTTTGTGGTTTGAATGAATTTTTAATTAATATTATAGTATATTTAATCTAGATGGGCAATTATAGTTTGAATTTATCTATTTTATGTTGAATATTTGGAAAGTTAGATTGTTATTAATAGTATATTATTATTTGAAATTTTATTAAATTATGGTGGAAAATAATTTTTTTAGTGTTTTAAAAATTAAATAAATTATATTATAATTTATTATTATTTTTGGTGATTTACTAAATTAATATTTAGTATTTGCCTATTTGTATTTTTGGTGAACCTCGGTTGGGAATTATGTAGTTTGGGGTCCCAACCCGAGGTGTTGTACCACTGTGAATTTTGAAGTGTGTTTATTTGCAGGATTGACTCTACTTTGGTAGAGGGATCTCTGTTTTACAGAGAAAACTCTGCCGAATTTTTGGTAGATTTCTTGTAAAATGTGACATCGAGTCAATTCTAAAATTTGTATTCTGAGTTCGAATCGAGTCTTCCATAGAAACTCTAGAAGTTAGGTTTCTATTTTCTGATTGTCATTTCCTTTTCTGCCTTTTAGCTGCCCCTCCAGTCACGTCTACCAGTCGAGGTCGGACACGATGTGCCAGAGGAGCACCTTTATCTTGTAAGTTAATATTTGATTTGAGTGTCGAATTTTTAATTTAAATTATATTAAATTCTTATGAATTTAATTTTATGAGATTCTAGTCAACATTATTCATATGATCTTGCATAATTTAATTTATAGTTGATTTATTTTATTTTATGTTATTTATTTATCTATTTTATTTATTATAATTTTCATTGTTTTATTTATTTTCTTTTATTTTTAAATAAACCATGGTAGAACGGGCTACCTGATGGGTTTCATCAGGACCGTGTGCGCACCGGTAAAATATGTGATTATTTAATTATATTACTGGGGCCGAAGGTCTGGTGATGCTTTGCTCTCAGACACCGCCAGTAGTATAACATTTGCTTATTTAATAAATACTGGGGTCAAAGGTCTGGTGATGCTTTGCTCTCGAACATCGCCAGTATAAATTTTAGTTTATATTTATTAAATCACTGGGGCCGATGGTTTGGTGATACTTTGCTCTCGGACACCACCAGTGATATTGGATTAAGAGCTATGACTGCAGCTGTGTATCCTGGTGATGCCTTGCTCTCGGGATCCGGCAGTCTTGGATATAAGTGAGTCTTATGACTGTTAAAAATTTATAAATTGGTAAATAAATGATAAATAAAACATACAATAATTAAAAAGTGAGATTGAGAGTAGACATTGCTAATAAAGACATTTAAATAACTATTATATAAAAAACAAAAAAAAAATAAAACGAATATAAAGATATAAAAATGTAGACAATGGGAGATTGAGAGTAGAGACAACAAGAAAGAAAAATAAAATAATTAACAAAATAAAAGATAAAAATATTAATTAGAGATTTAAATGTAGAGAATGGAGAATTGAGTGTAGAGATTAAGAATAGGAGATAGATAATGAGCAATATAATATATGAACAATATATAATATGCTTGAAAAATAAATTGCAATAAAAATAAATGTTAGTAGTTAGTGGAGTTAGTAATTGAGATATTGAGCTTAGAGATTGAGTAACTAGAGAGAGAGAAAGAGAGAGAGAGAGATGTTTTTTGAGGTTCATGTAAAATGCCTCTAAGAGATCTAAGAATGATTCACACACATTGTAGTGATATGCACAAGGCACATGATATGCATTAAGCACATGAGAACGCATGAAATGGAAAAAAGCAGTTAACAAAGAAATTGATTAGTAATAATAATCAATAAAAGAAGAAAAAATGATTAGAGACCATAATTAAATGATAAAATAAAGGCAATGTGATTAGTAGTAAAAAAGAAGTATAACAATGATAAATAATACTTTAGAATACATCCATTTAACTAATAATGATCAATTGATGCTTCTAAGTAATCAAAATGAACATAATGCAAAAAATATGAAAAATAAATATTTACTAGACTCAAGACACTTAATATTCATAAAAAAGACTAAAAAATATCACTCAAACAAGGAAATATTTAATAAAAAGCACATAGATCACATTGAAGCTTGATAGTAATACCAAATTAACCATTAAAGGCTAATTAGCACTCCCAATATCACAAAATTTGCAAATAACATATACATAATCACAGCGCACACACACAACTTTCAATAATAACAAATTAGACTCATAAAATGTTACAAATTAATTAACAACAATCAGAATAAAGATATGCACACAAGTATCGCAACAAGAATTACAAAATTCACACAAATGCATAAGTAACACTCAATAAACTTACATAACAATACACATATTATTCCAAGACACAAAAATGCAAAATTTGATCACTAAATTAACAAAAAATCAATTCAAAATCACCAAATCACAATCAAGAATGCACAAGTAGCATCACAATGTTGATCATCAATCAAAAGCTAAATCAAAACCAAAACAAGTAAGAGAATGGAAAAGCTTTAAAACAAAAGATGTGTATTAAAGAAAAGTACTTTAAAAATGAAAATAAATCAGAAAATAATAAATTTGATCATCCTAGGATCCTTTAGACTCATTTTAATGATGTATAATCATTATAGGATGCATATTAGTCATTAGGACCATCATCGAAATCATATAAAAGCAAAGAGTGCATGATTCGGGGGGAGGGGGTGGGACTTATAAAGCCAGATTTGATGCTTGTTAGCCAAAATTCATATGGATAGTTGGATTTAGGGCATGAATAGCCGATCCAGCTATTCATGGCCCAATTCCGGCCATCCCCCTAGACACAAGTGAAAACTTGACTCTTTTGGTAAAAAATTAACAAATTAAAGCCCCAAAACCATGAATTCGAACTCAAGCTGAAGAGAAATGAGTTTTAGAAAATGTTTAGCCTTAGAATATGAGATTAAACTCACCAAAAACAAGATTTAGATTAAAGAAATGGAGATTGAAAGCAAATAGGGTCAAGTGAGCACTAGGTTGTTCTTTGGTTGAGTTTTGGTTGATTTAACGGTGTTGTGAGCTTTGGTTTGATTTGATTATTTTTTTTATTATGGAGGGATTATTAAGTGTGTGTTTACTTATAGAAAACTACTCCAGTTTTCTAGAAACTTTTTTAAAATGAAAACAAAAAATAGAACTTTATGTTTACTTTGAGTGTTTTTATAAAATTCTCTTTTGAAAAATGTTTTCACAATTTTCACAATTTTAAAAGAAAAGTGTAAAATAAGTTTTTGTTATTTTAAAAAATTTTCCTCATTAAACATATAAGGTGAAAATACAGTGTTTTCATTTGAAAACACGCTTTTTTCTTTATGGCCTCTTTTCTACTTTTTATTTATTATTTTATTTTAATATTACAAAACAAAACAAATTCTATTTTTCAATCTCTAAATTATATCTCTACTTTGATATGTATCATTATCTTTCTACTTTGAAAACACATTTTCTGTTTTCAAAAAGTGAAAAACAGTTTTTACTTTCTAACCTAATAAACATGTTTTACAAATTTCTATAAAAATGAAAAGTTTTCATTTTCTTTGGATATTGAAAAATGAAAAAAAAAATTTCTATAAGTAAACACACCCTATGTGTTTGGGAGAGTGTTTAGGCTAAGAATTAAGTGGAGATTGAGTAGAGAAAAGTGAGAGAAAGAGGGTAAATGAGGAGATTTTTTATTTTGGCATAGTTTAGGCTTATTTTTCTATTATTATTTTTATTTTTTTCTCACTTTAACATTTTTTGCTACAAGAATTTTCTCTCTCTTATCATAGTCTCTCCCCCCTAAAATGCTTTCTCAAAACAAAGGCTAGGTGGCATAGTTGTAATTAGTTTACAACTAAAAGGGGTATTTTTTGACACTAAAAGATAAAATTATATACTAGAATCAATCATACTTTGACATTAAAGTTGTAATTGAGCCAAGTTTTTAAAAACTTGGCTTGAGCTCGGTAACTTCTAAAAAATTATAGCTCGAGCTCGGCTAGCTTAAATTCATATGAACTTGAGCTTGGCTCAAGCTCAACTAACATCCAAGTGCCTCCTTACAAGCTGGAGAAAAATAAATGTATAGCTCTAAAATTAGAGGTTTATAGATAGAAATCATCAACTCCAAGGACATAAAAAATTTCCATCAAACAATATAAATTTACAGCACTAGTTAATTACAATAACAAAAATCAACTATAGTTTTTTTAAAAAAAGTTGTGACATTTTGCAATAATTTTAAAATACAATATAACATATGTATTTTGATGGCAATGGCAATAACAATGACAACAACAACGGTGAAATGTAACAATGGCAACTGCAACGACAATAAGAAAAGAGTGGCTCTTTTTCCTTGAGGCAACTACCTCTGAATCAAAAGAAGGAAAAGAAGTTAATCTGATTTGGTAACTAAGATTATAAAGAGTGGTCATGGTTGTGAGGGGGTCAGATAGAGTTATAAGAGGGGAAGCTAGGTTTTGAAGATGAAAATATAAAAAAAATAGAGATGATAGAAAGGGAAAGAAGGAGAGGCAACTAGGGTATACAGAGAAAAATTAAAAAAACATAGTAATGATAGAAAGGAGAAGAAGGAAGGGGTGACTAGGGTTAGTGTAGATGACGGGGTTTAGCGTGCACCCAAGATTTTAGCAATTGCGATACCGTTTGAGCTCAAGGCTCTAGATAACACATTAACCACTGTCACAAAAACATGGTGTGGAGATGAGGAGTCGCCACCCAGGGTAATAACTAGGACAAATTGAAAATGGTGGTACTAAATTCCCTAAAAGAAATCCAATACACAACCAAGAGATTCTGGATACGGAATACCAACTTCTTTTAGTCTTATGTTTATTTGGAATTACTTTATAAATTACTATTTTATCCTCTATATACATTCAATTTCATATAAACCCTTATTTAAAACAATCAACTCTAGGCATACTAGTCATAAAAAATACATGTAAATAATGCACTCATTTAAATTAACAATCCCTAAGTTAGTATAATCTACATTGATTTTAATTAAATGGGCTAAATCTACATGTTTTAATTTACAAGGGAGCCTAAAAACTAACGGGCCTAATTCTTATTCAATTTTAATTAAATGAACCTAAGTCTATTTATTTTAATTCTAAAAATGAGCCTAAATCTACAAATTATGAAGTATTTAAATTAATGAGCCTAATTCTACATATTTTATTTCTAAAGTGATCTTAAATCTACAAATTATGGAAAATGGACTTAAATTAAATGGACTAAGTATAAATTAATTAAATTAGGTGGGCCTATGTCTAAATTAACTAAATGGGCCTAAGTTATTTCTACCCTAAATCTAGTTAATTATGGGCCTAAAGATGCATTTTTATTAATTAAACAAAAAAAACCCCTAAATTTATTTAAATGGGTTAAAACCTAACATGGGCCTAGGGCCCAAAACATATAAACATAAATAAACAAGCCCAAAAACATAAGAAAATAACAAAAACAATCAAATAAAAGATCAATCAATCAAACTTATTCTAAAAAAACCTAATTTCATTAAATTGACTCTAAACAAACAAATAAAATAAAATAATCAATCAAGCAACCTAATTCTATCCACTTAAATCTAATTCAATTTTAATTAAACAACTTAATGATTTCTATAGCCATTAATTTTAGTTAATTACCTAATTAAAACCCTAATTTTACTATCCAATTAATTAAAATAAAACACATAATCACATACACACTATTTCATTACTTTCACTATTGAGGCTATTACAATGATCTACTGAAAATAATAAGAAAATAAAAATTAATACAATCCCAAAAATAATAAAAAAAAATCAAAACAAAAATAAACAACTAAATAAAAGAAATCTAAAAAACTATATTTAGCTATAAAGTTCAATCTATGGCATTCCGAGGACCTTCATGGATTTTGTTCACCTAGTAAGATCATCATGTAATCTCCTCCATAATCACCAATGCAAAAGAATAAACAATGATTAGTGAATAAAATAACAATAAAAATTTAATAAAATTGAAATTGAATAAAATCAAAATAATAAAATAAAAATAAAAGGAGGAAGGAAAAAAGATGATGATTATCGATGCAATATGAGTTGCCCCTCAGACTAGTAACAATCATCGTTGCTTATTAAATAGATCTTCAAAAACTTATTATTCTTCTTCTCAAAGGTCTATTGCTCATTGTTTCAAAAACACGAATAAATCACAAAGAATATTTTTATGTACTGCATAGGGAAAAAGAAAAGTCTCTGAGAGAGGCCGGAGAGAGGTCTAAAAAGTAAGGTCCAAAAGTGAGGTCCCCCTAAAAAGAGCTTAACCTGTGCTTTTATAGGAAAAAGCAAAAAAAAAAAAAAACCTAGCTAAAAATGTATCCTACTATGACTTACCTTTCTCAGAGTTTTGATTTTAAAAGGACTTTAATTTCCTGCAAATTCAAATAAATATTATTTAAGCAATCGAAATTCAGGAAATCAAATTTTATTTACTGTAAAAAAAATAAAAATGAAATTAAAAAATGGACGAAACAAGTTTAATTCTGATCAGAATTGTGTAATTCTGATCGAAATTGTGTAATTCTGATCAGAATTCCGATCTCTTTTTTTTTTAACTTTTAATTACAAAAAGACCTATAAAAGAATTTAAAATTTTCAATTAGGTCCTAAAACAAACATTATGATTAAGTCCTCAAAAACCAATTAAACTCTTCTTGAAAATGCATTAAGACTTTTGAGGTTTCAAACTTCAAGTATTGAAGACCTATTTATAACATTTTCATCATCGAAGTCCTTTGTCACTTTCACACTTCATTATCCTGAAATTGAGTGTTTACAGTTATGAGGGGAGATTACTTCCTTTATATATGAGAGCAATGTAAATGTTTAGGGTTTGTGGTGTGTGTTGGAGTGTTCCCATTTATTATACATCAAAACTACTTACTTTTGATGTAAGACTATATAGTTTTATTTAATATTGAATAAATTTATTCATAAATTTATTTAAGAATTATAATTAAAATAATATTGTTTTACAATTAAGAAATGATTTTTATTATATTTAATAATTTAAATTTTGTTTATTTAACACTAAATTAGTATTTATATAATTTAATATATATTAATACTAATTTGCTTTCTATTAATATTAAAATATTTCATAATATTAAAATTAATTAGAGTGGGTATTACTTATTTTTATACTAATACACAATAATTAATAGTCTAATATTATAGCTAGTAATCTTATAGTATTTTTATGGTTAACAGTTACTGTTTACTTATTTAGCAAGTGAATGAGGAAAATGATATGTGGTTTAGCATTTTAATAACTAAAATTTATTAGTTAATTGATACTAATATTTAGGAATCTTATAGTTAATAGGTTTATAAGTTAAATTTAGCTATAACTAATACCCAATAATTAGTAATGTAATTTTATATTAGTAACCTTGTAGTGATCTTATGGTTAATAAGTGATCTTAGTGGTTAGTAATCTTAATAGTTAATTGATATTTGTATTTAGTAATCTTATAGTTAATAGGTTTATATGTTAAATTTAGCCATAACTAATAGCCAATAGTTAGTAATCTAATCTTACATTAGTAATCTTGTAGTATTAATAGTTAATTAATACTTAATGTTTAGTAATCTTATAGTTGATAAATTCAGATTTCATAAGTCAAATTTATATATACTTAATAGTAATATCATATAGTAAAACTATATACATAGTTTCATGTGAAAGCTACACAAATTTAACTAAATTTAATAGTAACTTAGTATTATGTAATACTTTCTATTCTAATATATTTACTTGATATTAATTTTTTTTCATGTTAATATTAATTTACATTATAATTAAGAAATAAATAAATTTTTTATTGCAATTAATAGTTTTTAATTACATTTACTTAATATTCATACTAATATACATCAAAATTATGTGATTTGTTTAATACTAATCATTATTATTAATACTAATTTATGTTATAAATATGTAATTTTTATTACAATTATCAATTTTTAATTATATTTACTTAAAATTATTATTAATATACATTACAATTACAATTAAATGATACTAAAATTATATAAATGAGTATGTTCGTAAGCTTGTTCATGAGTTTGTTCATGAATATCTTAAACAAGCTTTTTCATGAACATCTTAAACAAGCCTGCTCGTGAGCTTGTTCACAAGTTGGCTTACAAACATATTAATGAGTATGTTCACAAGCTTTAATAATCCGAGCTTTAAGATATTTGAGCTCTGTTTGTTTATCTTCATTTTGAGGCTCTACTTGTTTAACTTAACAAATGAAATCGAATGAGCTTTTAGCGAGCCGAGCTCCGAGCGGCTTGCATGTTTACACTCCTAAATTGAAACCAGTTTACAAATAGAATATTCTTTGCTTGGTCACTACTCCTAGGTAATTTTGTAATATTTTATTACATACTTGGGACCCAATTTTACCATTAGAGGTAAAAAGTTTAACCTTTTGACAAATGGTTCATACTAATATATTGTAATTTTAAAAGATAGTTTCAAATAATAATTCAACTCCGGGAGCTCAATTTGACCTCCAACAAGGTATGTTGACCGAAGTTTTAATTTTCATCCTGGGATTTCCTAAGATTAAATCGAAGTTCCTAAACTAACAACCAATTTGAAAAACAGACACTACATACATCATGAAAATAATATTTTTTAAGACTTTACTAATTGACTCAATAAATAAAACTCGACACATACTTTCACTCTCTTAATTATCAAAACTTTTTTTTAGGTTTAGGTATGGTTGAAAAAGGTTCAGTTTGGTACTTGGGTCAGGTTTTAGTATTTCAATTGGCTTTGAATTTGCTTTTCAATCATCATTCTTAATCAATCTTATATGATAGTGAGATATTTTTCTACTTTCATCATCAGCATTCAAGGTTTTGAAAAATGACTTATTGATACATAAATTTCAGCGGTCTCCTAAAAATTTGATGATGAAGGTTCCTGTCACAAGACAGGAAGAAACTTCTTTGAAATTCATCACTAAGCGTGCTCAAATAAGGTGAAAAGATAAATAAATAAATACACAAAAACACACACTTAAACCTCAAAACACTCACAATGGACCAAAAATAGCCAAAAATAAGGTTTGGGAGCCCAAAGGTCAACCTAACCCACGAGTGTGGGTTGATGACCAACACACTTGGGTCATCTGACCCACAGTTTATTGTGTGTGGGTCAAGTGACCCACGTGCATGGGTCACAACTCACACTTGTGGGTTGCAACCCAGAAACCATAAAAATGTGAATTGTTCCTTTTTTTGGGGGAGGGGGGGGGGGCTTTTTACACTTTTTTTTTCAAAAAATTATCCTAAAGAGGGAAAATACTACTGCATTTAAATGAAATTTAGGACTTTCTTTCTCTTCTAAAAAAATCTCTCCTTTGCAAGTGGAAACCTATTTTTCATAAACATCGTCAACCAAAAAATCTCTTTTTTTTTCTAGGATTTAGATCCAAATCCCAAACCCAACGACATCTAAGTCAAAGCACACATCAAGGGTAATCACCTGGCCCCTTTGAGGATCTCTCAATTATTTTTAATTAAATATTTGCATCTTATATCATTTTTTCTTCTCCTTCTACTCCTTTCTTTCATTTTTCATCATTTTTGCATTTTATGTTATATTATTTTGATTATTTATTATTTGATGATGAAGTTGTGATTTTGTGGTGATTTTGAAGTTTGGAATAAGATATGTAGAAGAAGTGGATAGTTCGGGTAATTTTGGGAGTGTTTGCATTCATTTTTACATTTTTCATCACTTTTCTTTTTATATAAAAAATGGGTATATTGGTGTTAAAGTTAGCATTTTTATTATTATTCTTGCATTTATTGATTTTGTTGTTCTCTTTGTTTTCCTTTTTGATTAATTTACTATTTTTATCATAAAGTTGACATTTTTATTGTAAAAATAGCATTTTTATCATTTTATTTGCATTTCATTATTTTTATTGCGTTTTTTTGGATAAATTTGTTATTTTAATCATAAAGTTCACATTTTTATGGTAAAAATGGCATTTTTATTATTTTAGTTGCATTTTATTATTTTTATTATTTTATTACTTTTTGGTAAATTTGTTATTTTTATCATGAAGTTCACATTTTCATGGTAAAAAAAAATATTTTTATTATTTTATTTGCATTTTTATTATTTTTATTATCTTTGTTGCCTCTTTGGTAAATTTTTTATTTTTATCATAAAGTTCACATTTTTATGGTAAAAATAACATTTTTATCACTTTTATTATTCTATTCACATTTTTATTATTTTTATTGCCTTTTTGATAAATTTACTATTTTTATCATAAAGTTCACATCTTTATGGTAATAATAGCATTTGTTTTATCATTTTTATTATTTTATTTGCATTTTAATTATTTTTGTTGCTTTTATATATATATAAATTTACTATTTTTATCATAAAGTTGACATTTTTATGGTAAAAATAGCTTTTTTTTATCATTTATTTTATTTTATTTGCATTGATATTATTTTTATTCTCTTCTTTGATGAATTTGCTATTTTTATCATAAAGTTCATATTTTTATCACTTTTATTATATTATTTGCAAATTATCATTTTCATTATTTTAATTGCACTTCTATTATTTTTCTCATTCTTGTCATTTTATTCTTTTATTTTAATTATCTTATTTTTTCATATCATAAAATTTTATTTTTATAATAAAAATGATAAATTTGCACCAAAATATTAAAATTTCCAAATTCTTGCATCATGCATCTTCATTAGCATCCTTATTTGTTTAATTGTTCTTGGTATTTTAATTACTTTATTATGAATATATGATATATAAAATTTTTCTAAATGTGATGTGTTCTTGGATGCATGTAAAAGGTAACCTTTGTTTTGTAGGTTTATTAGAATATGATTTTTTTTCTTTTACTTTCTATTTTGATGTAATTAATAGAATAGGGAATTTCAAGGCAATGTAATCCTTAATCCCAATTCCCCTTTTATTTTCTATTTTCGATGTATTTAGTAGAATAGGCAATTTCAAGGGTTGTAATCCTTAATCCCTTTCCCCATTTTTATTTTGCTTATTTACTTGTTTATTTTGATTACTTCTTGCATGCTTCTGTGCTAGTTACTACTTATTTGCATTATTATTTATTAATTGATTTGGTTGGTGAATTTTTATTTATTTGCTTATTTTGTGATGACTAAATCAAACTATCTCGTGTTTTAATTTGCAATTTAAATTGACTAATAATCAAATGTGGCAAATGCATCATCAAATAGAAACTAGGGTGAAGGAACGAGTGATTAAGTAATGTGTAATAAGAAATAGTATAAGTAACTCCTACCCCTTCGAACCCAGAATCTCTAATTAGGAAAGTGAGTTCTTAATTCACTTTTGCTAACAAAAATCGGGTGGTAACTCTACTCTATAAAGCCTATTTAGGCAAACCCTCCCATATCAATAACAACTGGTAGATAGTTGCCATTAGCCTGTGTGCCTCGACATCATACTAATCCTATCATGTTACAACAATCTCTTAGCAAAAGCAGCAATAAAAAAAATGAGGTGCGTACATGACCCCAACATAGGTAACACTTAAACTCTCTTAATTCATCATGTTTTATTGGTTGATGGTTTGAAGCATGATCTACTTAGTATTAGACAAATTTGTGACATGGGAAATAAAGTCACTTTCTATCTTAAAAATTGCTTTATTAGTAGTTTAGAAAATGATAAAGTAATCTTTAGTAATGAAAGAGTTGACAATGTCTATATTATTGACTTGAATAAAGTTTTAAATAAAGATATTAAATGTCTAATGTCTATTTTCCCTAACACATGGACTTGGCATAGAAGACTTGAATGTAAAAACATTGAGCTTTTAGATGACCTTAGTAAGAATGAACTTGTGAATGAATTACCCAAACTTAAATTCATAAAGCACAAGACTTGTGATGCTTATAAAAAAGGAAAAAAAAACTAAGTTATCGTTTAAACTCAAAATTAAAGTGTCTACCTTAAGGCCCTTATAATTAATTCACATGGATCTATTTAGACCTACTATAGTAGCTAGCTTTGGTGAAATGCATTATGCATTTGTACTTATTAATGATTACTCTTTTAAAGCTTTTCAAAGTTTTGCAAAAAGAGTTGAAAAGGAAAAAGATTTTTGTATTTCTTTTATAAGAAGTGATCATGGAACCGAAATTGAAAATGAATTTTTTAAAAAATTTTATAATGAAAATGATATTTTTTATAACTATTCCTCTTCTAGAACTCCTCAAAGAAATGAGGTAGTTGAACAAAAAAAGTAGAACTTTGGTTGAGATTGCTAAAACTATGCTTCATGAATATGGCATGCCACTATAGTTTTGGATGGAAGCCATCAATATCGCTTATTATATTGTTAATAGAGTTTTCAAAAGACCTATTTTAAAAAAAATTCTTATGAGCTTTGGAACAATAAAAAGACCAAGATTTCATATTTAAGAGTATTTAGTTGTAAATGCTTTATATTAAACACCAAGGACAACCTTAGGAAATTTGATTCCCTAACTAATGAAGGAACTTTTCTAGGCTATTCCACCTCAAGCAAAGCATATAGAATTTTTAATAAAAGAACTATAGTAGTTGAAGAGTCCATGCATATAGTTTTTGATGCATCTAACCCATTTGATCCTAGAAAGGATTTTGTTAGTGTTGACAATGTTCTAGAGGACTTTGTGGAAATGAATCTTAAAGAAAAGAATGCCAACAAACCCTTGGAGATTAATGATCCTAACAATGAAGAAAATAAGGAGTTGTCTTAATGTGCCTTGAAGGATGAACTACCAAAGGAGTGAAAATTCAAGAAAGCACATCCAAAGGACCTCATAATTGGTGACACTTCAAAAGGGGTAACCGTTATATCTCATTTTAAGTCTATTATTAATCTAGCCTTCATCTCTCAAATTGAACCTAAGAATGTTGATGATGCATTATGCGATGAATTTTGGGTCTTTGCTATACAAGAAGAATTTAATCAATTTGAGAGAAATAAAGTGTTGGAATTTAGTAGGCCTAAGCTTCATACTATTATAAGCACCCAGTGCATGTTTAGAAATAAAATGAATGAACAAGGCATCGTAATTAGGAGCAAAGCTAGCTTAGTAGTTAAAGATTATAATTAAGAAGAAGATATTAATTATGACAAAACCTTTACCCCCATTGCAATGTTAGAAGCTATTAGGATGTTACTTGAATTTATATCTTTTATGAATTCTAAACTTTATCAAATGGATGTCAAAAGTACTTTTCTAAATGGTTTTATTCAAGAGAAGGTGTATGTTGAACAACCTCTGAGTTCTAAAAGCTTTGATTATCCCAACCATGTTTTTAAACTCTCAAAATCATTATATGAATTGAAACAAGCTCCTAGTTTGGTATAAAGGGTTGAGCAACTTTCTTTAAAAGAAAGGTTTCTATAAAGGGAAAGTTGACATAACTCTATTCATTAAGAAATCCAAAAATGACTTGTTAATAGTTCAAATATATGTTGATGATATTATGTCCAGTGCTACTAATCACTCTTTATATGAGGAAGTCTTTAAGCTTATGCAAGGTAAATTCAAAATGAGCTTGATGGGAGAATTCAAGTTCTTTATTAGTCTCCAAATAAAGTATAGAGGAGATGGGATCTTCATTATTCAAGCAAAGTACACAAGGGACATCCTTAAGAAGTTTGGGATAGATGGAGTTAAGGCAACCAAGACCCTAATGAGCACTATCAGTAAGCTTTGTAACGATGAAAGTGGAAAGTTAATTGATGAAAAGTGATCTAAAGGTAAGATCATATCCCTTATTTATCTCACTGATAATAGACATGGTATTATGTTTGCTATTTACTTATGTGCTTGATTTCAATCTTGTCCTAAAGAGTCTCATTTAAATGTAGTTAAGAGAATTTTTAAGTACTTTATAGGAACTATGAATTTAGGAATTTGGTATCCTATGAGTGATTCCTTTGACCTTATTAGCTACTCGGATGTGGAATTTATCAGTAGTTTATTAGATAGAAAGAGAACTTCCAGAACTTGTCAATTCTTAGGACAATGTTTAGTCTTTTGGTTTAGCAAGAAATAAATTTTGATTGCATTATCCACATCCAAAGCCAAGTATATAGCGGCTAGTTTTTGTTGCTTATACGTTTTGTGAGAAAAAAAACAACTTAAGGACTTTAGCATTGAGGTTGATCACATTCCTATTAAGTGTGATAACATAAATGCAATCAACCTTAGCAAAACCCTTATTTAACATTCTAGAACTAACAATATAGATATTAGATACCATTTCATATATGATCATGCTCAACTTAGTAATATTGCACTTGAATTTATTGACATTAATTACCAATTAGTCAATATGTTTTACAAAACCTCTTAATGAGGAGAGGCACAACTTTATTATTCATGAACTTAATATGATTAATAGTTTTAGTTTAAGGTGAATGCACTACTTGTAAGATTATTTGCTTTATTTTTTTTTTGAAACCTCTTATACTTAAATTATAGCAAAAGTATTAATAAATCAAAAAATTAATTTATTTGATTTATTAATGTATTTGTAAATATAAATATGTCCAAGACTATTAGGTCCATTTACATGATTCTAAATTGCATATTTTTCAAGTCAAAATTACTCTCTTTTAATGTTTTTTTTTTTTTGGAGATTTGTAAATTATGCTTGAGAAAGATATAATTGAACAAATGTTTTGGACCCAATTGCTACTTTTTAAAAGTTTAGGGACTAAAAAGAAATTTAGTCATGATCATTATTAGTAATGGTTTAAATCGTGACAGCTGTTCAACTCTTTCACAATGGTGCTCATGACCTCGATCTCGGTTATAATATAGATCATGACTTGATAGATCATAATCATGAGTGCAATCTTGATAGACTTTGGAAACCAGCATTTCCTCATTACATGCCTTTTCAAATCAGAAATAGTTTTTCATGGCCTTTATGACTCTAAAATTGCTCCTAAACCTCTCCTAGTTTCCATTTAGTCTATAAATAGGTTGCATGTTATCATTCTCTTTTCTTTTCACCTCTCTTCTTCTTCATTCTTCAAAATTCAAAATTACTTCTCTTTCTTCTTTCTTTTACACTCTCTTTAATGGCACCAAAGAAAGCAACCAAGTCCTCCTCCTCCTCTCATGGTAACACTCCTAAAAGAGCAACTAAAGAAAAACCAAACAAATCTCATCCTCCTTTTTCTTATAATCCAAGTGAGATAAAAAAAACTTAAGCTTTTCAAAAGGGGAACTTCATTCCATCTTGCTGCATGTCTTAAAGCATCCTTAAAAAATTGGGTTACTATGAAAGTCAATATTGAGATTAAATAAATATTATTTAATTTAGAAATATTATTTAATTTAGAAATATTATTTTATTTAAAAAGTATTTTTTTTATTTTGTTTAATTATCTTTTCAAGTAATCTTGTGAGTGTATGCACTCATTGAGAAATACAAGGAGAAAAGATAAAATTTTAACTTCATTGGATTTAGAAGTTGAAAGAACATTTCACAGGAGGCTTAAAGGGAAAAGTTTTAGGTTTAGTGATTTAAAATGTAGCAAAAATATAAAAATTTTATTCACAAACCCGAAATAGGATCTATAAAATTTAATTATCTATTGATTTAGGGTTTCCAAATCTTACCACAAATGCAAAAAGAGGTAAGATTGCTGGAAGGAAGAGAGAGGGTTCACTCTAATGACACTCTACCTCGAGCTTTTAACATTCTTGGCCAGATTGAGACATCTCCAAAAGGTTACATCTTCTACAAGTATCCACTCAAATAGCCTTCAATCAAAATGAGTGTGTGTGCTAGCACTCCTTTTCTCAAAAGTCTCACTTTTGATTCTCTGGTTTTCTTTTTTGAAGTTGAAAAATGAATTCTCAAGAGTAGAATGAAAAGTGTATATGAAACCCTAAAGAATATGATATATTTATAGACTTCTTAATTAAGGTTTCACTTACCAAAATGTTTTAGTAACCCCTCATTTACCAAAGTCTTTTTGGTATATTTAGCATCTTTGCATTTTGGTTTTAATTCAAATTCCAAAATAGAAATAATTTCTTATTTAATTAAGATAACAATTACCTTAAATAAATAAATGAATAAATTTTACATATATATATATATATATATATATATATATATATATATATATATATATATATATATATATATAATTATTTATTTACCATAGAGTTTTATTGGGCTACTAAACCCAAGCTCATTTTAGGCCTGTTCTAAGTGTGTGACCCTATAGATTCACATAATATTGGCAATAGGCCTGAAATCCCAATTTAGGCCTACTAGTCATAATTGACCTTTAGTAAGACATTATGACTACCCAAGTTATGTGAAGGTTGATAATCTGACATAACCTAATTTATAGTGAATATTGTAGTCCTTTTGTCACATGATATATTGATTGAAACATAAGCCATAGTTTCTATCATACCTATACAATTCAACCATATTATGTCTTGATTCTAAGTAGATTAAGAATGATAACTCTTTATCAATTCAATCTAGTATGGCCATTCACTTTCTTTAGTTTATCTTATCAAAGGGCCCATAGATATCTTACTCAGATTTAATGAGGGAAAAATTCCTTCTCAATCACTCATATTCCTCACATAACTCATTTTATATCCAACAACAATCTATTTCATCATCCTATTAAAGAAAATGTTAGAATTTTTCAAAATACAAAATAATTATGTAGAAAGCCATGGTGATTTTAAGGTCAGAGGACTAAAGCAATATTGATGTGATGAGAATTACTTATGACAATTATCTATATAGGATTCTTATAGTAGGTCAATCTAGTACATCATTTCTCAAACAAGTACCTATGAGTTGACTTAATATCTCATATACATGATTAGTAAAACATAATCATCAGTCAACACCATACTAGCCTTAATTCATTATTATTTCAACAATAATGCATGACTAGGGATAAATATGAATAGAATTCATATTTAACTTAAGGGTTTTACTATCAATTCACATACTTGATGACCTTTAATTAATATAACCAAATAATAATAATGAAAATGCCTTTTTATCAATAAAAATAATAAAGTCAAAATATGGTTACACATGATTGACCTAGTGCATATCACTAACATAAAGAGGCACAATGAATGGGGAAAATAATAGAGTAGAAAATAATAGGGCAGGAGTTCAAGATCCACCTGGTCAATAATAAGGAAATCAGGAAAGACCAAATGTTTAAAGAACTATAAGAGACTTTATTAGTCTGCATCTGCAAGGAGACCAAAATCATATTGTTAAGCCTATTATTGCTAACACTTTTGAAATCAGGCTAGCTATGATTTATATGATATAAAATTCTCAATTCAGTGGATTATCACATGAAGATCCTATTGGCCATATGACAAGATTCTTAGAATATTGTTCTATATTCAGAATGTGCAATCTTAGGTGATACAATTGATTCTTTTCCATTTTTTACTCACTGATACAAAGAGATGGTTCATACATCTACCACCTTCTATCAATACTTGGCAAGAGCTATACACTGCATTTTTCAACAAATACTTTCCATTTGCTAAAGTTTTGAAGATCATAAATGAAGTCAATTCTTTTTATTAGAGAGAAGATAAAAGCTTCTATGAATGTTAAGAAAAATTTAGAGATCTATAGAGGCAATGTCCACCACATTTACTACCAACTTAGGATTTGGCTCAATCTTTTTATAAGGGTTATAAATCCTTTAGTCAGGGTCAATATTGGTGCAATTGCTAGAGGTACAATCATGTCTGAAATACCAGAGGATGCTTTAAACCTTTTTAAAGAAATGATAAATACATAAAGTTTATGGGTAATGAAAGAGCTATACCTAGGTTAGGTGGAGCAATTAAGATAGATGAGTTAACTATGGTAAATGCAAAGATATATGAATTAACAAAGAGGAAGGATAAGATATGTTTGAATGCAATTTCTTTATTAACTATATCAATATGTGAGCTTTGTTATTGAGGACATCCTACTATTAAATGTCAGCTTATGCAGAACTTGTCTATGAAAAATGTGAATTATATGAACAAAGGTCAACAATATAATAATCAATGGAGACCTTAAGTACCATTAGGATTTTGAGGAAAAAATGTTCATCATTAATAAGATCAATCTCAATTTCAGTAAGAAAAAGGTTCATCGTATATATCCTTTTTGAAGAGTAAGAAGGAGAAATTTATGGAGATGATGACTGCAAAAATAAATTAGCAAGATGAGGCCACAAAAAGAATAGTAGGGAGATTGAAATAGATGCATCAAGATGCTTAACTCATGTTCAAAAATCATTATCATCTATTCATAATCTAGAAGTTCAAGTGGAGTAGTCAGCTAACTCTCTATCCATAAGAAAACAAGGAATCACCTTAAGGTGTGGAACAAAACTACAACCACCAAAACATAAGGTAAACACACAAGTTAAAGATGAAAAAGAAAAGGAATTGGATGAAGATGAAGCATAAACATGAAAAAAAGGAGAGGAGGAAAAGAAGGAATATAAAATTAAAGTAAAGCTTTATGAACCACTTGCTCCATTTCTTCACAAACTAAAGTAGTAAGAACATCATCAATAATTTGCAAAATTCTTGGAGATGTTTAAGAATTTACACATAAATATACCATTGGTGGAAGCAATTGAACAAATGACTAAATATGCTAAATTTTTTAAGGAACTTATTTCTCGTAAGAAAAGTTTATAAGAGTTCAAGACTATTACACTTAGTTAGGAGTGTAGTGCCATTATTTCAAACAAACTTCCACTCAAGTGTCAACATCTAGGGAGTTTTACTATACCTTGTGATATTGGTAACTTAAATTTTTAAAAATTTCTTTGTGATTCAAGTGCTTCTATTAATTTAATGTCTTTATATATTTATAGGATGCTTGGATTAGGAGAAGTGAAAGCTATGAATATTTGCTTATAACTTGCATATAGAATGATAAATAAACCTTAAGGACTAGTAGAGGTTGTATCAATTAAGGGAGGGGAATTTATCTTTCTAGTAGATTTTATTGTACTTGATTTTAAGGAAGATGAGGATGTGCCTTTGATACTCTATATGCCTTTCATATACACTACTAAAGCTATTATAGATGTTTATGAAGGAACACTTACATTAAAAGTTGATGAAGATAACAGTAAGTTCAATGTATACTAAGATATAAGACACTCTTATGATATTGATAATTACATAAGAGTTAATATTATATATGATTGTGTGAATAAAGTCCAACACTGGAGGTTGGCAAAATATTGTCATTTGGAGGATATTAAGAAGTGTTTGTAGGTTTATCCTTTTGAAAAAAGAGAAATCTCTTGAGTTAAAAGAATCATTCATTCATTATGCATTGCCAACAAACACTGAACCTATACCACCGTTTATAGTAAAACCACCTAGGTTGAATTTAAAACCATTACCTTCACATTTAAGATATACACTCCTAGGGAAAATGAGACATTACCAATAATTATATTATCAAAACTTAATGAGGATTAAGAGAAATCATTAGTAGAGTTATTAAAGAAAATGATAAAAGCTTTAAGGTGGCAAATTTCAAATATTAAAAGGAATTAGTCCTTCATACTATATGAAAAAAATATTAATGGAAGATGACCACAAAACTACAATAGAATGATAAAAAGAATATTAAATCCTAATATACAAAAAGTTGTTACGAAATAAATTCTTAAATTGTTAGATGCAGGAATCATATATCCTATTTAAGATAGTTCATCGATCAGTCTTATACAATGTGTACCTTAAAAAGGTGGAATGGCCATTATAGAATGTGATGAGGGAGAATTAATTCCTACTAGAGAATTTAGTGGTTGGAGAGTTTGTATTGATTATAGAAAACTTAATAAAATGACTAAAAAATATCATTTTCCACTTTCATTCATTAATTAAATGCTAGAAAGAATATCATGGCATGCAAAGAATATCATGGCATGCATTTTACTATTTTCTATATCGATATTCAAGATATAATCAAATAGCAATAACACCTAAAGATCAGGATAAAACAACATTCACTTATCCTTATAGTACTGTTAGACATCAAGTTTTAACTATCCCTGATGAAAGCAATAACCATAGTTTATTCAATTTGTATCGCCTCTGAATCATGTAGGAGCCCAAAAGAAACTAAAACCCCTAAACTGGACTTTTAAAATGATAAGTTAGTCCATCAAATCATTGAGTCATGTTTTGATTTCACAAAAAAATTGAACTTTTAAAAAGGTAAATTGCATGGTTTAAACAATTATGCAACGTGTCGGTCTGATGCTCCTCTCATGAAATTAAGACTAGATTATGTGAAAAAAGAAGTTGACTATATCAAAATGAATGTAGAAAATGCATCTGAAAGGTTTAAGAACCTAAAAAAACACTCCAACACCTAAGCAATGCACCCTTAGGATCGTCAAAAAACATGACGATGCACCTTAGAGGAGTGTGCACTACACCCACAAGGGTGTGGCATGCTCCCCAAACATGCCCCAAGTGTATGAAATGGGCATTTTTTGTCTATAATTAGCCTCCTTTTCCCCATTTTAGGGGTCCAGTCAAAATATACTGAATCTCTGTTAAATTGAAGACTTAGGACTCTCGATTTACACACTTTTAGCCTATTTTACTCATTTTTCTTAGAGTTTTTAGAGCAACTTGAACGAAATCAAGCCTCACCTTTGTCAAAGCACACTTCAACAATATACAAATCTACATTCTGCATGTCAGTTACAACCTCTCAATAAGAATAGCTTGATCTTAACATGAAGTAAAAGCTTTTAAAGATAAAAAAAAAAAAAAAAAAGTTCAGTCGAAAATGAGGACCAAATAATCATTTTTGCACATTTACCTTCTTGTATTTTTGCATTTTTCTTCTTTATTTTTGTTATTGCCAGTATTTGAGAAATTGGCTGAGATTTATGTGATGAGACTAGCATTTTGCACATTGTTTAATTTATTTTCTATCTTGTTTAATCATACTAAACTGTCATTTTGCATTTTCTAGCTTTAGAAACATGAAAGTCATAAAAAGTATCACCTTTTTATATAAGATCTAGATCTTTCATAATTGATTATAATTTTTTTGAATTTTTTTACTATCTTTGAATCATTTTCATTGTAAAAATCACATTTTTATGATAACGTTTACATTTTCATATTATTCCCACATTTTGTGTACAAAAATATCCTTTTGCATCAAGTTTGCATTTTTATTTTAGAAAATGTAAAATTCATCATCCTTACACAATTTCTGCATCTTTTGCATTTTCTATATATTTTCTTGATAAAAATCGTATTTTTATATAAAAATCCTCATTTTTGCATCATTTTTGGAGTTTATGTGAAAAATCATCATTTTTCACATAATCCAATAAATATTAAATATGTCATTTTTGTATTCTTAGCATTTTTCCATGATCTACTATTAAAAATCACATTTTCACATTGTAAATACCTAATTTCGGGACACCAGATACAAGATGCGACATAAGACCTAATGAGGAAAATTGACTATGAAATTAAATTTATTGGATCTGATTTATTAATTTTGGACTAAATTATAAATTCTTTTTAGGACCAATTTTTGAATTTTATTTAATTTTTAAATAAAAAATAAATTCTTAAAAATAAAAATTAAAGAAAATAAGAAAATAAAAATGGGGCCGAAGTTGGCCCTTCAACCAAAAAAATCACCAAATTGGCCAAAAGTGGCAATAAATGGCCATTTTGTCATTTTGTTTATTTTCCCAATCGGTAATGTAGATTTCCAATTGGAAATTTATATTTCAGAATTATAGATTTCTGATCAGAAATCTACATTTTCGATCCGAAAAAGGGCGTCTGCAATTTTTTTTATTTTGATTGGTTGTTATTTGATTTTACTTGATAAATATGTATTTATAAGATAAGTAATAAAAATAAATTACTTTTGTATTATTATCCTATACCTAACTTAGGGTTATAGGGGTGTTGTGTTTATATATATGTGATTTTTTTTTCACATGGAGCTCTTAGCCAAGACACAGTCCTTTCACTTTTTATTTTCACGTATTTTCTAGTTCTTTATTGTAAAGATGAAAATAAAAACTAAAACTCACAGACTTTCTATCAACGGTGATCTTATCTTTTGAGGGGAATCAATACTATACCCACTAAATAATCTCTTCTTTTGTTTGATTATTTTTATTATATTTGATTTTGGTTTATTTAAATTTAACTTTTATTTCATTTAGTTACTAATCTTTATTTGTTTTTTTTTTGTTAATGATTATGGATGAAACCACGGGATTGAACAAAGGAAAACTCATGGAGTATCTATGATGAAAAGCCAAGAATCAAGATTAGCCTTTTTTTTTTAGTTTTCATGTTATTTTTTTATTTTATATATTATTTTAATTCTCTGTATTTTGTTATTATTTTTGGGTTGTATTTAATTTTAATTTATTTATTCAATAGATTATTGTAATAGCCCCAGTGGTGTGAATAATGAAAATTTCTACTTTACTGCTTTTTAATTTATTTGTTTAATTGGTTAGTAAAATTAGGATTTCAATTGGGTATATTAATTAAAATCTACATTATAGAAATAAAAATTAGGGTTTTTTAAATTAATTAGAATTAGGAGAATAGGTTAGGGCTTTTATTTATTTGTTTTTGGGAAAAACCATCAGTTCTATTGTGAACTTTGCGCTAATTATCAATTGAATTCTACTTTGAAAGTCATTTCAATCTTCTCATTCAACTTTTTGAATTGTGTCATTAAATCCTTAAACTTTAACTATTTTAAAATTTACTTCTCAACTTTAAACCACATTATTTAGAAATTTTTCCGATAGAGGTCAAACCAAAAATGTATTAGATAAAAAAAAAAAAGGAGAGAATTTTATATATTAGTCAACAATATAAAAATATTTTGTTTAACTAAAAAAAATGAAAACAATTTAAAAATTAAAATTTTATCATTATTTATAGTGGTAGTTAAAAGTGTTTACTTTATTTATTTTTGTCTTTTAAATATTAGTTTACATAACAAATTGATTCACAAGTTATCACTTTTTTCTTATTATTTTTAATTGATACATAAGAACTTAAAATTTTATGCAAAAATTTAAAAATTAATTTTTAATTTTATTTCAACAAATGTTAAAACTAAAATTTAAAAATATTTTTCAAATTTTATTTTTTTTTAAAATGAAGAAAAAATTGAATAACTATCAAATTTATTTTTTAGGGATCTAAAAGTAATTTTAAAAATTATAATTAGATCATTTAAATAAAATTGGATAGAATTGAAATAGCTTATAAAATTGAATGAGCATATTGAAATGACTTTTAAAGTAGGATTTAATTGATAATTGGCCTAAAATTGAGAATAAAACATAAGATTTTCCCTTGTTTTTTTATTATTTATTTTAGGCTTTTATTTTTTATTATTATTTGTGTTCAAGCCCATTTTGTTATTTTTTAGTTTAGTTTCAATAATTAAATAGACTTTAGGTCCATCTTGTTAATGAGGCACAATTAATTTAATAATTTATTATTTTAATTAATTATAGGTTTAATTAATTAAAATACATCTTTAGGCCCATAATTACTTAGATTTTATATTAGAAATAATTTAGACTCACTTATCTAATTCAAACATAGACCTATTTAGTTTAATTAAAATTAATTAGAGAGAGCTCATTAATCTAAAGCCTTTTTTCCATAACTTGTAGACATAGGATCATTTTAAAATTAAAATATGTAGAATTAGCGCCATTAATTTAAAGCTTTTATAATTTATAGACTTAGACCCATTTTCAGAAATAAAATAAATAGACTTAGGCCTATTTTTAGAATTAAAATAAATAGACTTAGGCTCATTTAAATTAAAATTAAATAGGAATTAGGTCCATTAGCTTTTAGGCTCAGTTGTAAATCAAAATATGTAGATTTATCCCATCTAATTAAAATCAATGTAGATTGGACTGACTTAGAGATTATTTACTTTGTATGAATGCATTGTTTATAAGCTTTTCATAAGATTAGTTTTCTTGAAATTGATTGTAAATTGGGTTTACTATGAATTGCATGTAAATAGAGAATAAAGTGTTAATTAATAAGGTAATTGTAAAAGAACACAAGACTAAAAGAAGTTAGTATTCCGTACCTAAAATCCTCTTTATCTGGTGCTAACTCTCTTTTAGAGAATTGAGTTACCACCACTCACACTTTATCCTAGTTATTACCCTCGGTGATGACTCCTCATCTCTATGCCCTATCTATGTGATAGTTGTTAGTGTGTTCCTAATAGTCCAGAACTCAAATAGTATCATGGTTGCTTAAAACTTAGGCTCACGCTAAACCCTGTAGTCTACAGTGGCGACTTCATTGGGGACAAGATCTACTGATTCTGCTTATATTTATTAGAATTGTTTTATAAATTATTATTTTATTCTTGCATTCATTTTTATATGTCCCTATAAACCGATGGCATTAGTGTATGGTCCCTTGATTCCAATAGGTTCCTGGGAATGTAAATTTGCTAATCATCACTTTAAGTCATTACTTAAACAAATAATATATGTCAGGCCAATCTGACCATGGTCTCCCTAAGTCCTTAAAGGGGGCACTTATTCTTAAGTGTGCAAAAGATGTTAGGCCCATTTGACCTTAGCCTGTAACCTAAGTCTTTAAGGGGAGCATCTCGCTAAGGGAAACTTAACTTTTTACAGGATAGTGCTCATATAATGGCCTAGTAACTTCCCTTAGGATTACCCAAATTCCTTGTATATCTTGCCATGAGGTATTTATATATATAAAAGCCCAAGCTCATACATTAGAAGCCCATTTAGACTAATAAATATTGAACTTTGTTTTTATACCTAAAAATACTATTTCTATGCTTTTACTACTTTAATAGATTTGGCATGTGCATTAATTCTTGATATTCTTTATTGATATTAAGGCCAAGACTAAAAATTTTAGGAAAAGAAACTCACTATTGAATCATGTGTAGGAAAAATAAAGTTTGAAAGATTAATGTTTTATATCTTTGACTTTTTTACTTGACCTTGCATGGCACGTGCATTATGCATACATGTATACATGCATCTCATGCATCATACTAACACCTTATTTTGCAGCCATCATAGATTTATTGGGGCTTCTTGTGCTTGGAAATAAAGAAGTGGCAGACCTGAGAGAATCACTTTTAAGTCCAAATTCCATAGCAAAAGAAATCCATTGAAATTTAGAAAAGAGTCCAAACAATCAACTCTACTTGGATATGCATTCGACCCTAACTATTTCAATAATTAAAGAGATGGAAAAACAAGAGGGAAACTGGTTTATAAATGACACGAGGGCTATAATTTAAGATAAACTGAGATAGGCGCTAGTTGGGTTAATGCCACCTTCCGCAACAGAAACAATGCATGTTACTCTTGCTCTTCCACCTACTCCTGCACCACATGTTATTGCTATTGCTCCACCTATTGTCATTCCTATTGATAATGGCAATGTTACTGCTAGGACTATGCCTATTATGGAAATGGAGCTTAAAGATGTTAAAAATTATATGGTTTAAAAAGCAAAGAAACAGTTGCTTGAGCTAGTTCAAGAACTCAAGCCCAAACAGATGCAAACACTCACTTAGAAAATGTCCAAAATGGAAGAGCTAATAAGAGGATAAAGTATATGTTACTTATTTAAATTTGATGGCTTATTATGCACTGAAGGGGACAAGCTACCATATAAGTTCAAAATGTGTTAATGGTACTAGAGATCTAAAAAAGCATCTCATCTAGTACTTAACTACCACGAGTACTACTAAAGCTCCTTTGTTAGTACTCACTAGACTATTTTTATTGTCTTTGGAAGGCATAACCATAAATTAGTACTATAGGCTAGAGAAGTCAATTTCAAGTTGATTTGAAAGAATTATGCATAACTTTTTTAAAGCAGTATGAGCACAACACTAAGCAAGAGGTGTTCATAATTACCCTAGCAGGGGGTGAATAAGGCTTTTTGAAAATTAAAAGTAAATTAAGAAATTTAAGTGAGGATTAAAATAGAATTAAGGAGATGGAAAATCAAACATAAGTATTTAAGGAGTTTGATTCATAAATGAATCTACAACTCCACCTAACTTATCCCCAAGTTATGATTTTCAATCCCACACTAATCTTATTCATGAGATTGAGATTACAAGTGCTTTAGGATTAACTCTTTAAACCTTACAACAATGAGATTTTACTCAAGACTTAGCTCTAACCACAATTTAAGTGTTTTAATGGATAAACACTTAAACCAATTCCTTAAAAACAAACCTCACTTCCTTTATAATCAATCCTAAGAATTAGATAAAGTAGAAGTCCTATTTCTAACACAAACAACTCTCATAAGAGTTAACTAAGTACAAAGAAAGTATATGAAAAATATTAATGCTCAGTGAATGCTAAAGAGAGAATTTTGATATTCAGAGTGTGTAAATCATCAATGAAGCTCTAAGAGGTGTTTTAATAGTTTAGCAACTTATATTATGATTGTTGGGGGCATGAACTTTGTCCCTAACCTCTCCAATGTTCATTAAATGCAAAAATAGCTTTTTATAGGATTTTAACTGCTTATAGTTGTGAGGGCATGATCCCAATCGTGAGTCTTGAAAAATATAGTCGTTGGATGGTAGGTGACCATTGTGCCTAGAGAAGAAGCCTGGTAATGGGCAAGTCATGGTCATGAGGGCAAACTGTGAGTGGCTTAGGCCTTTTTGCTCATTAAGGCGCTTGATGATCATGAGCTGGAGCTGGTGATTGCTCGTTATGACCTAGTCACAACCACCTTATGGTTATGAGAGTAGACCGTGAGGGTCTCAATCCCTTTAGTAGCTTAAAGGTCCTTTGAGAGTGAAGCTCATAAGCCTTGGTCATGATTAGGACTTTAGCTTGTGAGGAAAGGCCTATGACTTGATTTTGAGCATATTTGATCTTTGAATTATACCAAATAGGTTTCAACTTTAAGGGAACTTATATATGACACTTTGATGGATTAAAACCCTGAATAAGCACACTTAAGTAAACAAATTAAATTAACTAAATTATTTGTTAAAGTCAAAACTTTAAAGATTGAATAAACCTTAGGTCAACAGTCTCCTCCATTTTAACTTTTATAAATAATTTATGTATATGAATTGTGCATAATCAAGTGAAGTATGTAAGTAACATAATGCTCTCTACCTTAGTTCATGCATTAGTTTTAAAGAATAATAAGGTATAGATCCCCCTTAATGTGTGCATAGGTGTTTATGTTTGAATGTGAATTTAGCTATGCCAAAATTATTAAGAGTTCAACTTATGATAACATGAGAGTTTAACTTATGATTAAACTTAACAATTTAAAGCTGTCATGTAGAACAAACATACTTAAAGCAAACATACACACACATAGAGGTTATCTCCCTATTTGTCAAAGATAAAAAAAAAGATATAAGAAAAGGAAACTTTATTAATTAAAAGGATAGGGAAACATGTGGTTCACTAAGATATAAAGACACAAACATAAATGAAACATAAACATAAGACATAAACCAATAGAAAACTAAAAGAAAACAAAACATAAATAAAGGATAAACTCATAATAAATCAAAGTGATACTAGAACACATGACATGTAATAAGAAGGATCCATGACATGCTCATGCCCATGAGGCTTTTAAGGAGGTAGAGCTTTAAACACTTGAGGAAGAGGAGGAGGAGGCCAAGTACATTGTAAATTGTGATACGCATAAAGTTGGTGGATGTCATATTCCACATGGTTTATTTGTCTATCAAAATGATCAAGTCTAGTATCAACTTAATGAAAATGATTGTTGAAGTTAGACTTAACAATCAAAAGATGATTAAATATTTCACCAACCTATGCAGGCTCATCATCCACTCCTTGTGATATTGAAGGACCTCTTGCTCATTTTCTTCGAGGCATAGGTGGAGGTTGAGGTTAAGTCTCTTGCTCTTCTTTAAGTCCAACACCTTTAAGGCTAATATTCCTAATGTGTTCAATGTTCTCTATGTCTTGAGCAAGTTCCTCATCCACTTCCTCTTCTTATTTCTTCCAAACCCATTAATTGTTCACCTTTTTAAATTGGTTGGAATTTTTAAGAAATTTTTCATTAAAAAAAGAGAAGGGAAGGGATTAAAGTGTAGGCAATTTTTATCACAATTCCACTAATGCATGTAGCTCTACTAATATTATCACTCACCAACCAAAGCCTCAATTGCAACTATCTTCCTAAAGCAACATCCATATTGTTTTGAATGTAATAAAAAATAAATATATCATTAAAGGAAACCACTTTATTGCTTAAACCCTTACCATTAAAAGAGTAGGTAATAAAGTGATGGATGTACCAAAGCTTTAGAAGAAAATGAGGGGGACTTAGAATGACCTATAATAAATTATCCCATACTAGGTTTAATGTTTTGGTTCCAAAAAGAATAAGGAGATCAAAGAGTGTTAGAAGAATCAAGTCCTTCACTTTTAAACCCAAAAATAAAATTAAGATCTTATTTAGTTAAGAATCGATCTCCCCCTACCCCTAAACTTAAATTGCATGCTATAGAAAGTATTTTGCTCACTTATATTTTGAATTCTCAAGAAAAAGGAAGAAAAAACTCAATCATAATAGAGGGAATGGTGATAAGGGGGTAAAGGCAAAAATGAACATACTAATATTTTTAAGTAAAGTATTCACTTGATCATAGTAACCAAGTAATTCAAGAGCCAACTTTGACATATAATAAGAGGGAATGAATTTTATTTTAGCAAATTGAGATGCCCTCTCATTGATTTTAGAATTTGTGTAAGAGATTAAAGGGGTCTTTTTTTGTTGTTCTTTTATGGCTCTTCTTACTTAAGAGGCTTAAGAAGAGGTTTTATTCTTGGGAGCCATAATGAAGCAACTTAATAAAAAGAAAGAGCAAAGATTAAAAAACAAGAATTGAGTGGAGGAAGAATGAGAGAAGGAAATAGCCAAATTTGCAAAAGAGGAATGAGGGTGAATGTAAGGAAAGAATAAGGAGTTTAAATAGAGTTGATGTAAGAAAAAAGTAGTCAAAATATGAATTAAAAACAATTTTGAATACATGAATCCATTTGGAATTAGGAAGAGTGAAGGAGAAGTTATAATTCTAAAGGAGTTGTGACTCCTCGCATGTCGGACTGCTCCTTACGGTCAGGTCATGACTTTGAGTAGAGCTTATGAGGGGCACTAGCAGCCAAAAGATAATACATCACAAGCTGTTGTAGTCTTTGCAATAGCTCATGAAAAAATTTTTGTGGGTCCTTTATCTTTTGAAAAACATTCTATTTGGTCCTAAAAACAGTTCAATTTTGTCCTTGTAAACCAAATTGACTCCAAATTGATTGCAAATTCAATTTTCTTAAGAACTAAGATGATAGCAACATTTAATAAAGCATATAAATGGGAATTTTGATAAAAAAAAAAGTTAATTTTAAAATAATTAATTTATTGAATTTACTTTAATAATTAATTATTAATTAGTAATTGGTATCAAATAATGACAACATACATGGATAAAAAATAGAGTGTTAGTATAGGTGGTATGCCCTAGAGGCCAATCACATATTTTGACATTGTAAATTATCCCAAATGGCAATAAAATAATATTCTATTATCTAAAGTGTTTATTTAATTGAATATTTATCCATTAGCATCATGTTAAATAAATTTATTTTCAAGAGTTGATAATATGAGCTACAAATTTATTTAGTACATATGCTATAAAATGTTTATAGTTGATAGATTAATATTTGGGTAATATTAATTTGACTATCACCTTTGTTTATTTTTCTTGATTAGTATATGATACTAATAGTGAGAGGTAGAGAGTCTCATGCTACTTGATATGAGATATCAAAATAAATATGTGGATACTCATGTGATGGGTGGATCGAACAGTGAAATTAAATTTATGATTGTGTGGATATTCACTTATTGTCAACGATCACAATATAGATCATAATGGTGCATATAGTCCTTTGACCTGAGGTGACATGATCATCCACATTTGAGTGGTTACGGTTTGTTATCGCTTATATACTTGTGTTAATCACACATGGGTATATGGCGTGTGGTAGCTCTAGTAAGTTAAATGTAAGGATGAGTGTTCAACCAAGATAGGATTCATTTGCCTGGAGTGAACCAGGATAAGATCCTATGCTATCTAAGTTTGTTCTTGATGAATAAGTTCCTAGCTAGGACAAACATGACATAACTTAAAAGAGTTTCAGTGCTAGAAAAGTGTTTCTAGTATTTGTTAGGTTTTATTAAGATAACTTGAGATGAGGTCATATGATATAGTTATTAGAGTTTGACTAAACCATGACTCTAGGTCATATCAGGATCTTCTAATGAAGGGATTTTAGTGCACAGTAATTATGACTAAATGGTTTATGTGAATCAATACATGCATTCATTTCTAATTGGGTTGTTGTGATATCAATGCTAGGGGTCACTCATAACTTATAAGAGCTAAATGTGTAAAACTGGAATTTTCACATTAAGATTTGAAAGAAGTTTCAAATAATATCAAGGGTTGATATTATTTTCTCATTGCCAATTAGACATGAACCTAGTAAGTCACACCTAAAAGAGTTTCACCAAATCATCATTAATATTAATCTAATTATTGATTAAAGTGTTTAATCAAATAATTAAGATTAATAGAATTTGATTTATACTTTAAGCAATGATTCTAGCATATCATGAAATTTAATTTAAGTAAGGGTTTAATACTTAATTAATATGAGATATTAATTAAAGTATTAAATTAATAATATATGTTGTTTCTATTTGGACTTGGATTAATGGCCCAAGTTGTTTAGGCCTAGGCCCAAAAGGGTTTTGGACCAAAGATTAGTCCAAAATATTGAGAAGGCCCATGAACCTTATCTAGGTCCATTTGATTAATGGATTGGGCTTAGGCCAAGTGGTGGCCCAATAACCAAGTCCAAGTCCATGCTAAAGGATATGGTCAAATTTGTCATGTTAGACACACATTATATTTTATGTGTAAAATGTTAACCATGAAAAATTTGGCATATTAGGCACATTATCTCTTAAGTGTATCTTATTAACCATAGAAAAGATAAGGTGCATATCATATAGTTATGTGTAGAGAATGTATGTAGACATAATACATGACATGTATTAATTCTCTACACACTTCTTTATACACTAATAAGATATATACAACTTGTATACTTATTATGACAAGTTGTATAGGATTGCTTTCTTAATATATATATATATATATATATATATATATACATGACCTAAGAAGTGTTCTCAGGTTAGAGAGTGTAGAGACATACCCCAAATAAAGAGCAATATATACAAAATACAGAAACCTTACATGTTCTTGTAATAAGATTAAATTAGTGCAAGTTTTGTGAGGGTCATTAAAGAGGCTACTTGCAAATAATCTAATCTAAGCAAGAATGTGATTTGGTGGAGCTTTGGTGTTTCAAGCTAGAGGCCTAATACTTGGGAGGCTAGAGCATTTGATTCAATTATTGAACCTAAAGTATCCAAAGCTTGTAGATAACTGTTGTGGTCTCCATCAAACTAGGAGTTTGTAAGTTCTTTTAAACTTATAGTTTCCTAGGTTAATGTATGTATTTATTGTTTTGATATTTAGCCATATGTAAAATGAAAAATGGATCCTTGGGAATGGAATTCTTCATGTCATGAAGGGTTATACAAGTGAAATTTTTAAAATTTCACTCTACTTAGGCTTATATTCATCACACTTATAAGTTGCATGACTAATTCCTTTTACAGAGTTACTAGAAAAATAAGCATGTTAAACTAATAACCACGCATCAAAGTGAAGCAATTTAAATAAACATATTCTCATAAAAAAAATATAACATATATGCACTTAAAACAACTATAGAGCATAACAAGCCTATAGAGCATCTTCAAAGTAAAAAAAAAAAATCACTTATAAGTAGAATAATCTGAAAATAAAGAACACTCATTAATGCAAGCTAGAACCATCAATCATTCCAAGTTCATGCTTAATGAAATTTAATCTCTCCTCATTTAGTGGTTTGGTGAAAATATCCATAAATTGATTGTGTATCAACAAATTCAAGAAAGATATCACCACATTGCACACAATCTCTTAAGAAATGATATCTAATATCTATATGTTTGGTTCTATAGTGTTGAATAGGATTCTTACTAGGGTTTATAGCACTTGTGTAATCATATTTGATTCGAATGTGATTAAGCTTAATGCCATAGTCCCTAAGTTATTATTTTTGCCATAATACTTATGAGTAATAACAACTAGCCTCTATATACTAGACTTCGATGGTGGACAAGGCAACTGAAACTTATTCCTTGCTAAACCAAAAAACTAAACATTGTCCTAAAAATTGACAAGTTCCAAAAGTGCTTTTTCTATCTAGTAAACTGTCGGTAAAGTCCTCATCTGAATAACTAATCAAATCAAAAGTTGAACTTTTAGGATACCAAAGTCCTAAATGCAAAGTTCCACTAAGATATTTAAAAATTCTTTAAATGGAATTTAAATGACTCTCTAGGACTAGATTAAAAATTTGCACATAAGTATGTAGCAAACATAATAGTCGACCTACTTGTAGTTAAATAAAGAAAGGATTTGATCATACCTCTCTAATGCTTTTCATTAACCGATTTGCCATTCTCATCCTTGTTGAGTTTGGTGGTGGTGCTCATAGGAGTCTTTCTTGACTTAGCCCCTTCCATGCCAACCTTCTTGAGAATGTATCTTGTGTATTTTGTTTGATTGATGAAGATCTCATCCTTGCATTACTTGATTTGTAAACCAAAGAAGAACTTGAGCTCACACATCATGCTCATCTCAAATTCTCTTTACATTAACTTAGAAAATTCCTCATATAAGAAATTATTAATAGCACCAAATATAATGTCATCAATATAGATTTGAACAATAAGTAAATCTTACTTTGATTTCTTTATGAAAAGAGTTGTTTCAACTTTTTCTTTAGAGAAACCTTTCTCTAGCAAAAAGTTGCTCAACCTTTCATACTAAAATCTTGGGGCTTACTTCAATCCATAAAAAGATTTTGAAAGCTTAAACACATGATTAGGAAAGTCAAAACATTCAAAACCCGGAGGTTATTCAACATACACCTCCTTTTTAATAAAACCATTTAAAAATGTACTTTTGACATCCATTTGAAAGAGTTTGAAATCCATGTAAGATGTAAATGAAAGTACCATTCTAATAGCTTTTAACCTTATAACTAGGGCAAAGGTTTCATTATAATAAATTTCTTCCTTTTGATTATAACCTTTACCTACTAGTATAGCCTTATTCCTCATTTTGACACCTTGTTCATCCATTTTATTTCTAAACACCCATTTAGTGACTCTAATAGGATGATGTTTAGGTTTAGGAACTGTCGAAGCCTTATTTCTCTTAAATTGATTTAACTCTTCTTGCATAGTAAGGACAAAAAATTCATCACTTAAAGCATCATCAACATTATTAGGATATTTGATAAATGAAGGCTAAATTAACAATGGATTTGAGTTAAGATCTAGTATTTACCCCTTTTGTTATGTCACTAATAATGAGGTCTTAAGGATGTGCTTTCTTGAATTACCAATCCTTTAGAAGATCATTCTTCAAAGTAGGTTGAGGCATCTCCTCATTGTCCTCCTTTGTAGGACTTTCTAGCTATAAAGATTTGCTAGCATTTCCTTCTTGAATGTTCATATCCATAAGCTCATTTGCAACATTATCAATACTAAAAACATTCTTTATAGGATTAGGTGTGTTAGATTCATCAAATACAACATGCATTAACTCTTTAACTACTAGAGTTCTTTTGTTAAAAACTCTATAAGCATTGCTAGTGGTGGCATAGCCAAGGAAAATTCCTTCATTGGCTTTAGAATCAAATTTCCCAAGGTTGTCCTTAGTGTTTAATATAAAGCACTTACATCCAAATACTTTAAGATATGAGATTTTGGGCTTTCTATTGTTCCAAAGCTCATAAGAAGTTTTATTTTAATTAGATCTTTTAAAGACTTTATTTGCTATATAACAAGAAGTGATAATGGCTTCTGCCCAAAGGTATAAAGGCAAATTATACTCATAAAGCATGGTTTTGGCCATTTTCACTAAAGTCTTATTTTTCCTTTCAACAACCCCATTTTGTTAAGGTGTTCTAGGAGAAGAGAAAGTATATGAAATACCATTTTCATTGTAAAAGGTTTTAAAAGATTCATTTTCAAATTCGATTCTATGATCACTTCTTATAGTTGAAATACAAAAACCTTTTTATTTTTGAACTCTTTTTGAAAAACTTTCAAAATTTTTAAAAGAATAATTCTTATAAGCAAGAAATCACACCTAAGTGTATATAGAGTAATCATAAACTAAAACATATGCATAGTATAAACCACCAAGACTAGGAACTCTAATAGGACTAAATAAATCCATGTGAATAAGTTTAAGTGGCCTAAAAGTGGAGACTACATTCATGAGATTAAAGAAAGATTTAGATTGTTTTCCCTTTTAATAAGCATCACAAGGCTTGTCCTCAGTGAACTTGAGTTTAGGCAATCCAACCATAACTTTATGTCTACTAAGGTCATCCAAAAGCTTAAAATTTGCATGTCCTAATCTTCTATGCCAAGTCCATGTGTTATGAGAAATGGACATTAAGCATTTAATGTCTTGTTATCAACTTTATTTAAGTCAATGACATAGACATTGTCAACTTTTTCACCACTAAAAATTACTTTATCATCATCTAAGTTACTAATAAAGCAATTTCTTAGATAAAAGGTGACTTTATTTACTATGTTACATAATTGAATACTGCTAAGCAAACTATATTTAAGACCATCAATAAGCAACGCATGATAAATAAATAAGGATTGAGGGTTACCAAATTCTTTAATGCATACAATCTTTCCTTTGACGTTGTCCCCAAATATGACATGACCTCCATCCCTAGCATTAAGCTTGTTGAATTACTCTTTGTCTCCCGTCATATTCTTGAACATCTACTATCAAGATACCATTTGTTTTTAGCTTTTATAGATTTCAAGCACACTTATATAATATAATTCAAGAATTCTTTTGAACTCAAACCTTTGTTGGTCTAGGTTAGTTAGTCTCAAAGTAATCCAAAGGAAGAAATTGCAAGTGTAGTCTTCTATAGAAGCACACATTGCTAGTGTAACCTTTGATCAAGCAATAGAAACATTCAATATTGGCAAATTTATTTCTTTTAGGAATATAAGATTGCCTTGTGTATGAGACATGTCTTTTGTGTTGTGGTTTTGAGGGTTTCCTAAAATTTCTTTGTGCTATATGAGAAGAGTGTGACAAACATTGATAATGGCATTGTGTATTATGAGATGGTTATGTAGCATATTTAGGATTGTTATATCTAGTGTACATGTAAGCATGCCTAGGTTAGGGCTATTTAGTTTGTACTTTAGCCCTTTGTGTTAATGAGGGTTGAGTCTTGTAAGACTTGCCCTTGTCATTTAACATATGAGACTTCTTAGCTTTAAGGGCTTCAGTCTCAAGAGGTTTAGAAGTAGAGAAAGTAGAATCATATAAGGCCTTAACAAATTTAATGTGACATAATGATGAGGAAAAAGACATTCCATTTTTATATTCAATTCCATGAGTATTCCCATAGAGTTTTTAAGAGTCAAGTAGACTATCTAAATTCTCCTTTCCTCTTTTAAATTTAGAAATTGAATTCTTTAACTCTAAGACCTCTTTAGAAAGGTTAAGATGTTCATCATTAGCTTTCTTAAGTTGATCTTCCAAGGAATTTGAAGATTTCAAGTCATGAGCAAGCTTTTCATTTGATTTAACAAGTTTGGAAAAATCATTTTTCAAGTTTTCAAATTCCTTGGTCAAGCTAGATAACTCATGCTTGTAAAGCTTCTTCTTAAAAAGCAAGGTATTATATTTAAGCACAAGTTTGCTCATAATAGAGTTCTAATCATCATCATTATTATAATCATTATAAGAAGAATGAGAAGTGGATGGTACCTCATTTTATTCTTTAAGAGCCATGAAGTAAAGGTTAGCCACTTTTTGTTGTTTCTTTTCCTTTTCCAATTCAAAGGAGTCATCCCATGAAGCTTTAAAGGCCTTCTTTTTGTCCTTTGCTCCTTTGTTCTTAATTTTGAGCTTGGGGAACTCACTTTTAATATGACCCGATTTCTTGCATTCATAGAAAGTAACCTCCTTATTCCTCTTACCTTCATACTTATTATTGTCTCTTTGCTTTGAAAAGCTTTTTCTCTTTAAGAACTTCTTGAATCCTCTAGTGATCATAGCTATCTCATTATCATTTTCACTAGAGTCCACCAAGCTTTTATCTTCACTAGCTTTTTATATAGCCTTTAATGCAATGCTCTTTTTCTTCTCTTCTTTCTCATCTCTCTTAGCTCCTCTTTGCTTTATAGTAAGCTTATGTGTAAGGAGCTTTCTAATGAGCACATCGATTGAGAGAGTTGAGAGGTTTTGTGCTTCCTTAATTGAAGTCACTCTAGATTTCCAATCTTTCTTAGGTAGGATTATTAAAATCTTGTTGTTCATTTCTTCCTTGGAAAATTATTTTTCAAGTTTTTTAGAGTAGTAAGAAGGGCATTGAGACAATTTGTCATTTTGGTAATTGATTCTTCAGGCTTCATCTTGAAGAGTTCATACTCATATATATGGAGTTAAACCTTCTTGCTTCTCACTTACACATTTCCTTCATAGTGGTTCTCAAGTGTCTCCTACAGTTCTTTTATGTATTGGCAATGTTGAACTTTCCCACCTTCTTCTCTTAATATAGAGGAAAGTAAAGTGATCATTGCTCTTTTATTCTTTTAATTTTCTTCCTTTTAATTATTGTTTCATTGACTTCTTACAATAATAGTTTCTACACCATCAATGGTAACTTTAGGTGGTTCCCAACCTTTTAGAACAACATCCCAAAGTCTAATGGGATCACTATCTAAATACAACTTCATTTTGAACTTCCAATAAAGGTAGTCACTACCATCAAAAAATTGTTTAAGAGATGAAAATTTAAAAGATTCACTCCCTATGATCTTGAATTCTAGTAATTAAGAACCTATAACCCAAGCTCTAATACTAATTGTAATTGCCCTACAGGGGGTGAATAGGGCTATTTAAAAATTAAAGTAAATTAAGAAATTTAAGTGAGGATTAAAAGAAAAAAAGGAGATGAAGATTAAACACAAATATTTAAGGAGTTTAATTTATAAATGAATCTACGTCTCCACCTAAGTTATCCCCAAGTTAGGATTTTCAATCCTATACTAATCTTATTCACAAGATTGAGATTATAAGAGTTTTAGGATTAAATCTTTAAACCTTAAAATAATGAGCTTTTACTCAAGGTTTAGATCTAACCACAACCCAAGGGTTTTAATGGATAAACACTTAAACCAATTCCTTATAAACAAACCTCACTTCCTTTCTAATCTATCCCAAGAATTAGATGAAGTAAAAGTCTTATTTCTAACACATATAAACTCTCACAAGAGTTAATTAAGTATAATGAAAGTAAATGAAAGAGATTAATGCTCAATGAATGCTAAAGAGAGAATTTTGATATTCAAAGTATGTAAATCATTAATGAAGCTTTAGAGTTATTTTTATAGTTTAACAACTTAGATTATGGCTATTAGGGGCATGAACTTCATCTCTAACCTCTCCAATGTTCATTAAATGCAAAAATAGCTTTTTACAGGATTTTAGCTGCTCACGATCATGAGGGCATAATCCTAGTCATGAGCTTTAAAAAATATAACCATTAGGTGGCAAGTAACTGTTGTACCTAGAGAAGAAGCCTAGTCATGGGCAGCTCATGGTCATGGGGGCAGACCGTGAGTAGCTCAGGCCTTTTTGCTCTTTAAGGTGCTTGATGATCATGAGTTGAAGCTACTTGTGATTGCTTCTCCTAACCTGGTCATGACCACCTTACGGTTATAAGGGTGGACCGTGAGGGTTTCGGTCCCTTTTACAGCTTAAGGGTCCTTTAAGAGTAAAGCTTATGAGCCTTGGTCATGATCAAGACTTTAGATCGTGAGGAAAGCCCTCTAACTTCATTTTGAGCATATTTAATCTTTGAATTATCCTAAATTAGTTTAAGCTTTGAGGGAACTTATATATGCACTTTGATGGATTAAAACCTTAAATAAGCATATTTAAGTAAAGACATTATATTAACCAAATTATTTGTTAAAGTTAAAACTTTAGAGATTGAATAAACCTTAGGTCAATAGTGTATATCAGGGACTTGGAGTTTTCAAATTTCATGACAAGGTTTATGAACAAGGCACGACTAATGAAAAATAAGCTAGTTAAGAAGGATCAGGTAAGGATGATTGTTTGGAATATATCAACTAATCTGGTTGAAAGATTATAGATGATGAATTCTAAGAATTTTATGGATTTGTATGATGATGGTTTGTAAATAGATGAGATTGAAAATGAAAAAAATAAGAACATAAAAAGTGCATGAGGGAAGAATTACCAAACTAAAGGTACGCAATAAGGAAACACTAGTCTAGTTACAAAAGTTCATGCAGTGCAATAGATGAGGAGATTCTTAAACTTTAACCAATCTTTATCAAAAGTCGTATAGCGCCTAATGCAAAAGGGCTTACTTCGACCTTTAACCAACCAAAAACCATTAAGTCCAAACATCTCAGGCTATGACCCAAACAGTTAATGCAAATTCTACCAAACCATTGGACATTCCACAGAAACTTGTATTCACAACAAAAATAAAATCCAAAATCTCATAGACACTAGAAAAAACATAGACCTAGAAAAATAAAACCCAAATCCAAGCATAAAAAAAAATCCATTCCCAAATTACAATGTACCTCCTCCAAACGCAATGATTATCAACTTAGGAATTAGCAAAAAGGAAGTGCTAAATTCCTTCAAAAACTAAATGTGAAACCCATTGAGAAATCTCCTGATTCCCTAAGGATGCAAAGAAGAGTAAAAAGATCCTAGCTTTTATCTATCTATAAATAAGGACCAAGGAAGAGGTGATCAAGGAAGTCATTGAGGAAAAGCAAGAATGGTTGCTGAGTTTGCCACCTGAAGGAGAGCCACCACAAGACCTAGTATTTATAACTGAAGATAATTTTTTTTATTGTTTTCTTTGAATAACATTTCAATTTCTTAAGATTTTTTTATTTTAATGATCGATGATATGAATTTTGATTTTGCTTATTTGTGTAATGTGCCTCCTAATGGTATTGTGCATTATGATATTGATTGCATCTACATATTTTATATAAATTTAATTCAATTAGATTCATTTAGTATGGGCACAAATGAAAATTCAAAGAAAATTCCTATATCACATTATATAACTTCTGAAAAGGGAAAAAATAAAAAATAAAAAATAAAAAAAGGATCTCGCTCACTAGAAAACCCAAAAATGGCTAGTCATGCAAAAAGTAGGAAAACAAAATTGAGAGAAAAATATTCAGTTAGAAAATTCGAAAAGACTAACTGATAATAAAAGTTATATCACGTGATGTAATGTATGTGCTTATTTTTGCCCTAATGAATGAAAAAAGTTGAATTTGAAATTTTTGTTCAAATATTGTCTATTCGTCTTTATCATATTACATAAGTATTTAAAAGGAAAGACAGAACATAATAGAAGCTAAAGAAATAAGGGCTATGAGATCACTAGTGTAGTTGTATTTCTCTCTTCTTATCACCGCTCTTTCATTCTATTTGTAACTCGAGTGTCCTCTTATACCTTGAGAATCCAGGTGGCTCAATAACTTGATTGCAACCCATGCCTTATAGTTATCATTAATCATGGCATCAACATTAAGCCTTGTGTTTTACTCAAGAGCACTCCAAAGTAATAGATCCTTCACTTTATCCAAAAACTCTTGTCTTAAGAGACAACCTTCAAAATTTGTGTTGAGAGTGACAAATGAACTAGGGATGACCGTTAAGGAAAAAGCACACATCCCAGGTAGTGGAACATAGTGATTTTACAGGCTAATGATCATAAATTTCAATCTCCACTAAGAGCAAGTCCAAATGAGCTCAGTATTTGCAACACCCTTCAAATAATATTAATTTGTTGTAAAATAATATTAAGTCTTTTCTCCAGTCCTATTCTTTAGTCAAACCAATTTTTTATTAGTCAACCCTTGAAATTATTGTTTTTTACATTTGAATCCTAAAATTTTTAAAAAATGTTTGTTTATATTTAAAATAAATATTTTTTATTTTTTATTTATTTTTTATTTTATTATTTAGCTTTCATAACAATTATATAACTCATTAAAATAATATCAAAAAACTAAAATGTAAAAATTATATTTTTTTTAAATTATTACTTCTATTAATAATTATAAATAAAAATAATTAAATATTTTAAAAAATTTTGAATATATAATTTAATTAATATATTATAAATGAATAAATATTTTTTACATGGATAAAACTTAATTAATTTTGTAAATATTATAATTTGTAGTAAATTTTAAACACATTTTGAACTCAATTGGATTTAAAATAGTTTAAAAAAATCTTAAAATTAGACTATTTTACAACAAATATTTGAGCAATCAAATAAGTGAACATATTTTAATTAATATTTAAGTTTTTGTATAAAATATATTTAATAAAAAATAAAATATAATTAGTTTTTCTATATTATCTTAAAATAATTATCTTTATAATAACAAATAAAATTATTAGTTGCAAAATTATGCTCATTTGTTTTCATTATTTAAATATTGTTTTTATTTTTTGTAAAGTAACCTAATTTAAAGAAATATATTATTTAAAAAATCTAATTCAAATATAACTGATTTAAATAATCATTTAAAATTTTAAAAAAAAATTATAATATTGACAAAACTAATTAATTTTATTCAAATATAAAAATGTTTTATTCATATATGATAATTTTTTTAAAGTAAAATTATATATTAAAAATACTTTATTAAGTTTATTTGTTATTAATTCTTTTGATAGTATTTTGATGAGTTATATAGTTACATAAAAATTAAATAATAAAATAAGTTATAAATAAAAATATAAAATTAACATTCTCAAAAAATTTTAAAATAAAATGTAAAAAAAATAATTTTAAAATTATTGTAACTAATAGATAGAAATAAAAAACAACTTTATTTTGTCTAATAGATAGAACTATATAAGAAAATTTATAAATTTGTTTGTCAAAGAAATTTTTTATAGAATTTAAGCAAAAGAAAAAAAAAAAGATATAAGTTATAGATTAAGAATGCTATTATTCGTGGCAATTTAAATAATCATAGGATGTTTTGTGGCGTTGAGACTTTTAAAATAATTGCATTTCTAAAAAAAAAAACCCAAACAAGCTTCTAATTAATATGAGTTAAATTGAGTTGAATTCAAACTTTGTGTCGACTCGAGATAGCGAACGATTTGAACTGTTCATGACTAAATTTACGAGTTGAAAATAAGCGGATTTGAACCACTGACATCCATTACAAGATAAATAATTACCTCTTTGATCCCTAATTAATTTTTCCAACATAGCTTATAACTTTCATTGTAGTGGTACAATTTAATTTATTAAAATGCATTTAAATTTATATATTGAATAAACTATTTGAGATTAACTATACAGAAATTTTTCGACTATACAAAATTCAACTTAAAAGTTTACATATCAAATTGGAAACTCACGAGTTACTATTGGTTCAACCGAAGCTAATATAAAACTCATGAAGCGGGCAGCCCCAAATAAACAGCACTTGCTGGCGCCAAAGAAGAACGAGCATAAAGAAAATGAGCTCATCGACCATAGACGCAGAGGCACCATATCTGGTTTGCCAGCTCGATAATGTCCAAGGCATGGTCGATGCCCTCTCAGCTGTCGATGGAAACATATAGTTTCCTAGGTTAATGTATGTATATATTGTTTTGATATTTAGCCATATGTAAAATGAAAAATGGATTCTTAGGAATGGAATTCTTCATATCATGAAGGGTTATACAAGTGAGATTTTTAAAATTTGACTCTACTTAGGCTTATGTTCACCACACTTATAAGTTGCATGACTAATTTCTTTTTATAGAGTTACTAGAAAAATAAGCATGTTAAACTAATAACCACGCATCAAAGTGAAGCAATTTAAATAAACATATTCTCATAAAAAAAAATATAACATATATGCACTTAAAACAACTATAGAGCATAACAAGCCTATAGAGCATCTTCAAAGTAAAAAAAAAAAATCACTTATAAGTAGAATAATCTGCAAATAAAGAACACTCATTAATGCAAGCTAGAACCATCAATCATTCCAAGTTCATGCTTAATGAAATTTAATCTCTCCTCATTTAGTGGTTTGGTGAAAATATCCATAAATTGATTGTGTATCAACAAATTCAAGAAAGATATCACCACATTGCACATAATCTCTTAAGAAATGATATCTAATATCTATATGTTTGGTTCTAGAGTGTTGAATAGGATTCTTACTAGGGTTTATAGCACTTGTGTCATCATATTTGATTGGAATGTGATTAAGCTCAATGCCATAGTCCCTAAGTTATTATTTTTGCCATAATACTTGTGAGTAACAACAACTAGCCTCTATATACTTGACTTCGATGGTGGACAAGGCAACTGAAACTTATTCCTTGCTAAACCAAAAAACTAAACATTGTCCTAAAAATTGACAAGTTCCAAAAGTGCTTTTTCTATTTAGTAAACTGTCGGTAAAGTCCTCATCTAAATAACTAATCAAATCAAAAGTTGAACTTCTAGGATACCAAAGTCCTAAATGCAAAGTTCCACTAAGATATTTAAAAATTCTCCAAATGGCATTTAAATGACTCCCTAGGACTAGATTGAAACTTTGCACATAAGTATATAGTAAACATAATAGTCGACCTACTTGTAATTAAATAAAGAAAGGATTTGATCATACCTCTTTAATGCTTTTCATCAACCGATTTGCCATTCTCATCCTTGTGGAGTTTGGTGGTGGTGCTCATAGGAGTCTTTTTTGACTTAGCTCCTTCCATGCCAACCTTCTTGAGAATGTGTCTTGTGTATTTGGTTTGATTGATGAAGATCTCATCCTTGCATTGCTTGATTTGTAAACCAAAGAAGAACTTGAGCTCACACATCATGCTCATCTCAAATTCTCCTTGCATTAATTTAGAAAATTCCTCACATAAGTAATTATTAATAGCACCAAATATAATGTCATCAATATAGATTTGAACAATAAGTAAATCTTACTTTGATTTCTTTATGAAAAGAGTTGTTTCAACTTTTTCTTTAGAGAAACCTTTCTCTAGCAAAAAGTTGCTCAACCTTTCATACCAAACTCTTGGGGCTTACTTCAATCCATAAAAAGCTTTTGAAAGCTTAAACACATGATTAGGAAAGTCAAAACATTCAAAACCCGGAGGTTATTCAACATACACCTCCTTTTCAATAAAACCATTTAAAAATGTACTTTTGACATTCATTTGAAAGAGTTTGAAATCCATGTAAGATGTAAATAAAAGTACCATTCTAATAGCTTTTAACCTTATAACTAGGGCAAAGGTTTCATTATAATAAATGCCTTCCTTTTGATTATAACCTTTACCTACTAGTATAGCCTTATTCCTCGTTTTGACACCTTGTTCATCCATTTTATTTCTAAACACCCATTTAGTGCCTCTAGTAGGATGATGTTTAGGTTTAGGAACCAAGGTCGAAACCTTATTTCTCTCAAATTGATTTAACTCTTCTTGCATAGTAAGGATAAAAAATTCATCACTTAAAGCATCATCAACATTATTAGGATATTTGATAAATGAAGGCTAAATTAACAATGGATTTGAGTTAAGATCTAGTAGTTACCCCTTTTTTAGTGTCACTAATAATGAGGTCTTAAGGATGTGCTTTCTTGAATTACCAATCCTTTAGAAGATCATTCTTCAAAATAGGTTTTGGCATCTCCTCATTGTCCTCCTTTGTAGGACTTTCTAGCTATAAAGATTTGCTAGCATTTCCTTCTTGAATGTTTATATCCATAAGCTCATTTACAACATTATCAATACTACAAACATTCTTTTATAGGATTAGGTATGTTAGATTCATCAAATACAACATGCATTAACTCTTTAACTACTAGAGTTCTTTTGTTAAAAACTTTATAAGCTTTGCTAGTGGTGGCATAGCCTAGGAAAATTCCTTCATCAGCTTTAGAATCAAATTTCCCAAGGTTATCCTTAGTGTTTAATATAAAGCACTTACTATTGGGATTCGTGATACAAACGCAGCGAAAAAATTAAAAATTTTATCACGTTCCCAAGCCTGGATCCATGTAATTCGACTACTTGATTATATCTAGGGTTTTAAAATCTTACCGAAACGTAGAAGAGGCGAGATTCTCTGGAAGGATGAGAGAAGGTTCACACCGGTGACACCTTACCTCGAGCTTTTTTTGGCTTGGTTGTTCGGATCAAGACGTCTCCAAAAGGATGCGTCCTCTATAGGTATCCACACGAACAGCCCTTCACAAAATGAATTTGAGTGTGTGTGCTAGCAACCTCTTTGACTGTCTCACAAATCAAGAACAAAAGGAAAAACTCTGTCTTTATTTTCTAAGAGGAAAAAAGACGAATTTGGAGGTAGGAAAAACTAGTGTGTGAAACCCTACAGAATATAACATATTTATAGACTCCAAATTAGGGTTTCACTTACCAATGACCTTTTGGTAATTTTCCATTTATTATATTCTGATTTTTTTAAAAAAATAAATCAAAAATAATATCTTATTTATTTATTTAAAATAACATTTATCTTAAATAAATAAACAAATAAATAAATAAGTAAAACACTTTAATTATTTATTTCCACAGATTTTATTTTGGGCTTATTAAACCCATATCCGTTTTGGGCTTGTTCTAAGTGTGTGACCCTATAGGTTCATATAACATTGGCAGTGGGCCTAAATCTCTATTTAGGCCTACAAGTCATAAGTGGCCTCTAGCAAGATATTATGACTACCAAAGTCATGTGAAGTCAATAATCCGACATAACCTAATTATAGTGAATTTTATTGTCCCTTTATCACATGATATCTTAATTGAACATAAGGCATAGAATGTCATCCTTATATAGTTCAATATTATGACTTGATTCCAAGTAGACTGAAAATGATAACTCTTTATCAATTCATTTCAGCATGGCCATGCATTTTCCTTCAGTCTATCTCATCAAGGGGCCTTTAGATATCTTTCTCATATTAATGAGGGATAAATTCCTTCTAAATCATTCACATTCCTCACATAACTAATTTTATATCCAACAACATCCTTTTAATTGTCCGGTTAAAGACAATGTTAGAATGTGTCAAAACATAAAATAGCTATGTAGAAATCCATGATGATTTCAAGGCCAAAGGATCGAAATAAAATTACTGTGATAAGAAATACTTATGACAATAATCTATGTAGCATTCTCATAGTGGGTCAATCCAGTACATGATCTCTCATCATGTACCTATGAGTTGACTTAATATCTCATATTTATGATTAGTAAAACATAACCATCAATCAACATCATACTAGCCTTAATAATTTAATATTCATATAATGAATAAATGGCTAGGGATAATTAGAATAGAACTCTTATTTTAATCTAAGGGTTTTACTATCAAGTCACATACTTGATGGCCTTAGTAAGAATTAACCATTCATGTAATTATCATAAAATCAAATGATAATATAATACCTCTTTATTAACAAAATAAGAAAGTCAATACATAATCACAAATGATTGACCTAGTGCATATCACTAACACTTACATCCAAATACTTTAAGATATGAGATTTTGGGTATTCTATTGTTCCAAAGCTTATAAGAAGTTTTGTTTTAATTAGGTCTTTTAAAGACTTTATTTGTTATATAACAAGAAGTGTTAATGGCTTCTGCCCAAAGGTATAAAGGCAAATTATACTCATAAAGTATGGTTTTGGCCATTTTCACTAAAGTCTTATTTTTCCTTTCAACAACCCCATTTTGTTAAGGTGTTCTAGGAGAAGAGAAAGTATATGAAATACCATTTTCATTGCAAAAGGTTTTAAAAGATTAATTTTCAAATTCGATTCTATGATCACTTCTAATAGTTGAAATACAAAAACCTTTTTATTTTTAAACTCTTTTTGAAAAACTTTCAAAAGTTTTAAAAGAATAATTCTTATAAGCAAGAAATCACACCTAAGTATATATAGAGTAATCATCAACTAAAACATATGCATAGTATAAACCACCATGACTAGGAACTCTAATAAGACTAAATAAATCCATGTGACTAAGTTCAAGTGGCCTAAAAGTGGAGACTACATTCTTGAGATTAAAGAAAGATTTAGACTGTTTTCCCTTTTAACAAGCATCACAAGGCTTGTCCTCAGTGAACTTGAGTTTAGGCAATCCAACCATAAGTTTATGTCTACTAAGGTCATCCAAAAGCTTAAAATTTGCATGTCCTAATCTTCTATGCCAAGTCCATGTGTCATGAGAAATAGACATTAAGCATTTAATGTCTGGTTATTAAGTCAATGACATAGACATTGTCAACTTTTTCACCACTAAAAATTACTTTATCATTATCTAAGTTACTAATAAAGCAATTTCTTAGATAAAAGGTGACTTTATTTACCATGTCACATAATTGAATAATGCTAATCAACACATGATAAATAAAAAAGGATTGAGGGTTACTAATTTCTTTAATGCATATAATCTTTCCTTTGACATTGTCCCCAAATGTGACATGACCTCCATCCCTAGCATTAAGCTTGTTGAATTACTCCTTGCCTCCCGTCATATGTCTTGAACATCCACTATTAAGATACCATTTGCTTTTAGCTTTTATAGACTTCAAGCACACTCATATAATATAATTTAGGCATTCTTTTGAACTCAAACCTTTGTTGGTCTAGGTTAGTTAGTCTCAAAGTAATCCAAATGAAGAAATTGCAAGTGTAGTCTTTTATAGAAGCACACATTGCTAGTGTAACCTTTGGTCATGCAATAGAAACATTCAACATTGGCAAATTTATTTCTTTTAGGAATATAAGATTGCCTTGTGTATGAGACATGTCTTTTGTGTTGTGGTTTTGAGGGTTTCCTAAAATTTCTTTGTGCTATATGAGAAGAGTGTGACAAACATTGATAATGGCATTGTGTATTGTGAGATGGTTATGTAGCATATTTAGGAGTGTTATATCTAGTGTACATGTAAGCATGCCTAGGTTAGGGCTATTTAGTTTGTACTTTAGCCCTTTGTGTTAATGAGGGTTGAGTCTTGTAAGACTTACCCTTGTCATTTAACATATTAGACTTCTTAGCTTTAAGGGATTGAGTCTCAAGAGGTTTAGAAGTAAAGAAAGTAGAATCATATAAGGCCTTAACAAATTTAATGTGACATAATGATGAGGAAAAAGACATTCCATTTTTATATTCAATTCCATAAGTATTCACTAGCTTTTTATATAGCCTTTAATGCAATGCTCTTTTTCTTCTCTTCTTTCTCATCTCTCTTAGCTCCTCTTTGCTTTATAGTAAGCTTATGTGTAAGGAGCTTTCTAATGAGCACATCGATTGAGAGAGTTGAGAGGTTTTGTGCTTCCTTAATCGAAGTCACTCTAGATTTCCAATCTTTCTTAGGTAGGATTATTAAAATCTTATTATTCATTTCTTCCTTGGAAAATTATTTTTCAAGTTGTTTAAAGTAGTAAGAAGAGCATTGAGATAATTTGTCATTTTGGTAATTGATTCTTTAGGCTTCATCTTGAAGAGTTCATACTCATATATATGGAGTTAAACCTTCTTGCTTCTCACTTACACATTTCCTTCATAGTGGTTCTCAAGTGTCTTCTACACTTCTTATGTATTGGCAATGTTGAACTTTCCCACCTTCTTCTCTTAATATAGAGGAAAGTAGAGTGATCATTGGTCTTTTGTTCTTGTAATTTTCTTCCTTTTAATTATTGTTTCATTGACTTCTTACAATAATAGTTTCTACACCATCAATGGTAACTTTAGGTGGTTCCCAACCTTTTAGAACAACATCCCAAAGTCTAATGGGATCACTATCTAAATACAACTCCATTTTGAACTTCCAATAAAGGTAGTCACTACCACCAAAAAATTATCTAAGAGATGAAAATTTAAAAGATTCACTCCCTATGATCTTGAATTCTAGTAATTAAGTACCTACAACCCAAGCTCTAATACTAATTGTAATTGCCTTACAGGGGGGTGAATAGGGCTTTTTAAAAGTTAAAGTAAATTAAGAAATTTAAGTGAGGATTAAAAGAAAGAAAGGAGATGAAGATTAAACATAAATATTTAAGGAGTTCAATTTACAAATGAATCTATGTCTCCACCTAAGTTGTCCCCAAGTTAGGATTTTCAATCACATACTAATCTTATTCACAAGATTGAGATTATAAGAGTTTTAGGATTAAATCTTTAAACCTTAAAATAATGAGCTTTTACTCAAGGTTTAGCTCTAACCATAACCAAAGGGTTTTGATGGATAAACACTTAAACCAATTCCTTAGAAATAAACCTCACTTCCTTTCTAATCTATCCCAAGAATTAGATGAAGTAAAAGTCTTATTTCTAACACACATAAACTCTCACAAGAGTTAATTAAGTATAATGTAAGTAAATGAAAGAGATTAATGCTCAATGAATGCTAAAGAGAGAATTTTGATATTCAAAGTGTGTAAATCATTAATGAAGCTTTAGAGTTATTTTTAAAGTTTAACAACTTAGATTATGGCTATTAGGGGCATGAACTTCATCTCTAACCTCTCCAATGTTCATTAAATACAAAAATAGCTTTTTGTAGGATTTTAGCTGCTCACGATCATGAGGGCATAATCCTAGTCATGAGCTTTGAAAAATATAGCCATTAGGTGGCAGGTAACTGTTGTACCTAGAGAAGAAGCCTAGTCATGGGTAGCTCATGGTCATAGGGGCAGACCGTTAATGCAAATTCTACCAAACCATTGGACATTCCACAGACACTTGTATTCGCAACAAAAATAAAATCCAAAATCTCATAGACACTAGAAAAATCATAGACCTAGAAAAATAAAACCCAAATCCAAGCATAAAAAAAAAATCCATTCCCAAATTACAGTGTACCTCCTCCAAAAACAATGATTATCAACTTAGGAATTAGCAAAAAGGAAGTGCTAAATTCCTTCAAAAACTAAATGTGAAACCCATTGAGAAATCTCCTGATTCCCTAAGGATGCAAAGAAGAGTAAAAAGATCCTAGCTCCTATCTATCTATAAAGAAGGACCAAGGAAGAGGTGATCAAGGAAGTCATTGAGGAAAAGCAAGAATGGTTGCTGAGTTTGCCACCTGAAGGAGAGCCACCACAAGACCTAGTATTTATAACTGAAGATAATTTTTTTTATTGTTTTCTTTGAATAACATTTCAATTTCTTAAGATTTTTTTATTTTAATAATCGATGATATGAATTTTGATTTTGCTTATTTGTGTAATGTGCCTCCTAATGGTATTGTGCATTATGATATTGATTGCATCTACATATTTTATATAAATTTAATTCAATTAGATTCATTTAGTATGGGCACAAATGAAAATTCAAAGAAAATTCCTATATCACATTATATAACTTCTGAAAAGGGAAAAAATAAAAAATAAAAAATAAAAAAAGGATCTCGCTCACTAGAAAACCCAAAAATGGCTAGTCATGCAAAAAGTAGGAAAACAAAACTGAGAGAAAAATATTCAGTTAGAAAATTCGAAAAGACTAACTGATAATAAAAGTTGTATCACGTGATGTAGTGAATGTGCTTATTTTTGCCCTAATGAATGAAAAAAGTTGAATTTGAAATTTTTGTTCAAACATTGCCTATTCGTCTTTATCATATTACATAAGTATCTAAAAGGAAAGATAGAACATAATAGAAGCTAAAGAAAAAAGGGCTATGAGATCACTATTGTAGTTGTATTTCTCTCTTCTTATCACCCCTCTTTCATTCTATTTGTAACTCGAGTGTCCTCTTATATCTTGAGAATCCAGGTGGCTCAATAACTTGATTGCAACCCATGCCTTATAGTTATCATTAATCATGGCATCAGCATTAAGCCTTGTGTTTTACTCAAGAGCACTCCAAAGTAATAGATCCTTCACTTTATCCAAAAACTCTTGTCTTAAAAGACAACCTTCAAAATTTATGTTGAGAGTAACAAATGAACTAGGGATGACCGTTAAGGAAAAAGCGCACATCCCAGGTAGTGGAACATAGTGATTTTACAGGCTAATGATCATAAATTTCAATCTCCACTAAGAGCAAGTCCAAATTAGCTCAGTATTTGCAACACCCTTCAAATAATATTAATTTGTTGTAAAATAATATTAAGTCTTTTCTCCAGTCTTATTCTTTAGTCAAACCAATTTTTCATTAGTCAACCCTTGAAATTATTGTTTTTTACATTTGAATCCTAAAATTTTTTAAAAAAATGTTTGTTTATATTTAAAATAAATATTTTTTATTTTATTATTTAGCTTTCATAACAATTATATAACTCATTAAAATAATATCAAAAGACTAAAATGTAAAAATTATATTTTTTTTAAATTATTACTTCTATTAACAATTATAAATAAAAATAATTAAATATTTTAAAAAATTTTGAATATATAATTTAATTAATATATTATAAATGAATAAATATTTTTTACATGGATAAAACTTAATTAATTTTGTAAATATTATAATTTGTATTAAATTTTAAACACGTTTTGAACTCAATTGGATTTAAAATAGTTTAAAAAAATCTTAAAATTAGACTATTTTACAACAAATATTTGAGCAATCAAATAAGTGAACATATTTTAATTAATATTTAAGTTTTTGTATAAAATATATTTAATATAAAATAAAATATAATTAGTTTTTCTATATTATCTTAAAATAATTATCTTTATAATAACAAATAAAATTATTATTTGCAAAATTATGCTCATTTGTTTTCATTATTTAAATATTGTTTTTATTTTTTGTAAAGTAACCTAATTTAAAGAAATATATTATTTAAAAAATCTAATTCAAATATAACTGATTTAAATAATCATTTAAAATTTTAAAAAAATTATAATATTGACAAAACTAATTAATTTTATTCAAATATAAAAATGTTTTATTCATATATGATAATATTTTTAAAGTAAAATTATATATTAAAAATACTGTATTAAGTTTATTTGTTATTAATTCTTTTGATAGTATTTTGATGAGTTATATAGTTACATAAAAATTAAATAATAAAATAAGTTATAAATAAAATATAAAATTAACATTCTCAAAAAATTTTAAAATAAAATGTAAAAAAATAATTTTAAAATTATTGTAACTAATAGATAGAACTAAAAAATAACTTTATTTTATCTAATAGATAGAACTATATAAGAAAATTTATAAATTTGTTTGTCAACGAAATTTTTTATAGAATTTAAGCAAAAGAAAAAAAAAAGATATAAGTTATAGATTAAGAATGCTATTATTCATAGTTAAATTGAGTTGAATTCGAACTTTGTGTCGGCTCGAGATAGCAAACGAGTTGAACTGTTTATGATTAAATTTATGAACCACTGACATCCATTACAAGATAAATAATTACCTCTTTGATCCCTAATTAATTTTTCCAACATAGCTTATAACTTTCATTGTAGTGGTACAATTTAATATATTAAAATGCATTTAAATTTATATATTGAATAAACGATTTGAGATTAACTATACAGAAATTTTTCGACTATACAAAATTCAGCTTGAAAGTTTGCATATCAAATTGGAAACTCACGAGTTACTGTTGGTTCAACCGAAGCTAATATAAAACTCACGAAGCGGGCAGCCCCAAATAAACAGCACTTGCTGGCGCCAAAGAAGAACGAGCATAAAGAAAATGAGCTCATCGGCCATAGACGCAGAGGCACCGTGTCTGGTTTGCCAGCTCGACAATGTCCAAGGCATGGTCGATGCCCTCTCAGCTGTCCGATGGAAACGCCACCAGGTCTCAATTTGTTGTTATTATTTTTTTTAATCTCGAGTTTATTGGTTCTATATGGACATCCTCTTTCTTATATTCCCGTTACAATCAGGACGCTGTAGTGGAATTATCAGAACACGGTATTGTTTTGATAGTTGAGGAGACCGGTTGTCTTCAAGCTAAAGTTTATCTTCAAAAGGAGGTGCACAATTTGTTTAATTTTTTTCTTTTCTTTTCAAACTAGAACTCTTTCACCCTTCTTAGCTTAGAAAGTTGGGACAATTCCTGTCCGTTGTAAGTGCTGAATTAATTATTCATTCACAGTTTCAATGTAATATTTGTAGCTTTTCACTCGATATGAGTATAATGCTGAAGGACCGCGGCCTAGATTTGGAGTGAGCTTAGGACTATTTGCTGATTGCTTGAACACTTTTTCAGTTCCTGGGCATTCATCTGCAATCGAAATTCAATATCCTGGCCCAGATTTGCAGCTTCTTCTCAAGTAAGATGATGTGGTGTTGTTACATTTAACGTCTAAATCTGACTAGTTGTTGTTGGGTTTGGTTGTTCAGAATAATTAGGACACGATTAAGAGTTATATTCATCACACATGGTTTTGGACAGTTGGGGGATTTTTGAAACAAAGAAAACTTTCAATTTGGTGTTGTAGCAGTTACTTAAATTAATTTACTTGAGACACCCATGAAAATTAACCTGATCTCAAAGCTTTCGTCTTTTTCTTTTTGTAATCCTTTTGAGCTAAAACTAGCATGCAATTCAAGTTATGCATTTTAAGATCATGGTGGATGTAGTTACTAGTACCTAGGCCTTGTTTGCATATCAAATACATTAGGGTTCATTTCGTTCATATTCTGGAAATGAATGGGAATGAAGTAGAATTACAAATGAAATGGAAATTTTAATAAATTCATAGGTTTGCTGTAGAATTGAAATTGGAATCATTAATATATATACATATATTAGCATTACAATTATCTATTATGAAAACTATTTTCAAAAGTATTTGTTAATATTTATTGAAATATTAATATAATTTTTAAAAATTAAATATTTAGTATTTTAAAATATTTTAATAAATATTGCTTATTAAAATATTTTAATAATTATTTTTATTAATCTATATATTTTATTTCATAAATTTTAATAATATATGATAATATTTAACTATTTGACTTATAATTGATTTGACTTTATTTTCATGAGAATGATAATTCATTCTTTAGGGGTGTAAGGAGAATGCGTAAATTTCTATTGATGGGAAAATCCCATTATTCCAATATAAACAAATATTAGGAATCTAAATCATCCATTCTAATTTTGATTCCAATGTTGATTTCGATTTCCATCCTTATTTTTATGAAAGAAACGGGCTCTGAATCTAATGACACTACAGGATAACTAGATAATTGTGGATGACTAAGGGACATATGGAATATAGCGACAACAACAACACGTCATAGAAGGAGATAACAAGTGGATGTGAGAAATGGAGATTCGAGAATAAAATGTTCTTTAATGACACTTATGCTGTTCCTTTTCTGCTTTTATTTTTTCCCCATTGAAATATATGCCATGTTTTGGAATTGAACTCTCGAATGTGTTAGAGATTGGCATGTCGTTTTAAGGATATTTAATCAGCAATAGGCCATATATGGGACACCAATATTATATCAATCAAATAGTTTCATGCATTTGCTTTTAGCATCCATGAATCATGCTGTAAATCATATCATCCATCCATGTCTCAGATCTGTTGATTCACTGGATGCATGTATATATGCGGAAATAAGGACAAGAACTCCAGATACAATTTCATGGGACTACAACTTTGAACCAGCAGGAAGTACACCATTGAGTTTTACTGTTAAGGTACATTCTAGCATGTAAGACACCACTTTGGTCCCTCTTTTGTCCTTAAGTCTCTCAATATGAAATAATCACTCACTTGGTATTTCGGATCATACACATCCACAAATGTGGTTTTTATGCATAGCTAATGTGGTTTTGATGCATACTTTGCTTTCAAGAGCTTACTTTCTCTTGCAGTTCTGTACAGTTTGCAGGCATACAGCATCATTTATGTTATCCTGGAAGTCTCTTCCTAAACTTTTATTTCAAAATGTACTAATTTATCAATGCACAAAGTTAGAAAGCATGTTCATCGAAAAAAATAGTTGATGGTGAGATAGGTTTCTGTTGCCTCTACAAGTGGTTTCAACGTAATGTTTTTTTGGGCTATGGGAATTTCTTCTCTTTTCATTTTCAAAATGAATGACTACTTTTGTCAACTACCTTACCTGTCCTACATTTGAATTTCTTGACCAGTCATAGATTCTTGAAATAAGATTAAAAGGTTTCTTTAGCTGCAGTAACTATGGATGTGTTTGTATCTCTTGAGCCAACTGATATGTATTATATTTATCTTGTGCTCTTGTACTGAGATTTTTTGAGTTATATGTGGAATATGCTGCATTGAGAATTGTTTGTTTCAATTATGCATATTCTCTACTTGTACAGGTCTGACGATTAGAATTCTTGAAATACAGTCCGCAGCTCTGAAGGAAGCTATTGATGATCTTGAATGGCCAGGTTCCAGCATCCAGATTATTCTCAAACCGGTACCCCCATCTGTAATATTCAGAGGTGAAGGACATGGAGACATGCAGGTGCATTTAATATGCAATCAACTGCTTGTCATATGACTGGACTATTTTCACAAGCCTAAACCTCTCTTTCTTGCAGATAGACTTTATGTATTATGCGAATACTGATCTCTTAATTGCATTTCACTGTGATCACCAAGTTTCATACAGGTATTCTTCAATTATCCTCTGTTTACATCTAAGGCAACATTCGTCAACCACTAAATCCAAATACAAGTTCTTTGTGGACAGATACAAATACAAGTTCCTTCGAGCAACTACTTCTAATATACCCAGCAGCGTTATTAAAGACAACAGAGGAAGCAAGTTGACCATTGGAAGAGGTGGAATGTTGAAAGTTCAGCATCTGGTTGCAGTTGGAAGACCATCTACTTCGCATGCACAAATTGATTCTGTTGTTTATCAGCAACCTAGTCGAATTGCTTTTATTGAGTTCTTTCTGAATCCCCAGGAAGATGAAGGCCCTACAAATGATTAATCAGAATTTCCTTCAAGATGTTTACATTTGATATTTCTGTTCTATGTATCGCTGTTCTGATAGCGTGGATGTTCTAAAATTGTAACAGAGCTGGCAAAGGTATGATTTTATATATTTACACTTTTAGAGTAACTCTTCTTATCCCCTCGATCATAAATTTATTTTGATTGATGCTGGGCCAGGAAACAACATTTTTGTGCGTTTTGAGCTCGTCGGCACATGTAGTTGTCGGAAATGGACATATGAATTTGTAATGATTGTTTAATTGTGTGCATGAATGGCGCTTTAGCCTATTACATAATTGAACTTTTAAGAAACACAAATACGACTTAAATTCCCTTCAAAAACAGATTAGCGAGGAGAAATCTTAAATATGGAGCACTGATATGGGAAATGGAAAAACTTGAAGTGAAGGAAATGGACATAGAGAAGCAGCATTTTCTGAAAATATGAAAAAGGGAAATTGTGGTCAAATTATAAACATTAAACATCTAGAGATCAATTTATAAATATAAAAAATTATAGAGATTAGTTTACAAATATAAATTAGTTTCAAATGAAAATTTACTTTTCATAACTAGTGTTATCCATCACCACTACAAATAATTTTTTTTTTTTTTAATGATAATCATATTTGAAATTACAAAACTTTTTTTTTTTACGAATGTTAGATTTTGGATCTAGGTTGTCGGGTTGATCAAATTTAAAAATTAATTAAAAAACAGTGCAATTGCTAACTAATGTTTAAAAAAAAAATTAACTGTTGCGTGTGGTTATTCCTGAAAAAGTAAAAGAAAGTGGAAAAAGAAACAGAAGAGATGATAAAATAAAAATTAAAAAAAAAAACACAACTGTGGAAAAACTCTCTCCTCTCAATTAAACAAACAAGAAGGTAGTATAGAGTGTTTTTCCAATTTGTGATTAACACTTTATCTTTTTTTTTTTTTGGTCAGACATTTTACCTATATATATACCTTATTTATTCTTTTAATTATGTAATATAACATAGGAATTAGGGCATCAATGATAATTCCCAAGTTAATTGTTAATTATTTTCGCTTTTATGGCATAAAACTTATGTATATTGTGTTTTTTAACATGATTAATTTGCTACTTTCGTGCTTAAATTCTGTATTATATACTATGTTTCATGCCACGAATTTTGCATGTTTCAAAACTTTGCAATGTAAGTTTTAAATTGATATAAAGAAACTGAATTTAGTTAAGCACACACAAAGTTACAATTGATCAAAGTTGACATCTTAAATTTTATCTTTTGGAAATTTCAGACTTAAAATTTTTTTGAGGTTGAAGATAAAGTGTGTTCTATAGTTTCAGGTTGAGAGTTTAAAATCCAAACATATACCTATTTGTCTCTTAATTGAAATACGGTTGTATTATTGAACTTAGAATAGTAAAAAATAGGGAATTGTCAAAGTTCCTTAAACCTAATGATGAACACATGAAAATATCTCACCAATAAAATAAAATTGATGAAGAGAGACAACTTTCAAACCATTTGAGACACTAAACTCTTACCCTATCACTAATGGAACCTTATTGAGACCTAACCAAACCTAAAACAAAACCTTTTTGAAGCCCTGACGGTGTTGGAAAAAAGATCGTGATGTTTGAGAGAGAAATGAACTATTATGAATATTGTTTTGTGTTAATAAGTTAAACCTTGAAAATGGAGTATTCTATGTCTATTTTGTTTTTTTAGTTTGGTTTTTTTTTTTCTTGAGCCATGGTTTAACATTAGAAAACCCTAGAATGAAAAAGTCAAACTTTAGTCAATTGAATTTTCCGAATGTCAAATTGAGCTCCTAAGGTCAAATTTCAATCTGAAACTATTTTCTAAAAGTATAGCATATTTATATATTCTGTTTGGAAAAAAGTCAAAATTTTGACCTCTAACGATCAAAGTGGGTCCTAGATATATCTACCTCATAATTCTTATTTTTAAATAAAATACATTTCTCTAGAATGATCTCCAAATATGAAATTGAAATATTCTATACCATGTGTTACTTAAAGTATGGAAGTATATATTCGTTTTTTTTTTAAATTTTTAAACCTTTAACTTTACAAACTAATTATATCACTTGTTATCAAAAGTGTTTGTCCATAAATAGAGAGTCCAAGGTTCCAAAAGTGAGTTTTTACTAAGAAAAACTGAAAGAACATAGAAAAATAAGGCAAAACTCTACTACTTTCATTCTTCTCTTAATTCTCTCTTTTTTCCCAACCTAAAAACTAACCAAACACTCATGCAAATCTCCTCTAATTCCAGCATGAAACATGTTCTAAAAACAACTTTCCATTAAACTCTACCTTACTTTAACTAATTTAATATCATTCTCTTCACTCAATTTCTTATTTTGGTAAGTCTCAGTTCAACTTCCAAGGCTTAAAATTTTTAAAAACACCTCAATTTTATTTTGTCTTTTTTTTTTTTTTTGGATTTTGAGCTCCAATGATTTGATCTTGCATTAAAAAAAGCTTCATTTTAAATATTGTTCAGGCATGGATGGCCAGTTTTGGCTGATGAATAGCTAGCCAACCATCCAAGCTTTAAAAGGCCTATGTGTGGCAAGCCTTTGTACGTAGCCATTTAAAACAACCACTTACAAAGGCATGCTACATACATGCCTTTTTTTCATTTTTAATAATAAAAAATTAAATAATGAAATTTATAATTGTCAAATTAACTCCACCAACAACTATAAATACTCACATTTCAGGGTTAAATTTGAAAATTCAAAAAATAAATTTTATGTCTATAAATAGGGGTGGGAAAGGAGGAAAAATTTGCAAAAAAATTTAATACTCTCAACACTCTCTACCACCAAATTCTCTATAATCTACATTGTCTACAAGTTTTCTTAAAAAAACATTTCTCTATAATCCTCTATTATATGTCATATTATTCTCTCCAAATTCATAACTGATTTCCGGAATTTATTCATATTTTGTTTTGTATTATATCTCCATGATATATTTATTTACTAATTCTCTATAATTTCTTTTATTTATTTCACACCCTTGCATTTTTTATTCATCTAGCAAAAAAAATTAGTTTTATTATTTTCACTTCCTAATTTTTTTCACAAATGGCAAGTGGAAGTGGTAGTCATATATAGAAGTCAATTTTTTTTTTTTAGATTTATCATATTGTCATACATCGAATTTTGACTGTCTTTAGAAAAGGTCTAATGATGAAAACAATATGTGAAATTAGTGTAAGAACGTTAGTTGTTGCTTAGGAGCATGCAAACCCTAAATTAAATAGTCAAAACACCCGAACCTAAAACCGAACTCCCAGATCTATAAGTTCATTATTGACTTAGTAAGCCAAGATCTAATTCAATAAAATGAAACCTTAGAATAGCAAGTCACATACTCAAGGTGATTGTCGTGTAAGCAAGACTGCTCAAACACGTAATTTGCTAAACTGACTCATTGTACGAGATTAGGTTAAAGTTGACTAAAAATGATCATCCATTCATCATTCTTGAAGTCTGAATATATCTTTTCAAAATTTTAAAGCTTTAAAAAACCTCTTTAGAGTTAAGACAAACACCAAGAAGCTCAAAAAATGCGCGAAAATATGGAAAACACATCCGAGAGCACAAAAATACACCCAAAGTACATGTGCCACACCCTCATGCGCCTAAGAGCGTTCACATGCCTTAAGGCATAACATATGCACTTTGGTGTGTGCTCGCACACCCAAACATGCGAAACATACACTAAAATGCTTTAAAATATGAAAATTTTACGATTTTGACCTATCATTCATGCACTCAGGCATTTGAAACATGAGTTTAAGCATGTGAAAATGCATCTTTATACCCCTATGTCTATAAACAACACTATTCCTTTCATTTTTAGAGAGGACTTTTTGTACACTATACTATTATTCTACTAGAATGAAGGCTCAAGACACCCGAAAAACACTATCAACTAGTTTTCTATTATTGTTTAATGATCAATTAGTTCCATTTTTTTACACCAAACTAAGCTTCATCATTGTCAAAGCATGCTTCAAAAGTAATAACACTTATATTCTACATGATTTTCATTTAAATTCGATAAGGATAGCTCAAAAGCTTATATGAAGCTAGTGCTTCTGCTCTCAAAACGAGCTCAGTCAAACCTTTTAAGGACCAAATAATCACACTTTTGCACATTTAATTTTCTATAAATACTACATTTCTTCTTTTCTACTCCAATTTCTCTTTTATTTTTATTGTTATCAGTAATTTGGGAACTTGTTGTGATTTGTGTAATGAGACTAGCATTTTGCATGCTATTTGTATAATTTTACGTCTTAGTTTTTTATCATATTAAATTGTTATTTTGTATCTTCTAGCTCCGAAAATATGAAAATCACAAGAGCATTATTTTTTATGTTAAATATGTATTTTTTATAAATTTTCCATAATATTTCGTGTTGTCTACTATTTTTGAATAATTTTCTTTATAAAAATCACATTTTTATGATAAAAGTTTGTATTTTAATGTTAATCCTATATTTTATATATAAAAATATCATTTTCTGCATCAAGTCTTCATTCTCGTTTTCAAAATTATGCAATTTATAATGGCTTAATACATATGCAGCCCCATGAACTTAGCATTTTTTGTCACTTTAACACTTGCACTTTTGCCATTTGAACACCTTAACTTGTCAAAAGCATAATTTTTAAACCACTTTGTGCACATATGACATGGAACGTGATTTCAAACTCCCAAGAGCGCGTAACTACACAAAGTTCACCTAAGAATTCAACTTCTTTTTTTTTAGTAAAGAGAAATGTCCCTTGTCCAACTCAAACTGTAAAACCAAAATTACAAAACCATGAAATAAATACTTGTATAGATTTGTCTCCACCTTTTATCCAACACCTAATTCTGGGACTGCAACTAGACAATGAACACAGAGAACTCCAAATGTAACCACTTGAAAATAGAATAATAGCATAAAATGTCCTTAATAGCATTTGTAGAACTTGGGGACCGCATGATTCATTTGCCTCCCTTCTTGGTAGCAGAATTAGTGACCTTAGCTCCAGTTAGTTCCTTTTTCTCAATGCTTTTAATAATAGCCATAGCAACAGTCTAGTGCATGCCTTTAACAGCAATATGACCCAATTGAGGGTACTTATAGAAGGTCTTAACAACCATGGGCTTGGTTGTAATCATCTTAACAAACCCAATATCACCATTCTTCAAAAACTTGGGTCATGTCCTAAACAACATCCAAAAATGACATAAGTGAATAACTACCTTGAAATTAAAGAAATAAAATCGAAAGAAATCATAACACAAACAAATATTACCAGTTGTGGAAGACATTCAGTAGCATGCTTACGGAGAACAAAAAATCCCCTATGAGTACTTGTATAAGAGGCTGTTAACACTTTGCAAAATGAGTAGACTGTTGGCCATTTTGATAGCTTAGTTGGACATGGATAAAGACTTGTAGGCATATTTTGCTGTAGTGTTTTAAATAGATTCAAAGCCAAAAAATATAAGTCACACCTTAAAATCATCAAACTTCAAATGGACTGGAAAACACATATAAAAAATAAAAAAAAAACTAAATTGGCTCTTACATCTTATTTTGGAATCAAAGTATTTTGGGCATACACCTCATCTATCTTTTGCTTAGCCTATACAAATAGAACAAGTTAAACAAATTCCACCTAAGTTATTTGACAATCAAAAACAAATTGTTCCTTCAGTTACCAAGATGCGTAACACATAAATTAATCATAGACGATTAGGACTTTTAACTTAACTAAGCTAATACTTACAGGGATTCAACTTAATAAAGCTCATTTCCCATAAAAATATAATAAAAAGGACAAGAGACAGAAAGTAACATGAAAAGAATTAAGATTAGAGAGTGAAATGCCAGAAGTTGAATATTAATGCCACACGACAAATGATCTTCGATGGGAGATTAAACAAAGGAGCCATTTGATTCAACTCCTGATTTTTTGGTGCCTCTAACTACACAAACATTACTCTCTCTGCCACTACAGGTCATGCAAACATGCTAATTACTTCTAAGAAGGTGATGCATTGAGGTTACAAGGTGACGATAGTGCCAGACAACTCAGTTTATAGATTGATAGCTTCCACTACTACAAGCGAATATGACTATACCACTAGTCTGTTTATGCACAAACGCTGAGCTAAGCGAAGTCCTAAGAGAATGCTTCATAGTTCTAATTCCAAAACTAAGCAAACATCAAGCCTTTGCATAAAACCTACCAGCCACCTACCTGTGTGATCCTGTAGAAGACCTCCAGCGCCAACTTCTATCGAAGTAGTCATACAGCTTTTGTTCACATTCAGTTTGCAAAAGCAAACATAGAGATAACACCACTTCTACCGTTAATCCAACAAAAAAAACCTAAATTTCAAATTACAGTCGTATTTGAATAGAACCTAGAAAATCCCTAAAAAAAAGAATATAACCTCGAATAAAAAATCAAAACTTTGTTTAAAAGATTGGCCACCTCATTAAAAATTACAATAAAGAGTTATCGTTAAAGGGACAAAACTAGAAACCCCAACGTCATCTTTTTCAATAAAAAAAACCTTAAAAAGGTGCAATTTTTAGTGGAAGGGGATTAAGAAGAATAAATAATAGAGGTTACAAAAGAGAAAGTAAAACAAAAGGATGGTGGATTTTATTATGAGATTGAGATCTAGAATATAATAGAATAGGGAAAGGGAAATAGGAAAATTGACAAAGTTGCAGAGGCGGAAGAACCAACGAAGAGAAGGCAGAGGAAGAGATGCTCGACTAATAATAGTAGTCAATATAAGATTGTAACTCAAGTGCATTTAATCAGCAAAAGATTGTAACTCAATTGAAAATTAGGGTTTGGAATTTGGGGATAATCCTTCTCTTAGCTTTTATTTTTCTCAATTCAATTTTAAGCTTTTTTCTTTATTGTTAACTAATGTCACGTGTGTTTAGTTTTAATAAGTGGCATCCTAGTGGAAAAATACGCACTTCATTGCAAAATGACTTCTACAAAAAAGGGTTTATAAATCACCTTTTTGGTAAGTTAAGCTATTTAAATAGCAAAAAAGTAAATATGAGTGTTAAAGTGATAAAAATTGCCAAGTTTATGGGGTTGCAGATATATTAAACCATTTATAATCTTTTGTGCAATTTATGTATTTTCTGCATATTTTATTGATAAAAAATTACATTTTAACATCAAAATTTACACTTTTACATTATTTTTACATTTTTTGTATAAAAATCAAAATTATTCATATAAATTCTCCATTTTTCTTTCAAAACAAATGTTAGAATTATCATTTTTCTATATTTTATCACTAAAAATATCATTTCATCATTAAAATATAAAAATATGTCATTTTCTACTTTTTTTTTTGCATTTATGTTGTCAAAATCAAATTTTGATACAAATATATTCTTTTTTGCATAAACTTTATATTTTTAAAATGGGAATTAAAACTTTAAGTACAAATTCAACATTTTTCCCATTTTCAGCATAAAATCAACATTTCAATGTTAAGGTGTCATTTTTAATATAAAATGGTATTTTGATATCATATTTGCATTTTTATGTGAAAGATAAGATATTTCACATAAAATTTCCATCTTCAACTCAAAACGATAACTTTTGCATTAAAATCACCATTTTTATATCATGATTGCATTTTCTATCATTTTGAAATAAGTTTATCATTCCTCATGTCCAAAACACATCCTCAATGTTCATAATCATCTTTTCTGCATCCTTGCATCAAAATTGCACCTCTTTTATGTTCTGAAATGAAATTAAGTATTTTCTCCCATTTTCCACATCATTTTGCATACGAATACATTCAATAATGTGAAAGTTCTCATTTTTGAGCTAGAGCTCTTATATTTTGGTCTAATGATGCAACCATACTCATAAAATGTCAATTCAACAATTCTAATTATTTACCATTCATCAATATTATATCATCATTATCAATAATTTTCATGCAAAATTTCATCATAATACCTGCAAGAGCATATAACTAAGTGTTTCTTCTTCCTATTCTAACTAAGTGAACATTTCCTGCTTATTTGCTATTTTTATGGATGAGTGGATAGAAAAAAGGTGCAAATGTATTCTAGATTTAGGATTAAATTTACATTTTCACATCTTTTTTCTCTTTCAAATATATTTACTAGGGAGGCTTTATAATAATTTTAATTAATTTTCTTTATTTTTCATTATTATATGTTGTGTGTGTTTGTGTATATATAAACCGTCATTCTAAAAATATAGTGATGCAGTAGCTAAGTATTGAGTATTGTATAATGAAAAATAGCCAAAAAGTATATATGATCTTCTAAACTTAGATTCTCTACTAAGGACGATACTTATTGAGTGACTCGATGTTGTCCCTTACATTTTCTTGAGAAATCAGGTGGTGACTCTATAAACATAAGATGTCTCATGTTATCCTAAGACTAAGCATTTGTCCTTGTCCCAAAAATGGAATGGATTAGTCCCTTACATCTTGGTAAAGTTACCTCAAAATAAAATATTCTTACTCGATCGCTCACAATGGTGAATCCATTAGGGATGCTAGTTAGAAAGGTTAACTAAAAAATAACTATTCCTCATTACATTATACTCAACTATATGGAGCCCTTCACCACTACATATTGCACAACACATCACATGTGTGCCACTAGTCCCTATCAGCTAATGATGATGGAAAGTAATCCACTATGATTCCACACAAGTTATAGGGTGACCAATTCAAATTCGTCATCTTTAGCCTTGACTCATTTATGAGTTATTACGAGAATACTAAACTCACTAATCGGAGTCCATAACCCTAGTCGTAGGGGGCATTAAAAGTTTCTATTAGTTTATTTACATGAGCCGAATCAAGGGTGAAAGGTTGTGTATACTAACCTTACCTTGATGATGTTTACTCAATCTAACACTCATTTGGATTGTCCCTTTATAATATCTAGTAAAATAAGTTAAGATTTTTTTTACTAGATTATGTATGTACATCTCGAAAAGAAATAAGTGATAAACCTTTGAAAGGATTCTATATAACCTCTGGCAAATGTGTCGAATGTTGACATAACATACATTGAGATTGATCCTCATGCTGACCATGTTTCATTATGTATCTGATTGTGCATGAACTATGAACAACAACATTACATGTTTACTTTGGGTCATATTGAGATCCTTCTCCAATTTATCATTTGTATCTTTTCTTGATCAACACACATAGCCTAGTCTGAGAGCGAAACCATAGTCCCTTGTTGACTATTGGGTTAGAGCCCGCTTAGGCAAGAGACTGAATGAATATGTGGAGTAATAAGGTTGGAAGGGAGAGCTTGCTTGTGATTGGTTTGTTCCTTATACAGGAAATACTAACTAGTCTTATTAAATTATTTTCAAACATGCATATATAAAATACATGTAAATAAGATACTCTAACCCATATTCTTTTACAGTAATTCTGCATCATTATAATAAGATTATGCATGAGCACACTATGCATACATGCTTACCCTATTCTTTTATAAACATACATCGTGCATACACAATTCATTTTTGTTTATCCTTTCTCACTAATATATAGAAACATAACTTTATACAACCCTCAATGCATACTAGTTTATAGTATTAATTTTAACATGACTGATTAAGATGACACTTCTTATCAACAATTTGAGGATAAACTAAGAGTGGGGATTCATAAATTGCTTGCCAAGGGCACTATGGCTAAGATCTTCCAAGCCTAAATTAAAGTCACCAGTGCTTAAACTATAAACACTCGAGAGGGGAACCATATTACTAGCATGTTAAATAAAGCTTCGGTATCTATCAATCTAAAGGTGGATAAAGGAAATGGTATTCTCTACACTTTTGTGCAAGCTGATGATGATGATGAATACTGTCGTGCTTTTAAAAAATGAACGACAACACCTAGCTACTAAAATAGTTATTCTGACTAATCCTTAATTTATAAAAAATGTTAAACTATTGGCTAGTATGATGGCTTAACTAGAGTTTACTTTTAAAGAAAAAGGGTCTTATAGATTAAAAAAAAAAGCTTTACTGATTTAGCTCTCTTTAAAGATGAACCACTTCATGATGACTTTAAAATTACCAAACTTTGCCAAGTTTGATGGCACTGGAGATCTGAGGATCCATCTAAGGTAGTATGCCACCTTCATGGCTGCAATTAAACTTACAGAGTCACAAATCATTCATTTCTTTTTCAAATCACTAGAGGAGGGACCAAAGGATTGGTTCTTAGATCTTAAAGATGAGATTAAACTACCACTATAAAGTATCAACTTTAACTCTCTTATATGCTTATTCAATTCTTCTATCTACAAAGAACAACCCATAAAAAAATAATAAATTTACAAAATTACATAAAAAAAATAACCAATTTAATCAAAATTTTAGCAACTAACTAAATAAAGGAATCAAACTTTACACATTAACAACTTTCTCTTCTTATTTAGAAGCACGAAGTTCACCACTACCACCATTGAGTGAGATAAGAAGGGTTCATAGGTTCATATTTGTCTTATAATTTCAATAAAAGATATAGGCTTGGACTTAAATGACCATTTCATTATCTAAAATTAATTTGGGGATTTTATTTTTGTTGGGTACTAGCAAATGTGATAAGCAATAAAGATCGATCTCATTTCCCTTATCCTATATAACTTTAGCTTTTCTTAAAAACTAACAAAGCAAGTGAGATCTCTATTGCTTGTCAGACACACACATACACATGCTAGTTTAAAATAAATTCAACATTACACATTTCACATAAGATTTGTAGAAAAGCCATATTACATAAAAGAAGTTATGAAATGTGAATTTAAGAAGGTGGAGGCTATTGCAAAGAATGACAATCAATCCAATTTAAGTTGTGATTCCAAGAAGCCAAATCAAGTAGCAAAATATGGTACTAATATAAACTCATTTTTGCCAAAAGGATCTGGATATAACAAAATAAAAAAAATGTGATTGTAAAACCTCATTTTGATCCCAAAAGGATGGATCCATTAACCAAGCTTGTAGGCAATGGTAGTGGTAATCATCGTCCAAGTCCAAGTCCATTGGCACCTTCAATTACTCAGTTCCAAACAACTCCATCACTATTGGGTGCAAACACTAAGATATACCACATCTGCCATACTAGTAATTGTTGATTAATTAAAAGAAACATAATGATTAAACACAAAAACTGCAAGCTCAAAGAAGCACTATTAAGCAAGCAAGTAATCAATCAATATTTCAAACTGATTGGTCGTCAAGGACTAACTCATCTTCTCCCATCAAACACCAAAGTATTAAATAAATAAATAAATACCTAGAAGAACCAAATTAACAAACAAGAGAAAATAAAAGTGGGAAATATAACCAAAAGAAACAAAGAAAATAATAGATTTAGATGGACATAGGAAGATTTTTGTGTAAAAACTTTTTATTTAGAGCTTAAAAAAAAGCCAAGTCTTTTGGTTTTTGATTTTACTTTTCACAAAAAGGGAAGAAGAAGAAAATGTTCTCGCACAAGGAAGAACAATATTTTCAAGGCATGCATGTAATTTTGAAGAAAAATAAAACACATGTATAATTTTGAAAAAAAAAAGGGTATTTGATGTTATTGACATATCTTTTTAGGGCATTTATGTAAAGAACCTAAACAAAAAGAGAGAGATGAAAATAAGAAAGTCTCATTTTACATATACATATATTCATATAATTAGCTTGGACTTGACAAAAACTAATTACATGCGGAGACATGTTTGAGCCCAAATATATAATTTTTTGGATTTATAATATTGAAGTTCTATTGAGCCCAGATGCCTATAATTAAGCAATAAACCAAACTCATAAAAAAAAATGTCTTGGGGAAGAAGACAAGAAGAAGATACAAGAATATTTTGGAAGTGAAAGTAGCAAGCTAAAGAGTTTAAAAAACTGAAAACATTGATGAAATGAAAATATATGGAATTTCCATTGCAAACTAAGGAGTTGGGGAAGAAAATAGTAGCTTGTAAGTAATTATCTGGCTATAAGAATATGAGCAATAAACAAGAAATAAACAACACAACCAATCATCAACTTCAATTGTCAATCAATCAACAATAAAATTCAACTTTCAACTTTAGCATAATTTATGTTTTCTTTAAACATTTACTGTTTTCCTATTAGAGCTTGTAATCACTTTATTAACACAAAAATTTCTATTCTATATCGTTTAGTTAAATTCATCAAAATCTCGTTGAAATCCAAACAAATTATGGTAAAAAGACACTTAAAAATTTACAATTATTTGAAAAAGTCAAATTTCATTTTAAGGAATTAATCATTTGGTATGCTCTCAATTTAAACTCAACTTGCTTCAAAAAAAAAGTTGCACCAACAAAAATAATTAATTAAATAATTTTAATAAATCAAATTCATAAATTAATTAAATAAGGTACAAAAGTGAGAATTTAAAATTTTTTTGTAAAAAATTTACGTAGTTATTTTTTTTTTATTATAAGTATATATAAATTTTTATTAGTAGTAGTAGTGAGGAAGTTAAAATTTAAAATGCATATTTTTTTATATTAAAATAAACATTTTAAATAATATTTACTAAAATTATATGAATCAAAATTGTAGTTATCTTAAAAAAATAATAATAAATGAATAAATAAAAAAAATATACAGAGGGGTCGTTTTACAGCACAGAATTCACAATCACGTGCTATCACGTGATGAGCAGCAATTAGGGTTTCACTGGAATTGAATCGGTTTTGAATCTATAAATAGCCCTCTTATTCGCTCTGTCTCCTGCACTAAAAATTAGGGTTTTCCTGAAATTGAGTCTGCAAGTGCTTCTTTATGAAACTCCATTACAATCTTTATCTCTTTGCTCTATTCTTTTTATGTTAATTCTGTAAATGGGTCGTATCAGCAATGATGAAAAATTTCCTGTGTTCTTGAGTCGGTTCTCGTTTAGAGACAGTCTTTGACGGTAACACAACCCTCTAAGAAGTTCTGAGCTGAATTGGTTTTGTTGATTTACGTTCCTGATCTTATTCTTTGTTTTTAAAGGTTTAGGGATTCCTTGTTTTAAAGGTTTAAGGGTTACTTTTTGAGGGTAATAGCGAGGTGACGATAGAACTTCATTGGTCTGTCAATCCACTGAATAAACATTGGTGATGTTACCATGAATCCCGACAGGTTCTGATCGCTATTAGACCCTCTTGCTTAAAACTAGTTATATATTTTGATTGAAATTGTTATTGTTAATTTTACTTTGTGTTTTGAGCATTAATAAGGATTTGTGCAATCGGGCAGATGATGAATCTCATATTTTAATGGGTAATTTGCGTCTGAAATATGTTCATTGATGTTCTATCACCTTGGAGACCTGATGCCCTAATTAATTGTTTCATGGTTCATGTATCTTTTGGCTATTTTGGGTTGTTTATTGGTTTTCCAGCACTTATTTTCTTTGATTGTTGCTAAACCCTGAAGTATTTTCTTGATAAAGGGTTAGTGAATATGGCAGATGATGAATGTTATCAGTTAATGGGTAATTTGCATCTGAAGCATTTCATTGATGATAGCATTTTTGGAGACCTGACCTGATGCTCTATTCTTAATAAATGTCTTCATCTTTTTTTTTTTTTGGGTAATTTGAATGTTTCCTGAATTTTCTTCTATACTGTGTTATTTGTCATGCTGGACTCTATATAGCACATAAAGGGATTTGGCAAATTGACTTTTTTAAAAATCTATATATAACATTGAAAAATTATTCAGTATTATTAATTAATATTTTAGTTATAAATTATTCTGTTTAACTAAGAAAAAATATTTCTTTTCTGAACTTTTTTCTTATTTGTTTAGGAAAAAAATGGAAAAAAGAAAATGTATTTTTAAATTGGAAATCTGTTCTTTGATTTTTTAAATGGGGAATTTATTATGAAATGTTTTTGAGAAGTTTTTTTTAATGAACTTCGAAATTTTTTTTTTAAAGGGCAAGGAATAATTGTTTGTTTTTGGGATAATTTTATGTTTGTTTGTACATAACCACGCCATTTTAACCTGCAATGTACGGAAACTTCTAATAGATGTTTTCACGTATTGAAAGTAGGTGAAAATATTTTGGAAATTTTAGAAAACTTTTTGGTATCATAATTGTAAATTATGAAAAATTAGAAAATATATTAACAACTTAAAAATTGAATATTTTTCTAAATAAAAAAAGATACAAATTAAAAATAATTTTATATTTTCTGAACTAAATAAATAATTTCTATAATTATAGTATTAATTGATAAAATAAATAAGATGTTTTAATATTTATATATAAAATTTTTATTTATATAAATTTTTATATTTTTAATATTTATTTATATATCACTATAATATGTTTCCCCTCTGTTTCTATTTTCTATATTTTAAAAAATATTATTTTCCTTTTCCATTTCTGTTTTGGGTGCTACATACACAACAAAAAGCAAGTTTGGATGTATATATATATGCTATTAGAACTAGGGCTAAATACAGGCCAGTCTAATTCGAAGACTTGAAAATCTTCAGGATTGAATTGAAAATATGAAGAAATATTATCATAACATAAATTAAAAATCTTTCTCTTGTATTGTTTTAAAATTTTAGAATAATATAATTTGAAAATCGGATATTTTTCAATTCAAGACAGCAAAAAGAAAATTTGAAAAATTATACAATATACAATATATTTTTAAATCCTTAAACATTCATGAAATTTGAAATTTCACAATACAGAATGAAAAATGAAAATTTAGATAAATATACAATAGACAATATTTTTTAAAATCTTTAAACATTTATAAAATTTGAAATTTCATTCAATATACTTACATCAATTTAATGTATATTTTAATATAATTTTATAACTAGTGCTTAACAAACAAAGTTCAAATTAATAAATTCAAATCTAAATGTAGTTGTACACAATTGAAATTCAATATAGTTTACACAAATTCAATAACTAGTAATGGATATTAGTTCAATAATAATGTAATTAATATTAGTTAAATGATATTCGTAAAAGAATATTAGTTAATTTTTTTTTTTTGACAAATATTAGTTGATTCTTTTATATAATTTTTTAATAAATGAATTTATATTTTAATTATAATATTAGCATTATTTATTTAAAAGTAGTTGTAGACATCCGATTTGATCGGTCTATGTTAAGGGAAGAATTAGGATTTCTCAGTTAAATCGACTCGTTGTCAAGTCCAATGATGAGAATGTGGAACTTGGATATGAGAATGAAATCTAAATTTTTAGTGGAAAGTATACTTGAAAATCCAAAATTTTGAAAAATCTAAAATTGAACCTAACTGTCCAAATTTGGTCCAAGCTCGCCTGGTCCAATGCAGGCTCGGGCCAAAGGGGCATCGACTCAGTGTAATGAGGCGAGATCATCTCATCGATGAGGCGCCGCCTCTATGGTAGTCCACTTGCAACTGTAATCATGACGATCAAGTGATGTGGGCCCTACTTTCCAGACCTGTTTCTTGGGTGAGAAAAAGATTTTTGGAGAAGGAAAAAAGGCTATGAAAGCTTATGAAAGGCTTAGGGGTATGGGAAAGCTAAGGAATAAAAGAGAAAAAAAAAAAAGAAAGAGAAGGGGGAGGTTGGTGAAAAAAAGGGGAGAGGAGCTCTGGAAAAAAAAAAGACAGAGAGAAAAAGAGAAAAAAAAAACATCCTCAAGGAAGAAAGAGAGGTGGAAGCAAGGGAAAATTCACATTTTCCTAAGAGAAGAAGGAAGAAACTTGTGTCAAAAGTAGAGATCACGTCCTAGCAAGGATCATAATAAAAAACATCTCTGAAGACTTCTCATTTTTTGTAGAAAATTTGCACTTAAACTTGATATGTGCATCATTTTGTGAGTTCTTGCCTGTGTGACTAATGTTCTTAGTACATTTTAGGTTTATCTCTAATGTGTCTTGTTTGATATCTCACTTTATTAATGGATCTTTGAACACTTTTGCATGTAGTTGTAGTTTGATGATTATACAGTGTGTATATGCATGTTTTGTTACTTAGAGTATAAGTCTGTACGTTTTGAGAGTCGAAGCTGACCTGTTGATAGGGCGACGCCTCTGTGAATAAGGCAATCGCCCCATTAACAGGCCTCTAGGGAGTCTTCCTTTTGTGTGTGCGTTATATACCTTTTTTGCCTCGGAGTTATAAGGACCCCTGTTGATGAGGCGTCGCCTCATCAATGAGGCGATCGCCTCATTGACAGAATTAGCCTGCTTCCTGTTTTGTTTTTTCTGTTAACGTTTATCGTAACGTCTGCTTTGGCATGTCTTCTTTTGACCTTAAACATGTCTGTATCATTGCATGATGATGTTTAATCTTGATTGCTCGATGCTTTCTTTAGTTCATAACGTAAAGAACCCTTTTTATAGAGACTCTTTGTAAATATGAAAATATGTTTGGTTTATTATTTTGTTTTTTTTTTTTTTTTTTTTTTGTGAAAGGAAGGACTAATTTTGTGTTGTTCACAAGAATTACTTGATGATTTCCATCATTAAGTAGTCATCATTGTTAGTTACACTTTGTATATTATTGCTTTTATGTTGTTTATCAATTTACTTTCGGTGTATGTTTAGTTTATTTTCTATATATTATTCTATTATTTTGCCTAAAAGCGTTGTAATTTTTAATCCCTTTCCCATTTGATTTTGAATGTATAGTTGTAAATTATTATTTATTCTATTGTTGTTGAATGTTGGGACTTAAAAGCATAAAATTTGATTAATGTGCAAACTTGGACTTAACTATAAAATTTGGAAAGTAAATGAAGGCAATTGCAATTTTGAATGTAAATGAGGAAATAATTAAATAATTAAATGGTAATAAAACGCAAAATACAAACAGAGGCAACCGCAAGGTTGGGTGAGCATTCAAACTCTCATACCTAGTTTTCGAACCTGATATCTGATGACGGCTTCTGGGAACCTCCGTGGGATCCAGTTGTTGTACAGTGTGTCCTGGTTTTTATCCGGGTGACGACTCCATCTCCGAATAGGCTCAAGACCTATATCGTATTTCCTAGTAGGCCTTGAGCCCACGTAGTGTCGTGATCGCCAAACACTTAGCGCTTGCTAAACCCCTCCGTTTACAGTGGCGACTCCACTGGGGATAGAGAAATTGATTATAGTGTTTTGCATTTTATCATCTTTAATTAGTTTCTTATTTCTCCCTGCATTTATGCATTCACTATACATTTTGCACACAATGAGCATTTCAGTCTCGAATTAACCCGACAATAGTCAGTACTTTGCTACCTACGTTTCACTCAAACCTGGTGGTGGAATATTTGATTATTATCACTCACGACACGTACTAATCCGCATTGTTTGACCTTTGAGTGGGGAGATGTATATGGATGTATATTGTTATGGGAGTTGAAACCTTTTTACCCAAGACTCAAGCCCATATAATGTCCTAGCAATTATCCTTAGGAATTTTTCCACATGTATGTGTATTATGCCATATAATGGACCCTTAAAATGATTCTCAAGCCCATTAATAAGCAGTCCAAAATAAATTGGGCCCTCATGTCCAACCAAAGCTCATTATAAACAAGCTAGTCAACAAAGGCCTCTCATGCCTACTCATAACCCATTTCAAGTGGGCCTTGACAAGCAAGTTTATGGTGTTAAGGATCTTGGCTCAGAAAGTGGACTCGAGCTTTATTTAAAGGAACCATTACTTGTCTGAATCATTTTGAGAGTTTTCTTGCATACATCAATTTTATTATCCCCCGCTGATAATTAAAACTCAGGCAAAAAATCCTAAGACAAGATACTCGCCATTGAATATGTGTGTGGGAGGAATAAGGAGGGAGTTTGCACGTTTAAGTTCCATGCTTTGATCTTGTATATCTTTTGTGTGTGACTTCATGTTTCTCAAATTTCTAAATAAAACGGACTTGTATGTCATACATACATATCATGCATCATTCTAACCTATTGTTTTGTCAGCACTATAGATCCTTCAAGCTCAACAGGGTAGGTCCGAGCTAGCTCAAGTCATTTGGTCAGAAATTCAGAATTAGGAATGGCAGGAGGGTTCGATCCAGAAGCATTTGGGGCATGATGGAAAGAGGAAGTAATGACAGAAACCCGGGCTATGATGAGAGAAATGATAGGGAAGATTATCAGAGAGAGTCAGCCAGCACAGCCACCCAATGCATCGCCAATCGATCCGATGGATCTCGATGAGGAAATACCGATTAGAGGAAAGGAAGAAGATGATGTGACGATGTTGGCCAATCTGATGAATCAAAGAAACATCATCCCAGCCAAGGATGTGGGTCAGACTGAGTGGGCTAAGAATATAACCAGAGTGATGAATCAGATGCAGGTGATGATGAAGGAAAAGGGTATAGTCGCTCTTTTAGATTATGATATGAATCTATAAAAGGGTGATGAACCGCTACCTCGTAAGTTTAAATTCCCAGACATGAAGAAGTATACTGGTGCCGAGGATCCCCATTTGCATTTGAAGCAATATGTAACATACATGAAGGCTATCGAGCTAACTGAGAGCCAAATTGTCAAGCAGTTCCCTATTTCATTGGAGGGAGCGCCGATTCGTTGGTATTACACCTTGGAATCGCATGTTCAGTCAGATTGGAAAGAATTGTGCAATGCTTTTATTATTGAGGGATCCTTGACGTTCAACAAGAGGTGTCCTTGAGAGATCTACAGAATGCCAAACAGAACTTTAACGAGCCTTTTGCTGATTACCTGACTTGTTGGAAGGGAAAGTTATCCTTGATGAGGCATAGGCCTATTGAGTCCGACCAGTTGGTCCTGGCAATAGAAAGGTGTGTTCCCACATTGTTTAGGAAATTGAGGGATCTGGGGATCAACAATTTTGAAGAATTAGAAAGAATCAAATTTCGCTCAAGAGAAGAAATTCTTTGGAAGAGGATCTGGGGGCAAAGAGTGCGCCAGCTCGAGCAGTAACATTCAGATTCATGCTATTTGACCACCGAGCAACAATGTACAAGTTAGTGCAGTTATACAGCCTTGAAGATTTTCAAATCTGGGATGTCCTATGTCCAAAGTCCTCGATAAGCTCATTGAGAAGAACTTGCTACGACCTTTACCTTCACAACAACCTTTGCCTGGAGCCAACCCAAAGCTTTTCTGTAAATTTCATCAGACCATGGGGCATGACACATACAACTGTGCCCGGTTAAAGTATGAAATCCAAGATTTAATAGACTCAAGAAAAATTACTGATCCTGAAAATAGAAAACCAAACACCCAAACCAACCCATTACCCAATTACCGAAATGTACCACCTCCTAACCCACCCATCCTGATGGTCAACTCTGGCCTAACAGAAGAGCAAGTCCTAAACTCCTTTATTGATGTCTCTTACAGTTCCCAACAAACTAAACTTGAAAACCTGAAACCAAGTAAACAACCCACAAAGTTATAGGTACGAGTCTTGGACATATGGAGTTCCAATGATGAAAGCAAAGAACGAGATGACCTATGGGGCAACAAGGGGAGTGAGCCAAGTCAACTTGTGAGGAAATTTGAAGAAAAGAAAGGGGAACCTGGGGTTATCGGGTCTGAACTTGAAAAGGTAGAATGTACAGTAAAGGGAAAGGAGATAGAACAAAGCAAAGAGACCATTGCCAGTGTTTGGGAGTTACTCATGCATTCCAATGATCACAGGGAAGCCCTGGTCCTGGCACTAGATCAGAGAAAGATTTCCACTAATTCTATACTAGAACATATGGTCTAGTCACTAATGGAAACTCCTCAAGGAATGATAATATTTTCCAATGATGATTTGCCTCTAGAAGGGAGGGATCACCACAAAGCTCTGTTTATCAAAATCGAGGGAAAAGGGAAGATGACCTGCTGTGCGATGGTTGATAATAGTTTTGCCATAAATGTGTGTCCATTGAAGATTCTGCCGAAGCTAGGGTTGACGGTAGCTGACCTAAAGCCTTATGAAGTAGTTATCAAGTCTTATGAACTTTCAGGGCATTGGTTAAAACAGGACCCATAGAAGTCTGGGTTAACCTGCATATAATTGATATCCCGGTAACATTTGCCATTTTATTAGGGAGGCCATGGTTTCATCCTCTGGGTGGCATTCCATCCACTGTTCATCAAAAGATTAAATTTCCATATGAAGGGAGGGTTGTCACCATCTTAGTTGAAACTGAAGTTGCCATAGTTGCACTGAAGTTGACCCTTAAAGAGATTTCCCTTAGCCCTAGTTTTGAAGTATGTGTGATCTATGAGGATGAGATGGATGAAAAGGTTCTGAGAATGATGCGCAATATGAATTTTTTTCCCGGCATGGGATTAGGGAAGAATCAGAGCGGACCTTCAAAGTTTTTGGGAAATAAAGTACCTATTTTGAAGCACGGGTTAGGGTTCAAAGAGGTTGACGAAGCTGGGAAAGAGATGGGAATGTCGGACCGGTATGAAGAAAAGGAGAAGGAAACCGTGGCTAGAAAGAAGAATCTGTGGAAAATCTTTGTAAAGGAAGGCACTGGGCACCCATATAGCGGGGCTCCAGAACCTTTCCTAGTGGCTAGGGAAGTTATCTCGGGGTTTGAGATTTTTACTGAATTTATGAACAAAACCAGGGAAGTTGTTGTCGAAAAGGCCCCTACTGAGGAGCTGGTACTGGTTGAAGAGGAGTTTAAAGAAGATAAAGCTACTTCAAAGTAGAAAGGCTTTGATGATCAAAGCAAAGAATTCAATTTTGAGACCTACATCCTCAATTCTATTATAGATACCTTTTATAATGACTTTGATGTTTCCCTTGCTTCTCTGTTTGAAACTAACGATCTTTTCTTTTCAAAAGTGAATGCAATGAAATATGGATTTGCTTATTTATGTGATGTGTTTCCTAATGGTTATTCTGTTTGTGATGATCATTTCATACATATGTTTGACATTAATTCCATGCAAACTGAACCATTTAATTTAGTCACAAACGATAACCCTAAAAATATATTGTTTGCTTCTGGTTTAACTCATGGTGAGAGAGGAAAAATGGAGGAAATCTTAAAAAAGAGACAGAAAGTATTTGCTTGGGGTTACGAAGACATGCTCAGAATCGACAGGGAAATCTCAGAACATAGGATCCTTACATACCCTCATATAGCGCTAATAAAGCAGAAGCAAAGGACGTTAAGGCTAGAATGGGCTCTCTTGGTTAAAGAAGAAGTTGAAAAGCAGCTGAAGGCAAAATTCTTAGAAGTGGTAGAGGACACTCAATGGTTAGAAAACATAGTTCCAGTTCCTAAGAAGGATGGAAGGGTCAGAGTGTGTGTGGACTACCGAGATTTGAATAAAGTTTTCCCCAAGGATGACTTCCCGCTACCGCATATCGATACATTAATTAATAGTGCAACTTCCAATGTAATGTACACTTTTATGGATGGATTTTCGGGATACAATCAGATCATGATGGTAATAATAGATAAATTAAAGACGTCATTCATCACCGAATGGGGCGTGTACTGTTACCAAGTGATGCCTTTTGGGTTGAAGAATGCAGGGGCCACTTATTAGAGGATGGCAACTGCCTTGCTGCACGACATGATCCATAAAGAGGTAGAAGTGTATGTGGATGATATGATGGTGAAATCTACAACCAAGGAAGGGCATTTTGAAGCACTAGATAAGTTTTTGGCTAGAGCAGAAAAGTATAATCTTAGACTGAACCCGAAGAAGTGTGTTTTTGGGGTTACATTTGGCAAACTATTGGGACACATTGTCAGCCATAAAGGAATAGAGGTCGGCCCAGATAAGATCAAAGCAATCAGGGATATGCCGACACTAAAGAATGAAAAAGAGGTCCGAGGGTTTCTGGGGCGTTTACAGTATATCAACAGGTTTATAGCCAAGTTAACAGCCATCTGTAATCCCATCTTTAAGCTTCTAAAGAAAGACTAACCTGTTGTGTGGGACGAAAGATGTCAATAAGCTTTTAAAACTATCAAGGATTATCTGATGAATCCCCCTATCTTACAGCCACTGAGACCAGGTAAAGCCTTGATCTTGTATATGGCAATTGAAAATGATGCAATAAGGGCAATGTTAGCATAGGAAGGTGGAAGGAAGATAGAACATGTTGTATATTACCTGAGTAAAAAGCTTCTGCCCTACGAAGCTACTTATAGTTTAGTGGAGAAAACTTATTTAGCAGTGATTTAGGCAACAAAAAAGCTCCGACACTACTTCCAGTCTTACAAAGTGCAGGCAGTTTCTAAATATGATCCCCTCAGATACCTCCAACAGACCTCGACTCTTATAGCAAAATTGGCTAAGTGGCTCGTTTTGCTCATAGAATTTGACATAGAGTATATGGCCAAAAAGACAGTGAAAGGAAGAGCAGTAGCAAACTTCTTAGCACAAAGCTCGGTGGATGATGAACAAGAATGGAAGTTGGAGTTCCCCGATGAGCATCTAGGGGCGATAGAGATACAAGGCTGGGAGATGTACTTTGACGGAGCTATCAACAACAAAGAGGCCGGAATAGGGGTAATTTTGGTTACGCCAGAAGGAGAAATGATCCCGATGGCAAAAAGACTCAAGTTTGAATCAACCAATAACCAAGTAAAATACGAAGCCTACATCTTTGGTTTAGAAGCATTGCGTAGAGCGGGGGCAGAAAATGTTAATGTCTATGCGTATTCCATACTAGTTATAAAATAAGCCACCAAGGAATGAGAGATAAAGGAAGAAAGATTATGACTGTATTGGGAATACTTAACCATTATCTTGTGCTCCTTCACTTAGTGTAAATTTATCCATTTTCCAAGGGAAGGAAACCAGGTAGCTGACGCCCTAGCCACACTGGCCTCCATGTGGGAAAGTGGGAAACAACCAGAGGCCAGGCCCTTAATACTCACGAAGTCTCGAGCCCCCTGTTACGAAGAGTTGAGAGTAATGCCAGTTGACGCCATTGAGAAACCTTGGTTCTATGATTTGCAAAGGTATCTAGAAACTGGGTAATTTCTGGATGACACTGATAAGAAAGAAAGGATATCCCTGCAAATGTTATCTCGACAGTTCATAAGCCATAATGGGATGTTATACAAAAGAATGCCAACCGGGGTACACCTCAGGTGCGTTGATAAGGATGAAGGTCGAAAGCTTATAGAAGCAATTCATGAAGGGGTGTGTGGGCCACACATGAATAGGACCATCTTGGCAAAGAAAATAGATCACCAGGGGTACTTTTGGCTCACCATGAAAGCAGATTATGTTGGATTTATGAAGAAATGTCATAATTACCAAACATATGGTGATGTTAGCCACCTACCGTCTATGGAGCTTCAAGGAATGACTTCTCTTTGGCCGTTTGCTGTATGGGGGATTGATATCATAAGGGAGGTGAGGCCAAAAGCAACTAATGGCCATCGGTATATCATTGTGGTTATCGACTACTTCTCTAAATGGGTCAAGGCTGAATCTTATGCTATCGTGGGGTCGAAGCAGATGTCGAAGTTCATCGAAAAGAACATAATCTGCAGGTACAGATTACAGCACCATATAGTTATAAATAATGGTGTTCAATTTTGGGCAGAAACGGTCACATTATTGAAAGATTATAAGATTGAGCACCACAGGTCATCTCCGTATAGGCCACAGGCAAACGGGGCAGTGGAAGCAGCAAATAAGAATGTAAAAAAGATCTTGGCCAAAATGCTAGAAAATTACCGAGATTGGGCCGATTACTTATAATTTGCATTGTGGGGGTACATAACTACTGCTAGAACTTCGACAGGAGCCACTTCGTACTCTTTGGTTTATGGGTGTGAGGCTATTTTACCGGTAGAGGTTGAGATAAGGTCATTAAGAGTCCTTTTGGAATCTAAACTCCCTGAGTATCAATGGGTCGAAAGTTGGTTGGCTCAGCTAACATTGCTGGATGAAAAGAGGATGAAGGCCATGTATCATTCTCAGCTGTATCAGAAAAGAATAGCTCGTGCCTCCAATAAGAAAATCAAGCTAGGCAAAATCCAAGAAGGGGATTAGTGCTGAAACTTACAAGATCAATCATGATTGACCCTCGAGGAAAGTTTAAGCCCAACTGGGAGGGACTGTATCTAGTAAAGAAATTATTTTTGAAAGGCGTTGCCATTTTGTCTGACATGGAGGGAAACGAGTTCAAAGAACCCATCAACCTAGACAAGCTCAAGAAATACTTTCTGTAAAAAGTTTTGCTAGGGAGAAAACCTCGAAAAGAGGCTATCTAGGCAAAAGTTAGAGAAAAAAAAAGAAAAGAAAAAGTCCTACTGGACTGAAAACCTCAAAAGAGGTGGTCCATGCAAAAGTTAAGGACATGTAAAAGGAGAGAGAGAGGCGTAAAATGATTAGTCAGAACACTTGTAAGGGCAAGCCAACTAATAACATGAGATGTAGCAGAAGTGAAATGTATATCTATTTTTGTGCTTAAATGAAATGAAATAGATTACTTTAATTATTGTTAAACATTGCATAATGTGTCCATTACAAGCCGTTTAACTAGTATAAAAGGGAAATTACTTCTAACAAAAGGGGAAATGACGACTTCATTTCATGAGCTAATTTTGTCTTCTCTTTTTTTGTTGCCTACCCTGTGAACTTAACATTTATAACTCTCTTGTCCTTTTGTATTTAATAAACTCGTCTCTTTCTGTTTGTTGTAAACAAACCCACGCTTTGTAATGATCATTGGTAGTATAATCACCGTCGTAGCTTAAATTCCTTTCGATGACTCTTCGATGCCAAGTTGCCACCAAGTGGTCCAGGAAATTCTGAGAGAGCGGCCATAGCTCGAACTTGTGAACAGGCTCCACAATCAGTTGTTTATGACCATATTAGTGGCAGAGGCGGGCTGGATTGCAGAAGGTGGCAAAATGGAGACTGGCAACCAGGACGTAATATATATAAGACCGAATGGTTATATGTTGCAATCCTTACTAGGGGCACATCCAGCGGATCAGTGTATCAGGAAATGTTGATAGCTAGCCATGAATGTCTGCAAGGATAAGATGTAGTTTTCTTGTTTGATAATGCTTGGCCTGGTGATGCCGGATGTCTTGAGGAGTTTCGATTAGGCCTAAATTTTCATAAAACAACATTTGTGGGATTATAAATGGTTGGATATAGACAGTATGACAGTTGGAAGTTAAGGAAGGGACAACGAGAAACTTACCTCTAACAGGAATGGACTTCTTAAGAATCGTCGCATCTTCGTGAAGTCATCCAATCCGATGATAGTTTCTGCTAAGATGAGAGGGAAGGGATTAAACCCTGACTCCACTTGATCAAGGATGGAAATGATCTTCGTATCACAGTGCCCTGAGGGAGAGACCAGTAAAAATTGAGCATACAAACTGAAAGCTAACATACGGGGCTAGTAAGTTTCTTCTTTATCCACATTCATGGTGACCTCAAGGAAGGACTCTAGTTTAATTTCCAAGTTAGAGATACAGTGAAAAGAAGACCGGGGTGGAAGGTTGAACATACACACCATTTGTTGTTGAATGGAGTGAGAATCTGGGTTTTCGAGGACAAGAATCACAAGCCGACAAGCAGAGTATGTTTGATGGTTAAGAATTGCCTCGAATTCTTCCAGCAGGGGACATATTTGTATTGTGTTGAACCAAAAAATGTGTTTATGGGGATCCCAAAATTGAACCATGGCATGGAGAAAAAGGAAATTAATTCTCCTAGTATAGAGTGATTTGAAGATTGGAAGGTGAAACGGCTCTAACCTGGCCCAAGATTTATTGTCTAAACCTTTCAAAATCAATTTTAGGGGCCTCAAACTTTGTTCTGTCATGTTTGTGGCTTTTCAAAGGTGCCTAAAGAGAGAAATAGGAGGTTAGGGACGGAGGGAACTCGGGAATTAAGCCAAACACAAGAATGTGGGTTTTTATAAGGGCAAGACCTGCTGCTGCTAAGCCGGTTGCCTCATCAATGAGGCATTGCCTCAGTAGCAAGAGGCGATCGCCTCTTCACTAGAGACTAATGAGGCGATCGCCTCTTCAGTAGTATGGGTCGTTTGTGCTTCTTCGAATCATACAGTCTAAACAGGTGCTATCAGAATATAGTGGGATAGTTACGTATGCAAATAGTGAAATCAACTCACATATAAAGAAATGAGAAAAGTAAAATAAGTAGATTTAATCAAGAAAAATGATGAATTATACAAGCATTCTGTCCATAAAATAAAAAACCAAAATTTTATGTTCACTATTCAAAGACTACACAAGTTTTAACCCCAAAATATCAAGCATTCGATCCAGTACCCTCGGGGTCAGCCTCTCCTCCAGCATCGCTACCACTCCTATCGTCATCCTCATCAATCTGGAACACATCAATCTGACGCTCAAGAGTGGCAATCCTCGCCCTGCTAGCCTCATCCTAATCCTATTCAGACAAATCGCAGGTTAGTAAACCATGCAAGCATGCATACATGTAGAAAATAAAGAGGTTCTTACCCTCCACTGCTGGGTGATATCCAGCATGTAGTCTCTCTAGGCCTCTATCATGCGATACATATACAAGCCCTGCTCCAGCAGAATCTGCATTATTGAAATAAATGTTGGAACTAACGTTTGGTTTAAGAATTATAATGAAAGCAGGTCAGGAAAAAAGCCTACATGAGTAGCACCACCAAGGGTGCATGCAGGGGTTAGGTCCTTGTCCAAAGTCAAGAACTGACATAACAACTCTCCAGGAGGAACCTAACATTGAGCTAGAGGGTTGGGGATGTGAATGAAGCTGCCTGGGATAAACTTAGAATTGGAGGCAGTAGTCAGCTTGGCTTCCTCGCCAGTCACAGAAGTCTCCTCCATGCCCGGATCTAGTCGATGCCTTAAGGGCTCTCTCTCATGTACTTGGGACCTAACTGGGGCCACGGGCCTAGCAGGTGCAGCCTGAAGATAAAAACAGGGGGGAACATGTTAAGAATGTAGTCAATTTGCAAGGAAAGGGAAGCCGACAGGGATATAACTGAGAGGTAGAAGCGGCTTGGAAAGGGACCGTCAATAGAAGGTGGGTGCGGATGAACTCCGCATACCGGCTCTTCACACGAATTGTGTGATCCACAGCTAGTGAGCCCGCAACAGCCTGAGCGAGGTCGTCACCCTCCAGCTCATGAGCCCATAGCATACTGTTAGGAGGAGACCTAGGGACTCGCCTAGCTCTGATACTTGCCTTCCAGTTCAGGACCCGCTCTCCTAAATACCAGGCTCGATATCCAGGGCCACAGAGGAGTACCCTCTTCCAAGCTGAGGGCCTGGAGTGAGTCATCTCAATGGTCCAAATGTCCTCAGACCCCCACAAGTCGTTCCGGATCTGAAAAAAAGAAAGAGACAACAATATGTAAGTAAATTGAATACAAATAATTTACTAATAAGTAGGTTTGTGCTTTACAGGTATCACATCCTGTGTCAGAGAGTTCAAGTGCTGCCTGTGGATGTGAACTCGCGCAAGGTGCCTCTTCACGATGAGGCTGGCGCCCCACCTGCAGAGGGTCGGGAAGTGATCCCCCACTCGTGTAATGCCCACAAGCAGCTCTAGCTCCAGAGCCCAGACCTGAAAAAACAAAATAGAAGAAGTTGAGAAAATTGATGTAAGTAATGGGGGATAGAACAAGATAAAGGAAAAAAGGGATCATTACGTAATAGAACAACATGCCCAAAGTCGCAGAATCTCCTAGCCCCTCGGACCACCTCGTCTATGCTCCGGTACAAGTATGCCAGGGTGCAGCTACCCCAATCAAATGTGGGAATCTGGTCAAGATCCCGAAGGGCCGGTAGGAACATCAGGTCAATGGAGCTGGCAGTGTCAACGAAGAAGGTGGTACCGAGCAAGTAGAGTAAAAAAGCCCTCACCACCTGGTCAATCTCACGGGGAGAGATCATCGCTGCGGCCCAATCCTAGGTGTAGAAACTTTTGATCAAGTCTAACTTAAAGGTATGAGTCCCCTTCATGTCAAGAGTCATCCCCAAAAGTCGCTCGATATATATAGCCTTATCCAGAGACAACTGATGTAGACTCACATCAAAGGGAATAGGGTCCCCGGTGCAGACAATCCCCGTGATGGCAGCAAATGATATCGGGTCTAGAGTGAGCTCACTAAACGGGAGGTGGAAAGTGTGGGTCATATCAAATCACCTCTCTATCAGGGCATGCAATGGTTGGTAGTCCGTGCACCCTTGCTCAGACAGAAGCGAGAGTACGAAGTCCTCAAACCCTATCTCCTGAATCTGGTCCCTTTGCTCATTGGTCAAGTCACTATAGAAGACCCGGGCTCCATGGAAATTCTCGGCACCCTTGAATGTCTGAGCATCATGCTACAAATAAAGAGATAGGGAAGTAAAATTTATGTATATTGCAACTTCAGGGAGAAATTCAGAATGAATGTACATGTAAATAGCACAGTTTGCTCTTTTGATGAAGTGATCTCCTCATCATAGAGGCGATCGCCTTATCATAGAGGTGATCACCTCATTGAAGAGGCGATCGGCTCTATGAAGGGACAATAGGCTTCTGGGATGACAGGCAATTGCCTCTTCACAGAAGCCTGTTGTCTCATCGATGAGGCGATCGCCTTTGTGAGGCGCAGATGGGGACAATTCTTAATTTTTAACGATTTAAACACAAATTTCATATTCTGTTTGATTAAATAAGGTCCTAAAATGATAATTATGCAAGATTAATCACTAACCCAATATAATTTTACAGGAAATTTTAGGGTACTAACCTTTCCTGATCCAAAGGAGCAAATGTAGGACCCTAGATCTGCCAGTAGAGGAATTAAGTCCCCATGGGTCAATCCCAGACTCCTGGAGACACTAACAGGAGGCGGAATAAGATCCCACTCAGGCACAGACGGTATTCTATCGTTCTCCATCGACTGAAAAGTGAGGAGAGATGCAGGGAGTACAGGAAGTGTAGGAGGAGGAAAGAGAAAGAGAGAAAGGTGACAAAAGGTAAAAGAGAGTAAGGACAAAAGAAAAAAAGAGAGAGTTATTTTTATAGCAAGAAAGAGCGTAGGTTTTCCCTAAAAAAAATGATAAGATGAAAATTACTATCGTATGATAAGAAGGCAGAATTCGGAGGTGGAGATTTCCAAAATGAAGTTTCGAAAGTTAGGTTAGGAAAACCCACACCGTCCAAGGAAAGGGCTGTTCGGGTTTGAATCCTTGAAGCTTGAAAGGAGAGGGTTGTTCGGGTTTGAATCCCTGAAGATCGAAAAGAGAGGGCTATTCAGGTTTGAATCCCCGAAGCTTAAAAAGAGAGGGCTATTCGGGTTTGAATCCCCGAAGCTCAAAAAGAGAGGGCTGTTTGAGTTTAAATCCCCGAAGCTCAAAGAAAGAGTTATTCGAGTTTGAATCCCCGAAACTCAAAGAAAGGGTTGTTCGGGTTTGAATCCTCGAAGCTCAAGGACCGAGATGACTATTTGAGTAATATCCCCAAAGTCAAAAGTGAAGGACAGTTGGGCCAAGAAAACCTGAAAGTCTGTGTCCCTAGAGAAGTGATAATCAGACTAGGAAAATATGAAAACCACATCTCCAGTGATGATCGGGCCAGGAAAACCCAAAAATTGAGTCTCAGTGTTGTGTGGGTTGGGCCAAGAAAACCCAAGAATCATGTTTTAGGTGACGGATGGTTGGGCCAGGAAAACCCATAAGTCTATGTCCCCAGCGAGGCGATAATCGGGCCAAGAAAACCCGAGGTCGACGATTTCCAAATCTCTTTATAAAAAATTAATGAGTGGTTGATCGGGCCAGGAAAACTTAAGGATCACAGTCACGTTTCATAATTGAAGGATTCATCTCTCGGGTGAAACCCGAGAGTCAGGTATGTTGCTCATCTTAATGTTTATTTATTGTTTCGCATGTGATTTTTTGAAAAATGGTCATTGCATGCATTTGATTTTTTAAAAAAATCAAGGGGTAAACTTTAGACACCCAATTCGATTGGCCCGTGTTAGGGGATGAATTAGGGTTGCTCAGTTTGACCGGTCTGTTGTCAAGCCCAATGATGAGAATGTGGAACTTGGACATGGGAATGAAGCCTAAATCTCTAGTGGAAAGTGGACGTGAAAACCCAAAGCCTGAAAAACCCAAAACCAAGCCCAACTATCCAAATTTGGCCTAAGCCCGCCTGGCCCAACGCAAGCCCGAGCCAAAGGGGCATTGCCTCAGTGTAATGAGGTGATCGCCTCTTTGGCAACTGCCAATGAGGTGATCGCCTCATCACAGAGGCGATTGCCTCATCGATGAGATGCCACCTCTATGGCAGCCCACTTGCAGCTGTATTTAATGCAGCTATAATCATGATGACCAAGTGGTATGGGGCCCACTTTCCTAACCTGCTTCTTGCATGAGAAAAAGATTTTTGGGGAAGGAAAAAAGGCTATGAAAGCTTATGATGGGCTAGAAGGCTTAGGGGCATGGGAAAGCTAAGGAATAAAAGAGAAAAAAAAGAGAGAAGGGGGAGGTTGGTGAAAAAATGGGAGAGGAGCTCTGGAAAAAAAAAAGACAGAGAGAAAAAAAGAGAAAAAAAAATGTCCTCAAGGAAGAAGGAGAGGTGGAAGCAAAGGAAAGTCCACATTTTCCTAAGAGAAGAAGGAAGAAGCTTGTGTCAAAAGTAGAGATCACGTCCTAATAAGGATCACAATCAAAAACATCTCTAAGGGCCTCTCATTTTTTGTAGAAAACTTGTACTTAAACTTGACATGTGCATCATTTTATGAGTTCTTACCTGTGTGACTAAGTTCTTAGTACATTTTAGGTTTATCTTTAGTGTGTCTTGCTTGATATCTCACTTTATTGATGGATCTTTGAACACTTTTGCATGTAGATGTAGTTTGATGATTACAGAGTGTGTGTATGCATGTTTTGTTACTTAGAGTAGAAGTCTGTACATTTTGAGAGTCGAAGCTAACCTGCTGATCACAGAGGCGTCACCTCATGTCAATGAGGCGATCACCCCATCTCAATGAGGCGATTGCCCCATTGACAGGCCTTTAGGGAGTCTTCCTTTTGTGTGTGCGTTGTATACCTTTTTTGCCTCGGAGTTATAAGGACCCTTGTTGATGAGGTACTGCCTCATTAATGAGGCGATCACCTCATCTCAATGAGGCGACCGCCTCATTGATAGCATTAACCTGTTTCCTGTTTTGTTTTTTTTTATTAACATTTATCGTGATGTCTGCTTTGGCATGTCTTCTTTTAACCTTAAACATGTTCGTATCATTGCATGATGATGTTTAACTTTGATTGCTCGATGCTTTCTTTAGTTCATAACGTAAAGAACCTCTTTTATAGAGACTCTTTGCAAATATGAAAATATGTTTGGTTTATTATTTCATTTTTTTTTGTGAAAGGAAGGACTAATTGTGTGTTTTTCGTAGGAATTACTTGATGATTTCCATCATTGAGTAGTCATCATTATTAGTTACACCTTGTACATTACTACTTTTATGTTGTTTATCGGTTTACTTTCGGTGTATGTTTAGTTTATTTTCTATATATTATTCTATTATTTCGCCTAAAAGCGTTGTAATCCTTAATCCCTTTCCCATTTGATTTTGAATGTATGGTTGTAAATTATTATTTATTATATTTTTGTTGAATGTTGGGACTTAAAAGCATGAAATTGGATTAATGTGCAAACTTGGACTTAACTATAAAATTTGGAAAGTAAATGAAGGCAACTGCAATTTTGAATGTAAATGAGGAAATAATTAAATAATTAAATGGTAATAAAATGCAAAATACAAACGGAGGCAATCGCAAGGTTGGGTGAGCATTCAAATGCTCATACCTAGTTTTCGAACCCGATCTCTGATGATGGCTTCTGGGAACCTTCGTGGGATCCAGTTGTTGTACAGTATGTCTTAGCTTTTATCCAGTGGCGACTCCATATCTGAATAGGCCCAAGACCTATATCGTATTTCTTAGTGGGCCTCGAGCCCACGCAGTGCTGTGGTTACCAAACACTTGATCGCGTGCTAAATCCCACCGCCTACAGTAGTATAAATAATATTTATATTATTTATATACTAAATTTATTTGTATAACTTGTATATTATAAATATATAAGTAAATAAATTTTGGTTATTTCAGTTCAATACAGTATGATTAAATTTGATCTAATTATCGGTCTGGATATTTATAAATATTTAGAACTATACCAAAAAATTTTTATGTCCAATTTAGTCAGATAAAATTAAAAAGTCAATAGTCCAATCTATTTCTAGAGGTTTCAATTTGATTATTCAGTTCAATTTAAAAAAAAGGAATAATTACACAAATTGTTTTTTAAAAACATAAACTTCAAGGAGATAAAACTGCAGATAAATTATTGTTACACTACAAACTAAATATGAGAGTTTTCAATCGAGTGAGTTTTTTTTTTTTTTTTTTTTGAATTATTGCATTTGTGATTAATAGTATATAAAACAAATTGTCACATACTATACCATTAAAAAGTAAATAGTCACTGACAAAATACAAAGTAAATAGTTACTGACACTTATTTGCTTCCAATAGTAACTGGTTATACAATTAAAAACGAATAGGAAAGAACAAATAATTGAACGAAGTTGTAGAGATAGAAAAAGCAAATAATTGTATAAAGTTGTAGAGAATTTTTGGTCCGTGACGTTGTTTCATTCAAACATGTAGAGCAATGTATAGGTCAAATATAATAATAATGAGAGGAAGTTTACGTTGCTCCAATTAATTGAGTTTCCCTATCCTATTGTCAAAATTAATTAGAATAAAAGCTTGACGTTCGAGTTGAAAGTTGTCGATGACTTTTATCATGTGATGGCAAGACTTAAAGCACATTCCCTCTTACATCACTAAACAAATTCGCACAAAGACACCTTCTGTCTTATTGCCTAGTTTATTAAATGGTTTGAAATAGAAAATCAACACAATTATTATAACATAATATGTTAGAAATTTTATTAAATTTCACAACATTCATTTGAGAAATTCAATCCCTACAGTCAAGACGATTCTTTGTGGTTGTCAATATTTGCAAGATAAAAGCACATAGATCTATCTAAAAGATGATATCGACTGCAAATATACTTTCAACTCATACGCCAAACTTTTATTCTAATTAATTATGACAATAGGGTAGAGAAACTCAATCAATTGGAGTAACATAACCTTCCTCATTGTTATTATGTTTGACTTATGCAATGCTTTACAAGTTGGAATGAAACATTATTACAAAGTAGAGATTCTTTGCAACTTTATACAATTATTTTCTTTTTTCTATCTCTACAACTTTGTTCAATTATTTGCTTTTTTCTATTGATTTTTAATTGTATAGTCAATGACTATTGGGAATAAATAAGCGTTAGTGACTATTTGCTTTGTATACTTTTGTCAATTACTATTTGTTTTTTAATGGTATGGTTTGGGACAATTTGCTTTGTATACTATTACTCACAAATGCAATGATTCAAAAAATATATATATACATTTACTCGGTTGTAAACTCTCACATCTAGTTTGAAGTGCACCAATAATTTATCTGCAATTTTATCTCCTTGAAGTTTGTATTTTTAGAAAAGAATATATATAATTATTCCTTTTTCCAATAATTTATCTATTGTAATTATTTATACAATATATATATATATATATATATATATATATATAATTTCAATAATATAACATTAATTTTTCACAAATAAATAAAAATTTTTATAACAAGTTACATTAACTACAAATAATTTAATAAATAAATGACTACAATTAAAAATATTCCTAAAAATAAAAATTGTATTTATTTAACTTTGTCCTTAACAAATAACTACAAAGTTAAATTTGTTTTACTCTCTCAAAAAAAAAATTTATTTTAGTAAATAATTACAAAGTAATTATATTAAAATCAAATAAAAAATATTTAAACAAGGCTGGACTGGATTTCTTCTTCTTCTTATTAGGTCATGCCCTACAACATCTTCTTCTTAGGCCATGCAGCCTCTTCTTCTTCACGAGCAGCTCCCACATTGTTGGTGTTTGTTCATCGAGCCTACAAATTATGGCCGTTATGACTGATTCAGCGAGTGTCACGATCACCCACGAAATCTACCAAGCCAGATTTACCCATATTGATCCGGCGAAATCTCATATTGCCACCTCTAATTTCCAGTATAAAACGGCTGATATGCATAGTATCGACCGTTTTTTAATGCCCTGATCAAATTGTCTCCATTTAGTCTAGGCAATGAATAGCAATTTTGTAGACAAGTATGTTTTTGGTTCAATTGTTGATGATTATAAATCTCTTCTTAAAGAGATGCGTCATGTTCATGTTGTTTTTGCTAGATGGTCAGTGAATCATGTTGCTCATATTTTTACTAGAGTGACTGATTTCAAATCTGATCTTGGAGAATGGTTCTCACATCCACCTCCTTTCATTGTTGATGTTTTAAACTCTAATATTATGATTTAATGAAGTTTCCTTTTAGTTTCAAAATAAATAAATAAAATTTTTGACATATTATGTGATGATAATTGCATTGCTTTTTCTATTTCAAACTATGTAATAAACTGGGTAGTAAGACGGAATGTGTGTCTTTGTGCGAATTTGTTTAGTGATGTAAGAGGGAATGTGCTTTAAGTCTTGCAATCACATGATAAAAGCCATTGTCAAATTTCAACTCATACGCCAAGCTTTTATTATAATTAATTATGACAATAGGGCAGGGAAACTCAATCAATTGGAGTAAGGTAACCTTCCTCATTGTTATTATGTTTTGAGGACATTGATTAGCAGTCTTTTATCACCAGCAGATTCTTAGCATGAACATAAGGTTTGGGATAATTACGTCCCAACCTTTTTTGAATGATCTTCTGTATTTGGAGGCTTGTGGACAATGAATAGTTTGATGAATTTTCCAAAAAAAAAAAAAAAAAAAAAACCCCGATATCTAGTAGCCTTTTGAATGGTAATGTATTCAATCTAAACGACGACATGTTTAATGCATGAAAACAAATAAATTTGTCATCATGTTCGATGGAGATTTTCTGCATTCCACGGAATTGAACGAAAACTCTTCATTGCTCTAATTGCATATGACCAACTAAACTTTTACCATCAAGTTTTCTGTTCACCACAAGCCTAACAAATCCCTCATGTGTTGTTGTCTTGTAATTTGGTTTTCTGCTCTTAACAATATCTGCCAAAGGTCCTATCATTGTGTTCATATTTGGACTGTGAAATGCTGCAATGGAGAGGCGTTCCTTTTCTGGGTTAACAACAGCTCTGTGCTCTATGCTCTTGTATTGCCCATTGCTCATTATCTGATTCAAAATTATTTCGATTTCTATATTAACTAATTACTGCAAAAAATTGTATTAGCAGTAGTCTGCTTTATGTATTTCATGTAGAGGAAATTTTTGTAATTCATCACCTCAATAATGTCACCAACATTGATTACGAATGCTCCTGGAGTGGGTTTGATGGGCACCCATTTACCATTTTTCTTGATTTGTAATCCTTGTACTTCATTTACTTGAGTTAACAGGGTCAGTCCAGTGGCATCTGAGTGTGTTGTGAGGCCCATGACCTTGTTTGCCTGGATGCAAGGTGGATAATAATTCATCCTTATCCCCTGTACCCCATCTCCAAACATGCTTACAACATTTTCTGGATCCACACCTAAGTTCCTGGCCATGAAGCTCAGTATGCATACTGCAATTCTTTGAAGTTCTGAAGAGTACTTGTCAAAAGTTTCTCTGATGGAAGTTTACCAACATAGGAAACCATCAATTTGTCAGTTTGGCCAGCTGCCAAATATTTGTCAAGTCAAATTCTTGTATTTTTAGACTTTCCAACCATATATACTGAATTCAATTTCTGAAAAAAAATCAGAGTGACTAGAATGCAATTACATGGATGATTTAGTGATCTAGCTTGAAGATCACAGCCAATAAATTGAGATATGATTTGTTGAACGGACTCAAAATTTGCAATTGACAGAATTATATCCCAGTTTCATTACCTGAAAGATGTGGGAGTAGTAGGCCAAAATCTCAAGTTTCTTAGGGAGGTAGGTTGGGGAAGAAGAAAGAGCATGTCACCCCAATCAAGCTTTTGGTCATCAGAAACAACAAAGGCTTGGCCATAGCCTTCAATGTTATTTGGCAGCTGAGCAAAAGCCATCTTCTCTTCTAATGGCAGCTTAAAGAACTCTTGCACGTCCCTCTTCATATTCTCTATCACTTCTTCTGACACCCCGTGATTGATCAACTGCCTCAACCATTCACAACAACTTATTAGGCTGATTAAACAATAAGATTAAATGATTACACACACTTATACCTGAAAAAAGCCCCAGCTGTGGCATGCTATATGAAGCTGAGCCAATTCATTGTCTGGGCCTGATTGTTCTTCCATGAGCTTGCTCATGTCGATGATTGGTATTTGGAGATCTTCATCCACTAAAAACTCGTCGCCTTCCAGCTCAGGCCGGATATATCTGAGCGGTACGTCTTTTAGTTTCCTGGAAGAAAGAGCCTGCACGTTCTCAACTGGAAGAGAACCACCCAAGTCCGTGATCCCATCTTCTTTTTTCTCCATGTCTCTGCAATTCGATCTGTAGCTCTTAAAGAGAAACTTTTCTCTTTTTGCATATGCATATGCATATACATGGATGTGATATCCAATGTGTGACAAGCAACTGACAATCCTTGATAGGGACTAAGAGCATTGTTTTTTTCTGTTTGGTAGTCTTTGATAGGATAGGCAATTTCTTAACTAGTTAGGCATAAGGCTTTTCTTGGGAATTTCACGTTCATCTCCACTAATAAAGTGAATCCAAGCGCGTATCGCCACCCTCTTGCAGTCTGCAGGCCGATTTTGTCAACTTTCCAAGGAATAAACATATTTATAGGGGTAAAATGTATTGTTGATTACCAAACTTTACACTAAATGACATTTTAGTTTCATAACTTTAATTTGTATATTTTATGTTATAAAATATTAATTTTAATTAGATAGAAAAGTTATAAAAAAAATAATTCTGATTAATTTAAATGATGTGATATATTAAAATTAACACATTATAATTCAACTCAATAACAATTATTATGTTACACTACCACATCATCCTTCTTTATAAAATTATTGATAATAATTTTATAAGGTTGAATATGCTAAACATTGGACGGAGAAAATACTAAATTGAACCCAAAGATATTAAAACCGTATCGAATTGAATAATTTTAATTCTGAACTAAATCAAACTAAATATTTTGACTATTTTAATATGATACTAGATATTTATAAAAAAAAATAAATTGAGAACCATACTAAACCATATCAAATCGAAAACTGACTATAGTATCGAACTTTAATTTAATAAATAATGTATAAATATTAATAAATAATTGTAAATTTAATTATATACTTTTCATTATAATATCAAGTAATATATTATTATTGACCAAAGTACTAAATTGGACCCTAACATTTTATCCTAATTACAAATTAGATCTTAATTTCTTTTTTTTAGCCAAATTGGAACTTAAAGATACAAAATGTTTCATAAATTGGATCCTATCATCAATGTGTAGCTAACAACATTAAATATTGCCTATTTAGATGAAGTGGCCCCCACCAGTTGTTGAAGTTGGCGCTGACATTGCGAAAGCCAACCTTCCATCTTCATGTTTGTTTCTAATGGTATACTTATCGATCAACCACGCTCCATCCATCTCGATGATGAATTTATCGCCTCTTCAAGGATCGTAATCAAGCTGGAATTCCATATAAAAAAATATTGGGCTTACGAATCATGTCGTTTGCGATTAACATTGGTGAAGAGCTGTCATCATGAACTTTCAGTGCTTCTTACATTTGGACTAACTTTTTCAATTTAACCAAAACCTAAATTTGTCAGTCATCACTTCCAAAGATATATTGGCCCTGCACTTGATTAATTAAACATTTCATTAAACATGTTATGAGCAAAGACAGAAGAAGAAAATGCCATGACCAACACCAATGCCCGTATGTCACATGAGTTTTATTAACCCCCAACACTTGCCCACGTGCGACCTAGCAATACCTCATCCAACCCATGCAAGTATGCTAGTAAGCCTCCTTACCCACACTTTTAGGATCGTGCCTTGGCTTTGGAAAGCTAGTACGCCTACTAACAAAATGTATGCTTAAGAAGAGAAAAGATAGCACAAGTGTTATGTGTAAAGAAACCTTACTTTACACTATACAAATAAACAAGAATGACTTACAAGAAAGTATGCTTCCTATGGCTTTACAAGGCTTAGCCTTCACTTGGCTAGATGGCTCCTAAGACTCTTTCTTCTTCTATTCTCTCTATCTATTTACAAATGAGGGTGGAGGTATTTATAGGTGAGGATGGGTTACTATTCCCACCTCCTCATGGGAATATTCTAGAACCTTCCCATGTCTCTCTTAAGGAAGCTTCCCTTCCTCTCCTCCCATGGAGAGTTCTAGACACCCCAAGTCTAGATATTTCCATAAACTTCCCATGTAACCCTCTTTGACTCTCTACACACTTCTATAACATACTAGAGTACTTCCACATAACTCTAGCTTATTCTAGCCCATTCTAGCCATACTATAGTTAAGCTTGAGAGAATGTATGTCTTTCAAACCACCCACCATAGTGTCAAAACTCCTTAGGCATATTTTCCCGTGACATTCTCCCCCACCAAACCTAGCGACGCCCTCGTCGCTCACGAGGTTTTGGCAATTCCAAGAGCTTCATAAGCTTCTTCAACCCTCGAAGCAACTCCTTTGTTGCCTCAATGTCAACACCCTCATGCTTGACTCGCATTGCTTGAGTAGTCAACTTGTGCCTCCTATGATTCTTCAAGGCTCCCTTATCTTGGTCATGACCCTTTCGTGCTCTCATGGTTGCCCCATTCGATCCTCCCTTTGGATCGTGCTCGTCGACGCACTCCTTTCTCTTTTAGGAAGTTCTTCGCGTACCCTTGTGAACATCTTCCTTCCTTAATGCACCCCTTGACGCCTTTGTGCCACCCATATCACCCTTGTACCTTACCCTTTGGTAGTGAAGTAGGCTTCCTTTGCCTACGCTTGTACTTGTTCCTTCGACTCGTAGGCCTCCTTGCACCCTTTTCACCTTGCCCCTCTCGAGATTCACCCTTGGAGATTTGTATGTCGAAGATCCCCATGTCTTGACACTTCTCCCTTTCGATGGGTAGGGTAGCATTTGGCCATCCTCCATAAAGTACATGGTGTTAGCATAGGGAACCAAGATAGCTTTCACCATGTTTAGGAAGTCCATCCCCAAGTAGAACTTCCTTCCACCAAGTAGAGCCACCAAAATGTCAAGTTTGCCACGCCATGGACCAATCTCGATGTCCACTCCACGAGCCTTCCCCTCGATTTTGAACATCTTGTCGTCCACCCCTTTGGCAAAGCCACTTGACTTTCTATATGGCATGCCTATCTCATCGGCAAGTTCTTTTACCATATAGATCGCATCGGCACCTGAGTCAATCATGGCTTCTAAGGTTTTCCCATACACCTTAGTCTACATTCGGCCACGATGTTGCTCTCCACTCTTGGGTTGAATGGAATTAAGGAGATTGATGCTAGCAAGCTCCCCCTTGCGTTGCTTCTCTCCCTCCTCCATCCTTACCAAAGCCGCAAGCTTCCCTCGCTTGGGGCTCCCAACACTCGCCCACGTATGGCCTAGCAATGCCTCATCCAACCCACGCAAGTATGCTAGTAAGCCTCCTTACCCACACTTTTAGGATCGTGCCTTGACTTTAGAAAGCTAGTACACCCACTAGCAAAAGTGTATGCTTAAGTATAAAAGGTAGCACAAACGTTATGTGTAAAGAAACCTTACTTTATAGTATACAAATAAATAAGAATGGCTTACAAGAAAGTATGCTTCCTATGGCTTTATAAGGCTTAGCCTTCACTTGGCTAGATGGCTCCTAAGACTCTTTCTTCTTCTATTCTCTCTATCTATTTACAAATGAGGGTGGAGGTATTTATAGGTGAGGATGGGTTACTATTCCTACCTCCTTACTATTCCACCTCCTCATGGGAATATTCTAAAACCTTCCTATGTCTCTCTTAAGGAAGCTTCCCTTCCTCTCGTCCCATGGAGAGTTCTAGAAGTCTAGATATTTCCATAAGCTTCCCATGCAACCCTCTTTGACTCTCTACACACTTCTATAACATGCTAGAGTACTTCCATACAACTCTAGCCTATTCTAGAATATTCTATAGTATTCATACATAATATAGTTAAACTTAGGAGAATGTATGCCTTTCAAACCACCCACCATGGTGTCAAAAATCCTTAGGCATATTTTCTCGTGACACTTACCACTAGAATCCCTCGACAAAAAACACCAATAACATTCTCTGCCCACCTCCTTAACATTAACATCCACAACAATAACAATAGCAGTAAACCCTAAAACCCCAATATTAGCTTTGTAGATAAGTCCTCAACTTTAGCTTCATTAAATGGTATGTTGTGGAAGTAAGATGAAAATTGCATATAATAATTTGATTCTCAACCACCAAGATCAGTAATATATGTTAGCTTTGACAGTTAAATAGAAATATCTAGTGCTCAATTAATTAAGTTGTGACATGGCTTAATTGACATTAAGAAGCGATTCTTGTGGGTTATCAAATTAGACTTGTTAGTCAACAAAAATAGAGAGGTGAGATAGGTTCTTGGGGAGCTTGAGACGGCAACCAAAGAAAGTAGAGTATGAAGGGGAGCTTGATGGAGAAGTTATAGTGACTGTTAGTGGTGGAGTATTAGACGAAGGCGAGATAAAAGAAATGGGTTTGGGCAAAGAATTAAAATTTGGACAAGTTTCGCATGGGTGATTGCTTCTTTAATTCTTGATTTGGTGGTTACATTTTTTCTTCTTTCTTTCTCTCTTACATTTAGCTTGGAAAATACATCGACGGTGGTAACCAGATTTTATGTCTGCGATATGTATTAATACTGGCAGTCAAGTAATCGATATGGGTTTGGTTAGTTATATATCAATTATCTAAAAAAATTGTAACTTTAGTTCCTTTTGTTTGTGGGTCTCTACTAGTTAAAGAACAGGAAGAAGAATAAGAGTTTTCAAAGAAAGGGAGTTTTTAGTAGAAGAGTTAGTTTGAAGAGAAATAGAGGGGGTAAGTGTGCAAGCATGAGCTATTTAAGTGAGAGTTGTGGGTAAATGGTGGAGCAACAATGGCTTATACTATATTAATTATAAAAAATTTATTTATAATAAAAATTAATACATTCTTATTTTTTTTAGTAATAAATATAAACTCAATTAATAATATAAATTTATATATAACATAACTCTTTAGATACATGCTTTGAACCGAATCATATCATTTTTTTGAAAGAACCAAATACCATACCAAACTGTCCCAAAAAATGGGACGGTACCGGTATGAAGTTTCTAAATTTGATACTGGTATTGGAGATTTATTTTTAAAATGTTTGAAATTTGGTACATTTTTGAATACTTTAAATCCTCAAATTTCTGTAACCTGTGTGCATTCCTATTTGAGTGTTAAAACATAAAAAAGTAAAGTAAAATTATGGTTAACTGTCTTATAAATAAGGTGGTATGACAATATAATACGAAAATTCTTGTTATAATATTTTTCTATTTAACATTGGAATTAGTACTATATATATTACCTATAATTTTTCATGTCTATATGATATGCATGTTATGCAAATAAATGCAAATGCATTAGGTGGACATTATATTTCTCCCCACCTTAGGATATTTCACCTTGAAATTAAATGTAACTCACCAATCTCAAAAAATAAATAGGGGTATTGAATTCTCATGTCTTTTTCCACTTCCCATGTAGCTTCTTTTAGAGAATGCCAACTCCATTTAACTTTTACTATTAGAATTTCTTTATTATATAGCTTCCTTATCTGTCTATAAAGAATTTCAATTATTTTTTCTTTATAGCTTATATCTTCTGTTCACTCTGACTCTTGTATTATATGGTTAGGATCATATCTATATCTTATTAACATGAAAATATGGAACACATGATGTATTTGAGATAATTTTAGTGGCAATGCCAATCTATATGCTAAAGGACTAACTCTTTCCAATATCTCATAAGGGCCAATGTACCTATGACTCATTTTCCCTTGCCTCCCAAATTGTATAATATACTTCTATAGTAATACTTTTAAGAACACTTTTTCACTCACATCATACTCCATCTCTTTTCTATGCTTCTCCACGTAACTCTTTTGCCTGTCTTGTGCAGTCTTTAAATACTTTTTGAGTATTTGAATCTCGTCCATAATTTCTTGTATCAATTTAGGACCTTATAATTGTCATAACCCTTCCATATCATAAAAAATAGGAATTCTACATTTTCTGCTATATAAGTCTTCATATGGAGCCATACCAGTACTTGAATGATAATTATTACTATAAGCAAATTCAATTAAGGGTAAATGCTCATCACAGTTCTCTTTAAATTCAAGCATATAAGCTCTTAGCATATCTTCTAGTGTTTGAATTATCCTCTCTAATTGTCCATTTATCTATGGGTGGACCATTGTATTAAAATGTAGCTTTGTTCCCACAACTCTTTGTAAACTTCCTAAAAATTGAGATGTAAACTGTGGATCTCTGTCTGACACAATTGATATTAGCACACCATGTAGTTTTACAATTTTTGACACATATATCCTAGACAATTTGTCTAGTGAATCACTTTGTTGCTCATGTAGAAAATAAGATGATTTGGTAAGTTGATAAAAAATTACCCATATGTTATCATGCTTCTTAAAGGTTCGAGGCAATCCAAGAACAAAGGCCATCATTACTTTTTCTCATTTCCACTTTGAAATAGACAATGGATGAAGTTTACTAGTCGATGCCTAATGTTCAACTTTTACGTATTGATATGTTAAACATTTTACTACACATTCAGTTGTATCTTTCTTCATTGTCGACCACTAATAAAAAGGTCATAAATCCTTGTACATTTTAGTGCTTACTGGATGCATTGAGTATGATGTGAATGGGCTTCATTATGAATTTCTTCTCTTAATACTTTTATATTTAGAACATAAATACGTCCATTAATTAACAACATCCTATCATGCCTCAATGCAAACTGTTCATTCATTCCTTAATGTAAATTGTTCATTCATTCCTTGTTGCGCTATATCCTTCATTTTTTTTAAATATGGATCACTCATCTACTTTGCTTGAATTTTACTCTCTAACAAAGGCTTGACTGTCACGACCTAAAACATGGGCCATGACCGGTGCTAGGGAACGGGAATTCTTTCGAATTCGGAACCCGTAGCAAGCCTTAAAATAAAATAAAACATGCAATAATAATAATAACATAATTAAAATAATCTGCAGTGGAAATAAATCATAAATAAAATAAAATAATAATCTGCCAATGATATTAAACCGAACATCTTTATCTTATATATATAAATATTCCTTTAATACAAATCTAGTTCAAATATTTAAAGTACATAACTCACATAAATAAATACATAACCCTTTAACAATTTTTACAACTACTCCAGTGTCTAGATCATAACATAAAACTCAGATAAGTAGTTTACATAATGAAGCCGGGGCGGAAGAAATTCGGCATAAGGATCTGCTACTGAGGTCTGAAGAAGATGACTCTCCTGAAAAATAATCAACGGAGGGGAGTCAGACCTCACTAAATGAATTCTTATAATATATATACATGCATACTAAATGACAATGCACACAGTCAATAGTATATATAATAAATATATACAGGCAAATACACACAGATGCAACAAAGTCATTTTATATATTTTACTGAAAATCACTGTTTATGAAGGATCAAATAGAACCTTAGAAAAAAAATCGCAACCTCAAAACGATGTTAGACAACACTCTAGCCATACAGGCTCACTTATTCCAAATATATTCACTTGTTCCATTTGGACAGTAGACTGACCCCGAGACACTAAGTCAACCAAGCTCCAACAGTCTGACTGTCAATGTGATTGGCCCCGAGACACTTGGTCAATCGAGCTCTAACAATCACACTCCCAAATCATATCTCACATATCAAATCAAATCCAATCATAATCCATAAATAGGTTAGTAATATAGCCTAAATGCTATCGGTGTACCGGTACGTACTCGGTTCTAGTGCTGCCCATTAGGTAGCACATTCTATTGATATCCTTCATTATTAAATAAAAACATACATTCATAAAAATAAATGATGCATGAATTTGAAATAAATAGCAACATAAACCATATATATACTAGAAATATACCAAAAGTAAACCAGGTATATTTCGAGTATATATACTTCAAATAAATTTAATTTAATTACAAAATAAACTAGAAATAACCCATAAATAAACCTAAAAACATTTTAAGAATAATTTATTAATAAAACATGCATATAGTTTGAAAATATACCAAAAATATACCAAAAGTAAACCTAAGTAATACTTAAATCATTTATGCATATTTATTAAAATAAATCATACATTTCTAAAATCATGCATCCTAGAACATATATATATAAAATAACAACTCACTGTTTATTGCGCTCCTCGAGATAGGTCCGACGGGCCTGGTCCACTAGGCATCGGTCTCGGCGCAACTAAACAAACAAATGACAATACGACATTAGAATAAACCTAACAAAAATTCTTAAAAACTCGATCTAGAATACTAAATACAGAATTAGAATCAGAATTCGACCGGACATCACGTTTTTCGATAATTCTATTAAAAATCTGGCAGAACCTCCCTTGTAAAACGGACATCTCTCTACTTAAAGAGTAGAGCCGGTCTTGCAAAGAAACACACTTCAAAAATAGACACAGAATTCACAATCACAATCCCTCGGTCGGACTCCAAACTACAATTTACCGACCGAGGTCCACAATTCATAGAATATTTACAAAATGCCAAAATGCCCTTTAATAATAAAAATACATTTTATCACTCCAAATTACATAATTAACCCTAAAACACATTAAAAACCAATAATAACTCATTATTGAGAAAAATCGTATATTATATATATAATTTGAAAATAATTCACAAAAAATAGTTTTAATTAGTTAAAAATACTAAATAATTCATAGAAATCATTTTTATACCTTAAATAACTAGTAAAGCCAATTTAATTATATTTTTAGCTTATTTAGTGTCAAATTACCAAAATACCCCTCTATATATAAATTTACTAAAATTAGTAAAAAATTCACCAAAAATAATATAATTACTCAAAATTAATTTTTTCAACATATAATTCAATAATATCAATAAATATACTCAATTAACCAATTAATTTTAATTAAACACATAATTAACCTAATTTTTTAAAATTACATAAACTTAATAAATTCCAAAAAAAATACATAAAATTCACAAAAATTACAAATAAATTCATAAAATTAATTTTAACACCTATAATTATCATAAAATACAATTTAATAATTTAATTAATTAATTTTCGAAAATTAGAAAATAATAATAAAATAATCAAAAATTCCCAAAAATCAAAATAAATTCCAAAAATTCCAAAAAAATTACCACATGTAGATTAAGCTACAAGGATAAAATTTTGTCAAGGAAGTTTTCATGAATCAACCAAATTGAAGCTAAAAAAATTTGGAAACCCTAATAGACCAAAATTTAGAAATTGAAACCTAGGAAATTCTAGACCATTTTAAGTGAAACAAAGCTTGGAATCACACTCAACAGAGCTCAAGGAGAAGAGAGAGATTGATGGCATCAATTTTGGTGGCCGGAATCACGTCGATCAGAGCTTGATCGAGTTTCGACAATTCTTGAAAAATCCGGCCAAAACACGCTGAAATAGGGAGCTTCAGGCATCGGGAAAGGCTGGAGGTGGAGGAGGAAGGAGGAGAGGCGCACCGACGGTAAGAAAACCAGCTTGGAACGGCTGGAAATGGAGGAATGGCGATTGAGAGGGAAGAAGGAGGTTCAATGGCAAGACTGTAAATAATGCTAACTTTATAATTTTGATAAATAGATATGTATATATGTATATATATATCCACACTTTATATTATAATAATATATATATTTCCACACATAAATAATACTCACCACATAAATATTTTAATATATTTTAATAATTTATACACTTATAATTAATTAATTAATATTAAAACTAAATAATAAAAATTAAGGTAATTAATTAAACCCTAATTTAATTTAAATAAATACACATATATACATTTTATTTAGCACTTAAAAATTATGTATGAGTTCATGTAAATTCGTAAAACTAGTCAAAATAATTAGTATTAAATTATTTACGTGTCAATTTCCCCTAAAATATAATTCCCGAAATTTTTTTACGTAAAGTACTTAAAATAATATAAAATAATTAAAATAAACTTTAATAAATATCAAACTCATAAAAATATCATAAATATGTACAAAAATTATTAACACTGTATATCCCGATGCAGTATAAAAATATTTAAAAACTCGGGATATTACATTGACATGCATACTTGTAATAAGTATATCATCCTAAAACGAAAATTCTAAATGCAATGTTCTAAGCTCTACTAATGACTTTATTGCCTGACAAGTCATTCCAGCACTTCTCTCAATGTCTTTCCTACTTAAAGCATAAATAACTCTGTTGGCTTTTCCTGGATGGTAATCTATGGTACAATTTATCAACTTTATCTACCTTCTTTGACTCAAATTTAATTCCTTTTATATTGGAATGTATTTCATACTTTTGTGGTCAATGAAAATCTAAAATATTTCTCTATACAAATAGTGCCTCCATATTTTAAGAATATGGACAGTTGTTATTAATTCTAGATCATGAGTTAGATAATTTAGTTCATGATTCCTTAACTATCAAGAAGCATAAGCAATAACTTTTCCATTTTACATTAACACACATCCTAATCCCTGTTGTGATGGATTTGTAAATATTACATATCCACCATTGCCTAATGGCAATGTTAGAACTGGTGCAGAAATCAGTTTTTTCTTTCATTCTTCAAAACTTTCTTCATATTTAGCATCCCATTTAAACATCACATTATTCTTCAACAAGTTCTTTAATGGTTTAGTAATAATTGAAAATCCTTTAACAAATCTTCTATAATATCTAGCCAATCCTAGAAAACTCCATACCTCTAATACATTTTTAGGGGGTTCCTACTCTTTTACAGCTACAATCTTTGAAAGATCAGGTTGTACACCATTTTTGAAAACAATATGCCCCAAGAATGCAAACTCTTCTAGCCAAAACTCACATTTACTAAATTTTACATAAAGATGCTTTTCTCTCAAAATATGCAACACTATTCTCAAATTTCTTCATGTTGCTCTCAAGTTTCATAATAAATCAATATATCATCGATAAACACAATGAAAAATTGATCTAAATACATTTAGAATATTTTGTTCATTAAAGACATAATAATAGTAAGTGCATTTGTTAGTCCAAATGGCATCACAACAAATTCATAATGCCCATATCATGTTCTAAATGTAGTCTTTGATATATGTGCCTCGATAGTTCTTAACTGCCAATATCCAGACCTTACCTTAAATCATTTTAAAAAATACAATTATTCCTTTTAATTGATCTAACAAGTCATCAATCTGTGCAAAGGATATTTATTCTTTATGGTTACCCAATTTAACTACTTGTAATCAATACACAATCTTAAAATGCTATCCTTCTTCTTTACAATTAACATTGGAGCTCCTTGTGGTGATGTACTCAATCTAGTAAACCTTTTTTTCAATAATTCTTCTAGCTACTTCTTTCATTCTTTCAACTCTAAAGGTGCTAGTCTATATGGTGCAATTGATATTGGTGCTACGCTAGGTATAGTTTCTATTTCAAAATTAGTCTCTCGATGTTGAGGTAAACCTAGTAAATCCTTTGGAAATACATATGCAAATTCCTTGACTATTGGAACGTCCATCACTCCTAGACTAACTTTAGATACATCTACCACATTAACCAAACAAGCTTCATATCCCTTTTAATCAAATGGAAAGTAGTAGTAGCTAAAATTAAACAGGTTGGGACAATTTTTCTTTCACCTACAAAACTATTTTTCTTTTTTCTGAGGTCTCCATAACCACTTCTTTTGTTTGAAAATCCACTATAGCATGATTTTTAGATGACCAATCCATTCCTAAAATAACATCAAATTCCTTAAGTTTTATTACAATTAGATTTGCATGCACTGTATTCCCATTTATTACCACATGATAAGATTTGATAAACCCATCTATAATGATAATACCCTTCACATGCATTGATACATAAATATTATACCCCAAGGTTTTTATATTGCTTTGGTTTTTCAATGAAAATTTATATGAAATAAATAAACGTATTGATCCTAGATCAATTAATGTATAAGCATCAAAACTATATATAGAGGTTATACTAGTTATAACATCAGATGTAGAAGGTGCTTCCTATCTTGTCACTATATATATTCTAGCTTGGGGCAACGATTACTGAGGTTGGCATATCTTTCTAGCCTGCACTATATTAGAACCTCCTCCTTGTCCCATTCCTCTACCTCTTCCTTAACTCACTCCTCCCTGAGTCATATTTTTACCTATACTACTTGGCCCTGTAACTTGACTCTCATTGGCTCGGTTCTTACTCCAATAATCTCTAGTTATATGCCCTAGCTTACCACACTGATAATAAAGTATGTGCCTTAGTCCCTAATACTCTTCATTATGAAACCTACCACATATAGCACATGATGCACGGTATCCCCGGCTAGTTGAAACACCTCCCTTACCTCTCTTATTCTCTGTTTTACTTTAACTATAACCACCTTATCCACCTTTACCCATGTTACTGTGGTAGACCTACTTATACTTTAATGGCTAACTCCTCTCCTATAATATCTACTCCCTTAAGACCTAGAACATCTAAAAGAAACATCTCTTCTTTTTTTTTTGAACCACCATATGCACTTGTCACTTTTATTTTCTTTGTAAGCATCTTTCTTAATTGAACACTCTTCCACCCTCAAAGCAACCTTTAATAAAGCACTATAACTTGGTGACTTTAAGGAAATCCTTTCTCGAATATCCATTCTTAACCTTTTTATTAATCTGTCTTTATTTTGTATCCTCTGTAGCTACTTCTTCTAATGCATACTTTGACAACTGAGAGAATTGCATCTTATATTCTAATACTGTCATGTTTTCCTATTCCAAGCTCAAAAACTCCATTTTCTTTTGATCTCTATACATTGGTGGTGTGTATTTATTTATAAATTCCTTAAGGAAGTCATCTCAAGTCAAAGTTATAGGTTTATTTCTATTTCTTGGAATTAGATCCTACCAATCTAAAGCTGATTTTCTCAATAATGATACAATATATTTCAAGTTTTACTTTAGTGTGCAATCTAGCCTGTCTAGCACCCTATTTGTTTCTTATAACCATTCCTCTGCTACCTCAGGAGTAATGGTCCCCTTAAGTTCTGTAGCCCCTTATTTTCTCAGTTTTTCATAAGTTTTGTCTCTAGCCTCTATTTCTCTAACTTTTGGCATCGCTTGCAATATTGGTTATTGAACTGGCTAGTTGGCTACTTGATTAACTATTTGTAGCACTGGCTACATTATATGCCATAAAGTCTCAAGAAATTGCAATATTATTGGTAGTAATTCCTAGGGTGGTTGTGGTAGTGCATTTGCATACTGGACTCTATGCATAGACTTAAACTTACTTGGGTTAGCAAGATTCTCTCTCAAACCCTCTTTACTTATCCTATGCAAAATATAAACACTCAGTCTTAATTCTTAACATTTATATGTATTCTTAATGTATATATGCATTGATATTTATATCCCATGAGATTGTAAACCGTGCTCTGATACCACTGAATGTGACACCTGTTAAGGATGTCAGAGATACATTGTACGCATGTGACTAATAAATAATATATTCATTAATATTAAAATTTAGTTCATGAGTCAATATATACAAGACTATTTATATAAATAGCACATAACACACACCACAAAGGCTCATAATGTCAAGCAGTTCATATCTTTCCTTATATTATTTATATACAATACACTGACCTTAGTATAAAATATGAAAATTTACTAAGTATGTTACATTCTAGAAAATTGAATATAACCTCATATTGACCCACCTGACACAATGCTAGTATAATTGATGCAAATGTCTCTTTAAGATAGATTAAAGTTCTTTTAGTTTTGAAAAATAATGTAGAGGAGTGAGCTCGTAACTCAGTAAATAAATCACATAATATCTTATGAAAAATAACTCATTCAAGCATGTAATATTATTAAGTATCAATTAATTCAGTATTTAACTATGCATTTATAATATGTACATAGGCATAGTATCATAGTATTTTCTTTTGGATAGCAATGAACTTGTCAATTATATATATAAAATCATAACTTCTTTTCAATTATTCATGGATCCCCATATGCACACAGCATATTATAATTTGGTACTAAAATAGCCTTATTACAGTATTTGAAGGGGATTCCTTAATGCACACAACATTACCTCATTCACAAGTAACATTGCATCCTCATTCTCATCAAACCATGTTTTTTATATTTAAATATACATCACATACACTCCATTAAACAATTAACATTCTTATAATACATAAGAACAATAATATACCCATGATATACATATTTCAATATGGCAAATTCGATATTGTGAATTCAAGAATACACAAAAAATTTCACATTATGAATATCAAAGTCATATTTTATAGATCAATATAATTATAAGTCTAAATTAATTTAAAACTAATTTGACTTTAATTGGATATGTATAGAAGGAGAAACATTAAAAATAATCCACCATTGTTATTCTATTAAAAAAAAAACTAAACTATAAAAAGTATTACTTAAATTGACCATCAAAATAGCAACATTAAGCTTTCTCTATTTCTATCAATTTTGTAAGTAACATCTCCAACTTTTTATAGGATTAAACAAAAGCCCATTTGGAGTTATAAAACTCTAAATGTGGCTTTAAACAAGTATTCTATTCTCATATAAATGGAACACCTGAATTCAACAACCATCATTCACAATTACAATCTCTTTTATATGTACAATCTCATTTAAGAAACAATAAACCATTAACACAATTATAAAAGACTATCATCTATTAATTGCACACACATTTTCCTCTTAACCAACTAGCTTACAAATAAATTTATAATTATTTATTTTAAGTGTTATTTTCATATAAAACATTAAGTTATTCACTTACCTTTATTACTTCCTTCCCTTTACTTTTATTTACTTATATAATAGCCTCATTTCCATTTGGTTTAGCTGAAATGGATCATAATTCACTTATTTTCAAACATCCAAAAATAATAGAATCTCATCTAGCATGATAACATTACTAAACTACCTAAACTTATGAAGTTGTCAACTATGATAGATTTAATAGGGTGAATTTAAAAATTCATAAATAATTCTATACAATATATCTTAACAACTTTTCAGATTATTAATCATATCTATTTATAGTAATTTAAAATTGATTTTTCTTTGATTAGAGGTGTATAGAGGAAGAACTCTATGAAACAATCCACCTTACTTAGATTGGAATTTGAGCAATAAAATATTTCCTTTTATTAAACTAATATAGAGTCTGAATCGGAATAAGCTAAAAGAGGAATAGTTTTAGATAACTCTTTAAAGTTTCTATATTATCAAAGAGCACTCAATTTGAAGCTTTCTAGCTTGAGATATAATTAAAATAACTAGATTGATGTGATGAATAATAATGGTATAAAGCCCCTCACAATCATTTTTCATGATCGTAATGAAGAAGATCATGATTGTGAGCATGAAAGTCATGATTTTACACTAATTCACAATTAATGTGGCAACGTAACAATGTGTAAAATTTAAATACAATTGTTAGTTTTTTTATCTTCACAATCGTGAGCAATTAATTCTCTATAAAAATAAAAAGATGTAATTAATAAAAGAGTGGAAGTTAGGGATGAAATTGGATCACTCCAATAGTTAATTTTTGATGCAACTATAAATACGAGCTTTATAAGTTATTTATAAAGGTTAAACAAGTGTGTAACTAATCAATTTCTTAAAATTTATTGTATTCTCAAAGCTTTCTTTGCAATCTCTTGAATTTCTACATCTATTAAGAGTTAGAGATATGAGTTAAAGTTAGGGTTATACTTTTACTCCTTTTTAGGATAAATAAGGGGAATTGAGGATTAATTCTAGTTGTTTGGTTTAAATGTTAGCCATTAAAATACTTGGATTTTTTTTATTATGGTTTGAGTTTGAGTTTAAGTAAGAAAAATTCATTTCTTGTAAAGGTTTGAGTTGAGTTTTTGAAAAAATCTTATGTAAATCCATCTATCAAATAAATTGGTATGGATGGTTTAAAAATCCTAATTTAGGACAAGTTTGGTGGGAGATATAAGATTGGTGGAGAATTCGAACTCCATAAAATCCTTATGTCTTTATTCTTATTTCTTATTTTTCATTTTTAATACTTTTTTTATCTCCTTTAATTTCTCATTTATTTTTTAATTTTCATGAAATCCCTATTAACCCCTCCTCTAGGGCTTTTCAAATGAATCAAAAGGTACTACTGAGAAGTACAATAACAAACCACCCCTCCACCTAAAGGCAATAAAAATGAGACTAGTGAACCTTAATAACATTATAAGCCTAGATTTAAAAAACAAGATTAGTTGAAGCATATGCTTAACTCGTGCATGAAGGAGAACATGCTATAGCCACAATGCATATAGCATGGAAAATTAAGGAAAAAGTTAAGTCACCGTTGAATGACTAAAGGTCCATAGGTTATACCATCCAAATACGAGTCCATATCAAATTAATACATTAAATTAGTATATTTATAGATGAAGCACATGCTCAATTAGTGTGTGAATGGAAATGAGTTATAATCACCACATATATGGTATAAAAAAATATGTAGAAACATTATTGATGAATGATTAAAGATATATAGGCAATACCATTTGAATATGGATCTACATGAATTAATAAATATGGAGAATAAAAGTAAAGAATTCAATCTTTAAGACTGATTCCCCTTTTAGAACTAGTGATTTAAAACCCATTTATAGAAATTTTCAAAATGTTCTCCTACGATGGAACAATAAATGAAACAAGCCAAGTTAACACCTATAGGACCATTATCCACCTATAAACTGCAAAAGACTTAGTTAAATGAAAATTATTCCCCACCATGTTTAGTGGCATGGCATAAGAGTGGTAATGAAGAGTCAAAAGTAGGTCATATGCATTCCTATTAAGGAGATTTAATGGAACTATAAAAAGTGTTCATGTTATGGGTTAGCTTCCACTAATAAGAAACATCTTAAGCCGCCTAACCTATATGGATCATCTTAATAAATTGATACAAGATATTAGTTAATCAGTTCATTAAATTCATATAAAAAAGTGAATCAATTTTCTTATTACAAGATGCATATTAATTTATTCAAGAGGCAAATTAGCTTATTTAGTCCATAAATGTAAACCAAATCTTTCAACCCATTTAGGGGTGTGAACTAATATATTTGGCTTATGAGAGGTGAGAAATAAGTATAAGGAGAGCTAAATTTTCTTGTCATATTGGGCTTTTTCAGTTAAGAGTTAGAGAAGTCAGCCTTTATTCATTTCCTTTATTTGGTAACAAATACAGGCCAATAAATTAAAGGGTTAAGAGGGAGAAGTTAGCCCTTATTCATTTCCTTCCTTTGTTCAGAAATGTGGGCTAGGGCAAGAGCATTATCTCGACTATATGTCTTATTAATCAAGGGTAGGAGCCTTATTTTATAAAACTAAACTATTTCAGCTTCCCATTTAACCTATATTTAAAGTAAATCAACTTGTTAAGCTTAATAAATACTTAATTAAGATGTAAAAGACATATCACAATACTATAAATAATAACATAACCTAAAAAGAAGAATAAAGGCAAACTAAATATGCAACATGAATGGGATTTCAACTCTTCGATAATAATTTCACAATCACTACAAACTAAGGAAATCCAACATTCATAATTAAAAATAAAGAGTCAAGTATGTTTAATAACTTCTATCTAACTATAAATGGAATTAATTATACAACCACGATTTAGTTCTCTTTAAATCATGCAAATAGTACATAAACTGTAAAATATTTATTATTGTGTGTGAACTTAGTCAAAAGGAAATGGATAGGCCAATAGAATTAGATAATTCTTACTACCTAGATTGACGTGAATAATGCTTGATAGGAAATAGACAAACTAACACAATTTGATTACATGGTATGTTTTCATTAAGCCTTAGTTAATTTATAATCACTTGTGATTCAATGAATGCTAGAAAAAGATATGAGTCAAAAAATTAATAGCAACATATCATATTTTCTAATCAAAGAGAACAATGGGTACTCTATAGTTTGTAAAGAACAACCCATGTAAAAAGATACCATTTGGCTAGAACCAAATGAAGTTTGCCTATCATCTTTTAATATGTCTAGATTTTTAAAATTCATTTGTTTCCCAACTATTTTTTTATGCTTGGATTATTTTCTAAGTTGGTTGCTTAAATATAATCTCTCTCATTAAATGTATTGTGCATGTGCATGCCCCTAAAGACAACAAATTGCCTAGGGGATAAGTTGACATTAGAAATATTTGTAAGTGAGTTTATTTTTTTTCAAAAATTGCAAATTTCCTTAGTCTTAATTGTATATGCTTCCCCTATTTAATGCAATATAGAACACCTTAAGATAAACCGATCTTGGTTATATATATTATTTTCCCATTCAGTATAGTATGGTTTATCTTACGGTAAGCTAAGCTTAGTTGTACTTAATCCCCCCTATTCAGCATGACACAAACCACCTTAGGATAAACTAATCTCAATTATACTATTTGGTGCAATACCAATTGAAATTACTTTGGGATGAATGATCTCAGTTATATGTGATTCCTCATTCAGTGTAATATAGACCACCTTCGAATGAACTAATCTTGCAATTTATACTAAAATGAAGTAATTTTGTAAATTTTATTCATTATAAAATATTATTCAAACAATGTGTAAAAATCATTACTACCAAAATTATAGAGAATGCAAAGCATGTTCACATGATATATGAACACACACACACACACACATACTTGATTTTACTTGACGAGAACATAGCGTAAATAGAATAAAAAATGTTGCACAATGAATATCTTCATATATAAACTGACAGACAACCCTAACATACACACACACATGATTTTACTTCATGGGGGGACATAGCATAAATAGAATAAAAAATGGATAAATAATAATAATGAAAATTCTCAAAGCTTTGTTATACTACTTGCATTTATCTTTTTAAATTGTTTGGTGTTATGTGTGTGTGTGTGTGTGTATATATATATATATATATATAATTCTTTAACACATCGCTATGTTGTCCTTAAACTTATTTCATATTGCATTATATGCCCTACCAAGGATCCTCCATTAGGGGTGTAATCGAGTCATATGGCTAGCATAATATGTCATTTTTTAATATAAACCTATACAGAATCCTCTATATGTACAAAAAAAAAAGAATATATTTGTTTATTGCTACATAAAATTTTTTTTTGATTTAGCATCTAAATGTGTGCCTTATGTACCCACTAGAATCCATAGAACAATATTTCCTCCATCTTGATTCTCTTTAAACCAAACAAGTTCTATTACTTTGGAATAACCTCTTGTTTTAACTAGATGAATGTACTCAACATGATTTCATCCATCTGCCATCTTTAGTTGCATTACTATCCCAGATATTTGAAACAATATGTATTATTATTTTGAGAATATCATACATCAATTGTAAAAGTACTCAACATCCTCATTATGCAAGTTCTATTACTATGGAATAACCTCCTGTACCCAATAGAATCCACTCCATAATATCTCATCCATGCACTTTCTCTAGTTTCTTTACTCTTCCCAATTACTGGTACAATATATATTCTTACTTTGGGAATCTCCTAACATCAATTGACAAGTAGTCACCCAGCTTCATTACATAGGTTGTGTCTTTTTCCCATAAGTTTGGCTATAAATAGAAGCCTTCTAACAACTTATACCACTATATATATAGTAAATGAAAGCCTCAATGTTTATGGCATTAACAAACACACAATTCATTATACACTAATGTCATTTAGAGATCTACTAGTGCACTACTTGAGGACTTATGACAATATATGGCATGAAAATGACAACCTCAATGTTGAGATTATGCACCCTAACAAACTATTTTTTAACATAAATGAAATTGTTAGGAACGCAATTGGTAGGGAAATCAACACTATAAAGAATAAAAGGAGCAAGGATGTTATCAAAGTATTATTTTATTCTAATTACATGGACTTCAGATGGCCTTCAGTTGTCATCTCTTTATTCTTTTGCTATTGTTATGTAGTCCTTAGGGTCTTTAGTGGTTGATTTGTAGTGCTTAGGGTCATTTCAATGCATGTAGTACTATGTATACTAGACTATGACTTTTTTATCTAAATTTTGGTGCAACCATGAGGATGGTAGGTTGCTATGGGTTGCTTTTTATTATTGGTCTATGAGTTTTTGCTGGTTGTTATAGGTTATATTAGGGTGTTGTATTATGGGTTATTTTCGATTGCACTTTGTTATTCTGGGTGGTAGTGTATTGCTATCATGTTGGTTGTCATGATGTCCACTAGTCCTTAAGGCCTCCCACCTATTACGTTGGCATGCACAACTTTGGAACGATTTTTTTTAAAAAAGTTATAATGTTAAGCTTTTCTTTTCCTATATATATATATATATAAGCTAGTTAGGAATTTTTATTTTTTTTTAAAAAATAAATTTTAAAATAATCATTTTAATAAATTTTATTTAATAGTGATAAAAAAAATATAAATGAAGTAATAAAACAACAATTTTAATAGAAAATGTGTTTATTTAAAATGATTTTATTAATTACATACATTAACTTTCAATTATATCATCTTAATTATTATTTTTTTAAATATAAACATTATACAATTTTTCCATTTTTCCTTATTGTTTTTCTTAGTTGTATCTTTTTTATTGTTTACTTTTCTTCTTTCAAACAAATTATCTCCTTCTCCTTGTCTTCACAACATGCTCTCCATCACTTTTCACTTCCTCATTCACCTTTTGCATCCCATTTATAAACAGTGACACAACTAACCCACTTCCATATAAATCAACATTAAATTTTTTCACGTACCTCCTTCTCAAAAGTATAATATTTAGCAAAAGCAACAACATAAACATCGCAGTCACTAAAACCAAAAAATTGAAAAATAAAAAAATAACCATATAAAAAGTAGCAAAAACAAATCTTACTTCTTTATTTGAGTAGGTAAACCATCAACCATTTCAACATGAAGATTGTCAGTACGCTTTTTTAATGTTGAAGCTCTAAAAGCTCCAAAAACATAAAAAAAAAAATCAATTTCATCCTAATATAGGGAAAGCAAAATGCTATAACTTTCTAAAATGTCATGAACAATAATATACTTCTAGCACTTCTTAAGGAATTGTACACATAAATGTACTTGTTCTTCAAATTCAACCTCGCGAGGACCCAATGCTTTTTTTCTTTTCACATGAATTGGAAAAAATATTTATCAACATCAACAAACTTGAATAAAAAAGAATATATTGACCAAGCATATATTCTACTACCAAGCCATCAATAGATATAATCAAATTTCCTTCCTTCCAAATATTGTGCAACCCTAAAAGGTACTGATAAAAGAGGTTATTTGCTATTGTGAACTTTACTTTACATCTATCAATTTGTATCTCTTTGTTCCTCAAGTAGTAAAAAATAACATTCAAATGCTTAAAAAATAGAAAAAAGAAACAACATTAAGAAAGTGTAAATTGCATTCAACCTTAAAACATCTTAATAAACAACATGAAAAAAAATAAGAAAAAGTTAAAAACAACCTCAAAACAATTAAAAAAAACAACTAAAACTTGAAACAACCATAAAACAACTACTCCACAAACAACCAAAACAACAAAAAACAACCCATGCAACAACCATAACATAACAATAAAGAATAACAACCTTTAACCAACCTAAACAATAAAAAAATAACCCATTCAGCAACAACAACAAAAACCCAGAGAATAACAATCTCAAAAGTAACTCAAAATAATAAAAAAAAAATCAATGTAGAATCCACACATTATAAGCCATATAGTAGCAACCTCCAAAAAAAAAAAACATATGTAGCAACTAGACAAAACCATAAAATAGAAAGCCCAAAACAACCCAAATGAATAAAAACAATACATGCAGTAATCACACTAAAAAAAACATAGAACATAAACCTCAAAACAACCTAAAATAACAAAAAATAACCCATGCAACAAACATACATAAAACCCATAAAAATGGAAACCTCAAAATGATCGTACATAACCTTAACAACAACTGCTCAAAACACTATAAAACCAAAACAACTTTCAAAAAAAAAAAAAAAAAGAAACAACTACAAATATATTATAAAAAGCAACCAAAACAACCAACAATAACTTATAACAACTATAGTCAATTTATAACTAAACAAAATGTTATAACATCAATCTCAAATACAAAGCTTGGATCATCAAGTCATTCTTTTCATAATACCTCAAATTTCTCCTACAAAAAAAAAAAACAATATACAATAAAAAAAATACAAAATAACTAAAATAAAAAAAACACACAACCCATAACTCACTTTATTTTTTTTTCTTAATAACACCTTTCATAATCCATTTCTTGAAAAAATACTTCAATCTTGAATCCGGTGGTATATAAATTATATTTTCAAAAGGGTTGAGAACATTATGCACAGCACAAGCAATATCAAACTTACCTACAAATGGAGACTTCAATGAAGGACCAGACATTCTCAACTAATTATCATTTTCTTCCATATTTTCAATATTTCTAACCACACTCTCAATGTCTAATTTCTTATTATGAACCCTAACAAAATAAAAAATAAAAAATAAAAAATAAATTAAAATAACAGTGTAATAATGAACGAATCAACGAACAAAAAAAACATTAAACTAAAACAATAACCAATGAAAATAAATTACCTTAGTGTATTTCTCAACAATATTATCAATTCTATCTGAAAATATATTATCAAAACTTTCATATGATTTTTGAAAAGAAACATATTCCTTTTCACTTTCTTCTCCTTATCCCCCTTGTTGTTAGCAACTTCCTTTTACTCAAACTTCTTAGCCACTAAAAAATTATCTCCAACATCAACCTGCTGCTCAATAACAATAACACCATCATCATCCTTCTTATATTTTGTTTTCTTGAAATATTTTGACTTAAAAGAAGAAATTTCTCTCTCCAATTTCTCTTGCAAATCATTGAACTTCTTATCATAATGAGACTTCAATGAATAAATCTTAAAATGACACTTATCCGCCATAATCTTCAAATGATCCTCGATCAACTCCAAAAGTATCTGTTTACTAATATCACAATCAACATTTTTACTATACACATTAACCTGCTTATTAACTTCAAATAATTTTTTTCCAGAAGTTTTTATATCTTTACCAAAATTTTCAAAAACTTATTATCTTTTGGATATAAAAGGCACTTGAAAATTATAAGAACTCAGATGTTTATCTTCAACAATCATTAATTTGATATGCTTGGATTTCATAAATTTTTTATTGCTAACATCTAGCTCACTAAAATAGAATCTTTCAACATCTTTAAGAAACAGCCAAATAAAAAAATGAACAAATAAAAAACAACCAAGCATATAACAAAATACAATGAAACTTCAAGTACTTATCATAGAAGCATCAAAACTAAAAATCTCATTCTCCATATAATTGAAATTGGAAACACCGCACGATGTTGTCCTCGAAATACGAGGCATAATAAACCCCTAGTAATAGCCAATTTCCCTTCACAAAATCTACAAACTTCATAAAACCAACATTGGAGAACCAAAAGGCAACCCAACCAACTGGTAATATATCTTCTTAATTGACTTAACAAACCTAAACTGCTTCACTTTCATAGAATTAAGAGTAAAGTTGAAAACTTCAGTCCTCCATAGATAATCATTATAAAGACCATTCTCAATCAACATTAAGTAATCCATATTAATATAATTTTTCTTTGGAGAATAAAACAAAAAACACTCTACAAAATAAAAGCAAACCACTCTATAAAAAACACTCTCTTATTTAAAAAGAACTCCTCAATAGCTTCCCTCTTTACTTTTTTACAACCACCAAAATATTTTTTAATTAAACTACTATCTTAACTACCAATGGAAACCTTCTTCATATCACAAACACACCTTATACCATTAACCAAGGCAAACTTAGCCAAGAAAATTTCCAAAAATGACCATCAATAAAAAAAAATCACATCTCATTTTCTCTCATTACTTTACCTCCCTAAGAAGCAAACTATGAACAAATTGAGGTTGAAACTTCCAATCAGACATATCCAAAAAATAACAAAGACAGCTCCCCTTAAACATTTCAAGCTAAGACTCAGTCAAATTATTCTTGAACTTCATCATAACATTATCACAATATTATTACCAATCTTACTCTTAAATCGATCCTCAGGTTTGATCAAATATTCCCATTCATGATCAAGAAAAATAAAAAATAAAAAATAAAAATACAATTTAAAAAATAAATAAAAATAATAAATCATATTTAAAGATAATAAATTTTTGTGTGGTTTGTGCCAACAACCTTTTTCGATACAAGATTTGGGAGCAAAAGCAAGAAAGTTCATGGATTTTTGGTTTATTTGAAGAAAAATAGTATTGGCACAACAACAAAATTGGAAAATGAAAAGCGAGAGGGAGAGATGTGTTAAGAAATATAAAAATAATTGTTTTATTTTGGGAAAGAAGAAGATATGAAGAAAAAGAGAAAAAAAAATTGTTGTTGATATTGTTGCTATTGTTATTGTTGTTGTTTTGAACTCTAAAAATGAAAGAAAAATAATAATAAATGAAACATGCATTAGATAAAAGTGAAAAAAAGTTATTGTTGTTGTTTTGAACTCTAAAAATGAAAGAAAAATAATAATAAATGAAACATGCATTAGATAAAAGTGAAAAAAAAAAAAGTCACCATGTAAAAATTTTAGTCAAAAAATTGTGGAGCTCATAATTTTACCCAAAATAAGATGGATTTTTTTTTTTTTTTTATTGATTTCTATAAACACAAATACGGTTTACCGCTTGATGATTGTTTGCATTTGGTTAATGATATTTTTCATATCAGATTCTCTTTTGTTAGGAGATCTGTGCCCATGTGTTAGCTAGAGCAACTGATTCTTTGACAGGTCTTATGCTTTGGGAGTATACTATTCCTATTTTCCTTGTTCCTTTGTTACTTTGCGATTTGAGTTAATGAAGTTTCCATTTTACTTTGAAAAAAAAAAAAAAAAAACCATAAAATAAATTCTAAAGATCTCCTAATCGTTGACAAACCTACAATTTTTCCTGATCTCTCCTTCATTCACTGTGAGCACATTTATATTCCCCATCTTGACAATGGAATTCACAAATGAATCAAAGAAAAGTTCTTGATTAGAAGCATAGGCCCAAACTTGCTTTATTATTTCGCCTTCATCATCTTCAAATACCAACACGTTATCAGATCCCAACAAGCCTCTCCCTTGAAGAATGTTAAGGAAATAATGGTTGTCAAATCTTGCTGGGGTATTATGATCAAGCGGTGCTAATTCATTGTCTTTTCCTGATCTTGGGCATATGGAGCGTAAGATCCTTCGAAAAGTAGTGTATCTTTTGTATTTATCATAATTTTCTTCAGAATTCACATCATATATTCTCTGTCTAAAGCTTAAACATCTTGCCTTTCCCATTGTGTGAGCACCTGTTTGATACACCAGTTCGTGGTTAGAGTATCTTTAATTTATAAATCAAGAATCATTATATCTGTTAAAAATTTGTTGATTATATTTGTAATTTACCTGATAAAGCAACTAAGTCTCCAATGTCCAGACCCTGTTGTTTAAAATTGGCAATGAGAGTCTGCAGAGAGGAATTTGGAGCAGGTATGAACTTATTGGCACCATCAAAGCTTGCTTTCAGGGAATCCTTCCTGCCAAGCCATACTTTCCATATTGGACCTCCTCTCTGTTGTTAAAAACAATAATAAATAGCATTCAGATAAAAGTACAAGCAACATAACATAAAATTACTTGTGTTGCAACTAACAATGGATCGATGGTGGCAGAAAAAGCACATACTGATGCAACAGCATCGCGTGCAGCCATAGCTAAAATATCAGCACATGAGACAGTAAGTGGGCATGCTTCTTCTAAATCGTATTTAATCTTATCAATCACATCAAATCCACGTAAAGAGTTGATGTTAGGGCCTGCTTGCTTTTCACTAACTATTTCTCCATAGCTGTCTAGAAGAACAGATGCGTCACAACCCTAGTTTCATTGATCATCCCACATAACCAATAAATAACAATCAATTAGTCGGTGAAAGATAAAAGAAACATATCATATCAAAATTAAGTGAGAGATCCCTAACCATAACAAAACAGTCATGAAAATGCAATCGAAGTAGCGATGCAGCCAGTCTAGGATTTTTAACAACAGCAAGTTCAACATTGTATCTAACAATCTCTTCAGCTAAAGGGCATGTTTCCTTGTAATAGTCTAGGACAAGAAGTAGCTCATCACTCCCATAAGTAGTTCCAGTGCCTTGGAAAACCAAAGCTAATAATAGAATCAAAACAATTTTCACTAAACCCATTTGAGAAAACAGTTGAGTAAAGAAGATGTTTGAAACTAAGATTATCGATAAGACTACATGAGTGATGATTCTTGTTATGTGCAACTGCATATCTAATTTATAGGTCTGAGAAGGACACCACTTGACAAAGATATCTTTTCTTTTCTTGTTCTGGTTTTCATGTTCATTTCTGTGTTTTCTAAACCACCCTATCCAGAATATATTCCTTTTAAGGCATCCTCAATCCTTAATCAAAGTTGGTACAACTAATTTTACCTAACTTAAAAACATGTATTTATAAAGACTATGTGAATGTCATTATTATTATAATTATTAGATAATTCTTTTGAGTTCTCAGGATTAAAAAATTGCAAATTGAAGCAGCCAATTTATCCTATCTCTATACTTGCTACTGAGATATTCTGAACTAAAAGTAAGAGGTCACAAGCAAGAAAAGATCGAAAAACTTGTATCATACTTCGATTAAAGAAGTTTGGACAAGAAATAGTTACAGTTTAATGTACAGAACCCATTAAACATATACTGTTTAGAGGTTCTCCAAGAAAAAGAAAATCTATCATTTAACCCTTGCATTCATTGGTAACAAGCAAAACCACCACACTACTATAACAGTTATACTCTAACAAAAAGAAAGAATATATCTGTAGCATTGCCCAAGATTTTACTCTTCGACTTTCTGATGGTGCTTTCATCTCAAAAAATCAGCCCAACCTTGAATGTTCCTTGAATCACCAGCCTTCTAATTATCAGTGTTTCAGGGAATCATGTAAAGGGTTATTCGTCAAGTAAGATATCAGTAGTCCTATCATGTAAATTTTGGTCCGTAATTCCCTGCTTGAAACATGATAAATTTTGTTACATGCAAACAACAAGAAGATCAACATATAGTTCAAAATAATAACAAAAAGCTTTCATAGTGGGATAAAACTATGAACTGAAGCGTAACATAACTATTTTAATTTGCATAATAGATGACAACCAAATTCGCTAGGTTCATAGGCTCAGTCACTTCATACTAAATTGATTTGTTTGGTCATTTTAATCACATATCCAAGATTGAGGGATTAATTACCTTGTATCTGCTAAGTAGTCATTCTCCATCTTCAAGTGAGAACATTACAGGATGTACTGCTGCAGTACAAACATTGAGTGCCTTCTGCAGCTTGCGCTGATCCAGGACTTCAACTTCAATCAAAAGCATAGAACAAACTGGCCGATGATCTGAGAGTTCCAATTCTGTCCTCTTGTAACAAAGTTGTTTTATACCTTTCCCAAACCAAAGTATTCGATCACACCTGCATATAACATCAAGTACATAACTAGCTGACTGGGATCTGTGTTCAAGATATTTTGAATTTCTATTACATAATTCTTTTAGCATCCTAGAAAGGTAGGAAAAAATTTTTGAAGTTCTTCCTGTCCAATTCTACTTGTGCTGTTCCCAGGTTAGATGTATGTACCATGCTGGAGATCTCTTCTTTTCTCCTTCTTTTGGGTTCTCGCCAACATATCTATCAGAATTTATCTCATATTTGTACGTGGGAGGAAAATTTATCATTCCCTCTTTCCATCCATCAAATACATGTCCACTGCAGAACTCTTTAATTAACTGACAAAGAAGAACATTCCATTAAATTTTGTTTTCCTTAAAATTTACAGCATGCATGTAATATTGCTTGGTAAGAATTTCCAATTTTTAAGCTCATATGCTTATACAACAAATCTTACAATAAAGATGCACTAACTTCTTAATGGAAAACAAAATTTCTGAGTGATGTTCTCTTCTAATGATTGAGTTATTAGATTCATTATTATAGTAGGGATGCAAATTATGCAGTAATGTACTCACATCTAGTTTGAATTAATCTTACTTATTCATAGTACCATCATATATATGTCCCCCGTCAAGCTATACATTCCATCATTGGATAAATATGTTATCAAAAGAACATTTCAGTCAAAGATTAAGCAGGGTGGAAGCACACAGAAGGTTGCCAAATCAGATTGTTAATTATGAACCTCACCTGATCGCTATTGATAAGTTCATCCCATTGCTTCAGAGAAATAAGCTTTCTTACATCTGAGTCCAACATATTGAGACGATAATTCAAATCTCCGAACCAAAATATCTGACTGCACACAGAAAGCAGCTGATCACATTTCATGTGCCAAATAGTTTACACTTCAAATGATTTTCACCTTAGTAAGGGGAATGAGGGAAATAATTTCCTCCAATTCCCTTCCCCTCATAAAATATTTTAATAGCCAAATAGGATGAAAATTAACCTTCCCTTCTATTCCCTTCACTTCCCCCATTGCTTTCCCCTTAATCCATGCATAGCGTAAAGATCTTAAGGTAAACATTGCATATCTTCCTTTTTCTTTTTGGTAAGTCAAATGCTTTATGTCTGGTTTGGACTTTTATCATTAAAGTAGATGAGATCTCAGTTCAGTTATTTGCTTGATTAAACTACCTCAAGTAGATGGTAAAGAAAATTCATTAGATAACTACAGGACCTATTATGGGCATATACACATACACAAATTCTTCCAAAATTAACAGCCAAAAGGGTACAACAACAAACACAGCAAGGCCAAGTTTAAATGCTTATTTTGTATATTGAGATGTTACTTACTCATGAGATGGGATTGTCTGCGGCTGATCTGTGTCAAAGACAGATGAGAATTGGGTACGTCGAATGATTTCGTAGACATCAGCATTACGCCTTTGTTCAGCCCCATCTTTCTGACCTGAGGTCAGATGAGAACAAACAAAGCACAGCCTTGACTGGAAAAGAGACATACTAATAGAAACAGATCCCTGCATCAGCAACCTCCAGTGAGACGTGCTGTGATAAAAACCAAGCAGTTTCAGCTACTCATCAATGCATGTGTGTACCAATGTGTTGTTTTCTACATGTTATGCAATCTACAGCTTGTACCTAATCGGGTTGCAATGCACAATAACATGGAGGGTAGCTCGTAAATTTTTTTCTCAGTTACAGCAAATATAAATCACTTTCTACTATGAAGCAATTGTATGCATTTCACTGCTGATGATTCTTCCTGAGATGATATACAATAATGACGTTTTATTAATTCTCTTTTCCTTTAGTTCATTATGTATTTATTCCACTAAACATATACTATTGAAAGCAATTTCTTTGTGAATGGTCTGCTGAACCTGAACAGGAAGAAGCACACAAGAAAGAATTACCTTGTTTCCCATGTACCCCATGAGACCAACTCCAACAGGCGAGACCTTCAAATTGTTTATATGTCTCCTCAACCTCTTCCGCACCCAAATTGATACATATATCCCAACCATTTGTTTGCTAACAATCCTTACATACTTGGGACAGGACTTGCCCTTGTCCATGAATCCGTTGTTATTTTGATTCCCTGGTACTTCCGGGAAAGTGTCATTTTCCTCTTCAGATGACCTATCAGACACATCAGATAGAGAATTGAGAACTTCAAGAGGTTCAGGAGCTTTAGGAACTTCGAGCATCTTATGCTCTTCTACCCATATTGACCCTAGGTTCCCAGAACTGTGATGAGACCTTCTCAGTCCTTTGCCATTTGCTGCAAAATTATGAGGACTAAATATCAGAGGATCTTCGGTCAAACTAAAGCCCATCCTTGCAGAACTGCTCAACACCCTCCGAAGCTTAGAATTGGAAGAGACAATTTGTGGGGTGGCTTCTAATGAATGTTCAGGCCAGTCTAATCTACTGTCACCGTCAGTCCCATATATTCTCTGCAAGTATAAGTTTTTTCTGATACCAATTATTTTAGTCATTTCATCTCTTTCAAAGTCACAGCCATCAGTAATTTCTGTATATCCCTCATTCATCATCTCTAATGGTATAACATTAACCTCATCTGCAAGTTCATCAGCAACAGAAGATGTCCTTAGCACAGGGGAGGGTGGGGCACTACAACATTTGTGTTTGCTTTCAGGATACAATGATTTGTTCAGGGTTCTTCTAATAATAGCCTCCCATTTCGGAATTGGTCGATTGCTTTCTGCTCCCAATACATTCCCAGCACTCAGAGGTACCACCTCTTGGAAGCTGCACAGAGAACACTAATGAAATATTAAAATTTGCAATGCAAGGACATGAAACTTGTTAGCAAGCCCATAGTTTCATTCAAATAAGAAGATGCTCTTGCTGAAAAATTGAGTAACATACATAAGCAGCAATTTCAACTGTTGAAAATCATAAACAAGGCAGAAGCTCTTTAACATTAGCATGTACCATGGATAGGTAAAAAATTGAATTGACAACTGTTTGATGCCGTGGAAATCGGATGATGACAATTTCAGACAAAATAGTCATCCAAGACTTATATTAGGGTGTAGTCTGTTTCTTTTTTCTTTTTTTAGAACTTTGAAACTGGGAAGTCTGAGCACAAGCCAAAATTGGTTAGAATCTGTGATGCATATCAGAAACAATTTTCATTAAGGAAGCAATTAGTGGTGGGCTACAACATATATTAACTGAAATTTTTGTTGTTCCAACAGTAGAACAGCAAGTCTAATAAGTGTTTCATGTGTCTATACTAGAATTGATCATAATTAAAAGCACTATTTAGATTTTCAACCAGCTCTAAGTCTTAATTAATTGATGTATTCTTGCATAACTGGATGAAAGCAGAATAAGATCCCAATGAAGTCAAATCTGTGAGTGTGCAACCATTTATGCCACAAATACATAATAAATTGAGAACATAAGACAAAAACAGAATCAACAATCTTTATCTGGCTTCAAAAGACCTTCCTTTGGACCTCAACTTGTCATGTTCTGTACCTAATTCTTTCCATCTTTGATTGAAATATCAGAGAAGTTCAAGATTCTATAAACATCACATCAAACAAATACAATGTGCACAGAAGCAACTGCACCACACACCATACATTCTAACGGCAAAGCCAATAATCAATAGAAGACATACATAGAGACAGAGAAGATTTCCTGATGCTCTAAATTCATTGGATCTGCTCAGATTAATTTTTCAAATATTATGAAAAGATTAGAAATTAAATAACAAAATCCTCACCCAATAACATACATATCTGCTGGTTCTTCTGTAATAAGCCAATCATCAATCTCAAGATCCTCATTTGGAAGTATTCCAGCAACATTCCATGTGCCTATTGTCACCCTACATGAGACCCAAATGTCCAATGGTTTATTAAAATTCAAAGTAGTAGTACTTGCAGGATATCATCTCAGAATAAGAGGATTATAGCCAAACCTCACATCCTTAGTATTTATGTATTGGGCACGAAGAGTTTCAGACCTTCCTCGCCTGTGTCTCACTGAATTGCCCTTGGAGGGTGCATCTGGATATTAAATCCCCACAAAGTTGTAATTTGAGTTTCATAAATTTATCACACAACAGAATATGATGATCTTTCAAATTTATAAAAGAAACTGGCAAAAAAAATCTCTCAACTATTATTCAGATATAAGGGTGCTTCAAAAGCATCTTCAAATTCTATCCCAGTTTGAGCAAACTTTTAATATGTTCTCAATATTCTAATTGAAATCAGCAGTACCATGATTTGTTACAGATTCAGGCAAAAATAGCACTTTCCAACAATTAAGAAACTCAATTGCCAAGTTACAAAGAAATCTTCAAGGGCCAAAAATATAAACATTACAGAGGTATACGTCTTGTAGAGTTGATAAATAATTTAACACATGGTTGAATGGCCAGATAATCTTCACAAAATATGAACTACTGAAGGGGACAATAAAACAGCGATGCAGGTTTAAGTTCTTAAAATAAAATTAAGTATGCCTTTGAACGCCTTTGATAAAAGTAGGTTTAACAGGGAACATAGGAGAGGATTATTACCTGAAATTGGACTATGGAACGAAGTTTGGTTCAGTTGTGTCCTATGAGCATGATCCTCGCAAGCATTGACTCTTTCATCTTTGAGAGAGCAAGCTAATTACAAATAGCAGAAAACGTGATCAAGCAAGGAAAGGATTAAAAGCAAATTGATTGAATGAAAATGCTAGACTAATACCATCATCTTCACTCTCGTTTTCCGTGTACTCATCTTCACTAAAATCATGTAATTTGGGCTTTATGTTCAGCCATTTCTTCATGACAATGGAAGGCCAAAATTCCTGTAATCAAATGCGGCTCTCCAGTATAAGCATCAACCAAAAGACAGCGGCTGAAAAGAAGCAGAAAGAGAAGTAGAAATAGCAAGAAGCATCAAAGCATACCTCAGAACGCTTTCCTCTCCTGGCTCTCATTATGGCAAGCTCAAAGGTTGAAAGTGGAGGCTCTGTGCGCAATTATATAGCAATCTTTGAAATTCAAAGTACAGCCATCAGATGTCACCATCCTAGGAGATTAGTATTTAAATAAGAGGTTTGGATTAAAGGCCACTAAAAAAATAATAATAAAAGGAAAAGAAAGTTGCTCCAAGGGTAGGCTGGTTATCTGATGCCAAACACAAGGAAGATTCATGTTATAGACCAAACAGAAAAGACAGAAAAAAGCATGGACATGTCTTTCACACACATCCACCCACAACCTCAACTTGCAAAAGGGAATAACAAAATGGTCCTTCTCCCACGTCTCAATTTTCTGATGCAAATACAGTCTAGCAAATATCATTGAAAATTCAACAAAACCAACTATTAATTTCCATAAAATCAAATTGTCATTTTCATCAGAACAACCCCATAGTCATAAACAGTTCTAGAAAAAACAAATCATCCTACTGCCATTACATTCAGCAATGAAAGTGAAAAGTACAGCCATTGACCCAAAATAAAATGACATCCCAATAAAATTAAACAAAAAAAATAAAAAATAAAATCTATCAATCAACCTACTAAAAAACCTTAAAAAAACAACTGGGTATTTAATAATGTGCAAATTACTGGCTCCTAATCACATCGAACACTAAACCAACACGAGCCAAGTATATTTGGGCCATTACCTAACAGAAATCTAGAACCAAAAAAAAAAAAAACAGAGTTGCAATGAAACTGATTAGGACAAGCAACCATAAAATTTATAATGCAAAGACAAGAACTAAACAAATAGATGCACAAAGAAAACTGACCATACCTTCACTACCAAGATTTGGGATAGACCCCACCATTAGAAAACCACCAACCTAAAACATGTAATGACATAACAAAACAAAAATCATGGAGCTGAAGCTGATGTATCATATACAAGTTTAAGTCAAATGGGTAATCAGTAAGTAATTAGAATTGTTTAAGGATGATCACATTAACGAACAGCTGGTGAGCCATTGGAAGGACGGTGAATCTTTAGATATTATTATTATTGCAAGTTATGCAGATTTCCTTTTTCAAGGTTTTAATATTTGCATGAAAATTGACCTTCGAACTGATATATCAACAAAAAGGTCCACACTGAAAATTGGGTCAGCGCACTATATGTGAAGATGATTTAGAGCTATCCCAAACTTTTCTACTTTCCACTGTTAGCGGTCCAACTATTTTGTTTTTTTCTTCCTTTATTTGTAGTTTTTTTTTTCTTCCGACAAAATTATATAAAATGCGGGCAATTATTTTATTTTCGTAACTTCCATTGTTGTTTTGAACTTTTTTTTTTTTTTTATATAAATGCTAGAAATATAAAGGGTTAATTGTTATTTTATTCCTTACGTTTTATCATCTTACACAATATTCCTTATATTTAAAAATTATATACTTTTTATTTTTAATAATATTAGAGAATAAGTATGAGTTTCGCATGTGAATAATTTTTTTAAAATTTATAATAATAAATAAATTATTATATATATACTTTGATACTATTATTATTGACATTATTATTATTCAATTGATTAAATTTTAAAATATTATAAAGGTTATTTATTTATATAAGACAATAATATTATAAACTTAATATAATTATAATTCTTTGCAATTTTGATAAATATTTTATTGAAATAATTATACAATATTCATTCAATATTATTATAACTAATGTAGTCCTCAACTCTTAATAAGTCAATACAAAATAATTATCCTTTCCTTAAAAAATTAAAAAAATTAGAAGTTATATTTTCTTTATATAATAAACTAATATTACAATCCAATTAAATTTATAATTTATTACAATTTAATTTAGTAAATTTTCTATTTAAGTAACATGATGTTTTCTTAATATTTTTAATATTAATACTTGAAAATACCCTAGAGAGGGATGGATAGGGCTAACGAAAATTAAAAAGAGAATTAAGGAAAATTTAGGAAGATGAAAAGGGATTAAGAACAAACACACGAATTTTAAGAGTATGGTTTTTAATCAAACTTACATCTCCACCTAACTTCTCCCAAGTTAGGATTTTTAATCACCAACTCCAATTTATTCCCATAGATTGAGTTTACATATGTGAGTTTTAAAAACTCAACTCAAACCAGTTAGAAACTTTGAATTTTTCTTGGCTCAACTCAACCTAATTACAAACTTTAAGTTTTTCTTGGCTCAACTCAAACCAATCTCCAAAACTCAAGTGTTTTGATGGTTAACACTTTAAACAATTCATCTAAAAAGATCCTCAATTCCCTTTTTTTAACCCAAGAAGAAGAAGAAGAAGAAGAAGAAGATTCTATATAACAACACACAAACCACACTCAAGGGTTTATGAAAAGAGTTTAAGAAAATTACAAATAGGGCTTTATAAATGAATTGAATTTTAAGTAATAAATTGTTCAAGCACTTTTTTTTTTTTGGAAAATTTCAACCACTTTTCCTAACATCTTAAATGATGTTTTGAGAGGTGTATTTATAATTGATGATGAAATATTAGCTGTCAAAATGCTTAAAATTCATCCCTAATCTTCACCATGGTCATTTAATGCTCAAATAGCGTTTTGTAGGAAATAGCTTCATCACGATCGTGATATACCTAATCACGATCATGATTGTTAATCAATATAGCTATTGGAGCTTTATTGTGACTATTATGGTTTTGACAGGTGGATCGTGACTTATGTCACAACTGTGATATAGGACTACGAGGGTCATTGTAAAGATTCTTTAGTTAGTCTTCAATTTGATCATGTTCATGACTTGCTTTGTCTTATTCATGAGCATCTATATCACGATCATGATCAAGATCTTGAGGGTCACTGTGTGAGCTCATTCTTAAGCTTCAATTACTTAGGGTCATGCTCGTTGTTTATCATGCTTGTAATCCATACTATTACACTCATGACTTGGATTATGAGGGCCACTAGTTTATTTTCCAATTCTCGTAACTTCAATCACATGATCTTTTTTATCACAACCATAATATCATGGTTATGGATGATGTCAAGGTCATGATCACACTCGTGAGGGACATTATATGATCTTTGAACTTGAGCATGTATCAAGGTGGTGTTCAAGAGGATGCTCATTATTGTGATGGAGTTTGTGAGCATCATTATCAAGATGCTCCTTCAAAATCGAAGCTTGGAAATGCCTTTAATTTACACCTAACTTATACACACTTAAAATACACATATTAGAAACTCAAAATTGAGTTAATTAGGCCTTGATCATTCAAATGGTCAACAATCTCCTTTTTTTTTATTTTGGCAAACAATTTTGAGTAAGATAATAAAGTAATAGTGTATGTAAGTGAGAGTAATACTTCCCCTTAATATGTGTATGGAAATTTGAATAAGCTCCCCCTTATGTAAGTGAGAGTAATACTTCCCCTTAATATGTGTATGGAAATTTGAATAAGCTCCCCCTTAATAAGTGCACAATTTTAAAGGAGTCTAAAGCAAGACACAATTTTTCAATGAAGGAATACTTTCTCTCAATAGGAATTAGAATCCTACTTAAGTAATAAATAGTCTGCTCATGACCCATTGAATTATTTTGAGCTAATAAACATCCAATGGACTCATTTGTAGTTAAGATATATAATTTCAAAGGTATTTCTACTCTTGGAACTAAAACAAGTGGCTTAGATAAATATTCTTTAATTTTATCAAAGGCATTTTATTATCTTTCTTCCCACTTGAATTCAACCTTATGTTTCAATTTCAACAAGTCAGAGAATTCTTTAGTTTTTCCAACAAGATAAGAGATAAACCTCCTTAAGTAGTTGACTTGCCCCAAAATCTCTATAGTTCTTGCTTGGTTTAGGGTGGCATAGATTTAAGCACAACGTTTGCTTGATTTTTATCAATCTCAACAACTCTTTGGTAGACTAAAAATCCTAGAAAATTTTTAACTTGCACACCAAAAACACATTTAAGAGGATTAAGTTTTAAGTGATGAATTCTCATTCTTTTAAAACTTTTTCTTAAATGACAAATATGATAAAAAGCTTTTTGAGATTTTACCACTATATCATTAATATATATTTCCATGTGGTAGCCGATTATATTATGAAAAATAACATTCATGGCCTTTTGGTAAGTAACACTTGCATTTTTCAAACCATAGGGCATGACTAGCCATTCAAAGGTTCTGATTACCCCAAGACACTCGAAAGAAGTCTTTGATACATCTTCCTTCATAATAAATACTTGATTATAACCTAAAAAGCCATCTATGAATGATAAAAACTCATTCTTGGTAGCAACATCAATTAACATATCAACTACAAGAATTACCTAAATATCTTTTGGGGTGGCTAAATTTAAATCCCTAAAATCTATGCACATCCTAAGCTTTCCATTCTTTTTCATTACAAGGACTATATTTAAAAGCCACTCAGCATACCTAGTTGGCCTAATGGAGCCAGTTTTAAGTAATTTTTCAATTTTGTCTTTGACTTTTAGTTCCACCTCCTTTAATATTCTTTTGGGAAGCTAGAAAAGATGAAACTCAAGCTTAATAAGAAGGTGATGTTCAACTACATCTATATTTAGATTAAGCATTTCTGTATAATCCCATGAAAAATAACCTTTGAATTCTTCTAATAGTGCAATCAACTCTCTTTTAACATCTTTCTTCAATAAGGAATTGATATAATTAACTCTTAGCTCTTCATTCATGATAAGGTTGATTTCTTTTAAAGGATCTTGTACTTCATGTTAATAATCCTATAAACATTGTGGTGCTTCACCATTGATCTTTGTTCCATTCACTTATAATTCTCCACTAATTATTTTGTTTATAGTTTGTTGCACAAAAGCCTTCTTTTAGCAGCTATAACCATTGCCAATTTCTTCTATGTGTATTTATTTATTAAATTCCTCAATGATGGGTTTCTTCATCAGCTAATATGTATATGGCATGATGGTAGTTTCTTTGTAGATCAAATTTGACTATTTATGAACTCTTTGTCATTTCTTCCTTGGAGAGGTAAGTGTATTTTGGGTCACCATTAGTTTTTCTTCTTATAAATTTGATTGGCCTAAGATCCACATCATATAATCTAGCCTCCAAGTTATTTAAGCAAGTGCTAAATGGTTTATTGTCAGTCCATATTACTTTAACTTCATTATCTTTCCAAAACAATAGGAACTAATGTATATAGGATGGTACACATAAATCGGCATGAATCCAGTCTCTCCCAAGTAATACGTTATAATTGGCACTTGTCTACACTACATAAATTGCTTTGAGAGAACATTTACTGTAAATAGTAATTTTTTAACTATTGTAAGAGTTAGTTGTGCATTAAAAATAAAATTTCTACTTCATATAAGTCTTGGGATAGATTAGAAGGGGAGTGAGATTTATTTCTAAAGGAATTGGTTTAAATGTTTAGCCATTAAAACACTTGGGAATTGGTTTAAGAGGGAGCCTAGAAACTCTTGATTGTAAGGTTAAAGAGTGAGCCTCAAACTCTTATGTAATCTCAATCTTGTGAATAAGATTGTGTGAGATTGACAATCCTAAGTTGGGGATAAGTTAGGTGGAGACATAAAATTGTTGAGAATTTGAATTCCTTAAATCATTGTGTTAATTATTCTTCTTACTCTATTCTCTTTTAATTCTTACTCAATTTCTTAAATCATTCTTATTTTTTTAAAATCCTCATTAGCCTTATTCACCCCCCTTTAAGGCATTTTCAACATGTTATATACAATTTTAATATATGAATAATATACAAACAGTAAATGAATAGTATATTATTCATATAATATATGAATAATATATTAAAAAATTAACAAAACTAATCAAGCTAAACTTTTTTGATATAAAAGATTTGTAAAAAAAATTATCAAAAAATATAAGTTATGTTGGAGGTTGGTCTTAAATGAGGAATATAATGGAACTATTGTATAAAAAACATAAAGCGTATATAAAGGATTCTAAATTGAAAACAAAATGTGATCTTTTTATAAATTATTTAAAATTTAAAATTTATTAATCTTTATGTTTATTTAAAAGGTATTATCTTAATGAATTATATTATAGTTATATTTTAAATATCTATATTAAAATATTAATAAATTTATGATATATGTTTAAATAATAAAAAAAATAAAATGGGTGCTCATAAAGTCACCAAATTTAGCCAAATTTCTCAAGATTTTGTTTTCAAATGAATATTGCCTATGAATCATATTAGGAAGTAAAAGTTGAGCCTTATAAGTTTGCAACTAATAGGTGCTAATGATAAAGAATGGCCATGAAAGAAACAATATAAGAAACCAACTCAAAAACCCTATTTTTTTTATACAAAGAAGAGGCAAAGCTTGAAACACTCTAGGACATGGTTCTCCTAGTATAAGGTACACCAATATGATCATGAGCTATCAATTGGTGGACAATGACAACCAATAGGGAAGAGGTACGCCAATTTTGCCAAACAATCTGAAACATTATTTGCTTCTCTATAAATATGAACCAAAGAGATGTCCCTCTCCCTAAATAGAAGCTCATGAATTTCTTTTACCAATGAAGTGTAAGCATGAACTCCATTATACATATGTTGAATAAGGTTGATAGCATTAGCACTATTAGTTATAAGGATCACTTTACGGTATCCCAAGTACCACACCAAACGCATCCCTTATAAGTTTCACTAATTAACTCGAGAACCCCTATTGATAACTATTCTCAAGCACTAAACCTTACAAGTTTCACTAAATAGGAGAAAACCCCAAAAAGGTAAACAAATGGAAGAGACACAAAAATAAAACCATTTAAACAAAACATTGGAACTTTCCTTGAACCCAAACCACAACAATAACAATGAGATAAATATCATCATCAAGCTTCCATCTTGCATACCTATAAGCCACATAAGCAACTTCAACACCATCAGATGCAAATAGGTTAGGTTCATCAAAGGTAACTTTGTGCCCATCCCCAACCAAAACCTACTTTGAGAAATTCTAATTAATCTATATAGCTTTAACACTCAAATTGAAGAATGCAGTCAACTTCTTAACTTTTTGTTTCAAGATGATTTGCATTAAAAGATTGAGAAAGAGCAAGAAAATTATCACAAGTCGATGACAATGAAGAATATGGCCATACAATAACTCTATTGTAATTAAAAGTATTAAAATCTTTAAAGTTGTGTTATTAAAGAAAAAGATTTTACTGTTGAGATTCTTAAAAGATGAAATTAAAATAAACTCCTTTGAACCCAATTGGAATGAAACCATTAGGTTGGATCAACCAAACCTTTTTAACTACTCTATAAATAGGTGTATATGATATTGCACAACCAAATTCAAAGCAATAATATATACATCTGAAAATTTTCAAAATTGCTATAAAAAAAAACATCTTAGTTAAAAACCCATAAGCTAAAACAATGGAAAACCAGGAAACAAAGTGAAATTAATGAAGAAAAGAAGATCTAAATCAGTAAACAATAGAAAAAAGATAGGAAACAAAATCAAAGGAAATAAGGAAAATATTAGATATAGATGGACATAAAGAGACTTTTTTCTATGTAAAAAGCTTTTTTTTGAGAGCTTAAAAACAAATAAGTCATTAGTCTTTAGTCTTTGTTTTCAAAAAAAAAAAAGGAAGAAGAAGAAGACGCTCTAGCATAAAAAAGAGCGGTGTTTTTAGGGCACACATGTAATTTTGGGGAAAAATAGGACACATATTGTCACGACCCAAAACAGGGGCCATGACCGGCGCTAGGGAACGGGAATTCTTTCGAATCCGGAACCCGTAGCAAGCCTAAAAATAAAATAAATCATGCCATAACAATAATAACAATTTAATATGCAGCGGAAATAAAAATCATATTATTATAATATCATTTTCATCACTGGATGTAATCAAAATCCCATCTCATATATAAAATCTCTTTAATACAAATCCAGTTTCAACATAATACATCTCTTTAAAATAAAATACATGAAATCCAATACTTTAATTCACAACTACTGCAGTGTCTAGATAAAATAAATAAGACTCAAGTAGACAATTTACATAAAGAAGCCGGGGCGGAAGAAATCTGGCGTATCGACCTGCTACTAAGGTATGAGGAAGTTAACTCTCCTGAAAAATAGTCAACGGAGGGGAGTCAGACCTCACTGAGTGAATTACTATAATATATATACATACACACTAAGTGATAATGCATACAGTCAACAATATATATATAATATGTATATATACAGGCAATTGCACACAGATGCAATAAAAATCATTTTTATATATTTTATCTGAAAATCAACTTTTATGAAGGATCACATAGAACCCTAGAATATTGCAACCTCAGAAAGTAGTGTTAAACAACACTCTAGCCATACAGGCTCACTTATTCCAAATATATCCACTTAATCCATTTGGACAGTAGACTGGCCCCGAGACACTAAATCAACCGAGCTCCAGCAGTCTGACTGCCAGTGTGATTGGCCCCGAGACACTTGGTCAACCGAGCTCCAGCAATCACACCCCAAACCACATCTCACATATCGATAATCATAATCAAATCAATATCCACAAATAATTTAGTAATATAGCCTAAATACTATAGGCGTACCGGTACGTACTCGGTCCTAGTGCTGCCCACTAGGTAGCACGTTCTATTGATATCCTTCATTCTTAAATATAAAACATTCATTCACAAAAATAAATGATGCATGAATATAAATGAAATAACAATATAAACCATATATATACCGGAAATATACCAAACATAAACCAGGTATATTTCGAGTATATATATATCAAATAAATCCAATCAAAATCATAAATTAAACTAAAAATATATTTAAAAACATTTTAAATATATTTTATTAATAAAACATGTATATAATTTATTATATACCAAAAATAAACCAAAAATATACTTAATATAAACTTAAGAAATAATCAAATTATTTATGCATATTTAATCAACATAAAACATGCATTGCTAAATCATGCATCCTAAGCATATATATATAGTATAGTAACTCACCTAATGCGCTCCACGAGACAGGTCCGACGGGCCTGGTCCACTAGCCCTCGGTCTCGGCGCAACTAAACAAGAAATAAATAATTGACATCAGAATAAACCTAACAGAAATCCTAGAATTCAATCTAGAGTATTAAAATACGGAAACAGAATTAGGGTTCGACTGGATATCACGTTTTACGAGAATTCCATCGAAAATTCGGCAGAACCTCCCCTGTAAAACGGACATCTCTCTACTCAAAAGAGTAGAGCCGACCCTGCAAAAAAACACACTTCGAAAAACTACACAAGGCATAATCAAAATCCCACGGTCGGACTCCAAACTACAGTCCACCGACCGGGGTCCACAAACACAGAACATATTCCAGATATACCAAAAATATCCTTAAATCACAGAAATACATCTCATAGGTAGAAATTACATAATTACCCTTGAAACACTGTAAAAACCGATTAAAACTCATTTTATTAGAAAAACCGTATATTATATATATAATTGAAAATAATTCACGAAAAATAGTTTTAATTAGTTAAAAATACTAAATATTTTATAGAAATCATTTTTATACCTTAAATAATTATTAAAACTAATTAAATTACATTTTTAGGCAATTTAGGGTAAAATTACCAAAATACCCCTATATATATAAATATACTTAAATTACTTCAAAAATTCACCAAAAATTATACAATTATCCAAAATTAATTTTCTCAACATATTTATCAATAATATCAATAATTAAACTCAATTAACCAATTAAATTCAAATAAAAACACATTTAACCCTAATTTCTCAAAATCACATAAACTTCAATAATTCAAAATAAATACTTAGAAATTCATAAAAATTCCAAATAAATTCCTATAATTCATTTCAACACCTAATTCAACCATAAACTCAAATTTCATAATTTAAATAATTAATTTCCGAAAATTAGAAAATAATATTAAAATATTCAAAAATACCCAAAAATCCAAAAAATCTCCAAAAATTCTACAAAAATTCATACATATAGATTGAGCTACTAGGAACAACATTTGTGAAGGAAGTTTTCATGAATCATCCAATTCGAAGCTCAAAAAAATCGAAAACCCTAATGTGACCGAATTGAGTTTTAGCTCAAACCTCAAAATCCACTTGATTTCAGGCCGAAAGGAGCTTAGAATTGGAATCACCAGAGCTCAAGGAGTCGATGAAGACCGGCGGTGCACGAAATGGTGGCCGGAATCGTCGTCGACGACAAAAAGCTCAACTTGCTGCCATGGCGGATTCCGGGCGTTCCAGCGGGCTTCCGGCGGCCTGGTCACGTCGGAGAGGAAGAGGAAGGAAGGGGAAGGAGGTTGGCGGCAGCTGGTGGCGGCGAGGGGCGGTCCGGCGTGCTGGAATGGGAGGCGCAGTGAGGGTGAGCGATCGGGAGAGAAGAAGGAGAGGGAGGGGGCAAATGTGTAATTTTCCAATTCTTTTTGATATTTGACAAATATATGTATATATATATATACTTTATACTATATATTAAAATAATATTAAATTACACACATCAAATATACACCACACACATAAAATTTAATATTTTAATAATTTATACTAAATAAAATTAATTAAATAACAATAAAACAAATAAATACTTAATAAAATATTAGGGTAATAATAATAAACCCTAATTAAATAATTATACACACACAGACTTTATTTAATAATTTAAAAATACGCATGAGTTCATGCAAGTCCGTAAATACATTTAAAATAATTAATAATACATTGTTTACGTGAAAATTTCCCTGGAAATGCAAGTCCCGGAAAAATTTTACGTAAAATACTGAAAATAATACACAATAATTAAAATAGGTCTAAAATACATATTAACTCGTAAAAATATCATATAAAATACAGAAATCATTGACACTGCATATCCCGGTACAGTGTAAAAATATTTTAAAAACATGGGATATTACACATATATAATTTATTAATGAAAGGGAGTATTTGATGTAAATGGTCTCCCTTTTTAGGGCATTTTGTAAAGAAACCTTTCATTTTTTTAACTTATGCTTTTTAAGTTTTATGTTTACATTTTTTTTTATTTTTGGCCTTTTTTTGTTAGCTGTGTAACTTCCTTTGCAACTTTTGTTGTTATTTATTTATTCTTTCTTTAACTCCTCTTACCTTAATTGAAGTTGATTGTATGTATTTATTTAATTTTTATATTCTAAATAATTTTACTTTTAAATTTAATTAGCTTAATTTCTTATGGGATCTTTGAAATTTTGAATAAGGTATTTAAAACTAGCCTAAGTATTTTAGTTTTAATACTAAAAATAAGTTTTTTTTTTATATATATTGAATAATTTTCTTGTTGTTTTTGGTTGTTGTATTTTTTTATTGTTTTTCAATTCTTATTTTTTGTTGTTTGTTGTTTTCAATTGTTAATTTTAATTTTATGTAATCAGGTTGTTGTGTATAACTTTTGAAAACCATATTGATTTTGTTTAGTTGATAAAGAAATAAGATAAATAACAACAATTTATTATATGAAATTAAAATTTCACTCAAAATGGAAGAAAGTGCCTCATCTTCTTTAATTTTTTTTTGTATATATAGAGAGAGTAAGCATTATTAAGCAAGAAATTGAAAATCAAAAAAGAAAGACACAACAAGCTCAACTAACTCACTTATTTTTTATATAGTGCCAACTCACCCCAACACATTATTTTTCTATGAAACAATGATGAAGAACAAGAGAGAAATGATGCCTAAACAATTAAAAAACTAAAAAAAAGTAGAAAAAAGAGAGACTCATCGTCACTGCCCATACCATAAAAAAAAAATCAAGGTTGGATTCAAGTTTAAGCACAAGATTAGTAGAGGAGATTGTAAGCAAGATTGTTTGTTAATAAAAATATTTTATTATTTTTAGAACTATTTTATTATTATTGATTTATGTAAAATTGTACAAAAATTTAAATCTTTGTTATTTTTTTAGTTGTCATTGTTCGTTGCTTTTTGTTGTTTCAATTGTTTTTTTTTTTTGCATTTTTTTAAAACATTTTTTGTAATTATAGAGAGTGTGAGCATAATTACATAAGAAAATAAGAAAGTGCAGAATTAAAAGACACAACCATCTCAACAAGATCATTTTTTTTAATTAGCCTAGTAGAAACTCATACAAAAAATTCACAAAAGCAGAAAAATGAGAGACTCATAGCTGTCGTCGCTGCTACCATTTTTAACAATGGCCTTGATGATGCACACATCATAAAAATAAAAAAAAAATTTTAAAAAGCAAAAAAAAGAAAAATTGATCACTGTTATTAAGAATAGTTGTGGAAAAGGATGAAGATTTTGATCGATTGAAAAAAAAAATCAAAGAGAAAAGGAAGAGAGTAAGCGTTTGAAATGGTGAACATTTGAAGAAGGAAAAGAAGATGTGAGAAAATGATGAAAGGAAAATAAGACGTAAAAAAACAGTAAAGGAGAAGAAGATGTGAAAAAAAGACAGAAGAATGAAAGTAACAATAACTAAAAAAAATTTTGTTTGACAAAGGTAGTTTTTTTTTTTAAAAAAGCCAATGTACGTTTCGATATATATTTTAAATTTTAGGTTATTTATATAATAACCCTATATTTTTTATGTACTAAACTCATTATATTATTTTTGTATCTTTTTATTCCATTCTTTCTTTCTTTCTTTCTTTTTCCTTTTTTTTTAAACCTTATAATTAAATAAAATATATCTTATATATGATATACCATTTATGTCCTCTTTCCAAGAAATCATGAACACAGTTACTGTAGATTTTATTTATTTAATGAATTTTAGATATCTATTATTCAAATTTATCTTTAGGTATCATGATGGACTAGAATAAATGTTGACACTAATGATAATCATAATAATTTATAGATTTCTCCTATCAAAATCAAAATTAACAATAATCTCGAAAATTAATATGTTACAATGATTGCTTTCTTAATTTTTTCTCATAGAATTTTTTTTTTCTTTTAGATTGTTTAAAAAAAATTGAATGATACGAGAATTGAAACATTGAAAACAAAAAAAAAATAAAATAAATGTGAAACATAATAAATTAATTATTAGACAAAAAATTTCATTATAATTAAGCTTGAAACATATTAGAAATGCTTTACGGATGGTAAAATTAGCTCAACTCCTCAGATTTGTGCAAATTGCTTTAGTGAATACAAGAAACCTTTAAATTCTTGGTACTTGGAAAATATTTAAACAATTTTATAAGAATAAATATTGTGCTTCTTTATGTAATTATATTTGTAGTACACCCTTTCAATACAAAACAACTTTTTTCAAAAATTAAGTTATTTTAAATAAAGATTTCCAACGATATTTAATATGACATGAAGTTAGCTAACACATTAGAGATAAAATAATGCCTTTTTTTTAATATAAAAGGTTAGCATTAACTAATCTATTTTATTTATTTGTACTATTTAATTATAAAATTACCTATACTTCTATTACAATTTCACTATAATTCACGTTTATTTTAAAATAGTACTTGGTAGACTATGTGAAGTTTGAATTATTTTTAAAGATTATGAAAGCATAATAAGCCACATGTAATTAATTCACCATGCTATCATGGGTTTTAAGTGTATCTGCTTTTATGATTAAATAGCAAATTTTTAGAAGGAAAATATGCATCTGAATCGTTTATAAGATAAATTTCAGCATTTATTAATATTTTGGCATGTTAAATAAAATAAAGAAGATGACCATATATAATATGGTGAATTTGGGTTATTCGTCTTCAATTGAAAATTTTGTGTGGGTGTAGTACAATAATGCAGTTTATCATGAAAAGTAAAAGAAGAATATATAAGAAACCACTCCATTCCATTAATTAGCCTAATATTTTTGAATAACTATGGTTAAATCCTAACGCTACAAGAGGAGAAAACTAGGGGTGGAGTGTTCGATTCCTGGTCTCCTCAAATAGGATGTCCACACATTTTTTACTTGCGATACTCAGGAAAGAACTTGTGTTCTTTTTTCATTTTATACAAAAAAGACAGAAACTGCCAACTCAAAATGACATTGCAAGAAATTAATGATACCATAATGGTTGTGGTACTTTACAAGCTTTACTTCCTACTGAATCTAATCTCCCCTTACCTTGATCGTTTTCTATTTTAATGCTCATATTTTCACAAGATGGCTTAATCATCACATCCCAACCCCAATAAGAATGCTTATAATAAGCGCCAACACTCATTTCTATACCAACGTCTACCTTTTTACGCTTTAGATCTGTTGCTAAATCCGCCGCATGTGGACCTAGCATGAATAACCTCCCCCATTCACATCTTAAAGCATTGCCATAGAGTTTAAATGATTTTTCTTTTCCAACGTCAATGCGGAGCGTGTCGTTCATGAAGCCACATGCAATAGGGATGCCATCATATGTTAAAAAAGCATTAAATGGTGGAATTTTAACATTTAGTTCTGATTTACGATTAATAAATACTAAGTCTGCATTCCAAGAAACAAATAACCTTTGAGAAGCACTTACATACAAGTTTTCAATGGTTATAGAATACAGGATGAGAGTAATAGCGCCTGATTTAGGTCCAAATTTTAGACTCTCATAAGTTGCTATGCCAAGAAAAAATGTAGCTAATAAGACGACAGATAAATAGATAACAAGTTTAAGAATCTGCCATAATCTTGAGGTTTTTGACATGGTTGTAATAGTATATCTAATAGCAATCAAAGGAAAATGAATCTATAATATGATGAGTACGTAGAATTGACAAGAGTTATTGCATGGGGTTATATGTATGAATATGAGTTTTGTTCAATGATTGACCATGAACTTGTAGTTTTAAAACCAATAATCTACTTTAGAATTCGGATTGGCATAACAACAAGTTAATAGGAATTTTTCTTGTAAGATGGTTTCGAATGTATTTTTTAAAACCTGTTATAATGTTTCAAGATCATAAAACCCAAGGCATTGCTTCATTTTAGGACCCTTCATCCTTAACAATTAAAACTACCTCCTTCAGTTATTTATTTTCATGATTTGTCAACTTCCGTTTGACCACAATAATTACTTAAAAAATATTTCTAGTAAAAATGTTTCATAAAAATTAGATAGACAAACTAAAATAGTTTTTAAGTACTTCCTTTGTATATTAATATACATGTTATGGCTAAATAAAGCAATTACAACAAACAATATTAAGTTATATCAATATATTTACGACTCAAAATTTATGTTAAAAATAATGTGCACTAAAATAATTATTGAAACACTCAAAATATTCTCTAAAAAAAAAGAGAAACACATAAAATAGTATTAGTATAATTTTAGCAGTTATGCTTGTTACAGGACAGCTACCATATTACCAAAAAAAAAAAAGCCAATATAGTCTAGAGAATATGGTTCTTGAACTATTCAAAATATAATTAAACTATTGTGTTATACTACAAAATTAATTTAGAGAAACATGTTTTCTTTTCTTTCTTTAAACTTTTAGAAAGCAATGGATGTGATGGATTGTGAGCTTACAAGAGATATGAAAACATAATGAATAGTATGTATATTACTTTTTTTTCTTATCGGTGTCGTGTTGTTAGTATCACAATCAGGTCACAACTGTTAATTTGTTAGCTGGGAAGGAAAAATTTATACCTAACCTATATGGGATCCATAAAAAGTCCCTTTCCTTAGGAGCGGCCAAGGATTATGCCAAGGTTTGAAGCTAGAACTTAAGTCCTAGGTTGCGCCATCGACATATAACTTATTTCTTAGGTTCTTTATTTTCACTAAACATAAAATGTGTAAAGATGCTAATGAAAACATGAGAAAATTAGACTATTTGAAAAATTTGATTAAGAGAAATTAATCAAGATGAATTGACTTCAAACTATGTAGCTTGAATTTTAAATATTTATTTTGAGTTTCACGCCTAAACAAAACTTTTATATCAAGTTGAAATTTATTTAAGTTTAGTTCATAAGGCTAATAGAGTGATCTGCATCTCATCATGAGCTTTATTAGTAAAAAAAAGGTTAATTGATATAAGATAATATTTTTATTTAATATTTATATTCTGAAAAAAATTCACTTATAAACTATTTCATATATTTAACTTTAATATATAAAAACAAAAAGTATAATGGTGGGTCTCGAATAATTAATTTGCAACAATTTTTTTTATAAGTTACTATATAAATTTTTTTATGATAAGTACATAAATAGTGTCTAAATTTTTCACTTTTACTATTTTGGTGTTCAAAAAATGTTTTTTACGATTAAGAGCCTGAACTTATAAAAAAATTTTAAAATGGTGTTTTAAACAAATTTTACAAGTTAAAGTGTTTTACATGTCTTATGTTAGTAGTAAACTAACTTAAATGCTTTTTTTATATCATATTCATTATTATATTATTTAATTATAGATTAATTATTTTCACTTACATATTAAATTTGAAAGAAAATATATAAAAATATTAAATTTATTTAAAAGAGTTAAAAAAATTTAACTAAAATAAAAATACAAGTAAAAGCTTATCTATTATAATTAAACAACAAAAATAAAATAATTTTAATGAATGAAAATTTTATTTGACTAAAATCATAAGTAAAAAAATTAAAAAATTAAAACTGCTATAATTAATAAAAAATAAAAAAATATTTAATTTTTCAAGTTTGATATGATAAATAAAAAAACTTTTTTCATTCTTAATAATTTTTTTAAAATAATTAGAATAACGCAAAAAAATAAAGTTTAATATAAAAAAGGGTATTTAAGTTAATTTACTATTTAAAATAAGGCATTTATGCACTTTAACTTGCAATACCTACTAGAGACACCATTTTTGAAATTGTTTTATAGGTTCAGACACCCAATTGTAAAAAATTTTCAACACCAAAATAACAAAAGTAAAAAAGTTCAGACACCATTTCTACATTTATCTATTTTTATATATAGTTTCATAGGTTAAATTGGAAAATGTTTCACACCTAATATTAAATATAAATAATTTACATTGATTAATAAAAAGGATCTTTTGGAGGGAAAGTGTTTACATTGAGGAAGGATTTTATCTCAAGCAGGTCATTTAGCTTTATCAAATATAGTCTAGCCTCTATGCCTTAGTATTATTTATCAATCTTCAAAATTCCAATGGGGGTGCAGCGTATGATTAATCACCATTTAAAAGATTTTTTGTTGGTTGAGAGGATTTACTTTTAGGAAATGCTATCAGGTTAAATGGAGTGTGCTCTCTAGTACAAAAGACAAATAATTCAAACACCAAAATACAAAAGTGAAAAAGTTTGAACACCATTTATACATTTATCAATTTTTTATATATAGTTTCATAGGTTAAATTGGGAAATTTTTCACATCTAATATTAAATATAAAGCATTTACATTGATTAATAAAAAGAACTTTAGAGGGAAAGTGTTATATTTTTAAGGGAAGGATTTTGTCTCAAGCAGTTCTCTTAGTTTTAATCAAATCTAGTTTAGCATATATGCCTTTGTATTATTTACCAATCTTCAAAATTCTAATGGGTTGTAGTGTAATTGATCACCATTTAAAAGAATTTTTTTCATTCGGGAGGATTCACTTCCAGGAAACGCTATTAGGTTAAATATGGAGTGTGCTCTCTAGGCCAAAAGCCATGGGTAATTTAGGGATCTTGGATATTGGAGTTCATAATAGATCACTTCTTTTTCAAATGCTTATAGAGTCTTTAAGATGATGATTCTTCTTTTTTAGTTGAAATCGTTCACCATAAATATTTAGTGACTAGAGGATACTATTTTTCTTTCTTCTTTAAGGCATTATTCTGCGATTTGGAGGGATATTTTAAATACAACCTTGATGAATGACCATTTTACTATATATACCTTGAATTTTTTTTCTTTTGAGGTTAGTGATGGATCATCAATTCTTTTTTGGTATGATAACTAGGCTTTTTATGTTTATCTTAAAGATTTCTTTCCAACCCTTTTTCACATTTCGGTAACACCTTTAGATTTTGTTAACAATTTTATGAGTGGGATGTTGGTTGTTGGTCTTGGAATAATGGTTATGAGATTTAAATGATCTTGAACAAGGTGAACTAATAACTATGATAATACTTTTTAATAACATTACCATTTTTGCAACCTTAAGAGATAAGTTGGTGTGGAGTGGAAATCAACGTTGTTAGTACTTTGTACATTTCTTATATTATGAAATTATAGTTGTTTATTGTAGATTATTGAAAAGAGTCCTAAAAAAGGGGTGGTGGTGAATAGGACTATTAAATAAAAATGAGAAATTAACAGAATTCTTTATAAGAATGGAATAAAAGTTGAGAAGGAAGAATGAAGAAAACAAAGAGTAAAGGAGTTTGGATTCAACAACAATCCTACATCTCCACCTAATTTATCCCCAAGTTAGGATTTTCAATTACCTATAATCTTATTCATAAGATTGAGATTACACAAGAGTTTTATGGCTCACTCTTATAATCTTACAATATGAGTTTTCAATGCTCACTCAAAAAACCAAATCCCAAGTGTTTCAATAGACAACACTTAAACCAATTCCTTTAGAAATAAATATCACTTTCCTTCTAATCTATCTAAGATTTAAGATGAATAGAAATTCTATTTCTAACACATAACTAAGTCTCACAAGAGTTATACAAACAAAGAATTATTTAAGAGAATTTGAGAGCTTAATTAAAAGCTTAAGAAAGAATGAATGATAACAAGTTTCTTCTTAACTTCCATTCAGCGTTTGAGGTCTTTATATATACAAAAACTAAAAAATATAGCTTTTGGAGGTGCAAATAATATGTACAACATCTATATTTTGAATTCAATGTTTAAAATTTTAAATTATTGAAGGTGATGCTATTAAAAAGCTATGCATGGATTGAAACCATAATTGGCTATTAAAGACATTCGATTTTTCTCACACTTTCTTTATAAAAGTTATATATATTTAAGTTAGCTTTCTATATCATTTTAAATCACCTTAATTGGACTTCTTTACCTCAAGATATGTCCAAAATACTAAGAGTTGTGCAATCTAAAATGCAGACTACTATCAAATAGCTATACACAAGTTGAACTCGTAATTTTATATTGAAGACATTTGCATTTGCCCATAATTTCTTCATCAAAGTTGTAGATATTTGACTTCTCTTTCCATATAATTTGAATCACCTCAATTGGACTTCTTTACCTTGAGATATGTCTAAAATACTAAGAGCCATGCAATCTAAAATGCAAACTACTGTTAGATAACTATGCACAAGTTAAAGCCATGATTTTTTATTGGATGAGTTTGAATTTGTCCATAATTTCTACATAAATTTATAGATATTTGACTTAGCTTTTCATATAATTTTTCATCACCTTAATTAAGCTTCTTTAGCTCAAGATATGTTTAAAATACTAAGAGTTGTGAAATCTAAAATGGTAGCTACATATGTTAATTTTGACTTAATATTTACATACACAAATGAACTTAGATTTTGACAAGCAAGCCCAATTCAGAAAGTCCAAGATGTCTATTTCAAATGTGAAGAAGATAACTTTCTCATTATAAAGCTCTAAGGATGTCAAAAGCCTTATTGAATCTCGGAGGTCAAATCAGCCCAAGATAATCATACTTCATTTTAACTTCTAATGGAGTCCTAACTTGCACATACTTAAAAAAAATTAAATGCTCAAACTTAAGTTTGTTAAGATCAAAATTAGGATTGATTATTGCTAAGGTCAAAAATTATGATAGAGTAGTTTTACCTAACATTTAGCTTAATATTTCATTGATTAATATTGAGTTGTTTTCATGCTTTGCATTTATGATCAAATTACCAACCCAAGATGAGCTTTTTAGAATTGGTATTTGTCCTATTGTCTCACATGTTTGTGTATTTTATGGATGCTTTGGGAAAACAACATGAAAGGATTGATTACATGAATTGAATTATGAGTGGAAGCTTAGAGTGAACATAAATTCAGTTAGGGTCAATTTCAAAAATCTTTTTAGCATGCAAAATTATATGAAAAGTAAAAATCCCAAATAAATCAAAATCATATCACATATCATATACATAACTAAATATATGCATTCTTAAATGGACAACACATAATAAAGATTCACAAATAATCAAAATATATAGTGAAAGTGTGTTTTGTCATGTGTAAGATCATCGACTTATTAGAAGTGCATTTTGGCTGCAAAAGAATAAGTAAATTATGCATCTCTTACATGCATACATGAAGAAAGAGGGTAAACAAAACAAAATAAAAGGGTCAATAAATGAAAGAAAAATAAATTAATAAGAAAAGAACATATCATGTGCACATGTCAAAAAAAGTTATAATGTATGCATAATGTTTCCCTATAAAAGAATAAGTGTAAACATTTATGCATGTGGTGCTCATGCAAAATGCTTATTAAGTATGGTGCAAAATGGCTAGAAAAGAAAGTGAGTTAGTATATGCTTTCTATATGTATGTCATGTAGGCATGATGTAAGAAAATTTAAGCAAAATGGGTTAGCAATTCTTGCACAAAGGAACAAACCAAACACAAACAATCTCACCCTTCTAACCTTGTTACTCTATGAGGTTCTATTTCCTAGGTGGGTTTTTACTCACAACCAATAGAGGACTATAGTTATGCACTCAAACCATGTTATTTCAATTCACTAAAATAAGATATAAAGGATAAACCAAAGGATGTTTTCAATATGAGCTTAAGGTAAATGTATAATTTTAGCATAGGACACATGTTGTGATACCATAAATCATGTTCATATTTCATGTGAACTTATTTGCACATGAAATTATTAAGATTTATGATGCATGCACACAGTGAAAAATAAAATTTTAATCATAAAATCCTCACAATATCCGTGTAATTCAATTAAATCATTTAAGAGCGATTCAAAAACTCACCAAGATGAACCCAAGGCAAAATGGTTGGAAGGATAAAGGGGGGTTCACACTGGTGACACCCTACCTTGAGCTTTTTGTGTTTTCTTATCGGATTAAGACACCGCCAACAAAACTATATCCTCTACTCGTATCCAAAAGAATATGGTGTCCAAAAGAAGTGTAGTTGTGCTAGCACATTTTTCAAAGATAACTCATTTACTCTCTTGTCTTTTCTTCATCACATACTAAAGAAGGTGAAGAAGAAGTGCGTGTAAAACTCTAGAGAATAAGATGTATCTATATATATATATACCATCTAGGATTTCTCTAACCTTTCACTTACCAAATTTTTTTTGGTATATTGACCCATTTATTTCTATTTTGATTTTAATTCCAACCTAAAATCATTTCTAATTTATTTATGATAACACTTACGTTAAATAAATATGAACATAAATATATTTATTTATTTATTCAATTTAAGAGACTTTCCTTGAGTGGAGTAACCCAAGTTTTCTTTAGGCTTGTTTAAAGTGTATAACTCTATAAGTTCACACAATGCTAAAATCCTAATTCTATCCCATAAATCATAAGCAGCATATAGCAAGACATTATGACTACCCAAGCTGTGTGAAGGCCTGTAATCTGACATAACCTAATCCACAGTATGTGTTATAGTCATTTTGTCACATGATATCTTGATTGAACATAAGTCATGGTTTATGTCAACCTTATATTATTCAATCATATTCTTTCTTGATTAAAAGCATATTAATATTGATAACTCTTTATCAACTCATTCCAGCATGACCATGCATTTTCTTTCAGTTTAACTCATCAAGGGGCCCATAGATATCTTCTCATTATAAATGAAGGAAAAATTCCATTTCAATCACTTATATTCCTCACATAACTCATTTTATATCTAATAACAACTTATTCTATCATTTGGTTAAAGATGATGTTAGAAAGTGTCAAAATATACAACTTATTATGTAGGAAATCATGGTGATTTCAAGTTAGAGGACTAAAATAATACTATTATGGTAAGAATCACTTGTGACAATTATCCATGTAGTATTCTCATAATAGGTCGATCTAGTACATCATTTCTCAAATATGTACCTATGAGTTAACTTAACTCATAGTAAAACATAATCATTAGTCAACTTAATACTAGTCTTTATTCATTATTGTTCCAATGATAATGATTGATTACAAATAATTTAGAATAGAATTCAAATTTTGACTAAGAGTTTTACTATCAAGTCATGAACACACAAATCATAATCACGACCACAATTATAATTATAATTCACTTTTGGATGATACCAATTAGGTGATCATAACATTACCTAAAACCCTAAATAGGTGAAGGTAGTGCTGACACCAATTAGTTGATCATAACACTACCTAAAACCCTAAATAGGTGAGGGTAGCATTACTACTTTGCATGACACCAATTAGGTGATTGTAACATTACCCAAAACCCTAGATAGGTGAAGGTAGCATTGACACCAATTAGGTGATAGTAACACTACCTAAAACCCTGAATAAATGAAGGTAATATTGATACTTTACACAATAACAATTAAGTGATCATAGCACTACCTAAAACCTTGAATATGTGAGAGTAGCTTTGCTACTTTGCATGACACTAATTAGGTGATCATAATATTACCTAAACCCCCCCTGATCACATACATGTTGAAACTCTACCAAATTGAAGACTCAAGACTCCCATTTTACACCCTTTTAGCTCATTCACCACATTTTTTTTAGGATTTTTTAGGCCAACTTGAACCAAACCCAGCCTCATCTTTGCCAAAGCATGCTTCAAAGGTATACAAACTTACATTATGCACATAATTTTCAACCTCTCAATGAGAACAACTTGAAAATCACATGAAGCTAAAGCTTTAAAAACTCAAAAACAAGCTTAGTCATCTAAGAACCAAACAATCATTTTTGCACGTTTACTTTTTTGTATTGCATTTTTACTTTATTACTGCTAGCATTTGAAAAATTATTATGACTTATGTGATGAGATTGGCAATTTTCCAAGTTGATTGAATAATCTCTACTTCACTTATTCATAATAAATTATGTATTTGCATCCTCTAGCTTCGAAATGTGAAAAATCACAAAAATATCATTTTTACACTAAATTTGCATTTGCTTCATAATTTCCTATCATATTATGCATTTTAACTATTTTTGTCATAACTTTATTATAAAAATCACATTTTTATAATAAAGTTCACATTTTTGCATTAGATCTACATTTTTTTCATTATAAAAAACATCATTTTTGTTATAAAAATACCATTTTCATAATAAAATTCACATTTTTATCTGAATTGTACATTCATGAATAAAATATCACCTTTTGCATCAAGCTTGCATCTTTATTTTTAAAAATACAAAATATATCATTTTTACACCATTTATCATCTTCTACATTTTAGCATATTTCCTTAATAAAAATGATATTTTTAAATTAAAATCAACATCCTCATATCATTTCTATAACTTATATTAAAAATCATCTTTTTTCACATGAAGTTCATATTTTGCATCCGGTGAGTATTAATATCATCATTATGCATAGTTTTCACATTTTTAACAAAAAAATCACATTTCTAATATAAAATTATGCATTTTTAACATAAAAATTGCACTTTGCATCACATCCGTGTCTTTGCAATCAAATTGCATCTTTCTACTCTCTAACATGATAATAAGTATTTTCCAACATTTTTGCATCAAAATGCATTTATAATGTGAAATATCACATTCTCAAGCTAGAGCTCCCATTTCATGGTTCAATGATGAAATCATGCATCTTTTCTTATTTTTTTTCAACATTTAGGAATGTTCTATCATTTTAGTGATCATTTTGATTCTCATTTCAATAATCTTGCAAGTGCACATAACTATATACATCTATATGCTTATTCATAATTCATCAATTGAGCATTTCTTGCCCATTTAATGTCCTACTGGATGAATGAATGGAATTGTATATAGTTGTTCAAACCTCTCTTTTGTAGGTGTATGCTAGATCTAGGACTAGATTTATATTTTCCCACTTTTTTCGTTTTCTTATTAATTTACTAGGAAAGCCAAGTAATAATTGTAATTTTTCACTTTTCCCTTTTCTTATTAATTTACTAGGACAGCCATGTAATAATTGTAATTAATTTTCTTTACTTTTCGTTATCATGTGCTGTATGAATGTGTATATACAAACTATCATTACCTAAACTAGAGTGCTTCAGTAGCCATGTATCAAGTATTATATAATGAGAAATAGCCAAAAGTATATAGAATCTCCCAAACCTAGAATCTCTACTATGGAAAATACTCGTTGAGTGACCCGATGCCGTCCCTTACATCTTTTTCTCAATTTTCTAAAAATTAGTTGGTGACTTTATAAACATAAAACCTCTCACAACCTCTTAAGAATAAACATTGTCCTTGTCTGATTAACGGAATAGATGTCCCTTCAGTAAAGTTGCTAGGTCCTTTTATTCTTTACGTAAATCGTTAGAGATTTATCGGTCACTCATAGAGTGTCTAGCAAAGTTTGTTTGAAAGTGCTATAACTAATATGTAATTTCTAGCAAACTGTGATTTGAAAGTGTACTATAACTACTATATAGTGTCTAGCGAATTGTGCTTTGAAAGTGTCCTATAACTACTGTTAGTGTTTAGCGAATTGTGCTATAATTGTTATGTAATGTATGCAAATGTAAAAATCTAAAATTGAATTTGATTAACTACAATACCTCAATTGCTTGTTGGCTCTAATTGACTATAATCCTTTTGTTGCTCACCTTTTGACACTGCAGTCTGTAACTGCTCATAACTTTTTATTAGCTTCAACCCGTCTATTGCTCGCCTTTAATGTTGTAGTCCATAACTACTCATGATTAGCTGTAACCCTTATATTGCTCACCTTTGATGCTATAGTCCATAATTGCTCATGATTTTTATCATTGGATATTTGATTTAAATGCTTGAATTCTTTGTACTGACTGGTGGGAGTTTATGCTGATTGCTTTGATCAACTACTTTTGTTGCTAACTGATTGTGATTGACTTGATAGTGCTAGTGTTTACTCCATATGTTGGGTATATCTCCTTTTTAATTTGCAATTTCTAAAGACTTTTTAAGTTATTTTCAATGTGATAATTGTATAAAAAGTACATTATATTTGAGCAAATTCATCAATTTACCATGAGCTAATAAGCATTTAATGAATCTCACTAATGTTAATTTTTATGACCATTATTTATTTTTAGTTCATAAAGTTGGAGGTATCATTAACCATCTTATGCTGAGAGCATATTTTTTACTAATTGAAGAGCTGACTTCTACACTTAAATTTAGAGAGAATTTACTAAACAAAACTCATGGGAGTTGAGCATAAATGGATCGAATTCCGAGTATTAAAACAGTCTTTGAGTTATTGATGTGCTTTTCTGTTTTATCCAAGTATTCCCCTATCTTTCTTATATTACTTAATGTGGATATCATTAGAAAGGTCCTTTGGATACTCATACTCTCTCTATAGCATTATAGTAAATAAAGCAGCTTTTGACATGGTCCTCTTTTTGTATTTCCCTCTACCTTTCTTATATTACTCAGCGTGGATATTGCCAAAGGGTTCACATTGACACTTTTACTTATTTAAGTATTGGAGTAGATTACAAATATCTTTTGGTGCCTGCTCTTATTTTGATTTCCTTTTTAGTATTTCCCCACCTTTTTTTATGTTACTTAGCATGGATACTGTCAATGAATTTTGTACTTATACTCATTTTGAGCATTGGAGTAGATTAGATGCACATGTATCATTTAGAAGATTGAAATGATGCTTTGAAATTCAAGTAATTTATATTGCAAGTCCACAGATTTTATTTTTGCATAATCCTCCTTTCATTTATATGCAAAATAGGCATTAGATTGATTATAGTTTAGAAACTCTAAGCATAAAATTGTTAACTGGACATCTAAACTTTATGAGGCTAATAAAAGAAAGTCATTAAGATTAAAATTCATGAGATAAGTTTTCGCATATGATCTTATAAAATGGATGAATTTACTTTTAATTTTTGAATTTTATTATTAAGGATGTACTTTATTATAGAATTTAAAGAGATAGAGTTGTGTTGCTTCCCTTGAGTGTTTGTTAAGGTTTTTGTCATGCAAGGTGATATTTTGATGAGTAATTGGCATTTACTATATTGCCTTTTCTTATTGTTATGCTAGTTCTTCTCTCTTTCTCTTTCCCTTTTATTTTCCCTGTGTGAAACATTATAAGTTAGTTTGGTCTATTTGGATATGAAGAAATTTTATTAGAATGTAACAATATTCTTTTGCAGTCTTCCCTTTTTTATTATAATGATGATGTCTATGATTGGAAAGGTCATGATACTCCATTATTGAGGTTGTGATTTAAGGCTATATTTCTCTTTCTATCATTCTCATTAATGTTATGATAAAGATTTTCTTTCTTCTTCTCGATATCCCCTACAAAAAAGGTTTAGGAGTTAGAGGGCTTATTTTATGATCAAAAGGTTTTAGAGTACATTCATTTCAAGTTTTGAGTGCATTCTTCCCTTTTTAAGGCCAATGTTTGTATCATTAACGTGCTGGACCTTCTTATCACCATATTCCATACCTTATACTGGTCTCAATGTTGTGGAGTTCTGCTTTGACTTATTAGGAGTTAAGAGAGGTTCTCTAGGGATTCAATACTTCATCTTTGCTTAAGTATTCTCATGGCTGTCAAAGGTATAATCAAGAATATCTCTTTGAACATATTCTTGTTGCTTTTTCTTTTATTAGTCTTTATATTATTGAATATCTTTTACTTTCATAGTTTATGAGAGGATATTATTCTCTTACTGAGGCTTGAAGTGATGTTCTAGACAATACTCTAGATTAGGCTATAGGGATAGATGCTGAGTTTGAGGAACTTGAGCATCCTATCCATCCTCTTGAGGTTGCCAGGATAAGGCTTTTACAAATACCACTGTTGGTGATATTTCCTTGTTAGATTGATCTATAATTTATTAGGCTCCTCCATTCTAGAATCTTGTTAAGCATTAGGTTCACATTGATAGCTTCGCTCTTCTTACTTTCACTCCTTTAGATGCTTTATATGCAAATACTCTAACTACTTTTTTGCACTTTTACAACACTAATTTTGAATTTTAGCACTAGAGTATTTTACAATTTTATTTGGGCTTAAAGAATTTTATTATATAAAGCAAGTACTTCATAATAAATGGATGCAAATGTATGTATGCTATGTATGATATGCATGATCCTAATAGGTATTTTGTTTGGAGTGGAGCTATGTTGCTAATCTTAGAGTGTGAAAATGAAGTGCTTCATTAGTAACTTATAGATTTAGGCATTCAACATTTCATTGTGGGTACTTCTTCTAATATGGCCCCTCTATTAGATGACTAGACTAGCAAGTAGAGCTCAAGATTTGACATTGGAACTCATGATTGATTAATGCACTACTGAACTTTTCTTTTGCTTTTGCTTTTGCTTTTGTTATATGAATATGCTTGCACTGACTTTTTTTTGTCCCTAGAATCCTTACACTAACTTTTATGTCTTCATATTATATCTTTAGTCTTTAAATGCATAATTGCTATTTTACAATTTTGCCCTTAAATCTTTTTGCATTTCTTTTTGCTCAAGAGTTATGCTTTGTAACCAATTTTTGATAATTTTCTTCCATAAAGATGGCGATACTAAGATCATCACCATTCTTGGAGAATAGAGTCAAACTCACATCTCTTAATTTGACTAGATTCATTAATGTTTTTTCTTTTTTTTTTAATTTGTTCATTGTTACTATTAATCCAACCCAATTAGTTGCAATCTCATGCATTAAAGATGCAGAGGAGTTGGCAAACTGATTGAAAGGATTTTTAAATACCAAAATTAACTAGGCTTGCTCCTATTGAAAGTTAAAGTATGTAACCATTAATTTATGTAATCACTATATTCCCTTAGTAGAGTTGCATGCTTAATGTCTTTATTATCAATATAGTCCTCTCTAATTGATCATCATCATCACTATTGATTTTGAGGGATATCCCTTAAGGCAAGATTTTTTGGATAAGGTGAAAGATTTACATCTTTAAAGGATTCTTGAGCAAAACATAAGGCTTGATGTTGATGCCATGATTGATGATAATTACAAGACATGAGTTGCACTACAAGTTACTAAGCCACCTAAATTCTCTAGATACATGAGAACACTAGACAAAATCACAAAGGGGTGACAAGAAGAGAAAACATAACTAGAATAGTGATCTCATAATTGTGATTGTTTAGCTTGTATTATGTTTTGTCTTTCCATTTAGATAATTATGTAATATGATAAAGACAAATATGTGATATTTGAAGAAAAAATTCAAATTCAGTTTTTATTCATTCATTAGGGCAAAAATGAGTACATTCATTATATCACATAATACAACTTTTGTCATCAGTTAGTCTTTGTAGATTTTCTGATTGAATATTTTTCTCTTACTTTCATTTCCTTAATTTTACCTAACTAAACCTTTTAAGTTTTCTAGTCAGTGAACTTATTCATTCTTTATTTTTATTTTTTCTTTTATTTTATTTTTTGAAATTCTCTTAAAATTTTCTCTCTCCTTAGGAGTTATATCATGTGATGTAGGAATGTTCTTTGAATTTTCATTTGTGCCCATACTAAATGAATCTAATTGAATTGAATTTATGTCAAACATATAGATGCGATCAATATCATAATGCATAGTACCATTAGGATGCACATTACATAAGTAAGCAAGATTAGAATTCATATCATTGACCAATAAAACAAAAAGTTCTCAAGAAATTCAAAGAAAATAATAAGAAAATTATTTTGAATTCTACATGCTAAGGAAGCTAAGTTTCATGGTGGCTCTCCTTCAGGTGGCAAACATAGCAATTCTTTGATTGCCATAGTTCCTATCTTCTTAATAACTTGTTTCATCACTCCTTTATTGTCCCACGCCAGGCTCTTAACAATCTTCTCTTTGAAGATCTCAAATCCTGAAACATCCATACTAACTACATTGACAGGTTCTTCTGTACTTAGGTAGAACTTTCCTTTCCCTTCTTTAACAAAACTCTCTTTTAAGGGTTTCATTTTCTATAGGACCCTCCCCTTATTCTTTGATCTCTTCCTTGCTTTGTTGCAACTAGATCCTGTCTCAGTATAACCTAATCCTCTAGTGTCATTCTAGCTTTTGAAGTCTTATAGTTCTAGGATTCCTTATTGATTCTTTCCTAATCCATGTCCTAATTGATATTGCATTTTCTTCATCATCTTTGCAACCCTTATATCCATTTCAGTACTATAAAAATCCCAGCTATTTGGAAAGTAGGAGGAGAAATTACTTATTTCTAATTGGAGAATATAGCTGATACAATCTTGCTCATGTTATTATCTATGACCACAACTTCTTCTTCATGAGAAAATTTTATCTTCTAATGCACAGTTGAAGGTACTCTTCCCAAGACATAGAACTAATGCCTACTTAAAAGTAAGGCGTAGGTGATAGGAATGTCCAGTATGGTGAATTCTACCATTGACTCTACAGGACTAGTCTTTATAAGAGGTTGGAATGTGCCCTCTACCTTATCATTGTAAGCTCTAATTATTAGGTCTAAATTTGTCAAATCATCCATTGTCAGACCTAAATTAGGCAAGATTCGCAATGGACACACATTAATCACAGAACCATCATCCACCATTACATAGTTGGTCCTTTTCCCTCTTACTTCAGTTGGAATGAACAAAGCCTTATTATGATTCCTTTCTTCTAAAGGTAAATCATCATCTATGAATGTTATCACTCCATGCATGTTCTCTATAATCTTTACCACAATAGCTTCTAGTGAAGCAGTAGTTTCAATGTTCATTTTAGCTAAAGCCTTGACAAGGGCCTTTCTATAATTGCTAGAATGTATAATGAGTTCCTAAATTCTCACATTCGCTTTTACTTTCTTAAGTTATTTAAGAATTAGTTCATTTTTTTCTCATCAATCATAGCGTCTTCCTCTATTTCCTCTCTATCTATTACTTTTTCTACTTTTTTTTTTCAGCTGGCCTATAACCACTACTTCTAGTAATATGGTTTACTTATGGATTGTCTATCCACACGTTATATCCTTCATTGTCTTCATCTTTAGAGTTATACTAAATGTTAACAATAGTTTGGTCCTTCTTCCCATCTTTTCAAACCTCAACCATGTATATTACTTTGTTAAGTAACTTCTCATTAAGCTCATCACCCTATCCTATAGACATAATTGCTTCAAGGGGCATGTCACTAGAAGATGACTTACCATAAAACACTTTAAAATCGAATTTACCTAAAGACTAGCCCAATAAATCTTTGACTCCTTTTTATTGCTGCTTAGAAGTCTTAAATTTATTTTTCTTCTCATTTACTAGTTCACTGTCTTTGAATTCATCACCGTAATCCTCTAGGTACAATTGACTTAATGGGAATGTCATAGGAAGGTGCTTTAGAATAAAACACCGTGTAATCAAACTTGTATGAAGGTTGTCCTAGCAAATCTTCTATTCCTCTAAGAGATTTCTCATTATTTTTAAGGTCCTCCTTAAAGAAGCTTAACACTTCTTGCTTACTATCTCCTGAGTTGATCATCATGGTAGCTGGCCATGAACATTTTGATAGTTTAGGAAAGGAATTTTTTGGTGCAAGGGTTTAGGTTTGATTTCTCAGGGTCTGTAATTTTTCTAGAGTGTATAAGGTTTTGGATTTCATGGTTAAGGTGAATGCAAGTGTCCATGGAATGGCTAGTAACTTAGTGGAATTTAAAATAACTGTTTGAGTCATAGCCAAGGACATTTGGATTTGGTGGTTTAGAAAAGTTAAGGGCTTAAAGCAAGCCTTTTTGCACTAATTGCTCAAAGACTTTTGGTAAGGGTTGGTTGAAATTAGAGAATCTCCTAGGTGGTTGGATAGCATGAACTTCCACAGCTCAGCTAGTGTTTCCTTTCTATGTGACCTCAGTTTGATAGTTTTAGCTCTAGTGCTTCTAATAGTTTTCTTTTTTTGTTTTCATTCTCAATCTCCTTAGCTTGCAACCCATTATCATAGAGGTCTACAATTGACTTAAGATTCATCATCTGCAACCTCTCAACTAAATTAGGTGATACATTGTGGACAATCATCCTAACTTAAACTTTTTTAGCTAATTTATTTTTCTTTAATCCTGCCTTGTTCATGAATCTGGTGAGGAAATAAAAAAAATGACTCATTTGTCTTTTGTAGAGTCAATTCTAGATCCTAAATAGACACTTTTAGCTTAGTGTTATGATCATATTGCTTTAGGAAAGTAGCATATAATTCTCCAATCCATGATACTAGTTCACAGTACTACCCTCAAAGGAAAGCACAAAAAACTTTATGACAATAGATAATGGAGCTTTAATGGTGCTTATAGTTGTTGTGTATTGTGTAAGGTGAATCCTCGGATCTCTAGAACCATTAAACTTTTATAGTTTGAGGCATTTTGAACTAGTGAGGTAACTTATCACCTTCCATGCATAATATGTCATCAAAGTCAAATGAATAACCCATGCCTTGCCCTCTTATTAGTTCTTCCATCTTAGACATCTTCTGAGTCAATGCTTGCATCCGCTTGGACTCAAGTTCTTAAACCAGATCAAATGATTCCCTTTTTACTTTCTCTACCATGTAATTCTCAACATGCTCAAATTTCATTTCTACAATAGGCACATTCCTAGTAGCATTCAACTTTTGATCCCTAGCATTATTATTATTAGCAAGTGGAGCTTCCACAATTGGTGGAATAGTAGCAATTAGTGGGATAGCAGCAGTAGCCAACTGTAGGTGGTGGTACTAACCTAGCTAAAGCTTGACTCAGTTCATATTGCATTATAGCCTTTATGTTATCCATCAAAGCTCCCTTGATGTCTTCTAAGGTCTAGTTTCCTCCCTATTGTTATTTTATTTTTTCAATTGTGTGTTTAGATGTAGTTGGCATTGTTTCTAAGTAAATTAGGTTGATGCGACTCTTATTTAAATTATGAAAGATCTATTTACTATGGAATCTAGACTTGAAGTGATTTCTTTCAAGTCTGCCACCTCTCCTAAATGAATTTATGATGGCTGCAAAATAAGGTGTTAGTATGATGCATGAAATGTATGCACGATGCACATGTTATATGATAATATAAAGAAAAAGAGAAAATCTATATATATTTTAATCTATACAAGGTACATGCTTATATATACAACCACTACTCTACTTTAGGAAAGAATAGACTAATTACTTTAGGAAATATTAGACTAATTCCTCTAATTAAGTTATTCCTATTTTACATATTCCTATAATCAAGATATTCCTATTTTACATGTACTATTCTGTAATACTCCTTGACAAGCTTATGCATAGATATTAATCATGCCTAGCTTGCTACAAATGTATTTTATCTGAGCTGCATTTAGTGCTTTTTGTAAACACATCTCCTAGCTGTTCTCTAGTCTTCACATACTTTGTGGATATTAAGTTCTATTGTATTTTCTCTCAAAAAAAGTGACAATCAACCTCTATATGCTTGGTTCGTTCATGAAAGATAGGATTAGAAGCAATGTGTCTAGTAGCTTAGTTGTCACACCATAGTTTAGCTAGTACTAGCACCTAAAATCCAACTTCTGTTACTAGTTAATAAATCCACATCACTTCACAAATTGATTGTGCCATTGCCCTATATTTAGATTCTGCACTCGAGTGAGAAACAACATTTTTTTATTTACTTTTACATGATATTAATTTTCCTCCAAAGAAGACACAATAACTTATGGTGGATCTCCTATCTACTTTGGATCCTACCAATCTGTATAAGAAAAACACTCATTGTAGTTATGTCCATAATTTCCATAAAGTATTCCTCATCCTAGAGCACCATTTAAATAATAAAGGATTTGCTCTAAAGCCTCTTAATGATGAACTGTGTGTTTTGACATAAACTGGCTTACAACACTGATTGAGAACACAATATTAGGGTGAGTTACCGTGAGATAGTTCAACTTTCCAACTAGTCATTTGTACCTCTCAAGATCTTCAAATAGCTTTCATTCTTTTGTAAGTTGTATATTAGGAAGCATTGGTGTATTACATGGTTTAGCCCCCAATTTTCCTATTTCTTTCATTAGATCAAGAACATATTTTCTCTAAGATAAGAAAATACCTTTCTTACTCTGTAGGATCTCAATCCCCAAGAAATACTTCAACATACCCAAATTTTTAGTTTGAAATTGGGTGTGAAGATAGGATCTAAGAGTAGAGATACCCGCACTATCACTCCCAATAATCACAATATCATCAATATATACCATAAGAAGAATAATACCATAGTCAGATTATTTATAGAAAACTAAGTGGTTAGATTTGCTCTTCTTAAACCCAAACTGCTCAACCACTTGACTAAACTTCCCAAACCAAGCCCGAGGACTTTATTTTAGCCTATATAATGATTTTTGGAGATGACAAAATTTACCAGACTCCCCTTGAGTAATACAGCCAAGTGGTTGCTTTATATACACCTCTTCTTGAAGATTGCCATGCAAAAAGGCATTCTTAATATCTAATTGATGGAGAGGCCAGTCATGGGTGGTTGCTAAAAAAATAAATACATGAACAGAGGTGAGTTTTGCTATAGGAGAAAATGTATTTGAATAATCTACCCCATAAGTCTGAGCATATCCTTTGGCTACTAGACGGGCCTTGAGATGGGCCATTGAACCATATGGATTAACCTTAATTGTAAACACCCATTTATAACCAATAGCTTTCTTTCCTACAAGTAAGGTTACTACTTCCCAAGTACCATTAGTATTCAAAGCAGTCATCTCCTCTAATATAGCATCACGCCAACCAGGATAAGATAAGGCATCATTAACAGTCTTAGGTAAGGAAATAAAGTCAAAGGAGGTTAGAAAAGCACAAGATTTAGGAGATAAATGGTTTAAGGAAACAAAAGATGAGATTGGATATATGCAGTGACATTTACCTTTTCAAAGAGCAATGGGAAGATTAAGATCACTGGATTCTAGACCCGATAAGGAAGAAGAAACCAATAGAGGACATAAAGCGAGAGGCTCCCTACATTTAGAGTAAACTTACAGAATTGGTGGTGGTGGGTATATAGTATGGGGAGCATGTATTTTGATTGCATAAACCATATCATCCCTTTCTTCTAGAACTGAGGAAGGAGAAGGTGAGGAAAAGAAGGGGGTGTTCTAAAAAAAGGTTACATCAGTAGACACTATTTATTTATTAAGACTAGGACAATAAAACTAGTAGCCCTTTTGAAGGTGGGAATATCCTAAATAAATATACTTAAGAGACTTAGGGTCTAACTTAGTGATATGAGGACTACATCTCGAACAAAACAAGTACTTCTAAAAATACAAGGTTCAATATGGACTAAGGGTTTAGATGGAAAGAGGACATTAAAGGGAGATGCACCTTGAAGAATAGAAGAAGGAAGATGTTTAATTAAGAAGCAAGCAGTGGAAACTGTATAAGCCTAAAAGTGTTTAGGAACATGCATATGGAATAAGAGTGCTTTAGTAGTCTCAAGAACATGCCTATTCTTTCGCTCAGCTACTCCATTTTGGGAAGGTGTATCAACACAAGAGGACTAATGAAGGATGCCATGCTGAGTCATATATGTCTGAAAAATATGAGAGAAATATTCTTTGGCTTTATCACTTCTTAAGGTTTGTACAAAAACATTAAACTGTATTTTAATTTCAGCACAAAAAGCTCTAAAGTGAGAAAATAACTTAGAATGATTTTTCATTAAATTAAGCCAAGTCATGCGGGAATAATCATCAACAAATGTAACAAAATATCTAAAACCAGTTTTAGATAGAATTGGACATGGACCCCAAACATTAGAATGAACTAACTTAAAGGGAGAACTAGCCCTTTTATTGACTCTAAGACTTGAAGATATACGATAATGTTTAGTAAATTAACAAGACTCATAATCTAAAGTAGATATATTCTGAAATGTGATATATAACTTTTTGAGTAAAGCAAGAGATGGATGTCCCAACTGATAATGAACTTCAAACAGTGTTAAGGCACTAGAACACACAACAGGTCTTGAAATTGGACGGTCTAGAACATAAAGACCACTTGATTCATGTCCGGTACCAATAGTCTTCTTCATCATTAGATCCTGAAATACACAGTAATTAAGGTAAAATAAGGCACAACAATTTAATGAATGAGTGAGTTTATTGACAAATATTAGATCGAATGAAAACTGTGGTAGACTAAATAAAAAAGATAATGAAAGTGAAGAAGTTGGGTTGACTGTGCTAGAACCAAGGACTTGTGAGGTAGATCCATTGGCTAATGTGACATGGGTGAGGGAAGAGAGGGGTCGAAATGTAGAAAAGAGATGAGAATTACCTATCATATAATCAGTTGCTCCTGAATCAATGATCCATTTAGATAAGGATAAAAGAAGACATATAGGAGATTTACCTGATTTAGCGCTAGTAGTAATAGCAGGAGATGAGGACTTTATTGCTTCCTAATACTGAGTGAACTTTACAAACACCTTTATAGAAACAACTATTGTTTATTTAAATTGTGGGTTAATTATTACAATATGGGCTATTGGAGAACTGTAAGGCCTGTGGAGTAATTTTCTATATGTTTTTTGGAGTATGACCTAGCTCATAATAGTAATGACTAACCACTCCCCCTGATGCTAAATTATGATGGTCTTGAGTATTAAATCTTGTCCCTCGACCTTTGCCTTGATTAATGGTGTTGTGACTGATAAGTGCACTAGAAGGGAGAGAAGTAGAAGCACTAGTATCTATCTTGAGTAAACAAGTGAATGTCTCCTAAAGGGACATGATTTTGGTATTAGAGAGGATATGTGATTTGGTAGGTTCAAATTGGGAATTAAGCCCAACTAAAAAACTCATAATAGCCATTTGTTCTTGTTGTGCCTGCTGAACTTTTACATAAGGACTAAAAGGCAGTAATATATTGAGTTGCTTTTAAATTTCATAAAGTATCTTGAAAAGTCTGATCTTGTTGGTCAACTCGATAAAAGTCTTTACAAAATTTATAGACATGAGATAAGTTACCTTTCCCATAATACAAAAACTCCAAGTACTCTATCAATTCTTTGACATATTCACAGTGATTTATTAAAGAAACAATCTCAGTGTCAATAGAGTGTCAAATTTAGAATAATAACCTAGCATCATCTCTAAGCCAAGTTTGTTTAGTATTATCTGTGGGTGGTCCATCGGTAAGGTGAGCATTCATAGAGATGCTTCTTAAATAAATCCAAACTATCTTAGACCATGCTAAGTAATTTGAACCCATTAATTTATGGTCGATGATTTTTGACATTACAAGAATAATATCAACAATACTCTTTTGTTCTTCCATCATATTAATAAACCAATCAAAGAGAAAAAAATAACACTAGGAGCCAATAAAACATAAAAATCTCAATAACCAAGTTAACTAAAAAAGATTACCCAAACAGTATGCAAGAGGTAAGAGAATATGAAATCAAAGTGCTGATGAGGGAACTAACCACATAAGAAGGTATGAAATAAGAAGAAGATTTAAGGGAGACTGTTGCTAAGAAAATAGAACATTTTGACATAGTCAAATCAGAACATGTAACATTATTGCTCTCCGGGCAGTAGCAGAAAAACTACTGAAAAAATTGGTCTTCTGCTCACAAGGCAGACTTGAAAAGGAGAAAAAATTAAGTAAAACCCTAGGGCTCTAATACCATAATAACATAAAGAAGAAGAGAAAATCTGTATATATTTTAATCTATACAAGGTACATGCTTAGATATACAACCACTACTTTACTTTAGGAAAGAATAAACTAATTACTTTAAGAAATATTAGACTAATTCCTCTAATTAAGTTATTCCTATTTTACATATTCCTATAATCAAGATATTCCTATTTTACATGTACTATTTTGTAACATTATACAAGTTAAGTAGCAAGTAACAAGTCAAAGCAAGATTTAAACCTTCCAACCTTATTCCTCCCACACATGATTCAATGGTAAGTTTTATTTTCTTAGAATTTTTGTTTTGGCCATAATATCAACAAGGGATTTCAAGAACCAACTTGCATGCCAAATCGCCCAAAGCAATAAAAGCATAAAAATAATATTTTTGGGTATTAAAAATAAAGTCCAAGCTTTATTGGCCCAAATGGGCTTCTTAAGTTTGGGCTTAGGCTTTTATATATAGAAATACCTCATGGCAATGTACACAAGCAATTTTGGGTAATCCTAGGGGAAGTTACTAGGCCACTATATGAGCTTAGTTTGGTGGAAAAGTTAAGGTTCCCTTTGCAAGATGCTCTCCTTTAAGATTTAAGTTATAGGCCAAGGTTAGAGGGGTCTGACATCCTTTATAAACTCGAGAGAAGACTACCCGATGCCATAAACTTGAGAGAAAACTAGTGGAATCAAGGGACCATAAACCAATACCATTGGCTTATAGGGACATGCAAAAATGAATGCAAGAATAAATTAATAATTAATAAAATAATTCTAAAGAACATAAGTAGAATCAGTATCTCTTATCCCCAGTAGAGTCACCACTATAGACGGCGGGGTATAGCGTGCGCCTAAGTATTTGGTAACTATGACAATGTTTAAGCTCAGGGCACCAGGGGACACACTACTATATCACAAAGACATAGCGTGGAGATAAAGAGTTGCCACCCAGGCTAATAAATATAATAAATCGTAGGTGGTGATTACTCAATTCTCAAAAAGAAAGTTAGCACCACACTAAGGGATTCTAGGCATGGAATACCAACTTCTTTTAGTCTCATGTACGTTTAGAATTAGTTTATGATTCTTATTCTTTAATTACATGCAATTTCATATTAAACCCTAATTTAGTAATCAACTCCAGGCAACTAGTCACATAAAAAAAAATATAAAAACTGCATCAACTGAAGACGAAACGTCCCAAAATTAGTCTAATCTACATTGATTTTTAATTAAAGTTAAGTAATTCTACATTTTATTTACAAGTGAAATGGAAAATAAAGGTGGGCCTACATTTTAAATTAGATTAATGAGCCTATGTTTACAATTTTTAATTCTTAAGAAAATGGACCTAAGTCTACTAATTTTATGGAAATGAATTTAATTGAATTACTGAGCCTAGTTCTAATTAATTTTAAACCTTTAAAGTGATCCTAAATCTACTAAATTATAAAGTGGGCTTTAATTAATGGGTTGAGCTATGTCTAACTTAATTTTAAATTAAACTAAAGTGGGCCTAAGTTTAAATTAACATAAATGGGCCTAAATTCATTTTAAAATTAATTAAACCTAAAAACCAAGTTTAAAATGGGCCTATTTTTATGAGTTAAACCTAAACAGGGCCAAAAAGCCCAAAACGATATGGAAAAAAAATAAAACCCACACAAGAACATGAAAACAATAAAAACATACACACTATGTTCCTAATCTAATAATTTACATAAAACCTAATTAAACCTATTGCCACCACTAATTTTAATTAAGATTTACCAAATGAACTTAATTTACTAATTGATTTTAAAAAAAAAATAATAAAGGTTTCACTATTTTCCCACTATTAGGGCTATTACAAGTCCTATGGGAAAATTAAAAAATAATTAATATAACCCATTAAACCAAATAAATAAAAACACATAAATACAACAAAAATATAAATACATAATAAACAAAATAATAAAAACCTTAGGAAACTACATCATATTAATACAAAATTTAATCCATGGCATTCCATGGATCTTCATAGGTTTCAATTGGTTTTGTTACTCCATGCTCAGGTTACTCCCATGATAGCAATCAACATAAAAACATAGAAAATGAAGAAAAATTATTAGAATTAATCCAAAAATAAAGAAATAAAAATTAAAAGTAGAATAGATATAAAAAAAACAAAGAGGAGGATGAAGATTATGGATGCAGTATTGATTCTCCTTAGAGTAACTTGATTAACCATATTGAATAGAGTCTACTAGATCTTGTTTCTTGTATCGTAGGCTTATTATTTCTTCAAGGAACTTTTAAAAGAAAAGTACGTGAAAGATAGAAGAAAGATGTTTTTTCTTTTAATTCTGCTCTTTGGGAACTCTAGCTTCAAAAGCTCTCTTATTTTTTTTTACGTAAAACAACAGCTTTTTATATAAAAAGAAGGCTCAGCTCTTGTGATTATAAAATCATATGCGATAAAAAACTCATTTTTATCTGATAAAAATCCTAATAATAAAATATTATCATGTTAATTATTAAGTAAGAAAAGTGTTTAATCTTTATTATGTTTACTTTTATTATTTTTCCACCAATCAAAAAATAAGAAAAATATTTTTCAAAAATTAAAAAAATACAAGTGGGATCGATCGGGCTAGTGCAATTTTGATAGAAATTGTGTATTTTCGGTCAGAAATATATAATTTTGATCAAAATTATGCATTTATAGTCTGAAATGTATAATTTGGATTGGAAATATATAATTCTAAAGAATTACAAAATTTTGATCGGTAATTAACCTTTTTTTCCTTCTAATTACAAATTGACCCTTAAATAAAAAAAACTTTACAATTGGGTCCTTAAAAAGATACAATTAAGCCTTAAGATTCAAAATTCAAAATCTAGAGACCTATTTGTAATAAATTTTCATTATCTGATCCTCTATCATATCCATGCTCAAGTCATCCTGAAATTGGGTGCTTACAGTATGTGTAGTCTAAAAAGAGTAAACATGAAATATCTTAATAACCTAACCTTAAATTATAAGGATACCATGTCCGTAAGGTTATTCTGATATAGCATGTTTTTGTTTACTTAAATATAATAATCTAGTTATGATATATCCGTATTACCATGGGTCCTTGAATGCTTTAAACCTATTAGCCTTATGGAGTAAATAATTTTAACCCTTATATATCCAAATGAACTAGAAAGTTTGGAACTTATTATGATTCAACAATTATGATAAGTTTAATATGTGGTCCATAATCATGATTCATTTGGATATATATAGATTAAAATACCTAGCTTATTATATCCTAGTAACCTAATTCTAAATTATTGAGGTTATTTTGATTTCACATTCCGAGATTTATTTTCAAAAGGAAACTCTGTTTAAATCTTACAAGTATCTTAAAACTCTGTCCTAATCAAGTTATACATATAAATACAAATCACCCTTGTTTGTTAATTTTTCTTTTAAGAGTATAAACAAGCAGTTTCATCCCTCATTGATGTTCTGGTAAGACCTTTTAAGAAAGAAATTGAATAAACCACCTATGTGGGAGAGAGATAAGTTGAAAGGGACTCTATATGATTTATGTTTAGTTTTATTATATTTATTATCATTTAGACATTCATTCATCTATGCATAATATATTAATTGTTTAGCATTGTACTTTTTTTTAGTTATTACATGTTTAACCCTTTGATATAATTACCATAAGTTTTAAGTTATACTATAAAATTATCAACCACCTTTAGGTTTTTCACTTACATTTTTGGTTTCATCATCCTATCTATTTTAATCCATTAATTGTCCGTTATACCATCATTTTCTAATTTCTTTTTAGTATTTCTCCAATTTTAACCTATAATACTGTAAGCACCCAGTTTTGGGATGATAAGTTATAGATGCGACAAAGGACTCCAATGATGAAAATGTCATGAATAGGTCTTCAATACTTGAACTTTGAAACTTTAGAGGTCTAATTACATTTTTTAAAGAAAGAATTTAATATTTTCATGGACTAAATTGTAATACTTTTTAAGGACTTAATTGTAAAACTTAAATTTTTTCAGAGACCTTTTTGTAATTAAAAGTTAAAAAAAAAGTGGTTGGAATTGTATAATTATGATCAGAATTATGTAATTTCGATTGGAATTACATAATTTTGATCGAAATTACACTAATTTTGATAAGAATTGTGTAATTCTGAGCGGAATTACATAATTCTGATCAGAATTAGAGTTTTTCATCTAGGTTTTTTATTTTTCAGAAAATAAAAATATTTTTTCTTGAATCCTGATTGGGCTAAAATTTTCTTAAAATTATTTTTGATATTTATCTGATATTTTTTAGGAAATACAATTCTTTTAGGAATCAATTTATACGTAGGGTTTGAAGGGTTGTTTTACTATAAAAGGAGGTATTTTGGCTCCTTTAGGGAGGATTTTGGAGGAGGAGTACTCTTATTCACAACTTTTATTTTGATATTTTAAAAGCATTCTCTATGCCAAATTTTCTTTTGGCTTGTGGATTTTTCTTAGGAAAAAGCATTTTTAACTCTTTTCCTTTGTTAATTATTTTGAAAAAACATTCTCTACAAAAATTCCCTTTGCTTAATTGATTAATTGAAGATCTTTGGAGGATTTTTTAAGAATAAGATTTGAAGACCTATCAAGAACGGTGATTTTAAAAAATCTGAGGAGCACTCCATTAAAATCATCCTTAAGCATCATCTTCTCTTTATTCTATTTTACTTGATTTATTTATTTCTTTTTTTGATTTTATTGAGTTTTAATTTTATTTAAATTATTGTTATAATTTATTCACTAATCATAATTTTGTTCTTTTTATGGTGATTATGGAGGAAAATACATGATGATCATATTTTGAGGATTAAACTTATAAAAAGTCCATGGAATGCCATGGATAAGACATTGTAGAGACATAGTTTCTAGGGTTTTTATTTATTGCTTTATTTTATTTTTCTTTTTTTAGGGTTGTATTAATTATTTTATTATTGTTCTCAATAGATTATTGTAATAGCTCCAATAGTGGGAATAGTGAAATTGTGTGTGGTTGATTGTTTATTTTAATTAATTGGTTAGTAAAATTAGGGTTTCAATTGGGTAATTAATTAAAATCAATGGAGGAAGTAGATTAACTTAGGTTGCATGTTAATTACAATTAGGGTTTTAGAAAGAATAATTAATTGGTTGTGTGATATTTTATTTAATTGTTTTAATATGTTTTATTTATTTTTGGGCTTGTTTATATATTTTTATGTGTTTTTGGCCTTAAACCCATATTAGATTATAATTCACTTAAATAAATTTAGGGTTTTTTTTTTAGGTTTGATAATTAGATTCACTTTATTCATAAATTTACTAATTTAATTAAGATTAGGTTTAATTAATTAAAATGCATTTTAAGCCCATAATTAATTAGAAATTAGGGTAGAGACAACTTTGGCCCACTTAGTTAATTAGACATAGACTCACATAATTTAATTTAAGTAACTTAGAATTAGGCCATTTAATTTAAGCTTTCATAATTTTTAGATTTAATATCATTCTAGAATTAAAACATATAGAATTCGGCCCACTAATTAAATACTTTATAATTTGTAGAGATATGCCCAAGTTAAGAATTAAAATAAATAGACTTAAGTTCGTTTAACTAAAATTAAAAGGAATTAAGCCCATTAGTCTTTAGGTTCATTTATAAATTAAAATATATAGACTTAGCTCATTTAATTAAAATTAATGTAAATTAAACTAACTTAGGGATTATATATTTAAATGAATTCATTATTTACTTGTATTTTTCGTGACTAGTTTACCTTGGAGTTAATTGCTAAAATAAGAGTTTATATGAAATTGCATGTAAATAGTGGATAAAATAGTAATTTATAAAGTAATTTTAAATGAACACAAAACTGAAAGAAGTTAGTATTCCATACCCATAATCTCCTGGTTGTGGTGCTAGCTTTCTTTTAGGGAATCGAGTACCACCTTTCGATTTGTACCAGTTATAACCTTAGGTGGCGACTCCTCATCTCCACGCCATGTCTTTGTGATAGTGGTTAGTGTGTTCTTTAGAGTCTTGAGCTCAAACAGTATCATAGTTGCTAAAATCTTAGATGTGCGTTAAACCCCGCTGTATATAAATACCATTAGCATAGTTTCATCATTTGTGTGTAGTTTCAACCCATCTTTATTTTAACATATCATACTATTATTTTCTTATTGTTTTCTCATCTAATACATTTTTTGTCCTCATTTTCTTCTTATTTTTCAATTTTTCTTAATTTATTTCATTAATTGTATTTTTTTTAAATTTTAATTATCCTTTTCTTTCTAGTTTTCAATTTTTCTTAAAGTTCATTATTTGTGTTTAGCCTTAACTCATAAATTTTCTAGTTTCACTCACACATTTTGTCCAATTTTTAAATATTTTCTAAAGTTATATACTATAATTTGTCTCTCATTTTAGCTCAACATTCATGCATGCTATCTAGTTCCAATTTTGTGTTTTCTCCTTAGTTCATATTACTTCTAGGATCATTATTTTTACCTAGTTTCAATATAGTAGTTACATTTATTATCATGTTATGACCTATCACCTCATTATTTTTCAATTGGTTTAAAAATCCTTTTAGGTATATTTACAATGACCTTTGTCTAGTTCAATCATCCATTTTGTCTTAATTGCTTCCTAATTTTTAATATTTTTAGGATCATTCATTAACTTGTGTGTTTTAATCCAAATTTTATATATCATCATCTTCTCTCAATCCAAACTCATCATGTCATCATTTTGTCTTGATATAACATTATCTTTATCACATTTTAGCCCATAAGTTATACCTTTATTTTTAGTTTTAATGCACCATATCATCTATTTCTTTCAAATTTTAATTCTTTTCAAGATACATTTATCCCATTTCATTTTTTTTCTTACCTAGTTTTGACTATTTTCTACGTTTATATTCAATATTTTATTTCGAGTCTCAATTTATTATGGTTCATATTACATATAATTTTCTCCTTATATTTGATTCTTCTATAGGTTCATGTTCCATTGATTATATCTAACATATTTCAATATATCATTTTAACCTAGCTTTTAATGTTTCAAACATGTAGTCTTAGATTTTCATCGATGAATCTCATGTTTTTCACCTTGTTTTGACTCATCATTCATACCCTTATAATCATTATTTTTCTAGGTAATTCATCATCATTTTGTATATTTCAAGTAGTGTCATCTTTGTGTTATCATACTATTATATTTGTCCAATTCAAATACACCAGTCATGCACTCTTATATCTTATCTTATTCTTTACCATCATACACTTTTAGGATTATCTATGACTTGCATTTTATTTTATGTTTTGACTACATATGAGTTCATGCATAATTTGTTACATTTTATTATGATGCGTTTTTGCTTAATTTATGCATGTTCAAATTAAACCTTTATTGTTCGCTACTTACGACCAACTGTTGTGTTTAACAAGTCATATTACATATAATTCTAGGTTCATGCATTCACCTAGTTTTGCATTATCATGCATTAGTACGTATTTTCTTATATACTTTTACACATCTTTTTGTCTTCCTTAATGTTTTGTACAAAGTCATGCTTTTACACCTTTTTTTTTAATGTTTTAACTTGTTTAATCCTTTATAATAAATAAAGGTCTTTTCAACTTTTCATGAGTCTCATTTTTACCCAAACATGTTTCTTAATTTCATCTTTCCAAGTTTAATGCATTTTCTATATTGGTAATTCATGTCCATCCTTGGCTCATATGTCTTTGCATTCATGTATTCATGTTGATTTGTTTTCCATTTTATTCATCATAAGGCTTACCCTTTTCACATAAGTTCAACCGTGGATGGGAATGCAAACAAATTCCTTAAGAAGCTAATGGAAGAAAAAGTAAAAGGATACTTGGAAATGAATATAGGGAACATTATTCAAAAAGTGCTTAATAAAATTATTACAAGGATTGCTACTCCACTAAAGATAAACTATCATAAGGTTCCACCTCCATTTTAAACTTCTTCCCTAATTTCAAACCACCTCAAGACTAATAAGGTGAAGATTGTTGATAATCAACAAGTCAAGGCCTCATTAAATAGTAAGAGAAAGGAAGAAAACCAATATGCATATGCTTTGAAAAAGGGTTTAAACACTAAGCCTGAAAACACCACTTCTTAACTTAACCCAACCATTGTCTGATATCTTTGAGAAACTCTAAGCAAATGGATTAATGAAGCTGAAAGCACTAAGGCCTCTACCTCAAAAGCTACCCTTAGACCATGACTACAATGCTTATTGCAATTATCATCAAATAACTACCCATACCACTAATCATTGCCATACATTGCATAAGGATATTCAAGATTTGATTAACTAGTGCAAAATTGAGTTAGACTAGATGAAACATTATAAGATTTAAAGAACCTAGTATAAGTATTATGCTACTTAGATGATTTTTACATGTGGATTATGTTTATGTAAGAATAATGAATGATTTTAGTTTGGTAAAAGTTATGAATAAGTCTAAACTCAATGTAGTGTTGTTTTCCTCACTTTTCATTTATGTGAGTAAGTCAAAATTATAATAAAATTTAATTTTCTTTCTAGTATAAGTAGTATGCATGATTAGGGAAATGATATAGGCATTTATTTAATTAACCATTTTGACACTTCATATTTTCTTACTTTGTATACAAATAACACCGCTTATTAACCATTTTAAGCCTTTTTCTTGAATTTTTAATAACTATTTCTCTTTTCTTATGCAACCTCTATTTACCATATGATGAACCTAAAAAACTAGACTTTACCTTTATATGGGTCAGGTCATTGATAGAAATACACAAGTAATAAAATGAGATTGTAAGTGAGAGGTTTTAGAAGGATGAAGTATCTTTAAAAAAGGATATGGGCAAAAAAAAAAGGAAAAAAGAAAGAGAAATTAAAAAAATTAAAAATTAAAAAAAAGGAAAACAAAAAAGGCCTAAAATTATAGCATCTTCATTTATATGTGTGCTTATTCTATTAGCCATTTATGTCATGATCCTTCTTATTTTGTTTACCTTCATTTCCTTTTTTGTTTAAGCCATTACCTTAGTCCTGTTACAACCTTAATATAAGTTCTTTTGATCCCTTTCCATGTAATACACATGTATTAGTGGAGAAAGTATGGTTGGTCTTTCCTATGGGATTTGACTATTTGCATTTGAAAGCAACAGGGTTTACTAAATGTGTACATGCCTATTTGAAGTGTAACAACCACTATGTATATGGTGCATATAGATTTACTTGGTTTAGTAAATACATAATATTGATGATCCATGAAATGAAAGCGCTAAGATTTTAAACTTTGTTTTCTATATATTATTTTACTTATGCATTTATAATAAATGTTAATACTCATATTGCAAGGCAAATCACCTTAAAGAGAATACAACTAAACCTAAAAGACAACAATTAATTGCTCCTTTTTTGAAAAAAAAATCTAAATGTCCTTGTTTCCCACCAATACCATACCTTTTCTTTAGGCCGTAAATAAATAAACCTTTTCTTGAAAAGCCTTAGAGTTTCCTAAACCAAGAAAATGACAATCAAAATGACCAATTTTGACCATACATCTAATAATTTCAAATGTGTCCTCTTAAATCAAGCATCCAGTTAGGAGGAAATTAAAATATTCTCTTAGGTAAAAGTTAATGATATGGTGAGCATGAAAAATATTTAGTTAAAAAACCTTTTAAAGGCTAACTAATAAGAGGTGTGATATTGTGTGCATGATTAGGACTCATTTATTAAGAATGTTCAAATTTCTAATAAATGTTGGCTAAAGAGTGCCACTTGCTTCCTCCTAACATTGATTATACATAAATAATTGGTACAAAGGTTTTTAAAATCTTTTCAAGTTTCTTTTTATTTAAAATGTTTTTCACTTGTAACAACTTTTTGCTACACTTTTAGCATTCATTATTCTTTACTCATCAATTCCACAAGTGAAATTATTAATCCTAAAGGCAAGTTTAGTTCCTAAAATTCTAGAGGCATAATCACTTCATTTCTTAGGGGTATGTTTGATTTGATTGGCATGTATGTGTTATCTTCAATCCATCTTTAATCATGGTGGCATATGGAGCTAATTTTCAATTTTAAGGACATTTTTTGGTTTATCTCATAAAGATTTTGGGGGGCTTGTTTGATATTTTCATTAGAGGATGCTTAGTTGATTTTAATCCGGGTAATATAACAAGGTGATTTTTAGTTTTAGGGCATCATTATGTTATCAGATGTAGTTTTGAAAGCATTATTTTTGGAATTTTGGGGGCATTACAACAAAATTTAAGGAGTTAATAAAGTTGGATAATACATGGTACTTTTACCAAAAGGGGTGGCTTTCTTTAAAATATACATCCATTTAAATTTATTTGTGCATATTGATAATGTGTTTACTTATGATTTGCATAAGATGCGCACATGTGTTTGCATTGTAAATCTCATTAGTTATTCTTTTCATGCACTTTCATACATTGCTAGCTCTATTTGTATGCACAAATAAATTCAAGATGTCTTCATACACATATTATTTATAATAATACATGAATCCATATGGTTTTAACTTCTTTATATACTTATTTGAGGTATTATTTAGGCATAAATAGAGACTCACATGTTGGAATGTTAGTTCACATTAATAAATGTGCATTTATGCATATGCTTTCATCTACATACATGTCATATTTGCATATTTGTATTACGTGCTTATTCTTTTTTTAGCATATGCATTACTATACTTGTAGTTTACATACTTATTATATGTGTACATTCGTTTACCTTTTAATTTATACACTTTTAGTTGTAATGGGCATTCCAATTATGTTAATGCATATGGTTATATTAGTTTACACTGTTTATTTCAATTCATTTGCACATACATTTTATGTTTACTTATCTCTCAAAAGTAATAATGACGCTTTTATTATGGTATTAGTATATTGTATCATATATTTATTTTTTTAATAAAGTCTTTTCCTTCAATGTCAAAATTTCTTTTCAATTCTTGTATTGAATTGTGCATTTTTTCAAAATACATTATAAATAATGCTCCATTTTCAATTACTATGCTATTTTCATATGTAGTTATTAGCACTTATGTTTCATTTTCATCTCTAGTCGTCACTTGTCAAATAAACATTTATCATTCCTAGTATGTCTTGTATTCATAAATAAAATGCATTTAAAAAGACTTCAAAATAAATTTTCCTTAATTAGGAGCCTTTCTGAGTGAGTCATTCTAGAAAGTAAATTCCCCAATGGTGAAGATAACAAATTTGATTTCACTCATTTTCAAATGGGAGTCTTTATGACTTATTTTTGAGTGGGAGTCGTTATAACTCATTTTGAAGTGGGAGTCTTTATGACTCATTTTCAATTTTAAGTAATAGTTTGTTTGATTTAAAGTCTGCATGGCTTAGAGTCTACAGTGTTATTTCATTTTCAAAGTCTGAGTGACTTGGAGTATGTGTAACTTGCTTAATTTCAATGTTAACTTCGATACTAACCTATATTTTAAAGTTTGAGTTTAGAGGAATTAAGTAAGAAATAAATGGCCAAAGAAGCAAGTGGAGGTATATACACCAATAAGAAGAAGAAAATGCAAAATTTTAAAAATGTTCATGGGGTATGTAAATTACAAAAATGCCACTTCATAGTAAACTTCATAGGTAAGTATATTCTTCATTCCAATTACATAATTTTACATAATTTCTTCTTAATTAAACTCCATAATGGATTTTCTTTCAAAATTTATAAATTTGTATATTTTTTAGTCTGTTTTCTGTAAAAATTTCTATTTATTATAAAATTTTCAAAAATTAAATTTCAAATTTCTATTGTTTTCAAATCATCAAATTTATACCTTGTTAAAAGCGTTTGAATTAACTTGTTTTAAATTTTCTAAGACTCCAAGAGACTTTTAATTACCTTTGCAAGTTTGAGACTCTAGGCAACTCTCAACTTGTTTGAGACTTAAAGCGACTCACGATTTCCTTTACAATTTGAGATTCTAGGTGACTATCAAATTGTTTGAGACTTCAAGCGACTCTCAATTACCCTTGGAGGTTTAAGACTCCAGGCGACTCTCAACTTGTTTAAGACTCTAAGTGACTCTTGATTTCCTTTGCAGTTTGAGACTCCATATGACTCTCAAATTATATAAGACTCCAAGTGACTCTTAATTACCTTTGCACGTTTGAGACTCTAGGTGACTCTTAACCTATCCAAGACTCCAAGCAACTCTCGATTCCCTTCACAGTTTGAGACTCTAAAAGACTCTTAAATTGTATAAGACTTCAAGTGACTCTCAATTACCTTTCTAAATTTGAGACTCCAGGTGACTCTTAATTTTCCCTAGACTCCAAGCGAATCTTGAGACTTATTTTCCAATTTTTATAATTCATTTAATTATGGAATTTTCATACTAACTTATGTTTCCAAGATTGAGTTTATAGGAAAGCACAGTCTATGAGCCACAATAAACTTAAGTATGAATTCTTAACTCTTGAATTTGTATTATACTTTTTCAGAATTTATATGTTGTGACAAGGTATACATATCAAAAATTCCTTTTCAAATGTTGTGGGCATAAACACACAAATCCCTCCACATTAGGGGTAAACTGTTAGGGTCATTTTTCAAAACCTTGAAAGTCGATGATAAAAGCATAAAAATATTTCACCATTAGATGAGATTGATCAAGAATGATAATTAAAAAGAAAGTTTAAAACAAATTGAAACACTAAAACCTTACTTGAATACCAAATTAAAACTTTTTAAAATTAAACCTAACCTTGAGAAAGAGGCTTTAAGGATTAAGAGAGAGAAAGTTTGTGTCAAGTTTTATTTGTTAAGTCAATTAGTAAACTCTTGAAAAAATTATTTTTATATTTGTAGTGTTTATTTTTCAAGCCAATTTATAGTCTGGGAGCTTTAGTTTAACCTTATAAAGCCTAATGATAAAAAGTCAAACTTCAGTCAACGAACCTTTTTGGAGGTCAAATCGAGCCCCTAGAGATGAATTTCAATTTGAAACTATATTTTAAAATTATAGGGTGTTAGTGTGGACTACTTGACAAAAAGTTAAATGTTTAACCTTCGGTAGTCAAACTAGGTCCCGCACATCTAATAAAATAATGCACAAATCTCTAAGAAGTGACCAGGCCAAGAATATTCAATTTAAGAATATTCTTGAAAAGTATCAAAGTAAGATTGATTCTAGTATATACTTTTGTCTTTTAGTGTCAAATAATACCCTATTTAATTTTAAACTATTTAAAACTATGCCACTAAACATTTGTTTATAAATAAAAGGTTTATGGAAGCATTTTAGGAAGGAGAGCCAATGATAAAAGAGAGAAACTTGTTGTAGTGAGTGATTAGTGAGAGAAAAAAAAAAGAAAAAAAAAGAGAAAAATAAGCCAAAATAAACACTCTCCTCATCCACCTTCTTTCTCTCACTTTTCTCTACTCAACCTTGACTTAATTTCTAGCCTAAATACTATCCTAAACACTCTTTAATCCCTCGATAATCCCTACATAAAAATCAAATCAAAATCAATTCAACATAACCTCAAACAAATAAAGTGCACAATTGACTCTTTAAGCTTTCAATCTTCATTTCTTTAATCAAATCCATATTTTTATTGAGTTTATTCTCAAATTATGAGGCTAAAAACTTTTGAAAACATTTTTTTATTGATTTATGTCTTTATTTTTGGGTTTGGGTTATCAAAGTTTGTGTTTTGAACAATAATTGCTTATTCTTTGCAAAACCAGTTGTTCTTGGCAAAACCGGCTATCCATCCTTCAACTCTAGCTATTGAGGCCTCTTAAATTGGCTAAAGAAGTGGGAAATCTAGTTGTTCATGTAGCAAATCCAGCTATTCATGTTTAAGCCTCGAAAACCTACATTTTTTCCTCTAAAATGACTTTGAGGATGGTCTTAGAGGCTCTTATGCATTCTATTGTGGTTGTACATCATCTTAATGAGTCTCAAACGTCCTAGGATGATCAAATTTATTAATTTTCCAATTTCATTTCATTTTTAAAATATTTTTCTTTAATACTCATCTTTGGTTTCAAGCATTTTTCATTTGCTTATTTACTTTGATATTAATTGAGTTTTTGGTGAATGATCAACATTGTGTTGCTTTTTATGCACTCTTGATTGTGATTTGATGTTTGTGAATTGATTATTTTCTAATTTAGTGAATTAATTTTATGCATTTTGAGTCTTGAACCATGTGTTAATTGTTGTTTATATATATTTAGTGAAACTTATGCAATTGTGTTGATTTCTTCAATTTTGTTATTGATCAATTTGTAATAATTTTTTAGTCTAATTTATGATTATATAAGCTTGTGTTCATTTTGCGTACATATTTGTGATTTATTTGTGTTTTTTGTGCATTTTATGATCTTAGGAGTACTAGTTGGCCATTAATGGTTAAATTGGCAATTCCAAAAGACCTAAATATAATTTTTGTGTCTTTCATTAAATTCTAATAAATATTTCCTTACTTTGATGGATGATTTGTGATCATTATAAGTCCATTTTTTGAATAAGTATATTTTTTACATGTGTTTTTATTCACATTTTGCGCACCTATAAGCATTAATTGATCATTATTGGTTAAATTGATGTGTTCTAAGGTAATATTTATCATTTCTATGCTTCTTTTTTTTATTTTTAATCAACTTTCTTCTGTTTTATCACTTGATTATTATCTCTAACCAATTTTTCTCCTTTTATTGACTATTATTACCAACCAATTTCCTTGTTTATTGCATTTTTGCATTTCATGCATACTCATGTGCTTTATGCATATCATGCGTCTTTTGCGTATCACTGTCATGTGTGTGAATCATATTGATCTCTTAGAAGTATTTTGCAAGAACCTTAGAATGAATCACTACCATTCTTGCATGAATTTCGGAATTGCATCATATTATATACACCCCTGTTTGCATCATTCATCATCTTTGCATGGACCTCAAATTTATTTAATGTTATATATATGTATATATCCCTTGTTACTCGATCACAAGGCTCTTAATCTCTCAATTACTAACATTACTAACTCTACTAACTACTAACATTTATTTTTATTACAATTTACTATTCAAGCATTTTATTTATTGTCCAAATATTATCTATTGCTCATTTATTATCAAGCTCCTAATCTCAATCTCTACACTCAATTTCCCATTCTCTACATTTTATGTCTAATTTACATGTTTATATTCATTTTATTATTCATTTTCTTTAATTTATCTTTTATTTACTTTATGTTCATATTTCATTATTATTATCTCTATTCTCATTCTCACTTTCTATTTATTTTGTGCTCTATTTATCATTTATTTACTTATTTTCCTTTAATTGCAATCCCTACTACCAATTATATCTATTTTATGCTTTATTTATTATTTATTTTCCTTTATTTCAATTTTATATTACCATATTTGTCATCTATACAATTCTATTCTCTATCTCTAAATGATTGCTTTAATTTATTTATTATAGTTGTTTATCTTTTATTTATTTATTTCCATTGCTATATTATTTCCCTACTCTCAAACACTTTCTTTAAATATTTTGTTTAATTATTTATTGTTAATTAATTCATGTCTTAATTCCTATTCTCATCTCATTTTACTTTCTATTTTATTTAGTTATCAATTTTTTTCCTTATTATTATTTTTATGTATTTTTACAATATGGCCTTATTTCTTTAATTTAATTATTTTATATTCTTAGCACAATTCTTCTCTACACCTCAATTTCTATTTTAATTTCATTATATTTGTCTCTACAATGCCATTTTTCATTTATTTAATCCCTTTATTTATAATTTATATTTACTATTTGTAATTTATTTCTTATTTTTTCTTCATAAATTTGATGTTTATTTAGCTTTCTATTCTAATATCCTTTTTTAATTTCTTTTTATTTTAATATTTTGACTTTTTTTACTACATATCTAATATTTATTATTTCTTTTATGCATTTTCCAATTATTTGCACTAATTCTTAATTTTTAATATATAATTGAATTTTCAATATTATCACTAATATAACCCTTATTTCCCTTTTCTACCTTGATTTCAACCATAATTTTCATTTTTATTCATTTTATTTAGAATTATTCCCATAATAATTTCTATTTTATTTTGATATTATCTTGATTTTCCTTTTTATTACATATTAAAGGATTTTTCCATTAATTTTCTTATCTTCTTTTTACATAATTTTCTATTTTGATTATATTATTTTATGGCCTTGATTATATGTCATTTGTGAATATTTGTTTGTTGCATGCTATACTATATTTTTGTGTATTCATTCATAATGTTGAAATTCAACCAAGATCTCAAAATCAATTTTTTCATTTTCTTCTTTTTAAATCCATTTATGAAGATTGTTGGGATAATAATGAGGCAATAATTGGTGATGTGTATTCAATTTATTCAAGGTACAAGATTTATATCTTGAGGCCTAATTTGATGAATTATATACTTAATTAGTTAAACGCCTTAATTTGAGCAATTAATCACCAAAAATTTATTATTTGTAATCCTTTTTAACTTCTGTTTTTTATTTATTCATTTAAGAAATATTACTTAATTTTATTCTTTTTATTTACCTTTTCAAATGTTTTCCCTTTTATCCTTTTTATGGAATTTTCAATCATTTTTCATTTTGTTTACTATCTTTATTTAAAATATCAATTTTGTCTTAGATAATGGCCCCGAAACTTGAAAAAGGACAAGATGAAAAGGAGGATCCTACTTGAGTGTTTGTCTCTCTTATCTCTACTTTTTTAATTTAGTTGTTATTATTTATTTCATTTTTCATTATTCATAATTAGGATGCCAGGAATAGGAAATGCATGACATGTGTGTGATAAATATGCTATGATTATGTGATGTTAATTCCATACCATGATTATGGTATGATTCCATGTTTTTGCCATGTATATTATTATTCTATCATGATTGTCATGTCATTTGTTAGTTCTACATTTGCAATGATCATGCATCATGTTTTTCCATGTTTATTTATTTATTTGTTCATGCATTATGCCATGTTCATGCACCGTTATATTTATCATATTATTTTTATGTGCTTGTGTGATATATATTGTGCTTGCATTTGTGTCTATTGGTTGATTTGAAATGGTACATATTTTCTTGGAAGTATTGTATTAAACTAGTAAGGTCGGCCCTGCTCAACATCTGGGTAGTATGGAGATGCCTTTAAGATATTGAGTTCGCTCTTGTTGATATCACATATGAATCTAATTCTTTATCATGTGGGTGAATTTTGGTTCCCGAGCGAGGGATTTAAGTTTGCCTAGTTCTTAACCAAACAATTTTTTTATGTGATACCGAGTGTCAACTCATGTTTCTCCTAACTGGGTGGAGGGTTGTAAGTGCACTTGTGTCATCCCTAAGCTTTTCTAGTATTCCTTCATATTCCTTTTATTTTCTTGTAATAAGGAAAAATAGATCGTGATCCAAATAGTGCCAAGTCGTACTTGCTAATGTCAATAGAGGGCTTAAAAGTTAATTTTGAAAATTTTGTCTTTAAATGTTGAAAAAAAAGCAAGAGAGGTTATTAGAGTCCCACTAAAAATGTTTGGGGCAAAATGCACCTTTGCTCTTTATTTGGTTATAATAATGGATTCCTATGGTACAAATGTTATATTTTTATTGTTGAATTAATGTTTATTTGATTATAACTATTAATTATTATTATTTTTTTTAAACAACTAGAAGGCCAAGAGGGAAGTATGAGATTAAACCCATAATTTTTATTCAATTATAACTATTTCTTTTTTTAACAACTAGGAGGCTAAGGGGGGCGTGGGAGATCGAACCCATAATCTCACTTTATAATGTTTATCACTTAAGCCACTAAATTACAAAAGGAAGACTATTGATTATTTTTATGTATCAATACTTGTAAAATGTATCAATGCTATAATTAAAGTAAGGAGTAATGCAAAGTTGGCTAAATGTATAATTTCACCCATGAACTTTACACAACTAACCTCTAACGTACCTCAACTTTTATTATTTTCTATTCAACTTTTAAACTTTTATTTTAAACCTTTTTCTCCTTTTAATTTGTAATTTGTAATTATATATAACTTTTATAATATCAAAACAGATAAAATTTTTAATTTTAAATGATTTTAAACACATAATATGTTAAAATTAGCTTCAAAATAATATAAATAGAATTAAAAACAATATTATAAAAGTTAAAAATATTTTTTTTAATTATATTTTCTCTTTCATTAAACATTATTTTAGTTTATATAAGTTGTTCTTGTATATATCCATACCAATACTGATTTATAAAATAATTCAATTTTATGTATTATAGGGTTTAGATAAGTATTTTTAATAGTGCTAGAAGCTAATTGTATAAAGTTCATGGGTGACACTATGTATTTGGTCATCCAAAGTTCTAAAAGTTATATACTTTTTACAATTGAGTCATGAATACTCAATTTGTAACAATTAAGTTCTGCAAGTATTTAAAAATTTAACTGTTGGTCCTATCATGTTAAGTCTAACATATTAAGCATATGTGGCACTAATTTCACCTATGTAGGATCCATGTAATTAGCACACTAGTCATAACAATTGCCTATATTAGCTTCTTCTTCTTCTTCTTTAATTCCCATTTCTATACCATTTTTTTCTTAATTTATTCTAAAGATTGTTATCAAAATTTATATTTTCAACAAAAGTGTTTTCTCTCTTCCTAAATCTTACTTATTAACACCCAAGAAACCCCACGAATCTCATATCTTTATTGTTGGGTAGTCATCAATAACCAAGAAATTGAAAATTTTTATATAGAAGTGAAAGGCATAATTTACTTCCTACAAGAAGTCATTCTTTTGAAATTATAACATGCCTTATTGAACTTGTTGAAACATATGTAACTTGTTAATGAAATGTTCTTATTGGAATGGAAAAGGTAATATTAAGAAAAGCTCAAGAGCAATACTAGGCATCTAGAGATAAGTCTCATAGCTATATTTTTGTGAGAGAATTTGCTAAAGCATTTCAATCATTTCATGTTGGGTGAAAACTAAGAGATGAACTTGCAATACCATTTGACATGTCTAAAAACCACCATGTTGCTCCAAGAACTAAGAAATATGGTGTGACCAAGAAGGAATTCTTGAAGGCTTGTATTTTAAGAGAATTTTTACTCATGAAAAAGAACTTTTTTGCCTACATTTTCAAAATGATGCAAGTTAATGCTATTATTATTTTTTCCTTGTTTACTTCCTCCCTACATGAAACAATTGGTAAGTTCATGATAAATGCAGTAGTGTTTAACTATTCTTCTTCCATTTTCAGCTTATTTTTATAGCTTTTATAACAATGACAGCATTTTCTAAGGACAAAGTGCATAGAAATAAGTAGAAGAGAATGGGGTTTATTTTGGTGCTCTTTTTTTTTTCATGGCAGTCATGTTCAATGGATTATCAAAGTTTGCAATGATTATCATTAAACTTCCTATTTTCTACTAGCAAAGAGACCTTTTCTTTTATCCTTTTTGGCCATATACTTTACCCACATGGATTCTCAAGATTCCTATCACTCTTGTAGAAGTTGCAATTTGGGTATCTTGATATATTATATTATAGATTTTGATCCAAAAGTTGTAAGAAATTGAAGATGCCAAATCATGAAGAAATGAAAGATAAAAATGGAAATTGAAGAAAATAGAAGAAGAAGAAGAATAAAGGCGGAAGAAGGAGCTGATATAGTCTATTAATATGGCTAGTATGGTGTTACATGGATGCCACATAGACCAAATTTATTGAACCTTAAGGGGTAAAATAATTTTTTTCTTATGGTTACAATTAATTAAAATAAATTATATTTAATCATTATGTTTAAGTGTTTATATTCAAGTTATTTAAAAGTGCACAAGTCAAATAATAAAAAGTCAAGTTGTTGAATTTCCAAGACAGTAACTTTGTCATAAGTGACGATAAAGTCTTCATGAGTGGTGACAGTGACAAAATCGAAAATTGAATTTTTCGTTAAATTCTTAAAGTCAAATTTAGTCAACTATGATGGAAATCATCATTACTATATATCTCAAGCTAATCCTAATCATTGGAAAAAATTTTCAAGCAAAATTATAAAAATTCAAGTTGCAAAAAATTCAAGAATACATAAGACTTTTCATGAGTGATGAAAAAATATGTTATGAGTGATGACGAACAAATAAAAAAACTAACAGAAAGTTTCATGACAAGTGTTATCACTAGTTCACTAGTCATGAAAATACACGATTTTGAAATTCATCTTAGCACCTAATTGTCATGAGTGATGATGATTTGTCATGAGTCATGACAAGCGTGCAGAGGCCTTTTTATTTAATGGTTCAAACGAGTCTTTTTGCATTTAATACTTCTCTAACAACTCTTTTTCTCTAAAGGGTTTAAATACCATTAAGAACAGAGCTGGAAAAAAGAAGGAAGTTGAGCAAATATTTTTAAAGCTATCTTTAAGCATTCAATCTTGAATTTACTCTTTAACTACTCAAGTTTTTCATCTTTAATTATTGTAATTTATCTCAATAGTATTCTTGAGTGTGGGTTAGTGAGTGTTTAAAACCATTATTCAAAAGCTCAATAGTGAGATTGAGTGAGTTAGGTTAGGGTTTTATTCACTTGTAAGCTAAAATGGTTGTTCTTAGCAAATGGGTTAGAGTGTGAGCCATTGAAAACACTTAGATTAGAGTATGAGACTTGTGAAAACACTTAGGTTTGAATGTGAGCCCTAGGTGGCTTTGGTTTAAGCTTGTAAAGGTCTAATTTACACCTTAAAATAGATTGATAGTGGATTAAAAATCTTAACAAGTGGTTGAGGAGAGGAGTAGACTTTGAGGGTTGAACCTCAATAAATCATTGGTGTTTTTCTTGTTCTTATCCTTATTTAATTGAGCTCTTACTCTATTTTTGTTTGCTCTTAAATGTAAAACGAAATTTACTCACTTAGCTTAAAAAGTCAATTCACCCCCCCCTCTTGACACTTGTGGAATTATAAAATTAATGCCCCATATGCTCAATCTGTTAAAATTAATGAATAGGACTAACGGTTAAATTTTTAAACACTTGCAGAACTTAATTGTTACAAGTTGAGCATTCAAAACTTAATTGTAAAATTATATAACTTTTAAAGTTACAAAGTAAATTATATATATACAAATACAGGATAACAACATTGTTAGTCCCATAAATTATAACGTTTTTTCAATTAAGTCCTATAAGAAAATATTTTTACAATCAAACTTTATAAGTTTTGAAAAGGTTTTATGTTAGTCCTATTCGTCAATCAAAACTGTTTTTCATTTGTCAACCCTTAAAATCAAACTTTTTTTTTACATGTAAGTCCTAAAACTATATATAAAAAAATGTTATTTTAATATTTTAAATAAATAATATTTTTACTTTTATTTTTATTTGTGACTTCTTCTATTACTTAACTTTCATAATAACTATATATAACTCATTAAAATAAATTTACAATAATAAAAATAAAAATAAAAATAATATTTTTCTCAAATTATTTTTTATATTGAAAATGATTAATATAAATAATTAAATATATTTAATTATTTGTAAATATATAATTTTAATTAATATATCATAAATAAATAAATACTTTTTTTATAAAGATAAAACTCATTTAGAAAGTCAATATTATAATTTGTGTTACATTTTCAAAACTTCTTAATTTTTAAAATTTAAGAAAACTTATTTTTTAATTTAAATTTTCTTGGAATTATTTTTGTGAGATATATAGTTATTATAAAAGTTAAATAATATAATAAGTCATAAATAAATAAATAAAATATTATTTATTTAAAATATCAAAAATAACATTTTTATAATTTTAGGATTGAAATGTAAAAGAAAATTTGATTTTAAGAGTTGACTAATAAAAAATTATTTTAATTAACTAGTAGGATTCACGAATTTTTTTTTTAAACTTATGAAATTAGATTATAATTTTTTATAAAATTTAATTAAAAAAATAATATAATTTATAGGAATAATAATTTTATTATCGCTATGAATATTTGTAAATAATAATTGGTCATGCCTAACCTTATCAAAATAAGCGGCACGTCCAATATATCTTAAATTTTTTTTCCCTCAAATGTTTTTGTCACCGTGTGGCTATGGCTGCAATAGAGGCTTCACTTTCTCTTTTCATGCCTCATCCTTGCTCCGCTAAATTTCTCTCACTGTCTACCAAACGACAGCCATCACCGTCCGTCATAAACCTCTACAAATATAATTTTACTTCTCTATTTCTTTCGCAAAATTTGCCTCTTTGTGGTCTCAGCAACATTCACAATGAAACTCAAAAGCTTTCTTTAGAACGACGCTCTGCTGTACAAGAAATAGCAGCGGAGACCAACCCAGGGAAGGCCCAAGCAGTACTCCTGAAGAGAAAGCTTTATGTTGTCAATTTGCCTTGGTCTCTCTCTGTTGTTGACATCAAAGAGCTCTTTGGCCAATGTGGAACTGTAACAGATGTTGAGGTTTTCTTTTAGCTCTTCATTTTAGCATTTGGATTAAATGTTGATTAAGATGTGGATTTTCATTATTGTGTGATGAAATATAGATTATAAAGCAAAAAAACGGGAGGAGTAGGGGATTTGCGTTTGTGACTATGGCTTCTGGAGAGGAAGCTCAGGCTGTTGTCGATAAATATGACTCTCATGTATGCTCTTCTGGTTCTCTTCTTGTTTGTTTTGTACTTATTTTTTGAATAATCTTTGGGGTAACGTTCCAGTTGCTGACTAAAACTTTTGGTGGGTAAATTGTCTGTTTGTTTAAATTTTCGGTACTTCGATGTTTTTTTGTTTAAATTTTCTGTACTTTGATGTTTTTGGCACCTATCTTTCTTAACTGTCAAAATTAGTAATGTCAAATTTGCTTCTACCCGATATGTTTTGGTAGCTGTCTGCACAATTTCTTGCCGATTCACCATTGATGACTCTGTTTTTATTATTATTATTATTTTACTTGTTTGGTTGCTTATTGAGAGTTCGTTGCCCCCAACTGTGTCTGTATGCATCTAGCTGTTGTAATGGAGACGTTTGTTTTTGTTGATTATTCTTTAATTCTATATGCTATAAATTCGTGATGCTTAGGGAAGTTGGAGTTAAAAATCAGGATGTCCATACTTTCTGTCTTTTGGTTGAGTCTTCTCTATTCGTGAAATGCTAAGAGTTCAAAACTGAATATTTTGTTTTCTAGTCTTTGCAAACATTCAACATTTTTAATCATAGCTTAAAATTGATGCCAGTTTAATTGATATTTTCCCATGTTTTTAGTGTCACTTGCAAGCTGTTTTATTAACTGTACAAACTTTTGTGCTACAGGAATTGTCAGGGAGGATTATTAGGGTAGACTTTGCAAAGAGGTTAAAGAGACCTTCGCCTCCACACCCTCCAGGCACTGCTGCCAGGGAGACACGGCATAAGCTTTATGTGTCTAACCTTGCCTGGAAAGTTAGAGCAACTCATTTGAGAGAACTTTTTTCTACTAATTTTAGCCCAGTTTCGAGCAGAGTTGTCTTTGATAGCCCTTCAGGAAGATCTTCTGGATATGGTTTTGTCTCATTTGCCACAAGAGAGGAAGCAGAAGCAGCAATTTCTGCTTTAGATGGGAAGGTATAAATTATATATTTGTTTCACATATTCTTATGCATGAGCTTAGAAAATGCTTAGTTGCTTTTGGTGGTTGTGTATGATGTTTTGTTGCATTCAGGTTCTTGTAGCCGGATATGTAGCTTTACATTCTAAGCACTTTCCAATCTTTTGTTAGAGATTTTCTTGATTAACAAATCCGTCTAGAAATTTTGTTATTTTGATTTTGTTACAACCACAATAGAGAAAAAACAGCAACTTACTCTTTTTTGATCTATTTCCAAATTCTGCGGCTTCTGCTTCTATCTTTTTCAAGTTTTAGGGCAGGTTTTTGCTTGGTGGCAGCACCACAAATGCTGCTTTGTCAATTCGCATACTACTACCTCATTAGTTTCTAGGGCTTCTAGAGTATATAACTTTCTTTTCTTTGTTGTTTTGCTGTAGCTGTATAGTTTAAGTATGACAGTAAGTAATTTTTTAATTCATCATGCATAAGCTTACAAGGCCACCTGGAAAATTTCTCGATGTCTCATTGGCTTCCATTCATAGTTTTAAATCATGGTCATTAACTTAAGGACAATGATATACGTCTCAACTCGCACCACTTTAGTCCCTCTAAAATTACAGTCTAGGTCCCCATAAAAAAGAAATTTCTCTTCCAAGGGGGATTTTTGGGATTCTCTCCTGCGATATACTGTTCCATGACAAGGAACTTTATCCTTAACTTAATGGGTTATCCTAACCGATTTTGAATGTCTCATATCATTGCCAATTGTTGTATGTGTACAAGGGGCAGATCATAATTGCAATAATGATGACCATTTTTATGCTGTTAACAGTACAAATAATGTCTTATTACCAATATAAATGGGGTGTGGCTGCCTTTTCCGGCCTTCGTTCTCAAAAATCTTCACTTCTCAAAAGTCTTCACTTCTTATCATCATTGAATGTAATCCCTTAAAACTCTTATTAAACGAAAATGTAGCTTTATTTCATCATGTAACAAGTCAAAACTTTTAAATTAAACAGCTTAGGGATTCTAAAACCCTACTAAACACACTTTTTAGTAATGATATAGTTATATATTCTATTACCATTTTTGTTTTATGCACAATATTGTAGATACAAATTACAGATTGCTGTCTTTGATTTATGCATCTGTGCTCATTAACTGCAACTTCTCAACCTGTATCCAGTCAATTTTGCAATTATTAAGGACTTAAAAATAGTGCATAGCAATGGCCCTGTTGTGTCACATGTGATATGTGGTCACAACCATGTTATATTTGTCATATGTTTGGTGTTCTTCAAATGGTATTTGAAATATTGGGTGGCATATGTGTTTTAACATCCATCCAAAGCATAATTTATGAACTTCCTGATTATTATTCTCCAACATCTGTACATATTTGCAGACATATTTTGATTGACTGCTCTGGATTTTTCTCTTCTCATCTCATCTCATATTCAAATTCACTTTCTTTTTAGCTAATTATATTTAAGTTTTAGATTGGGAAGACAAGTATCGCAACCCTTCCATTATTTTTCATGTAGGAATTAATGGGTCGGCCACTTCGCCTAAAATTTAGTGATAGAAAGACAGATGAACCTGTAAATGGAGAACAAGAGAAAGAAAATGGTGAGGATCCCGAAGGGTAATATATGCAGCCATTGTTTGGCCATCTTGTTATTGATTGGTAGATTGCCGCTGTAAGCAGAAGTTCTTATGTAACCTTGGGCAATCCTCCCCTGCCCTTCCTTTTTCTCTCTTCCTTCCTCAGTTTCATTTTCTGAGTTCATTAAACTGATAGTCAATTATATGCTTGTTTTACCATCCCTAAAAATATGCCTGCTTCTGTGTAAATGCAAATGTTTATAGATTCTTGTTTTTGTAACTTAACCTATAGCAATTTAATTGAAGCTTGCTTCACTATCATGTTTTGCTATTCATTTGTGTAGATTGGAGGTAAGATAAAATTATTCACCCCTCTTGTTCCCTCTCTATTTCTTCTGAATATTTTGCTCATGCAACACCTCTTTTATTTATGATGGAAACCATGTAAGTAGAACATTATATAGTAGGAAGTTGCCCATTTTGAAATAATTACTTTTCTGCGATTCCCAACGGAGTTGCCATTTTAAGCAAGCTGGATATCGCGGTCTAGACATTACATATTGTTGTGACCAACACTGAAGGAACCAGACATCAACATGAATGTGGACGAAGGGAAGAACCTCTTGGAACCCCATAGAAGCCTCGTGCGAAGAAGCCACCACCCAATCACTCAGTGAGAAACAATAGATTTTCAGTTCGAGAAGTCATTTTTACTAGCACTACTTTCTTATTAGGTAATATTCGTTACATGTTTACAATTATCCTAGTTTTTATATGAAGATGGTATATGCACACAACATGGGAGAAGAAGAAAAAAAAAAAAAAAAAAAAAATTCCCTGATCGAGAAGTAGAAGGATATGCCGTGTAACCTTTTTTTTCAAGTGGTTAGTAACCTCAAAGAGCTGGATTTTTTTTAAAAAAATTTGGGCTCCAAAGCCCAAAAAATAAGTCATGATCCAATATAATTTGGGACTTTTTCATTAATGTACAAGAAAATAAAAATATTTTAAAAAAAAAGGTTGAGTAAAACTATTTTTCTAAAACACGGAATTTGTTTTTCAAAAACATGGTCTTCTACTTTCTTTTGCTTTTTCTTCTCATCTTTTTTTTTCTCCATCAGTAAATTTTTTTTCTTCTTCTCGTCTCTTTCCCTTTTTGTTTTGCTGCTTTCTCTATCACTCAACTCATTTGATATTGTACCTTAATTCATTTTATTCTGGTTCTTGTTTTTATTGATTATGCAAAATTATAGAACTTACCATATCAACTTGAGGTTGGGTTGGAGCAAGAAAAAGAAGATAGACTCAATTATTTGATCAAGTACACTATGTTCTTCTTGCTTATTGAGCTGCTATAGGTGTGGGTGCAAGAATGATTATCTTATAGTTTGGTTTCGATAAAAAAATCAATGGAAATTGAATTTAAAGGTCATGTATGTTATGGGCAAACGATAGTATAGCTAGAGTCACTTGTTCTCGTTCTTTCACCCATTCTTATTTTTCATTTTTATTAGGGAAAATTACACTCATTGTGTAGTTTGAATTTTGTGGTTTTTTAAATTATTTTTTACCATTTTTATTTTATTTTTTTGGTTCGCTCATTTTCAATTTTTATGAGCTTTTTTTGGTTTTGATTTTTTTTTTTGGTTTTTTTTTTAAAAGAAGAATTTTTCATAGTTAAAAATATGAATTTTATAATTATTTTTGAGTGTTGGAATTTGAATGTTGTAATAGCTTTGGTTTTATTTGTTTTCAATTGATATGAGTATGTGCTTTATTTGTTTGGATGTTCTGATAGTATTTATTTTTCTAGTTGTTTTGATGATTGTTTTTATTTTTAGTATTTTGTACGTTGTTTTTGGTTTATGGTTTTTTTTTTTGTTTTGGCAGTTGTTTTTTTTGTTGGTTCTTTTTTAGTTCTATGAGTTTTTTTGTAATGATTTTTCTGGTTGTTTTTATGGTTATTTTGACGGTTGTTTTTCTAGCTGTTTTGATGGTTGTTTTTTGGTTGTTTTGGCTGTTGTTTATGTTTGTTTGGTTGATTCTTTTTCAATTTTTTTGAGTTTTTTTTGTAATTATTTTTTGGTTATTTTGACAAATACTTACAAAAACAACCAATAACTCACCATCTTCTTTTGAAGCTCATAATCTACAATTAAAAAGTTTTTTCTCTGCTTTTTTCTTCAACATCATCATCATCATCATCTTCTTTTTTAGTTTATTTTCTAGAAAAATAATAGAAAGTAAAAAAAAGAAAGGAAAAAGAAAGAAGAAATAAGTTAGGGAAAAATAATGGAAAAAAGAAAAAAATAATTATAAAAAAATAAATAATAGAAAAAAGAAGGAAAAGAGAAAAAATAAGAAAGAGAGAAAGAATCATGTAAAAAAAAAGGATGTATGCGTGAAAAGGATAAAAAGAGACCGTGATTTTTAAAATTATTTTAACCAACTTTGGTGCAAACTGTAATTTTCTCATAAAATTTAGATCAACAAAACATGAAATTGAACTTGGTAAAATATGTCCTAAACTCACTTTTTTTTAATCAATTTTCCTCTGATTTTTCACATTATTTTTCTATGCATGTTGAAAGTTTGAATGATTTTAACACATAAAGTTATAAAATTGTACAATGGGCAAGAAAGTTCAATGTAAACCCAAGTATTCAGAGACTACAACACTTTGTAGGTTCAGAGGTCCATTCGGAAATACAACATGAGTTTTGAGCCCAAATTGGAGATGCAAGTCTTTATCTGGATAAAATCCAAAACATATTTTACAGCAACTTGATCCCACAGAGAGCCCTATTAGCCGTCCTCAGCGACTAGATTCTGAAATTGGATATGGACTTTTGAAATGCTCATCCATCCTTGCGGTTTTGGGCTCCGTTTTGTGTTTCATGTTTTATTACTTTTAATTATTTCTTTATTAATATGTAAAATTGCAATTACCTCCAAATAATTCTCAAATTTTACAATTAAGTCCAAATTTGTTGTTTAAGCCATTTTTCATGGAATAATGGTGATTTGCACACATTCCACAAGAAATATTAAAAACAAACAATAAATAACCAAATAAATAAATAAATAACATACATGCAAAGAAAGGAGGGAAAGGAAAAGAATTACAACCCTTTTAGCACACACAACAAATGAAATAATAAAATAAATAAAAAAGAAAACAAAAGAATATAAGAACTAAATACATAGTGACCAATTTGTCACTTTATTCCATGAACTTGAAAAGCTAAAAAATAGATTAATTCTCCATAAAAAACTTACAAAAGAAATAATAAAATTAATTTCACAAATATTAAAATAAGAATTAAACATAAACATTACATGCACTAAAATTTATTTCAAACTACATCATGCTTATAAAAACAATGATCTTAAATAAATAAAAAAATCATTAAACTACTTTAAAGTGGCCAACAATGGAATTAGACTAAATATTAATAAATTAAATAATTCATTATGCAAATTTAATAAACAAAAACTATAAATATTTAACTAACAAACAAACATTAGAAAAACTCAGAAGCAAATAACATAAAATATGGACATATGATTCACATGACAAAATGTTTGGAAATAAATCTAGTAACCAAAATAATGAAATAACATAATTGGTTATATATAGAATAAAATAAAACTTAATTATTCTAAATCCATATTTCCAACTGAAATCAAGTGGCACCTTAGTGATAAGGCGTTTATCATACATCAAGTTTTGACTGTTCTTAAAAGGGTCTGATGATGAAAAAAACTCCCAGAATATAACAAGAGTCTATTAGTTCGTATTTCCTTTGAAGCGTGCTAAAGTCTAAAGAACCTAAAATTCTTAAACCGAGCCTTCGAAGTGTGAAATCGGTCATCAAATCATTAAGTCGTGCTTCGATTTCACGAAATATGAACACTCAGAATGGTAAGTAGCTCATTTTGAGCAATCATTGCTCAAAACATGCAACTCGTGAGACTGGTGTTTGTCTCATAACACCAAAGCAAAATTGGAATCTAATTTTGATAAAATGGACATCGAAATGTGTTCGAAAGGCCTAAAAACCTTGAAAAACACTACAAAACTCAAAAAATAGCCCCGAAAAAGCCTAAAAATTGACGTGCATGTACTATAGCACATGTAACCAGACGCTTTAGTGCATGATGACATGCTTAAGCATGCAATCACACACTCAATAAAGGTGCGCACGCTCTGATACGCATACACACACAATTGAGCCCTGACACGCATACACACACAATTGAGCCCTGACACGCATAGAAATGCATAAAAATCCATATTTTTATATAAATAATGGTCTCTACCTCACATTTTAAGGGGGGCCTACACACAATGCTGAAACTTTGTCGAATTAAAGACTCAGGACTCTTGTTTTACACACTTTTCACTTATTTTTCCTAGAATTTTTAGACCGATTTGAACCAAACTCAACCATATCACTATCAAAGCACACTTCAAAGGTATAAAAAATTATAATCTACATGTCATTTTCAATCTCTTGATGAGGACAACTTGAGAATCACATGAAGCTAGAGCTTAAAAAAAAAAAAAAGCTCAATTAAATCTGAGGACTAAATAATCATTTTTGCACATTTATTTTATCGTTTTGCATTTTATTTTATTGCTGCCAGCAATTGAGAAATTGTAGTGACTTATGTGGTGAGGCTGGCAATTTTGCATGCTGTCTAAATAATCTCTATCTTGCTTTTTTCATATCAATCTGTCATTTTGCATTCTCTAGTTTTGAAATGTGAAAAATCACAAAGAAATATTATTTTTACATCAAATCCACATTATTTTCATTATAAAAATAATACTTTTATAATAAATATCACATTATCATCATAATTCTGCATTTCATGGATAAATATATCATCTTTTGCATCAAGTTTGCGTCTTTATCTTTGAAAATATGAAACTCATCATTTTTACATCATGTCATACAATTTATGTGAAAAGTCATCATTTTTCACATAAAGTTGGCATTTTGCATCCAAAAAATAAAAAATAAAAAGTAAAAACAATGCTTTTACTCTAATAAGATCAGGGATAAGAAGTGCAAACAAACATTGAATTCGTTTGTTCTTTACATTATGAGCAAAATGGTCAATTTTGAAGTAACCAAGCTAAGCAAGCCCATCAAACCAAGCGATCCATTGCATTATAAAGGACCAATGACAAGATCAAGGACACAGAAGTTCAAACAAGCACTGAATTCGTTTGTCTTTCACATTATAAGCAAGTTGGTGGATTCAACTACAAGTACAAGCTTGGAGCCGCATGATGAAGAATTCAAGCTAATTAGCTTAATTTCCTATTCTGAAATTAATTAGCTTGAATTGGATGAATTTGCAAGTTTTTTTTTTCTATTTTGGAATCAATAAGGAAAATTCAAGAACATTTTAGAAGATGTGAGAAGATTTAAGGATATTCAAAGTAAAAGTTAATAAGTCAACAAGTTAAAGTCAAAGTCAAATAGTCAACAAGTCAAAGTCAAGGGTCAATGGTTAACATGTGACATGGCATGCTTCAATGCTTAGTTATCATGAATTGTCATTTTGCTTAGTTATCATGAGTTGTAATGAGTTGCCAATTTTGACTTTTCAAAGATGAGTTGTCATTAATTTTCCTATTTTGAAGGAAATCTCCTTAATTAAGGATTTTCTTATGTAGGTATCTTTGAGAATAAGGAATAAAACCTTTTCTTTCAAGGATTAGGTTTTTTACATGCCTATATAAGAGCTACCCCTATAATAAATAAATTTAAGCATTGAAATATTAAAAAGTGAGGTTTTTCTTTAAAATTTGTTCTTTTGAAACTTTGCAAGTTTACTTGAATTGTTTCACATCTACATTTCATTACAATTACTAGGTAAGATTAGACTTAGAATTGTGTGATTTTTCATCTTTTAATAACTAAGTATCTGGCTTCAATTTAATAAGTAAGGGGTTTATCTCCATCAACACAACCTATCCTTGATGATCCTTGGGCTAATATTCAAAGTTGGATGCATGTTCTATCTCCGTTATAGGTAGGGTTCGAATTAATTTGGTATTAGAGCCAAACTTCAAGGTTTGGTTTTTTATCATTTAGTTTTCATTCATAATTTCTTCTTTTTCTTTTTCTCAATTTAAAAAAATTCAAAAAAAAAAAATCCAATTGTTGTGTTTTAAGCAAAAGGGTTCAAAATCTATCAACCCTTAACTGATTTAGTTTATTCAATTTCTGAATCTATTAAAAAAAATTGTTACTTTGTTTTTAATTCAGAATTGTGTTGTTGGTTGTGTTTGTGGGTTTAGAACACATATTTGACTTCTTTTGTTAATTTTCATTGTGTGTGATTTCTTGGCTTCTAAAAATTGGGTTTTGTTCTTGATTTTAAATGAAGTTTTGTTCACTTGCTTATTTTCTTGTTTATTTGATTTGTGATTAGTCATTTTGAATTTTAAGATTAATTTGATTTTTGTGATTGTGGTGTTGAGTTGATTGAGAAATTCTTGTATAATTTGCATTAGTTTTATTAGAACCAAGATTTAGGGAATTTGAGTGGTAAAAGGTGAGTGGTGAGCTCATAAGAGGGTAAGAGCCTTATTAAGTGAAATACGAGTGTGAGTACCATTTAAATTGAGTGAAACACGTAAGGGAGTGTTTTGTGAGATTTATTTTTTATTGCTACTAATAATTTCTTATAGGAAAAATTAAAGCAATGGCTTAAGAAGGTGAAGAAGGAATGCCTGATCAGAAGATGTACATGAAATCCATGACCTAATTGTTTGAGAAGTTGAGACTAGATTTGGCAAATCAAATTGGAGACTTGGCAAGCCGAATAGACAAGATGGAGTCAAGTCATCATGGAGATGCTAGCACAACCAATACTAGAACCCGTGGGAGACATGAACAAGAGGATGAAGAACAAACATCCAATTTGGGAAAAAACGGGTGTGCAAGAGTTAATAACAACTTAGGAAGCATCAAGATGAAAATTCCAAGCTTTTAAGGCAAAGGTGATGCTAAAGCCTATTTGGAATGGGAGAAAATGTGGAGTTCATCTTTGACTATCATCAAAACTCTGAAGAAAAAAAGATGAAGTGAGCTACCATAGGGTACCGATTATGCTCTTGTTTGGTGGGATTAATTGGTGACTAGTAGAAGAAGGAACCATGATCGACCTATTGAGACATAGGAGGAGATAAAGGCAATCATGTGCAAGAGGTTTGTTCCTACACACTATTATAGAGAATTGTATAATAAACTTCAAAATCTTGTACAAGGATATGAAAGTGTAGAGGAGTACCATCAAGCAATGGAGATAGCTATGATTAGAGCAAATATTGATGAAGACCATGAGGCAACAAAGGAGAGGTTTTTTTATAGGCTGAATAAAAATATAGTCAACTTAGTGGAATTACATCATTATGTTGACATGGATGATATGTTGCATATGGCGATTAAGATTGAGAAGCAATTGAAGTTCAAGAATTCCAAAGGCAATTCAACTTCTTCTAGTTTTTTAAGGAAGTCAAATTGGAAGAATGGAGATAAAAGCTTCATTAAGGAAAAATTTGACAATAACAAAGGAGGAAATGAAGGGGGGGAATGCCAATACTAAAGGAAAAGGTGAGACTTAAACTAAACAATCTCATGATGTTCAATGTTTTAAATGTTTGGGTTATGGGCATATCTCTTAACTGTCTAAATAAGCGCACTATGACTATGAGGGTTAGCGAAGTCTTTAGTGAAAGTGATGATGAAGAGTGCAATTTGGAGATGCCCGAGCTTGAGGATGCAAGTGTTGATGAGGCTGTATAAAGTCCATCACATGGTGAATTGCTTGTTACAAGGCGAATAATGAATGTGCAAACCAAGATGGAGGATGAGGCACAACGTGAGAACATCTTTTACACTAGATGCAAGGTGTAAGATAAAGTATGTTGTATGATCATTGATGAGGGTAGATGCACAAATGTAGCTAGTACCATGTTAGTTGAGAAATTGCATTTGTATACCATGAAGCACCCTAGGCCTTACACATTGCAATGGTTGAATGATTATAGGGAGATAAAAGTGACTAAACAAGTAAAGATAGCATTTTCCATAGGCAAATATGAAGATGAAGTATTGTGTGATGTAGTGCCTATGCAAGCTTGTCATAATCTTTTCGGGCGTCCTTGGCAATGTGATGGAAGGGCTAATCATAATGGGTTTTCTAATAGATATTCTTTTGTAATGAATGATTTACCCATTACCCTTAAACCTTTAACCCCTAAAGAAGTGTATGAGGACCAAAAAGTCCTAAAGCAAAGATTTGAAGAGTTTGAAAAAGACAAAACAATAAAGAGAGGGAGAGAGAGAGTTTGCATAAAAAAGAAAAGGTAAACAAGTAAAAGGAGAGCTGTGAGAAAAACAATGAGAGGAGTGAGCAAAGAGTAGAAAAATGAGAGCTTGAGGGGATGTGCAATAAGAAAAAGAAGAGTGATGTGCATGCAAAAGGAGAGTTGAGTGTGAATGAGGTAAAACAAGAGAGAAAATCAAGTTTTTATGCAAAAGAAAAAGATGTGAGGAAAGCTTTACTTTTAAGGCAACCTATGCTTGTACTTGTTTATAAGGAATTTTATTTGAGCTCTGACAATCTTGACCCTTCTTTGCTTAGTTCTTTTGTGAGATTATTGCAGGAATTTCAAGATGTGTTTCCTGATGATATTCTTAATGGTTTGCTACTAATAAGAGGAATAGAGCATCAAATTGACTTGGTACCCCGGTTCTATAATTCCAAATAGACTCACGTATAAATGCAATCCTGAGGAAACCAAGGAGTTGCAAAGGCAAGTTGAGGATCTTATGAACAAAGGTTAAATTAGAGAAACTATGAGCCCGTGCACCATTCTAGTTTTACTTATGCCTAAAAAGGATGGAACTTTAAGAATATGTATTGATTGTCATGCAATTAATAAAATAACAGTAAAGTATCATCATCCTATTCCTAGGTCAGATGATATGCTTAATGGTTATATGGGCTGCTATATTTTCCAAGATTGATTTGAAAAGTGGTTATCATCAAATTTTCATGAAAGAGGGTGATGAGTGGAAAACTGCATTTAAAACAAAATATGGTTTATATGAGTAGTTAGTCATGCCTTTTGGTTTAACTAATGCATCTAGCACTTTTATGAGATTAATTAACCATGTCTTATGTGAATTCATTGGAAAATTTATGGTTGTTTATTTTGATGATATACTTATATATAGTAAATCTTTGGAAGAGCATATTGAACATGTGCATTTGGTTTTGGAAGTGCTACGTAAGGAATGTTTGTATGCTAACATAAAAAAGTGTATTTTTTGCACACATAAGCTTGTTTTCTTAGGCTTTGTTGTTAGTGCAAAAGGAATAGAGGTAGATGAAGAGAAGGTCAAGGCAATTAAAGATTGGCCTATGCCTAGAGTAGTTAGTGATGTGTGAAGTTTTCATGGTCTTGTAAGCTTTTATAGGCGATTTGTGAGGGATTTTAGTACCATTGCAGCACCATTGACTGAAGTCATCAAGAAAAATGTTGGCTTTAAATGGGGAGAAGCACAAGAACAAGCATTTAACATGCTTAAGGATAACTTGACATATGCTCCTTTACTTACTCTACCTAACTTTTCAAAAACATTTGAAATTGAATGTGATGCTTCAGGTTTAGGAATTAGGGCTATTCTAATGCAAGATGGAAAACCAATTGCTTATTTTAATGAAAAGTTAAATGGTGTAAGCTGGAAGTACCCCACTTATGACAAGGAGATGTATGCCTTAGTTCGTGCTTTAGAGACATGGCAGCATTATTTATTGCCTAAAGAGTTCATGATACATATTGATCATGAATCCTTGAAGCACTTGAAGGGGCAAAATAAGCTTAACAAATGACATGCTAGGTGGATTGAATTCATTGAGTCATTCCTTATGTCATTAAATACAAGCAAGGTAAAGAGAATATTGTGGCTGAGGTACTTTCAAAAGGTATACTTTACTTGCTTCTTTAAATGCAAAATTGGTAGGATTTGAATACATAAAAGAGTTGTATGAGAATGACAGTGATTTTGGTAGTGTTTTTCATGCATGTGAAAATATTGTTTTTGAAAAGTTCTATAGGCATGATGGTTACTTGTTTAAAAAGAAATGGTTGTGTGTTCCTAATTGTTCTATGCGTGAATTGCTTGTTCGTGAAGCACATGAGGGTGGTTTAATCAGACATTTTGATATAGCCAAGACTTTGGATGTTTTACATAATCACTTTTATTGGCCTAACATGAAAAAAGATGTTGTTATAATTTATGATAAGTGCATTGTGTGTGAATAAGCTAAGTCTAAGTTAAAACCATATGGTTTGTATATGCCTCTACCTGTGCCTAGTTCACCTTGGATTGCTATTTCCATGGATTTTGTGCTTGGTTTACCTAGGACTAGGTGAGGACATGATTCAATATATGTTGTTGTAGATAGGTTTTCTAAAATGGCTCACTTTATAGCATGTAGAAAAACTAATGATGCACAACATGTTGTGGATTTATTCTTTAAAGAGATTGTTTGTTTGCATGGCAAGCCTAGTATAATTGTGAGTGATAAAGATGCTAAGTTTTTAAGCTACATTTGGAAGACTTTGATGGGGTAAATTGGGCACTAAACTTTTATTTTCTACAACATGTCATCCATAAACTGATGGCAAATTGAGGTAGTTAATAGAACTTTTTCTTAATTACTAAGAACCATGTTTCGGTGTAATTTGAAGTCATGGGAAGATTTCTTGCAATATATTGAATTTGCTTATAATCGTAGTGTGCATTCTTCTACCAATTTCTATTCTTTTGAGATTGTTTATGGTTTTATTCCATTGAGTCCTTTAGATTTGATTGTTTTACCTTTGAGTGAACAAGTAAATCTAGATGGAAAGAAGAAGGCAGAATTTGTGAAATCCTTACATTAAAAGGTGCGAGCAAATCTTAAAAGAAAGAATGAGCAATATGCCAAACATGCAAATAAGGGGCATGTAAAAGTTGTATTTGAACCAGGTGATTGGGTTTGGGTACATTTGCACAAAGAAAGATTTCCCACTTAAAGGAAATCTAAGTTGATGCCATACGGTGATAGACCCTTTTAAGTGTTAGAGCGCATCAATGATAATGCTTATAAGATTGACTTACCTAGTGAGTATGGTGTAAGTGGTACTTTTAATGTTACTGATCTATCTCCTTTTGATTTTGATGTAGGTGTTGATTCGAGAATGAATCATCTTGAGGAAGGGGGGAATGATGTAATCAAGCTAAGCAAACCCATCAAACCAAGTGATCCATTACATTATAAGGGACCAATGACAAGATCAACGACAAAGAAGTTCAAACAAGCACTGAATTTGTTTGTCTTTCAGATTATAAGCAAGTTGGTGGATTCAACTACAAGTACAAGTTTGGAGCCGCATGATGAAGAATTCAAGCTAATTAGCTTAATTTCCTATTCTAAAATTAATTAGCATGAATTGGACGAATTTGCAAGTTGTTTTTTTTCTATTTTAGAGTCAATAGGAAGATTCTAGAAGATGTGAGAAGATTCAAGGATATTCCAAGTCAAAGTCAGTAAGTCAACAAGTTAAAGTTAAAGTCAAATAGTCAACAAGTCAAAGTCAAGGGTCAACGGTTAATATGTGACATGGCATGAGTTGTCATGAGTTGTAATGAGTTGTCATTTTGATTAGTTATCATAAGTTGTAATGAGTTGACATGCTTCAATACTTAGTTGTCATAAGTTATCATTTTGCTTAGTTGTCATGAGTTATCAATTTTAACTTTTCAAAGATGAGTTGTCATGAGTTGTCCTATTTTGAAGGAAATCTCCTTAATCAAAGATTTTCCTATATAGGTATCTTTGGGAATAAGGAATAAAACCTTTTCTTTCAAGGATTAGGTTGTTTACATGCCTATATAAGAGCTACCCCTATAATAAACGAATTTAAGCATTAAAGTATTAAAAAGTGAGGTTTTTCTTTAAAATTTGTTCTTTTGAAACTTTGCAAGTTTACTTGAATTGTTTCACATCTACCTTTCATTACAATTGCTAAGTTAGATTAGACTTAGAATTGTGTGATTGTTCATCTTTTAGTAGCTAAGTATCTTGCTTCAATTTAATAAGCAAGGGGTTTAACTCTATCAACACAACCTATCCTTGATGATCCTTGGGCTAATATTCAAAGTTGGATGCATGTTCTATCTCCTTTATAGGTAGGTTTTGTATCAAATTCAACCTCAAGTACAAGCATGGAGTTGAAAGATGAAGAATTTAAGCTACTTAGCTTAATTTCATTTTTTTAATTAATAAGCTTGAATTGAATGAATTTTCAAGTTATTTTCTATTTTGGAGTCAATAAGGAAGATCCAAAAATATTCTTGAAGATTTAAGAAGATTCAAGGATATTCCAAGTCAAAATCAACAAGTCAAAGTCAAACAGTCAACATGCTGAGTTATCATAAGTTGTCAATGTTGACTTTTCAAAGATGAGCTATTATTAGTTGTCTTATTTTTCAAGGAATCCTCATTAATTAAAAATTTTCCTTTATTGGGGTTTTTAAGAATAAGTAAGAAACCTTTTCCTTTAAGGATTATAATGTTTACATGTCTATATAAAGGAAAACCCTATGTAAAATCAATTTAGAGTATTTTGATTAAAAAGTGAGGTTTTTCCTTAAGCTTTATTTTTTAAAAAAATTTACAAGTTTACTTGAATTTTTTCACTTCTACCTTTTAATACAATTGCTAGTTTAGTTCAAACTTAAAATTGTGTGATTGTTCACATTTTTAATAACTAAGTATCTTGCTTTGATTTAATAAGTAAGGGGTTTAGTTCCATCTTCACAACCTTATCTTAATGAAATTAGGCATTAATTTCAATGTTGGATGCACATTCTATCTCTATTATAGGTAAGGTTCATATTAGTTTGGTATCAGAGTCAAACTTTAAGGTTTAGTTATTTATCCTTTAATTTTTATGTATTATTTCTTCTTCTTATCAATTATTCATATATTAAAAAAAATAAAAAAAAAATTGAGTGAAACATGAGAGTATTAACATTCATGAGTGTAAACACATAAGGGAGTGCTTTGTGAGGATTTATTTTCTATTTCTTTTCTAACTTAATTTTAAGTATGGACATTATGGACATACCTTATTTTCTAGGTAGAAAACATCATAATGTTTACTTGAAATGTGTGTAACAAATAGAGGAGATATTTGATTCTCTTGAAATAAGTGATTTCTAAAAGTGTAGACTTATTTCTCATAAGTTTTTAGGTCACGCTACTATATGGTGGGAAGATTTAACGATATTGTTAAGAGAGAATGGGAATAATGAGGTTAGAAATTGGGAATTAATGAAAAGGTTAATTATTAGACATTTTGTTCCTTATGAGGTTAGGGATAAATTTTATCTTAAATTGCAAAGGCTTAAACAAGGAGATGAATTAAGTGTTAATGATTATGCTAAAAATTTTAAGTTGTTTATAATTGTAAGTGATTTAGAAGAGTTTGAAGGGCAAAAAATCACAAGATTCATAAGTGGACTTAAGAGTGAAATTAGACAAGATTTTAGGTCAGTGGTACAATTACAACCTTTTGTCTTTGAACGATGTTATTACACTTGGTTTAGAGAGAGAGAGTTAGAGAAATAAGGTTAATAGTGAGAGTGGTGCTAATATTGAATAGAGCTGAGTGATCATGAAAAGAAACATGAGCATCAATTATATGATTAAACTATAGAAAAGAGTATTATTCATGAAGAGAAGTGTGAAAATGAAGTTGTTGTGTGTGATAACATCAAAATAGAGTGTGAATCCAAGAATGATGAAAGTCTTAAAGTCATTAAAGCAAATAAGGAGTGGTTATAAGGGTTTGAGCAATCTAGTGAATTTGTGCATTGATTAACTATTCAAGGAGGTAGTAAGAGTGCACTTTGTGATAATGAAGAGTATGTGCATGATGGAGAGGAAAAACTAGAAAATTTTGCATAAAAGAAGCTAGAGATTAAGAGTATCATGAAGGATGAGGAGATTATTATACATCATAATTATCCTAACAATTTTAGTCTTTCTTTTTTTATTGTTTTAAAATTTATTTTGCAAACTTTTAAGCCATATAAAGATCCATTTGATTATGTTGTTAAAATGCATTATAAGGTTGACAATACCTTTGAAGATTTTACTCATAGCCTGAAGTGTGAGAAAGAGCAACAGTATTTTATTTCTTTCAAAAGAATTTATAGAGTCTTCACTTATAGCAATAAAAACTTAAGATATTCATGTTTTAAGTTTAGAAGGAAGCAACAAGAATTCACTCCTTACAAATTTATGGATAAGAGTTCTATGTTCCTTTTGTTTAATCAAATTCAAGTTATGTTGAAGCAACTTATATGGATTATCACTTTAAAGGAGAAGCTTTTAATTAAGGAGTTTGTGTTTGAGCCTAGAGGATTTATGAATTTATCAACTTTAGAAGATGGCTCTAATTTGAGGATGAATCATCTTTAAGAGGGATCGAATGATAAGATCAAGGACAAGAAGTGCAAACAAGCATTTAATTCGTTTGTTCTTTACATTATGAGCAAAATGGTGGATTCGACCTTAAGTACAAGCATGGAGTTGAATGATAAAGAATTCAAGCTAATTAGCTTAATTTCATATTTTGAAATAAATTAGATTGAATTAGACAAATTTTCAAGTTATTTTCTATTTTAGAGTTAACAAGGAAGATCCAAAAAGATTCTTGAAGATTTAAAGAGGTTTAAGAATATTCTAAGTCAAAATCAACAAGTCAATAAGTCAAAGTCAAAGAGTCAACATACTTAGTTATCATGAGTTGTCAATTTTGACTTTTTAAAGATGAGTTGCCAATTTTTACTTTTTTAAAATGAGTTGCCAATTTTGAATTTTTAAAAATGTGTTGTCAATGTTGAATTTTCAAAGATGAGTTATTATTAGTTGTCTTATTTTTGAAGGAATCCTCATTAATTAAAGATTTTCCTTTGTAGTAGTCTTTAGGAATAAGTAAGAAACCTTTTCCTTCAAGGATTAGGATGTTTACATGCCTATATAATGTTAAAATCTATGTAAAATGAATTTAGAGTATTTTGATCAAATAGTGAGGTTTTTCCTTATACTTTGTTCTTTTGAAACTTTGCAAGTTTACTTGAATTGTTTCACTTCTACCTTTTAATACATTTGCTTGGTTTGTTTAGACTTAGAATTGTGTGATTGTTCACCTTTTAATTAACTAAGTATCTTGCTTCAATTTAATAAGCAAAGGATTTAGTTCCATCTTCATAACCTTATCTTAACAATCTTGGGCATCAATTTCAAAGTTGGATGCACGCTTTATCTCTATTATAGGTAGGGTTTGTATTATACTCAAAATCACCAATTCTGCATCATAATTGCATCTTTTAATAAATTTATCATTCAACATATAAAAATCATTTTCATCATATTAGAACTGCATCCTTGCATCAGAACTGCGCCTTTTACATGAAAATAAGTATTTTCTCTCACTCTGCATTAAAATGCATCCAATAATGTGAAAGTTCACATTACTAGGCTACAACCTCCACCTTAAGGTCCCTGATGCAATCATACAATTTTGTTTTCTTTTCTTATCATTTAAATAAATAATTTACTATTCCAATAATCATCTCAATTTCTTTTTAATAACCTTGCAAGTGCACATGATCACATGCGTCTATATGCTCCTCCATCTAAATGAATGTTTCTTGCTTATTTGATGTCTTAGTAGATAAATAGATGCGGTTGCATATACTAGTGCTAACCTCTATTTTGTAGGTGTATTCCTAAATTAGGACTAGATTTATATTCCTACACTTTTTTCTTTTTCAAATGTATTTTACTAGGAAAGTAATGTAAATAATTTCATTATTTTTCGTTATTGTATGCTGTGGAATGTGCATTGCTGAACTGTATAATACAAACTGTCATTACTAAAACTAAGGCATTGCAGTAGCCATACATTAGATGTTGTATAATAAGTAGTCAAAAAGTAGATGTGATCTTCCAAACCCTGGAATCTTTAATAAGGACGATACTCGTTGAGTGACTTGATGTTACCCTTTCATCTTTTCCTTATTTTCTAAAAATTGGGTGGTGACTCTATAAACACAAAACATCTTGCATCCCTTTAAGACAAAGCATTGTCCCTATCCCGTAAATGGAATGGATATCCTATTGAGTAAAGTTTCATTAAAATCCATAAAAAATAGTACAACCAGTTATTTTTCAAAGGTCACTCACATCATCGCCTTAGTATATTAAGTTGTGCAATAAAGTGTCACCTTATCAAATATGCGCCGCCTTATTGCCATCTACCCTTAAAATGCAAGCAATGTAATAAGATTTTTGATAATGCACAAATACAAATAATCAAAAGGATATAAACTTTCGAAGCTAGACGTCCAATAGAAGAAAGTAATCAAATGTTCTGTCTTAGCTCCATCAACCTCATGATACAACCCAAGAAGTAAAATTATGATTCTTTGATTAGCAAACTCCATCTTATGCATTGTTAACCTCGAGATACATTCAAGAGATAAAATTTTGATACTTCGATCAACAAGTTTTGTCTTCTAGACCATCATCTTCGAAGTATAATCTAAAAGGTAAAAATTTGATTCTTTAATAAGTAAGTTTTGTCTTTTATACCATCGTATTGAAAGTATAATCTGAAAGGTAAAACTTAATACTTCAATCAATAAATTTTGTCTTTTGCACCTTCTTCTTCAAAGTACAATTTGAAAGGTGAAATCTACTACTTCAGCCAGTAAATTCTATCTTCTGCATCGTCATTTTCAAAGTACAATCTGAAAGGTAAAATCTAGTACTTCAATCAAAAAATTCTATCTTTTGCACCATCATCTTCAAAGTACAATCTAAAAGGTGAAATATGATATTTTGATTAGTAAATTTTGTATTATGCACTATCATTTCAAAGTACAATTTTAAAGGTGAAACTTGATACTTCGACTAGTAAATTCTATCTTTATCCATTTTGATATATTAACCAGGAGATCTAAGAATGTTTTTTTCATTGTCCTCGAGGTATAACTTAAGAGGTCTTAAGAATAAGGATCTCATTTCAAATATGTAAATTCATGTTGCTAGCTTAAGATGTCACACAAGATAGGTAAGGTCAACTAAAAATGCATTGTATAGCCTCTAAGGGCATTAAGTCTGGGGGCGTTATGCAAGGTCAACTAAAAACATGTCATGTACCCAATGGGGCATTAGATATGGTGAACTAAAAATAAATCGTATAGCATATAGGATGTTTGGCGAGGTTAACTAAACATGTGTCATATAGCATGTAAGGCATCAACCAAAGTTAATCAAAAGGTGTTATGTGTTAACTAAAAGGTGTCATATAGCCTATAAGGCATTAGAAAAATGTAACTAAAATTTATCGTATAGCCTCGAAGGCATCAGACAAGGTATTTATAGTTGGTTTGCATTCTATACACTAAAGCTAACTCTCTTTTAAAGTGACATATTCATAAAGAGTTCAAAACTAATGTATGTATGGTAATGATCTTAGAAAGCATTTAAAAGTGATTTGACAACATAAGCTCATGTGGTGTGTGTAATAGGAAATGCCATCCTTGAAGTTTGCCAACACGATTTCAAAGAAAAAATAGGGGACACGATAGAATGTATGGCACTCGAATCAATCAAGACTCTATCATCTAAGTAACAAACTGAAAGTATACCTAAAACAACGACATTGGATGCATGAACATCCTGCTGGGTGAGGGTGAAAACTTTAACTTGACCTCGGCCTCCTTACTGGTTGGTGGAAGCCTGACCAAAGCCCTTGGCACTACCTTTACCACCTCTGCCACATCCCTGCTAGGCTATAAACTATGATGTACTCGAATACTAAGCTGGAGGCAATTGATAAGGAGCTAGAGTTGCACTGGTAATCGACTACTATGGAAACTACTGCTAATAGCCAGAATAAGGATATGCTTTGGCAAAGTGCCCTGTTTGTCTCCATCTGAAGCAAGTCAAAAGAGCCACATAGGGTCCCTGATGGACTCTCCCACATGTTTGGCAACATTGGCTGCAGATCCTGTGCTGTTATTTCTAGAACTCTATCTACTGTTGCTATTGCTAGCACCAAAACCAAATCTGATGGGCTTGCGAACTCCACCAGGGCCATGTCTCCTACCTCGGTGATATTTGTGCCGCTATCTTTAGTCCTATTGAACAGAGCCTCTCTACTGACTGCTGGAGCCTATCTAAAATGTCTGGAATGGTGTGCTTTAAGATCATCCAATCTGAACACCTCCTATCTGATAATAGTCAGGCATGACTCCTTGTTTGATCAGTCTAAGCTCTATCTCCTTGGCCAAATCTATCACAGACTTAAGAGTAGGGTCTAAAGTAGGCATCCCAATGAATGTAAAACCCAGTCCAACAATGTAAGTAGTGACTGCAAAATACTGATCTCTCAGTAGATCCTCTACATATTAGACCAATCTAAGGAACCCTTTGGTGTAGTCCACCATTAACCTATCACCTCTGCTAATGTTGGTCAGCCAGAGTCTGAAGCTCATCCACATAGGCTCTGGGTAGAACACCTCATAAATCTTTCTTAAAACTGAGCCTGAGTGTAAGCCATCATGTGCAGCTAGATGACCTGAACAAACCAATCCAGGGCTGGTCCCTCAATAAACAACTAAACAATTATGATCCTTTGGTACTCAGTGTGAGTAGTTTAAGTCCTTGTCTTAATAGAATCTATAAAATCTAGAGGGTCTATAGTCCTATCGAATGATATCCTACTGACTCTAAAATAATCATGTAAAACAAGGCTGCCTCAAGGTCAAACATACCCTATTGATAAACAGGCTGCACTTGCGGCATGGCTGGAGGTATAATAGCTTCCTCATACTCTTGGTCTATAGGTTCCTCATCCTGTAGCTCTCTCTGCCTATGGTGACTTGCCACTCCTTGAGGTCTACCTCTACCTCTACGCCTAACTGGTGACTCTGGGGGTAGAACCTCATCATGAAAGGACTCATCATCCTCGGCCTTAGCAACCGATGGGCCAACATGCGCTCATCTCCTCATTCTTCAAAGACAAAAACCAACAAAATTTAGTCAAAACAAATAACAAAAAAATGACAAACAGACATCCTAATGGTTATACAGAATTTCAAAAAGCAACGAGGACTTTTCAAAGATATAGTTGAACCTAATTTACTGTAGTAGTTTCAAAGAAAACATGACTCTAATAACCTAGATCCATGACACTAAAACTCATGCTCTGATATAAACTTTGTCATGACCTAATTGGGGAGACATAACTGGCGGTAAGGATAGGGAATTCTCATGAATTCGAAACCCGTTGCAAGCCTTAAAAATAAAAATACATGCAAACATAACACAAAATAACTCAGAATTAAAATTTTAATTAATATAAATTAATTCTTTATATCATAACATAATAAAATATCTTCATACAATATTCAAATACATAAACACTATCTAATAAGTTCAACAATAAAAAGTACTACTACTACAACGTTTGCTAAAATACAAGAGAAGTGACGGTTCAATATTTACATAAATTGGCCAAAGAGGAAAAAATCTAACAAAGAGTTCTACTAGGGAGGTCTGAAGTAGAAGATCCTAAAAAATGTTGAGGGGAGTTAGACCTCATTGAGTGAATTATTATAATATATGTACATGTAACCTAAAGGAATATATACTCAAGCATTGGTATAATAATAATACACACACACACACATGCATTTCATATAGATGCTAAAAATCCACTTATATTATAATAATAAATGCATAAGAATTTTGAGTGGAGGATCGGAGTAAAATCCTTACATTTTCGCAACCTCAACACTGAATATCATTAGCCATCAGGCTTTCCATAACTCCAAAAATATTCTTTTATCCAACTTTTGGTAGTGAACTAACCCCAAGTACACAAAGGGTCAATCGAGGATCTGCAGTTCCACTATTGGTGCTAACTGGCCTTGAGTACCCTATAGGAAAACTGAAGATCCACAGTCACTCTCTTAGTCCATAATTCATGAAAATCATAATTTTCATATCAATGCTCAAGCCTAATTCTAGCGTATTGTTGCGCAACAACCCTAGCGTGACTCGCTAGGTGGCACGTTCTACAATCATCCTCCAAATATAATGTTTCAAAATAATATAATGAAAATTCATTATAAAAATGTGACAGCATAAATATAATTCAAAATAAATGTTCTCAATTATACATATGAAAACATATATATAATTATTAACAATAATAAATATGATTTAATGAAATGAGAATAATTAAATTCATATTTATTTATAATATATGGATGCTCATAATGTTTAATCTAGATGTAATGTATTCATATAATAATAACTCACAATTCTATCGCACTCCTCAACCCTGGCTCGACTGGTCCAGTTCGATAGGCCTAGCATGTGGAGCAACTAAGGAAAATAATAAAATAATATATTAGAATCAAAAATCCTAATTTATACTTCTAGAAATTGTTAAGAATGACTCAATCTAGGACACGACTCAACAATAATTCAAAACTCAGGACCGACCTGATGTCATGTTTTACGAAAATTCTACAAAAAATTTGGCAGAGTCTCCTTTATAAAACAAATATCTCTCTACTAAAAGCATATCTGATCCTGCATGCAAATACACTTCAAATATACATATAGTTCAACTTCTCGGGTTGGGCCCCCAAACTATATAAATTGCCCAATCGAGAACCAATATACACAAAAATCAAATATTTATTTTCAAAATAATAAATAATAAATAATAAAATCAAAATATAATTAAATAATATTAATAAAAATCCATTTTTCAAATATTCTAAATTAAATAGCATAAATTACTAATAATTATTTAAATTGCTCAAATATATAATAAAAATAGCTAAAATTTCATTTAATCATAAAAATAATAAATAAAACTATTATTTGAATATATTTTCGAAAATTATTATTAATTAGCTAAAAATAGTAAATAATTCATAAAAATTATTTTAATACTATATATTACTCACAAATTATCCAAAACATAATAATTAACAATAATTTCAATTAAAATATAAAATTTACTAATTTATCTAATTTTTTCAAAAATTCAATTTTCACATAAACATTCAAAAATTCATAATAAATAATCGCAATATAATTTCAATAAAATTTTTAACGAAATGTGCTTAAAATAGTCCTTAGAATTTATTAAAAATAAAACATGTTTTTGAGTCGGGACAGTCCCCGTGAATAATAACCGACCTTGAAATAGTGCTCAAAATTCAACTACCTCCAAAACCAAATTTAAATACATTTTTGGAAAGCTTATAACATTAATTTAACTAATCTAAATTCAATTTAAAATGAATCAAACTAATTGAACACAAAAGCAACAATTTAAATTATGAACCCTAGAATGAAATCAATAAAATTGAAGTTGAATTCAAGGTTAATAAGATGAATTACCTTGAGGGAAACAAAGCCCATAACAAGAGCTTTTAAAAAGGATCAATACAAGCTCCAACCATCATTGGAATCACCGCCGGTGTGGATCAGAGGCTATTGACACCAAAAGAGGAAGAAGGAAGCAGGAAAGAGCTCATCGAAGCTGGAGGAAGGAAAAGTCGACATCACTACTGCTGCTATTGGTGGCGCGCAGTGGTCCAGTGGTTAAGTGGCAGCGTGGGTGCTGGTTTGCAATTTTTCACTTATGCAAAGAAGAAGAAGAAAGAAGAAGAGGGAAGGAAAGGAAAAGGGGAGGGAAAGAGAAGAGATGAGGGAAGGGAAAATTTTGGTTTATATATATATAATTAGAAAAGGAAAAAATAATATAAAAATAATATTTTTAATTTAAATATTTACTTTTCTAATTAAATTCACCACAAAATATTAAAATATATTAAATACACTAAATTAACATTATTCATAAATAATAATGATATTAAACAATATACAACAATATATTTAAGTTTCAAAATTTCAATTTAATATTAATACCATAATATAATAAAATAAATAATAACACTTGAATTTAATTTCATAAAATAACCATAATATAGCAAATTTAATAATTTATAAAATATTAGGTTATAACAGTAGCTCTCATTATAGTGTTTGTAGCTCTTACTGCAGTGTCCATCTATTTGAGCTTTTTGCTTGAATCTAAGGAGGCTAGGCTTGTGAAGTTGGCTTTTGAGTCTCATCAGGTGTAAATCTTGCCTTACTTGAGTATGTTTGTTGCTCATGTAGATGCTTGCCCCTTAGGACTACTTATATAGGTTGATGGCATCTTTTAGTGGTCCTCATCTTGATGTGGATGCCTTAAGACATCTGTTGGTGTAATTTTGACTTCTTTAAGCATTATAACCTTGGAATGTTTGGGTTTATGGCTTCTTAGTGCATTGCCTTTTCATTACATTCCTGCTTATGATGCATGTTTCTCATGTTTATGCACACAATGATCATTTGTATGTAAATGTTTGTGATGCATGTTTCTCATGTTTGTGCACGTAATGATCATTTGTATGTAAAAGCTTGTGATGCATGTTTCTCATGTTTTTGCAAGCAATGATCATTTGTATGTAAATGATTGTGATGCATGTTTCTCGGGCTTGTGCATGTGATGCTCATAGAAATGTTTCTAATGTTTGTGCAGGCAATGCTTATGATGCATGTGTCCAATGTTTGTGCATGCTTGTGATCCATGTTTGATGCAGAGGGGGACCATTATGAGATTTCTTATTGATGGTAAGAGGGAAAGAGGTTGACCATCAAAGTAAAGTTAAGGTATCTGAAGAAAAATATTTATTTATTGGAAAAGAGGAAAAAGTCTTTAGGTAGAACTGAAGTGTGACTTAGGTGTTAAAATTAATCGAAAGGGCATTGGAGCTTTGGCTTTTGACCTTAGGGTTCCTTTCACTTTCTTCATATGGTATGAATTTCCTTTTCTTGTCTAGAGCATTTAGTCATGCTATTTATCAGGTAACAGAGTGAGAATGGTTTGATGGATGATTAATGCATGTTTGGGTCTAATGGGATAACTTTTATTTTTTTTATTTTTTTACTTAGCTTTGGAGAGTTTAGGAGGTTCTAAGGTGTTTCTATAGTGTTTGAGCTAATCTTGTGTTGGCTTTTGGGTAAGGTTTGTAGGTTATGAATTTTTGGATTTCAAGCTTGCTGGTCTCATTCTTTGCTTGGGGATTGCACCGAAACCATGACTGAGACTAGGCTTTGAAAGGTAAAAGTGTTTTTATAAGGGGAAATCAATGAATTTTGGAGAATCTTAGAGCTCTTTATAATGCCATACTCTAATACAGGACTTTATTAGCATCCATGGTCACTTATTGATTCCACTGAGGGATGGTATATGCAAATGTGCTCACGTATGCATTTTTGTGATGCTGACAGTTGCACCTTATAATAATGTATGCTAATGCTAGTGAGATGATGGTGATGGACAAAGGTAATTATTTAATTTTTTCTAAGGTATATATGTGGATGTGTGTATGCATACGATGTAGATGACCATGCTATAAGATACTATTTAATGATAAAGATTTCTCATCTTTACATGATATATGATGTGTTGATGATTGTATTACATGATGAGAAAGATGGTTTAATTTGTTGAGGAGGAATGATCACATTTTGCAATATGCATGGTGCATGAAATGTTAATGATTATATGTCATGTTAAAAGAAGAGAGTTGTCCTTTGATGTCATTTAAAAGAATCCTTATGTGTAAGTGATTGTACAATAAGAAGAGAAAGAGGAAATGCGAATGTGTATACATGAGTGCATGTAGGTGGATATGCAAGTGCTTTTCCATGTGTGTAGGAAATGCTAATAGTCTAATAGTCCTTACCATTTATTGAGATGAAGGTCTTTTGTATTAGAAAATGACTGCATACAAGGAATATGAATGATAAAATTGCATGACAAAAGGAGATGTGACTTATAGAGTACTGAATATATATATTTTTCAAAATGAGAGGAGATTATGCTATTCTTTAGGGTATGTGAGTGAATGCATATATGAATGGTGATTGTGTTATGTGAATGCATGTATGCATGATGATTGTGCTATGTGCTATATGAATGCTATATATGAATGGTGATTGTGTTATGTGAATGACCATTTGCATGATGAATGAAGAGTAGCTTATGTATGCATATGCATAGGGTGCAAATGGTCATAATATATACAAAGGGTTGGTGATTATTCCTCGAGGTGAAGGATAATTTGACATGACTTTTAATATGAAAGAATGTAATGCATGATTATATATAATGTATGTTGGATTCCCTAAGCATGTGTGCAGTGTATGAGTGCATATGATAAGGATGGTCATGTTGTTGCCTAAAAGATTAATGATTTTGTTTTTGACCAATGCAAGTGCACATGCTCAGGTGTGCATGTGTATGCAATATTAATGGAAATGTATTGATATTGATATCATATGTCAAAAAGGACAATTATTCATTTTATGATGTGTAAGTACCAATGCATGTATGCATTTGGTGTTAATGATTATGATATATGCTAAAATGAAATTTTCCATCTTTAGATGCATGTGAGATTGCTTATCATTCTAAGGCACATGTATGTATGCAAGTGAATGATTATGCTTTATAAAGATAAGATAATCACTCATTTTCTTAAGCCTATATATAGATGTGCTCAATGATCATAATGCAATGTGACATTGTACTTCATTTATGTTGGAATCACTTGTATGATGCATGTATGCATAAAATGATGATGGAATTGCTATGTAGAGAAGAGTAAATTTACTTGCATTCGTAAAGCATAAATATGAGATGCATGTTTACATGTAATGCAAATGAGTATATTATATAACGAAGGTGAGTGTTCAACTCTAAATGTTTTTATTTTATGCCTTTTTTGTGCTAAGGTAAGATGAGTTTATTTGAAAAATTAGGCCAAGGTCCTTTGAGGAGAGTCAGATGATTAATGATTTTTGACTAGTGATACTAGGAACAATGTTGATAGCAAGAGGACCAACTCATTTAAGGGCAAAACTAGATATCTTGATGATAGTGCAATAAGCTAATGGCCATTTAAGAGGTTTAGATTTTTTTTTGGATAAAAGTGTCATGGTTTGTTTATCATATGGGTGGTTCTTTGGAACAGTAAGGGTAACAGTTGCATCAGGGAACTTGGTTCAAATCTTTTTTTTTTTTAGAAAGGTAGATTGCATCGGATAAAATTGGGTTGACAATTGGTTTAGTCTTTATTTGAAAAGAAGGAAGTCTTGTATTGAATGTAGGCTTTGGGTTTTGGTTGGCTTTAGGTAGGCATGTGTCATGGTGTGAAAATAAGTCTTTAGGATTTTTTTTATGACCATTAGTAGTGGTTGGTAGATCCTTGGTTTGCACTTATGAGATTCAATATGCCTTGGAGAGCATCGAGATTTAGTGAGGTGAAAGTATATATAACATGTTAAGTTATCGAGCATCTTAAACCTATGTTCAAGACTTTTAGTCTTTTAGGTTTGAACTGGCTTGTGATTGACACCCTTATTGCCTTGACTTATACTAAAAGTGTGCTAGATAGAATGCAAGTTGGGCTGCTTGTCTACTTATAATCAAGTGATGAATTGAAGAGTATGTCATAATAAGTATTTATTCAAGCATATGCCTCATATTTTCATCTCATCTATCCCTTTTTGCCTATGTGGTTTCACACACCTAGTTGGACCCTTATTTTATTTAATAAGGCTATAGTGAGAATTGAACACTTGCAATTTCAATTATGTTCAAAAGTAAATAGACAATTAATAGATTATAGGGTAATAAAGAACTTAGCATTCCATATAAACATCTAGCACTAGCAAAATAACAAAAGCAAGAGGTCATCGTTCTAATCTGGCCATTACATTTAAAAGGGGTTTATTGGTCTTCTTCATGCTAGTTGCTTTAGTCTATCTTGCTCATATTGTAAGCACCCAATTTTAGGATGCAATTGTGCATAATTATGACGTAAGCCCCTATGATGAAATTTATTCAAAAATTGAACTTGGTTGTCGATTTTTTGGACTTTAGGGACTAAATTGTAACATTTTTTAGGATTTGATTACAAGGAAGTCAATTTTTTAGGGGTCTTTTGGTAATTAAAATTTTAAAAAAATTGGCATCACATAATGCCAATCGGCATTCTATAATGCAGATTGACATTATACAATGTTGATCGGCATTGCATAATGTTGATGTGTAAAAGTCCTATTTTTTCAATTTTTCGCGTATTTTTCATTTTTTTTTGTATATTTTTCAGTGTTTTGATTGGTTAAAAATTGAATTTTATTATTATTTTTATCTAAAAAAGATTTTGACGCATTCAAAACACGTAAATAACTTTCAAAAATCAAATCCTTATCAGTCTATTTTGAGGAGATGAGCCTGTTCCTATAATGGGGGAAGTCAGTACATAGACCTTACTTTAAAAAGTAAAGAGTCTGCGTGCGTGAAGGGAGTTTTTTTTTTACAGAGAGAGAGAGATGGAGAACTTTACACAAACTGACTTAGAGAAAACCTAGAAACCCTAAAAATTTAAACGTGAATAACACTTCGCAGATACCTTTGTCTTTTAAAAAACCCTAATTTTGGATACTGTCAGTGTTTCGAAAGCAATTAAATCCCAGTCCAAAATCAATAATACTTCAATTTCAATGATGAAAATCCTAGTTTGAGGGGCTAAAAAAAAAGGCATTTGTACAACATCTAAGATCATCACAGTGTTCTTTTCTTTATTCTTCTCTTCCTTAATGATTTTTCTTTTATTTTTATTATTGATTTAAGTATTAAATTTCAATAATATGATTTTTTTTTATTTTTTTTGTTTTGATATTTGAGCGGGGATTGAGGAGGAAACAATCTAATGTTTAAGAATTGAACAAAAGATCCATGGAATGCCATGGATGAACCTATACTGTTTTTCAATAGTTCTTAGGATTTTAATTTTTTCTTCTGCATTTTGGTCTCCTTTGTAGTTATTTTAATTCATGGGTGTATAATTGTTTAATTTTAATTTTTGTACTTAGTTTGTAATAGCCCCAGTAGTGGGAATAGTGAAAGATTTAATTTTCTGCATTTAAAATCAATTAGTAATTAAGTTCAATTGGGTAAAAAATCAATTAAAATCAATGGTGGCAGTAGCTTAATTTAGGGTTCGCATGTAATTGATTTAGGTTTTTTAGAAAATCACTATAATGTATGTTTAATCTTTTTTTATATTTTATTTGTTTTTCGGTTGTGTTTTTTTTATTCTTTATTTTTATTTTGGGGCCTCAAGCCCATGCTTAGGTCTAACTCACTTTAAATAGGCTTAAAAATGGTTAAGGGCTTTAAATAATTAAAATCAATTTAGGCCCATTAGGTTAATTAGATTTTAGTCCCGTTTAGTTAATTAAAATTTGTTTAGACTTAGCTTAGCCCACTTAATTTCATTTTTTTTAAAATAAATAGACCTAAGCCCACTTCTCATTTTAAATAAAAACCAAGTTAGACTTAGGCCCACTAATTTAACTTTCCTTTAAAATTAAATAGTCTTGAGCCCATTTTTTTAGACTAAGTAAAAGAAATAGATCTAGGCTCGCTAATTAATAAAAATATAGGCCCACTTTTAGTCCCTTTCTCACTTGTAAATAAAATATAAATCTAGTTAACTTTTTAATAAAATTAACATAGTTTAGACTTAGGGACAACGCGCTTGATTGCATTTTTTATATGTAATTTTATTGATTAGATGCCTAGGGTTAGATGGATGTCAAAATAAGGTTTAATAAAATTGCATGTAATTAAAGGATGAAATAATCATTTATAAAATTATTCTAAATGAATACGAGACTAAGAGAAGTTAGTATTCCATATCCAGAATCTCTTGGTTATTAGTCCCTTTCTCACTTGTAAATAAAATATAAATCTAGTTAACTTTTTAATAAAATTAACATAGTTTAGACTTAGGGACAACGTGCTTGATTGCATCTTTTATGTATAATTTTATTAACTAGATGCCTAGGGTTAGATGGATGTCAAAATAGGGTTTAATAAAATTGCATGTAATTAAAGGATGAAAGAATCATTTATAAAATTATTCTAAATGAACACGAGACTAAGAGAAGTTAGTATTCCGTATCCAGAATCTCCTGGTTGTGGTGCTAACTTTCTTTTAGAGAATCGAGTACCACCAATCAAATTGTCCCAGTTATTACCCTGGGTGGTGACTCCTTTTCTCCACACTATGACTTTATGACATAGTAGTGTGTTCCCTAAGGCCCTGAGCCTAAACAGTGTCACAGTTGTTAAAATCTTGGACGCGCGCTAAACCCCACCGTCTACACATATCCTTCAGAAAGGATAGGGTTCCATGGTTCTCCTTCACCTTTCCCTCTTATGATGATAAGATAAAAGTGTTTAAAAGATAGGTGGGATTTATGAAGCAAGTGCCTCATTGCTTCCATGAGATTTTTATGGCCCAGAGGAGGTGATGTTTATTTCTAAGGGTGGTTGTAGTGAGACTGGATAGTTAGGGAGAGATTTATTTTTGGTGTAGGATGCAAAAGGGCTAGTATTGATTTGGAGCTCTCATTTAGGTCTTTAAGTTTCCTAGAGTCAATCAGATCTTAAACTATACGTTCAATGGTATAACATTCATTAGTGGTGTGTCCTGGCATTTAGTGAATAGTGATAGTATAGGTGAAGGTCTATTTATAATGGTATTGGATTTGGTAATGTTTTTAATTTATGGGGTTTTATAAGGTTTCTTCATTGAAGCATTTTAAAGATCTTAGAAAGAGGTTGGTTGAACTTTGAATATTTTCTATAGGTGAAAGGAAGATCAACTGTAAGTGATTCTAAGAACTCTAGATGTAATGGATCATAACGCATCATACCCTAGGCACTCCTTCTTGGTCCTTTAGTTTCATTAAGCTTAGAACAATAGTGCTACTTGGAATGATATTGTAAGAACTCATTTATGAGTGTAAAAAGCTGATTGAAGCCTTCAATCAAGGTATTAGTGTTTTCTTTCATTAGAACCTTAAGTTGAATAGTCTTGCAAACTAGTTCTTGAATTTCCATTGCTGATTCAAATTTGATTACATTCGTAGCCTTAAAAGAGGATTGTAGATAGCCTTCTTAATACAATTTGCAGTCATCTTTAATGTCTTTAGGCATATTCATGACTTCTTTTCCTTTACTCAATTTAAGATTAAGAGTATCAAGTGCCCCTTTGTCATTAGGAATGCTAATTAAGAGGATTATCTCATCCTTGGGGCAGTCTAATTGAGGATGTTCTCAATTTTAATCTAAAGAATGGTCTTGATTTCAGGTTAAAGGATGTTAGTTAAGCCACCATCAGCTATGAATTTCTTTATATGCTTTTTAAGTAGGTCATATAGACTTTGAATCCTAGATTGCTCAGCCATTTCAAATTCTAACCATTACTGACTCTCCCATTAGGGTTGCTTTGAGGTTTTAATGCTGTAGAAATCATAAGATTAGGGCGATTATTATGAAATGCATGTATGAAGTGTATGCATAAGTACAATCATTATAAGATGTATGCTTTGGTATGATTATTATGAAATGCATGTATGCAATATTATGTAAAAGGATGTGAGATTAGTATGAAGATATAACAGATGCATGTTATGCCATGTGTTGTACAAGATCTTATTGGAAGTGCACATGAGCTTATATGATGCATATAATGTACTTGGTTTATGTTCATGAGAAAGAAATATAGTAAAAGAGAAAAGGTTAGTAAATAACAACAAGATGAGCTAAAATAAAGGATCATGAATGCTTGTCACATTATAGGTTGAAAAAGTGGTTATCATGTGTGCATAATGTGCCTATGTAAAGGAATAGGATGAGCATATATGTGTTTATGGAAAGATGCAGGATGACTATAAAAGATAAAAAGGATTTCAAGAAAACTAGTTAGCATTTCTTATACATTTATTAATGTTAGATAAGTAAATGATGAGTGATGCATGATAAATGCTTACAAAAGAGAAGGGTGAGCATGTATGCATGGGGTGCATGCACAATCTTATTATAATGAATGCTTATTACTATAAGAAACAATGGTTAGTATGTGCTATCTACATGTATGTTATGTATGCATGATTAATCTAGAAAGCTGGTTAGTATTTCCTGCACAATGGACAAACTAATCACAAGCAAGCTCTTGCTTCTAACCTTATTACTCCAAGAGGTTATTCAGTCTCTTTCCTAAGGGGTTTCGAACCTATAGTCATCAAAGGACTATGGTTTTGCTCTCGAAACTAGGTAGCTATTTCAATTTATGTTGATTAGAACCAAAAGATAAATTGAGGAATGATAACCAAATGTACTTGATATAATCACATGATGTCAATGTAAGGGGTCAATTGTCAGGCCTCAAATGATATCCAGAGCCCAGATGCACTCTTATGCATAGGACCAAGGTGAATCAAAAGGGGTATGAGTTCTTATGCCCATATTAACATTTGATATATTTACTAGGAGTCATGAAAGTATCATTCGATAGTTTATAGTTTGATTATGTCGTCATAAAGGTTCATAATCTAGTTGAATTCCTAACATGTTTATTTGATCTGATAAGAACAAATGGATGATGTCTCATAGGTTTTGTCATTGAGAGACATCATTATTTGCTAGGTTATATAGACTATTTATGCTAAGGTACATAATTCTTATCATTCCTCACGCTTCAAGCTCACATGAAGTAGACAAGAATCACGTAGACTTAAGTATGGACAATCTATGAAAATTGACATTATAATGTCGTTCGATGATAAACACTAGGAGAGTCATGTTATTTATAAGTATTAGGTCAACAGATAGCATTCAGACAAGGATAGCATGCAAAGCTTGGTGGAATCCTTGTGGAAGCTACTACTGGTTCATATATATAGGCTGAGTCAAGATAAAAGACCAAGGGTTCCTTTAGCAAGAATGCCCCCATATGACTAGGGTTATGGACTCCAGTTAGTGAGTCTAACATTCTTTTGATAATTTGAGTTGCTCCCCTTTAGAACTTAGGTTATAGACTTTGGTCAGATTAGCCCAACAATATAATGAGTCAAGCCTAAAGGTGACAAATCCGAATCGATCACCACATGGTTGAGTGGAACTAGAATGGATCACTTTCCATAATTATTGATTGATAAGGGTCAGTAGTGCACATGTGATGTGCAGTGCAAATTCAATGGTGAGGGGCTCTATACGATTGAGTATTTCATAATGAGAAATAGTCATTTTTTGAGTTGATCTTTGTTACTTGGAAGTCCCTAATGGAGTCACCATTGTGAGCGACCTCTTAAATGTTTATTTCTCAGATATGTCTATATTTTTATTTTCAAGGGACATGGCAACTTTATTGAATAGGGACAAATGATTGGTCTCAGGAAAGATGAGACAGTTTTTTTTTTAAGGAGTCGCCACTCGATTTTTAGAAAATTAGGAAAAGAAAGGGGCAACATAAGGTCATTCAATGAGTATTGCCCCTAGCAGAGATTTCTGGGTTCATGAGATCGCATATACTTTATGACTATTTCTCATTATACAATATTCAATGTATAGCTACCATAACACCCTAGTTTTGGTAATGACAATTTATATTGCATTCACACAATACATTAGATAATAGAAGATAATAAAGCTAAAATATTGTTATTACATCACTTTCTTAATAAAATACACATAAAAGGAAAAGAAGTTATGGAAATGTAAATCTAGCGTAATAATTTTGCAAGGTTAGCATAACTATACACATAGATTGCTCGATCACACAAATAATAGAATAAGCAATGAGCACTCAATCACTTGAAAGAGTAAGCAAAAGGTACATAATCATGCATGTTTGCATTGATTATTATGCTATGATGATATGTAATGATGATATAAAGGATGCATAATGACATCATTGGACTGAGAACATAGTGACATTAATCTGAAATGTGAACTTTTCATGTTATTGATATGTACTATGTGATTTCACGTTTCAAAACTAGCAAATACAAAATGATGATATGAAATAAGCAAAACAAAGCATAAGTTATTCATATAGCATGCAAATGGCCAGTCTCAGCATGTAAACATTATAAATTTCACAAATACAAGCAACAATAAAGTAAAATGTTGTGCGATAAAATAAACATGCTAAAATGATTGTGTAGTCCTTAGATTTGATAGAGCTTGTGTGAGTTTTGAAGCTTTAGCTTTGAGGGATTATCAAGCTTTCCTCGTCGAGAGGTTCAAAATGACATGTAGAATGATGCAAATTTTATACCTCTGAAGTGTGCTTTGACAAAGGTGAGGCTAGGTTTGGTGGACAGGAGGTCTAATAACCTAAGAAAAACACACTAGGAGAGCTTAAAAGTGTGTGCAAATGGATTTATAGCATCTTCAAATGTACAGAATTTTGTGTGATGCGCACATGATTCAAGGCTTTTTTGTGGCTTTTTAAGATTAGTTTTTAGAGTTTTTGGGTCTTCTGAACATGTTTCCAAAGTTCATTTTGTCTAATTCAGCCTTGATTTTAGCATGTGACACCTAGGGTTATTTATGGCTATGTGCACACTTTTAAGCAATGCACGCTAATCGTCATGTTATTTTGGACCATTTTGGAACCACTTTTGGGGGTTTTGGAGCCTTTCGAACATGTTTCCAAAGTCCGTTTTGGGAAAATTAATTTCTATTTTTTCACGAAGTTGGGTCCTAATTTGATGAAATGAACACTGGCTCAACAAGCTGTGCGTTTCAAGAGAAGATTACTTGAAATAAGCCTCTTATTGTTTTGATAGTTTGTATTTCATAAGATTGGAGCATAACTTAATGGCCCAATAATTGATTTTGAACATCGGTGGAATTAGTTAAGGTTTTAGGGTTGCATACTTTAGAGGTGTTATGAATGATCAGACTCTAGTCATGTTTGAAGATTCATTTCATCATTGGACCTTTTTAAGGACAGTTAAATTTGAGGTATAATAGTCACTTTTCATCAACCGATTTGCCATTCTCATCCTTGTTGAGTTTGGCGGTGGTGCTCATAGGAGTCTTGCTTGACTTAGCTCCATTCATGCCAAACTTCTTGAGAATTTCCCTTGTATACTTGGTTTGGTTAATGAAGATCTCATCTTTGCATTGCTTGATTTACAGCCAAAGAAGAACTTAAGCTCACCCATCATACTTATCTTAAATTCTCCTTGTATTAGCTTAGAAAATTCCTCACACAAGCAATGATTAGTAACACTAAATATAATGTCATCAACATATATTTGAATAATATGCAAATCATATTTGGATTTCTTTATGAAAAGGTTGTGTCAACTTTTCCTTTAGAGAGCCCTTTCTCTAATAAAAAGTTACTCAATCTTTCATATCAAGCTCTAGGAGCTTGCTTCAATCTATATAATGCTTTTGAAAGCTTAAATACATGATTAGGGAAATCTAAACTTTCAAAACTCGAAGGTTATTCAACATAAACCTCCTCTTCAATAAATCCATTTCAAAATGTACTTTTAACATCCTTTTGAAAAAGCTTAAAATCTAGGTAAGATACAAATTCAAGTAGCATTCTAATAGCTTCTAACCTTACAACTGGGGAAAATATTTCATTATAATCAATGCCTTCCTCTTAATTATAACCTTTAGCTACTAGTCTAGTTTTGTTCCTAGTTATGACACTTGTTCATTAATCTTTTTTTTAAACACCCATTTAATGCTTATAATAGGATGATGTTTAGGAACCAAGGTCCACACCTTATTTCTTTCAAATTGATTTAACTCATATTGCATATCAAGGACCCAAAATTCATCACTTAAGGCATTAATAACATTTTTAGGCTCAATTTGAGATATGAAGACTAAATTAATAATGGATTTAAGTTAAAATATAGTAGTTACCCCTTTTGTAGTGTCACCAATGATGAGGTCTTGAGGATATGCTTTCTTGAATTGTCATTCCTTTAGGATTTCATCCTTTAAAGTAGGTTGAGGCATCTCCTCATTGTCCTCCTTTGTAGGACCTTCTAGATCTAAAGGTTTGCTAGCATTTCCTTCTTGAATGTTCATATCCACAAGCTTATGTGCAATGTCATTAACACTACAAACATCCTTTCTAGGATCAAGTGACTTAGATTCATCAAATACAACATGCATTGACTCTTCAACTACTAGATTTGTTTTGTCAAAGACTCTGTAAGCTTTCCTAATAGTAGCATAGCCTAGGAAAATTCCTTTATCGGCTTTAGAATTAAATTTTGCAAGGTTATCCTTGGTGTTTAGTATAAAGAACTTGCATCTAAATACTTTAAGATATGAGATTTTAGGTATTCTATTTTTCTAAAGCACATAAGAAGTTTTATTTAAAATTAGTCTTTTAAAGACCCTATTTGCTATGTAGCAAAAAGTATTAACGACTTCCGCCTAAAAGTGTAAAGGTAAATTATACTCATGAAGCAATGTTCTAGCCATTTGCATTATATTCCTATTTTTTCTTTCAACAACCCCATTTTTCTAGGTATTCTAGGAGAAGAAAAAGTATGTGAAATACCATTTTCATTGCAAAAGGTTTTAAAGATTTCATTTTCAAATTTGGTTCTATGATCACTTTTAATAGTTAAAATACAAAAACCTTTTTCTTTTTTAACTCTTTTTGAAAAACTTTCAAAGGCTTTAAAAGCATCATTCTTATGAGCAAGGAAACACACCCAAGTGTATCTAAAGTAATCATCAACCAAGACATATGTATAGTGTAAGCACCCAATTTCGAGATGATGAAGTGTGGATGCAACAAAGGACTCTAATTGTGAAAATATTATAATTAGATCTTCAACACTTGAAGTTTAAAACCTCAAAAGCCTAAATGCATTTTCAAAAGAATTTAATTGGTTTTTTAAGGACTTAATTGTAATGTTTTCTTCAAGGACCTAATTGAAAAGTTTAAATTATTTCAGGTGTCTTTTTGCAATTAAAAGTAAAAAAAGGATCATAATTCTGTAATTCTGATCAGAATTATATAATTCTAATCAGAATTATATAATTCTAATCAGAATTACATAAAACTGATCGGAATTATGTAATTTCCATAAGAATTATATAATCTTGGTCGGAATTAAATGTTTTTCATCTATTTTTCATTTTACAATAAATAAAATAAATTTTTTTTTGTGAATCTTGATTGGTCAAATAATATGATAGATTCCTTTTCTGGGATTTATCTGAATTTTTTAGGAAATCAAAAGTCCTTTTTAAATTAAAACTCTATCACCTATGAAGAGAGGAAGTCATAGTATGATATGTTTTCTAGATAGAGTTTTCTATAAAAACCCAGCTTAAACTCTCCATGGGGGATTTTTTTAGGACTTCTTCATTGACTTCTTTTTTTCCTTTTACATAGTTTTCAAATAATATTTTCTTGAGAGGTACTATTCTTGAAGAGAGGGAGAAATTTGAGAGAATACTAATAAAAAGAAAGGTACTATTTGCTTGGTCCTATGAGGACATGCCAGGTTTAGATAGAGAAATTGTAGAGCATCGCATTCCAATATATCCATAAGCTAAACTTGTTAAGTAAAAAATTTATAGGTTAAGACTAGAGTGGACAGAAAAGATAAGGGAAGAAATTGCTAAGCAAATCCAGACTAATTTTCTAGAAGTGGTAGAGTACCCTCAATGGTTGGCAAACATAGTACCAATTCCCAAGAAAGATGGAAAAATTCATATGCATGTATATTTTAAAGATTTGAATAAAGCATGCCCAAAGGATGACTTTCCTTTACCCTATATTGATGTGATTATTAATAGCGCAACATTTAGTGCAATATACTCTTTCATAGATGGGTTTCCAGGTTATAATAAGATAATGATGCAGTTATGGACAAGATCAAAAATGCTTTTATCATGAAATGAGGGATATATTGCTACAAAGTGATGCCTTTCAGGTTAAAGAACACAAGTGCAACCTATTAAAGAGTAGCAACTGCTCTATTTCATGATATGATGCACAAAAAAGTGAAAGTGTATGTTGATAATATGATGGATAAGTCAAAAACAAGGGAAGGACATTTTGAGGCTTTAGATAAGTTTTTAGCAAGAATAGAAAGATACAACTTAAGGCTTAATCCAAAGAAATGTATCTTTGGGGTCACTTTTAGAAAGTTGTTAAGGCACATAGTCAGCAATAGGGGAATAGAAGTCAATCCAAAAAAAATCAAAGCCATTCAGGAAATGCCAGCACCAAGACCAGAGAAGGAAGTATGAGGGTTTATTGGAAAACTGTAGTACATTAGCAGGTTTATTGCAAAACTTATCGTGGTTTGTGATCCAATCTTTAAGCTCTTAAAGTAGAATTAGCCAATGGAATGGAATGAAGAATGTCGAAAAGCCTTTGATAAGATTAAAGAATACCTTACTAATCTGCCTATGTTGAGACTACTAAGACAAGGTAAACCCTTAATCTTATATTTAGATTTAGAGGAAAAGGCAATGGGGGAAATGTTAGTGTAAAAAGGACCATATGGGGTAGAATATGTAGTGTATTATCTTAGTAAAAAGTTCCTACCATATGAAGAAAAATATGATCTTGTGGAGAAGACATGTTTCATTATAATATGGGCTACAAAAAAACTAAGGCATTATTTCCAGTCTTATAAGGTATAACCTGTTTCAAAGATAGATCCTTTAAGATACATGTTTCAAGCACTAGCTTTAACTTGAAAGATGTATTGATGGTTAGTTCTTTTGACTGAGTTTGATATAGAGTATATCACTACCAAGGTCATCAAAGGAAGAGTAGTAACAGAATTCCTAGCACAAAATGCAACCGAAGGAAATGAACAATGGAATTTGGAGTTTCCAGATGAGAACTTAGCAGTAATAGAACAACATAAATGGAAGCTTTATTTTGATAGAGCTATGAATAATAGAGGAGTAGGGATAGGAGTAATTCTTGTCACATCATGAGGAGAAATTATCCCAATGGCTAAGAAATTAGACTTCAAAGTTACAAACAACATGGCTGAGTATGAAACGTGTATCTATAGGGGTAGAAGCAGCGCTAGTAGTTAGAGCTAAAGACCTACTATTTTATGGAGATTCCCTGTTAGTCATTAGTCAGGCTAACGAGGAGTGGGAAGTGAAAGAAAAGATGTTGAAAATCTTACATTTGCTATTTGAAGACATTAATGAGAAATTTTAATAAATGTCTCTTTATACATTTACTAAGAGATGAGAATTAAATGGCAGATGCCTTGGCAACACTCTCTTCAATGTGGGATAAGCCGATAGGGTTAATGATGAAGCCTTTGGTAATAATGAACATGAAAGCTCCATGTTATGGTGAAGAACAAGTTATGAGTATTCATATAAGGCCAAAAGAAAAGCCATGGTTTTATGACATCCAGAGATTCAGTGAGGAAAGGAAGTACCCAGATGAAATGACCTCAAAAGAAAAATATGTTCTTTGTGTTCTTGCAAGCCATTATGCAAGTCATTATAGGGTATTATACAAAAGAATGCCAAATCAAATGCAATTGAGATATATCAAGAAGGATGAAGTAGAACAAGTGATGAGGGAGATTCATGTAGGGGTTTATGGATCTCACATGAATGGGATGATCTTGGTAAAGAAAGTAACTTGACAAGGGTACCATTGGATGAGCATGAAAAATGATTGTATCCAAATAGTGAGACAATGTCATCAATGCCAGATACATGGGAATCTTAATCATCTTCCCCCTATAGCGTTAAACACTTTAACATCTCCATGGCCCTTTGTAGCATAAGGGATAGATACAATAAGGGAAATAAGACCAACTGCCTCAAACTGGCATAAATATATAGTAGTGGCAATTGACTATTTCTCTAGATGGATAGAAGCAAAATCCATTAGTAATTTCAAGGCTAGATAGATGGCAAAGTTCATTGAGAAAAATCTCATTTGCAGATACGGGATCCCATATCATATTATGATGGACAATGGTGTTCAGTTTTAGGCAGAGATGACTGAGTTGTTGTAGAGATATAAGATTGAGCATAATAAATCCTCACCTTATCAACCTTAGACTAATTGTACAGTTGAAGCAGCCAATAAGAATGTGAAAATAATACTCTCTAAGATGGTGAAAATGCATAAAGATTGATCTGAGTATCTCCCTTTTGCCTTGTGGGGATATAGAACTATAGTGCACACTACTACAAGACAGACACCATTCTCATTAGTATATGCTTGTGAAGCAGTATTGCCTATAGAGAAAAAAATCAAATTTTTTAGGGTTGTTATAAAAGTAGAAACCCTTAAGAGTGAATGGATACAAAAGAGATATGACCACCTTATATCTTTCGATGAGAAAAGGATGGATGCTTTATTTCACACTCAGATTTACCAAAGAATGATAGCAAGAGCTTTTAATAAGAAGGTTAACTTGGAAAGATAAAGGTTGGAGATATGGTGCTAAACCAGTCAAGGCAATGGTGTTTGACCCCAAAAGGAAAATTTAGACCAAATTGGGAAGGACTGTATTTAGTCAAGACAATTCTACCTAAGGGAGCTATAAAGATATCATATCTAGAAAGGAATGAGTTCATTAAGCCAATTAACCTAGACCACCTTAAGAAATATTATCTTTAAAAAAAAGAGAGGTCCGTTGGCTAAAAAACCTGAAGAGGCTAGTCAAGCAAAAATCAAGACATTCTCGCTGTTTAGAAAACCCACAAAGGGCTGACAGGCAAAAAGTAGGGAATAAAGTAAAAGAGGACAATCCCGCTGATAAAAAAACTCACAAAGGGCTGGTCAAGCAGAAATTAAGGAAATAAAAGTGAGAGAAAAATGTTCAGTTAGAAAATCCAAACGGATTAGCTGATAACAGGAGTTATGTCATGTAATAAATGTACTAATTTTGGCCTTAATCAATGAATCAAATTGAAATGGAATTTTTTTTTGAATATTGCATATTCTATATTTATTATAAAGCATAAAGACTTAAAGGAAAAACAAAACATAAGAGCCTAAAAAATGAGACTTATAAGATCACTATTCTAGTTATGTTTTTGTTTCTTCTTTTTTAACTCATCCAATAATACTTGAGTCCTCTTGTACTTAGCAAGTCCTGGTGGCTCGTAGCTCTTATGGTAACCCAAGCCTTGTAATTGTCATCAGTAGTCATATCAGCATTCAAGTGCATATTCCGCTTTAATACTCTGTAAGGCCACAGTTTCTTCACTTTGTCCAGAAAATCTTATCTCAAAGGGAAGCCTTTAAAGTTATATATAATAGCCACAATAAATTGTGAGCGACCATACTAACGATAAAGGCATAAAGGGGAAAAGAAGGTCAAAAAGTGCAATCCAAGAATAGGAACATAGTGGTTATACAGGTTGATGGTTACAAACTTCAACCTCCACCAATGACAAACCCATGTAATCTCAGTATCAACAATGCCTTTCATCCAATCAGTCCATTAATCTATAGTGCACTTGTCCTTCATCTTAAATGGGCTAGACTATAGATGATAAGGTTGATAAGTCAAAACACTAGTGGGAGCATTAGGCAGACTCAATTTCTGTTGTAACTAAATTTAAAAAAAATTCTAAGTTGAAAACTCAAAAGGGCAGCTTATGTAAAAAAAAAAAAAAAGGTTATTGTAAGCACCCAATTTTAGGATGATGAAGTATGGATGCGACAGATGACTCCAATGATGAAAATATTATAAATAGGTCTTCAACACTTGAAGTTTGAAACCTTAAAAGTCTGAATGCATTTCCAAAAAGAGTTTAATTAGTTTTTTAAGGACTTAATTGTAATATTTTTTTAAGACCTAATTAAAAAGTCTAAATTCTTTCAAGGGTCTTTTTATAATTAAAATTTAAAAAATATCGAAATTATGTAATTCCAATCAGAATTACACAATTTCAATTAGAATTACACATGTTCCGTCTGTTTTTTAATTTTATTTTCTGTTTTTACCGTAACTAAAATTTGGTTTCCTAAATTTTGATTGGTCAAATAATATTTATCTAATTTTTAAGAAAATTAAAGTTCTTTTAAAATCAAAACTCTAAGAAAGGCAAGTCATAATAGGATATGTTTTTTAGCTAAGGTTTTCTTTTTTTTTTATAAAAACCTAGCTTAAGCTCTCATTGGTGGGATCTCTCACAGACGGATATCTTTCAAATCTCTCTTTTTCATGCACTTTTGGAGGCTTTTTCCTTTTGCACTTAGGTAGTACACCAAACAAAAAATTCTCTGTGATTATTTATTTTTTAGCAAGGAGAAATAGACTTTTAAAAGGAGAATAACAAATATTGAAAACCTACTTAACAAACAATGGCAATTTTTACTAGTTTGAGGGGTCAACCCATACTGCATCCATAATCATCATCTTTTTTCCTACCTTCTTCTATTTCTTTTTTATATTATTTTGGTTTTATCAAATTTTAATTTTATTTAATTTTTACTATTATTTTATTCACTAATAATTGTTTATTCTTTTGTGTTGGTGATTATGGAGGGGATTATATGATGATCTTACTTAGAGAATAAAATCCATGAAGGCCCATGGAATGCCATGAATTGAACTTTATAGCTAAATATAGTTTCTAGGTTTTTTTATTTAGTTTTTTATTATTGTTTTGATTTTATTTTGTATTTTTGTATTTTTTGGGATTGTATTAATTTTTCTTTTCTTATTATTTTCAGTAGATCATTATAATAGCTCCAATAGCGGGAATAATAAAATCTTATGTGTGTGGTTGTGCATTTTATTTTAATTAATTGATTAGTAAAATTAGGGTTTTAATTGGGTAATTAATTAAACTTAATGGCTATAAAGATAATAGGGGTTTTGAGTTAAAATTGATTTAGATTTGATAGAATTAGGGTTGTTTGATATGGTCACTTTAACTAAATTAGGTTTTTAGGAGAAATAATTAAATAAATTGTTTGAACTTATATTTGATTGTTTTGGTTTTGTTTTTTTGGCTTGTTTGTTTATGTTTATGTGTTTTGGGCCCTAAGCTCATATTAGGCTTTAACCCATTTAAATAAATTTAGGTTTTTTAGGTTTAATTAATTAAAATTAATTTTAAGCCCATAATTAATTAGAAATTAAGGTATTGAAAATTTAGGTCCACTTAGTTAATTAGATATAGGTCCACCTAATTTAATTTAATTAATTTAATAGACTTAGCCCATTAAATTAAAGCGTTTTCCATAATTTGTAGATTTAAGATCACCTTAGAATTAAAATATGTAGAATTAGGCCCAATAATTTAAATATTTCATAATTTGTAGATTTAGGCCCATTTTTAGAATTCAAATAAATAGACTTAGGTTCATTTAATTAAAATTGAATTGGAATTAGGCATATTAAGTCTTTAGGCTCACTTGTAAATTAAAACATGTAGATTTAGCCCATTTAATTAAAATCAAGATTAGACTAACTTAAGGATTGTGATTTAAATGAATGCATTGTTTACATGTATTTTTTATTACTAGTTTGCTTGGAGTTGATTGTTTGATAAGGGTTTATATGAAATTGCATGTAAGTATAGGGTAAGATAGTAATTCATAAAGTAATTCTAAATGAACACAAGACTGAAAGAAGTTGGTATTCTATACCCAAAATCTCCTAGTAGTGGTGCTAGTTTTCTTTTAGAGAATTGAGTACCACCACTTTCGATTTTTCCCAGTTATTACCTTAGGTGGCGACTCCTCATCTCCACACTATGTCATTGTGACAGTGGTTAGTGTGTTCTCTAGAGCCCTAAGCTCAAATAATGTCGTGATTACTAAAATCTTGGGTGTGCGCTAAACCCCATTATCTACAGTTATATACCTGAAGGAGAAGCAAACTACCTGAGAATCAGTTCTAAATCTTGAAATTATCCAACCCAATGATAGTTTTAGCAAGTATGACAAGCATAGGGTTAGCTCCAGCTTCCACTTATTCTAGGATACTAATAATCCTTGTGTCGGCATCTTTATAGGAAGCCACTATCAGAAACTAGGATATAAGTAAAAGGAGATAGTTATGATCCAGGCAACATTATTCTTATCCCTAGTCCCACAAGAAGTAATCAGAGAAGAAATACTAATAGTCCTAGGGTTATGTGCAAACATGTAGATGTTGCATAGGGCATATCAAAGAATGCCACTAATCTACCAAGAAACTACATCTCAAGATCAAGGAGAGCAATCAAAGCAGTTGAGTCCAAAGAATAGCCAAGGATAGCAGTAAACTCTTCAATTAATGGACACAGTTCTTATCCATTAAATTTAAACACATGGTCCTTAACATTTTAGAAGGTGGCAGTGGCATGTAGAAGATTGTTGTCTATTTTTAGATGTTGAAGGGATTTCAAGGATTTGGCATGGAAGGGTAGCAGTCTATTCTAATAATCTCCATTAAGGCTTTTAAGAAATTTCTTTATTAAATTAAGGGTGGTTTGAGTCACGATAAAAGCAAATAAAAGAGAGGAATGGGAGATAATCCTTTTACAAGCCATTTATATAAGCATAAAGGTTAATCTGGATAGGATTAGGATTTCAAATCAGTAATCAAAATGGAAAAGAGTGAAGAACTAGAGCTGAACTTTTGATAAAAAATCTAGAATTCTAATTGGAAATCTAGAAACCCAATTGGAAATCTAGAATTTCGATTGAAATTCTAAAAATCTGATAAAAAATCTACAATACTGATAAAATTTCCAAGATTTCTAACAAAAAAATAAATATTAAATTTTAGGGCTTAATCTAAAACAAAAAGTCCATAATCCATTTAGAAAAGGGGAAGCAATTCAAAGTGAAGAAAGAAGTCAAAGTACAATCATGTAAGCCCAAGTCTTAAAGATAAAAAGATCAATCATCCTGAGCTCTGGTGTTTGGCCAAGGACTCCACCCTTTAGCTAGCTCATTGCTCTAATCTGGGGGCATAAAATTCCTAGTGTCATGATCTTCAAAACTGAGACCAGTAAGTTGTCAGTGAAGCCTCTCATTCTCACGCTCTAGATCCCCAGCATAACTCTGTGGCATCAAGAATAGTTAAAATCATGCATATCATACATAACATGCATACATTTGCATACTTGTTGTAAATTCTAACCCTTTAAGTATCTATGATCTGCATAATAAATAATCACTGGGAAGAGGCGAGTCCATATAAATACTCTGCCTGTGTTTGAGGGACCTATAAAATAAAGTATACTAATTTAGCAAGAAGTGTTAGTTTATATAGGATTGGAAGTACAAGTTGCACTTACATGAGAAGCATCAAGAGGACAGATGATAGGAATTTGAGCTACATCAAAATACATGTGTTGCTCAATAGGACTCTATACCATAAGAGCCCAGTAGTACATTGACCTATTAAGTGGTGGAACATCACCTATAATGGTACTAGAGGAAGTATCACCTCGAGCAGCTCCACTGTGCTGAGTATGCTCAACCTCCTAATTAGTCCTCTCAGTGTCATCCTTAGTCTCCTGCTCTATAGCAACATTAGTAGCTTTTTCAACCCGTACAGAAAAGCAAATATCATCTACAATGATGAAAGAGACAAAGTAAAATGGTGATAGTGATGAAAGAGACGAAGTAAAATAGTGACTAAAAGCATACCTCAGCTTAGTTTGTAGGAACCTACTCTAGGAGATTCTCTTGAACATACTCCTAATAGTGACAAGAATGCTCAAGCAGAGTTAAAGCATCATATCCCTCAAAAGCTACTCTAAGCTCAAGACCGGTCATGCTATAGCTCCACAACATCGAAAAGGGAATATAAGAAGGAACATACCTCCTAGAAGGTCCCATATGCCAATGATAGACATGCTCACCAAAATACCACATCTGGCAACCGTAACCAGAAAGTAAGACCGTTATAATCTTGAGCCTTATAACCACAGTCATGAAATCATATCACTGAATATCTTCAACACCAACCAATCAATCTAATATAACCTGCAAAGTTATTCAAATAAATTTTATTTAATTCTACAATTGGTTAATATTAAAAATCAAATTTATCTTACTAGGTCCCACTCTAAGGAGTTCAGTTGGCCTTGATAAGTCTACAAATCATATTTGATGCTAGCTAGATGACAAGAACCCCATCTCTACATCAGAGGAAGACTCTTGTCAAAACTGATGGCGTTAAAGCGTCAGATCACCTCGATCTTAATGCCCCAGATCTGAAAGAGGAGAAATAATTGAAATAAAAGGAAGAGATTGTAAATAGCAAAGTTAAAAAAAGATTGAAGACATACATGCAAGACATACCAGAAGTAGCACATCTTCACAGCACCTCTATAGATAGTATCTAGTCTATAGTAAAGATAGGCAAGAGCTGCAGATCCCCAATCAAAAGTAGCGACTTTAGCAAGGTCTTGAAGTGGACCAAGAGGAGCAATGCTGACCTTATGACCAGTCTCACAGAAGAGGGTAGTGCCTAATAGTATTAATAAGAAACATCTCACCTTCTAAAGGATCTACCAAGGTGTTAATATGAACCCTAAAAAGGATCAAAAGTGCCTAAATATTAAGAATTCAAGCTAATTAGTTTAATTTCCTATTTTGAAATTAATTAGCTTGATATGGATGAATTTTGGAGTTATTCCTATTTTGAAGTCAATAAGGAAGATTCTAGAAGATTCTAGAAGATGTGAGAAGATTCAAGAATATTCCAAGTCAAAGTCAACAAGTCAAAGTCAAAGTCAAATAGCCAACAAGTCAAAGATAATGGTCAATGGTCAACATATGACATGGCATGCTTTAATGCTTAGTTGTCACGAGTTGTCATTTTGCTTAGTTGTCATGAATTGTAATGAGTTGTCAATTTTGACTTTTCAAAGATGAGTTGTCATTAGTTGTCCTATTTTAAAGGAAATCTCCTTAATTAAGGATTTTCCTATATAGGTATCTTTGGGAATAAGGAATAGAACCTTTTCCTTTAAGGATTAGGTTGTTTACATGCCTATATAAGGGCTAACCCTATGACATACGAATTTAAGAAGCATTGAAATATTAAAAGTGAGGTTTTTCCTTAAACTTTGTTCTTTTGAAACTTTGCAAGTTTACTTGAATTGTTTCACTTCTACCTTTCATTACAATTACTAGGTTAGATTAAACTTAGAATTGTGTGATTGTTCATCTTATAATAGCTAAGTATCTTGCTTCAATTTAATAAGCAAGGGGTTTATCTCCATCAACACAACTATCCTTGATGATCCTTGGGCTAATATTCAAAGTTGGATGTGCGTTCTATCTCTTTTATAGGTAGGGTTTGTATCATGTGTGGTGGTAGGTAACCTTCAAAAACCCTAAACGAGAGAATAAAGGAGCACATTTTTTTTATTTTTCCATATCAGAACGAACCTGAGCAAGTCATGAACATAATGACTCCTAGTAGTAGTGAATATTAAAAGGAACTAGGACATACCTGAAAGTAATTCCAGTGATGGCAGAGAAACTCATAGGGGAAATAGTCAGCTCACCCACTCATGTGTGAAAGATGTGAGTGGTATGTATCCACCTCATGATAAGAGTAAAAAGTGAATAGTGGTCTGACCTACCTCAAGCAGTTGGTTGTATGACCTCTTTAGATAAATCATGAAATAATTCTCAAGCCAAGTGAAAGCAACCCAAAAACTTTAGTGGTTTTTGAATAAAACTTTAGAAAATGACAGGATTACTTTCTTTTACAAACTCTTGATTTTTTTCTATCATTGTGTTTTTTATTTATATAAAAAAATCATGTCAAAATCGATCGGAAGATTGGATTTCCAATCGAAAATCCAGAATACCGATCAAATTTCTGGATTTCTGAGTAGAAATCCAGATTCTTTATTGGATTTCTAGATTTATGATTGGAAATGTAAAATTCTGATATGAAATCCAAATTTTTGATCGAAAATCCATAAGTCTGATTGGAATTTTGTTGGTCCTTTGTGACACATTAATAACAATTTTGCAAAATTTTATCTTTAAGTTGACAATTTCATGCAATTTTATTTAATTTATATAGCAGATATTCTATAATTGCAAGCATGAATATGTTAATTTACAAATTAATAGGTATATCTTTTTTGCAGAAACAAAGACAGAAGAAGAAAATTTATCTCATCTCTAGCCTGGGAACATCTATAGAGGTGTAAACGAGTCAAAAGGAGTACATCTTCATCGAGTCCTAGATTATTTTGAGGAAAATGTAGCTATAAAATGACTGGATTTTATTGTCTGGAGCTGCTTCCACATAGTTTGCATTATGGGTGAGCCATAGGAACCAGATAAATTTCAAATTGGATGCCAGATAAAGGAATAATTGAAGAAAGAAGATTTAAAAATCAAGGAAAAGAAAAACAAAAAAATGAAAGGGATAGAAAATTAAAGAAATGGATCAGCAAAAGGAAGGAAAAAGGTTTATATTAATGTGGCAAACATCCATTTTAGTCCCTCGACTTTGTTTACATTTAAGTCCAACATTTTTCTTGCAATTTAGTCCTAAATTGCAATGCTACATAATTTAATAATTCATTGAATTATTAAATTGTCAGCATAAAAGAAATTAACACTACATGTTTGAGCGTAGTGTATTCTCAAATCAATGTTATACGTCTGAGTATAGTCAACATTATACATCCGATTATAATGTATCTTTTCAACACTATATGTCTAAGTATAGTCAACATTACATATTTGAGTATAATGTATCTTTTCAACACTATATGTCAGAGTATAGTCAATATTATATGTCTGAGTATAACACTATTCGTTCAAGTATAGTGAACATTATATGTCCAAGGATAATGTATCTTTTCAATACTATACGTCTGAGTATAGTCAACATTATGCATCTGAGTATAATGTATCTTTTCAACACTATACGTCCGAATATAGCAACATTATACGTCCGAGTATAATGTATCTTTTTAACACCATACGTCCAAGTATAGTCAACATTATATGTCTGAGTATAATGTATCTTTTCAATATTATACGTTGAGTATAGTCAATATTATACATCCAAGTATAGTCAACATTATACATCTGAGTATAATATATCTTTTCAACGCTATACATTCAAGTATAGTCGACATTATACGTCTGAGTATAATGTATCTTTTCAACCCTATACGTTCAAGTATAGTCAACATTATAGGTTCGAGTATAATGTATCTTTTCAACCCTATACGTCAGAGTATAATCAACATTATACGTCCAAGTATAATGTATATTTTCAATGCTATACGTCCGAGTATAGTCAATATTATACATCCGAGTATAATGTATCTTTTCAATGCTATACGTTTGATTATAGTCAATATAATACATCTAAGTATAATGTATCTTTTTAATGCTATACGTCTAAGTATAGTCAACAATATACATCCAAATATAATGTATCTTTTCAAATCAACACTATATGTCTGAGTATTGTGTATTCTCAATACTGCACGTTCGAGTGTAGTGTATTCTCATATCAACGCTATATGTCTGAGTGTAGTGCATTTTCAAATCAACTTTATATGTCTGAGTATAGTGTATTCTCATATGCTTTAGCATTCGGCCTAGTGTTGCATAACAACATAAGCATTCATTGTGAACGGACGATAGCTTATAGGCCAAAAGCCTCAAGGAGCATAGGTAAGTGTCTAAACTTTTATTTTTAAGAAATTGTTTGCTTATTTTCTTTGCCGTAATTTGTTAAGTAAACAGCGATAAAGGGGGGCAATTGTAAGTACCCAATTTTGAGATAATGAAGTATGGATGGGATAGAGGACTCCAATGATGAAAATATTATAAATAGATCTTCAACACTTGAAGTTTGAAACCTCAAAAGCCTAAATGTATTTTTAAAAGAATTTAATTGAGTTTTTAAGGACTTAATTATAATGTTTTCTTTAAGGACCTAATTGAAAATTTTAAATTCTTTCAGGGGTCTTTTTGTAATTAAAAGTAAAAAAGGAATTCCGATCGGAATTATATAAAACCAATCAAAGTTATGTAATTTTAATCAAAACTATATAATCCCGATCAAAATTAAACATTTTTCATCTACTTTTTTATTTTACAGTAAATAAAAATTTTGTTTTGTGAATTTTGATTGGTCAAGTAATATGATAGATCCCTTTTCTAGGATTAATCTGAATTTTTCAAGAAATCAAAAGCCCTTTTTAGATTAAAACTCTATCACCTGTGAAGAGAGGAAGTCATAGTATGATATATTTTTTAGCTAGGGTTTTCTATATAAACCCAACTCAAACTCTCCAGGGAGGATTTTTTTGTGACTTCTTCCTGGACTTCTCTTTTTCCTTTTACGTAGTTTTCAAATAATACTTTCTTGAGAGATACTGTTCTTAGAACAAGAAGTAGTGGACTTTTGGGAGGAAAAATCAAAGCATTGAAGACCTATGTAAAAAAAACAACGGTCATTTATACAACATTGAGGAGCAAATAATACTACATCCATACCATTATCTCCTCTCCTACTTTCTTTTATTTTTTATTTGATTATTTTGGTTCTATTTAATTTTAATTTTAATTTTATTGTTATTTTGTTTATTCACTAATCATTATTTATTTTGGTGTTTGTGTTGGTGATTATGGAGAGAGTTACACGATGAGTTCACTTAGAGAACAAAATCTATGAAGATTCATATAATGCCATGGATTGAATTTTGTAGCCGAATATAGTTTCTAAGGTTATTTATTTATTATTATTTTTGTTTTTTTATTTTTTACTTAGTTTTTTAGGGTTGTATTAATTTTTATTTTCTTATTATTTTCAGTAGATCATTGTAATAGCCCCAATAGTGGGAATAGTGGAATCTTGTGTGTGATTGTGTGTTTTATTTAAATTAATTGGTTAGTAAGATTAGGGTTTTAATTGGGTGATTAATTAAAATTAATGGCTATAGAGATAATAAGGTTTTTTTTTAGTAAAATATAATTAGATTTACGTGGATAGAATTAGGGTTGCTTGTTAATTATTTTATTTATTAATAATTTGTCGTTTAAGGTCACTTTAACTAAATTAGGTTTTTTCATAAATAAATTAATTGATTGTTTGATCTTTTATTTGATTGTTTTTGTATTTTATTTAATGTTTTTAGGCTTATTTATTTATTTTTATATGTTTTGGGCCCAAGCCCATGTTAGGCTTTAACTCATTTAATTAATTTTATGTTATCTACTTCTATTAGGTCTATCTTTTAATTAGCTCATTTCATTTAATAGGTTTACTAATTTAATTAGGACTAGGTTTAATTAATTAAAATGAATTTTAAGCCCATAATTAATTAGAAATTAGGTTAGAGATAACTTAGGCCCATTTAGCTAATTTAGAAATAGGCCCACATAGTTTAATTTAATTAATTTAATAGACTTAGCACATTAAATTTAAGCATTTTCCATAACTTGTAGATTTAAAATCAAATATTAAGCTCACTAATTTAAATACTTCATAATTCATAGATTTAAGCCCATTTTTTGAGTTAAAATAAATAGACTTAGGTTTATTTAATTAAATTTGATTAGGAATTAGGCCCATTAGTCTTTAAGGTCACTTGTAAATTAAAACATGTATATTTAGCTCATTTAATTAAAATTAATGTAGATTAGACTAACTTAGGAATTGTGAACTTAAATGAATGCGTTATTTATATGCATTTTTCATTACTAGTTTGCCTAAGGTTAATTGTTTAAATAAGGGTTTATATGAAATTGCATGAAAATAGAGGGTAAGATAGTAATTCATAAAGTAATTCTAAATAAACATGAGACTGAAAGAAGTTAGTATTCTGTATCTAGAATCTCCTGGTTGTGGTGCTAGCTTTCTTTTAAAGAATTGAGTACCACCACTTTCGATTTGTCCCAGTTATTACCTTAGGTGATGACTCCTCACCTCCACAACATGTCATTGTGATAATGGTTAGTGTGTTCTCTAGAGCCCTAAGCTCAAACAATGTCGTGGTTGCTAAAAATCTTGGGTGCTCGCTAAACTTTACCATCTACACATAGTGTATTCCACCTAAACTAGCAACTCTAATAAAACTAAATAAATCCATGTGAATAAGTTCAAGTAGCTTGGAAGTGGACACTACATTTTTTTTTGCTTAAAAGAAGACTTAGATTGTTTTCCCTTTTGAAATATATCGTAAGGCTTATCCTTAATGAACTTAAGTTTGGGTAAACCAACCATAAGTTCTTATATGAACGTGGTTAACTTGTACCAAACCTGTATTCAATCTTGATAACCTTGCCAAGGATTTTTCATAATCAATCAAAAAGAAACTTTAATCCCTAATAAGACCCTTAAATAACCTATACTTAAGAACCTTAATTATAAAGAATTAAAGGTTGTTCAATATAAACCTAAGATTAACAAAGTCAATTTTATGTCTAAATTAAACTAAGTTTGAATGTACCAAGCCGTCACTTAATAAATTCATTAAAGTTCTTTTAAGAACAAAAGAGAAGGACTTTAACCTCACAAGAATTGAAATTTAATTGATAAAACTTTTTCAAATTCATTCTACAATGCTATGGCCTTTATATAGGCTTGTAAACATCCTAATCCTTGAAGGAATAGGTTTTCTTACTTATTCCTAAAGACAGCTATAAAGGAAAATCCTTTACTAAATAGGATCCTTTCAAAAATATGACAATTACGCTTTGAAAAGTCAAATTGATAACTCATGAAAACTAAAAAAAATAACTAATAACAACTAAGCTTTAAAGCATGCTATGTCACTTGTCAAGTTGGATGTTGACCATTGACTTTGACTTGTTGACTTTGAATTTGACTTTGACTTATTGACTTTGACTTGAAATATCCTTGAATCTTCTCACATCTTTTATAATCTTCCTTATTGACTCCAAAATAGAAAATAACCCAAAAATTCATCCAAGCTTTGTACTTGACTATATTGATGTGTAGACTTCATAAATTAACCCTTTTGAGGATAGTATCAAGTTCATATCGATTAAGATCCTCTAAAAGCTCAAAGCTTGCATGTCTTAATCTTCTATACCAAGTCCATAAGTCATGGGAAATAGATATTAAGCATTTAATGCACTTAGTATCAACTTTATTCAAGTCAATGACATAAACATTGTCAACTCTTTCACCACTAAAAATTACCTCATCATCATCTAAGCTACTAATAAAGCAATTTCTAGGGTAAAAAGTGACTTTATTTTCCATGTCACATAATTGTCTAATACTAAGTCAATTATGCTTAAGATTGTCAACAAGCAAAACATAATGAATAGAAAAGGATTGAGGGTTACCAATTTCTTTAATGCCCACTATCTTCCCTTTGGCATTGTGCCCAAATGTGTCATGTCCTCCATCCTTAGCATCAAGCCTATTGAATTGTTCCTTGTCTCCCATTATGTGTCTTAAACATCCACTATTAAGAAACCAGTTGCTTCTAGCTCTTGTAAAGTTCAAGCACACCTGCACAACACAATTTAAGTATTTTTTTGAACCTAAACCTATATTGGTCTAGGTTGGTTAGTTTCAACATTGTCCAAAGGTAATGTATTTGAATGCAATTTCCTATAGTAGCACACATTACTAGTGTGACCTTTGGTCATGCAATAGAAATAGTCAATATTGAAAAATCTATTTCTTCTAGGAGCATATGATTGCCTAGCATATGGAACATGCCTTTTGTGTTGTGGTTGTGTGGGCTTCCTGATGGTCTTTTGTACCTTAAGAGGAGAGTGAGACATGCATTGAAAATGACATTGTCTATTATGAGGTGATTGTGAATCATGCTTAGGAGTGTTGTATCTAGTATACATGTAAACATGTTTATATTAGGGCTTTTTGGTTTACACCTTAGCCCTTTATGTAAATAAATGTTGAGTCTTGTAAGACTTGTCTTTATCATTTGACATATAAGACTTTTTAATTTTTGAAAGCTTAAGTCTTAAGAGGTTTAGAAGTAGAGGGAATAGAATCACATAAAGCCTTAACAAAATTAATTTAAGATAATGATGAGGAAGAAGACACTCCATTTGTATATCCAATTCCATGAGTATTCCCATAGAGCTTTTGAGAGTTAAATAGACTATTTAAATCTCCTTTCCTCTTTTGAATTTAGAAATGGAATTCTTCAACTATAAGACCTCTCTAGAAAGCTTAAGATTTTTATCATTAGGTTTCTTGAATTAACACACCAAGGAATTAAAAGATTTCAAATCATTAGCAAGTTTTTCATTTGATTCAAAAAGTTTAGAGAAATTATTTTTTAAGTTTTCAAGGTCATTGGTAAGCTAAATAACTCATACTTGTAAAGTTTCTTTCTTCTTTCTCAAAAATTTCTTGAAGTTCCTTATAAGCAAAGTAATGTCACCATCTTCATCACTAGAGTCTTTAAGACTTTCCTCTTCACTATCATCTTATGAAATTCTATCTTCATTTTTCATCTTCCTTTTGCTTCAATGTGAGCTCATGTGTCAAGAGCTTGCCAATAAGGATGTTGGTTGAAAGCTTTGACAAGTGATGAGCTTCTTCAATGAAAGTCACTCTAGATTCCCAATCCTTCTTGTGAAGGACTTTAAGAATCTTTATGTTGATCTCTTCCTTAGAATAGTATTTTCCAAGCTTTCTTAAGGTAGTAAGGAGGGAAATAAGTCTATTTATGATTTTAGTGATGGACTTGATCCTTCATATTGAAGAGCTCATATTCATATACATGTAGTTTAACCTTCTTGATTCTTACTTGAATGTTGACTTTAAAATGATTCTCAAGAGTCTCCCAAATCTCTTTAATGGATAGACAATGTTGGACCTTCCCTTTTTCTTCTCTGGACATGGAGGCAAGTAAGATTGCCATTGCCTTCTTGTTATTGTAGTTTGCCTCCTTTTACTCTTGTGTCCATTAAATTTTATTAATGGGGATTTCTAAATTATCTAGTATGGCATCAGGAGGCTCCTAACCATTAAGAACTACCTCCTATAATCTAATAGGATCACTATTAAGATATAACTCCATTTTAAATTTCCAATAGGGATAATCACTCCTATTAAAGAAAGGTCTCAAGGAAAAAAGGGTTCACACCCTTATTACCCATATTCAAAGCTTTTTGTAATTAAGTACCATGAAGTTTAGCTCTAATACCAATTGTAATTGCCCTATAGGAGGGGTGAATAAGGCTTTTATAATTGAAAAGAAAATTAAAAAGATTAATTAAGAATTAAAAGGAGATTAAAGGAAAGGAAAGATGAACACGTATATTTAAGGAGTTTAGTTTATCAACAAACCTACATCTCCACCTAACTCTCCTAAGTTAGAATTTTTGAAGCACCATAGTCTCTTTTTTAGATTGATTTTTACAACTTTGAGTTTTAGGCTCAATTCTAACTATACAAATAAGAGTTTAGCATCACTCTTCAATCCAACACCTACATGTTTTTAATAGGCAAACACTTCAACCTTTCACACAAGAATAAAACCTTACTTTGTTTTTCTTAAACCCTAGAAAATGGACGAATAATAGTTCCTATTCTAATAGACAAACCCACTCTTAAAGGAGTTAATGAATACAAAAGAAGTAGATGAGATTTTAGTGCTCAATTGAATGCTAAGAGTAAACGTTCATTAACCAAGATGTGTAACTCTTTAATGAAGTTCTAGGAGTTGTTCTTATAGCTTGAGAATTAAAGATATGGTTGTTAAAGCCATTAACGTCCTTCCCAACCTCTTATAGATTCATTAAATATAATTCAACTATTTGTAGAAATATAGTCAATCCTAGTCAGGATATCCTTAGTCTCGGTTAGGACATTCAATAAAAATATATATTGGAATCTTACATGACCATTTCTTAAAACAAGCTGGCTAAGTCATTTTCAGGACATCGCTCATGAGTGATGTCCCGAGCCCCATCCCAGTCAGGACTAAGACCGATATGAGCATTACCTAGAATTGCAAAGATTGCTCATTTTAGTCTCAGGTGAATCTTCATGCTCCCGATCAGGATGCCCATGTCCTGGGCTATGTCCTGAGCAGGACTAAGATGGGGATGAATGCTATCTAAAAATTAAAATGTTGCCTGATTGAGTCCTGATTGAGTACTTCTTAGTCCCGGGTAGGACGAAGATCGAGATTGCCTATATTCTTTAATTCTTTTGAATTTTCTTTATGATTTGCTTTCCAAAGTGCCCTAACTTATACACACTGAAATAAATTCATTAGGGACTCAAAATATGGTTTTTGAATATCAAAATAAGGGTTAATAAAGATTGATAATTGCAAAAGGTCAACACACTCCCTTTTTGGGAGTTTTTAAACCTAGCTAGGTCTTTCATTTTTTTCATTTATTTTAATTTTCCCTCTTTTGCTTAGGTCACCCTTTTTTAAGAGTTTTCAACCTAGCTGGGTGGTTGTAAAATCATATTGATGTTTGCTCTTGCTCGATGTCTATATTGCTACTTCAATTGTCTATCACTTGATGCTCGTGCTACTAATTGTTGGATGTTTATGCCAGTTATGTTACTAACTGTTGAAAAATCAATAATCATAGAAAAAAGTCAATGTTTAATATTTTATGTGCTAGTATTATGCCATTCATGCCTATCTTACATGATTACTCATTCGTTATAACTAGGCATGCCACATTATGCTTGTTATTTATCAACCCTTTGTGGATTTTTTTACTAACTATTTTTTAACTCACAGTTGGTGGAATATTTATTTTAGAACTTTAAGAATGGTGGAGCTGGTGATTGGAAATGATTCACAAAGATGAGTGCTAAAACATTAAATCTTAAAAAGGTTATATGAGATCGACTTTTCCAAATATAGGTGGCACAAATAAAGATTTTTCTTTTTCTTTCTCTATCTTCATTCTTTTTTTCCTTTTCCTTTCTCTTTCTTAGTGAATATGGTCCATTCATTTTAGGAAAAGCTAAGGTTAAAAGTATCTAAAAGAAAATTGAAAGATAATTTTAACATTTAGTCCTTTTATTTGATATGATTTTTCCTTTTTTTTTAAATCTCTCTTTATTCAAGCATAAGATAGCATGCATAATCAAAATAAATTCATAATCATTTAAATTAGATAATCATATATTTATTAACATAAAGAAAAACTATTGAAACAAAATACTATTCTAAATCATTATAGCCACAATTGAAAATAATTATTCATGAGTGTTCAAGTTCAAGTTTACTTTAATTTTTACTATGAAATGACATAACTCTTTAAAGTCCCTTATGCCCATGCTTTTCAATTTGTTAGCCATAGGTGGAATGTAGGCTTCTATAGCTATGAGTAGCTGATATGATTCTGTAGGTCTATGCATCATCTGAGCCAACTTCCTTTCCATCTATTCAAGAAGCTCATGAAGAATTCATCAGGTCTTTGCGTTGTATTTTATAGCTCTTAAAGGGGGACTTTAAATTAAGATTTTAACCTATATTTTTTAGTAAAGGCTGAACACAACTCCCTTCAGTCCTGCTGAACATGTGCATCTATAGTATAGTACCACTTAATAGCAGTTCCTTACAAGGACATCGAGAATTGTTTAACAATTTAAGCCTTAGTAAACCTAATGGCTTTCATATAGGTGATGTACTATGTCAGGTGTATATGGGGATCATCAGTGCCAAAATACTTTTTCATGTTTGGAAATTTGTATTTCATGGGCAATAGTTCTTCTTTCTCTAAATCCAAGTCCATATCAGTAACATTAAACCTAAATATATTCTTCTTCATTACAGTCTATAGCTTGTCTATCTATCTTTTCATATCTTTCACCTGCTTTGACTCAGCTGCATCTCTTATAACTTTCAATTTTTCTTTGAATGGCTTGTTAACAATGGTTTTGGCTTCAAAGTCTTATTCATCAACAAGCCTCTTCCTTACTACTTTAGTAATTATGTCTCCAAGAATTTGTTATGTCTCATCCCTAATTTCTTTTAAAAGTTCTTGCTTGAAAGTTTTAAGATCGAAGTTGGAAGGTCTTGACATTCTGTTTCCTTTTAATAAGTCTCAAATGATTAGTTGGATGTCTAATACTAGTAAGTCAAATTACCCTTTGTAAGCACCCAATTTCGGGATACAATTGTGCATAATTGCAACGTAAGCCCCTATGATGAAATTTATTCAAAAATTAAACTTGGTTGTCAATTTTCTGGACTTTAGGAACTAAATTACAATATTTTTTTAGGATTTGATTGCAAATAAGTCAATTTTTAGGGGTATTTCAATAATTAAAAGTTTTAAAAAAATTAAATTAGAATCGACATTGGTGTAATGCTGACTGGCATTACACAATGTCGATGCATAAAAGTCCTATTTTTTTTGATTTTTCACGTATTTTTATCGATTTTTTTAGTGTTTTGATTGGTTGAAAATTCAATTTTATCTTTATTATTATTTGATAAGGTTTTAAATGCGTAAGTTTTTTTGAAATAAAAAATAGACTCTATCATCAGATGAGATGAGATGAGTCTGTTCCTCCTCCGAAGGAGGAAGTCAGTATGCAAGTAGACTCTGCATTTAAAAAGTAGAGTCTGCATGCGTGCGAGAGAGAATTTTTTTTTTTGGGTGAGAGGACTTTTTTTTCTACTTCAGGGAGATGATTTTTACTCAGAGTGAGAGACTCACGGAGAGACACAAAGACACACACTGAGAAAAAGACGAAAAAAAGAGAGACTGCGAGCGTAAAAAAACCCTAATTTTGGATATTGAAGTATTCGAAAGCAATCAAATCCCAATCTAGAATCAACAATACTTTAATTTCAACGGTGATAATACAATCTGAGGGGCACAAAAAAGGGCATTTGCACAGCATCTAAATCTTCAGTGTTATTTTCTATTTCATTTTTTACTCTTTTATATTATTTTTTGTTTATGATTTTTCTTTTATTTTTGTTATTGTTTTTGTTATTTGATTTCATTACTAATCTGCTTATTTTTGTTTTTTTTTGTTTTGATGTTCGTATGTGGATTGAGGAGGAGGATACCGCTTGTGTTTAATTGAACAGAAGATCCATGGAATGCCATAGATGAACTTGTACTATTTTTTAATAGTTCTTAGGATTTTAATCTTTATTTTGGATTTATGTGTTCTGTGTAGTTATTTTAATTCATGGTGTATAATTGTTTAAATTTTGTACGTAGTTTGTAATAGCCCCAGTAGTGGGAACAGTAAAAGATTTAATTTTTTATACTTTAAAATTAATTAGTAAAACTAGGTTCACTAGGTAAAATTAATGGTGGCTTTAGTTAATTAGGGTTTATATGTAATTAAATTAGGTTTTTTTAGAAATCATATGAGAATATATTTTGATTTGATTTTGTGATGTTTTTTATACTTTTTATGTTTTTGGGCCCCAAGCCCACGTTTAGGTCTAACCTATTTAAATAAATAGGCTTAAAAATGGTTTAAGACTTTAAATAATTAAAATCAATTTAGGCCCATTAGGTTAATTAGATTTTAGGCCCACTTAGTTAATTAAAGCTTGTTTAGACTTAGCTCAGCCCACTTAATTTCATTTCTTTTAAAATAAATAGACTTAGGCCCATATTTCACTTAAAATAAAACCAAGTTAGACGTAGGCTAATTAATTTAATTTTCCTTTAAAATTGAATAGACTTAAGCTCATTCCTTTAACAAATTAAAATAAACAGATCTAGGCTCACTAATTAATAAAAATGTAGGCCCACCTTTAGTCCATTTCTCACTTGTAAATAAAATATAAATCTAGCTAACCTTTTAATAAAATTAACATAGTTTAGATTTAGGGACAATGCGATCTTGAGTGCATTTTTTATTTGTAATTTTATTGACTAGATGCCTATGGTTAGATGGATGTAAAATAGGGTTTAGTAAAATTGCATGTAATTAGAGGATGAAATAATCATTTATAAAATTATTCTAAATGAACACAAGACTAAGATAAGTTAGTATTCCGTATCTAGAATCTCCTGGTTGTGGTGCTAGCTTTGTTTTAGAGAATTGAGTACCACCTTTTCAATTTGTCCCAGTTATTACCCTGGGTGGTGACTCCTTATCTCCATACCATGTCTTTATGATAGTGGTTAGTGTGTTCTCTAAGGCCCTGAGCCTAAACAGTGTCGTTGTTGCTAAAATCTTGGATGCTTGCTAAACCCCATAGTCTACACCCTTAATCACTATGAAAAATGCACTTTAAAACATATTACAATCGATGTCATGTATGCATGAAATGCAAAGTTATTTACAATTATTATTACTTATTTAGTTATGTATAAATAAAACAAACACAAACAAGTCATATAATAAGAACTTCCAACCTTATCCCTCTTACACACATGTTCAATCGTGAGTCTCTTATTCCTAGAATTTTTGGTTTGGGCTTTAATTATCATTAGGGGATAACAAAACCAATGTGCAAAATAAATCTCTCGAGATGATATCAGCAAACAAGTAGCAAATCTTATAAATAAAACCAAAGTCCAATATAATGGACCATAATAAGAGGGTTGGGCCTAACTTAACATGGTCGATCATTGGTGGATTTGAGTTTTATAAATAAGACTACCATATGGCATCGAACACATACATTTTTTATAAGTACTAAGGGAAGTTGCTAAGTCACTATATGAGCTAAGTTTTAGGTGAATGGCTTCGGTTCCCACAATGATATACCTCCATCACGTCTCTCCACTTAAAGGTCCATGCAACGTCAAATTAGTATGTGCCATGAGTGACGATAACCATGTACCCCACCACCAAATTTGAGTGAAAGAGCAGAGCAACAACTACTGTCGGGTTATTAAGGACTATGTGAACAGTATATGAAAAAGTGTTGTGAATGTAAAAAATAATAATAATAATAATAACAAAATAATTAAAAATGATAAAATATAAAACACTGGAATTAGTTTCTCTATCCTTAGTGGAGTCACCATTATAGGCGATGGGGTTTAGTGCGTGTCCAACTGTTCAGTGACCATGACTTTGTGTGGGCTCAAGGCCCATTAGAAAATACAACATAGGCTTTGAGCCTAAATCAAAGATAGAAGTCGCCATGAGACCCAAGACATACTTTACAACAACTAGGTATGAGCTTTTGGAATGCCCACCCAACCTTGCGATTGGTCTCCATTTGCATTTAATGTTTTATTACATTTAATTATTTTTTTATTAACATGCAAAATTACAATTGCCTCTAAATAATTTCTAAATTTTACAATTAAATCCAAGTTCTTTATTTAAGCCATTTTTCATGCAATAATGGTGATTTACACATATTCCATAACAAATATTAAAAATAAATAGTAAATAAGCAAATAAATAAAACACATGCAAAGAAAGGTGAGAGGAGAAATGAATTATAGCCCTTTTAGAGCAAAAAATTGAAATAAAATAAAATAAATAAAATACGAAAGAAATGAATATAAAAAGTAAATACATAGTGACCAATTTGTCACTTTATTCCATCAACCTACATCATGCTTATAAGCAAATAATATAAAAGGGTTATAATTCTCCAAAAAAAAAACCTTCAAAATAAATAATAAAGTTAATATCACAAACATTAAAGTAAGAATTAAACATAAATATTACATGCACTAAAATTAATTTTAAACTATATCATGCTTATAAAACAATGATCCTAAATAAATATAAAAATCATTAAACTACTCTAAACGAGCCAACAATGGAATTAAACGATTAATTATGCAAAATTAAGAAACAAAAACTACAAATATTTAAATAACTAACAAACATTAGAAAACTCATAAGCAAATAACATAAAATATGGACATAAAATGTTTGGAAATAAATCTAGTAACCAAAATAATGAAATAACATAATTGGTTAAAACATAGAATAAAAGAAAACTTAATTATTCTAAATCCATATTTCCAACAGAGCTAAAGAGGTGCCTTAGCATATTAAAGTGTGCAATAAGGCATCGCCTTATCGAATAGGCATTGCCTTATAGCCCTCCACCCTTAGCAACAAATTTTGAAAAATGAAATTAATTTTTATGAATCAAATATAAAGCACTTTCTTTAGAATGAATGATTATTATATCAACCAAATACTTGAGCACGTAATTGTAAATACAATTTATCTTTTTCTAAGCCTAATGAAATTAAAATAACATTTTGAATAAAATTAAAAGAACATAAAAAATTTAATGAAATAAAAGGAGAGTTTTACTACTTTTAACATTGTCTTGGCTCTCTATCTTTGGCCCTTAGAAATTTCTAAATGATTATAATGAGCTCCAAGAAGCGTGCAAAATTTAGAGTCCTCTCCCTTTATCAAGTATGAATCTCTTATGTCTTTTTCTTTCTTTAAGTTTCTTCATGTTCTTGTTCTTTTTATGTTTTTTGTGGTTCACCTCTTTTGTAGTTTGTTTTCCTCTCTTTTAATTTCTTATTATCTGTTTTAGAAGCTCTCTCTTTTCCTCTCTAGCTTCCCTCATTTCCCCTTTTTCCTTCTTTCGATTTTTCATTTTATTCTTCTTTCCTAACCATCTCTCCTCATTCTGCTCCATGTCCCTCATTTCAGCAACAATTTTCATATTTAGGAATGTGCCTACAGTTTGGAACGTTGGCAGAATAAAATCTCATGATGTGGTCCACCTTTTGATTTAATTAAAAAAATAACTTTATGTCACTAAACATCGCCTTAGTAATATGGCGCACCACCTTAGTCCTAAGGTGCGGCCTTAGTAACTCATTAATAGATTTTTCTTGGACTATTGGACCAATAAGAGAGAAAGGATTTGACTTTACACTTATCTATATTCTTTTTTTTTTTACTTTCATCATTGGACATTCGCTTGTGGGCCGACCATACCAAAGTGTCAACACATATCTTGCTTTTTTTTTGTATTTATGTTATTTATTGCATTTCTACCATGATCATGCATCTGTTATTTTGCTAAAGGGATAACAATATTGTTAGTCTTATAAATTATATCATTTTTTTAATTAAATCCTATAACAAATTTCTTTTTTCAATTAAATTATATAAGTTTTAAAAAGAGTTAAGTGAGTTAAGTGTTGAAAATGGTTTAAGTGAGCAAGGTGAGAAATTTAAAGAGCAATTATGCATTGAAGTAGATGATCAAGTTATTAAAGAGGATGACAACATTCATGTTTTGGTGAATGAAGAAAGTGTGAATGATGATTTTGAAGAGAATATAGTTGATGAGGAAATTATGAAGGTGTTAGGGCAAAATAATGTCAAAAGCCTTGATGAAATATCATAAGAAGTTAAAGATAATGGCAAGTGTGTGCAGCCTAGCAAAGAAATTGATGAGAAATTGCAGATTTTTTTAAAGAGATATTGAAGCTAATAAGGAGTGTTCATAAATTTTTAAGCAACCTAGTGAACTTGTAGAAGGATTAACTAACCAAGGAGCTGTCAAGAGTGCATATTGTGATCATAAAGAGTATATGCACCATGAAGAGGGAAATTTGGAAGTTTGTGCACAAAAGAGGAAACTAGAGATTCAAAGCATTATGAAGGATAAGAATATGGTTATTCATCGTGATGATACTAACAATTCTAATCTTTCTTTTTCTAGTGTTTTAAAAGTTGTTTTACAAACCTTGAAGCCCTATAAAGATCCATTTGATGATGGTGTTGTAATGCATTACAAGGTCAACAATACCATTGAAGATTTCATTCCTTGCATGAAGTATAAGAAAGAGCTGTAACATTTTATTTCTTTCAAGGGAATCCATGGAGTTTTTAATTATAGTAAAAAGAACTTAAGATATTCATGTTTTAATTTTAGAAGGAAACAACAAGGATTCAACATTTACAAGTTTGTGAATACTAGTGCTGCATTTGGAGTAAGTCCTCAAGTTCAAGGAATTCTAAAGCTACTTATGTGCATCATTGCTTCAAAGGAGAAATACTCTACCAAGGTATTTGTATTCGATCACGAAGGACATCCAAATATACCAACTTTACAAGATGGGTATGAGTTGAGGACGAATCATCTTTAAGAGGGAGGGAAATAATGATACGATCGTGGTTAACTTGTACCAAACCTGTATTCAATGTTGATAACCTTGCCAAGGATCGTTCATAAATCAAGCAAAAAGAAACTCTAATCCCCAATAAGACCCTTAAATAACCTATACTTAAGAACTTTAATTATAAAGAATTAAAGGTTGTTTAATGTAAACCTAATAAAAAAGAAAGTCAATTTTAAGTCTAAATTAAACTAGGTTTGAATATACCAAGCCTTCACTTGATAAATTCACAAAAGTTCTTTTAAGAATAAAAAAAGGACTTTAACCTCACAAAAATTGAAATTTAATTGATAAAACTCATTCTAAATTCGTGCTATATTGATATGGCCTTTATATAGGCATGTAAACATCATAATCCTTGAAGGAATAGGTTTTCTTACTTATTCTTAAAGACCTCTAAAAAGGAAAATACTAAAATAAAGGATCCCTTCTAAAATATGACAACTAGTGACAACTAAGTTTTGAAAAGTCAAATTGAAAACTCATGACAACTAAGCATTGAAAAGTTAAATTGACAACTCATGACAACTAAACAAATAACTAATGACAACTAAGCTTTGAAGCATGTCATGTCATATGTCAAGTTAAATGTTGACCATTGACTTTGACTTATTGACTTTGAATTTGACTTTGACTTGGAATATCCTTGAATTTTTTCACATCTTGTAGAATCTTGTAGAATCTTCCTTATTGACTCCAAAATAGAAAATAACCCAAAAATTCATCCAAGCATTGTACTTGACTTTATTGATGTGTAGACTTCATAAATTAACCCTTTTGAGGATCGTATCATTGGATATTTGGAAGACTTTGGAGACACAATCAATGCCTCCAACAACCATATTTTTTAGTTTTTTTTATCTATATAAACTACTCCTAACGCTCAATTCAAGTTAAGATAATTGCTTTATAATTCTCCATCTTAACATTCTTCAAAGCTCTCAAACATTTATTTTTGGTTTTATTAATTCTTGTGAGAGTTGGTTGTGTATTAGAAATAGACTTTCTACTTCATCTAAGTCTTAGGATAGATTAGAAGGAAAGTGAGATTTTTTATAAATGAATTGGTTTAAATGTTTATCTATTAAAACACTTGAGAATTTGGTTTTAGAGTGAGCCTAAAAAACTCTTGCTTGTGTGGTTTAAGAGTGAGCCTTTAAAACTCTTGTTTGTAAGGTTCCAAGAACTCAAGTTATAAGAATCAATCTAAGAAAAAAGATTGAGGTGTTCAAAAATACTAACTTGGGAGAGTTAAGTGGAGATATATGATTGTTGAGAATTCGAACTCCTTAATTGCTTGTGTTCCTATTTTCTCTACTCTTATTCTTTACTCATTCATGTTTAATTTCCTTCTAATTTTCTAGAATCCTTCTTAGATATATATATATATTTTTTAAATCCTTATTAGCTTTATTCACCCCCCCCCCCCCCTCCCTCTAAGGCACTTTCATAATTCTATTAACCAATTATTAGCTTTAAATAGGAGAAAGATTTAAATAAAGGTGGAATATAATATATATATATTTAAAATGTATTGGTAACTAAAAATGTCAAATAAATTATAACAAAAAATCTAACCTAAAACATCAATTAATATGGAACAGAGTGAGTATTTGTTATCATACCCATTTAAAAATTTATATACATTTTAATTAACTAAAGCATCCAAAACATGGCTCAAAGAAGAGGGGGGTTTTTGTCAAACAATGGCCAAGGATCTCATAAAGTCATTTATAACTTCTAGGGGAAATGAAATGAAGATCAATGTGAACCCTTATTGTTGGGGTTGTTTTTCAAAACTCTAAAGGCCGATAATTAAAAAAAAAAGTTAAAATGTTTAATCATACAGTCAATTTGATGAAAAGAAGTGATATTTAAATATTTTCAAGATCAACTGAACGCCTAAAATCATACCTGATTACACTAAACCTTTTCAAGACCCAAGTAAACCCTAAATAAACTCTAATCAAACCTTAACTATATCCATTTAGTGTTAAGAAATAGATTTGAGAAGAATAATGAGAAAAAAATCTATTCGAATCGTGTCTTCTAAATTAATAAGTACAAATTGGAAAAAACTACGATTAAATTGATTGATAGTCTTGAAAATAATCAGCAAAGGGACCTAACTGTCATTTTGTTACGTGAATTAATTTTGACATAATCTATAAATTTTATTAAGTCTCTATCCTAACATAATATAATGAAGATGGACAAAATAGTAGTGTACAGAAAATGTTTATTTTCTATTTTTAAAAAATTTCTTTTCCTTAACCTCTTCTATTTGTAGGCATGTGAACATGGAATCCTGAAAAGTCACAAATAACTCAATAATTATAAAAGAATTTATCTTGAAATTATATGGAATAATTCAAAGATAAATCAAACATTATTAGGTGAAGTGAAGCTCATCAATAGGGATAAAATCTATTAATTTTAGAATATTGTGTCCGCAAAAAAAGCGATATCCTCAACATTAAGGTGATCGTTATAGCATTAAGATCATTGTCTCTCCCAAGAGACAATGATCTGCCTCTTCAAGAGGCGACAAATTATATTTTGGTCTTTAAGCTTGTTCTTTGAATGCTTCTTTTGGGTCCATAACATGTGAAATCAATTTCAGACCATACCCTAGTTGAATCACTACCAACTTCTGTAACATCTATTGCTGTTAATTTGATTAATTCTTCATTTCCTTTTTGCACCTTTTCTTTAGATAGCCTTCAAATTGGATCCTAACAATATAATGGAAATATTTTTTTTTTCTCGAGTTTGAACTATTTGCTCAATTATTTGTCAAGGTCCCATAACAGATATAGCTTAGAAAAATCCTTCCTGATGGACCATACAGAGAAAAGATGTATAGTTTTTACAGAAAATGCCAATCTTCAACTTCACATTTGTTCCACAAGTCGACGCAGAAAGATAAGCTCCAAGTTCCTTTTTCGATAAAATTGAATAATCTATTTTGGTTTGACGTTATTTTGTCATCCACAAGCCAACTTAGAGTTTGTGCTTCACGATTCACATAGCATATCAAATATCCATGTCAAGATCTCGTCCATATTCATATTCATATATGTTAAACGGTTGTGTACGCCTGACGCATTCATTTGTGTCAAATCAAATGTATTGATGCTTAAGAAATCTATAAGCGTTGGATCTTGTCGATATGGTCACTCCCCAAATTATGAAAAAGGGGATTGTTTTTCATTCATATATTTAGCCAGCAGATGGATTACAAATTAAGTAAAAATTCAAATATGATTTTGGTTTCTTTTCTAAAAAATACAAATTAAATGGGGGATTTATTTTTCAGTAAAAATGAAATTCAAATCAAAGTTCAATTTCATTGTGGCTTTTTTTTCACTTTATGAACCACAATGTTAACATGATGGGCTGCGCAGTGCAACAGGGCGACAAAAGGAATCCTAGGGGTCATGTATCTTTAGAGTCCTTAATTTATCATAAGGACATGATGAGATAAAAAAAGTATAATATAATCGAATAAGAATGTATGTGAAAAAAAAAAGTATAATGAAGAGCATTTTAGTGTCATCCCGTTACACGCAGCTCTTTCTTTTTAAATTGACAACACCTTAAGAGGTATTTAAAGAGTGATATCCTATTAGTATTTGGATTCCACTCCTTTTGCTATTATTTATGCTAGTTGATAAATACATATAGATTTATGGTAAATAAAAATCCATATAGGGAATAAATGCTCTACGTATTAATCAATTGAGTTGCGTTTCATTGACAATAATATTGTGTTTTGAATATATTTAATATTATCTTTCTATATTTAATAAAAACAAATTTTATTGTTTTTAAGTAAAAAAATTATATAGATAAAATTAAAAAATACTCCTGCATTATGCGAACAGAAATCTGATTTTTCTTTATAACAAAGAAGTCCATTAGTGTGTAGGCATATTGTGTAGGCATATCAGATAAGACATGAACATATGAACCTTCTCAAAAAGGACGAAAGATGATAGAGAATTGTTGCATGAAATTTATATTTTTTTTTTCATAACTTTCTTGTTATATTAATTGTATAAATGACTTTTACGTTTCCTTCAAAGTCCAATATGATTGATATGTTAATAATGGCTTAGCACTGTTAAGGATTGACTTTCTTCCTGTATTTGCAGGTTATTGTTGGGAATTATCATTTCCGTCATCAGAGAGTTAAGCTTCGTTTTCCAGTCTTCCCGGACAACTAATTTTTCGTTTAATTAATCACCGTTAATTGAAATTCTATTCGCTAGTAAATGGTAAAAGTAATATTTTCATAACCTAGTTTTAATAGAGTTTCTTATAGTTAGATATTATTTATTTTAATTGACTTTCCTTTTAATTAAATTTAATTGACTAAATTTCAATCTTCTAATTTGTTAAATCACAATTATAACTTGCATTCAATAACTTAATTTCCTCTGTGGAGAATAGCTATAAATTTTTGTTATAACTTGATCTATACATTTGTGAAATTAGTAACAAGTAATAGTTCTTTCATTATCACATTTGACTTTTGTCATTTGAAAAGAAATAATATGGAATGAAGAATAGTGTTTTCTTATTATTCAAAGCAATCAAAGATTGCATATATATATACTCATTGTGATACATAAGATTTCTATTCTATTGTCTATATTCATGTTTAATTATTTACAAGTAAGGAAACAAATAATTACATATCAATCTTCAATATTTGACAAGACTGATAGCAGATTTTATGCTTAACTTCCTTTAACATTCCTCCTCAAGTTGGAGTGTATGTTAATGATACCCAACTTGCTAAGTAGAACTTTAAACTGTGTAGTACTTAATGACTTAGTAAACAAATTTGCCGGTTGGTTTGCACTCCGAATATGGGCTATTTGAATCATTCCTTCTTAAATCTTCTTATGTACCAAGTGACAATCTATTTCTATGTGCTTAGTTCGTTCATGAAATATTGGGTTTGATGTTATATAAATGGCAGCTCGATGATCACAAAATAAAGTCACTGACTATGTATGGCTTACCTTTAAATCTTTCAAAATATATGTCAACCATATAACCTTGCAACATATAGTGGCCATAGATCGATACTCTGCCTCTTCACTTGAATGTGACACTATTGTTTGTTTCTTAGTCCTCTAAGAGACTAATGGTTGACCAAGTAGAATACAACAACCTATAATAAACCTTTTTGTGTCCTTGCAATGAGCCTAATTAGCATCATAAAATGCCTGTAACTTTATTGAACCTACAAATGGTAACAAAATACATTGTCTAAGTGTTTATTTAATGTATTTAAGTACTTTATGAGCTGCTTCCAAATGTGGTTATCGAGGCTTATCCATAAACTGACTCAGCATATGAACAGTATAAGTAAGGTCTAGTATAGTTATAGTTAAGTAGATTAACCTTCCAACTAACCTTCTATATATCGATGCATTATCTAAAACCTTCCCATCAGATTATGTAAGTGATATGTTTTATTCAACAAGGAATCGAGAAGGTTTAGCACCTAAGAATCTGACATCATCCAATATTTCAAAGGCATATTTTTGTTGTGATAAACTGATTCCATGTCGTGACCTTGCAACCTTTATTCTAAGGAAATATTTGAGTTGTCCCAAATCTTTGAGTTTGAATTGTTTATATAAGAAAAGTTTAATGTTTTCTACGTCCTGCAAATCATTTCCAGCCAACATCACATCATCAACATGTACAAGCAGTGTCAAGAAACTACCTTGTTGACTTTGGACATACAAGGAATAATCAAAAAGTGATTATTGGAATCCTGCAGCTTAGAGTGCATTAGATAGCTTCATAAACTATTGCCTTGAATCTTGCTTCAATCTATATAATGATTTATGAAGTTCACAAACACAGTTCTCCCCCTTTTGTCAAAAACCAGAAAGTAAGGACATGTATACTTCCTCATCAAGGTCACTATTCAAAAATAAGTTATTAATATCCAACTGATGTAAATGCCAACCACGCAAGGCTGCAACACTGAGTAATACCTGAACTATTACGATTTTGGCCACAATGCAAAAGTTTCCTTATAATCAACCCCTTTAACTTGATTGTAACCCCAATCGGGCTTTATATCATTCAATTATCCCATCAACTTTGTGCTTTATTTTATACACCCATTTGCAACCGATTGGTCATTTATGAGATGGTAATGGCACTAAACTCGAAGTCCCATTGTTTTGTAACGCAGTGATCTTATGTTGTATGGCTTTACGCTAGTTTGGATTTTTGACAACCTATGAATAACTAGTGGGTTCCTTTAGAAGAGTAAGTTGAGTAGCATAGGCTTTTTGGTTAGGAGATAGTTTATCATAAGATAAGAAATGAGAAAGAGGATGAGTAGTACCTTTTTTTCTCATTAATAGCTAAATTAATTAGAGTTTGGTTTTGAAGTAGCTAGTTAATACTTGTTGGGATTTTTATTTCTTATTACTGATTTGATTTTCATTCAATTTTATGGATTGTGCTTAAAGTCTTATGTTCAATTAAGGGCCCAATTGTTTGCATGTATGTATATAGATTAAAGACAATAAAAGTTGCATGATTTATTAGCTCATAGACTTGTAAAACTTAGGAACCTCGATCATAAAAGTAAACGAATCATTTGTGAATCAATATATTGCTAAGAAACTTAATAAGCCTTAGTTAATTAACGTGACCATGAAAATAGGCTATAATTAACTTTGGTATTATTAGATGATCTCAAAAGAGACTCTAGGTAATTTGAATGGTTTATCATTGATTGTGATCAATGAAATAGATTAACTTAATTTTGTAATTCAAGTCCTAACTAATGAAACAAACTCAATCTCTATTTTATCCCCATTTATTTAATTAGATTAATTAAGTAGATAGTTTATTTTTATTTATTTAATTTAATTCTTGCAATTTATATTGATTTGTGCTAGTTAGGGAAAATTGATTAACACTTAGTGCTTAGTACCATTTCCTCATGGGAATGATACTCTACTTATCACTTTATTATTTGTCATGATTCATACACTTGTAGAGTTATGCTAACAAAAACAATGGAGTTACTTTGGTTAAAGGATGTCCAGGCATTGATGCTAAAGAGATGAGTCTTAAGTTTTGGTATGGTTGCACCTTCCTTTCTTTACTGGACCAAAATAATAGAGGCCCTCTTTTTTAATTCCCGTCCCAATCATCTTCCTTGAATGTAGGTCCTGAATGAAACAATGTTTGTTTAGAAAAATGGTTATGTAAGATGAATTAAGGTCTAATTTACCGATAGAAATTAAATTTAAATGAAAATAAGGAACACATAAAACATCATCAATAATGAGATCGAGAGATAGAACAACTTTACCAATATGAGTTACTAATGCTAATGAGCCATTTAGTAGTTCTATAGTATGATTATTAATAAGCTTTGAATATGTGAGAAATTTTGGATCAGAAATCATATGATCTGTACGCCCACTATCCAAGATCCAAATGTTCCTTTTTCCATTAAAGACATATGAGAAAGCTTTACCTGAGAGCCCTTCATGAGTTGTGCAAGTACTAACATGATTGGCAGAAGAAGATTTTACCTTCAACATGTCCATTATTTATCAGCATTCTTCAGGTGTAAATGGGAAATTCATATCCTTCTTTTTAGTCATGTATGATGTAGCTTAATTCCTTTTGGAAATTGTTACATTGTTCTCAGTCTCAATTGCTACCTTCTTCTTACAACAATATTCAATCATATGCCCTTTCCATCCACAAAAACTACATTTGAGATGTGCACGACAGTTCTTTATGGTGTGGTTTGTTTTGTTGCACTTAAAACACTTTTGTTCTTCTTTAGGCCCTTGACTCGAGTTCTTCACAATAAAAGCAGCAACATTTGGCTATACATTAGCCTTTCCAATTGTCACCTCTAATTGTTTTTTCACGATAGAGAACTAGTGAGTATGCCTAGTTCATAGTAAGCAATGGATCCTACAACAAAGTGTTACTTCGAACACTTGCATATGACTTATTGAGACCTATGAGAAACTTTATGATTTTCTACGTTTCTAAATATGCAGCCACTTCTTTGATGTTGCCACAAGTATATGGAGGAAAAGTATAAAGCGAATCATACTCATCCCATAATCCCTTTAGTTTTGTGAAATAAGATCCTATAGACATGTTACCTTGCTTGCAGTTGTAAATTTCATTCTTAACATTGAACAATTAAACCACATTCATATATGAAAGCCTCTCTTACAATTCTAGCCATATCTGTCTAGCACTCCTGCAATGTATGATGCTGCCAGCAATTTCTTTAAACATTGATCCCAGTAGCCAAGTTTTAATTAAATTATTGCATCGATTTGACTGTTGATGTTCATCTAAATTCTTCTCGTCTGGTTCATTTATTGAACCATTTATGAGCCCAATTTTATTCTTGATAGTCAAAGCCATATTCATGGATTGATTCCGTGTGCTCTAGTTGTCATCCACCAAGGATTGTGGTATAAGAATTGCACCAAGTTGATTTGAATGATGAATGTAAAGCTGATGATTGGGATTATCTCATTTTGCTCCCAAAGCCATGCTTTTTGGTTTATTATCTCTCGTGGAAGTTGGCTAAGGTAATCTTTGTATTTTATTTTAATACCTAGAGCAATGCTCTAATACCATGAAAAGAAATAATATGGAATGAAGAATAATGTTTTCTTATTATTCAAAGCAATCAAAGATTACATATATATATATATATATATATATATATATATATATATATAAATTGTGATACATCAGGTTCCTATTCTATTGCCCATGATAATGTTAATTATTTACAAAGAAACAAATAATTACATATCAATCTTCAATATTTGACAAGATTGAAAGCAGATTTTATGTTTAACTTCCTTTAACATCATTATCATTATATTTTTTAAAATTCAATCATATTTTATAAAAATAAGTAATTTTACATCAGTCAAATATCTTTTAAATATTTTTAAAATATACAAATTACAATACACATATAATAAATATTATTCATATGAACATTCCATCAAGTAATTAATAATTATAAAAAAAATTTGTAAAAATTTAGCAGTTGTTAAATAATAGAATCATTAATTATCTTATATGAAATAAAATTAAATTTTTTTAAATGTTATTATATAAGAAAATTATTAATTTATTAATATTAACCATAAAAGTTCACCATAAATGTATGGTAATGCCAGTACTGCCATTTTCAAACTTTTCTTGCTTTCATTGTATAAGTTAATGGTTTAGGCACAAGTTGAAAAAATTTAAAATATAAAATATATGGAATCGTACCATGTTTCTGAAATTTGGCATGGTTGTATATACTTTAAAATAAAAATTTTTGTGTTCTTTTTGAATTTTTTCATTTATTTTTTTTTATTTTTTTATTACCCTCGATATATTCCTTATTATTTTTTCTATTTTATTTTATTTTTTCATCCAATAAATATAGATTTTTTATCTATTTTTTTTTTTTCATTTATGAAGTTATTAATCTTTTTATAGGGTTTTGGTGGTTCTGAAATTCAAAGACCTTACAATTAATTTATAACTAATGAATGTAATGGAGTAAAACTAAAGATTATTAAACAAATCATCGAGTTACAAGTCACAATAGATCTTTTAACACGATTAAAGAATAACGATGAATGATTTCATATATTTAGTGAGAGTTTTTTGATACTTTTTTATTGTACTTTATTTATATTTTATATTCATTAAAGTATATTATTAATCTTTAATGAATGAAAGATTTATTTTTTCTCAAAAAAAATTATTATACCAAATTTAAAATTTTTTATGTTGGGACCATTTCATTTTAGAATGGTTCAGGATGGAGATACATTCAGTTCAAAATAAAAATTCAAAAATTTAAATACATTTAACTAAAAAGTACAAATAAAAATGCACGACAAATTTACAATACAAAATTGGAAATAATAATATTTTTTTTGCCAAAAATTAAATTGAAAATTAATAAAATTTAAAACAAATAAAAAAGAAATAATTTAACGAACTATATGATTTGGAATCATACAAAATTTATTTTCTTATTTTTATATTTTAAGTTTAAATTAAAATATAATGGATATTTCACATTTTATTAATAATAATAATTGGAACCATACAATATTAATTTTTAAAATTTTCATATTTAAGTTTAAATTTTAATATAATAGATATTTCATAACAACAACAAAGTCATCCTTTTGTACTCTAGTGACTTAAGTGATAGATATTATTAGGTAAGATCATGATTTATGAGTTCGATCATACGCTCCTCTTTTAACCTTCCAATTGTTCAAAAAATATTTGAAATTATACTATATTAATTTTTTTTTTTCAAATTTTAAGTTTAGATTGTGATATAATGGACATTTCACATTTTTACTCGTTAATTGAATACTTTAGAATCATACAATGTTAATTTTTTATTCTTATTTTAAGTTTAAATTGTAATATAATGGACATTCAACATCATAATAATAATAATAATAATAATAATAATAATAATAATAATAATAATAATAATAATAATTAATAGAAATATTTTAATAATAATTAATTTATTATGTTTTAAACCTAAACACATTTATTTTTAATTATATATTATTATACATATTTCACTTAATATATATAGGTTTATAATATAATGAAAAATATATTGTTAAATTCACTAATTTTTATTTATTTTTTTATTATTTTACGTACTAAAAATAAGCATTATAATTATCTATTATAAATAATATTTTTAAAATTGTTTATTAATATTTACTCAAATGCTATTATAATTTTTAAAAATTATTATAAAAATTACTTATTATCTTAATAGAAATATTTAAATAATTATTTTTATTAATTTATATATTTTATTACATATCTTCAAAAAAAAAATTATATTTCATAAATTTTAATAATATATAATAATATATAAATATTTGACCAATTTATAATTAGTTTGATTTGATTCACATAAAAATAAGAATTTAATGTTTACCTCAATAAAGAGACTAACTTATTTCAATTGATGGAGGAATCCATTTTTATTCCCATACAAAATTTTAGCTGACCAAATACTAAAAATCAAAATCATTTATTTGAATTATGATTTCTATTTTTATTTTTTATAAAAAAAATTGGTCTCTTAATATTTTTCATTTTAAAATTTTAATTTAATTTTGTATGTTCTAGTCTAGTACTTAATCCTTTTTTTTTTTTTTTATTAATAAGGAAATCATATAACCGAGACATCAATATATTACATAATAGGGGACGATCCTTCCTTCTAAACTGATAATAACATAATTTAAACTTTATATCTTATAATGTTTTTTTAGAAGAGTTATCATTTGACTATTTTCTCCTTCGGCATTCAACCTTTAATCCAAATGAGAACATGAGGAAATATCACGAAGGAAGCTTCCCTAATCCTTATCCGACTTCCATATACCCTTTTTGCATTTTATTTTATTTTATTTTTTAAAAAAAAATTATTTCAAGAAAAAAAAAATTAAGGAATTGTGTTGACAGTGTCTCCTCTACTCCTTTATGATATGATGTATAGGCGGCAAAAGTGGACACCGAAATTCACTTTAAAAGAGAAGACTGATCCACCTTTCCAACTAACTATTAGCCTCAGTAGAATTTAATGTAGAAGGAGAGAAATATTGATAGTAAAAGGAAATCTCAAAAACTCCATATAAGTAACATCATCTTCACTGCAACTGTCACTCACAAGACAAAAAGTCCCTTAATATTGTTGAGTTTGCACTTAATGTCTCATCTAACTTCTTCCCATTTCCTTTTTCATTAATTCCCACCTCTTTCTCCCCTTCTTATTTATATCTTCACATTGTTCCATAGCATTCAATTAATACTCGCCCTTTTGAAAGTCCGTTTTCTGCTGTCTCAACCACGTTTTTAATTGTAATCTTTTTTCTTGTTCATATCTTTTGCGCTGGAGCTGAAATGAGTTCCTTTTCCGGCAAAGAAGATGCCGTTGATTCCAAGAACCAAGAAAAAGATGAAGAAGAGGGAGGAGGAAAGAAGCAAAAGAAAGTTCCGCTGTTTAAACTATTTGCATTTGCAGATTTATACGATTATGTGTTGATGGGTTTGGGATCAGTTGCTGCTTGTGCTCATGGAGCTTCGGTGCCTGTTTTCTTTATTTTCTTTGGAAAGTTGATTAACATTATTGGATTGGCTTATCTTTTTCCCCAACAAGCTTCTCATAGAGTTGCTAAGGTATATATGTTAACTTTTTTATTACCTTATCATTTCGCACTAAGCATGCACCTAAACCCTACCTTTTCTTATTGGAAAAAAAAAAAAAAAACCCAAGAAGAAATCATCAATTTTCTTTCATTTTTTTTAATTAATCAAGCATAAATTCATGTTGGTGTTTGCAGTACTCGTTGGATTTTGTTTATCTCAGTATTGCCATATTATTTTCGTCATGGATAGGTAAGAATGGGTTTTTAATTTGCTAATTAAACAGTATATTATATTAATATGAGAAATACGTATAATTAATATTATGATTGTAGAGGTTGCATGCTGGATGCATACCGGAGAAAGACAGGCAACAAAGATGAGAATGGCATATTTAAGGTCAATGCTTAATCAAGACATAAGCTTATTTGACACTGAAGCTTCAACTGGAGAGGTTATTGCTGCAATCACCAGCGATATTCTTGTGGTTCAGGATGCCATTTCTGAAAAGGTAATCTTCTTCTTCTTCTTCTTCTTCTTCTTCTAACTGACCCCTCTTTTCTTTGTTTTAATTTTCAAATTTTATTTTCTTAAACTCTGATGAAATTGTTAATTATATTGTTATCTTTAATTTAACTTGAGATTTTAACACACCCTGGTTGAGATAATTATACCTTCAAAATATTTTTTGGTTCTCAAAAGGATCATAATTAAGGGAAAAAAACAACAAAGGACAATTAGATAATTAACTCAATACTTTTCAAAAAAAAAATAATAATAATTCACTCAATAAATGATAGTTAACGAATAATTTTGGTTCTTGTTGAAAAAAATTAATAAAATTTTATTTAAAAAAATCAAACATAAATAAATATAAAAATTGAAGAAGCATTTATTAGTCGGTGGGTTTGTTATAACGTTGGTTGTGTATATTTGAAGCTTTATTTGGTATTGCCAGCTGGGGGGTGGGATCCTTTCCCATTCCGATGACAATTGAACCCTGTTTATAAACGCACACAAACATACACTTTCATTTCATTAAATTTAACAAAATTTATTTAATTTAATTTCAATAATTATTTCTTTAAAAGTATTAAACTAACAAACATAATTATAAAAAGGTAACATAGCAATAGGAAACTCAATGGTGTGGTGTTTTAGCGAAGCTCATTTATTGAAGTTTGGTTTATCATTTTCGAAAAGTTCTGTAAATTAATTAACATACTAATATATGGTTGTTAAAAAAAAGAAAAAGAAAATGTCGTTTTACTTAGCTATAATGTATTAATTGTGAGAAATTGCCATACTCAAACTCACTTAAGGCAGCATTTAATTTTAGAAATGTAAATATTTTGAATTAGTAGGTATTGGTTAATTATTGTTATTAATAATTTTAATTAGTTGGACCAGTGTGCTTAGTGTGGGGATCACATAAATAGACCCATAAAGAGTCTACGTCAAGTAAAAGGGGAGCGGTCTCAAACAATAGAGAGTTGGGCACTCACTCAAATTAAATGAAAACTTTTAATATATTTAACTTTTAGAGCTTCATATAATTTTGTGAAAGAGATTTTTGAGGGTTGTTTGATTTAAATTTTTAAGTTGGAACAAAAATAAAAAAAAAATAAACACCAAATATTCGGTTCACTAAGAAATGAAAATTAAAATAAATATCATTCATCTATAAAAATATTCTTATAATTATTATTTACATATTAAAATTTAAAATTATAATTATCTATTACTAAAATATTTTTAGAATTATTTGTTTATTTACTAAATATTATTACAATTTTTAAAAAAATTACGAAATTATTTTTTAATAAATATTATATATTCAAATGTTTTAATAATTATAATTTTTAATTTATATGTTTCTATTTATAAATTTTAATAATATGTATTAGGCTTCATTTCTTTGCGGAAAATATTTTATCTTTGAAAAATATTTTCTAGAGATGGAAAATATTTTCCAAAAAAAATATTTTTCAAAAATGTTTGGTTGCAATACTAAAAGATAATATATGAGGAGAGAAGACATTAGAAAATAAAAGACAAAACAAAAAATCAGCAGAGAATGTATTAAAAAATAAAATAGAAGACACTAAATGATGAGAGAATATATTAGAAAAAGTATTGAAAAATAATTTTTCATCCTTAAAATAGGAAATTATTTTCCCTTGTTTTGATGTTATTTTCATTTGACGAATAATTTTTTTTCTTTTAACTTTTTTTGGTAATCTAAACATTAAAAAATAAAGGAAAATATTTTTCAGAATAATATTTTTCACAAACAATCAGAGCGTTAGTATTTAAAATATTTGACCTATTTATTATTTGACTTGATGCATGGCTATAAGAAAGAAAGGAAAGAGAATGTTTTTAAAAGGGAAGGAAAGGGGAGGGAATGGATAGAAAAAAAAAAAAAGAAGAATTATAATGTTTTTTTTGGGTAATTTAAAAATAATTAATAAAAGCAACGGAAAGAGAAATGTTAAAAATAAAACTTTAAATTTCAATTTTTTTTCAAATTATATTAATATACAGTCTAAATTGGAGTGCAATTATTTTTCCCCTTTACAAGAATAAGAGGAAGTACTTTCTTTCCATTTTCTTTCTTTCTTAAAATAAATAAATAAATAAAATAAAAATTTAACAACCAAATAACTTAAAATTTAATTCCTCTCATACTAATTTTTCTTCTTTTTTATTTTTCTGTTGATGAGGTATCACATTCCATTTCTAAAGTACATTTTAACATTGAAAATCGGAATGAATAATTTTAGATTCAATTTTCTTAACCAAATGAGCTCTAAAATTAATAGATTTGCGTTGGCTAAAGAGTGATTTATCTATTGTTTGGTTCAATGTCACTAACAAATTCATTTTATTTCCAATTGATTTCTAAATTGAATTTTATTTTCAAATGAATATTTATTAGTGAAATATGTTTAATTTAAATGAAGGAGTTACATGTTTCATCATATTTTATTTGGTAAAAATCTATAATTCAAATTAATTTTTTACTTTGTCAAAATTGCTCTTTCAAATATATTATGATTTTCATTTACTTTTTTTAGTTTTATATTATATAATTAAAGTGTGTTTAATTTAAAATGTAAAATAATATTTAGTTTTGCCAAAAATAATTTATGTATCAATATTTATTTTTTTCCAAAATTATTCTTTTAAATATTTATTTTTAATTCTGTTGTAAAATTTTAATGTCACAATTTATAAGAATTAACTTTTTAATTAAAATTCATTAAAATCAAAATCAAAATTATATGAAATATCTGAATTAAGATTACAGTAATTCGAAGAACTTGAAGTATTGTAGATAAAATCACAAGTCAACTCTATAAGCAATCATTGACTAAATGTTTACTGTTTACATAACAAGAATCAAAGATGGGCCATGAGAAAGGATCAGAAGAAAATTGATAAGCAAGTTTTGTAGTCTAAAGAGAATTGCCATAATTAGTGTAATATTCCATAAGACTTCTTTTGTTTTTTGTTTTTTGTTTTTTTTTTTTTTTTTGAATATCTATGAGACTGTTATAGCAACCAACGTTTAGAATGAATGCAATTGGACTATAGTCTATTTGATGAATGGATGAAGAAAATAAAGAATAAGATGAATGGATGAGAGAAATAGAAAGGCAGAGATAATATTTGAATATAAATTAATAAGGAAAAGTATTTTAGACATACAAAAAATATAAAATTTATAGAATTTACTTGGAAATTCTCAAAAACTTTTTTAGAATTTGATTTATTAATAAGAAAAAAATTGGAGTTGAAAATAAATTTTATAAACTATTCATTTAAATCATATACACCGACTTAAATGAATTTCCCAAAGTTATTCATACTACTAATACCTAACCTACTCAACCATCATGAGAGATTTTCAAGTATTTTCATTTTCATTTCTATAAATGTAATGTGTTCATTTGGATTGTCATATCATGGACCTTTGGTCTATATTGTATACGCGAAATGAAAAAATATGTGTCCTTTTGTTTTTCGTGTCATAGCTCTTAACATCACCTTAGTGGGTTTTCATATGCCATCTCATGGGCTTGAATTAGTTAATACTTATTTTGTCTATTTATAAGTTGGATTCATTTACCTTCATATATAAGTTTATTGATTTTTACCTGTAGTTTTATTGAACTTTTTGAACTTGCAAGTTCATTGATCTTCACCTGTATATTCATTAATTTTCACTTGCAAGTTCATTAACTTTCACATATATGTTTATTAATATCTTCCTTTTATGTTTAATAAGAATGAAAAAAGTATTTTTATTTATCAAAAAATTATTTTTTTCTTTTTATTTTATTAATTATAATCGTTGAATTTTATTCATGATTTTAGTTAAAATAAAATTTGTATTCATTAAAAAATTATTCAATTATTTAATTATAATAAATAGAGTTTTACTTGTATTTTATTTCAATTAAATATTATAGGTTCATTACTTAAAAAGATGTATATTCATTAGATAGAAAAACTAAACAAATAAATTTGACACATAATATATTAAAGTTATGATGAACCTACAATTAATAATGAACGAATCTCCACATTACAATTGATGAATATATATATATATATATATGCACAAATTAATATTAATATTAAATAGAAATCTTTTATTCCAAAGATTACAATGGCTGGTATCTCAACTAAATGATTAGAACAAAGCAAATAATTTATAATAGTGAAAAAGATAGTGATGCAAAACCGTGCCTTCTCTTCTTATTAAACTCAACCGATAAAAAGAACGTTTTTTTTTTTTTTTATTAAACACGTGTAATGGAACTTTGTCCATATTGCAAAATGTACAGCGCCCATAATATAATTTGCATGTTTAATTAGAGTAGGTCATAACCATTGAGACTATTAAATTCATGAAATTGAAAATTTTATAGGCCTAAGCATTTTACTTGGATCCATGAACAATTCAAAATTTTTAGGGCTTTTTATATATATCAAAAACTAAAAAAAAATTAAAATGTTATTAACTTTAAAAATTTTCAGAACTATTTTTTCTAACTTTTTTTTTTTAAATATAACTCACTCCTTTTGTTACCTTTATTTTTAGGGTTGTCTCTTTTCTTTTTTCAATATTTTTTTCTTTTTTTTTCTGATTTTTTTTCTGATTTTTTTTTACTTTATACTTTTTATTTCAACATTTTATTTTTAGGGTTGTCTCTTTTCTTTTTCCAATATTTTTTCTTTTTTTTTCTGATTTTTTTCAACTTTTTTTTACTTTATACTTTTTCTTTCAACATTTTATTTGTTTTCCTTTATATTGTTTTCATTTATTTTCTCAATATTTTTTACTATTTTCATCTATTTTTTTCTTGATGATTTTTTTAATAACATTTTTTTCTATTATCTCCATTTTTTTCTTTCAAATATAACTTACTCCTTTTGTCATCTTTATTTTTAGGGTTATCTTTTTTTTTTCAATTTTTTTCTTTTTACTTATTTTTTTCAATTTTTTTTTTTAATTTATACTTTTTCTTTCAACATTTTATTTGTTTTCCTTTTTTTAACAATTTTTTTACTTTATATTGTTTTCATTTATTTTTCTCAATATTTTTTACTGTTTTCATCTATTTTTTTTCTTAATATTTTTTTGCTCAACATTTTTTCCTAAACACTTTTTTCTATTTTTATAGTACTATATTTATTTTTTTTGTCAACATTTTTTTTCTAATGTCTTCATATTTTTTTCTCAACTTTTTTTTGCTCAATGTTTTTTTTTATTTTTATTTTTAAGGTAATATCTTCATTATATTCTTAGCGTATATTTTTTTCTCTTAAGATCTTTTTTTTCAAAAAAAAAATTATGAATTAAACATATTCAATTGTTGTTAAACCAAACAATAAATATTTTTAACTGTTGAAACTACAATAAATAAACAAAATTTTCTCCTTTTATATTCTTAAAGAATAAGGATTTTATTTTTTTTACTTTAATTTGTTTATTAAAATGTCTAACAACCTTTTTTAAAAAAAAGTAAACTTATTTGATATTTATTGATCATAAATATGTAACAAGTTTACAATACTTATGATATATTTGTAACATCAATAAAAAAAATAACAAAAATCAACAAAAAAATTAAAAACAACAGTCAACAAAATTTTATGTTGTTGATTGTTGTTTATTTTTATTTTTTATTATTTTTTAAATTATTTTCTCATTATTAATGAAAAAACTAAGGTCGTAACTAAAATTTTTATTTTTATTAGTATCAATAATAAAAATAATATTTTTTTTTATATATCTCATAATTTTTATTTTTTGATTTTTGTTTTTTAATAAAAATTAACAAATATAAATAAAGACAAACAACAAAAACAATTGAAGCAACAACTAAAATAACAAAATCAATAAAAATCAACAAAAAATTACAATTATTGATTTTTGTTATTTTTTTAGTTTTTTCATCATTAATAATAAAATTAAGACCATAAATATGATGTTTACTTTTATTAGTATGAATAATAAAAACAATAATTTATTTAATATATTTCATAATTGTTTGCTATTTATACTGAAAAAATAATTATTGAATACTATAGGTAACTTTTACTTTAATTAGTTTAATTTCTAAATTCTGAATAATTATGAAAAAAAAAATTATTGAAGACTATGGGTAATTTTTTATTTAATTAGTATAATTTTTATATTCTAAATAATAGTAAGTTTCAAAATTTTTAAAAAAATTTTATTTAGAATATATAAATCAAATAAATATATACAATGAACTTAAATTAAAGATGAATTAAGAATTACAGAAAAATTAAAGAAAAAAAGGAAAAAAAGTTAAAAAAAAAAAAAAAAGACACGTTATATGCCGAAGTACATGCAAGAGTTTAAAAAATGGACCAAAATAATGATATAATTGAAATAGAGAAAGACAAAACTGAACGATGAACGTGGAGTGGGCCACGAATGAAATTATTGGCCATACAATGAAATTTCCTCAAATTTCTAACCTCTAAATTGCTCAATATGTTACATGCACGATCTACATACTGGCTGCTTGTAAATGGTAACTAATGGGCAATGGAAGATGATGCAGGTGGGGAACTTTATGCACTACATGAGCAGATTTCTTGCTGGTTTTACAATTGGCTTCATTAGAGTATGGCAAATCAGTTTGGTGACACTCTCCATTGTGCCTTTAATCGCTCTTGCCGGTGGTATTTATGCCTTTGTTTCAATTGGCCTCATTGCTAGAGTTCGTAAATCTTATGTTAAGGCTGGTGAAATCGCTGAGGAGGTAAAATTGAACTTTTAAGTTGGAGAATTTGCACAACTCTAATTCTATCTTATTGCTCATATATACATTTTTGACTTTCAGGTGATTGGAAATGTCCGAACTGTGCAAGCATTTGCAGCAGAAGAAAATGCAGTAAGATCATATAAAGAAGCTCTAAAAAACACATATAAGTATGGAAGAAAAGCAGGTTTAGCCAAGGGTCTGGGACTGGGGACCTTGCATTGTGTCCTTTTCTTGTCATGGGCATTGCTTGTTTGGTTCACCAGCATTGTTGTTCATAAGAGCATTGCCAATGGTGGCGAGTCTTTCACAACCATGCTCAATGTTGTTATCGCTGGCCTGTAAGTCTTTGCTCTTGCTATATTTTATAGAAATTTCATTTATACCTATTAGCTTTAACTTAATTTGTAGGCCCTGAATTTTAGTTTTGAGTTCAGATTTGCTATGACTTCTGTGAAGGCAATGGCATATTTTGGTTGATGTATTAGGAGAATGGATTTCATTTTCATATTATAATATCAATTCAAATGAGTAGGGTACAATGTAAATCTTGGAGTGTTGATTCGTGTAATTCATATTTATTAAACTCCAATCAACATTATCCTTTTTACATCATCAAACATTAAATTTCACGAGTTGGGTTTCAGGTCACTAGGACAGGCAGCACCAGATATTTCTGCATTTGTTCGCGCCAAGGCAGCCGCCTACCCAATTTTTGAGATGATAGAAAGGAATACAGTAATGAAATCCAACTTCAAAACAGGCCGTAAGCTACATAAATTGGAGGGCCACATTGAATTCAACGATGTGTGTTTTAGCTACCCATCTCGTCCCGATGTAACCATTTTTGATAAACTATGCCTTAATATCCCTACGGGAAAGATTGTTGCTCTTGTTGGTGGCAGTGGATCTGGAAAAAGTACAGTTGTATCATTGATTGAACGCTTCTATGAGCCTATATCCGGACAGATACTGCTCGATGGGAACAATATCAAGGACCTTGACCTCAACTGGCTCAGGCAGCAAATTGGGCTAGTAAATCAGGAGCCCGCCCTTTTTGCTACAAGCATAAGGGAGAACATTCTCTATGGAAAAGATGATGCAACACTTGATGAGATAACAAATGCTGCTAAACTCTCAGAAGCTATGTCTTTTATCAACAACCTCCCTGAAAGATTTGAAACTCAGGTAGTGATTTTGTTTTTTGTTTTTTTTTTTCTTAAAAAACTGTGAGAAACAGAAATATCCATTCTCATACATGCTTTCAACCAAAATTTTGAAGGAACACCCAGATTATCACTTGTAATGATTAATCAATCATATGATTGACTGGATTGTCTACTAACGCATATATATATATATGTATATTACATGAATCATAGAAAAAATAAGATAATGAAACTAGAAGAGGGATTTCGTATAAAACACTACATATAAAGCAAGTGTACTTGCAGGTTGGTGAGAGAGGAATACAGCTATCAGGTGGACAAAAGCAAAGGATAGCAATATCGCGAGCTATAGTAAAGAATCCATCAATCCTTCTGCTAGATGAAGCTACAAGTGCACTTGATGCTGAGTCTGAGAAGAGTGTGCAAGAGGCACTTGATCGTGCCATGGTGGGAAGAACAACTGTAGTTGTTGCCCATCGGCTTTCTACCATTAGGAATGCTGATATGATTGCTGTTGTTCAACAAGGGAAAATAGTGGAAATTGGGAGCCATGATGAACTTATATCAGACCCAAACAGTGCTTATTCAGCACTTGTTCATCTGCAAGAGACAGCATCCTTGCAGCGCCAGTCCTCTCTGGGTCCTACCATGGGACGGCCGTTAAGGTACAACATTATCGGGTTTCTTATTCTTGTGGAGCACAAGCTGAAATTGTTATTTGCAATAATTACATTAAACAATATGCATCAACACAATCACACATCATGATTTCCTGTTTGACATATATTATTAATATAGAGTCAGGAATCTAAAGTCTGTATGTTTACTTTTGTCATCATTTTTAGCATAAGATATTCTCGAGAATTATCCCACAGAAGATCAAGCTTTGGTACAAGTTTTCGTTCTGAAAAAGATTCAGTTAGTCGTGCTGGTGCTGATGGAATGGAGCCTAAGCCAAAACAGGTTTCAGCAAAAAGACTCTATTCAATGGTTGGCCCTGATTGGATTTATGGGGTAGTAGGCACCCTTTCTGCATTTATGGCTGGATCACAAATGCCACTGTTTGCACTTGGAGTCTCCCAAGCTCTTGTTGCCTATTACATGGACTGGGATACTACTCGTCATGAGATAAAAAAGATTTCAATCTTGTTCATCTGTGGTGCAGTAGTATCAATTATTGTCTTTTCCATTGAGCATCTATCTTTTGGAATCATGGGGGAGCGACTTACTTTTCGTGTGAGAGAAAAGTTGTTTTCTGGTAATCTTCACTAGCTATCTTACTGATATTTTTTGGCCCCTGAAAGCATTAACAGCTGTTATTTTATTGCTTCTCCATAAACATTCAATTTTATTGACTGCATAAACTTTTCGATTAACACTCAGCAATGGAATTGGTCACTTACAGGGATATATATTTCAATTTTAAACTCTTTTTTCTTTACTCTCAACAACTTTTCTTTGATTGTTACAGCCATTTTGAGGAATGAGATTGGTTGGTTTGATGACTTGAACCACACAAGTTCTATGCTGGCATCACGTCTAGAAACTGATGCAACCTTGTTACGAAATTTAGTTGTTGATCGCACAACAATTCTCTTACAGAATATAGGTCTTGTCGTCACCTCATTTATCATTGCCTTTATCTTAAACTGGAGGATCGCACTTGTTGTTATTGCTACTTATCCATTGATCATCAGCGGTCACTTCAGCGAGGTTTCCTTTCTTAATTTTCCTATTTTTAATTATCTATGCAGGAGCAAACTGCAACAATAATAATTCTTCCTGTAATTTCAGAAACTCTTCATGAAAGGCTATGGTGGAAACTTGAGTAAAGCATATCTAAAAGCTAACATGCTTGCTGGTGAGGCTGTGAGCAATATGCGAACAGTGGCAGCTTTTTGTGCAGAAGAAAAGGTCCTCGACCTGTACTCCCGTGAGCTTGTGGAACCTTCAAAACGCTCATTTACTCGCGGCCAAATTGCTGGCATATTCTATGGTGTATCCCAGTTTTTCATCTTCTCATCTTATGGCCTTGCCTTATGGTATGAGGCTTTGACTTCATCTCATCTATCTTTTTGAATTTTGCGGAGTGGATCAGATTATTTGTAACAGTAGAAAGAGTGCATTTCATGTGTTAGGGAAGTGATTTCCATTCTTAGTCATGTTCATATTGTGTAGGTATGGTTCTGTTTTGATGGAAAAGGAGCTTGCAGGCTTCAAATCTGTGATGAAGTCCTTTATGGTTTTGATTGTGACTGCATTAGCCATGGGTGAGACTCTCGCAATGGCCCCAGATCTTCTTAAGGGTAACCAAATGGTAGCATCTGTCTTTGAACTGCTAGATCGCAAGACGAATATAGTTGGGGATACTGGAGAAGAACCAAAAAATGTGGAGGGTAATATTGAGCTAAGAGGTGTAGAATTTAGCTATCCATCCAGGCCAGATGTATTAATTTTCAAGGACTTCGATCTAAGAGTGCGTTCAGGAAAGAGTGTGGCTTTAGTTGGGCAAAGTGGTTCTGGTAAAAGCTCAGTTCTTTCTCTTATACTGCGCTTCTATGATCCAACTGCTGGAAGGGTGATGATTGATGGTGAGTGCTTTCATTCTTTACTAGAATTACTTCAATCGGTGTGATGTTGAATGCTGAGGGAAATTTCTTCAGTGTTTTTTATCTGAATATTATAAAATATCAACAGGCGTAGATATCAAGAAACTCAAGCTGAAGTCGCTTAGAAAACACATTGGACTTGTTCAACAAGAGCCAGCTCTTTTTGCAACATCAATCTATGAAAACATCTTATATGGCAAAGAAGGAGCATCTGAAGGAGAAGTGATTGAAGCAGCTAAATATGCAAATGCTCATAGTTTCATTAGTTCTCTTCCTGAGGGCTATGCAACCAAAGTAGGCGAACGAGGGGTGCAACTCTCTGGTGGTCAGAAGCAGCGAGTGGCTATTGCCCGAGCAGTTCTAAAGAACCCAGAAATCTTGCTATTGGATGAAGCAACCAGTGCTCTAGATGTAGAGTCAGAACGTGTTGTGCAACAAGCTCTAGACAGATTGATGACGAACCGAACTACGGTCATGGTGGCACATAGATTATCAACTATCAAGAATGCAGACCAAATATCAGTGATACAAGATGGGAAAATAATAGAGCAAGGCACTCATTCAAGTCTTCTAGAGAACAAAGAAGGGGCATATTTTAAGTTGATCAATCTTCAACAGCAACAGCATTTATAACAAACCGCGAAGGCGTAGGTCATCATAGTCGTTCATGCACGGTTCATTCTTCATTGTTGTAACTTCTTTACTTATTATTAATTGTTCTTTATATTTGGATACATATGACTTGAAATTGTTTTGATGTAAAGATACAAACATAATAACGACACCAGTTGATGTTGGAGAACGTTGTATAATATCATAGGGCCAAATACACAGTTTCATCCCTAAACTTTACAAGATTAACCTTTAGCACCCCTTGACTTTTTTTATTTGTTATTGAACTTTTAACCTTCGATTTTGAATCTATTTAACCTTTACAATGTATAAAATCAGCCTATTTTATAACTTAATATCGAATTGGTTATGAAAAAAACTTATATAAACTAAAATATATTTAATTAAAAGAAATAATATAATTTAAAGTAAATTTTTCTAACTTTTATATTACTTTTTAATCTTATTTTTATCGATTTGGTTGTTCGTTTTAGTGTGAGCAAATTACATTTATCTCTCTAAGGTTAATTAACATTTTAAAACCTTCTATTTCAAAATTGAATATTTAACTCTCTAAATTTTTATATACAAATACTTGAGGACTTCTGTTATTTTTCTTGTAAAAAATGACTATTATGTTCTTATTTTAACATATTATCTTCTCTAACTTCATTACATCTAATCGCTAGCATTTATCTTTTTCCAATTTCTATATTTTTTAAAAATTTTAAAAAAGTTAAATTTTTCTTGTCGATCTAAAAGCTTTAAAAAATTTAGAATCAAACATTATACATTTAAGAATAAATAATTAAAAAGCTTTTATACATATAATATTTTTAAAAAAAAATTAAATTTATAGAAAATTTTAAAATTCTTTAACAAATTATAAATTTTTAGTTCTTTTTATTAAATGTATATAGATTGATTTTCTATATAAATGATTTTTAAATTTTTTAAGAAGTATTAAAAATGATTTTTGTAAACTTAAAAATTTTAAAAAACTTTATAAATGTATATTTTAAAAGTAATTTCATCAATTTTCATTGTTATTCAAACATAATCTTTGAGGTAAATGCTAGGAATTATATGTAATGAGATTAGAAAATATACATGTTAAAACAAGGGCATAATAGTCATTTTTATCCAAAAAAAAAAAAAACCAACAAAAGTCTTTAAATGTTAGTATATAAAAATTTAGGAAGGTGAATATTAGATTTTAAAATGATAATTATGCATAGCTTCAGCGAGGTAAATTTAATTTGCTATTTAATATTGTATGAGTTAAATAAAAGTTAATAATAGAAATTAAGAAAAAATATTAATTTTTCTCGTCTGGGGGTAAATATATTTATAAAATTAATATGTAGCCCTTATATGGATAATAAATATTATGTATTATAATAAAATAGTTATGTTTAGATTACTTAAATGTGATAATATTGACAATTTTATTTTAAGCTCAATACAATTTGAAAAAATTACAAAAAAAAAATTATGTGGTTTCAAGCCTTTTAACTTCTTAACTTGTGTTTTGATTTCTAACAAAATAATATCTTGTACTTTAGATTGTTAACAGGCCATGACATATTGAATTACGACATTTTTGTTGTTGATATGGACGGAATAATTCTCTCCGATTACTATTTTGGTATAAAAAAAAAAGATTATAGCATTTTTTGTTTTTCGGAGAACAACCTACGAGAGATGAAATAAAAGTTATAAAAAATCAAATTAAATTCTTATAGCTCTAAAACTTAGAGCGTTTTTGGTATAAATAAATTTTATAAAATATTATGGAATTCATTTGGAGTAAATGAATTTCATAAAATTTTATGGAATTCATTTGTAAATTCAAATAATATATGTTTGATTTAAATGAATTTTGTATAAAATTTATTTGCAATTTCAAATTTTTAAATTTATAGAATTGATGATAACTAAACCAAATTCTATCAAAATGATTGGAATTTTCAAATGAATTCCACAAATTTTAAGTTTAAGCTTTTAAATGACTAAAATACCCTTCCTTATTTTTATTTTCAAAAACATCTTTATATTTAAAAGTGTATTTTTCACAAAAACTTGAATTCAAGATCTATGCCAAACACAATATAACAAAATATGGAATTTATTTTAAATGAATTTCATAAACTATTCATTTAAACTAAACACACTTTATTAATAAAAATTCATTTGTAAATGAACTAAATTTTTTGATGGAATTGAACCAAATAAGGGGTTAATTTCTTATAGAAACTTAATGTCGTAATTGCAATGTAACATATACAATGGAAAGAAACGTAGATGTGATTTGCCATAATCTCCTATGAAGAAATCATCAACTGCTAAAAACTAGAGAAATAAATTTCTTTTTATTATGGCAAATTTGAAGATACAAGTAGGTATTAGAGTAAATTATTTTAAGAGTGTGTTGGTATAAATGAATTTCACAAAATTAAATAGAATTCATTTGCAAATTAAATGATATATGTTAGGTTGAAATGAATTTTGTTTGGAATTCATTTGTAATTCCAAATTTTTTAATTTGTGGAACTGATTATAACTAAAGTAAATTCTGTCAAAATGGTTGGAATTTTCAAATGAATTCCACAAAGTTTAAGTCTATACTTTTAAATGACTAAAATACCCCCTCCTTATTTTTATTTTCAAAAACATCTTTATATTTAAAAGGGTATTTTTAACAAAAACTTGATTTCAAGATTTATACCAAATACAATTTAACAAAATATAAAATTCATTTCAAATGAATCCCATAAATTGTTCACTTAAATCAAACACACTTTATTAATAAAAATTCATTTGTAAATGAATTCCATTTGGAATTTATTTCTAAATGAAATAAATTGTTTGGTGGAATTAAACCAAACAAGGGCTAAATGTATTGATACTTCAAGTTTGTCCATAGTGTTAGAGATTTTTATAGAATTTAATAATTTGAAGAAAATAATAGTGTTTAAAATAATAGATGTAGAGACAAATAATGACACAACTGTATAGGACTTGACACAGTCTTGTTCATCTTAGAAAGATTTTGTTCATATTTCAATATAATGTTGTAAAATCTGCAAGTGTACGGTGTCAATAAGTAATATATCAAATGTCATCCCATAGAAACTTTGATCTAACTTCCAACTCTACCAATTTCTAAGTTGTTTAAGGCTTTCAAAAATCAAATTTAGAATTAATTTTTTTAATTTAAATTTCTAAATATTACTACCATAAAATAAATTGAAGAACAAAATGAATTTCTCAATGAACAATGTGTAGGAGTTGATAACTTCACAATCTTTAACCAATTCTAATCAATGAATCCCTTAGCCTTGCAAACCTTCGGTCCCTTAGATTATGATTAACCTTTCTTATGAATTTAATCAATTTTAATTCACAATTTATGGATAAGAAACTAGATCTTAATTCTCAAAGCAAACCCAATCTCAAATCCTAATTAATGAATCAATGAACTCCTCATATTTAGGATTCTGATTACTTAGTGAATCTCTACTAAAACGCAATTACAATTTTTGTTCACAAGTCCATTAAGGTTCTAATCTTTCAATCTCAAACCTAATTAAGATTAATTAATGGTGATCAAACATAAATTTATATAAAGAACAATGAACATAATAATCAAGAGCTAATATTCCATTAAATAAAATGATTAAATCATGCTAAGTATCAATCCCTACTAATAAAAACCTAACTAAACATTTTAAAAATCATCCATAAGAATCACAAAATAAACTCATTTATTGAATTACAAAATAGGAAGAGAAAATACTAGAGTCTTGAGCTTCCTTTTCTTTTTCCTTCACTTGAAATTAGGCATTTTATGTGTTCTTAGGGTTATTCTATACTCTTTTTTACCTTTGAAAATGATATATATATATATATATATATATATATATATATATATATATATATATATATATATATATATATATATATATATATATATATATCCAATAAGTTCCTCAGAATACGTCAAATTGGACAAAACAACAATTTTTAAACTAGTCATGACTGTAACGAGAAGACTATGGTCGTAACAAAAATATGGTTGATTTTTTGTGTCTCTGTTGCGATGGCAGCCCTATTGTTGTGATTGCAACAACAAGTCTCTTCTCCCTTGCATGCGATAGCAATAATAAAATGGACTCTAAAATGCTCTAAACATGCCTTTTTCTTCACCAAGTCGACACCTTGTTCCCTACAAAACATGAACCAAAATAAAAAATCTATATAAATGATACCCCAAATAGAGAACTAAATCCTTAAAGAAGAAGGAAATCTATTATAGAGGTTATCCTATAAACAAAATCTGTTATCAAGGTAATCCTACAAGACAAAGGGGATTTTATTCCTCTTAGGTTTATGTATATTCCTCCCATATATATACCTCTTATATCATTCATCTCTATAATCTCCATATAACATCGCTAAATCAAGCCATGACTATCATTCTAATCACCTCATCATACAAGTAATCATCCAACATTCTTCTCTATTATACTCTATTTGCTTTATTATTATTTCCTTATATAAGTACCGACTTAATCTTTGGAGTTTTTATAGGGGAAAATCAATAGTATATATAATAACTATATATATAGGCAAAATCACACAGATGCAATAAAATCATTTTATATAAATATTAAAAAATACATCCGTATATGAATGATCAAATAGAACCCTAGAAAATCACAACCTCAAAACAGTGTTAGACAACACTCTAGCTATACAGGCTAACTTATTCCAAACAAATTCGCTCGTTCCATTTGGACAGTAGACTGGCTGATAAGTGTGAAAAATGCATGTTATTAAGTAGTTTTCGTCTTAGGAAAAATTCAATTTCAGTTAAGTTTATGTTTCTTTTATTCAATTTTTATTTAGTTGAGTACTTACTGCATGTCTTGTGTGCTTAATTATTTTTACGTATTAGTTGGTTTATTTTTGGTTGATTTTTATGTAATTAGGGAAGTCAAAGAACAGTAGAGGAAAGCTACATGGGAGCCGTGGGCACTTAAAGTGGGCTCGAAAAGAAATGGAGGTCAATATGCAATAATGCTGAAAAAGGGATGTGCATGGCCGTGTGCAAAATGCACACGGCCGTACAACCTGGTGATTGGAAAAATTCGGAGGCGAATTTAATTGCTGGCTCATGAGGGACAAGATGGAGATTTTGCATGGCTATAACCCTAAGGCTTGTAATTAGGTTTTATAAGAGGGTAGCCACCAGAAATAAGGATATATATAGATTATTATTCATCACTTTGAGGAGACATTATTTTTTTTTAGAGAATTTTCTTAGAGCAGTTTTGAAAAAAACAAGGATTTTCTTGCGTATGTTAGTTTAGAGATTTAAGAATAAGAAAAAAAAGAACATCAAGCTTCCTATTGAGAAGGGGGTTTCTTCTATTCAATTGTGTTTATTCATTCTTAATTTTAATTTAATAATGATGTTTATTTTCTTTTATTCTTTTTCTTTATCTCTTACAATTGACATGAGTAGCTAAATTATTAGTTAGAGTTCTTATTGCAAATCAACCATGGGCTAATCACAATTAAACCTAAGCCATTAATCTAGATCCTTTGGTTGTTGTTGAACTTAATGTCTTTTTAGGATTAATCACCCTTTGATTGAATATACACAATAAAACTTGATCGAGAGATAGGTTGTAATGGATTTAAACAATAACCTGTTAGATGCTTTTTTAGTTGAGAAACACTTAAGCAACTAATATTGATTAAGGGTTGATGATTAAACTGGGTTAACCGAACAATTAGTAGGTGAGATTTTTAAATCTAAGAACGTCAATTTACTTGGTTAATCATAGGGTTATCTTAGGAGGAAAGCCTATGATTCTTAAGAAACCCTCTAATTGGATTAAGGTTAGGTATTACTTAGTAGTTAATTTATCTTAAATAAAGGTTGAATTTGTAATAAGAACCCTAGCTCTCTAAAGTGATTGTTATTTCATTGTGATTTTTATGTTTTGTTTTAGTTTAATTTTTAGTTTAATTAAAAATACCCTTTTTCGTTGTTTAAACAAACAAACACAACTAATATCACTGTAATCAATTTTCAATCTCTATGGGATAGATATTTAATTACTACTTGTACGAATCCGTATACTTATGGAAACCCATCACTGGCCCCGAGACATTAAGTCAATCGAGCTCCAGCAATTTGACTGTCAGTGTGATTGACCTCGAGACACTTAGTCAACCGAGCTCCAGCAATCACACTCCCAAATCACATCTCACATCAAATAAATCAATCTAATCATAATCCACAAATAGGTTAGTAATAAAGCCTAAAGGCTATCGACGTACCGGTACGTACTCGGTCCTAGTGCTGCCCATTAGGTAGCACGTTCTATTGATATCCTTCATTTATTATATAAAACATACATTCGTAAAATAAATGATGCATGATATTAAATAAAATAACAATATAAACCATATATATACTAGAAATATACAAAAAATAAACTAGGTATATTTCAAGTATATATTCGTCAAATAAATTCAATTTATTTACAAAATAAACTAGAAATAAACCATGAATATGCCTAAAAACATTTTAAGAATAATTTATTTATAAAAATGCATATAGTTTAAAATATACCAATAATATACCAAAAGTAAACCTAAGTAATAATTAAGTCATTTATGCATATTTCACTAAAATAAATCATACATTTCTAAAACATGCACCCTAAAACATGTATATATAAAATAACAACTCACTGTTATTGCGCTCCTCAAGATGGATCCGATGGGCCTGGTCCACTAGGCCTCGGTCTCGGTGCAACTAAACAAACAAATGACAACATAAATCAGAATAAATCTATCGGAATTCTAAAGACTTGATCTAGAATCTTAGACATAGAATTAGAATAGGAATTCGACCGGACATCATATTTTATGAGAATTCTATTAGAAATTCGGCAGAACCTCCCTTGTAAAACGAACATCTCTCTACTCAAAGAGTAGAGCCGGTCCTGTAAAGAAACACACTTCAAGAATAAACACAATTCACAACCCCTCGATCGGACTGATGTCTACAATTCACGAAATAATACAGAACACATGAAAAATATCAAAAATTCCCTTCAATACTCAAAATATAACAATTTAGATATTCAAACGCTAAAAATATTTATTTTACCAATAAATGCATAAAAACCCTAATTTTAAATAAAATATTATTAAAATAGGTAATTCTCAATAAATTCATAAATACTGACCAAAATACTTTTTATAAATCCAAATTACATAATTAACCCTAAAACTTACTAAAAATCAATAAAAACTCATTTATTTAGAAAAATCGTATATTATATATAATTTGAAAATAATTTACGAAAAATAGTTTTAATTAGCTAAAAATACTAAATAATTTGTAGAAATCCTTTTTATACCTCAAATAACTAGTAAAACCAATTTAATTATATTTTTAGCCAATTTAGTGCCAAATTACCAAAATACCCCTAATATATATAAATTCACTATAAATGTTCAAAAATTCACCAAAAATAGTATAATTACTCAAAATTAAATTTCTCAGCATATAATTCAATAATATCAATAAATATACCCAATTAACCAATTAATTTCAATAAAACACATAATTAACCTAATTTTCCCAAAATTACATAAACTAAATAAATTCAAAATAATTATATAAAAGTCACAAAAATTACAAATAAATTTATAAAATGCATTTCAACACCTATAAATACCATAAAACACAATTTCATAATTTAATTAATTAATTTTCAAAAATTAGAAAATATTAATAAAATAATCAAAAATTCACAAAAATTAAAATAATTCCAAAAAATTCCAAAACAAATTCACAGAGCTATATTAAGCTACTAGGATTAATTTTTATGAAGGAAGTTTTCTTGAATCAACCAAATCGAAGCTCAAAAAAATAAAAAATGCTAGTAGGCCGAAATTGTAAAATTGAAACCTAAGGAAATCTAGACCATTTCAAGTGAAATAAAGCTTGGAAATGCACTCACCGGAGCTCAAGGAAGAGATAGAGATCGGTGGGGCTCGAAATGGTGGCCAAAAAGTCGTCGATCAGAGCTAGGATCAATTTCGGCCTCTCTCACAAATTCCTGCCAAACCACGCCGGAGAAGATGGCTCTGGACGTCGAAAATGGCTGGCAAGGGAGGTGGCACACTGAAGGGCATAGTGACGGTGAAGGAACGGTGAGATCAGCGCCGGAAATGGGGAAGAAACCAATCGGGGGAGAAGAAGGAGAGGGAGTGGCAATTTCGTAAATAACTCAAACTTTATTTTAGTTAATAATAATATTTGTATTTATGTATATATATATATCTCACTTATATTATTTTAATATATATATTAACACACACAATAAATGTCCACCACACACTTTAATAATAATATATATATGCATACATATATACACATATTTATTTAATTAATATAAAAACTATATCATATAATTTAATTAAATTAAATAACCCTAATTTAACTTTAAATGCATGCAGTCGTAAATATATTTTATTGACACTTTAAAATCATGCATGAACTCATGCAAATTCACTATACCGGTTTAAAATTATTAATATTTAATTATTTACGTCTTAATTTTCCCGAAAATAAAATTCCTGGGAAAATTTTACGTAAATATCTTAAAATAATATAAAACAATTAAAAATGACTTTAATAAATAACAAACTCATTAAATTATCATAAATATAAATACAAATTATTAACACTACATATCCCAATGCAGTTTAAAAATTATGTAAAAATTCGGGATATTACAGTCAAGAAGTTGGAAGAACAAACAACATATAGAGGGTTATCATTAGAGGGTGACCTTGCCATCGGGTTCATAACTAAAGCAAACGAGATATGATCACAAAGCATGTGAATCTCATCTGGGATGGCTCTTATTTAGGGGTGAGCATGGCTCGATTCAGTTCAATTTTTTTAAAAAATATACAAAAGTAAAGTAGAAATTATTCACTTTGGTTTGGTTTATGCATATTTTTTAATGAAAACTAAATAGGACCAAATTGAACTAGTTCTGTTTAGTTCAATTTAAAATTTCAGTTTGAGTTGTAGATGAGCTTTTTTATGGGCTTAATTTTAATACAATGAAATTGGACCTAAATTAAGTTTTAAAAAGCTTGTTAAAAGTACAAAATTTCCAAGATAAATAAATATTCAAATGATAAAAAAATAATAATAATTAATAAAAAATTAGTAAAATATTAAATATCCATGAAAAATTTTAACCATGACAAAGTACAAACATGGAAACATGAAGAATTTTCAAAAAAATATAAGTACCAAATGAAAAAAATGTCAATATGGTCTAAGTTTTAACATTCCTAATCTTTAAAATTTAATTTCCCATCAAATTCAAAGAACACAAAAATGCAATTAATCAAAAATATATTTAAAAAATCAATTTAATTGCCCATCAAGTAAATCATATTAAAAAAAAGTAAAAATTTCTAATATAAAGCAAAAAGTTAATTTACATAACTTTAAAGAATTGTTTAATATTAAAGGAGATAGGAATTTGAGAACTAAATGAGGTAAGCATTTGGGGAAAATGAGTGAAATATATAGAAATTAAGTGAAGAGGAGGTAAAAACAAAAAAAGAATGTACAGGAGAAGAGAGAAATATCAATGAAGTTTAGAAGAATTATATTAAGAGTATTAGATCTATACATATATAAAATGATATAAGATAATAGTTTAGTTTAATTCAGTTTATTTCTATTTTTTAAGAGTAAAATAGAACCGAACCGAACATACTTTGGTTTAGTTTGGTTCAAACCGAAATTTAAAAAATTATATAGAAACGAAATCGATTCAAACCGAACTGAATAGGTTCAGTTCGATTTTCGATTATTTTTGCTCACCCCTACTCTTATTGGGCTCAAATAAGACACAAAGTTGCCATAAGTAAAAGCATTGCAAACATGAATAAAGAGCTTGGTTGTAATAGTGGTGCGCAAAGAAACTTTTACATGAATTGGATAGCAAGATCTCCAACTCCAGCTTTAATGGAACGTAATATGGTTTGTCTTAGGCAAAATACTGTGATAATGGGCATAATCTGTATCACAGGGCAAAAATGCATTCAAGGAATAAGCTCAATAGCCACTGTTGAACTTTCAGAAGAAAAAAAAAGAGAGGATGTATCTAAATTTCAAAGAAAATTCTATTGTTGGTGCAGCAGCTCATAAGTTTTGAATTCAGAGCAAATAATAAGACAAAGCTGAGCAACCAAAATGAGAACCAAGCATCGTAACTTTGGATATCTGAGCATCAACTCCAAATAAGCATCTACTACTGGACACCAACTTCATGGGTATTCAGACTCTTAGCAACCAATCTTAAGTTAATCAGTCACCCGTATTTGTTATTCTCTAGCTTGAGGGATTTTAAAACATCTAGTTCCAGCCATAAGCTATGTCCAAGCTGGTTTAACTTGACTATCAATTTCTATTCTTAATTCCAAGCTTGATAATCAGATAAGTCATATATGTCGTTGAGTAGTCATTAAATGTTACATCTAGTCATTTGGTTTTAATGAAAATTAAAGCAATAGCAAATGGATGAATAGGCAAAAAGGAGTTGCTCGGATTTGGTAAAGTGACAGCAGCAGCTCTATCTTTAAACATAGAGAAGATAAAATATTGGAGTGAACCACACGGACCATCGGGATTCAAAGTACCAACCGAGCATCAATCATCCACCGGCTCTGAGCATTGAGCTTCAAAGCACCAATGTCTAGAAACAGTTGGGCATTTAAGTCTAGTTCATAGCTCTACTTTTATATAATGCAAGCATTGTGCTTGGTGGCTAAGTCTGGATTCCTTCATTACTAAAGATTGAGGCCATAATGGTCGAATATGAGCATTATAAATCAAGTACATAATGACCAAAACCTGATTTATGTTGTCCCGGAGATAATTACACACTTTTTTTATAGCTCAATGTCCGAGATTCTTGGATCATGATAATCAATAAAGGCTACTCTTCAGAATTAGTTGAAACAACTTGAAAACATCAAGCATATGAAAATTGCAGAAATTTCTTCCAAAGTTGAATCACATTAGCGTTAATTGGGGTATAAGATATATGGGAATGAGTGCAGATGAGAATCTCAAGTACTCGCTACTTGAGATCATGAAGATCTGGGTATTTTTATAACTGTTTTTAACCCACGAACCTGGTGTAGCTCTCTTAGCAAATGAAAATAGCCATTCTAGATGCGATGGAGTTGAGTTCTATTGTGTTATCATCAGCTTCATTAATTGATGGGAGTTTAAATGCCTTGATTTGTAAGCTTTAAGAAGCCTCGAAATATATAGTACATTAAGCAACGTTCCAAAGTTTGAGAAATTTCCTATCCATGGATTAAGAAAGCACAAAAAGTTTGTGGAAATAGAAGCGCAGGGAAAAGAAAGAAAAAGAAAGGCTATCAAGGAACATATAACAAGTTCAAATTTTGTAGCAATAGATTGATGGGATCCAGGCTCGGTAAGGGATTTTCCACTCATCTTATTGAGTTGTGAAACAATTGTAGAGAAATTAGAAGTTAACCAGAACTAGAAAGAAATCTTCAATAATAAGTTTCAAGATAAAATTCTTTTGAAAGAGATATATAGCAATAGAAAGGTAGCATAAGGAGAAGGAAACAACGAAACATCGAGTTAAAAAAAAAAAGACATCAGGAGATGTAATCTATCTCAAATTCAAACCAAATGCATGGCTTTAAAGGGAAATAAGTGGAAGCCTAGTAAGACCTCCATGCGTGATCAAATTGAAAGAAGTGGTTTGCTTGCCTCGTCATCAAAGAGTCGGATCCTTACTACCAAACAATAAATACACTTCTATAAATTGACCATATCAAAAATATCTTTTTGTAGTGATAATTGGTTTCTAGAACTCTTGGACTTGCTATCCTACAATCCACGAACATAAGATAAGATGAGAGGTGGGGAGAGTCTCCACGAACACTCTGTTGCCTAAGTTAGAGAACAGAAGTAGGAAGAATATGAGATAGCTAGAGTATGTGAGAATGAGATGCCCTTTTGTGAGGGATATAAGGTTCTATATATAGCAATGCTCAAACTTGGGAGGAGTCAGATTCCGTGTGGTATAGTGACTCATAATCTTGGTAGGAAAGTGTTCCTTCTATGCTTAGGACTCCACTTTGGGGTAGTCCCCGTTCCGGATGGATATGCCTTCTTACTAATCCAAGCATCCCTGTTTAGGGAATAAGGAGCCCTTAACTAGGCTGGAACATATTAGACGGTATCAAGAGTCTCCCCCCCCCCCCCCCCCCCCCGGGTGTATTCGGATATTTATGTTCGTCGTGTTCGGGTAGGATGTCGATGCTTTCTTATAAGGGGTATTATATGGTAATAAAGATGAGTGAGCTGAGGTGGCTAGCCTCAGTCATAATGAGAGTAGAGCTCGATTCTGAGTCTCAGGATGGTCGTTGTTACAATGCAATCTGTAGAGCTTGGATATCCGCCAAGTGCGTATGAGCACAACAATAGATTAACCCATCTGTTTGGAAACGATATGATAGAACCAGTCGTCATTGGATTTTTTATGCTCGGTGCATTGACACGAGGCTTTACGAGCTCAGAACCTCAGTACTATAGAAGCGACCTAAGGGTGCTAGCTTCAATCATTAGACTTAGATGCGCGAGACTTAGATGCTTGGTTCATAGACGCGAGGCTTACATGCTCGGAACCTCAGTATTATAGAAGCGACTTGAGGATGACGACTTCAATCGTTGGACTTAGATGCTCGGTTCATGCATGCGAGGCTTACATGCTCGGAACCTCAGTACTACATAAGTGACCTGAGAGTGCCAGCTTCAGTCGCTGGACTTAGATGTGCGAGGCTTAGATGCTCGGATACCCGGAATGGACTGAAAGCATTGCTTGGATGCTTTAAAAGTAGCTTGATGAAGCGACCCAGTCGAAATGTGGGCGGGCCGACACATGGTGGCATCGCTTCAATTCCTAGGGATTCATAGTTGAAATCGCGTGAGTTATGCATCGTTTCATATGTAAACAAAGTGTTTCTGCCGCCATTGTCGCAACTCCTCATCTAATGGGCTTTTTTATCCCTAAAAGGCCCCTGATGGCCTAGGGAGGAACGCAGTAATAATAAGGACAGTTAATGGCGTGCTTCCAAATCCTTCAGTGTCTTTATAAGTACTATTGCGCTTGTCAACTGGCGTATTTTGCTTCTTTTTTTTCGTTGTTCTTGCCTTTGCTACATTGGTATTGCCTCTGCTATTTCCATTTCTGCCTGTTGTGATTCTTGCTTATGACAACCAGGTGATCTTTTTATTTTTATTTTTCTTTTTTTTTTTGTTTCTGTTGCCATGTATTTCCCTTCTTCGCTATGGCCCCAAGGGAAGAAGTTAGTTCTGACCTTTTTGTCTCAAATGTAGATAGTGAGTTACTGGGGTGGTATTGGAGGCAGTTCTGTATCCTCGCCAATTACGCCCTTCACACTGTAGATAGGAGGTTTAGGGCCCATACCCCCTTGTTAGGGCTAAGTAAATTAGTAGTGTATTTTGACCAGCTAGAGGGAGGTTTGAAATTTCCTATAAATCCCTTTGTGAAGGAATTTTTGAATAGGAATAATATAGCGCCTGGTCAGCTTCACCCGAATAGCTATAGGATACTGACCGGGTTCATCCAATTGATTTATGAAGAGGAGAAAGAACCTGATTTAGATGTTTTTCGATACCTGTACAGGCTGACTAGAAAGAAGGGAGAGCTGATGTTTTCCCTGTCGGCTGTACCTAACCATGCCCTTTTCGTAAAGCTTCCGGATCTCCATAAGAAGTGGAGACACCATTTTTTTATTATAGAGCATCAATCGGACTTCTTGGATGTCCGGAGGATGTGGTCTGACGAGTGTTATAAGGTGACCCAGCCTATGAAACTTTTCAACCATGATACGGAAATGGTTGTACAACTACATCTTGATGGGCTTGCCAAAGCTCGATCAGTGGAGGATGTGTCCATGAGGTACCTATGGAGAGTCTATCCAAGTTGCGTTCACTCCCTTGGTATGTTTGTGTTACTTTGAGCTATATTTCTAACTTGATCTATTTTTTATGACTGTAGATGGCTGAATTTTTTTATTTTGTGGGTGAGATTTCATTAGTTGATGAGCTGGTTGCTCTGAAGGAGGTTCAAGCATCTCCTTCCCTCGAACCCGAAGCTCCTACAACACCTGAAGTAGTTCTTGCTGACCCCAAGGGTAAAACGGTGTTGGAAATAGCACAGCCAGAATGGGTGGGCTGAAGAAAGAGGCGGTTGATGGATTCGGAGTCGGATGCGAAGGGGCTAGATAAGGATATTTAAGTTCAATGCCCACAGTTATCTGGGTGTCCGGATATGAGGGGTTGGATACTGAAGCGGATAAAGCCCCCAAGTATCTCTAATAGCCAAGTGCGAGATCAGTATGTCGAATCGCTAAGGCTGCCCGGTGATATGCAATGTTGGTCCGATGAGGGTCCGGAGGGGTTGCTTGACTCCATAATTGGCCAGTCATTAGAAGTAAGTTAGCTTCTGCCATTGATGTTGTTATTGTATATACTTCTTACTGACGCTAACTATTTTTTTATTGATAGATGACTCAGGCCTTGCTGCTGGTGAAGGATCAGTATTTCTACCTGAAGAGCTAGTGCAACTTAAAGGAAACCGAGGTGGGAACCATAGCCTTCGATTTTGAGAAGAAGCTGGATGGCGCGAAGGTAGCCTTGGAGCACTACCAAACAAAATATATTGAGGCCAAGTATGATATTGAGGTGAATCAGAAGAAAGTTTATGAGTTGGAACATAGCCAAGCCCAGCTGATGAGTAGGATCGAAGAGCAGGACCTTCAAATCGCTGAGCTCCAAGGAAGGCTGGCGGAGCTTGAGAAATCCCGAGCGAGTGATAAAAATTCATACCAAGACATGGTAGGAGGGTTTCTTAAAGCTTATCGAGCTGAGTGTAAGACGATCCTGCTTGCTCAGGACTCAGGATTGGATCTAGGGGCGTTGGATCAAATAATGCTGGCAGACCTTACCAAACTTGCTGCGGAGGAGGATGCCTGTCGAAAGGCTAGTTCTACTCTTGCGAGGGAGACTGTAGAGGCTACTATTGCTATTGGGTCTATAGCGCATCCAAATACTGTTGATGAGGTTTCCCCCTTTGTTTCCAAGCTTGGGGGTCTGGATGTACATCTAATAGAATAGATGTATATGTTTTTTTTAACCGATTACATGTAAGGGCATTTTATTAATGAAGAGAGACTTTTATTGAATCATGTGTTGAATACAATCTTATTGATAGTATTTTGTAAGAGAGTCTAAGTTCCAAAATCGTGGTAGTTCTTTGCCTCCTCTTTCTCTTAGTTTGTATTCTCCCTTGGTTGTGCTTATCGAGATTTGGTACGGACCTTCCTAGTTTGGACCTAACTTGCCAATTCCTGAGCTGCCTTTGCCAATATCTGCTCTTCTGAGCACCCAGTCTCCCAACTTGAATTGTTTCGAGTGATGCTGTTGGCGATGGTACTGTGTCACCTTTTGCCGATGTGCTTCAGCTGTGGCTGCAGCTTATTCTCTTCGTTCCTTTAGTAGGTCTAGGCATATTCGGGCGTCAATTTTGTTAATGTTTTGATCGAGATTCTCGCTTACTCGGTAACTTGGTAAACCAATTTCCACTGGTATTACCGTATCCATGACATAAGTCAGCCTGAATGGTGTCTCTCTAGTGGATGATCGAGGTGTGGTTCTGTAGGCCTAAATTGCATTATTGAGTTCTTTAACCCAATTTCCCTCTTTCTCATTGAGTCTCTTCTTTAATCCTTGCATGAGAATTCTATTGGTGACTTCTGTTTGTCCGTTTATTTACAGGTGGGCTACTGAGGTGAAGCGAAGCTTTATACCGAAGTCAGAAAGGGTATAGAAGGTATTGATCGATGGTATTGTAGCGAGACATAATACGGGAGGTCTATGCCCAAGGATGGGTATCTTGGAGTGTTTCCAGGGAGTGAAGGTATATATCTATATGAGGCTCTAGCATGCTGTAAGGTGGGTGGAAACACTATTGCTGGGAGAGGGTCTGAGAGGTCGGTTCAAAGGATAGGTGTGGAAGGGTTAGTGCCGGCTTTAGGAGTCAGGGCTGGTGGTGGGCTAGAAGTCATAATGAAGATGTCTTTAGCTTGGTAAGTAAATGAACGACTTTTCCTAAGGAGTCCCCACAGATGACGCCACTTGATAATTGGTTTTTGGAACTCTTGGGCTTGGTATCCTGCAATCCACGAACAGAAGGCAAGGTGAGAGATGGGGAGAGTCCCCATGAACACTCTGATGCCTAAGTTAGAGAAAAGAAGTAGGAAGAATATGAGATAGCTAGAATATATAAGAATGAGATGCCCCTTTGTGAGGGATATAGGGTTCTATATATAGCAATGCTCAAACCTGGGAGGAGTCAGATTCCATGTGGGATAGTGACTTATAATCTTGGTAGGAGAGTGTCCCTTCTATGCTTAGGACTCCACTTTGGGGTAGTCCCCGTTCTGGACGAATCTGCCTTCTTACTAATCCAAGCATCCCTATTTAGGGGATAAGGAGCCCTTAACTAGGCGGGAACATATTAGATGATATCATGTAGATTCATATAACAATAAACAAATGAGTCAGAGATAGATGAGCCATAATTTTATTATAGCTTTGAGAGACGAACATGACGTTCAATATCGAATTCACTTGAACTTCAATCCAATATTAGGACATGAGCATACAAGCCAATAATTTTTTAGCAAATTATGTATTTTTATTATAGCTAACAAAGTTACAAGCTATGCTTAGATTAATCAAATATCAGAAACTGCAACAAGTTATATTGATGGTGAGACTAGCCATATATATATCTTATTTATGATAAATATATTTCAATATATTTTAGGTATGTAGTACTCACTCCTACTTAGATAAGCACTCATTTATGCTCAGACAATAACTAATGACTCTTGCTCAACATCAAACAAACAACACTTAGGCAGTTAGATGCTTGCCAAGCTAGTTGGCATCATTTGGCATAAGACCAATCGCCCTACACCGTTCCATATAAGACCAACCTCTTTGGAACCATTCATTATAAAACTCTAGTGATTGAAGCTGGCCCTTAGGTTTTCTTATAACACTGAAGGAAGACTTAGGTCATTTCATAACATCGAGCATTAAAACTTCAATGATTGAAGCTAGTCCTTTGTTCATTTTATAACACTGAGTGAAGACTTAGGTCATTTTATAACACCGAACATCAAAACTCCCGCGAACAAAGCTGGTCGTCAAGTTGTTTCAATAACACTGAGGCTCAATACTTGGGTCATTTCATAACATCGAGCATTAAGAATCCAATGGCTGAGGCTAGCCACCTCAGATCATCCCTTAACATCGAGTATCACCTTGATTGGATCATCATCTCCAAAGAACTCAAAAGTCAGCAAAGAATATCATTCATCACTTTACTTTTCAAGTGGCAGAGTATCTCATATGCACAGCTCATTACTCAGAGTCAACACTTCATCAACAAACCTCAATTATAAATATCTGAATAGACTTTCAAGAGGGACTTTTGATACCCTAAATAAAGTCCTTAAATAATAAGAAATCTATTATGGGTGTTATCCTATAAAGGAAGTTTATTTATGTATATTACTCCCTATATATACATGTCATATCATTAATGATCATTCATCTCCACAATCTCCACATAACATCACTACATCAAGCCATAGGTATCATTCTTATCATCTCATCATACAAGCAATCATCCAACATTCTACTTTATTATACTCCATTTACTCTATTATTATTATTTCCTCATACAAGGTGTTTATGGGGGAAACCCTAACAATTCACCCATTTTTACTCATTAATACATGTTCCATAGCAAGAGAATCAATTCAAAGTTATCATAAACTAACAAATAAAAACCTAATTTTAATTATTAAATAGCCTAAAAACTAAGTGAAATTAATTTAAAAACTAATGAAAAATACACACAATCAAAGACTCTCACACTTAATCCTTTGCTTATCCTCAAGCAAATGCATAAAAACACCTATCAAAATAACGAATTAAACACATTGAAAATTTTTAATTTGTTAATCTATTATAATCTCTAATTAATACAAAACTTACAATTCTAAACTAAACCAATAGTTTGAAATCAAGGATATATGTTTTACCAAGTGAAAGGCCAACTTTGCAATTGAATTCTTGAAAATTTTTGAGTTAACACTTGAGAAAAATGAAAGCAAGTGGAACTAATATTTCACCTTAGCAATGCTAAAATTTAACACCCAAAAGGTAGCAACAATTTTTTTCTCTCTAGCCAATCTTCCCACTCTTAGTATGCCTCACCATTCCCACACTACTACGAGTGGATACTGCTGAGTAAGTCCTTTAAATAATCTTACTCTTTTTAAGAGCATTAAGATAGTTTTAAAGCATATAAAGATTAAATTTAAATTTTATCTCCTTATTAAGAGAAATTATTTTTTTTTACATGAAGCTACCATTTCTTACGCTAAACTCAAAAACCAACCAGAAATCAAAATTTAAGTACCACTCATAATCATCTTTCTCAAATATTAATTTATAAAATTTGATTACTCAAAAGTAAAGTAAGCATTAAATTCATTAATAGTTCAAAAGTCCTTAACCACAAATTATCCATCTAGCTTATAAATCACAAATTAATTATTAACTAGATATTATGATATATGAATAAGAAAATTACATCAAATGTGATCAACTCATCAAAATGATAGGCTAAAAAATTTAAGTGTGTAAAATTCTAAATGCAAACAATTTTCTTACTTAAAATAATTAGCAAAGAAATAAAAAATAAAATAAACATTAAATTAAAATCTAATGACATGCAAATGCAAAAACTATTCCCCCTCCCCCCACCTTAAAACACTTAAAAAAGTGAAGAAAACAACACATACCAAACAAAATTAAGAAAATAAAAAAAAACTAAGAAAATTAAACCAAGCCAAGAAGAAGGAATATTTCCCTTACAGTGGCAATCCCAAAGGTGAAGGAGAAGGTGCTTGGTATCCTAACAACTCAATGGAATTATATTTTGGTTAAGGTAGACAAATTTATTTTCCTATGGATTTTGTAGTTTTGGATTTTGAAGAGAATTGGAAGTGTCATCTAATTCTTGGGAGGCCATTTTTGAATACTAAGAGAGCTCTTATAGATGCTCATAAAGGAAAAATAACTCTTAGGGTCGATGATCAGAGTGTTAAGTTTGTAATGTCAAATTTAATGAAATGCCCTCTAGAGGATGAAATGTGTATAAAGGTTGAGGTTATAGATGTGTGTGTAAAGGAAGTAAGTTGTCCAAGGGAGGCAAATAATAAAGTTGAAGTGAGTGACAATATTGTAAAGGTGAGCAAGAAAGCACATTTGGAAAACCTAAAATTTTATTAGGAAGTGACAACCCAGTACCCATACATCTAGAATACCTTCCTAAGAGGAACATGAAGAAGAAGAAAAAAATTAAAAAAAGAAGCTGAAGTTCAACCAGCCTAAGCAAGTAAGGTGCATGGATGACAATAAGCCCTCTTTTAATTTAATGCTTTTGAGAGAAAAATTTGATGAAAGATTCAATGAACTTGAACACCCCCATTAAAGATATGCAAAAGGAGCAAAATTGTCACAACTACAATCTTTAATGATCCTATATGACTTCTTTATAGAACGGTATGCTAATTATAAGGTCATATTTATAGAGGTCAACTTGCCAAGCTATAATTTCCTAAAAAGAGATAAAGGCATAATATTAATACTTATGCCTAAGTCATATAAACACCTACGAAATTCCTGAGCACCAACTACATAAGAAATAGTAAAACTCCTTGGATCTTTGAGTTTAGTCAAAATCTTGTAAGACATTATGGAATAGTAAGTCTCTGTTAATTCCATTATTTGATTATCATCCCATCTTTATTTATTGGTGATGATGTCGTTTAGGTACTTTGCATGATTTTACATTTCTACAAGAGCCTCTAAAAATGGAATGTTAATTCTAAGTTTTTTCAAGTGTCAAAAAACTTAGCAAACCTTTTTTTCATCATTTGGTTTCTTTATTTTTTGAGGAAAGGGTATACTTGGTTCATATTTTTATGAATGTAGCATAATGGTTAATATGAACCCTATAAGGGGTTAAATACAAGCATGGACCTTAATAATGAAGAATTCAAGATAATTAACTTATTGTTTAATTCTGAAATTAATTAGCTAAATATGGATGAATTATGATATATTTTTATATTTTGGAATCAATAAGGAAGATTCAAGAAGATTCTAGAAGATGTGAGAAGATTCAAGAATATTCCAAGTCAAAGTCAAAGTCAAATAGATAACAAGTCAAAGTTAAGGGTCAATGGTCAACATATGGCATGTCATGTGACATGGCATGTGACATGGCATGCTTCAATGATTAGTTATCATGAGTTTTCAATTTTTCTTAGTTGTCATGAATTGTAATTAGTTTTCAATTTTGACTTTTCAAAGACGAGTTGTCATTAGTTGTCATATTTTGAAGGAAATCTCTTTAATTAAGGATTTTCCTATATAGGTATCTTTATGAATAAGGAAGAAAACCTTTTCCTTCAAGGGTTAGGTTATTTACATGCCTATATAAGGGCTAGACATATGTAGGACGAATTAAGAATGTATTTTTGACAATTTTAATCAATTAAGTGAGGTTTTTCCTTAACTTTGTTCTTTTGAAACTTTGCAAGTTTACTTGAATTATTTCACATCTACCTTTCATTACAATTGCTAGGTTAGACTTAGAATTGTGTGATTGTTCATCTTTTAATAGCTAAGTATCTTGCTTCAAATTAATAAACAAGGGGTTTAGCTCCATCAACACAACCTATCCTTGATGATCCTTAGGCAAGATTTCAAAGTTGGATGACCATTTGTATCTCTATTATACGTAGGGTTTTCTTCCTTATTCATAAAGATACCTATATAGGAAAATCCTTAATTAAGGAGATTTCCTTCAAAATATGACAACTCATCTTTGAAAAGTCAAAATTGACAACTCATTACAATTCATGACAACTAAGCAAAATTGACAACTCATGACAACTAATCATTGAAGCATGCCATGTCACATGCCATGTCATATATTGACCATTGACCCTTGACTTTGACTTGGAATATTCTTGAATCTTCTCATATCTTCTAGAATCTTCTTGAATCTTCCTTATTGACTCCAAAATAGAAAAATATATCACAATTTGTCCATATTCAACTAATTAATTTTAGAATTGAAAAATAAGTTAATTAGCTTGAATTCTTCATTATTAAGGTCCATGCTTACATTTAACCCCTTGTAGGGTTCATATTAATGGTTTGCTACTTTCCATTTCTTTCCTATGTTTGATATTCCTTGCTCTCCTTAGAATCGTCATCACCATTCTGAATTATCTTATCTTGTATTTCCTCTACTTCTTTCTTTATTTCAACTCCTAACCTTACCTCCTTGTCGCTCCTAAATGTAATTACTTTCACCTACTCCCTTGAATTTATTTCAATGTTGCTTAGGAGACTCCCTTAATTTCTTGAAGCTACTACATTAGTGAGCTAACCCAATTGTACTTTGATATTATGAATTAAATAAGCATGATTTTTGGCTATTTAATCAAACTTGTCTTCCATCCTATTTTGATCGTCATATTGATTTCCTATTTTATTGGACATAACTTCCAAAGATTTTTCCAATTTAATTTCTAGTGAAGCCATTCGATCTTAATGAGGTTATTAGAATCATGAAGGTGGATTTTTTTAGGCAAATTATTATTACTAGAAAAGGTTAGTGCAGGCACACTGTCATTATTACTCCATAAAAAGTTTGGGCAGTTTTGCCACTTAAGTTGTAAGTGTTGGAGCAGGGATTGCTGGCTTATCTTTCTTGAAATTGATTTCCCACATAATTAATTTTCTCTATATAGCCTCCTTCTATCATGCAGGCACCATAAACACTAAACTCATTATTAGAGTAACCTAATAAATTATAAGACTCATTTGTAAGGGTGGAATTATTTTTATGGTGAGGTTGCTAATTTGCTTTGTTAGTGTAGCCATATGAGCTTGAAGGGCTATCACTGTATCAACTTCAATTCAACCTCCTTGCCTTGGTGGATTCTAATGTTCTGATGGCCAATGACAATTGTTGTTAGCCATTTCTTCCAAAAGTTCAAATGCAGCCTCAACTATTTTTTGTATTAAAGAGCCTCAAATTATTGCATCTATGGTGTCTCTAATGGACTGGGTAACACCATTATAGAAAGTTCTAATAATCACATCCTTTGGAAATTTATGATGAGGACACCTGCTTAACAACTCTTTAAATCTCTCCTAAGCATCACGTAAATATTCTATATTAAATTGCTGAAATTTAGTGATATCTTTGATAATATTTACTGTCTTTCCTAATGGGAAGTATTTTGCTAGACTAGCATTTGCCAAAAGATCCCATATGGTGATATAAGCTGGTGGCTATGAGTTCAACCATGCTTTAGCTCTGTCCTTCAATGTGAAGGGAAAAAGCCTCAAGCATATAGCATCATCTGACACTCTATTATACTTGAATGTACCACATATTTCTAGGAAATTAGCAATATGAGCCATAATGTCTTCATTTATCAAGCCATAAAAGTAAAAACTTAATTGGATCATTTAAAGTAAGGTTGGTTTAATTTCAAATTTGTTGGCATTGATTGTCAGCTTTATAATACTTTGTTGTGTACCTTTTAAACCTGGCATAGCAAAATCCAAAAGTATTCACTCTTCTTCTTATGATCTGCCATGGTACTTGATTCCCCTTGAGAATGCCTCATATTCTCTCTTTTAAACCTTACAAACTCTAGTATAAAAGTGAGAGGCTTTATCCTTATTCTTTAGGTGTTGGTGATACACACAACAAATTCTACAAAACAAAATAATAAAGAAAATCAAAACAATAATTTTGTAAAAATTATGCCTTGATCGAGTAGAGATTTGATCAAATATGATGTTAGATTAAAAGTCACCAATAGCAGTGACAAAAACTTCTTATGAAAATCGCAAGTGTACTATGTCGACAAGTAATATATAAAATATCATCCCATAGAGACTTCGATCTAATCACCAACTCTACCAATTTCTATGTTGTTTAAAACTTTCAAAAATTAAATTTAGAATTAATTTTGTTTAATCTAAAATTCTAAATATAACTATCACAAAATAAATCGAATAATAAAATGAATTTCTCAATGAATAATGTGTAAGAATTTATAACTTCACAATTTTTAATCAATTCAAATCAATGAATTCCTTAGCCTTGCAAACCTTGTGTTCTCTAAATTATGATTAACCTTTCTAAAGAATTTAATTAATTTTAGTTCACAATTAATTGATAAGGAATTAGATATTAATTCTCAAAGCAAACCCACTCTTAAAACCTAATTAATGAATCAATGAACTACCCCATATAGGATTCTAATTACTTAGTGTATCTCTACTAAAAAGCAATTACAATTTATGTTCAGAGGTCCATTAAGGTTCTAAACTCTCAATCTCAAACCTTAATTAAGGTTTAAATTAATGGTCGTAAAAACATCAGTTTATATAAAGAACAATGAACATAATGAGCAAGAGCTAATATTCCATTAAATAAAATGATTAAATCATGCAAAGTATCAATTCCTACTAATAAAAATTTAACTAAACCTTTTAAGAATCATCCACAAGAAATAAAAAAAGAAACCCATTTAATGAATCACAAAATAGTAAGAGAAAACACTAGAGTCCTTGAGCTTCCTTTTCTTTAATCTTCTCTTGAGCTTTTCCTTCACTTGAAGTTAGGTTTCTGATGTGTTTTTAGGGTCTTTCTCTACTCTTTTTTTCCTCTAAAAATGATATACATATAGTTCCCAATTAAAAGACCAAGAAGTTCCTTAAAATACATAACTTAAACGAGACAAAACAATAATTTTCTAACTAGCTATAACCATAACGAGAAGGCTGTGGTCGCAACAGAAAAAGGGCTGATTTTTTGTGTGTCTTGGCTGCGATCACATCAACAAGTCTCCTCTGCCTTATGTGTCTCTATTGTGCTGCAATGACAGCAATAAAAGTGACTCCAAAATGCTCCAAAAAGGCCTTTTTCTTTACCAAGTTGACACCTTATTCCCTGCAAAACATAAACCAAAATAAAAATATATATAAACTAATAAACAACAACCTAATTTAGCTATCAAATATCCTATGAACTAATTGACATTAATCTAATAACTAATACAAAATAGACACAATCACACAACCGTGTCATGGAACATGTAAAGAGCTATACTTGCTACGTGAACTAGACTATGGTCATATTTGTCTTTATGATAAATGGATCTTACAAAGAATACACATGTGTTAGAGGAGAAAAATAAGACACGATCGTGTTGGATTGTATACGACCATGTAGTGAAAAGTCATGTAATGGAAGGATTACTTTATTGGAATTCTTAGAAGATTTTAATCTGAGGATTCATTGAGGAAATATATACAAAGTTGGAAATAACCCAGTGGAGGCTTTTGGAAGACTTTTTTTATGCAACGTAGGAAGTGAAAAACCCAAGAGCATGAAAATTTAAGCAAAAGAGTATATTCAAGCTTTGGCATCCTTGCATGAGTTGCTACAAGAATTCTTTTTTTTTTTCCCTTTTTTATTTGGTTCATGTTTAGTGAGTTCATGCTTTGTTTCCATCATGTTTCTAGAAGGCTAAATTCATTTTATACTTAAATTAATAGAGCCTTAAATGAGTACATGTATTGAATATTTGATTTTCATTTAATGGAAGGAATTCTATTCCTGTAAACGTTAATTAATGCTTAGGGTTTTTAGGCCAATTATTCTATGAATTTAATTAATATGCACGGCTTGAGGAAGCTTGAATCTCAACAGATCTATCAATTAATATTAGTTGATTCCATAGTACTTAGTGCATCATTTCAATTTAATTAGTGAAGATAGAGATATCCACTAGTTATTCAATTAATGGGTTTTTATATATTTCTACCATCAACTTAAGTCATTTTTTGCAAATCTATCCAAATTCTAAAATTGTGGCGAATTGATATATAAACTTTGCGATTTTTTGCGATATGTTATTAGTCAAAATTGCAATTGCAGGTTTTTTTTTTTTTTTTTGAATTTAGGGTTTTAATGTTTACGTTTTTTCTAAAGGAGTTGTTGTTGGTCGTATTTGTATGATCCGCCTTGATTACTTTTGGTTGAAAGGAGGTTGATAAGTTTGTTATTTAGCAACAAAATAAAAAGTGGAGAAGCTTTATGAAGCTTCAATTTCATGTGTTTGATAATTGATGAAGATGATGTAGAGAGCACTAAATAATTCGATGAATAAGAAGAATAGGAGAGAAAGGGTCTTTAGAACCAAAAAAATATTATGCCCTTTGCAGAGACCAAAATGGTGAGTTTTGGTAATTTTTTGAAGTTCTTTTCTTTCTAATTTTTTCACTTTCATGTGTCTAATTTGTTGCACACATTGGCAAACCACATAATCACTAATACATGCAAATTTGACAGTGGATAGATTTGTAATAAATTTTAAAGTTCATATAATAATTCGTCAATCAAGTTGAAGGTAGAAATATATAAAAATCCTAAATTAACATATGGCTGTAGTTTGAGAGAGTACAATTCTTTAACTTAGAAAGTTCAACTAGTTCATGACAAAATCCAATTATATGTAAGAAACGAATAATTCATATAGGAAAGTTGAAAGGGAAATTAATCTAGCTACAAACTTAATTAAATTAGTTATTTTCTTGTTAATTTGCTTTATTTAAGTCGTTCACTTTTAGTCTTAATTTTAGATTCAATTTTAGATTTAAATTCATTACTCAGATTATTAGTTGGTTTAGAGGTAATAATAGAATTAGAAATTGGTGGTTATAAGAAATCTCTATGGGAATGGCATCCCTTTCTTATCACTATATTCCTTGGGGCATAAGCCACAAATTGCCTCAAACTCTTAAGACAAATTAACGAGACCAGGCACTGTGCTGGGCCACGGTTTAGTTCTGGCACGACACATCCCAAGCCAAACCTGGAGGAAGACGCCGATGGCACTCGCACGCTGCCCAATGTAACCACCCGAACTCCATGGGTTTCGTTGCGGATTCAGTTGATGGTGACCTTTTGAAGTAATTTTTTATGACGACATTTACGGATTAGACAATTTTTACATAAAAATCTTAAATGCTTTGGTTCTAATATATTTTTATCACCAAACCTAAATTAGAATACGCTTCAAACTATCATTTTCCTATACGGCAGTTTGATTTTTTATTGAATCCTTTCAATAACGTTTAAATATATATAATGCCAAAATAAATGTCATGAAATATAATAAAATAACATTTACAATATATTTCAGTTAATACTAAAAGCTACGTGGTAAAATAAAAATAAAAATAAAAATGGCATTTATAATAAATGTCACTCAAAATTGAAAGAAATGTCACATTAAGCATAATATATTGTGCTAAGATTTATTTAAATATAATAATTATACATTCTGAGAATGTATTATGATGTTCGAAAAAAAAAATTTTATTCATTTGAAATTTTACTTTTGTGGAATAGTTCTTTGAGATAAAAACAAAAGTTAACTTCGAGAGCAAAAAGCCTTTTAGAAAAATTTATTGAGAAAAGTGTGAAATTTGTGCCTCTAAATTCACAAAATTATTAGGTGGCTAATTCTATTTGGTTTACTTTTATAATCTGTATTTTTACTTATTAAATTAAAAGGAGAATTATTGAGTTTTAATTATTATTTTTATTTAATTAGTGTTAAATGAAATATTTTAATACTTTTTAATAATTATTGGAGTATGCTATGTATATATTATGTGTATAAGTATTTGGGAAGAGTTATTATTATTATTATTAAAAAGGGACAAAAATGATTTTTTTACCCTTTTCCCTTCTCTCTCATTTTTCTTTCTTTCCTTTTCTTTTCCTTCTTCTCCCTACTTCCCCCATTGACAACGCCACCAACCACCGCCACAATCACTACGCCCGTCAACTACCACGCTGCCACCTCCACCCGCTGCCATCGCCAGCACCTCCAGCCACTAGCGACATCCCCTTCCTCTTCTTTCTCTTGTTCTTCTTCGTTGTTGACGTGAGAAATCCATAAGCGTACAGAGTTGGTTCAAGTAGTAAAATAAAGTATCGATCCTATAGAGATTGCAAATTTAGTATTGAAATACTAAAAGTGTTTGTTTGTTTAAACACCGAATTTTGGTTTGAAAATCAAATAAAAATAAATAAAACAAATTTAATTAAAACTTAATAATCAAATTAAAGGCTAAGGTTCTTATTATCATTTCAAAATTTTCTAAAAGTTAATTAAACATCTAAATCTTTAACTAATCTTAATTCAATTTGAAAGCATCTTTAAAACCATAGATTTTCCTCTCAGATAAACCTATAATTATTTGAGTAGAATTGACACATAGTTTACTAGCTCTCACTAACTAAATGTTTCTTTAAACAATTTTAAGTCCAATTTTTTAATCAATATTAGTCACTTAAATGTCTCTCAACTAAGTAAGTGACTAATAGGTTATTGTTTTAATCTAGTAGAACCTATCTCTCAATTAAGTTCTAAAGTATAAATCAAATCTAAGGGTGAGCAAGCCTAAGATGACATTAAGTTCAACAACAATCAAAGAATTAAGATTAAAGACTTAGATTTTAATTCAAAAAAATTACATGGTTGAAATGAAATAAGAGCCCTAAAAATATGCTTAGCTACGCATGTTAAGAGAAAGAGAAGAAGATGAAGTAAAGAAGAAAGATCCAATCATTATTAATTAAAAGAAAATAATAACTACAGAGTTTAAATAAGAAAACCCATTTTACTACTTCAAATAGCTGCAATAGAAGGTCTTGTTCCTTTGAAACTTCAAAACTAATTTTCTACTTAATATGAATAAGAACTTGAATGAAAATTAACTTTGATTCTTTAAAGTAAAAATTTAGAGAAGACTAAGTGTAGCCTCCCTTTTTCGCTCTCATAAATGCCTCATATTTATAGCCTCCAACAACTTTGAGGTTTGTTACAATTCAAATCCCATAAAATCCCCTCAGATCATCAACTCAAAATTTGAATTTAAGAAGTTGTTGCAACAGCTTGCACAGCTGAGCACACCCAGGCACACGGCTATGTTGCAGGGTGTGTTAGCTTTCCAATACTCAGACATAGCTATGCACACCCAGGCAAATGGCTGTGTCAGAATAGGGTTCTTTCAAAACTCCACTTTTCTTTAAGATTTTGACTTGTTGTAACCTCCAAATCCTATCTTTGACTTGTTCAAATCTTTCAACTTCCTTCATGCATCCTTATTTCAAAAATTAAATAAAGGTTAATTAAATAAACTTAAAAAAAATTAATAAAAATCCTAACAACTAGACAAAATTAACAAAAATAAATAAAAGATCTAAAAATTAACTAAATTAATTAAAAATGCAACTAATTAGATTCTATTCCTATAGAAAAGAGTGTTCAAAATACAAGATTTTTCTCACTTATCAAACTCTCCCTCACTTGAGTCTTTATTTGTCCTTAAGCAAATAAAAGAACGCCCCATTCATATAAAGAATCAAAACCATCAGCTGGTTTTAATTTGACTAACCATTCTAATCTTCCTTTAATATAAAGCTTAAAGACTATAAATTAAAACAATAACTCAAGGTAAAAAAATGTAGCATTTACTATATAAAGAGCAAACTATTCCATTAAATTCATGTAAATGAATAATTAACACCCAAGAAATTTGAAAATAAATAGGAACTATCTCTATACTTAAGTAGTCCAAAAATTCACATATACAAGCAACCATATGGCACTCAACCTATTTATTTAATCAAGGTTTTCCTAATCTCAGTATCCCCCACCTTTCCTGCACTACTCAGTGCGGATACCTCCAAAAAGGGTCATTTGGATACTCTTACTCTATAATAGAGCATTGGAGTAGAAGGAGCATATGAGAATTTATATTTAAAATTTCATCTCCGAACGAGTGCATTTACGCTCTATCTCATTTTTTTAAGAGAAAGAGTATATCATAGATGCCTAAATATATATGAACTAGACTATCACAAGGAAAGAAACTTAATTCCTAATTACAAGCATATTTCTTAAACATTAAGCATTCAAGTTCAATCATTCAATGGAATAGTAAGCATTAAATTCATCAAAAATGAAAAATCCCTAACCACAAGTCATTTTCTAATTTAAAAGTAAAAAAAAAACATTAAAGGAAGATTATTACACTTTCCCATGAAAATAATTTCTGATGAAATAAACTCTTCATATGAATAGGTTTAAAAACTCAAATCAAATGAATCTAATAACATGCATGACTCTAATTTATTGAAAGAAAAATAAACATAAAAACTGCAAAAATAAAAACCAAAAAGAAAAGGAAAGTGTACTTCCCTTATTTGGATGCACTTGAAGGCGAGGTGAAGATGAACTCTGTTGGAGATTCACTTGGTCCCCTTAATCTTTTATCTTGAAAGATTTTTTTTAAGCTCTTCGATTTGGGTTAGCATCTTCTCTACTCTTGGTTCGCTCCTTCTTTCAAAATGCTCCATCTCATTTGACAAGTCCACAATTAAGTTCCCAATTTTATGATCATAAAGGTTGATCATCTCTTTTACTTCCTTTATGATTTTCTCAACCTATTCATCTGCTCTTTTTCTTTTTCCTAAACATGCTACTTGATATTCTTGATCCTCACTAACATCATCACATTCTTCTACAGCTCTTGGTAGAGGGATTTTACTAAGCTTTAATGTATTTTGCCAAATCATATAGCATCTTCTAATATCAACATCCTCTAACTCTCCCCCATTCAGTAATGATTTCAGCTTTAATAAGGTATTCTTCATTAAATAACTTAGGCTCTAATGGCCTAAGTTTATGCCTAGCAATTTTGAATGGAGTGAAATACATGGCTAAACCCATGACAATGTGTCCCATTGATATTAATGCTTTCTTGGCCTGCACAACTCACCACATAGAATGAAAAACAAAATAGGCACTGCACACCTTTGTGTTAGAATGCATGCACCATAATAAAATAATTCATCAGGAGATACTTTCATGTTATCCTTTTTCCCAAAAATTATGTGTGACATGAATTTGTGCATTAGCAAACATGAGTGACTCTGAATTAAGCCACTAGTTAGAATATGTCCATCATAAATTTTATCTTCACTAGTGATTTTAGATGAAAATTTACTCATACTAAAATTGGATGGAGGTTGACAAATACCTCCATTAGGAAAGCCAAAAATTTCAAAAATCAGTTCATAGTCAAAAGTGTATTCTTGCCCAAAAAATCTATAAGAAAAAATTCCTTGATTTTCATCTGAAATCTTTATTATAGTATAAAACTCAATTGTTAGCTCAAAGAATACATCATATTGAATTGACTTTAATTTCATCCAAACCATTCTATTCATATACATGTTTACCTCATCTAGCAAATTAACCTCTTGTAGAGCACAAGCATTCATGTATCTATTTGGGATAATTTTCCTAGCCATCATCTACTTAAATTTCTTCCTATGCCCCTTATGCCTAAAATTAATAAGTTTTGGGAAGGGTTTTAACAATCTTTCCTCATTTTCACCACCAGATTGTTGGAACTACCACCACACTTTCTTTTGGAAGGACCATGCTTATTGCTTACAATTGACTTTCTTCTAGGCTCTCTTTCCATGGAGAGAAGGAAAAGTGATGGAAAATCCAAAGAAGAATGGAAATGGTGAAAGAAATCTTAGTGCCTTTTTAGAGAAAAGAGTGTGTATAGAATGAAAATTTAGAGAATAAGGTGATGAGTGAAGAAGATGGATGTTTAAATAGAGTGAGGGAAGAGAGAAAGAAAAAAAATTAATAAATAAATAAAAGAAGTAATTTTTGAAGAACCATATAAATGGGTAATTGGGAAAGTAGTCAAAATTGTGGAATTCTAAAAATTGGGAAATGGGAAAACATGGAGAAGAGAAAAAGTCATGGAGAAATGGGAAAGAATTATTGAAAAATGCTAAAGCGGTCAAAGTTTAGAATCCTAAAAATAGGAAAGAAAAGTCATAAGGGTAGTGGAAAGACATGGGAAAATGGCAAATTGATTCATTTTAAAAATAAATTCATAATTTTTTTTATTAACAGTGAGCACAGATGTGTGTCGATGTGCACAGCTATGTGCGCTATTTAATGAGATTTTGTTTCTTTTTTTTTTAATTTTAGGCACAGCTATGCACAACTACACATATAGCTATTCCTGAATCAAACTTTAACCTCAGAATTTCACCTGTTTAGACATGGGTGTGTGCTCTAATGCACACAACTATGTCTTAATGTTATTTTTTTCACATTAAAACAATATCCATTAGACCACACAACTGTGCAGTAGGGTGCGCAACCTGATATAATTGTCATCTAAGGCTATTTCTGCATTTTGCATATATAATAGTACTCACACATCTCCTATATACAAATCACACATTTTTCCATAAACTTTAAGTAACAAAAATGTCTTCTAGAGCTTATATTCTTCTATGATTCCTAAAAATACACAATGAAACTTGAATTAAAAATCTTGACAAATTAAAATTAATTAAAATAACAAAAATTAAATTTAAATAAAACAAGCTTGGTTGAGCCCCCAAGAAGCATTCTTTAAGTTTCATAAGCTTGACCATAATGCTCATCATTTAATTGAATCTTTTAAATAGGCAACTTGGGAAAAATTCTCCGATGTGCCTCTCTGATATAGCTTTAATCTTGGTCCATTCACTTTGAAATTTTCTCCTTGATTGGTGCATAATTCCATGGCTCTATAAGGATATACATGAGTCACCATAAGTGGACCTGACCATCTACTCTTCAACTTTCTTAGAAATAATCTGAGTCTTGAATTAAACAAAAACACTTTATCACCCTCTTTAAACCTTTTAATCTTGACTTTTGCATCATGCCACCTCTTTGTACGCTCCTTGTAAATCTTTGAGTTCTCATATGCAACTTCTCTAATTTCTTCAAGTTCTTTCATTCGCAAAATTGTTTTCTCTACTGCATTCTTGAAATCATAATTCAAAGCTTTTACCGCCCAATAAGCTTTGTACTTGAACTCAACGGGAAGATGACAAGCTTTTCCATAAACTAACCTATATGGGGACATTCCAATATGTGTTTTATAAGCAGTTCCATATGCCTACAAAGCATCATCAAGCTTCTTTGTCCATTCCTTTCTTGACTTACTGACCGTTCTTTCCAAAATTTTCTTTAACTCTCAGTTGCTAACTTCAACTTGCCTACTCGTTTGGGGGTGATAAGGTATTGCAAAGCATTACCCTATAATGAGCCAACAAATTTTCCATATTTATGTTATAAAAATGTGTTCCCCCATCATTTATGATAGCTCTAGGCATACCAAAATGAGAGAAAATCTTCTTTAAAAATTTGTAAGCAACCCTTGCATCATTTATAGAACAAGTTTGAGCTTCTACCCATTTTGATACATAATCTGCACAAACAAGTATGTATTTGTTTCCTTCTGACATAGGGAATGGTCCCATGAAATCAATAACCCAAACATCGAATATCTCAACTTCTAGAATTCCCGATTGAAGCATCTCATCTTTTTTTGAGATGTTCCTACTTCTTTGGCGTGTGTCACAATTGAGTACAAAATTTCAAGCATCTTTAAAGAGTGTAGGCCAAAAGAAACCTGCTTCAAGAACTTTAGTAGCTATTCTTTATGGACTAAAATGACCACTGTTTACCATACCATAACAACTTTGCAAGATTAACCAGATTTCACCACTTGCTATACACCTTCTTATCATGCCATCATTGCATAATTTTCATAGAAAATGATCATCCCACAAATAGGATTTGGAGTCATGGATTAGCTTTTTCTTTTGCTCTTTTGTGAATTCTTCTGGAAGTTTGCCACTTGAGATGAAGTTAGTTATATCAACAAACTAAGGAGCACTCGAGCTTTCAATTGCTAAGAGCATCTCATATGGAAATATCTCCTTGATAGGCTTTTCCTCTCCTTCCTCTGAATCTAACTTCAACCTTGAGAGATGATCAACTACAACATTTTTTATCCCTTCTTTTCTTTGATCTAAATATCAAATTCTTGCAGTAAAAGCACCCATTTAATGAGTATTGGTTTAGAATCCTTCTTTTCATGAGGTACTTCAATGCTGCATGATCTATATACACATCAACTTTAGAACCAAGAAGATAAGATCTAAATTTGTCAAATGCAAAAATAACCACCAACATCTCCTTTTCTATTGTTGCATAATTGAGTTATGCCTCCGTCAACATCCTGCTTGCATAGTAAATCACATGGAGTTTGTTCTCCTTCCTTTGGCTAAGTATTGCTCCCATTGCATGATCAATTACATCACACATTAGTTCGAATGGAAGGTTCCAGTCAAGTGCTATAACTATAGGAGCAGAAATAAGTGCTTCCTTTAATCTATCAAAAGCCAATTTGCACTGATTAGTAAAGTCAAAAGGTGAATCTTTCTCAAGTAACTTACAAAGGGGTTTAGAGATTTTTGAAAAATCATTAATAAACCGTCTGTAGAAGCCTGTATGACCAAGGAAGCTCTTGAATCCTTTCACATTTGTTGGATATTGCAATTTCTTGATAACCTCCACCTTTGCTTTATCAACCTCAATGCCTTTAACTAAAATCTTGTGGCCAAGAACAATTCCTTCATCAACCATAAAGTGGAATTTCTCTTAATTTAGCACCAAATTGGTTTCTTCACAATGTGCAAGTACTTGCTTTAGATTTTCCAAGTATCCATCAAAAGAATTTCCATAGATTGAAAATTCATCCATGAAAATGTCCATGATTTCTTCCACTAAATCTAAAAATATGGTCATCATGCATCTTTGGAATGTTGTAGGAGCATTATGTAATCTAAATGGCATTTGTCTATAAGAAAATGTGCCATAAGGACATGTAAAAGTCATCTTCTCCTGATCTTCTGGAGCTATTGCAATTTGATTGTATCCTGAATATCCATCCAAGAAATAATAGAAAGCATGTCCTGCTATTCTTTCTAACATTTGATCGATAAATGGTAATAGGAAGTGATCTTTTCTTATAGTTGAGTTCAACTTCCTATAATCTATACATACCCTCCATCCATTCACGACTCTTATAGGAATTGCTTTCCCTTCCTCATTTTCCACAATAGTCATTCCTCCCTTCTTTGGTACATATTGGATTGGGCTCACCCATGAATTATCTGATATTGGGTAGATAATTCATGCATCTAATAGTTTGACCACCTCATTCTTTACCACTTCTTGCATGTTCAAGTTAAGTCTTCTCTGTCTTTTATTAGTTGGCTTGTATCCTTCCTCCATTAAGATTTTATGCATACAATATGTAGGGCTTATACCTCTAATGTCAGAGATTTGCCAACCAATTTCTTTTATCCTTCTTTTGAGCATTTCCACAAGCATATCCTTTTGATATTAGGTAAGTTTAGAGGATATAATTACAGGTAAGGTTTGACCTTTTCCTAGAAAAGTGTACCTCAAATAATTAGGCAAAGGTTTTAAATTCAACTTTGGTGGGTTTAAGGTCGAAGGTGGTATTGGTTCAGTGTGTGGTAATTGTATATAAGGTAAGTGGGGTTAGTTTTTAAGGTGTACTCATCTTGAGAGGATTGTTCCTAAAAACATTTCTCAATATTTTCAATTTCCACAAATTTTGCCAACCTCCTTCGTTAGACTTCACTTACACATTCATCCACAACATCAACTCTTAAGCACAAATTAATATCTGATGGGAATTTCATACCTTGGTAAACATTGAACTTACAACTTTCATCTCCTACTCGTAGTGTGAGTGTTCCATTAAAGACATCAATTATGGCTTTTGCAGTGTAAAGAAAAGGCATACCAAGGATTAAGGGACCATCCTTATCCTCTTTAAAATCTAGCACTACAAAGTTGACTGGAAAAATAAATTTTCCAACCCATACTAACACATTTTCCACTAAGCCTTTGTGGTTCCTTTATTGTTCTATCTGCAAGCTGCAAGCAAATGCTTGTCAGTTTTGCCTCTCCTAATCCCAATTTCCTATAAATCGACAAAGGAATAAGATTAATTAAAGCTCTAGAATCATATAAAGCTTTTCAAAATTTTAAATTTCCAACAAAACATGAAATAGTGAGACTCCTTCGATTCTTCCTTTTTAGAGGAAGTTTATTAGAGATGATTGCACTACATTCTTTATTAAGTGTGACTGTCTCAAACTCCTGCATTTTCTTTTTATTGGAAATCAGCTCCTTTAAGAATTTTGCATACTTGGGCATTTGAGATAGACACTCCACAAGAGGCATATTGATATAGAGTGACTTAAATCTCTCTAACAATCTTGCAAATTGTTGGTTATGCTCCTATTTTTTTAACCTTTGAGGATATGGAACTAGAGGTTTATAAGGTTGAATTGGTGGAGACTATGGCTTCTCTTGCTTTTCATTATGAACTTCTAGCTTCTTCTCCACTTTAACTTCTACCCACTCATCTTGTTGTTCTTTCTCCCTTTCCTTCTATTTCTTCTCATATTCCACTATTGCTTTTGGGGTTTGGATCTCAGTTTTGCTTCTCAAGGTAATTCCTTTCAACTACTCCTTTAGATTCTTTTCAGTGTTTCTTAGCAATGAACCTTGGTTTCTCATTGACAAAGAGTTTGCCAATTCCCCTATCTGCATTTCCAAGTTATAAATAGAGGAAGAGTGATTTTTGAACATTTGATCAAATCTCTTTATAACCTCATCCTGTTGGTTCATCTTTGCTGTTATTACTTCCATGAACTTCTCTAATTTTTTCTCTAGAGATACTCCTGAGGGTGAACCCTTATCTTGATAGATTTGAGATCGGTGATGTTGACCATTCTGACCTCTAAAACCCGGTGGTGCTTGTGGTCTCTGTTGGTTATTCTCTTGATTGCTCCAAGAAAAGTTAGGATGATTCCTCCAACTAGGGTTGTATGTGTTCCCATGCATGATTTTTCTGGCCCTTATTAAAGTTGTTCATATAGTGCACATTCTCCATTGATAATTCTTGCATCATTTAGCATTCTATAGTTGGATGATCACCTTGGAAAAATTCACAAAAATAAGATAAGTTAGATATTGCATTAACACTCGTCTTATCCATCCTCTTAGATAAAGTATCCATCTTTGCATTAAAGCATTGTCAAACTATCAACTTTAATTAATCCACCTGTTTTTGGAATAGTCCTCTCATTAGACCAAAGGCTTTGTGTGTTGGCCATTTCTTCAAAAAGGTCTAAAGCTTCTTTAGGAGTTTTTGAAATTAGGGTTCCTCCAGTTCATGCATCAATGTTCACCTTAACCGATGGATTGACACCCTTGTAAAATGACTGAACCAAATCCCATGATGGTATCAATTGAGGTGGACATTGCCATTAAAGATCCTTAAACATATCCCAACACTTATAGAAGCTTTCATCCTCTTTTTGATAGAAAGATTTGATCTCATTTTTTATCTTCAAGACTTTAGCTGGTGGGAAGTACTTATTGGAGAAAGCATTGTAAAGCTCTTGCCAAGTGTTGATAGAGTTAGGTGGTAAGCTTGTAAACCACCTCTTAGCTCTATCCATAAGGGAAAATGGAAAAATAATAAGCCGAATTGCTTCAGGTTGTACTCCATTCATCTTGAAAGTTGAGCAATACTCTAGAAATTGGGTCATGTGACCAATTGGATCCTAGTGTGAAAATCTACTAAATTATGAATTTTGAATAATCTAGATTATGGCGGGTTTTATCTTGAAATTATTTGCCACAACCATTGGCCTTACGATCAGATTTTGATCACCTTGGACGTTAGGACTCACATAGTCCCTCATAGTCCTTTTCCCATTTTGTCCATCTTGGGCTGCTTGCTATCTCAGATTTCTTTCTTCTTCCATTCTATTTCTATGTTGTTTCCTTCTTCTTTTAACTGCCTTTTCAAGTTCTAGATCAATTGGTATTAATGGAACTCCTTATTTGCTTACACTACGTGTTGTGCGCATACACTAACACAAGTCCCTACAATACCACAAATGAAAACAAAATTAAAAATAATGTCTAAATCAAACAACATAATTTTCTTAGTAATATCAATTTAGGCAATCCTCGACAACAACACCAAAAACTTGATGTGAGAAATCCACAAGTGTACAAAGTTGGTTCAAGTAGTAAAATAAAGTATCGATCCCACAGAGATTGTAAATTAAGTATTAAAACACTAAAAGTGTTTGTTTGTTTAAACACCAAATTTTGGTTTAAAAATCAAATAAAAAAAACAAAATTAATTAAAACTTAACAATCAAATTAAAGGCTAGGGTTTTTATTATCATTTCAACCTTTTCTAGAAGTTAATTAAACATCTAAGTCTTTAACTAATCTTAATTCAATTTGAAAGCATCTGTAAAACCATAGATTTTCCTCTCAGATAAACCTAAAATTATTTGAGTAGAATTAACATATAGTTTACTAGCTCTCACTAACTAAATGTTTTTTAAACCTAATTTTAAGTCTAGCTTTTTAATTAATATTATTCACTTAAATGTCTCTCAACTAAGTAAGTGACTAATACGTTATTGTTTTAATCCATTAGAACCTATCTCTAAATTAAGTTCTAAAGTATAAATTCAATCTAAGGATGATCAAGCCTAATATGATATTATGTTCAACAACAACCAAAGAATTAAGATTAAAGACTTAGATTTTAATTCAAAAAAAATTACATGGTTGAAATGAAACAAGAACCCTAAAAATATGATTAGCTACATATATTAAGAGAAAGAGAAGAAGATAAAATACAGAAGAAATAATCGATCACTATTAATTAAAAGAAAATAATAACCAAAGAGTTTATATAAGAAAACCCCATTTACTGCTTCAAACAGCTATAATAGAAGGTCTTGTTCCTTTAAAGCTTCAAAACTAATTTTATACTTAACATGAACAAGAACTTGAATGAAAATTAACTTTGATTCTTTAAAGTAAAAATTTAGAGAAGACTAAGTGCAGCATCCCTTTTTTACTCTTATGAAGGCCTCCTATTTATAGCCTCCAACAACTTTAAGGTTTGTTACAATTCAAATTCCATAAAATCCCCTTAAATCATTAGCTTAAAATTTGAATTTAAGAAGTTGTTGCACCAACTTGCACAGCTGTGCATACCTAGGCACATGACTGTGTCGCAGGGTGTGTCAACTTTCTAACACTGAGGCACAACTATGCACACCCAGGCACACGGCTGTATTAGAACAGTCTGCTTTTAAAACTCCACTTTTCTTCAAGATTTTGACTTATTATAATCTCCAAATCCTATCCTTGACTTGTTCAAATCTTTCCACTTCCTGCATGCATCCTTATTTCAAAAATTAAATAAAGATTAACTAAATAAACTTAAAAACAAAAAAAATTAACAAAAAAAACCTAACAACTAAACAAAATTAACAAAAATAAATAAAAGATCTAAAAATTAACTAAATTAATTAAAAATGCAACTAATTAGATTCTATTTTTATAGAAAAGAGTGTTCAAAATACAATATTTTTCTCACTCATCAATTACTGGATGCCATATTGAAGAGAGGCATGCCAACAACGTTTCCAATAACCCCTAGACGTGCCAGTGGTCTTGATCAAAAGCTCTCCCTTTGGGATTCGTTTCCCCCAACTTGATTTGGTCGGCCAACTCCTAGAACGAATCCAATTTTGGGTAATTTGATTTTTAGGTTTTTTGTTTAATTTGAACTTGATTTTGGTTGAATCAAACTTAGTTGCTTTGAGATTAAATGTAATTGAGGTTGAGATCTTGCTAATTATGATTTTTTTAAAATTTTTTGGGCTCAATTACTGTTCATGCTAGTATTCCATGATTGGGGAATTATTTTATTTTTAATAAATTCTATTAATTATGTAGAGGAAACTTTGTGAAAGAAGTTTTATGAAATTCTTTATAGAATTTTAAATTTGAATTTTTGAAGGTTATGTTTAAATATGTATTTTTGAGAAATTGTTGGAAATTAATAAATTATTTAATCTTAATTAAAATTGTTGTCAATTATTTTGTTTAGACTGATTTTTTATAAATAAAAGTTTGGAAATAATTTTAATAATTAATTTTCCAATTATTAATTATTTAGTACTTATTTTGGGAAATATATGAAAAATAAATTTATTTATTATCTTTTGAGCCTAAATGAGCATTTTATTATTTTTATGATAAGAATAACTGATTTTAATAATTATTTACAATTTATGCTAATTTATTTGTAAAATGGAAATTTTATTCCATTAATGGATTTTATTGGCAATTATTATTTGTGAACTAGAACTTTATTATTTATTTGGAAAATAAAATTCTTTAATATTTTATGATATATTTTGGTGATTTGAGAAAATTATATTATTTTATTGTATATTTGGTGATGTTGGTTTTCGGTTGGGTGTGAATTGTAGTTCGGGAGTCCAATCCAAGATGTTGAGTTTTGGAATATTTTTGAAGTGTGTTTTCATGTAGGAATGACTCTACTTTTATTAGAGAGATGTTCGTTTTACAAAAGAGATTCTGTCAAATTTTTGGTAGATTTCTCATAAAATGTGACATCGCTCTGTTTTAAGTTTTGAGTCTTTTATTAGAGTCATGTTTTAGATCGAGTCTTTCCTTAGAAATTTATAATATATAAGATTATAATTTTTATCCTAATTAATTTATTATTATTTTTCTATAGTCGCATCGAGACCAAGGCCGAAGCCTACAGGACAAGGCCAGTCGAGCCATCATAGAAGAGCGCATTACACCTGTGAGTTATTATTATTGGCATCCATATTTTTAATAAATATGAATTTTATTATACTATGTTGCATTAAATGTTAAATGTTATATGTTATTGTTATTATATATATGTTTGCATATATTAAGGTGAATATTTATTTTTTTTAATTTGGATGGTACTCATATTTAATATGATTTTATTAGTTTATTTATGAAATGTTATTTTGGAGGATAACTGTAGAGTTATGCAGCAGTACACTAGATGCTAGGTTATAAATTTTTTTATTGATATGAGATTATATAATTTGAGATATGGAAAAATTGATTATTGAGATTTGTAGTTAAAGAGTGGTGTGACCACCGAAGCTTGGTTGACCTAGTGTCTTGGGACCAGTCATGCTAGCAATGGGATTGTAGAAGCTTGGTTGACTTAGTGTCTCGGGTCCAGTCCACTATCAAATTGGAAAAGAGCAATATTTTTGTATTTAAATGAGCCTATTGGCTAATGAGGTTCAGTTTTTGAGGTTGTGGAAAGTTTTAAGGTTATGCTTTGATCCTCCACTTAATTTCCATTGGTGTGCTAATATGAAAATTGTTTTTAATCATCTGCTTGAAATTCGTGTATAAATTACATAAATACTATATTGATTTCTTGTATGCTTAGGTTGCATGTATATATATAATAATAATTCATTTAATGAGATCTGACCCCCCTTAATTATTTTTCAAGATCCTTCTCATCAGACCTCTCGTTATAGTTCTCTTCGTCGGACCCTTTGTCACTAACTGACTTATGTAAATTTTGAACTATCACTGTTTGTATTATTAAACATTGTAGTAGTAGTAGTATGTCTTGTTGTAGTATTTTATATTATTATTGACTGAGGTTTTGTAGTTGAATATTTGTATGAACATATTTTATTGTGATATGATATGAAAGTTATTTTGATTGAATTTTTTTTAATTCTGAGGTATATTTATGTTTATGTTTTATTGAGTTTTTATATTTTAGGCTTGTTATGGGTTCCGGATTCTTGTGAATTCCCATTCCCTAATGTTGGTCATGACTTCCGGGTTTGGGTCATGACAAAGTTAGTATCAGAGCCTAGGTTTAGTATGGTTGGACCTAGGTTGCTAAAGTTTGAGTTTTCTTTGAAACTACTGTAACAATTAGGTTCGATTATGTTTTTAAAAGTCTTCCTTGCTTTAGAATTCCACGTAACCGTTAGGATGTCTATTTTTGTCTGAATTGTGTTTGTTTATATTCTTTTCAAAATGAGAAGGAGAGCGCAAACCACTCTACTGGTTGATAAGGCTGAGGATGAGGAGGCCTACCAAGATGAGATTCTACCCCCTAAGTCACCAATTAGGTGTAGGGGGCAGGTCGTCGTAGATAGAGAGAGCTATAGGATAATGAACTTATAGACCAGGATTTTAAGGAAGATGCTTTTGCACCAGGAGTTTAGTAGGGTGCAGTAACTATACTCCCAGGTCATACCACCTTTAAAGACTCTATATTAATAGGGAGTTCAGGATATGTCAGACCTAGAGGCAGCTTTATTCTATGCCAGATTCGGCAAGATATCCTTTGGTAGGACTTCAGACCCGCTCAATTTTCTTTACGTGATTAATTCGAGGACTCGAATTGCATACACTGAGTATTAGAGGATACTAAAAGTAAAGTTATCAATTGAGGGACCAATATTTTGCTATCATCATATATGTTATTGGATTGGGTTTTGTATTCGCTGGGATGCCTACTACGGGCTTTACTTTTGAGTCAGTGATTGAGTTAGCTAAGGAGATTAAGCTTAGGCTCATCAGGTAAAGAGTTATACCTGATTTCTATTAGATGGGAGGTACCATAGTAGGAGGATATCAGGATACTCCATATTTAACATTTCATATTGGCTCCAGTAGTCAGCCTAGAGGATATATTCAATAGGGCTAGGGACCTTAGCAAAGAGTAAATAAAAGTAGTAGATATGGTCATAGTGGGACTCGTAGACTTGTCAAATTTGGTTCATATGCTACCAACAATAGTAGCTGGTAGAGTTCTAGATACGGTAGCATTGCTTGCCAGATATATGGGGGAGTCCATCAGGGACCATGTTATATGGCTCCAGGGTCATGTTTTCGATGTGGATAGATGGGACATTTTGCTAGATCTTACCTTTATTCTAAATTTCAACAACAGATTCCCCAATCATCTTTAGCTAGGGTAGCTCCAGCTCAGTTCCAACTATCGTTGTTCCAGTACCTCAGCACTTGTCAGTTTGTTGCTTAGTAGGGGCGAGGTAGAGAGGTAGAGGCAATGCCAGAGGATTTGGATATGCTTTTATTAGCTAGTAAGGAGGTAGAGGATAGGCCAAAGTCTTCACTCTCATATAGTAAGATGCTCATGCATCTAATACAATGGTAGCAGGTACACTCTCGATATGTTTTATTGATGATAGAGTTTTAATTGATTCGGGTGCTACCCATTCTTTTGTGTTCCCTGTGTTTGCTTTAAAATTGAGTTGGCAAGCTATGAGGATGGCAATTCCTTTATCTGTTGCCATGCCTCTAAGTGATTTTTTGGACACCGACGTGATTCTTTGTGGGTGTCCTATGTTGGTAGAAGGCAGAGAGCTACTTGTAGATTTGGTGTTGTTGGATGTAATGGACTTTGATGTAATCCTAGGTATGGACTGGTTGTCTCAACATTATGTTATTATAGATTGTCATAGCAAGGAGATGATTTTCAAAATTCCAAGTGAAGAGGAAGTCAAGTTTATAGGTGATAAGAGGTATATACCTCAAAATCTTATTTCTGCTATTGTGGTAAGGAAGATGCTGAGAAAAGGGTTTTAGGGATACTTGGCATTGGTCAGGGATACTACAATAGAATTGACATCCATCTCAGATATTCCTATAGCATTTGATTTTCTAGATGTCTTCCTTAATGAATTTCCAGGTTTACAACCTCACAAGGAGATTGAATTATGCGTTGATGTAGTTCTAGGTATAGCTTCTATCTCTATACTGCCTTATAGGATGGCTCTTGTAGAGTTGAAAGAGTTAAAGGAGTAGTTGCAAGATTTGCTGGACAAGGGTTTCATAAGACCTAGTACTTCTTCTTAGGGTGCACCAGTCTTATTTATGAAGAAGAAGGATGATACTCTAAAATGTGCATTGATTATAGAGAATTGAACAAGGTGACTATTAAAAAAAAGTATCCTCTTCTGAGGATAGCTGATTTGTTAATCAACTTCAAGGTGCATAATTTTTTTCAAAGATCAACTTGAGGTCGGTTCATCATCAGTTACAGATTAGTAAAGCTGATGTTCCTAAAATAGCATTTTGTACTAGATATAACCATTATGAGTTTATGGTGATGTCCTTTGGATTAACTAATGCACCAACAACTTTTATGGATATGATGAATAGGGTGTTTAGACCATTCTTGGATTAGTTCTTGATTATTTTCATTGATAATAAACTGCTATATTCGAAGAGTATGGAAGAGCATGTGTATAACTTGAGAACTATGCTATAGACACTAAGGGAGCAATAACTTTATGTTAAGTTCTCAAAGTATGATTTTTGGCTAGAAAGTATAGCATTCCTTGGGCATGTAGTGTTTAAGGATGGCATTCAAGTTGATCCATAAAAGATTAAAGCAATGTTTAAGTGGCCTAGACTGACAATAGTTATAGAGATTTAGAGTTTCTTGGGTTTGGTAGGGTATTACAGAGGTTTATCTAAAATTTCTTCAGTATTGCAACACCTATGACCCGCCTAACTCAGAAGAATATAAATTTTATATGGTTAGATGCCTGTGAGAACAGCTTCCAACTATTAAAGGAGAACTTAACTATAGCTCCAGTGTTGATTTTGCCCAATAGAGTAGAGAAGTTTACTATTTACTGTGATGCTTCTAGAGTTGGCCTAGGTTGTATTTTAATGCAGAATGGAAGAGTAGTAGCTTTTGCTTCCAAGTAGTTAAAGAAGCATGAGCAAAACTATCTTACTCATGACCTAGAGATGGCTGCTATAATCTTTGCTCTCAAGATTTAGAGACATTATCTGTATGGGATAACATATGAAATCTACACTGACCACAAGAGTTTGAAGTATATCTTTTAGCAGAGAGATTTGAATCTCAAATAGAAAATATGGCTAGAAATTCTAAAGGATTATGACTGTGATATCTTATACCATCTAAGTAAGCTAATATGGTAGCAGATGCCTTAAGTAGGAAGTCCTCAGGTAGTCTTGCTCATATTAGTGTGGAGAGGAGACCGTTAATCCAAGAGATACACAAGTTAGTGGATTAAAGGTTGATGATGAAGATAACCAGGTCAAAAAGATTATTAGCTCAGTTTAGAGTTAGATTAGTATAGAGGGATAGGATCAAAGCAGTTGAGAGCCGAGATCTTGATTTGGTTAAGCTTATGGAGAAACTTTAGAGATTGCATGTTCTTGATATGGATAGTTTGAGAGAATAGATGTTGGAAGAAGCTCATTTTGCAATATATAGTGTACATCTTGGTTCTACTAAGATGTACTATAATATTAAGGATCTTTATTGGTGGGATGGAATGAAGAAAGATGTAGCTGAATTTGTTTACAAGTGCTTAACCTGTCCATAAGTGAAAATAGAACATCAAAAGCCTTATGGGAAGCTTCAATCTCTTTTGAAACCTGAGTGGAAATGGGAGAGAGTCACTATGGATTTTATGATAGGGTTACCTCGTTCAAAAAATGGATATAATTCCATCTGGGTGATAGTGGATAGGTTGACCAATTCAACTCACTTTCTACTAGTTAAAACTACTTTTTCAGTGGCTAAGCTGGCTAGGCTATACATCAAGAATATTGTGTGTCTTCATTGGGTGCTTCTTTCCATTATTTTTTATAGAGGTTCAGTGTTTACCTCTCGATTTTAGCAAAAGTTACAAGAAGCGATGGGTACCAGGCTTAATTTCAGTATTGCTTTTCATCCTCAAACATATGGTCAGTCTGAGAGAACAATCCAAATACTTAAAGATATGTTGAGAATGTGTGTAATGGATCTTGGAGGCAGTTGGGATGATCATCTGCCATTGGTAGAGTTTTCTTATAATAATAACTACCATAATAGTATTGAGATGGCACCATATAAAGCATTGTATGGAAGAAAGTGTAGATCTCCTCTATGTTGAAATGAAGTCTGGGAAAGAGAATTAACTAGACAAAAAATTATCCAGGATGCATCCGAGAAGGTCGCTTTGATCAAAAGGAGATTGGAAATAGTAGTTAGCAGGCAGAAGAGTTATGCAAACCTAAAATGTAAGGATATGGAATTTCAAGTTGGAGACTATATATTCTTGAAGGTATCAGAAGGTGTCACCAATGAAGGATGTTATGAGATTTGGCAAGAAGGAAAAGTTGGCACCGAGATATATAGGGCCTTTTGAGATTTTAGAGAGATTTGACATGGTTGCATATCGGTTGGCTTTGCCTCCGAATTTGTCTTAGGTGCATCTAGTGTTTTATATGTTGATGCTCAAGAAGTATATTTTGAATCCTTCGCACGTTTTACAACCCTATAGTGTGGAAGTGAATGAAGATCTAACATACGAGGAAGAACCAATGGCCATTGTTGACTATTAAGTTCAACAGCTATGTTTAAAGTAGATTCCAATGGTCAAAGCCTTATAGAGGAGCAACAATATAGAAGAGCACACGTGGGAGATTAAGGTAGAGATGCGGGTGACATATCCTTATCTATTTCCTTGATAAACTTTGAATTCCTTTTTATTTGTTAAAATTTGAGAATGAATTTTTATAAAAGGGAAGATTGTTATGATCTGTATTTTTAATTCTTAAATTAAAAGGGCAATTATTGAGTTTTAATTATTATTTTATTTAATTAGTGTTAAATAGAATATTTTACTACTTTTTAATAATTATTAGAGTATGCTATGTGTATAAGTATTTGGGAACAATTGTATTATTATTATTATTATTATTATTATTATTATTATTATTATTATTATTATTATTATTATTATTCTTATGTAAAAAATAAAGGACAAAAACAATTTTTTTCCTTTTCCCCTTTTCTCCCCTTTTTCTTTCTTTCCTTTTCTTTTCCTACTTCTCCTTTGTTCCTCTATTGACAGTGCCACCAACCACCACCACCATCACTGTGTCGATCAGCTACCATGCTGCCACCTCCACCTAACGACGCTGCCAGCACCTTCAGCCACCAGCGACATCCCCTTCCTCTTATTCTTATTCATTGTCGAATTAAAGAGAGGCTTGCCGACAATGTTTTAGGTAACTCCTAGATATGCCGGTGATTTTGATCGAAAGCTCTCCCTTCAGGCTTCGTTCCCCCAACTTGATTTGGCCAAGCAACTTTGGGAACGAATCTGATTTTAGGTTATTTGATTTTTAGGTTTTTTGTTCAATTTGTTTAATTTAAGCTTGAATTCGATTGAATCAGACTTAGTTGCTTTAAGATTAAATGTAATTGAAGTTGAAATCTTGCCAATTATGATTTTTAGTTATTTTTATGATTTTTTTGAATTTTTCAGGCTCGATTACTATTCACGCTACTGTTATCAGCTCGGAAAAATATTTTATTTTTAATAAATTCTATTAATTATGTGAAGAAAACTTTGTTCCTGAAGTTTTGTGAAATTCTTTATACAATTTTAAATATGAATTTTTGAAGGTTATGTTTAAATATGTATTTTTGTGAAATTGTTGGAAATTAATAAATTATTTAATTTTAATTAAAATTGTTATTAATTATTCTGTTTAGACTAATTTTTTATAAACAAAAGTATGGAAATAATTTTTATAATTATTTTTCAATTATTAATTATTTAGTAGTTATTTTGGGAAATATATAAAAAAAATTTAGTTATTATCTTTTGAGCTTAAATGAGCATTTTATTATTTTTATGATAATAATAAATGGTTTAAATAATTATTTACAATTTATGCTAATTTATTTGTAAAATGAAAATTTTATTCCACTAACAAAATTTATTTTGCAATTATTATTTGTGAACTAGAATTTTATTATTTATTTAGAAAATAATTTTTTTAATATTTTTATTATATATTTTGGTGATTTAAGAAAATTATATTATTTTATTGTATATTTTGTGATGTTGATTCTCGGTTGGGCGTGAATTGTAGCTTGGAGCCCAATTTGATATGTTGAACTTTGGAATATTTTTTAATTATGTTTTCATGTACAAATGACTCTACTTTTAGTAGAGAAATGTCCGTTTTACAAAGGAGACTCTGCCGAATTTTTAGTAAATTTATTGTAAAACATGACATTGGTATGTTTTAAGTTTTGAGTCTTTTATTATAATTGTGTTTTAAATCGAGTCTTTCTATAGAAATCTAGAATATATAATATTAGAATTTTTATCCTAATTAATTTATTATTATTTTTCTATAATCGCGCTGAGATCGATGTCTACAGGACAGGGTCAGTCGAGTCATCATACAGGAGCACATTTGTCACGACCCAAAACATGGGCCATGACCGGCGCTAGGGAACAAGAATTCTTTCGAATCCGGAACCCGTAGCAAGCCTAAAATAAAATAAACATGCAATAGTAGTAATAATAACACAATTAAATAATATACTGTGCAGTGGAATAAAATCATAAATATAAAAATAATAATTCACCACTGGATTTAAATCAAATCCTCATCTCATTTATATAAATAAACTCTTTTAATACAAGCTTCAATTCAAATTCATAAAATACATAACTCACAATTTATTTACAACTACTGCAGTGTCTAGATTATAAAAATGAAACTCAAGTGAACAGTTTACATAAAGAAGCCGGGGCGGAAGAAATCCGGTGTACAGGCCTGCTACTGAGGTATGATGAAGATGACTCTCCTGGAAAATAGTCAATAGAGGGGAGTCAGACCTCACTGAGTGAATTACTATAATATATATACATGCATACTAAATGTCGATGCACACAGTCAATAGTATATATAATAAATATATATACAAGCAAATACACACGGATGCAATAAAAATCATTTTATATATATATTTTTATTGAAAATCACAGTTTATGAAGGATTGAATAGAACCCTAGAATATCACAACCTCAAAACAGTGTTAGACAACACTCTAGCCATATAGGCTCACTTATTCCAAATATATTCACTTGATCCATTTGGACAGTAGACTGGCCCCGAGACACTAAGTCAACCGAGCTCCAGCAGTCTGACTGTCAGTGTGATTGGCCCCGAGACACTAAGTCAACCGAGCTCCAGCAATCACACTCCCAAATCCTTTCTCACACATCAAATAATCAAATCCAATCAATATCCTGAAACAGGTTAGTAATATAGCCTAAATGCTATAAGCGTACCGGCACGTACTCTGTCCTAGTGCTGCCCACTAGGTAGCACGTTCTATTGATATCCTTCATTGAAATATAAAGCATACATTCATAAAAATAAATGATGCATGAATTTAAATATAATAGCAACAATAACCATATATATACTAGAAATATACCAAAAGTAAACTAGGTATATTTCGAGTATATATACGTTAAATAAATTCAATATAATTATAAAATAAACTAAGATTATGCCAAGGATATACATGAAAACATTTCAAGAATAATTTATTAATAAAACATGCATATAATTTGAAAATATACCGAATATAAACTAAAAATAAACTTAAATACTAATTGAATTATTTATGCATAATTAATCAAAATAAAACATACATTTTTAAATCATGCACCTTAAAGCATATATATATAGAATAGTAACTCACATTTAGTGCGCTCCTCGAGATAGGTCTGATGGGCCTGGTCCACTAGGCCTCGGTCTCGGTGCAACTAAAGAAACAATAATAACAGACATCAGAATAAACCTGATAGAAAATCCTAGAAACTCGATCTAGAGTATTAGACACAGAATCAGAATTAGGGTTTGACCGGACATCACGTTTTACGAGAATTCTACAGAAAATCCGGTAGAACCTCCCCTGTAAAACAGACATCTCTCTACTCAAAGAGTAGAGTTGGCCCTGCAAAGAAACACACTTCGAAAAATAGACACATAAACATATTAACAACCCCTCGGTCGGACTCCAAATTACAGTTTACCGACCGAGGTCCACAATTCACAAAATAATATAGAAATACCAAAAATACCCTTATATCATAGAAATACATTAATAAGTAGAAATTATGTAATTAACCCTAAAACACATTAAAAACCAATAAAAACTCATTTTATTTAGAAAAATCGTATATTATATATATAATTTGAAAATAATTCACGAAAAATAGTTTTAATTAATTAAAAATACTAAATAATTTGTAGAAATCATTTTTATACCTTAAATAGCTATTAAAATCAATTTAATTACATTTTTAGTCAATTTAGGGTAAAATTATCAAAATACCCCTATACATATAAATATACTAAAATTACTCCAAAAAATTCACCAAAAATAATTGCACAAACTTAATTTTCTCAACATATTTATCAATAATATCAATAATTAAACTCAATTAGCTAATTAATTTCTATTAGAAACACAATTAACCTAATTTTCCAAAATTACATAAACCTAAACAAATTCAAAATAAATACATAAAATTTCATAAAAATTCCAAATAAATTTCTATAATTCATTTCAACACCTATATTTATGATAAAACACAATTTCATAATTTATTTAATTAATTTTCAAAAATTAGAAAATAATAATAAAATATTCAAAAATACCCAAAAATCAAAATAAACTCCAAAAATTCTACAAAAATTTACATATGAAGATTAAGCTACTAGGATCAACATTTGTTAAGGTACTTTTCATGAATCACAAAGAAAAGCTATAAAAAAAAATTTGAGAATCCAATATGGCCGAAATTGAAAAATTGAGAAAAACCATACCAAATCAAGTTTTAAGCTTAAAAAAAGCTTGGAATCATCTTCTATGGCTTCAGGGGAGTCCAACGGCACTAGAAGCAAGGAATTTGGTGGCTGAAATCGCGAGGGAGGAAGAAAATGAAACTTTCGATTTTCTGGCGATGACAGAGGCAAACGACGTCGGAGAAGAGAAGGAAAGGTGGTAGAGCTGCTGGCTGGGAAGGGCGGAGTTGCTGGAGGCACACCGACGGCCTGAGAATGGAAGTAGCAGCGGTGGAACGGTGATGGGGACGATCAGATATATATATATATATATATATATATATATATATATATATATATATATATATATATATATATATATATAAAACTTTAATAATTTATATTAAAATATATTAATATAATATTTAAGAAAACATACACCACATGTTAAAATACACAATATATATATATACACACATGCTAATTAAGTAATAACTATATAATATAGTATGATTTAATGGAAATAACCCTAATTTAAATCAATTATGTAAATATATGTGCATGTGTATATATATATATATATATATATATATTCTAATATGACAATTAAAATAATGCATGGACTCATGCAATTTTATAAATCCATTTAAAATAATTAATATTAAATTTCTTATGTGTAAATTTTCCGGAAAATGCAAATCCCGGAAAAATTTTACGTAAAATACTTAAAATAATATAAAACAATTAAAATTAGCTTTAATTAAATTACAACTCTTAAAATATCAGTATTATATATAAGAATTATTAACACTGCATATCCCGATGCAGTATAAAAATATTTAAAAACACGGGATATTACAACATTTCACCTGTGAGTTATTATTATATGTATGCATTGCATGTAGAAAAAATTATTGACATCCATATTTTTAATAAATATAAATTTTATTATGTTATATTGCATTAAATGTTAATTGCTATTGTTATTATATATATGTTTGCACATATAAAGGTGAATATTTATTTGTGTAATTTGGATGCTACTCATATTTAATATGATTTTATTATTTTATTTATGAAATATTATTTTGGAAGATAGCTGTAGAACGTGTTACCTAGTGGATTACATTAGGACTATTGCGCAGTAGTATGCTAGATGTTAGGCTATAATTTTTTTTATTGATATGAGATTATATGATTTGAGATATGAAAAAATTGATTATTGAGATTTCTTGTTAGAGAGTGATGTGATTGTGGAAGCTCGGTTGACCTAGTGTCTCGGGGGCAGTCATACTGGTAGTGGGATTGTGGAAGCTCGGTTAACTTAGTGTCTCGGGGCCAGTCTACTATCAAATTGGAAAAGAGCAATATTTTTGTATTTAAATGAGCCTATTGGCTAGTGAGGTTCAGCGTTTGAGGTTGCGGAAAGTTTTAGGATTTTTCTCCAATCTTCCATTTAATTTCAATTGGTGTGTTGATATATAAATTGTTTTTAATCATTTGCTTGAAATGCATGTATAAATTACATAAATATTGTATTGATTGCTTGTATACTTATGTTGCATGTATATATATAATAATAATTCATTTAGTGAGGTATTATACTTCTTAATTATTTTTCAAGATCATTCTCATCAAACCTTTTGCTGTAATACTCTTCACCGGACCCTTTCCTCACCGGTCAACTTAGTAAATTTTGAACTACCACTCATTGTATTATTAGACGCTATAGTAATAGTATGTCTTATTGTAGTATTTTATTTTGTTATTGACTCAAGTTTTGTAGTTGAAATTTATTGTGATATGATATGGAAGTTCTTTTTAGTTAAAAAGTTTTAATTCCAAAGTATATTTATGTTTATATTTTGTTGAGTTTTTATATTTTAAGCTTAATACAAATTCCAAATTCTTATGAATTTCTATTCTTTAACGTCAGTCATGACTTTCGGATTTAAATCGTAATATCTACTAACTAAAAAAATAAATCTTTTCATATTTAAAAATTTTTCTAATTTTTTAAATTATATTGTTTTAATTAAATTTTTTCAATTGCAATTATAACGTTCAAACGATCAATTACAACATAATTTAATATAATTAATTTTTATTGTGCATCATCAACTAATATGACAATTGTGTTACGGAAAAGAGATACTACTCCCATTCACATCTTCAATTTCAATTTCATAAATTTTTTATATTTTAAATAATTTTAAAAAAGTATCTATTTTTAAAATTTAAAATTTTAATTGAATTCAATTAGTATCATTTTAAGTATAAATGCTAACAAAACATTATTTAACTAAGATATAATATGGATTTTAACGTATTATGGTCACTGTATTTATAAGTGCAGTTGCAATTGGAATTAGTTTTACTAAATTGGTTTTGATTATAACTGAAAAAAATAATATTAAAAATATTTTTTTAATTTGAAAAAACACAATTTTTTTTACTTAAGTCATTCTGTCGTTACTCTTTTCTAGAAGTTCTTTTAAATATACAGAAAGATCAAAGAACACATGACTAAACGATCCAAACGCAAGTGTCAAATCATCAAATATGTGGATAAAATATATAGTTAAAACACATGACTAAATATATAGTTAATTATTTCATTATTCACATAATTAGCCAATATATCAAGTATTTTTGCAATATTTTATTTCTTAGACCAATACACTTGAAGTAGCCCATAAGACTTCATGCATCTTTATATCTTTTGCCTTTATCATTGTACCTCCTTAAATAAATTATGAATTATTTGATATTTAGAGTTGCATTAATTATAAATTACTTGGTTAATAACAATTTCTGAGTTAGTTAATATAATTTTTCGAAACTTTTAATTACTAAAATTTTAGATTTTAATTAATAAAATTATATTTCATCATATATAAATAGAGTTGTAAGAATTATAAAATATTTCATTAGAATTTTAATCAATGAAGTCACAGATCTATTACTTATAAACATAAATATAAATATGAATAATTAATTAAAATAGATAAAATATCTTTTAATTATATTTAACTTACTTTCTAATTCTATAGATTTTTCTTTATATTTTAAAAAATTGTACACATTTCTTTTCAATATGCAATTAATTAGAAATTATTTACTTGTATTTTAATCAGATAAAAAATAATAGAAAAGTATCTATTTTATTAATAAATTTTTGGAATCATATTCATAAAATGTATTTAAAAAATAAGTATTTAAAAATACAATTGTTTTGTAATTTAAATTTTTGGCCAAATAATTTAATGCTCAAAAATAAATATATTAGAATTTAATATATCTAAACTAAAGTATAAAAAGTCAATGTAAAATAAAAATAAATATATAAAGGGTAGAAAAAGTTTATTTTATTTTTTATTAATGGAAAAAAATGTCATCAACCTGAAGATTTTTTTTTTTAGCAAATTGCATTTTTCTTCCCAAGATTTAATCTTATTACCTTCCTCTTATTTAAAAATCAAAATTTTATAATCTTAACTTTTATTTCGATAACATTTAAGGACTTTTATTAGGATTAAACTATTTTTTTAGTTAACTATTGTATAAAAAACTAAAATGTCATTTCAAATAGTAAAAAACTATAATTAACTGCAAAATACTACTAATATGGTTCATTTTTTGCATGAACCATATTATTTTTGTTTTTGAAGGATTATGAGCTATATTATTGGTATGTGAGAAATGTATGTTTTAATTTTAGTAAATATAAAGGACCAAAATATTACTAGTGTTTTAAAATTAATTATAGTTTTTTTTAATTGTTTGAAAGTGTATTTTTGTTTTTTTTTTTTATATAGAAATTAATGAAAAATATGGTCTAACGTTAAGGAAAGTCCTTCAAAGTTAAGAGAATAAAAATTAAGGGATGTAAAATTTGATTTTGAAACATGGGAAATGTATGTATAAATTAATTCATATATATATATTTTTTTAATAAAACAAGCAAATGTAATTTTTTTCCCCTTACATCAACCTAGAAGATTGTGGGCTTTTTTTGTTTTTTGTTTTTTGTTTTTTTTTTCATAACTAAGATTAGCCCGATTTAAATTCTGTATGAAATGGTCTTACTCCTGAAAAAAGGTTAACAAAAACCAAAATTTTTGTCCTACACCACCATTTGAATTAAGGCAATTCTATTTGTGTCACATGGATTACAGGTATATAACTACCCTGTTTTACATATATATGTTGTCATCGTTTAGGACAACCACCACCCAATCTATTCACCATGGCTTCGTTTCTCTTCCTTTTTCTTGTTTTCATCTCTTCATTGTCATTGACAGCAGCAACCTCACTTCAAATCCAGAGTGCATGCAATGCCACTAGATTTCCAGATGTCTGTGCATCAACTTTAATAAACTCCAGCAACCTCCCTCAGAACCCAACCCCTCTTCAAATCATTCAATCTGCTATCTCTCTCTCATCCACCAACCTCAAAACCGTTCAGTCTCGGGTCAATAGCATTCTAAATTCCGCTCAAGGTAATATCAACATCACCACTGCTGGTAAAATGTGCGTAGAGCTGCTCAATAATTCACAATACCGTATGTCCTCAACAAACTCTGCTTTGCCTAAAGGAAGGACCAAAGATGCTAGAGCTTGGCTGAGCGTAGCTCTGATGTATCAGCAAGAGTGCTGGAGCAATTTGAAGAAAGTAAATAACACATTGTACGTTAGTGAAACAATGTCGTTTTTGGATGGTATAGTGAATTTGACATCTAGTGCTAATAGCATGCTCATGTCGTATGCTCTATTCGGGAATGCGGTCGGGTCATGGAGCCCGCCTAAGACGGAGCGAGATGGATTCTGGGAAAAGTTGGAAGCAGGAGGTGACCTGAAATTCGAAGGAGTCTTTCCGTCGAACTTAAACGCAGATGTCAACGTGTGTAAAGGCGGGAGTAGCGGGTGTTATAAAACAGTGCAAGAGGCCGTCAATGCGGCACCGGATAACCTGGTTGACAAAAAGTTCGTTATTTATATAAAGGAAGGAGTGTATGAAGAGATAGTTAGGATTCCAATAACCAAGAAGAATGTTGTGTTCATAGGAGCTGGAATGGGCAAAACTGTAATTACAGGATCGTTGAATGTCGGCCAACCTGGAATTTCTACTTATGGTACCGCCACCGTAGGTAAATTGAGATTTAATTTTAGTGCTACTTTATTTTCTTAATTTACTATGGTATATGATATTTAAAACAATTTATCAAAGGACCAACTAAAATAATAACCAAATGGTAAATACTCTATAACACCAAAAAAAAAAAAAAAATCGAAAGAAAAAACTTTTGATTATATATTCATAAATTCAATCACTAATTAAAAATCAAACTAATAACAATAAAATATTATAGAAAATAATAATAAATTAAAAGCCAATTATATGTCAATGATATGTTTAATCATATGGTATGGTAGAGTTTTCTTTGTTTACAATATAATCTTTATAATATAATATTAAATTAACTAAAAGTAGTATAGTCGATCTCACCTCAAAATTAATGTCCAAAGTTAATAATTTGCTAAATTTATAAAATAATATATTATAAAAAATACTTAAAAACTCATCGAATATATAAATTAATAATTTGCTAATATTGTAATATGAATGACATTATTTCTGATAATGTAACTCAAGTATGGTTGAATTTTTTTTTTTTTTGAAAAAACATAATATCAAATTGGATTATATTTTAAAATTTTTATAGCGCAATAAGATAATTAATTGTGATGTTTTTGTAATGTGAGACAAATTATTGAATATGAATTCTTTTAGAAACTTTTTATATATATATAAAATAGATTTTAGGGGAGAATTATCATTTTCAACTTTGTTATAATAATTGTTTTTCGTAATGCTTACTACAATATTAAACCAAATTTAATTAGAAAAATTTTAAAAATTAAAATTTAAACTGAATGCCTTTTGTATAAGATAGTTTTTAAATAATATATCATTAATCAATAATTAATATATTGCACAAGTAATAAATTTTTTGATCCCAATATCATGGAGGATTAACTATATTAAACTTTTTATCTATTTCAAAAAAATATTAAACTTTTTATTTTTTTTTCCATATTCTGTTACTTTAACCTTATGTTACAATATAATTAGTATGTCCTTTCAATTATATATATTTAGCCATTATTATTATACAACTTTCTTGGATAAGTACTCACGGTCAAGAATCTTCCCTTAAAAATCTGTAAAATGATGGAATTCCTTGGCGTGTTTATCAAAGATTTGATATGTATAATTGTGGTGTAGGTGTTCTTGGTGATGGATTCATGGCCAGGGATCTCACATTCCAAAACACAGCAGGACCCCCTACCTACCAAGCAGTGGCCTTTAGATCAGACAGTGATCTATCATTTATGGAGAATTGTGAATTCTTAGGCAATCAAGACACTTTATATGCTCACTCGCTTCGCCAGTACTACAAGTCATGTCGCATCATTGGCAATGTGGACTTTGTGTTTGGAAACTCTGCTGCCGTTTTTCAGGATTGCCAGATCTTAGTCAAGCCCAGGCAGGAAAATCCAGAAAAAGGAGCAGAGAATGTTGTCACAGCACAGAGCAGGGCAGATCCATCACAATCAACAGGTTTTGTCTTTCAAAATTGTTCAATCAATGGCACTGAGGAGTATATGGCATTGTACCATAACAACTCAAGTGTGCATAAGTGTTACTTAGGAAGGCCATGGAAGGAATACTCAAGAGTTGTTTACATCAATTGTAACTTTCAAGAAATTATAGTACCTGAAGGTTGGAAGCCTTGGACTGAAGACGATGCCCTAAACACACTCTACTATGGAGAATTTCAGAATTCTGGGCCAGGATCTAATACGTCTCAAAGAGTGCCTTGGAGTAGTCAGATTCCCAAAGAGCATATATCCACATATTCAATACAAAATTTTATTCAAGGAGATGAGTGGATTCCAAAGACATAATTTACAGAATGATATTTCTTGAATTTCCAATTTAATTACATGCAAATTGTTACAATATAACACTGCAAGAAAACAGGTCTAAATTGACATTTTCTTAGTGACATTTTGTACGACTATCACCTAAAAGAGTAGAATTATGATAAGACAACATTTTTTTTTTATAAAATGTCATAATATAATGTAACATTTGTTCCAATATTGACTGATATTTATTATAAATGTTATTTTTATTTCTATTTTGCCACATATCATTTAGTATTAACCGACATTTATAATAATAATTATTTTATTTTTCTTTTTTTGACATTTATTATGACATTTTAATATATTTATCCTTGTAATTTTTTTTATTGCAATTTGATATTAGTGTTTGCATAATAATTGTTAATATTGTGAAAAATAAGGGTGAATTACATTTTTTTCTTGTATTTTGACCGATTACATTATTTCATTTTCGACATTTTAAATAATATTTTATTTATTTTTGTACTACTTTATTCCTGACAGAAGGATTAATGAGTGTTAATAAAACAAAATATAAGAATAAATAAATATTTTTTAAAATATTAAAAATGAGGTAATGTAATAAATTAAAATATAGAGGAAAATTGTAATTTATATGAAAAACAAATGCCAGCAAGAATAGTAAACCAATCATTTTTCCTTCTAGGCTATTAATAAACTTCTTCTGATTTAGTTAAGTGTAAAATTAATTATTTAAAAGTGAAATATTATATTGGGGCTCGTCCTCTTTGGATCCCACATTGATTGATTGTGGTTGAGTGCGTGAGTTTATAAGCATGTTCATGGGCAGTCTTCTTCCATAAAAAAAAAAATAATAAGATTTTAAGTTTGAAGTTGAAATTCTACTTTTTTTTTTTAATGGAAAAAACTAATTAATTCAATTTCTATCTTTTGAAGCTCAAAGAATCATGAGTTATATGAAATGGAATATTTATTTATTAATTATCAAAAAAACAAATATTTACAAACATTGATTAATATGAAGATTTTTTTGACTAATTAAGCTCAAAATTTTGCAAGCAAACAATTCATCATCTAAAATCCCGAAATTAACAAATTATATCTGAAATTTATAAATCTCAATTATCTAAGCAAAATTCCATAACATGAAACAAGTTCTTAAAATCACATCCAGCTACAGGCCAATAACTTTTAATTTTTAAATGAAGAACCAAGTAGAAAGGTAAATAAATGGAAGCCTCGATACATATGAAAGCTGCAAACAAGTCTCTTTGTCGAAGAGGCTGAAAACCATGCCTGCAGGAAAAAACAAGTCTCCTTGCTTGCAGTTGTAAACTGCCATCATTCTGAAATTTACGAACTTCTGCCTGCAAAATGGAATATATGCCAAATATCATGTTATGCATTTGTTTTATATTCATTACACTACATTAATTTGTCATTTACAATAGTGCCAAGACAAAATAAAGTAAGAATGCATTGCCATGGACTTAGACAAACAACATCATTTTCCTCAAAAACATTATGCATGTTAAGTTCATCTGGAGCTGTTCGCCGCCTCTAGCAATCAAATTATGAAGGTCACACATATTTAGTCAAGAAAGGAACCAATACAGAGATATAGCATATATTGGTACTTTATATGATCATCATCTTGTAGACAAACTACATTCATTTAGGCAAAATACATTTTTAAGCCCATCAACTATAACGGTTTTTTTTATTAAGCCCTTATGTTTTTATTGTATTGCGTTGAGCCCCTATACTTATATTTTTGTAGCTATTGAGCCACAATTTGTTCTAATTTGACTGACAAACTATAATTGTTTGTCGCGCCCTGTTAAGTGGTGAGTGGCAATTCGTGTCCTATGTTGAATGGGTCAAATATTGGTTGACTAGACTTAGTGATGTTGACTATTGTTGACTGTTGAATGATCAACATTACTAAGTCTAGTAAGCCAACATTTAACCATTCAGCATAGGATATGAATTATCACTCGCCACTTAACAGAGGGTGACAAACAATTGTAATTTGTTTGTCAAATTATGACAAACTAGGGCTTAATAGCTTCATAAATAAAAACATAAAGGTTTAATACAATGCAATAAAAATATAGGAGCTCAATGCAATAAAAACATAGGAGCTCAGTAGAAAAAACTGTTATAGTTCAAAGGCTTAAAAATGGTTTTTGGCATTTATATTTAGAAGAAGTTAATGCACAAACACCATTACCCATTGCCAATAACAAAAGGACCATACAAACTCAAGACTCAAGACTAAAGAATAGCCACTTCATGCCAAAAGCTACTAAATCATTGGACTGTATTCTTTCCTTCCTAAGATCCTACTTCTACTAGTTCATAGCTAAATATTTAATGGGCGAGTTTTACAACCATAACCACAAGCCCTTAACAATCAAATACAAAATAGCATAACTTTATAGCTAATGCAATTTTGTGGAAGCAACAATAACAAGTCATTCCAAACATATACCTCTAAAAATCTATGCACAAGCCTCAACTAAATTAAAACTAGCAATTAAGAGCTTTTGGCTATCATTCAAAACCAGTCAATTGGTTGATATAGTGTTTGTGATTAAAGATAACATATGGTAACCATTCCATGTCCTAACACTGGCTTCATTTGATATTTAATTAAAAAATTGGTGTAATGCCATAAGCAGTGGAACAATATCTTGTGAAGCAAACTACATAAGAAAAAGTAGTTTTAAGAATGAGATTTCAGGGCATGCAACCCTATAGACATTGAAGCATAAACTAGATATTTCCAGAGTGCATTTGTAATTGATAACTTGCATTGATTTAGAAAATATAAAATGAAGTAAAGTGACATCTGAAAAAAGTTACATACCTTTCCAATGCCATTGCACACATGGTAAAAGGTTTGCCACATTTGTAACTATTGTCAAAGACTATACCATATGAAAATCTTGCTGTGTTGTGGATCTATACAGAAAAAGAAAAGAAAAATTAAAAGTAACAATTATGAAACTAAATGTTTATCAAATGGTTATCGTCCTTAATTAGTTCCCTCTTAGGATGTCAAATAGTTGCCATTAACATCACAAATGCATACTATGCCAGCAATGTGTGTCCGTAGAATGAGGTTTTGCTTATGAAAATAGAGATACTAGTGAACAAAATTCCAAGCAAAAAACACATTGCTAGAACACAAGCATTATATATGTCAAAGAGTGTAATCCATAATTTGAAATGCTACAAGGAGGCATTTTATACCAAAGCATCCTTTTAATACATCATTTTAATACTTTATAACAAGAAAAAATATGAGCAAATAAGTGTTAATGGTACAAACGCCTTTGTAAAGCATTACAAACTAATAGTATGTGCCAATGCCAAGCTGTCCATTTCAACATGGATTTTTTTTTTACAAAAACCCTTTTTGTTTCATTTATGATCATATTATGAATTAAAAGAGGAGCACCAGAGGGTTGTAGAAGGGTTGTAAAAAGATGGGATGAAAGAGATGGGCGGAGTGCATGATAGGATGAAAGGTATGGGCATAGTGTGTGATGGCATGGAGGTGAGGTGATAGTTAGAGCAGTGGCAACTATGGTTAGGAAGAGGGTTAGGGCTAATGACATGGAAGTGATTGGAGGAATTGGTGGAGGGGAGCAAAATGATGAGAGGGATATTGCCCTCTATTAATATTTTTTCTCTTTATTGAGACTGTTGTATCCCCTTCCATAATTTAATAGTAAGCAGCCATCTAAACTTTACACATTTTAAATGGACAAAGGGTTATCTAGGCCCTTCAACTTATGTACTTGGGTCATATAAATCAAATTTTAACTTTTGCCACAATTAAGTCCAAAACTTCTATTATTAGGGCTATTAAACCCAAATTCCTAGCCTACCTCATACGTGGTATGCACCATAACTCAAAATATATAATTAAATGGATTTTTAATATCTAACAAACAGATTTAATTTTGGCATAACTAATTCTTCTCCTTAATTTATGAACTCCTAATTCTCCATCAACATCCATAATCATCTCTCCATCACCACCTACAATCGCCTCTTCATCACCATCCCACTATCGCCTCTCCATTACCATCCGCCTCTTCATTACCATCTTGTTGTTGCCTTTCCATCACCATCCACCTGGCCATTGTGTTTACTTTTTCAGTAGTCATGACTATAAAATCCTAAACTCCAACTACACCCATAAAATCTTAAACTCATGAGTTGCCCTAAGGTCGTGATAGAACGCAAGGCAAAGAAGAAAAGCAAACCAGCAACAAGGGAAATCTCTAGTACCTAAGTTCCTTGGTGATTTGCCTCTAATTTATTCATATATGGGAAAGAAACTTCACCTCTGAGCTCTTAGAGAATCTTGGCCGGAATAAAAAAATAGAAAGCAATTGATTTCAAATCACAAAGTCCACAATCCACACCAAAATAGAGAAAAAAATAAAGAACAATTCAAGGTAAATTCATTGAACCTCCTAAGATCTCATATAAAACACCGAAAAAATCATAAATGACAATTTTTGCCTGAAATCTAGGAAAAAAATGAAAAAAAAAGGAAATTAGAAAGAATTGGGTTAGTTGACTTTGTTAGGCAATTGCAATGTTCTGATGATCCAACCAACAGAAAAATTTGAGTTAGAGATCTATTGGCAATCTATCCATACAAAATTAAAGAGACATAGTCCTAAAGAAATTAATGATATATTATTAAGAATGAGTGCTACCAGAAGACACTAAGACTTTTTTTTTCAAATAATAAAAGGATTTATAAAGAAACAACAAACTTATAAAGAGTGCTAATATGAATACTGTTAGTGATATGCACTAGGTCAATCATGTATGACAATGTTTTGACTTTATCATTTTATTTAATAAAAAGGCATTTTTCATTATCATTTTATGTTATGATAATTACTTGAATAGTCAATTCTTACTAAGGTCATCAAGTATGCGACTTGATAGTAAAACCCTTAGATTAAATATGAGTTCTATTCAAATCATCCCCAGTCATAATAATGTATTATGGCTAGTATGATGTTGATTGATGATTATATTTTACTAATCATGAATATGAGATATTAATTCAACTCATAGGTACTTATTTGATAAATAAAATGTTGAATTGACCCACCATGAGAATACTACATAGATAATTGTCATAAGTAATTTTCATTACAGTAATGTTGGCTTAGTCCTTTCACCTTGAAATCACTATGGATTTCTACATAACTATTTTGTATTTTGACACAATCTTACATTATCATTAACTAGATGATAAAATAGGTTGTTGTTGGGTATAAAATGAGTCATATGAGGAATGTGAGTGATTGAGAAGGAATTTGTCCTCATTTAATATAAGTAAGATATCTATGGGCTTTTTGATAAGATAGATTGAGGAAAATGCATGGCCATGCTAAAGTAAATTGATAAAGAGTTATCATTGTCAATCTACTTAGAATGAAGAAATTATATGATTAAATTCTATAAGGATGAAATAATCTATGCCTTATATTCAATCAAGATATCATGTGACAAAAGGACTAGAATATTCACTATATATTAGGTTATGTCGGATTATTGACTTCACATGACTTGGGTAGTCATAATGTCTTGCTAGAGGCCACTTATGACTTATAGGCCTAAATAAAGATTTAAGGCCTACTGTCAACATCATGTGAACCTATAGGGTCACACACTTTGAATAAGCCCAAAACGAATATGGGTTTAACAAGCCCAAACAAGCTCTGTGAAAATAAATAAATAAATAAATTATTTAAGGTAAAGCTTATCTTAAATAAATAGAATATTATTTTTGATTTAATTTTAAATAAAATCAAAATAAGAATAAGTTAGAAATTACCAAAAGGTTGTTTGGAAAGTGAAACCCTAATTTAAAAGTCTATAAATATGTTATATTCCTTAGGGTTTTATACACTCTCATTATTCAGCCACTAAATTTGTTTTCTCTCTTTTAGAAAACAAAACACAGAGTTCTTTTTAATTCTTGATTTGTGAGAAATCAAGAGAAGGTGTTAGCACATAAATATTCATTTTCAAAATCAAGGGTTGTTCATGTGGATACTTATAGAGGATGGATTCTTTTGGAGACGTCTCAAATCTGAACTGCTAAATTGATAGCTTGAGGTAGGATGTCACTGGAGTGAACCTCCTCTCTTTCTTCTAGATTTCTTGCCTCTTCTATGTTTGTGGTAAGAAAATGAAAACCCTATATTTAATCAATTAATCAAATTAATTGGATCCATGTTCGGGTTTGTGATTCAAATTTTATTTTTTCGCTGCTTATGGAATCATGAAACCTAACAAATACAATAAATTCTGAAAATGAGGATGAACATAAAAACATTGATATAACATAATGACATTGTCATTATATTTAGTTATATCATCAACACCGTTAGCACATCTAGGAATATATTGAATATGGAGACTTGAGTTCACTGCCAAAATGGATTTAATATCTTTAACTAGAGCAATAGCTTCCCAAGAAATGTCATTTTTTTGGGGAGAGACAATATTGAACAACATCATAACAATTAGACTCCACTATAAAACATTGGCTAAGAAAACTTGCAGCATATTGAAGGCTTTCTCATATTGCCAAAAGTTCAACTTGAAAAGCCAAGTGACTATGGGCTTTAAGGGAATTAATGTGAATGACCTGACCCCTGAAGTTGTGATAAATAAAAGTAATCCTACATGAGTAAGTGAAAGGATTATAAGAAGCATTATAGTTAATTTTTAAGACATCCTGAGCTAGAGCTTCCCATTTGATAATGTTTAATTGTGAAGAATCACTTGTTATACAATGAGTAATATAGGGATTAAGAGAGTTTATAGACAGCTACCACCCTTTAATATTGTCTACTACTACTTTAGGATCATCATATTTCCTATGAAAAATAAAGTTGTTCTTGGATTTCCAAATGAACTAGCAGGTACCTATAATTAAACTAAGCAATTCCAGCTAACCTTTATCTCTCAGCATTTAAGAAATTTCAGACCACTAACTTTTAAAAGATGTAAAACTAAGAGCATATGGCATATAACCCATAGCACTAGCAAACCAAATAAGCTTAGAATATTCATAAAGAAAGAGCATATGCTTGAGAGTTTTAGGGAAAAGAAAACACCTTTGACATATTGAGTTGACTTAGCAACCACGTCCTATTACTTGATCCCCCATAGGCACAACATTCTTCATTCATCTCCAAATAAAATTCCTCATCTTTGGAGGAGCTTGAAGAGACCAGATTTGCTTCCAACAAATGGAATGAGAAGTGGAAGTAAGGCTTAAGCTTGTTTAATTACTTTTAAGAAGCCCATAAGTAAACTTCACTAAATACTTTCCCATTTTCTTAAAATGCCACTGAATACTTTCCCATTTTCTCAAAATGCCAAACCAAAGTATACTAAGCTCTTGAATTAGCATATTGAATAGTAATACATTAAATGGCTTTACACTCCTCATAATTAAACAAACTCCTTAGAAGATTAATATTCCAACAATAGTTCTGCCGGTTGATGAGATCACTAACCCAATGGATATTTGATGCAAAAGGCTTTGGTGAGTAAATTTTAGAGTTTATCAATAGTGGAACCCATGGATCAAACTAAGGATTAATAAAAAATTGGAAAGTACATTCTATTTGATGCCTTTTAAAAGAATTTCCCTTCCATAAAGCAAACTACACTAAAGCCATGAAGGCCTTGAACCTTGCTTTGCAAAACTAATTTGCAATTGTGGGAAATAGATTCCTTTTAAAATTTTAGCAATAAGAGAGTCAGGATATTTAATGAGTTTCTAGCCAACCTTACTAAGCATAGCTTTATTAAAAAGTTATAATTCTCTAAAGTCCATACCTCTGCTACATTTAGGAATAGTAAGGTCTTTCTAATTCACCTAATGTATTTTCCAATCAGATATGTTTTGAGACCATAAAAAATTATGAATAAGTCATTCCACTTCATTGATTACACACACAGGTAACTGAAATACTGCCATAATATAAGAGAGAAAAGATTGAATCATCGATTTGATGAGGACTTCTCATCCTGACTAAGTGAGAAATCTACATTTCCAAGATAAGATCTTTGCTCATGCATGATCAATAAGGTAATAACATAGCATTCTTTAAGTTTTTTTACTAGTCTAAAGAAATGCCCAAGTATTTTATAGCATATTGAGATTCAAAAATCTAAAAAAATATAAAAATGTCATGATTAAGAGACATGTTGACATTCTTACTGAAGAATAACTTTGATTTCTTAAGGTTTAAAGACAAACCAGTTTCAATCAAAAAACATTGAAGAATATCATTAATTAAAGAAAATTTAGTTATAATAGCTTCTCCAAATAAAATAGCATCATTTATAAAGAAGGAATGGGTAAGAGTAGGACAATGGCAAGGGAGTTTGATTCCCTTAATTTTACCTTAAGAGAGACTATTATTAAGAGAGTGCGAAAGAGCATCCACAACTAAGATAAACAAATATAGAGACAATGAGTCACCTTGGTGTAATCCTTTATGAGGAGTACAGATTCTAGTTAGACTTCCATTGACACAAAATGAAAATTTTATCATAGTGACACATTGCCAAATCTAATCTCTCATTAAAACCCAACCTTTGCAGCACTTTTATGAGAAAATTCCAACTAACACTATCAAAAGCTTTAACAAAATCCAACTTGAGCTCAAAATAGCCTTTTTTCCCTTGAACTTATTTTTAAAAGCATGCATTACTTCATGGTTGAGGATGATATTATCATGTATACTTCTACCTTAATAAAAGCATTTTGCTTTAAGGTAATGAGATAAAGAAGCCAAGCTCACAGCCGATTTACAAGGACTTTTAGAAATACCTTTATAGAGATAGTTGCAGTAGCTGATAGGCCTATAGTCACTAAAAACTCCTAGGATCCTTGTTCTTAGGAACCAGGACAATTAAAGTATAATTAAGTTTTTCCAGTAATTGAGAGGAAGCAAAGAATTTTTGAACCATTTCTATAACATCTTCTCAAATAAGAGCCTAATGATTTTGGAAAAAGGCACCTAAAAATCCATTCAGTCCAGGAGCTTTATATTTACCTATAGAAAACATTGCATTCACTATCTCTTCTCTTCTAATCTCTTTTGTTAAATATGAATTCATTGGCTCTGTAATTAAATAAGGAATACAATCTAGAATTTTTGTAGAATAAGAAGAACAAGGATTGATAAATATACTGTCAAAATAAGCTATAGCTTCATGTTTAATTTAAGCTTCATCAGATATCCATTTACCTAATTGGCTTAATATTTTAGTTATCTACTTACACTAGTGCCTTTGAATAGTAAAGGAGTGAAAAAACTTGGTAGTCTTATCACCCTCCTTTAACCATTGAACATGAGACTGTTGAATTTAATTAATTTCCTCTTGGGCATGGAGCTTGTTAAACTTTGATCTGAGCCTAAGTTCTTCCTTTCTTCTCTTATTTTCAAAATCTCCAATCATAATGTAATCCAATTGAGAATTTAAAAGAGAAAGCTTTTCTTTACAATTACCACCTTTGAGTGAGCCCAATTCTTCAATTCAGGCTTTAATGACTATAACTTTTTATAAATAATTGATTGCCCTAGGGAGGGAGTTGTAGGCTTACTCCAATATTGCTCAATGACAGTTCGCTAATCTTCATTAAAGTCCCATTTAGCCTCGTATTTAAAAGGTTTTCTTTTAATAGCATTCCTGGAATCAAGAGTAAGCATGAGAGGCATATGATTAGACCTAGTAAAAGACTCATGTAAAACTTGCATAAAATCAAATTTCAATCTCTATTTAGAGTTACAGAGCACTCGATCAAGATGAACTTGGATGTTATTAAACCCTACCTATTTGTTATGCCATCAATTGAGATGAGCTTGGATGTTATCAACCCCCACCTGTTTGTTGTGCCATGTAAATTGATTCTCTTTAAACCCTAAATCAAGAAGCTCACAATCTTTTATCAAATCCCTAAATGGTTGCAATTATGATTGGGATAGAAAGGAACCATCTATTTTCTCATAAGAAAATAGATAGACATTAAAATCACTAATAAGAATCCAAGGAGTTTGCATTTAAAGGTTCAAAGCTCAAAGTTCATTCCATATTTCTTATCATCGTGAGTCACCATAAACACCAGTAAAGTGCCATAATTCATCAATAGTAATTTACGCATCAATATAATTTCTTAACATACCTTTGATTTGAATATCCTAATCATCATCCCACCATAAAGCAAGTGCATCTGATCTCCTAATTGGATCTACATAGAACCCATTGATGTAGCAAAATTTTGATCTTAATTTTTCCATCTTCGACTGCTGCTGCTTTATTTCAATAAGGAAAACCAATTTAGGTTTATATGTATAAATAAGTTGCCAAAGAGTTCTTTTAGTAAGGTGTTGGCCTAATCCACGATAATTCTAGGCGACTGTTGAAAATTTTAGGCAAAGAAAATGAAAAGGATAGAGATCAATCAAAGAGAACAAAAAGACTATAGATTTATTAAAGAGAATATGGAGAACGAAAGGTTATCGGAGAGCTATCGGCTATTGTCAGAGTTAAAGACACTGAGACTTGCTAAAGGAGAAACTTGTATATTTAAATTTAATACACAGTCACAAATATTTTTCTATAGTTTAATTTTTTTAAAAGAAAATACACTTGGTAAAAAAATTTTGTATTATTTTATTTTATTGACAACAATTTTTTAATAAAAAATAATATAAATTCTTATAGTATAAATTATAAAAAAATCAATAATATAGTAATATAGTAGAAAATTATTTTAAAAGAAGAAACTTGTTTAAATATTAAGTCAACGCTGATTAAAACAAAAATTTTTGATCCACTTTATTTATTGAAGATTTGTACAATATGTGCTTGACTTGGTTAAAATGTAGGTTGATTTGACCTTAAAATATATGCATTGGACTTATTTGCTAAAAAAATTAAAATTTAACCAATGTGGCTAGAGTACATAAGTTGAAAGGTCTGGATGAGCATTTGTCCTATTTTAAATTCATTCATTAAAATTTGGTCACTAAATAAGCTTTATATATATATATATATATATATATATATATATATATATATATCATTTGAGCTGAAAAGGATATCCCGTCCAGTTAAACCTAGAATCAACCTTATACCTCTCAGCCCCATATGCACAGTTCAGAGTGCCATCTCCCCTTTCCCCTTACACCAAGTTTGTTAGGGGACCCTTAGTTGTTGAGACCCACACACTTGGGTCATAGTTTTTTGCCAATCACATTTGAAAATTCACGCAGGCGTCTATGAGCAGTCACAACTTGAACCCATGACCTCGAGGATGCAAGGTTGGCTCTAATACCATTTGAGTTGAAAATGATATCTTGTCTAGTCAGGCCCAAAATCAACCTTATACCTCTTAGCCCCATGTGCATAGTTAAGAGCGCCATCTCCTATAAGGTTTATTCTAGGCCTAAGGAGATAGCACTCTAAATTGTGCACACGGGCCTGAGAGGTATGAGGAACCTTATACCTCTCAGCCCCATGTGCATAGTTAAGAGTGCCATCTCCTATAAGGTTGATTCTAGGCCTAGGGAGATGGCACTTTGAACTATACACACAAGGCTGAGAGGTATGAGGTTGATTCTGAGCCTAACTAGACGAGATATCCTTTTCATATATATATATATATATATATATATATATATATATTAATAAGATCATTTAATTTATTTATATATTAATATAATAGAATAAAATATTGTAGGAGGCGGGATTTAACGCATGTCCAAGTGTTTGGCAACCTTGTCACTGTGCAAGCTCAAGGGCCACTAAGAAATAGAATAGGGGTAGAGATGGGAGTTGCCACCCAAATGAGACTTGGGACACACTTTATAGCAACTGGATCCCATAAAAGGCCTGAGTAACTATCCTCAGAGATTGGATACAAAAACTGGGTATAGGCTTTTAGAATGCCTACCCAACCTTACGGTTGGCGTCTATTTGTGTTTTGTGTTTTATTACTTTTAAATATTTAATTATTTCTTTATTAACATGAAAAATTGCAATTTCCTTCGATCAATTGTCGAATTTTATAATTAGGTCCAAGTTTTGCACATTAATTCAATTTCATGCCAATTAAGTCCAATTCACAACATTTATCACAAATTATACACATTCGTCAAACATCAAAATAAAATAAATAAAATAAGTGTTCATGCAAATAAATGGGGGAAGGAGAAATGAATTACAACCCTTAATCATGCAACATAAACATAAATAAAATGCACACACAAATAAAGGGAGGGAGGAGAAAAGATTACAACCTTTTTAATCACACAAAATTGTAAAAATAAAATAAATAAAAACTAGGATAAATAAAAAAATAATTAATCCTTAAATAGTCTATAATTTAAATAATTATTTGGTGATCAATCATCACCTTAATTCATTCTTGAAAAATTAATTTTGATTAGCTCCACAAAAATCCTACAAAAGAAACCACCAAGTTAAGCTTTTAAAAAATAAAACATATAAAATTTCCACTTATTTTAATCATGTAAACCATAATTAACAATCAAAATAGATACAACCAAACTAATAAATAAAAATTCATTGAATTAATAACTAAAATAAACCATTGCATTTCTATTTAATAATAAACATAAAAATGCATAATATTAAATGAAATATATCTACAAGAAAGCAAGGTCATCCAATGTAACAATAAAATAACAAGAGAAATTAAGTAAATTTTAAACACAAAAAAGAAGAAACAAACACAAAATTTCAAAGAAAAAATAAAAAAATTGATACGAACCCTACCTATAAAAGAGATAGAATGCGCATCTAACTTTAAAATCGTTGCCTAAGATCGTCAAGATAAGGTTGTGAAGATGGAGCTAAACCCCTTGCTTATTAAAGTGAAGCAAGATACTTAGCTATTATAAGATGAACAATCATACAATTCTAAGTTTAATCTAACCTAGCAATTGTAATGAAAGGTAGAAGTGAAACAATTCAAGTAAACTTGCAAAGTTTCAAAAGAACAAAGTTCAAGGAAAAAACCTCATTGTTAATATTTCAATAGTTAAATTCGTATGTCATAGGGTTAGCCCTTATATAGGCATGTAAACAACCTAATCCTTAAAGGAAAAGGTTCTATTCCTTATTCCTAAAGATACCTATATAGGAAAATCCTTAATTAAGGAGATTTCCTTTAAAATAGGACAACTAATGACAACTCATCTTTGAAAAGTCAAAATTGACAACTCATTACAATTCATGACAACTAAGTAAAATGACAACTCATGACAACTAAGCATTAAAGCATGCCATGTCATATGTTGACCATTGACTTTGACTTGTTGATTATTTGACTTTGACTTTGACTTGGAATATTCTTGAATCTTCTCACATCTTCTAGAATCTTCCTTATTGACTCCAAAATAGGAAAATAAATCAAAATTCGTCCAATCAAGCTAATTAATTTCAGAATAGGAAATTAAGCTAATTAGCTTGAATTCTTCATATTCAGGCGTTGTTGATCCCTTTTAGGGTTTATATTAAAAATAGTGCTAAGTTTAAAATAGAAAACAAATATGAGAATAAAAATGAGAAGAATTAAAATAGAATATTTATATTATTTTGAAGATAAGGTGGTGCCTTATCACAATAAGGTGTCGCTTTATTGTCATGAGGTGACACTTTATCGAATAAGCATCACCTTATTACACTGATTGGCTAAATTCAATTGAAAACTTGTTTTCAAAATTTAGAACGTATAACACTAATGACAAAGTAAAATTTAAAACCAATAACCAATAAAACTTAAAGAAATAAATAATTCAGTAGATATAAACTACAATTTAAAACAATTCTACTTACTAGAAATAATAAAACTTAAAAAAAAAGAAATGGAGATTATTATTTTGACACAAGTTTGATTCCTTATCTTAGCCCTCAGAATTTCTTTCAGGATGATGTAATAGTGAGTCTCAAGTAGTGTAAGCCAGCCTCTTCTTCCCTTATCAAACTAAAACCAATAATGTCTCCCCTATTCTCCTAGTTGTTCTTTCTCCCTTTAATTCTTATAACTTTCTTTTCTTTTCTATTTTGTTAGCCCTTAATTCCAGACCTTTATCCTCTCTTTTTAGTCTTCTCCCCCCTTTCCTAGTAGCCTCTCCTTCCTTTTTTTTTACATTCTCTTACCCCCTATAATTCTCTTTCATTCATTCAGTCTTTATTTCTCTTTATTTTTCAGTTTGTAAATTCTCTCTTTCTTCCCCCACATTCTCTACTATACTAGTAACATCTGCCCCTATTGATAGATGGAGAAAATCACATTAAAATGTAGTTTTCTCTATTATTTTAAAAATAACTCTGCATTACTAAAGTATTGCCTTAGTGCACTAAGGCGTCGTCTCATCAGTGAGGAGTCACCTTAGTGTTGTTACCTTAGTGAGGCCCATTAGTCTACAAGCCCATTTAGAGAGAAAAGGACTGGGCTTTACACAATGAGGCTCATTTTACTTATTTTTCATCATTGGGCTAGCCAAGCCATGTGTTAATAGTTTGCTCCCTAGGCTTTTTCAAAAATTGAAATGTAAGTAATGAAATAAGATTTATGAAAAAAGCATAGATACAAAGAATGAAAAAGATAAGAAATTAGATCTTTTGCTCCATTATCCTTAGGATACAACTTGAGGGGTGAAATGTTAATACTTAAATCAACAAACTTTGTCTTATGCACCATCAACCTCGGGGTACAACTCGAGAGATAAACTGCTGATACTTCAGTTTTCAAACTCTATCTTTTGCACCATTAACCTTGACATACAACTCGAGAGGTGAAATTATGATACTTTAATAAAAAAAAACTTCATCTTCTACACCATTAACCTCAGGTACAACCTAATAGGTGAATTACTAATTCTATATCGTATGCACCATCGACCTCAAGGTACAACCTGAGAGGTGAACTACTAATACTTTGTCTTCTACCTTGTCGACCTCTAGGTACAACTTGAGAGGTGAATTTATGAATTATGTACTATCAGCCTCAAGGTACAACTCGAGAGGTAATTATGAATTCTTATTCTATTAGCCTCAAGGTATAACCCGATAGGCAATTGTTAAAAATTTTGTGTTGTCAACCTCGGGGTACAACCCGAGAGTCAATTATGAAATACTAATCATATCACGTAAGATGGGAGCATTATAACCACTTCCAGCTTCATGTGAGGGTAACTGAAGTGTGCCATATAGCCTTTAGGGCATCAATCATGGTAAATCTAAATAAGCCATGTAGCCTTTGGGGTCTCAAGTAGGGCCAATCTAAATAAGCCATATATCTTTACAGGTGTCAGGAAAATGTAACTAAAATATGGCATATAGCCTCTAGGGCATTAGGCAAGGTTAACTAAAAATATTTAACTTATAAGGGCATCGAACAAATTCAAATAGAACTAATTATATAGGCTCACATGCATCAAGAAAAGTCAATCAAAATGTGCTATATAGCCTTTTAAGCATCAGGCAAGGTTAATCAGAATATGCCATATAGCCTCTGGGGTGTTTGGCAAGGTTAATTAAAAAGCATTATATAAAAGGCATTAGCCAGGGTCATTTTAAACAAGCCATGTAGCTTCACGGGCATTAGGCAAGATCAATCAAAATGTGTCATATAGCCTCTAGGATGTCAGGCAAGGTTAATCCAAACAAACTATATAGCCTAAAGGGCGTTAAGCAAGATTAATAAAAATATGCCATGTAGCCTCTGAGGCGTTAGGTAAATCATTGTAGCAAAACTGCATCTTATGCACTGGAGCTAGCTCATTTTTAGAAAGACACATTCATAAAAAGTTCAAAGATGACGTATGTATAATCATGATCTTTGAAAACTTTGAAAAGTAATTTGACAACATAAGATCGTGTGGTGTGTGTTATATTTATGGAAAACATGATTTATTCTAATACACCTAAGTATAAAGTCTAAAAATAACTCTTGTAAAATGATTCTATGTATGCATGAATTAATAGTCAAAAAATAAGAATCTTAAACAACTTTGTATGCATTAACTAGCCAAGTTTCTTTGTATTTAAAGCTAATCTTTAAGAACTGGACCTTGTTATATTAAAGAATTTGGATTCAAAAAAAATAAAGTCTATCAAAGACTATCATTGAGACCAGTTTATCCATATGGACCCTCATTATTAGATTGGGATAATGACAATAAATGTCCCTTGCTTAGTCACCTCCTCGTAATGCTTTGTTGTCATAGGATTGTTGTGCTTGACCTTTAATATGGAAAAGATACTTTGTTTACCCTCTGGTTTAAAAATTTATTGAAAGTCTTTATCACTCTTGAGATTCATATAATCTTAAAAGTTTCCCCAAGTTGTGGAATTAATAAACCCTATCACTCTTGCACCATAAAACATAATCTTATGATTTCTCAAGTTGCTCTTCTTAGAATGAAAATGCAACCAATTTTATTTTATATTCCCTTTTTGCCTAGGTCACACCCTTTTGGGAGTTTTCAAACCTAGTTGGGTCTTTCATTTTTCTTCTTTTTTATTTTCCATCTTTTGCCTAGGCTACTCATTTTCTGAGAGTTTTCAACCTAGCTATGTGGTTGCAAATTCATGATGATGATTGACCACTGTTTTGTTATGCTCAATATTCATGTTACCATTTTTTTTATTGATCACTTAATGCTCTTATTACTAATTGTTGGACGTTGATGTCACTCACACTATTAATTGCCGTGAAACTTGTAAAAAGTCCATGTTTGACACTTCATGTGCTAATATTATGTCAGTCATGACTATCTTCATATGATTACTCCTTTGTTATAATTAGGCATGCTACATTATGCTTGTCATTGATAAGCCCTTTATGGATTTTTTGACCAGCTATTTTTCAGCTCACATTAGGTGGAATTTTGAATTGGTACCATATAGAATCAACTTTTTCAAGTATAGGGGGCACAACTAAAGACTATTCCTCCTTTCCATTTTCCTCTCTTTTTTTGCTCTTTTTTTTTCATTTCTCTCTCTCTTTTTTTTTGCTCTTTTTATGTTTCCTTTCTTTTCTTTTCCTTCTTTTTCTTGGTGAACATGGTGAATTCATTATAGGAAAAGTTAAGGTTGAAAGTTCCAAAGGAAAAGTGAGAGTCAATTCTGACATTTAGGCCCCCTTATTTGATGTGGTTTTTTATTTTTTGTATCTCTCTCCATTTAAGCATATGATTGCATGCATAGTTATATAAATTCATAATCATGTAAATCAGACAATCAGGCATTTATTAGTATAAAGAAAAATTGTTGCAGCAGAATATCATTCAAAATCATTACAATCAGAATCGACAATACTTATTAATGAGTGTTAAATTCAAGTTAGCTTTAACTTGTACTATGAAATGGTACACAAATCCTTGAAGTCCCTTAAGCCCATGTCCTTTAATTTGTTAGCCATAGGTAGAATACAAGCTTCTATAGCTATAATTAGTTGGTATGATTCTACAAGTCTGTACTTTATTTGGGCTAACTTTCCTCTCTATTTGTCTAAAAACCTCATGAAGGATTCATCATCTTTTTACTTTGCATTTTGTAGTTCTTAAAGAGAAACTTCAAATTAAAAATTCAGCCCATACTACTTGATAAAGGTTGAACACAACCCCTTCCAGTCTTGTTGAACATGTGCATCCAGAGTGTAGTACCACTTGATAGTAGCTCCTTTTAAGTACATCAATAATTTTTTGATAATATAAGCTTTAGACAACCTAGTGGCCTTAATATAGGTGATGTACTGCTTCAGGTGAAGGTAAGGACCATTGGTGCTAAAGTATTTCTTCATATTTGGAAATTTATATTTCAAGGGTGGTGATTCTTCTTCCTCTAATCCAGTCCACATTGGCAAAGTTAGGAATGAGCCCGTGCTTTTTCATTGCAGTCTATAATTGATCCATTTGCCTTTTCATATCTTTCATTCATCTGATTTAATAGGATATGCTGATGCTTTTTCTTTCAAGTGGCAGTTCTAGTTTTGGAGTCTTCTTTACCAAAGGGCATCTTCCTTACTATCTAAGCAACCATGTCTCTAACCATTTGTTATGTCTCATCCCTAATCTCTTGCAAAAGTTCTTTCTTGAAAGATTGAACATCAAAATTAGAGGGTCCTAATATTTTTCTCCCTTATGAAGTGGTTTTAATTATTTAATTGGATCCTTGATATTTGTGGGCTAAATTTACCTTTGATGCTTCAAAACAAGAAGAGGCTTATGGCTATAAAAAAATGTATTTTTTAAAAAACAAATTACAATGAATATCATGTATGCATGAAATGCAAGCTATTTACAAAATGAAAGAAACATAAATAAGTCATACAGTAAGACCTCCTAACCTTATTCCTCCTATACACATGTTTAATAGTGAGTTTTTTTCCTAGGATTTTTTGTCTAGGTTTTGATTATGATTAAGGGACAACAAACCAATGAATAAAATACGTCTCTAAAGATAATATCAACAAATAAGTAGCAAATCTTATAAATAAAACCAAAGTCCAATGTAATTTCCATAATAAGAGGATTGGTTCCAACTTAACATGGTCTATCATCGGTGAGCTTGGATTTTATAAATAAGACTACTATATGGCATCAAACACATGCATTTTAGAAAAAAACCTAAGTGAAGTTGTTAGGTCACTACATGAGCTGAGTGTTAGGTGAAAAGGCTTCAGCTCTTATAGCTATATACCTTTATTACGTCTCCCCACTCAAGGGTCCATGCGATATAGGACAAGTACGTGCTATGAGTGACAGTAGCCAAATACTCCACCACCAAGTTTGAGTGAAATGTAGGCACTAAAGCAATGACTATGGTCAGGTTATTTGGGATTGAGTGCACATTGTGTGAAAGGTGTTATGAATGCAAAAGAAATAACAAAATAACTAAAAATGAAAAAATAAAAAACACTAGAATTAGTTTCTCTATCCCAATGGAGTCACCACTATATGCGGCGAGGTTCAACGTGTGCCTAAATGTTTAATGACGATAGCTCTATGTGAGCTCAAGGGCCATTAGTAAATACAACAGGGGCTTATAGCCCAAGTCAAAGATGGGAGTCACCACCTGGATGAGACCCAAGACAAACTTTATAACAATTGGATCCCACAAAAGGCCCCAATAGTAGTCCTCAGAGATTAGGTTTGAAAAAGGGGTATGGGCTTTTGGAATGCCCACCCAACCTTGCGGTTGGCCTCCATTTGAATTTTATTACTTTTAATTATTTCTTTATTAACATGCAAAATTTCAATTTCCTCTAATTAATTCTCAAATTTTACAATTAGGTCCAAGTTTTGCTCATTAATTCAATTTCATGCCAATTAAGTCCAATTCACAACATTTATCATAAATTATGCATGTTTGTCAAAGATCAAAATAAAATAAGTTCTCATGAAAAGAATTGGGGGAAGGAGAAATGAATTACAACCCTTAATCATGCAAGATAAACATAAATAAAATGCACACATAAAGAAAGGATGAGAGGAGAAAATATTACAACCCTTTAATCACACAAAATTGCAAAAATAAAATAAATAGAAACTAGGATAAATAAAATAAAATATTTAATCCTTAAATAGTCTATAATTTAAATAATTATTTGGTGATCAATCATCACCCTAATTCATTCTTGAAAAATTAATTTTGATTAGCTCCACAAAAATCCTACAAAAGAAACCACCAAGTTAAGCTCTTCAAAAATAAAATATATAAAATTTGCACTTATTTTGATCATGTAAACCATAATTAACAATTAAAACAAATACAACCAAACTAACACATAAAAATTCATCAAATTAATAACTAAAATAAACCATCACATTTCTATTCAATAATAAACATAAAAATGTAGAATATTAAATGAAATATATCTATAAGAAAGTAAGATCATGCAATGTAACAATAAAATAACAATAGAAATTAAATAAATTTTAAACACACAAAAAGGAGCAATTAAACACCAATGAAATTTCAAAGAAAAAATAACAAAACAATTCTTAGTTTAAAATATAAAACAAATATGAGAATAAACATGAGAAGAATTAAAATAGAATTTTTTTTTTATTTTGAAGATAAGGTGGTGCCTTATAACAATAAGTTGTTGCTAAGGAAACCTTAGGAAGCATTATGAGGGATAACATTTGACTAAGGAAAACCAAGGTGAGGCAAAACAAAATATACTCCTCTATTAAAGATGTCCATCCTAGATAAAACCAAGGATGACCTAATCGCCAAGTCCCTAAGAATGGTACCACCATAAGCCACACCGCCTCAATATAGAACGTGCTTGCAAGCACCCAATTTCGGGATAGTTGAGTATGGATACGATAGAAGACTCTAATGATGAAAATATTATAAATAAATCTTCAACACTTGAAGTTTGAAACCTCAAAAGCCTAAATGCATTTTCAAAAGAACTTAATTGGTTTTTTTAAGGACTTAATTGCAATGTTTTCTTTAAGGACCTAATTGAAAAGTTTTTCAAGGGTCTTTTAAGGAATTACATATTTCTCTACATAATTTTGATCAGAATTATATAATCCCAATTGGGATTATGCTATTCCGATATGTTCCATTTGTATTTTTTGATTTTTTTAGTAAATAAAAAAATTATTTTCTAAATTTTAATTGGTAAAATAATGTGATAAATTCCTTTTCTAGGATTTATCTGATTTTTTTTTAGGAAATTAAAAGTCCTTATAAAACTAAAACTTTATCATTGTGAATGGAAGAAGTCACAGTAAGATAGGTGACTTTAGCTAGGGTTTTCTATATAAACCCGACATCTCTCTTGGAAGGAGACTTTTTCTCCTTTTCCTTTTACGTAGTTTTCAACTAAAAATTTTCTTTGGAGGTATTGTTCTTTTAAGAAGAAGCAGTAGACTTTTGGGGAAGAAAAATCAAGCATTGGAGATCGATTCTAAAAAAACAACGGTGATTTATACCACTTTGAGGAGAAAATCAATACTTCATTCATCCAATCATCTCTTTTTCTACCCTCTTTTATTTATTTTATTTGATTATTTTAGTTTCATTTAATTTTAATTTAATTTATTTTTAATTTGAATTTTGTTTAATTACTAATCATTATTTATTTTTGTGTTTATGTTTGTGATTATGGAGGGAGTTACATGATGAATTCACTATAGAGAATAAAATCAATGAAGATCCGTGGATTGAATTTTGTAGTTGAACATAGTTTCTAGGTTTTATTTATTTGTTATTATTTTTTTGGTTGTTTTATTTTGTACTTTTATTTATTTAGTTTTTTTGGGTTGTATTAATTTTTATTCTTATTTTCAATAGATCATTAAAATAGCCCCAATAGTGGGAATAGTGGAATCATGTGTGTGATTGTGTGTTTTTATTTTATTAATTTATTAGTAAATTAGGTTTATCTGGTAAAGCTTTAATTAAAATTAATGGTGGTTGTAGTAAATTCAAGTTGCATATAATTTAATTAGGGTTAGATATCATTGAATACATGATTAATGTAATTTATTTATTATATAGTTTAGTTTATTATTTTCATGTTTTTATTATTATTTTTATTTATGCATCTTGTTTGTTTAATTATTTTATTTTTATGTGTGATTTTTTAGTTTTTATGATTTTTGTATTATGTTTTGTAGTGTTTTCCTTAAGCTCACGATTTTAGGTTTTTTTTAGGTTTATAAATTAAATTCACCTTTTCTTTAATAGGTTTACTACTTTAATTAGGACTAGGTTTAATCAATTAAAATGTATTTTAGGCCCATAATTAATTAGAAATTAGGTTAGAGATAACTTAGGCCCATTTAGTTAATTAGATATAGGTCCACTTTAGTTTAATTAAAATTAATTAGACATAGCCTATTAACTTAAAGCCTTTTCCATAACTTGTAGATTTAAGATCACATTAGAATTAAAACATGTAGAACTAGGCCCACTAATTTAAATACTTCATAATTTGTAGATTTAGGCCCATTTTTAGAATTAAAATAAGTAGACCTAAGATCATTAATTAAAATTGAATAGGAATTAGGCCCATTAGCCTTTAATGTGACTTGTAAATAAAGACATGTAGATTTAGCCCATTTAATAAAAATCAATGTAGATTAAACTAACTTAGGGATTATGAACTTGAATGAATGCATTGTTTATATGTTTCTTTCATAACTAGTTTGCCTAGAGTTAATTATTTAAATAAGAGTTTATATGAAATTGTATATAAATAAAGGATAAGATAGCAATTCATAAAATAATTCTAATTGAACATAAAACTAAAAGAAATTATTATTTCATATCGAGAGTCACCTAGTTGTGGTGCTAGCTTTCTTTTAGAGAATCGAGTACCACCACTTTCAATTTGTCTTAGTTATTACCCTGGGTGGTGACTCCTCATCTTCATGTCATGTCTTTGTGATAGTGGTTAGTGTGTTTCCTAAAGCCTTAAGCTCAAACAGTGTCGCAGTTGCTAAAATCTTGGGCGTGCACTAAACCCTGCCATCTATAGTGCCCTTATCCTCCTTAAAGTGAGATAATGATCTCTTCTGGTGAGATCCCCATTGATGCAGATAAGTCCCTATAGCCATATCAATTATAGCTTATTACTAATAAAGTTTATTATATACTTGTACAAAACATAAATAAAGGCCTATCAGACTAGACGAAGCAACTCTCAACAATCCGCATGATGGCCTAGTCCTCGAATCCAAAGGATGAGCCCCATCTGCCTTAGGAGGTAGAGGCAAAGGAAAGATGCCACTAGCCATAACATCAATCAGTTGTGGGATCAACACATCGACATAAAGAGAGCAGGCACCCTCTAGGAGACTCTCAGAAGGATATCCTATCATGGCAGTAGCAAGCTCATCCACACTAAGCTCATGATTCTAGAACATGTCACTAGGAGGAGGAATATGGACTCTCCTTGCAAATGGACTATGATCGACCTTTCTTCTTCTCACTTTTGGATAGTGGTATGTTTTCATGGGACATTGTATGGGTCTTTCTGTTTTTGAGGGACATGACAACTTTACTGAATAGGGACAAATGATTAGTCTCGGGGTACGAGATGCTTTTGATTTTATACAGTTGCCACTCGATTTTTAGAAAATTGGGAAAAGAAAGGGATAACATTGGATCACTCAACGAGTGTTGTCCCCAGCAGAGATTTCTAGGTTTAAAGGATTGTGTCTACCTTTTGACTATTTCTCAATATACAATATTCAATGTATAGCTACTGCAACACCCTAGTTTCGGTAATGATAGTTTATATAGCATTCACACAGTACATCAGATAGTGGAAGATAATAAAGCTAAAAATTTAATTATTACATCACTTTCCTAATAAAATACATATAAAAAGGGAAAAAATTATGGAAAATAAATCTAATTTGGATATAATTGATCTACAAGATTAACATGACCATTCACATAGTTTGGTCAATTCCATGAATAATAGGATGATCATGCATGCTTATAATGACTGTTTATGCTATGCTGATGTATGATGATAATATAAAGGATGCATGAGGTCATCACTGGACTGAGAGCATGATGACTCTATTCCGGGATATGAACTTTTCACATTATTAGAATTTAAAATGTGATTTCATGATTTTAGAAATAGAGGATGTAAAATGATGATATGAAATAGGAATAATAAAGCATATGTTATTCATATAGAATGCAAGATTGCTAGTGTCACCACACAAGCACAATAATATTCCCAAATGCTTACGACAGTAACATAAAATGCAATGCAATAAAATAAACGTGCTAAAATAATTGCATGGTCCTTAGACTTGATTAAGCTTGTGTGAATTTTGAAGCCTTAGCTTTGAGAGATTATTAAGCTTTCCTCATCGAGAGGTTTAAAATGATAGTAGAATGATGTTAGATTGTATACCTTTGAAGTGTGCTTTGACAAAGATGAGGCTTGGTTTGGAGAAAAAAGGATCTAACAACCTAAGAGAAAGGCTTTGGGAGAGTAAAAACTATTTGGAAAGGGGTTTTTGGCTCCTTCGATCGAACCAATTTTTAGTGTGTGTGTATTTCCCCTTGTTCCCCCCTCCAAAATAGGGTGTGAAGGGGTCTATATATAAGGAAAATTGGGTAGAATAGGGTGGTAGGGGTGTGATCGCATGCATACATCAAGTACTTTATGCGCGGCCATGCCAAGTGTGCATGGTCATGCACCTGGCATGTGGCCACGCGTGCACATGTGCCCTCCACACGCACTTTGGCCTTCCACGCACACTTCCTAGGTTTTATGCACATTATTTTGAGGTTGGTTCCTAAAGTTTTTGGGCCTTTCAGATGCATTTTCAAAGTTTGTTTTATCAAATTCAGCCTCAATTTTAGCATATGACATTTAGGGAATTTACACGCACTTTTAAGCGATACGCGCTAATCCTCTAGTTGTGTTGGACCATTTTGGGACCACTTTTAGAGGTTTTGGAGCCTTCTGAATGTGTTTCCTAAGTCCATTTTATCAAAATTGATTTCCATTTTTTCACGAAGCTGGGTCTCGGTCTAATGAATTGAGTATTTTGAAAGGAGATTTCTTGAAATAAAACTCTCATTGTTCCAATAATTTGTATTTCGTAAGGTCAGAGCATAGCTTAATGGCTCAGTGATCAATTTTGCACACTAATGAGGTCAATTAGGTTTTTTAAGGTTGCACACTTCAGAGGTGTTATGAATGAGTAGACTCTAGTCATCTTGGAGATTCATTTCATCATTGGACCTTTTTGGAGACAGACAAATTTGAGGTATAATAGTTGCCCCTAGCTTTGCATGTGTTGCATAGCCACCTAACACTAGTGTCAATACACATGAAGGAAAATGTAAAGATGCAAAAAATGTTTTTTGAGTAGAGAGGCACTTACCTGAGTGTTGTGTTATTGTGATTTGATTATTGTTGTTGTTCTATGACTTGGCCATCACACTGGTTATAGGTCGAGACATATGCAATTTTGGGATCCATGCAAGATGAAAATTTGTGATTCACACAAGGATGCAATTTTGGGATTCATGTAAGATGCAATTTTAAGATTCATGCAAGATGTAATTTTGGGATTTACGAAAAATGCAATTTTGGGATTCATGCAAGATATAATTTTGGGATTCACGTAAGTTGCAATTTTAGGATTCACGTAATATGTAATTTTAGGATTCACACAAGATGCAATTTTGGGATTCATGTAATATGCAATTTTTAGGATTCATGCAAGGATGCAATTTCAAGATTCACACAAAATAATGGTGATAAATGCAAGATGCAAGATGTGTAGTACAATTTTTATAGAATGCAAAATGCATGATGCAATTTTGGGATTTAGGCAATAATGAATGTAACTTTCATATGAATGTGGTAATGATTCATTTTTTGATTCATGCAAAATGATGCAATTCGAGATACATGCATAATGATGTAATTTAGTATTCATGCAATGATATGGTTTTTACATGAATGATTTAAGCAAGTGAGGCAAACATGTGATAGTGATATGCAATCAGGCATATGATGTGCAAGTATGCATATGAAATACAATGAACACAATTTTTAGGCATCATACATAACATTCTCTTAGCCATGTTATGGGTCTAACATCCTTTTGAATGTTAAGAAGTAATGCCATTATAGCTTCCTCTGGTGTCAGGCGAATAAAATCATGCCACTATAACCTCTTTTGATGTCAGGCGAATAAAATCATACCACTATAACCTCCTCCGGGTGTCAGGCAAATAAAATCATGCTACTATAACCTCTTATGGTGTCAATCAAATCAAATAATGCCACTATAACCTCCTTTGGGTGTTAGGTGAACAAATCATGCCATTATAACCTCTTCCAGTGTTAAGAGAATCATATTATGACACTATAACCTCCTTCAAGTGTCAAGCAAAACAAAATCATGCCATATAACCTCCTCTAGTGTCAGTCAAAACAAATCATGCCACTTTAACCTCCTTCTGTGTTAAGCAAATCAAATCATGCCATTATAACCTCTTTTAGTGTCAGGTGAATCAAATCATGCCATTATAACCTCCTTCAGGTGTTAGGCAAACAAAATCATACCACTATAACCTCCTTTAATGTCAAGCGAAACCAATTGGTTTATTAGCATAATTGGTGCAACATGTCCTTTTCTTCTTTTTCTTTTAGGATCAGATCCCTTGTCATGACTAGAGTTTTTTCTCAATCATGTTTAGTGATGATGACTCTTAGATTTTTGTAGCTCAAAGTCTTAAGAAGGCATTTATGAACATGTGAGGAGCATGCATTTCAATTTTATTTATAAAGTATGTTTAATGGGTTTTATGCATTAGTCATGGTTAGCTGAGTGCTTATATTCTTGCATTCTTATGATTGATTCATCAATCCCAAGAGTTGTATGTATTAGAGCATTTGAACTATTTTAACTATAATGGTCTCGAGTTAATGTTGATCTCAGTAATTCAAGAACATGATCCACAACTCGTGGCCCAGACTGATTATATTACTAAGTGAAGAGCGAGCTTCCCAAGTGAGCTTCTAAAAAGTGTAGTGAGATGAAAATTTATAAAGAATGCAGATAAATAAGATAAATTTCAATTATCAAGAGGCTTTTGAGCAGGAAAGTGATTGTTGACCATACATTACTTTTTTTTTATAGAGATTTCATTTCTTTAGTATCCCCTGCCTTTCTAGTATTACTCAACATGGATACTAACAAAAGGTCCTTTAGGATACTCGTACTCTACTTTTTAGAGCATTAGAGTTCACAAAGATTTTGATTACTTTAATTTTCCTGCATTTATTTTCTTTTTATGTTCCCTCCTTTTAGCACTCCACTCAGCGTGAATACCACAAGAGGGTCTATTTCAATATTCTTACTCATTTCCAAGCATTAGGGTAAAAAAGTATGGTCTCAAGATCATAAGCCCATTTGAAAGATGTCTTGATAATTGTAATTTGTCTTGTCCATCAATGTCCTTTAGAAGTTTTATCTTACGAGTTCTTCATCCATCCAGGTGGTATGCAAGCATTAAGTTGATTAAAATTTAGAAGGTTTTAACCTAGAGTTATAGATCGTGCTTTCAAAAATTGTGAAATAGGCATTAAAGGAAGACTATAATAATCAGAATTAGCTTACTTAGCTCTGATATATGCAATTCGTGGCATATATAAAGTTTGCATGAGTGCAAGAAAAGAGCTGTTATTATTATTTTTATTTTTAGTGTATAAGTGCAAATGCAAATACATGTATTAAAGGGAGAAGGAGGAGGGCACTCCCCATATAGGGGAGGTGATAGAGGTGGCATTTGATGTTTTCCATTTTTCTTGCTGTTGGTATCTTTGCTAATTGTTAGTGATGGCATCGTTATTACTGCATGTTTCATGCTTTAAAACTATGGCCCTTATTATATTTTTATGGCTATGGTTATAACTGTGGTTGTAATTATAGCTTTTGCTATGGGTGTAGTACTTGCGGTATTGCATAACTCTTGTTATATTGCTTTATGAGCAACTTTCACCTTTACATGCTTGGATTGTCTTTGACTTGCAAAATTGCATTAACCTATAAAGAAAATAAAAGAATTTTAGTTAGTATTGGTTATGTATTCAAATAATGATTATAAGCTAGGGTACATTTTGACTTCCCCGTTATTGTGTTATTTTCATCAAATTGATGCTCCCTGCTCTTGCTTATCAATGTAGTCGCATTTCCCCCTTTGTTGTACTGCTTCTTCTACTTTAGTGCAGTTGCACTTCCCTGCACAGTAAAAATAACTTTGGTTAGTGTTTGTCTATCTCAAAGATGATTCTCAATCGGGGTTTATTCTGACTTCCCTTTTAATAGTCTTGCACTTGTCGAGAAATTAAGGATTTTAGGTGCCTTTGTTAGAATGTTTGTAGCTCTTGCTATGGTATTTTTATTTCTCACTATAATGTATGCAGTTCTACTTGTTGTGATTGTAGGTATAGCTATATGTCTAGCACCTTATATGCTATTATTTAGTCTCGAGTTTATCTTCTATGGGTGTTCATGATGTAATATGGATGAAAATGCTGCTAAACAATGATGATGTCATCAATTATCATGTTGATGATGTCATTTTGATGATATGTGAATGTGATATCCTCATGATATTTTCTCTATTTTTCCTCTTTCAAAAGTGCTAAGTTCTTTTAAAACAGTGATGATGCACACAGTGTTTTTATAAAGGCAAAACCCATAACAGTGTGCTTTTATGTGAGTTTAGTGCATGTATTATGCTCAAATGGAGGTTTGATACTTGAGGAACGAGTGTGCAAAGTCTTAGATTGCACACATTCCAACCTCAAAGTGTGTACTTATGACCATGCACTAGAGCTTATAACCACAATTAGGGAGGTTTTTTCTCATTTTTCTTAGTCTTTCTTCACTTTTCTGCAATGGTCTTCAGTTGTCGAAGTGTTGTTCTTCTTTGTTTCTACTTCTATAATATGGACTTCCCTGACATTCCTAAGAATCATAGCCTTTGATATCGATGACTTGGATATCGAGATGACTACATGGAGGTTATTGGAGCTAACGTAGAGACTTTTGCTGTAAGGGCTAGTGCTAGTGCTTCATCTAGCTTTCAAACTCATCGATCATTCAAAATATTTTGAGAAGGGCCAATCCTTGTAGTTTACAATCTAGAGACTCATGCTTAGGCTATTCATCATTGCTAAATTAGTTATTCCTTATCTTATATTTTCCATTTTCTTTCCAAAGTGACCTTTGCTCTCTATGTTGCTTTGCTGTCCTGATTGCTCTTATTCATTGTCTATTTTGATGTAACCCTTATTCTACTCCTACTTAGGATTGTTTAGCTCTTGCTATGATATTTGCATCTCTAACTGTTTAGACTATGGCTATTGTCACATTGTCTATTAGCCCTTGCTACGTTGTTCACTAGTTCTTGCCATATTACATATAACTTTGACTGAGGTCGTTGTAGCCCTTACTGTGCATTTATATTAGCTTGTAATTTTGATTGTTGCTATTATTGTAAATGTTAATTTTTAGTAGCCCTTACTCTATTATTCTAACTGAAGTAGTTATAGCTTTCGTTGTTAGCAATGTAGCTCTTATTATGATGTTTTGCTTAGTTTCCATATTCCTTGCTTTGATGTTCATTTTTAGTTCTTATTGAATAACAAAAGGGAAGATGCTTCAGTATTTATTAATAATGTGAGTGTTTGATAGCATACCTATTATTTGCAGCCTTGTAAGTCTGTTACTACATTGCCTGTCAATTTTAATAGAGTTAGTCTATGCTATCAGGGTTTTTCGCTTTGTGTGAAGCAGATGGTTGTAGAAAAGGGCTTTGATGGGACTATTGCTGCACTTTCTTATAACTCATATGTGTCAAGTTAGGTTGTTATGTATGCATTAATTGAGCGGTGGATGGACATGACACATTCGTTCCACTTACTTATTGGGGAGATGATTATCACTCCTCTAGACTTTATTATTATCACATGCTTGGGCTTTTTTGGAGAGCTTGTCCCCTTTCAGTGAGGAGGAATGTTCTACTATGGTGGCAAGGAAACACCTCACTAAGGAGTTGCTCAGGGTAATTACCCCTATGAAGTTGGGTTGTCCATAGGCCACTTGTTATACTGAGTTTATTTCTTTTATGAGAATAAAGTATGACTTTGGCCATGTTTCTTCAGAGCAGTTAGCTTAATGTTTGTTGTTCTACTTATTGAGTACTGTAATCTTCTTGAATTCTTCGGGTACAAGTAGTATGCGATTTTCACTTGTTCTTAGGGACCTGGATAGCTTATCAAGATACTGCTAGGGTACTATGTACTCAGGTCTAGATGTAGCATGTCGAGGTGGCTTGAGGATTTACTTATGCTTATTTGTATTGGATGTGAGTGAGAGCTCTTATATATGTCCTTTTGGTCTTTGTCTTTTCCTTATTTTTGTCTAACTTTATGAGTTTTAATTTTGATAGATCTAGGCTTATGAGTTTGGGGTTCTTCCTCGTCTGACCGTTAAGCATTTCTTAGAGGATGGCTTTCCTTATTATCCCTGATGGATCAAGAAGACTACTGATTTGATTGAAGATTGTACAGTAGCTTGAGACTACATAGGGAGGTTGTCCCTTGATCAGGTATGTCTGATTCCTGATGTGTTTGTTGTTTCTCTCTTAGAGATTCTTTGTTCAATTTTTCCATTTTGAGCAAATCCTCCTTCGTTGGTTGGTGGCAAGGTCATATTGGTCAGCAGAGATGGTGATAACATGACAACTGATAAAGAGATGAGTGTTACTCCTTAGACTCATTGGTAGAGTATGGTATTTGGGTGAGCTAGTCCATCATTGGTGGGATAATTCGTACATAAGGAGAGTCCCTACTCCTCCTCTTAGTGACATATTATGGGGTTATAAGCTTAGTGCGAATGAGTTTGCTTATGCCATGATAGGATATCCTTCTAAGAATCTCCTAGAGGGTGCAAGCTCTCTTTTTGCTAATGTGTTGTCTCCATAGTTGATTGATGTTATGGCTAGTGGCTTTGTTCACCCACCTCCTCAAGCATATGAGGCTCATCGTTTAGATTCGCAGATCGTCAAGAGTTCTTTTTCTGATTTGATAAGCTTTTATTCCTGTTTTGGTGCAAGCATGCAACAAACTTTATTAGTAATAAACTATAATTGACATGAGTTATGAGAGATTATTTATAGCGATGAGGGTCTCTTCAGAAGAGATCTAGATCCCATTTTGAGGAGGATAAGGGCACGTTTTGTACTAAGGTGACTACCCATGCTAGCAATGTGGGTTCTAGTAGTATAATTTTTAGGGACTTGACGGTTCAACCATCTTTGTCTTTACTTGGGACATATGTCCTTAGTAGAGTAGTGAGTTTCGATTTGCCTAGACCTGGCTTTCCTCAATTGGGTATTATTCCTCCTAATGCTGCTCATGTTCATGCTTTATTTTGTGCTTCTTCTTCTAGTTTGTTTATTTGCCTTAATGCTCGGTGTTTTTCCTATCTCTGCTACTTAGTAATGGTACACCATTGCAAGGAGTTTATTGTAATATTTATTGGAGTCTATAAGTGATTAGAGGGTATTTTTTCTTTATTATACCTGTATATGCATAAATGTATAATATGTAATGTTTATGTAATGCAGACTGAGCACTTCTTTGCTAGCCATGAGTGGGAGCAGGAGCATACAACTTATCGTGATCAGATCATTGAGCTAGAGATGCCACCAACAGCTTTTAAGATGGATAACAAGGTGCTAGGTCCTGATGGTAGAGTTGCTTGCTTTTAATGGCAACCACGACTGATGTAGTTGTTTAGGAGTTAGGTGTAGGCCTTTTGAGGTTACTTTGTTGCATTATTTTCCTAAGATCATAGACTTTAGGTATTGTATTTGATCATCTATCCCATGCGTTGTACTTTTTAGGACCTAACTTTGTTCTTATTTGTGAATGATAAGTATGCTTTAGCAAATGTATGGATGATGATGGTAGTTTATTTCTCATGAGGGCAAGATAATTTCTTATGCATGTTTGTAATGTATGATGATGGTGGGATCTCACTAATGACAATATTAGTGCAAAAAGGACTCATAATCCAAAAAAGATTCAAGATCCTTTGACTTATGATGGAGGTCCAATCACAAGCGCATATGCTAAGAAGATGAAGGAAGAATTACATATGCTAATTCAAAGAATTTGGGCTCAAAGTACAAATCTGAATCAATATGATCCATTTGATCCACATGGAATTAATTATGGTCCAAAGCTTATTCATTGGGTATAAAATGAAGATTTAGGCCCAAGTAGTGTTATTGGGTCCAATTTAGGTGTATCAAGCTCAAAGGAGTAGTTACACATATTCCAAGTCTAAGACGAAGCCCAAATAAATAATTTTTTAGTCCAAGTAATATTAAAAACGAATTTGGGTTTATTACTTATCCAAAACGTTTTTTAGGTTGTTTTTTTTTAGTTAGGAATACTTTTCTTTAGCTTAGTTGGCAAACAAAATAATTCCTTATCTGTAAGGACTTGGTTTTCTTATCTTTTAGAGATTTATTATGTTTACCTTTTAAGGATTTATTTTAGATTAGGTTTAGGATTAAGAATTCTTATAAATAGCTTATTTATAGCCTATTTTGGGCACTTTTTTTTATCAATCAAATCACAGTGACGAATTTTGCTTCAAATTACTTGGAGTTTTATTCTTTGAACTTTCTAAACAAAATAGGTTTTTTTATAGTTCACTTGTCTTATCAATTAGAACATCCATATCTACTTGTGGCATCTTATCACGAGGCCATTATCTTCTCCCCAAAAGATTAGCCTATTAGGGTGTGCAGTGCCCATGTTTATAAGTCCAAGTCCTCCCTTATAACTTTCTAATGTGAGATATTCTACCCCATCTGATTGTGCAATGCCCTTGTTGCATTGGCTCCATTCGTGTTGGAAGAGAGGGACCTATCGGGGTACCTAATGACTGACTCGTTGCTCTGATACTTTAATGGTTAGCTTTGATACCGCTCACTTGGATTTGATTAATAAAATAGGTTGTTTGATAGTTCACTTGTCTTATCAATTAGAACATCCATATCTAATTGTGGCAACTTCTTTATAGCTAGAGTTCTTAATTATTAGATAATTAAGGGTTATAGTTTCCACCCAACTTGTTTCCTGGATGATCTAAGGTGTGGGTATTAATAGATTGTTCTAGGTTTTGTTTGTTAGATAAACTCAGTTCATATTTATTAAAACTTAGTTCACATCACTCACTTATGAATGATGATGGGATTGCCATACAAAAAAGAATAGTATTTACTTGTGTTCCTAAAGTATGAATGTGAGATGCATGTTTACATGTAATGCAAATGAGTATGTTATGTGATGTAGATGAAAATTTATCTTTTGGCTTTTAGGGCAAAGGTAAGAGGCATTTATTTGGTAGGTTGGGTTAAGGCCCCTAAGGGAGAGTTAGGTGATTAGTAGTTCTCAGCTAGGGTTATAGGGATCAATAGCAAGGGGATATACAAATTTGAGGGAAAAGCCAAAGATCTTTGACAATGGTGCACTAAGCTAATGGCCACTTAAGAGGTTTGGAGTTTTCTTTTGGATGGGAATGTGGTGGTTCTGAAAGGTGGCTTGTGCTGGATGAGATTGGGTTAATAATCGGTTTAGGCTTTATTTGAAAAGAAGGTTGATTTGCAGGCTTTGGTTTTGGATGGCTTTAGGCAGGCATGTGTCTTAGTAGGAAAATGAGTCTTCTAGGATTTTTAAATGACCATTAATATTGGTTGGTAGATCCTATGAGTTTCAATACACCTTGGAGAACATCAAGATTTAGTGAGGCTAAAGTACACCCAACATGTCGAGTTGTTGAGCATCTTAAACCCATGTGCAAGACTTCGAGTCTTCTAGGTTTGAATTGGCATGTGGTTAACACCTTTGTTGCCTTTTTATGAGAATTGACTTGTACCAAAACTATGCTAGTAGGATGCAAGTTTGGCTGCTTGTCTATTTATAATCTAGTGATGAATCAGAGAGTGGGTTGTAGCAAGTATTCATTCAAGCATGTGCCTCATATTCTTATTAGTCCTCTTTTGCCTAAGTGGTTTTCACACACCCAGCTGGACCTTTTTTCTTTATAAGGCTATGGTGAGAATTGAACACTTGTAATTTCAACAAAGTTTAAAAGATGATCAATAGATTATAAGGTAATGATGAACAAAGAACTTAGCGTTCCAATAAGATGTTTGATAAACCACATAAATAGCTAACACTAGCCAATTAACAAAAGCAAGAGGTCATATTCTAATATGGCTATTACATCCAAAAGGGGTTCATTGGTCTTCTTCATTCTAGTTTCTTCAGTGTAGCTTGCTCATGTCATTTAGAGAGGATAGGCTTCCATAGTTCCTTTTCGTTGTCCCCTCTCCTAATAATCAAATGTAAGGTTCCAAAAGCTAGGTAGGATTTGTGAGGTAGGTGCCTTATCACTTCCTTGGGATTCATGTGAACCAAAAGATACAATGTTTGATTTTAAGGGTGGTTGTAGTGCAGTTGAATGATTAGGTAGTGATTTGTTTTTTATAAAGGGTGTGTCTCGGTATTTGGGTGAAGGGTTGGTTTTATCATTAAGTATTTTTTTGAGTATCTTTAATTTTTTTTGGAGTCAATAAGATCTTGGATTTTTTTTAAGAGTTCTACAAGTGTCAATGGTGTGGCCAAGCATTTAATGGAAGTGACAGTAAAGGTTTGGGTCGATTTAAAGGGGTAGTAGTTTTGGCAGCAGTTTTGGTTCTTGAGGCTGCAGGAGGTCCTTTAATTGAAGCCTTTGGAATATCTTGGAGAGAGGTTAGTTTAACTCTAGATATTTTCTATTATTTAATCAGAGGTTAGCTATAGCTGGTTTTAAGAATTCTAGATCTAATAGATCACATCCCATTTTTGGACTTTTGGTTTCATTTGGTTGAGAATCAAAGTGTGGCTTAAGCATGAAAAGTTTGTTGAAGCCTTTGGTCATGGCATTAGTATTTTCCTTCACTAGAACCTTAAGCTAAGTGATCTTATAGGCCAGTTCTTGGATCTTTATTATTGATTCAAACTCATTGATGCTTGCCATCCAAAATGAGGATTCTTCCTAGTAAAACTCACAGTCATCTTCAATATCTTCAGGTATGCTCAAGACTTTCTTTCCTTTGTTCAGATTCGAATTAGGAGTTCCATGTGCCCCCTCATCATTAAGAGCACCATTTAAGAGGATTATCTCTTTCTTGGAGTTTGGGGGTTGATTGAGGATGTTCTTAATTTCAACCTGAAGAATGGCCTTGATCTCAACTCGAAGGACATCGATTAAGCCATAATCAGCCATAAGTTTCTTCCTATGCTCTTTTAGTTCATCAGTGAGGCTTTTATTTCCTAGTCACCCGACCATTTCAAATTCTAATTGTTGTTGTCTCTCCCTTTGGGGTTGCTTTTGAGGTTTCAAGGCTATAGAAATGATGAGATTAGGGAGATTATTATAAAATGCATATATACACAATTAAGATGTATGATATGGTAGGATTGTTATGAAATGGATGTATGTAATATTATACAAAAGGATGCAAGATTAATGTGAAGGATGAAGATGTAATGGATGTGTGTTTTGCTATGTATAGGACCTTGATGCACTTGCTCTTTGTACATGAGGAGGAAACATAGCAAAAGGTTAGTAAATGAAACAAGGTGAGCTAAGATAAATGATCATGAATGCTCATCATGTTATAGGTTGAAAAAGTGTTTATCATGTGTGCAAGATGTGCAAAGGAATAAGATGAGAATATATGTGTGATGTGTTCATACAAAGATATAGGATGGCTGCAAAAAAAATATGGTTAGTATATGCATGTTGTGTATGTGTGATGAAAAGAAATTTAAGAAAACTGGCTAGTGTTTCTTGTACAATTATTAATGTTAGATAAGTAAATAATGAGTGATGCATGGTATGTGCCTGCAAAAGAGAAGGGTGAGCATGTATGCATGGAGTGGATGCAAAATCCTATTATGAAAGATGATTATTCTTGCAAGAAATAGTGGTTAGTATATGCTATTTATATGTATGTTGTGTATGCATGATTAAAGCTGGTTAGTTTTTCCTGCATAGTGAACAAACCAATCATAAGCAAGTTCTCACTTCCAACCTTATCTCTCCATGAGATCATTCAGTCTCTTTCCTAGGTGGGTTTTGAAATTATAGTCATTAGAGGACTATGGTTCCACTCTCTGAACTAGGCTATTTCAATTTTTATTGGTCAGAACCAAAGGGTAAACTAAGGAATAATACTCAAATATGCTTGAGATAATCACACGATGTCCATGTGAGGGTAAATTGTTGGGCTTCAAATGATGTCCAAAGCTCGTATGCACCCATATGCATAGGACCAAGGTTAATCAAAAGGAGTTTGAGTTCTTGCCCCCATATCGATATTCGACATGTTTATCGGGAGTTATGAAAGTATCATTTGATAGTTTACAGTTTGATTTTGTTGACATAAAGATCCACAATCTAGTTAGGTTCCTAACCCATTCATTTGATCTGATAAGGATAAATGGATGACATCTCATAGGTTTCGTCATCGAGGGATGTCATCATTTGTTAATTTACATAGACTATTCAAGCTAAGGTACAAGATTCTTATCATTCCTCATGCTTTGGGCTTGCATGAAGTAGCTGAGAATCGCGTGGTCCTGAGCATAAATTTTCTATGAAAACTGACATTACGATGTCATTCGATGATAGACACTAGGAGGGTCATGTCATTTATGAATATCAGGTCAAACAGATAGATAGCATGGATAGATTGGTGGAATCCTAGTGGATGTTGCTACTAGTTTATCTACATGAGTTGAGTTAGGGTGAAAGGCTAAGGGTTCTTTTAGTGAGAATGCCCCCATATGACTAGGGTTACGGACTTCGGTTAGTGAGTCTAGCATTCTTTTGATAACTCGGTTACCCCCCTTAAGGACATAGTTTATAGACTTTGGTCATATGAGTCCAGTGAATGCACAAGTAAAGACTAAAGGTGATAACAATGTATCTTTGTCGCCCTGTGACTTAAGTGGAATCATGGTGGCAATATCATTTAGTATTATCAAGGCTTTTAGGGACAAGTGGTGCACATGTGATGTGTAGTGCAAATGCAATGGTGAGGGGCTCTATATAATTGAGTATTGTATAATGAGAAATAGTCATTTTCAAGTTGATCCCTCTTACTTAGAAGTCCCCAGTGGAGTCACCATTGTGAGCGACCTCTCTTCCTCTCACTTTTGGATAGTGGTATGTTTTTGTGGGACATTGTGCGGGTCTTTCCATTTTCGAAGGACATGGCAACTTTACCGAATAAGGACAAATTATTGGTCTCAAGGGGAAGAGATGCTTTTGATTTTATGGAGTCACCACCCGATTATTAGAAAATAAAAAAAGAAAGGGACAACATAATGTCACTCAATGAGTATTATCCCCAACAGAGATTTCTGGGTTTAGAGGATCACATATACTTTTTGACTATTTCTCATTATATGATATTTAATGTATAGCTACTATAACACCATAGTTTCGGTAATGACAATTTATATAATATTCACACCGTACATTAGACAGTGGAAGATAATAAAGCTAAAAATTTAATTATTACATCTCTTTCTTGATAAAATACGTATGAAAAGGGAACAAATTATGGAAAAGTAAATTTAATTTTGATATGATTGATATGCAAGATTAACATGACCATTCATAGAGCTTGCTTGATTTCATGAATAATAGGATGATCATACATGCTTGTAGTGATTATTTATCATATGCTGATGTATGATGATAATATAAAGGATGCATGAGGTCATCACTAGACTGAGAGTATGATGACTCTATTATGTGAAATGAAATTTTCACATTATTAGAATTTACAATGTGATTTCATGATTTCAACAATATAGGATACATAATGATAGACTACTCATATCTAAAGGATTAGGGAAGATGACAACACTCAACAAGTAGAATAAGAAGTAATGAGCTAACTGCTTTGTTGAAACAAGATCAACATCATACATCGTCTACGCCATAGAGATAAACTTAGTATAACGAGCGAGGTATATGTGAGTGACTTGGTGGATTCTTTTTTGTGTTTTTATCTTTGTTGGTGTATAAGAGATAATTTAATAATTCAATTATTTGAGGACTAACTTGAATTATCAAATGAATTATCAAATCATATTGAGGACTAACTTGCAAGAGAAGTGTTTGACTTAAATGCAAATGAAGTTAAAGGACTAAAGTGAATGTTCACCACTTTAATATAAGCTTTGCATTTTCCTAATCCATTTCTCATTTTCCTATCCTTCCATTCCTTTGTTTTCTCTTCTCTTTTTTATTTTCTCTTGATTCTTAAGTCTTTTTTCTTTAATTATTTTTTCATTTGACCCCAACCAATTTGAGATTTGTCTGATCCTATGGCTCACCCACAACACAGACTACATGGAAGTAGCTCCAGACAATTGGATCCAGTCATATCTCAACTACATTTTCCTCAAAAGAATTTAGGGCTCAATGAAGGGGAAAAGATGCTCACTTTGACTTGCTTGCACCTCCATAGATGTTCATAAGTTAGAGATGAGGCAAATTTTCCTTTTGTACTTGATTTTACAAAAAGATATATTCCTATTAGTGTATAAATTAACATATTCATGAATGTAATTATAGAATTTTTGCAATACAAAATAAAATAAAAATTGCATGAGATTGTTAATTTGAAGACAAAATTTTGAAAAAATTGGTATTTGCATATTACAGATTTATAGTCAAATTCCTGTATTTCCAGTTGAAAATCTACATTTCATATTGAAATTTTAGGATTTCCAATCGGGAATCTAGAAATACTAATCAGAATTCTAGATTTCCAATCAAAAATTTAGAAATCCAATTAGAATTCAGGATTCCCAATCAAAAATCCAATCTTCTGATCCCTTTTTTAAAATAAGAATAAAAACTGAGAGTTTATGGGGAAAGTAATACTGTTATTTTTTGAATTTTGTTCAGAAACCACTGAAGTACTCGGGTTACTTTCACTTGGCTCGAGAACTCTTTCATGATTTATCTGGAGAGGTAGTATAGCATATTTGGGCATCTAGCTTCTCACACTTCATTGCTGCTTTACTGATTGCTTGAGGTAGGTCAAATCACTATTCACTTTTTGCTCTTATCAAGAGGTGGATGGATACCACTCACACCTTCCATACACGAGTGGGTGAGCTAACTATTTCTCCCATTAGATTTTTTGCCATCACTGGGATTACCTTCGAGGGTACCCCAGTTCTTTTTGACATCCAATACTACACTCTTCCAAAGGATTCTAGGAGTTGCTATGTTTGTAACTTGCTCGGGTTTGTTTCGACATCGATGAATCAAAAGAATATGCTTCTTTCTTCTCTTGTTCAAGGTTTCAAGAGATTACCCACCACCATACCTCGCTAGATCCTTCAGAAGGCAAGATGCTTCTTATTAATACTATTAGGCACTACCCTCTTCTGTGAGACTGGTCATGAGGTTAGCATTGCACTTCTTGGTCCCCTTCAAGATCTTGCTAGAGTCACTACTTTTAATTGGGGATCTATAGCTCTTACTTATCTCTACTATAGACTGGATACTATCTATAGAGGTGTTGTGATGATGTGCAGCTTTTGGCACATTTTGCATGTATGTCTTCTTTATGTCTTCTACCCCTTTTTAATTTTGCTCTTTTACACCCTTTTTCTCATTTTGATTATCTTTTTATTCTCAGATATAGGACATTGAGATCGGGGTGATCTAAGGATTTAGTGCCATTAGCTTTGACAAGAGTCTTCCTTTGATGTAAAGATGGGGTTCTTCTCACATAGCTAGTGTCAAGTACAACTTACAAACTTATCGGGGCTAGCTGAACTCCTTAGAGTGGGACCTAGTAAGATAAATTTAATTTTCAATATTTAACCAATTGTAAAAGTTAAATAAAATTTATCTGAATGAATTTGCAGGTTATATCATATTGGTTAGTTGGTACTGAAGACATTTAGTGATATCATTTCATGGCTGCTACTATTAGGCTTGAGACTATAAGGATTCTACTTCATGGTTATGGTTGTCAGATGTGGTATCTTGGTGAGCGTATCTATTATTGGCATATGGGACCTTCCAAGTGGCATGTTCCTTCTTTGATTCCCTCTTCCATGTTGAGGAGTTACAGCACGATTGGTCTTGGGCTCAAAGTAGCTCTTGAGGGATATGACGCTTCAACTTTGCTTAATCGTTCTCACTATTATCAAGAGTATATTCGAGGGAATCTCCTAGAGCAAGTTCAATAGACCTAACTAGGGTATACTTTCTGTCACCTTTCCTTGCTATCACTTTTCACTTCATCTCTTTCATCACTATGAGTGACATTTATTTTTTTATGCATGTTAAAGAAGCTACTAATATTGCTATGGAATAGGAGACTGAGGGTGACACTGAGAGGACTGAGCAGGAGGTTGAGCATACTCAGCATAGTGGAGCTACTCATGGTAATGCTCCCTCGAGTACTATCCTGGGTGATGTGCCTTTACTTGATAGGTCTATGTTTTATTGAGCCCCTGCGGTGTAGACCCCTGTTGAGCAACACATGTACTTTGATACAGCTCAGATTCCTAGCTTTTCTCCTCATGAAGCTTTACATTTAAGTGCATTTTGCCTTTCCAATCTTGCACAAACTGACACTTATTATTGAATTAGTACATGTTATTTTACAAATCCCTCGAACAAAAGCAGAGTATCTGTATAGACTCGCCTCATCCCAGAGATTATTTACTATACATATCACAAATAGTTAGAGGGTTAGTATTTACAAAATGTATGCAAATGTATGCATGCTATGCATGATATGCATGATCTTTATCTATTCTTAATGCAACAAAGCTATGCCGGAGATCTGGAGTATGAGAACAAGAGGTTTCACCGATAGCTTGTTAGTCTTAGTTTTGATGATCATGACGCTGGGACTTCTATGCCCCCATATTAGAGCGATGATCCAGCTAGAGGGTGGAGTCCTTGGCCAGACACTGGAGCTCAAGATAACTAATCTTTTGTCTTTAGGACTTGTGTTTTCATGACTGTATTTATCTTTCTTCTTCTTCTTTTTTCATGTGAACTGTTCCCCATTCTCTGAATGGATTATGGACTTTTGTTTGGATCAAACCCTAAAACTTAATTAATCTCCTTTTTTTTGTCAAAAATCATGGAAATCCAATTGGGATTATAGATTTTTTATCGAATTTATGGAATTTCGATTAGATTTCTAGATTTTTTTATTGAATTTCTAGTATTCCGATCAAAAATTTGACTTCAGCTCTTTGCTCCTTTTCTATTCTAATTTCTTATTTAAGTTCAATCCACACACATAAAATCCTAATCCCATTCAAATTATTTTTTATGCCTATATATAAAGTGCCTACCAAAAGGATTATCTCCTATCCTTTTTTTATTGGCTTTCATCATGACACAAGCCACCCTTGCTTTGATGAAGAAGTTTCTCAAGAGCCTTAATAGAGAAAATTGGAATAGAATACTGCCCTATCATGTCAAATCTTTCAAATCTCTTTAGCATTTAAGAATATACCATAATTTGCTACATGGTGCTGCCACTTTCTAAGACATCATGGACCATGTATTTAGATTCCATGGACAAGAGATGTGTCCATTAATCTAGGATTTTGCTACTATCCTTGGTTGTTCTTTAGACTCAACTGCTGTGATTGTTCTTCCTGATCTTGAGATGCAGTTCCCTAGTAGACTAGTGGCAGTCTTTGATATGCCCCCAAGTGACATATACATGTATGCACATAACCCTAGGACTATCAGTCTTTCTTCTCTGATTACTTTTTGTGGAACTAAATAATGATGCATGGATTAAAATTGTCTCCTTTTGCCTATATGCCCAATTTCTACTAATGGCTTCTCATAGGGATACTGATAAAAGGATAGCCAGTATCCTTAAATAAGTGGAAGCTGGAGCTAACCCTATACCTATCATACTTGCTGAAACTATTATTAGGTTGGATAATTTCAAAGTTCAAAATCGATTCTCAGGCAATTTACTTCTCCTTCAGGTATGTAGCCTTTTTCTTTTTTTTCCTAAGATACCCTTTCACGTTTTCAACATAGCTCTTTCTTCTTCTTTTTTTAGATTTGGCTAAATGAGAAATTGAGTCTACTTAATCCCCCCCACCAATTCATTAATTTATCAACCTCATCATCTACAGTCTCATCTATTAAAGATGAAGGACAAGTGTACCATAGATCAATGGATTGATTGGATGAAAGATTTTTTAGACATTGAGATTACATTAATTTGTCCTTGGTGAAAGTTGAAGTTTGTAACCATCAACCTATATGACCATTGTGTTCCTATTCTTAGGATGCACTTTTTGACCTTCTTTTCCCTTCACACCTTTGCCATTAGTATGGTTGTCCATACTTTATTGTGACTTTTATACTTGACTTTGAAGGTTTGCCTCTAAAACCATATTTCTCGAACAAAATGAAGAACTTGTGGCCTTGCAGAGCATCATAGCGAAACATGCATTTAGATGTTGATATGACTACTAATGAAAACTACAAGACCTACATTACCATGCAATCTACATAACCACCATGATTTTCTAAGTCTAAAAGACTCAAGTATTGCTAGATGAGTCATAAAAGAAGAAACAAAAACAAAAATAGTAATCTTTTTTTAGATTCTCATGTTTTGTTTTTCCTTGAAGTCTTTATGCTTTGTAATAAAGATAGAATATGCAATATTCAAACAAAATTCAATTTCAATTTGATTCATTAATTTGGGAAAAAATGAGTACATTTATTACATCATATGACATAACTCATGTTATTAGTTAGTCCTTTCGATTTTCTAACTGAACACTTTTCTCTCACTTTTATTTCCCTAATTTTGGCCTATCAGCCCTTTACGGGTTTTCTATATAGCGGGAATGTCCTAATTTTTGCCTGATTAGCCTCTTCAGGTTTTCTAGCCAACAGACTTTTTTTTAAAGGTAGTTTTTCTTAAGGCAATCCAAGTTGATTGGCTCAATGAACTTATTCCCTTCTAAATCTGATATCTTTGCAGGACCTTTAGGTAGGATTGTCTTGACTAAATACGGCCCATCCCAATTTGGTTTGAATTTTCCTCTTGGATCAAACACCATTGCCCTTGACTACTTTAGCACCATATCTCTAGCTTTTATCTTTCCAGGTTTAACCTTCTTATTAAATGCTCTTGCTATCCTTCTCTAATAAATTTGAGTATGAAACAAAGCCTCCATCCTTTTCTCATCTAAAGATATAAGGTGGTCATATCTCTTTTATGTCCATTCACTCTTAGGGACTTTTGCTTCTATACAACCCTTAAAGATTTAATTTCCATCTCTATGGGCAAAACTGCTTCACAACCGTATGCTAATAAGAATGACATATGTCCTGTAGCAATATTCATTGTAGTTTTATATCCCTAGAAGGCAAAGGAAGTATTCAAACCAATCTTTATGCATTTTCACCATCTTATAGAGGATTCTCTTTATATTCTTATTAGCTGCTTCTACTACACCATTAGCCTAAGGTTAATAATGTGAGGATTTATGATGCTCAATCTTGTATCTCTGCAACAATTAAATTGTCTTTTCCTGAAACTGAACACCAATGTCCATCACAACATGATATGGGATCCCATATCTACAAATGAGATTCTTCTCGATGAACCTTACCATCTGTCTAGCTTTCAAAGTACTGAAAGATTCTGCTTCTATCCATCTAGAGAAATAGTTAATCACCACCACTATATATTTATGCACATTCAAGGCAGTTGGTCTTATCTCCCTTATTATATCTATTCCCCATGCTACAAAGGGCCATGGAGATGTTAAACTATTTAGCACTATAGGGGGAAAATGGTTGAGGTTCCCATGTATCTGGTAATAATGACATTATCTTACTATATTGATACAGTCTCTTTCCATGCTCATCCTATAGTACCCTTGTCAAATTATTTTCTCTATCAAAATCATCCTATTCATATGAGATCCATAAACCCCTGCATTAATCTCTCTCATTGCCTATTCCCTTTCATCCTTCTTAAGACATCTCAGTTGTATTCCATTCGACATTCTTTTGTATAATAACCCATCAAGACTTGCATAATGGCGTGTAAGAACACGAAGGACATATCTTTCTTTAGAAGTCATTTCATCTGGGTATTTCGTTTCCTTAATGAATTTATGGATGTTATAAAACCATGGCTTTTCTTCTGGCCTTATCAAAATACTTAGGATTAATTATTCACCATAACATAGAGCTTTCATTTTCATTATCACCAAAGGCTTCATCATCAATCCTATCGGATTATCCCATATTGAAGAAAGCATTGCCAAGACATCTACGATTTGATTCTCATCTCTTGGTAAATGTATGAAGAGACACTTAGTGAAATTTCTCATTGGCTTCTTTAAATAACAGATGTAAGGTTTTAACCTCTCTTCTTTCACTTCCCATTCCTCATTAGCCTGGCTAATGACTAACATGGAATCTTCGTAAACTATTAGGTCTTTAGCTCTAACTGTTAGTGCTACTTCTAGCCCATAGATGCATGCCTCATACTCAGCCATGTTTTTTGTAACCTTAAAGTCCAATTTCTTAGCCATTGGGATGGTTTCTCCTCTTGGTGTGACAAGAATCACTCCTAGCCATGCTCCTTTATTATTCACAGCCCCATCAAAATAAAGCCTCCATTTGTGTCATTCTATTCCTGTTAAGTTCTCATCTAGAGACTCTAAATTCCACTGATCATTCCCTTCGATTGCATTATGTGCTAGGAATTATGTTACTACTCTTCCTTTGATAAACATGGTAGTGATGTACTCAATATCAACTCAATCAAAAGCACTAACCATCACGACAGCTGGTGCTTAAAACAAACCTTAAAAGGATCTATCTTTGAAATGGCTTGTACTTTGTAGGATTGGAAATAATACCTTAGATTCCTTATAGCCCATATCATAATCAAACATGTCTTCTCCATAAGATCATACTTCTCTTTATATGGCAAGAACTTCTTACTAAGATAAGACACTACGTGCTCCACCCCTTCTGGTCCTCCTTAAGCTAGTATTGCCCCCATTGCCTTTTCCTTTAAAGCTAAAAATAAGATTAAGGGTTTACCTTGACCCTATTGTAAAGTATTCTTTAATCTTATCAAAGGCTTTTTGGCATTCTTTGTTCCATTTCACAAGCTAATTCTTCCTCAAGAGCTTGAGAATTGGATCGCAAACCATGGTGAGTTTCGCAATAAACCTACTAATGTACTACTACTTTCCGATAAATCCTCATACTTTCTTCTCTGTTCTTGGTGCTGACATCTCCTTAATGGCTTTAATGTTATCTTAATTGACTTCTATTCCCCTATTGCTGACTATGTGCCCCAATAACTTTCCAAAAGTGACCTCAAAGATGCATTTCTTTGAATTAAGCCTTAGGTTATATCTTTCTATTCCTGCTACAAACTTATCTAAAGCTTCAAAATGTCCTTCCCTTATTTTTGACTTGACCATCATATCATTGACATACACTTCTACTTCTTTATGCCTCATATCATGGAATGGAGCAGTTGTTACCCTTTGATAGGTTGCTCTAGCAATCTTCAATCCGAATGGCATCACTTTGTAGCAATATGTTCCCCATTCCATGATAAAAGTGGTATTGATCTTGTCCATGACTGCCATTATTATCTGATTATAACCTGAGAACCCATCCATAAAAGAATACATTGCACTAGATGTTATATTATCAATAATCATATCAATATGGGGTAAAGGAAAGTCATCCTTTGAGCATGCTTTATTTAGATCTCTAAAGTCTACACACATTCAAAATTTTCCATTTTTCTTAGGAATAGGTACTATGTTTGCCAACCATTAAGGATATTCTACTACTTATAGGAAATTAGCCTGTATTTGCTTAGCAATCTCTTCCTTTATCTTTTTCGCCCATTCTAGCCTTAACCAATGAAGTTTTTTGCTTAACAAGTTTAGGCTCTGGATATATCAGAATGTGGTGCTCTGCAATTTTTCTATCTAGACCTGGCATGTCCTCATAGGACTAAGCAAATACTACCTTTCTTTTTATTAATATTCTCTCTAATTTTTCCCTCTCTTCAGGAGTTAACTCATATGATATAGAAATGTTCTTTGGTTGTTCATGTATGTCCATGTTTAATGAATCTAATTGAATAGAATTAATGTCAAACATGCATGAACTATCATTATTAAAGAGCATAAGACCATCGGAATCAACATCACACAAGTAAGCAAAACCAGAGTTATTATCATTGATTATAGAAAAAATAGATTTTTCATCCTCAAACAGACTGGACGTTATTACATCAGTTTCTTTATAAAAAAACATCATTAAAACTATTATTAATAATGCTATCTAAATCTGGTAGTGGTTCTTCATTAAATGGCAGATAAAGCAGCTCTTCAATGGTCTCAGTCCTTATCTTCTCAATAACTTCCTTCATCACCTTGTCTTTGTTTTCTTGCACCAAACCCTCAACTATCTGCTTCTTGAAGATCTTAAACCCAAGGACATTTACTCCAGCTACTTGGACATGCTCCTTTTAACCTAGGTAGAAATTCTCTTTCCTTTCTTTGACAAAGTTACCCTACAGTTGTCCCATATTCTTTGAGAAGTTATTCTCATTAAAAGACATTCTTCTAGCTCTTTTACTGCCAAACCCAACTCCTATATAGCCCAATCCTCTAGTATCACTTTGTCCTTTGAAATTTGAGAACTTTGAACTTCCTTGCTCATTCCTTCCCAGTCCTTGTCCAGGTCGATAATTCATCTTCTTAATCATGCTCATAACCCTTGGATCCATCTCAATTCCTTCAAAAATCATGGCTATTTGGAAACCAAGAGGGGTAACTACTTGCTTCTAACCATCCATAACTACAGACACAGTCTTGCCCATACTATCATCTAAGGTCATAACCTCTCCATCTAATAGGAATTTCACCTTTTGATGCACTGTTTAAGGCACTCCTCCCAAAGTATGATACTAGGGCCTACCCAAAAGCAAAGCGTAGGTGATAGGGATATCCAACATAATGAACTCCACCATTGCCTCTATAGGTCTAATCTTTATAGGAGCTGTAAATGTTCCCTCTACATTCCTTGTGCTATCATTGTAAGCCCTAATTATAAGGTCATATTTTGTTAAATCCTTAACCTTCACTCTTAAATTAGGTAGGATCTATAGTAGGAAAATATTAATTACAGACCCATCATCCACCATCATATAATTAGTCTTCTTCCCTCTAACTTCAGCTGGGATGAACAGGGCTTTATTATGATTCCTCCCTTCCATAGGTATATCCTCATCAGAAAAGGTTAAAACACCATGCTTCTTCTCAATAACCTTGGCTACCATTGCTTCAGGGGTTACAGTGGTGTCAATGTTCATCTTAGGATCGAGCCTTAACTAGAGCCTTCTTATGGCTACTCGAGTGCATCAAGAGCTCCCAAATGCTCACATTTGCTTTTGCCTTCTTAAGCTATTCAAGGATCATGTCATCATCATGTTCATCTAAGTCTTCTCTTTCAGTAATTTCTTCTCTCTTCATAGCCTTCTTCATCAATTTGTAACCATTATGTAGACACCTAATTTCAGGATGATGAGTTATGGATGCAATAAAAGACTCCAATAATGAAAATGTCATTAATAGGTCTTCAATAGTTGAACTTTGAAACTTTAAAGATCTGATTGCATTTTTCAAAGAAAGGATTTAATGTTTTCATGGACTAAAATAAAATGCTTTTTAAGGACCTAATTGCAAAACTTAAATTCTTTCAAGGACCTTTTGTAATTAAAAGTTATTTTTGATAATGTTCTGGAAATCTTTTAAAATTATTTTTGATGATGTTTTTAAAGAAATAGAAGTCTTTTAGAAATCAATCTATAAGCAGGGTTTGAAGGATGTCTCACTATATAAGGAGTGTTTTGGCTCCTAAAAAGAAGAGGGAAGGAAAAAAAAAAGAAAGAGGGGAGGAGAGAACAAAAAAAAGAAAGACAGGGAAAAAAAAGAAAAAGGGAAGAAAAAGGAGAAAAGAAAAAAGAAGAAAGGGATGGAAAAAAAAAAGAAGAAAAGAGAGGAAAAAAGCATCTTATTCTCTACAAAAATTCTTTTGTTTAATTGATTAATTGAAGATCTTTGGAGGATTTTTGAAGAACAAGATTTGAAGACCTATCAACAATGGTGATTTTGATACGAACGTGGTTAACTTATACCAAACCCATATTTAATCTTGATAACCTTACCAAGGATTGTTCATAAATCAAGCAAAAAAAAAAACTTTAATTCCTAATAAGACCCTTAAATAACCTACACTTAATAACCTTAATTATAAAGAATTAAAAGTTATTTAATATAAACCTAAGATTAACAAAGTCAATTTAAGTCTAAATTAAACTAGGTTTGAATATACCAAGCCTTCACTTCATAAATTCACTAATTTTCTTTTAAGAATAAGAGAGAAGGACTTTAACCTCATAAGAATTGAAATTTAATTGACAAAACTTGTTCAAATTCGTACTACATTTGATATGGCCTTTATATAGGCATGTAAACATCCTAATCCTTAAAGGAATAGGTTTTCTTACTTAATCCTAAAGACACCTATAAAGGAAAATTCTTTACTAAATAGGATCCCTTTAAAAATATGACAACTAATGACAACTAAGCTTTGAAAAGTCAAATTGACAACTCATGAAAACTAAGCATTGAAAAGTCATATTGACAACTCATGACAACTAAACAAATAACTAATGACAACTAAGCTTTAAAGCATGCCATGTCACATGTTAAGTTGGATGTTAACCATTGACTTTCACTTCTTGACTTTGAATTTGACTTTAACTTCTTGACTTCGACTTGGAATATCATTGAATCTTCTCACATCTTGTAGAATCTTCTTGAATCTTCCCTATTGACTCCAAAATAGAAAATAACCCAAATATTCATCCAAGCTTTGTACTTGACTATATTGATATGTAGACTTCATAAAATAACCCTTTTGAGGATCATATTATTCCCTCCCTCTTAAAGATGATTCATCCTCGAATCATGCGCATCTTCTAAAGTTGATAAATTCATATATCCTCCAAGGTCAAATACAAACTCCTTAATTGAAACCCTCTCCTTTGAAGTAATAATCTACACAACAACTTGAACTTGATTGCACACTTAGGACAAAGAACTTGTATTCATGAACATGCAAGAATTGAATACTTGTTGCTTCCTTTTAAATTTGAAACATGAATATCTTAAGCTCTTCTTGCTATAAAAAAAAACTCCATGGATTCCCTTGAAAGAAGTAAAATATTATAGCTCTTTCTCAAACTTCATGTTGGGAATGAAATCTTCAATGGTATTATTGACCTTGTAATGCATTACAATAACATCATCAAATGGATCTTCATATGGCACAAAGCTCTGCAAAACAACTTTGAAAATGCTAGGAAAAGAAAGATTAGAATTGTTAGTATCATCATGATGAATAACCATCTTCTTATCCTTCATAATGCTTTCAATCTCTAGTTTCCTCTTTTGTGCACAAACTTCCAAATTTCCCTCTTCATGGTGCATATACTCTTCATGATCATAATATGCACTCTTGACAACTCCTTGGTTAGTTAATCCTTCTACAAGTTCACTAGGCTGCTTAAAAATTTATCAACACTCCTTATTAGCTTCAATATCTCTTTCAAAAATCTATAATTTCTCATCAATTTCTTTGCTAGGCTACACACACTTGCCATTATCTTTAACTTTTTATGATATTTCATCAAGGATTTTGGCATTATTTTTCTCCAACACCTCCATAATTTCTTTATCAACTATTTTCTCTTAAAAATCATTATTCACACTTTCTTCATTAACCAAGAAATGAATGTTGTCATCCTCCTTAATAACCTATAATTGCTCTTTAAATTTCTCATCTTGCTCACTCAACCTAATTTTAACACTTAACTCACTCAACTCAATTTTAACACCCAACTCCCTCTTCTCTTTTCTCTCATCATGTCTCTCAACAACTTCAACATTCCTTGAACTTTGTTTATGCCCTTCAAAGTGATTATGCCAATACTTATAATAATGATTTGGCACAAACCTCTTTCGTATGAAATTCTTCATCTCTTGCCGTGTAGAGATAGGTTCTTCTCTACAATACCTCCTTAAGACAACTAATTGATTCCACCAAAGTATTATATAGCCCATGAACGCGTTGGTTGCAAGGTTGACTTTCTTTTCCTTGTAGTAGTTATGTCAATTAAACATAAAATCTACCTTCTTTTCCCATGCTTGATATGCTTCAAGATCACTTCTACCATGGAAATTAGGTATCTTCATCTTTAGGCTCCCAAGGTTTTTATCTTGCCTATTATGCCCTTGAATGCTCTCATTAACAAATTCATCATCATCGTCATGCCATCTCCCTCTATGAACTTGTTTAGGTGTGACTTGAGTCATATTATTGGTGCTATTGGTGGTGGTTGTAGTTTGTCTTTTCTCTAACCTCCTTATTTGCTCTTGAACCTTTTGATGGCTATTTAATAATTGATTCATTTATTCTTGCATCACCTTCATAAAAAAGCTTCCATTTAGGATCTACTCAGCCTCCTTTAGATCTGCCATGTTATAAACAAAGAAACAAAAGAAAACAAAAACTTATAAATAACACTCCCTCACGTGTTTACACTCAAAGAATGTCACTCAATGCTCGTGTTTCACTCAATTAGGCTTTTACCCTCTTATGAGTTCACCACTCGCCTTTTACCTCTCAAATTCCTTTCTTATAGTTCTTATGGAACTTAAGTTACTAATTATCAAATTAAGCTTAATACAAAAAAAAAAAAGAAAAATTAAACTCAAATTTAATTATAAGAGCCAAACAAAACGTAACAACAAAGACAATATCTGAACAAACCAAAAATAAGAAATTTTGGAATAAGTGTTTAAACTACTCCAAATATAACTTAAGAAGAAAAGTAGAATATTCAAAATTGAAATAAGGCAAAGGTATTGAATTTAGAATCAAAAGAGCAAATTGAAATGGTTTTAGGCCAAATTGAATCCAAATTTGATCAATTCAACTTTTCTTTTCATAATTCAAAACTTTTTTCTTCCTTTTCTTTGTTTTTTTATATAATAGAAGCAAAATGACCAAATTAAGAACCAACTCAAATTGATATCTATTTGTGACAAACAAGACTCCTAAGATGCAAAGCAACAAGAATAAAAAACAAATTTGATTTTTTTTTTTTTGTTTAAAGACTAAAGTAGGTTGAAATATAAAGAAAAAAATTTAAATTGACTCAAGATAATAAAGAAAAAATAAATTTGATCATAATTATCACAAAGAAAATAAATTGATATCAAACAAGACAAAAAAATAAATGAAGAAAATGATTTTTCTTTTTTTTTTGGATTAAATGCAAATAATAAAAAAAAAGTAAAGATATGTACTTGATTAATGAGCCAAAGCTTTGATACCAAATGATACGAAGATGGTTAACTTGTACCAAACTCATATTCAATCTTAATAACCTTACCAAGGATCATTCATAACTCAAGCAAAAAGAAACTTTAATTCCTAATAACACCTTGAAATAACCTTCACTTAAGAACCTTAATTATATAGAATTAAAAGGTTGTTTAATATAAACCTAAGATTAAAAAAGTCAATTTTAAGTCTAAATTAAACTAGGTTTGAATATACTAAGCCTTCACTTGATAAATTCACTAAAGTTCTTTTAAGAACAAAAGAGAAGGACTTTAACCTCACAAGAATTGACATTTAATTGATAAAACTAGTTCAAATTCATACGACATTGATATGGCTTTTATATAGGCATGTAAACATCCTAATCCTTGAAGGAATATATTTTCTTACTTATTCCTAAAGACACCTATAAAGGCAAATCCTTTACTAAATAGGATCCCTTAAAAAATATGACAACTAATGACAACTAAACTTTGAAAAGTCAAATTGACAACTCATGACAACTAAGCATTGAAAAGTCATATTGACAACTCATGACAACTAAAAAAATAACTAATGACAACTAAGCTTTGAAGCATGCCATGTCACATGTCAAGTTGGATGTGGACCATTGACTTTGACTTCTTGACTTTGAATTTGACTTTGACTTGGAATATCCTTGAATCTTCTCACATCTTGTAGAATCTTCTTGAATCTTCCTTATTGACTCCAAAATAGAAAATAACCTAAATATTCGTCCAAGCTTTGTACTTAACTATATTGATATGTAGACTTCATAAATTAACCCTTTTGAGGATTGTATCAGATTTTAAAAAATCTGAGGAGCACTCCATTAAAATCATCTATAAGCAACATCTTCTCCTTGTTCTATTTTATTTGATTTATTTATTTCTTTTTTATTTTATTGATTTTTAATTTAATTTTATTATTAATTCACTAATCATAATTTTATTTCTTTTTTTATGATGATTATGGAGGAAAATACATGATTATCGTGTTTGGAGGATTGAATCCATGAGAAGTCCATGGAATGCCATGGATAAGATCTTATAGAGATATAGTTTCTAGGTTTTTTTTTTATTTTTTTTATTACTTTATTTTATTTATGTTTTTTAGGTTGTATTAATTATTTTTGTTATTATTTTCAATAAGTTATTGCAATAGCCCAATAGCAGGAATAGTGAAATTATGTGTGGTTGCTTATTTATTTTGATTAATTGGTTAGTAAAGTTAGGATTTTAATTGGGTAATTAATTAAAATCAATGGAGGAAGTTGATTAATTTAGCATTGCATGTTAATTAAAATTAGGGTTTTAGAAAGAATAATTAATTGGTTGTTTTTATCTTTTTTTAATTGTTTTGGTATGTTTTATATGTTTTTGGGCTTGTTTATTTATTTTTGTGTGTTTTCGGCCCTAGGCCTACATTAGGCTTCCACCTATTTAAAATTAGGGTTTTTTAGGTTTAGTTAATAAAAATACATTTAGACTCATAATTAGACTTAGGATAGAGATAACTTAAGCCCATTTAGTAAATTAGGCATAGGCCCCCACTTAATTTAATTTAATTAATTTAGACTTATCCCACTTAATTTAAGCCTTTTTCATAATTTATGGATTTAAGATTACCTTAGAATTAAAATATGTAGAATTAGGCCCATTAATGTAAATACTTCATAATTTGTAGATTTAGGCTCATTTTTAGAATTAAAATAAATAGACTTAAGTTCACTCAATTAAAATTAAAAGGAATCAGGCCCTTTTGACTCACTTATTGAAAATATGTATATTTAGCTCATTTAATTAAAATCCATATAGATTACACTAACTTAAGGATTATATGTTTGAATGAATGCATTATTTACTTGTATTTTCATGACTGGTTTGCCTTGGAGTTAATTTCTAGAATAAGGGTTTATATGAAATTGCATGTAAATAGAGGATAATATAGTAATTCATAAAGTAGTTCTAAATGAACACGAGACTATAAGAAGTTGATATTTCGTACCTAGAATCTCCTGGTTGTGGTGCTAGCTTTCTTTTAGGGAATCGCATACCACCTTTTCGATTTGTCCTAGTTATTACCCTGGGTGGAAACTCATCATCTCCACTCTATGTCTTTGAGACAGTGGTTAGTGTGTTCTCTAGAGCCTTGAGCTCAAACAGTGTCATGGTTGCTAAAATCTTAGACGCGCGCTAAACCCCACCATCTACACCTTACCACTTATAGTAACATAATTGACTTCTGGATTATCAACCCATACATTGTAGCCTTCAGTGCCTTCTTTATCAGAGTTGTACCAAATGTCTATAACCCCAATGGTCTAATCGTTCTTTACATCCTACCATACCTCAACCATGCATTTTTTTTCTTGTTTAGCATCTTCTCATCATCAAATTCATCACCCCACCCTATAGGCATAATTGATTCGATAAGTATGTCAAAAAAAGGTGGTTTAGAGTAAAACACCTAATATTCGAATTTCCATGAAGGTTTTCCTAACAAGTCTTCTATTCTCTCCTCATCTTTGTGAGCATTAGGAGGCGTTTCATTGGTTTAAAGGTTTAAATCCTCAAAGGAGTTAAGCACTTCTTCCTTGCTTACTCCTGAGTTGATCATCATGGTAGTTGGGGGTGGTATGTTTTAGTAATTTGGGAAAGGGGTGTTTTTGGTGTTTGGGTTTGGATAAAATTTCTCAAGGTTTGTGATTTTTCCAGAGTCTATGAGGTTTAGAATTTCATGCTTAAAGTGCATGCAAGAGTTAATGAAATGGCCAATAACTTCATGAAATTTATAGTAACTATTTGGGTCAAAGCTAGGGAGATTTGCGTTTGGCGGTCTAGAAGGGATTAAGGGTAAAAGGAGGCCATTTTAGATCAATTAGTCTAGGACTTTAGATAAGGGCTAGTTAAAATTTGAGAAATTCCTAGGTTGTTGAATAGCATGGACTCCCACAACCCGACTAGCATTTCCATGTTATATGCCCTTAATTAGGTAATTTCTCACTTTGGTGCTTCTAACAATCTTCTTCTTCTCAGTTTCAATCTCCTCAACTTGCAACCCATCATCATAAAGATTTATAAATCTCTTGGGGTTCATCATCTACAACCTCTCAACCAGATTAGGTGACACATTTCAGACTATCATCCTAACCTGATCCTTTTTAGCTAGCTTGTTCTTCATTAATCCCACCTTATTCATGAACCTGGTCAAAAAATCTGAGAATGATTCATTAGGCTTCTGCTTGATCAATTCTAAATCCCTAATGGACACTTCAAGCCTGGTATTGTAGTCATATTGCTTTAGAAAAGTGGTATATAGTTCCCTCCAGTATGCTCGGATAGACTTCTCTAACCCATGATACCAATTGACAGCCATACCCTCCAAGGACAACACAAATAACTTGGTAACCACAGACAAAGGAGCCTTAGTGGTGCTCATGGTAGTTGTGTATTGATTAAGGTGGATCCTCGAGTCTCTAGCAACATTAAACGTCTACAACTATGGCATCTTAAATTTGTCAGGCAGTTTATCCTCCTTAAACTGCATCACATCATCAAAGTCAAATGAGTATCCAACTCCCTATCCTCTCATCAACTCCTCCATTTTGGACATCTTTTAAGTAAGTGCTTTCATCTGCTTAGATTCTAGCTCTTGAACTTGCTTAAATGACTCCCTTTTTGCCTTTTCAATCGTGTAATTCTCAATGTCCTCTAACTTCATTTCCATAACGGGTATGTTCCTAGTAGCATTGTCATTGTTAATGGGGGGTGTACCCATAACTAGTGGATTGGTCGCAACAGGAGGTGTGGAAGCAGGTGGTGGCATCAACCCAGCCAAAGCTTATCTTAATTCATCTTACATCATCGCTCTCATGTCATCCATCAATGCTCCTTTGGCATCCTCTAGAATCCATTTTCCTCCCTCTTGTTGTTCCATTTCTTTGGCTTGGTTAGGTTGTGCAGCTTCTAGGTAGAGTAGATTGATGGGACTTCTTTCGAGTTTGCTAAGGATTTCTTTTACAATTAATTGTGGGCTCGAATCAGTTCTCACTAGTCTACCACTTTTCAACTCTAAACACAAGAAGACCTAGATGAATCTATGATGGTTGAAAGATAAATTTTTAGTATGATGCATGTAATGCATGTATGCATGATGCACGTGCTATGCAATAAATAACAAGTAACAATCAAGTCAAGTATATACATTCTTCCAACCTTATTACTCCCACACATATATTCAATGGCAAGTCTCTATTCCTAGGATTTTTTATCTTGGCCTTAATATTAACGAGGGATATCAAGAACTGATGCACATGTCAAATCTTTCAAAGAAGTAAAGCATAGAAATAGCATTTCTAGGTATAAAAGCATAGCCTAATCTTTATTAGTCTTGATGGGCTTCTAAAGTATGAGCTTGAGCCTTTATAGATAGAAATACCTCATGGCAACATTCACAAGCAATTTGGGTAATCATAGGGGAAGTTACTAAGCCACTACATGAGCTGAGTCTTATGGAAAGGTTAAGGTTTCCTTAGCAAGATGCCCTCCTTTAAGACATAGTCATAGGTTAAGGTCAGAGGGGCCTGACATCCTTCGCAAACTCAAGAGAAGACTACCCCTTTTTAGGACTTGGGTTATAGACTCTAGTCAGATGAGCCCAGTAATCTTTCCTAAACTGAGTTAAGGCTAAGAGTAACGGTTAGCCAATTTACAATTCCATGATATTGGTGGAATCATGGAAACAAAAATCAATGTCATTGATTAATAGGGACATGTAGAATGAATGTAAGAATAAAATAATAATTAATAAATTAATTCTAAAGAATATAAGTAGAATCAGTATCTCTTATCCCTAGTAGATTCGCCACTATAAATGGTGGGGTTTAGTATGTGCCCAAGAACTTAGCAACCGCGACACTATTTAAGCTCAAGGCTCTAGAGAACACACTAACCGCTGTCACAAAGACATGGCGTGGAGATGAGGAGTCGCCACCCAAGGTAATCACTAGGATAAATAAAAAAAATGGTGGTACTTAATTCCTTCAAAGAAAGCTAGCACCAAAACCAGCAGATTCTAGGTATGGAATACCAACTTCTTTCAATCTCGTGTTCTTTTAGAATTACTTTATGAAGTACTATCTTACTCTCTATTTACATGCAATTTCATATAAGCCCTTATTAAAACAATCAACTCTAGGCAAACTAGTCATGAAATATGTAAGTAAACAATGCGTTCATTATAATCCCTAGGTTAGTCTAATCTACATTGATTTTAATTGAATGAGCTAAATCTACATGTTTTAATTTATAAGTGAGCATAAAGACTAATGGGCCTAATTCTTATTTAATTAAGTGAACCTAAGTCTATTTATTTTAATTATAAAAGTGGGACTAAATCTACAAATTATGAAGTATTTAAATTAATGGGCCTAATTCTACATGTTTTAATTTTAAAGTGAACTTCAACCTACAAATTATGGACAAGGCTTAAATTAAATGAGTTAAGTCTAAATTAATTAAATTAGGTGAACTTATGTCTACTTAACTAAATGGGCCTAAGTTATCTCTACCCTAAATCTAGTTAATTATGGGCCTAATTATGCATCTTAATTAATTAAACCAAAAAAAAAACCTAAATTTATTTAAATTGATTAAAGCCTAAGGTGGCCTTAGAGCCCAAAACACATAAACATAATCAAACAAGCCCAAAAACAATCAAATAAAATATCAAACCATTAATTTAACTTATTCCTTCTAAAAACCCTAATTTAATTAAAGTGACTTCAAACAAATAGAACAAAACAATTAATAGGCAACCCTAATTCTATCCCCTTAAATCTAATTCAATTTTAATTAAACAACCTAATGATTTCTATAGCCACTAATTTTAATTAATTACCTAAATGAAAACCCTAATTTTACTAACCAATTAATTAAAATAAAACACATAAGCACACACACCAAATTTCATTATTCCCACTATTGGGGCTATTATAATGAACTATTAAGAATAATAAAAAAGAAGAATTAATACATTCCCAAAAATAAATAAAAATAAGACAATTAAATAAAAAATCTAGAAACTACATTTAGCTACAAGGTTTCATCCATGGCATTCCATGGACCTCTATGGATTTGGTCCTTAAAGTATGATCATCATGTAATCCCCTCCATGATCACCATCATAAAAAGGTAAAACAATAATTAGTGAATAAAATTATAATAAAAATTCAATAATATTGAAATTCAATAAAATCAAAACAATAAAAAAAGAAAAAGAAAAATAAAAGAAAGTAGGGACAAGATAATGTTTATGGATGTTGGATAAATTACTCCTCATACTAGTAAGATCACTGTTATTTTAGTAGGCCTTCAAGAACTTGTTATTCTTCTTCTCAAAAACCTCCAATGAACAAATCACCAAGAATTTTTTATGTACTACCTAAAGAAAATTCTAGATATCCTTAGGAAGAAGAGAGCCAAAATTGTAAAAAAAGTACTGAAGATTGAGAATTCCCCCCTCCCTTATCCAGGAGCTTAAGCTTTCATTTTATAGGAAAAACCAAAAAAACCTAGGTCCTATACGTATGAAGAGTTCTAATTTTAAAAGGACTTTATTTCCTGAAAATTTAGATAAATCTTAAAAATAAATTTGAAAAAAATTTTTAGCCAATCAAAACTCAGGAAAAATATTTTTATTTTCTGTAAAAATATAAAAACAGACGAAAACATATAATTTTGACCGGAATTGCATAATTTCGATCAAAATTCTTATAATTTTGATTTTTTACCTTTAATTACAAAAAGACCCCTAAAAGAATTTAAATTTTTCAATTAGGTCTCAAAAATTATTACAATCAAGTCCTTAAAAAACCAATTAAACTCTTGTTAAAAATGCATGTTGACTTTTGAGGTTTCAAACTTCAAGTATTGAAGACCTATTTATAACATTTTCATCATTGGAGTCTTTCATTGCATCTATATTTTATTATCCTGAAATTGAGTGTTTACAAGGCCTAATCTTGAAAATATGATGGAGAAGTTTCTAAGGGATCAAAAGGAGCAAAAAGAAGCCATTAGGAGTCTGACAACTCAAATGGCCTCAACAACATCTCAATTAGGATAACTATTTACCCATAACAAGATATTGGAAAATCAAATTGCATCTTAAGCCTCAAGCTCAAGAAAAAGTGGAATGTTGCCTAGTTAACCTAAAAATCCTAGAGAGCATGTGAAGGCAATTACACTAAGGAGTGGGATGCAATTACCAAAGGTGGAAATTAAAAAGAAAGAAGAAGGGGCTGTCAAAGACACATAAGAAAAGGAAAAACAGATTGTCATGGTTGTAGAAAATAAGTAAAAAAATAATAAAAAAGTAGTTATCAAGACTCCACCCCTACCTTTCCCTCAAAGGCAGTAAAAGTTAAAGTTGGATAAACTATTTGGGAAGTTTAAAAAAACATTCCAGTAACTCAAGCTCAACATACCTATCTTGAATGTGATCAACACGATGCTGGCCTATATAAAGTTCCTCAAAGACATCATTTCACATAAGCGAAAGTGGGAGGACTTTGAAACCATTCCTATCAATGAAGAGTGTAAAATAATCATTCAAAATAAGATTCCATAAAGGCTTAAAGATCCGAGGAGTATCATTATTCCTTGTACTATTAGGAATCAGTTTATAGGTAGATCTTTATATGATTTAGGTGTAAGTGTGAGCATAATGTCATTTTCTCTTTGTAGTCACCTAAATATTAGAGAACCTCAACTAACATTGGTGTCACTATAACTTGCAAATAGGTCCATCATCTATCCCAATGGAATATTAGAATATATGCCCATTAAAGTTAGAGATTAGTATATGCTAGGAGATTTCATTATCTTAGAGATGGAAGAGGACTATCAAATTCCCATAATTCTAGGACGTCCTTTACTAGCAATAGCCGATGAAATTGTAAGTGTCAAATGAGGAAAAATCTTATTAAAAATTAGAGGCAATAAGGTGGAGTTTAACATTTTTAAGATGACAAAGAAAACCATAATAATGATGTTATGCTTTAGAATGGATGCAATAGAGAATTATGTACAATGAGTTTTTGAAAATAACTCACTTAAGATCCACTTAAAGCATGTTTAGTTCATGATACAAAGGAAGATTACATTGATCAAGAGGTAGTAATGTTCAATCACTATCTCAATCTAATCTTGCATCAAACAAGAAGCAATCAATTAATTTTGAGCCTTTAATTTCTAATGTAAGTTGTGTGAGTACCTTGAAGGAAGAAAATGCACCTAAGGTAGAATTGAAAGTTATTCCTTCATCTTTAAGGTATGCTTTCCTTAGTCCAAATTCTACTTATCCAATTATTATGAATGTTGAATTAAATGATGAACAAGTAGATAAATTTCTTAAGAGAGTTAGGCCATATAGGAAGATCATAGGCTACACTATTGATTACTTAAAGGGAATAAGCCCTTTATTACATGCATAGGATTCACATTGAGGAAGGTGCTAAACCTTTAATTAAGAATCAAATAAAATTGAATCATAATATGAAGGAAGTAGTAAAAAAGGATATTATGAAATTGCTTGATGTAGGGATCATTTATTCTATTTCATATAGTGATTAGGTTAGCCCGATCCATGTATTCTATAAGAAGGGTGGAATGATAGTGGTTAAGAATGAAATTAATGAGTTGATTCCAACTAGGATTGTCACGGGTTGGCGCAGGTGTATAGATTATAGGAAATTGAATAAGGCAACTAGGAAAAATCACTTTCCTTTACCCTTCATTGATCAACTTTTAGAGAGGTTAGCTAATCATTCATTTTTTTGCTATTTAGATGGTTATTTAGGATTCTTTCAAATTCCTATTCATCTTAATGACCAAGAGAAAACCATATTTACTTATCCTTTTGGAACATATGCATATAGGAGAATACCTTTTAGGTTATGTCATGCACCTGTTACATTTCAAAGATGCATGATATTAATTTTTTTTTATTTTGTTAAAGACATAATGGAGGTTATTATAGATTATCTGTGTATGGTTCTTCATTTGATGCATGTCTAGATAACCTTTCTAAAATGTTATAGTGTTATGAGGAAACTAACCTAGTGCTTAATTGGGACAAATGTCACTTCATAGTGACAAAAGGAGTGGTGCTTAGGCATATCATGTTCAAAAAAAAGATTGACGTTGATAAGGCTAAGATTAAAGTGATTGAAAGACTTCCACCACCCACTTCCATCAAAGGGATAAGGAATTGCATTGGTCATGCCAAGTTTTATCATTACTTTATCAAAGACTTCTCTAAAATCATTAAGCCCTTAACTAAATTTCTTGTTGAAGATGTCCCTTTTGGTGTTTGAATGCTTTTCACAGGTTAAAAGATGCCCTAATCACAATACCTATTTTGCAACCACTATTAGAGTCTTCCATTTGATATTATATGCGATGCAAGTGACTATGCCATAGGAGCTGTGTTGGGGCAATGCGAAGACAACTAGGCATATGCAATTTAGTACATAAGCCACACTCTTGATGAAGCTCAAATCAATTATTCAACAACTAAAAAAGAAATTCTAGTAATGTGGCATGCAGTGGACAAGTTTTGATCTTATCTAGTGAGAAGTAAGGTACATTAATCATTTAGCTCTCAAGCATCTCCTAACAAAGAAAGTACTAAACCAAGGCTCATTCGCTGGATTCTTCTATTGTAAAAGTTTGATTTAAAGATTAAAGATTGCAAAGGGATAGAAAATTTAATGGTAGATCACCTTTCTTGCTTTGAGCAATTATAAAATTAAAATTCTCTCCCTATTTTGGATGATCTTTTGAATGAGCAGCTCATAAAAGTAGAAGACATTACTCCTTAGTATGTTGGTTTGGTAAACTACCTAGCATATAAAGTTCTTCCCCTTGATCTAGATTACAATCAAAAAAAGAAATTCTTTTGGGATCTAAAGCAATATATGTGGGATAAACCCTATCTATACATGAGATGTTGATATGATCCTCACATGAAAATTATACATTAATTAATGTTCTACATGCTTAAAATGTTAGACAAATTAAATGGCATGAAAAGCTTAGCTTGGAGCATTAATTTGAGCTAAATCCACATTAATTTGTGATGTCTACATATTAATATAGTCAAGTTTAAAAGTGTAGACAAATTTTGAGTTATTTTCTACTTTAGAGTCAACAAGGAAGATTCAAGGATATTCCATGTCTAAGTCAAAAAGTCAATAAGCCAAAGGTCAAGGTCAACAAGTCAAAGAACAAGTCCAGGTTATGTTAGGATTTTTATATCTTCCCATTTAATGATATGATCCTTATGTGCAAATTATACATTAATTAATGTTTTATATGCTTAAAATTTTGGACAAATTAAAGAGGATGAAAAGCTAAGCTTGGAGCATTAATTTGGGCTTAATCAGCATTAATTTGCAAAGTCTACACATTAATATAGTCAAGTTCAAAAGTGTGGACGAATTTTAAGTTATTTTATACTTTAAAGTTAGTAAGAAAGATTCAAGAAGATTCTTAAATATTTAAGAAGATTCAAGGATATTCCAAGTCTAAGTCAACAAGTCAAAGGTCAAGGTCAACAAGTCAAAAAAGGAGTCCAAGTTGTGTTAGGACTTTTATACCTTCCTATTTAATGCTAGATTAATAGGAATCTTTTTTATATTTTTTATTTTTAAATTTGACCTAATTTTGAACGAATCCTTCTTAGTTAAGGATTTTCCTTTATAGAATTCTTTAGGAAAACATAAGAAAACCTATTCCTTCAAGGATTATGATGTTTACATGCCTATATAAAGGCTATAGCATTGTAGCATGAATTTTAATGAAGTTTTATCAATTAAATTTTAATTCTTGTGAGGTTAAATTCCTCCTCTTTTGTTCTTAAAAGAACTTTAGTGAATTTATCAAGTGAAGGCTTAGTACATTCAAACCTAGATTAATTTAGACCTAAATTTGACTTTGTTAATCTTAGGTTTATATTAAACAACCTTTAGTTCTTTATAATTAAGTTTCTTAAGTACAAGTTATTTAAGGGTCTTATTTGGGATTAGAGTTTCTTTTTGCTTGATTTATGAATGATCATTAGCAAGGATATCAAGATTGAATAAAGGTTTGGTACAAGGTAATCACATTTGTATCATTTGGCATTAGAGCTTTGGCTCATTAATCAAGTACATATCTTTTTTATTCTTTGTTGTTTGCATTACTATTTAGAAAAAAAAAATCATTGATTCTTATTTCTTTCTTTCTTATGTCTTAGTGATATCAATTCATTTTATTTGAGATCATAGTAGTCAAATTCATTTTTCTTTGTCATCTTGAGTTAATTTCATTTTTTCTTAATATTCCAATCTATTTATAGTCTTTGTAAAAAAAATAAAATTTGTATCTACTCTTGTTATTTTGCATCTTAAGAGTCTTGTTTGTCACAACTACATATCAATTTGAGTTTGTTCTTAATTTGGCTATTTTAGCATCTATTATATGAAAAAAAAAAAGTTGAATTGATCAAATTTGAATTCAAGTTAGCCTAAAACCATTCCAATTTGTTCTTTTGATTCTAAATTCAATCCCTTTGCCTTATTTCAATTTTGAATATTCTACTCTTCTTCTTAAGTTATGTTTGGGGTAGTTTAAATACTTATTCCAAATTTTCTTTTTTCCATTTTGGATGGATATTGTCTTTGTTTATTGCATTTTCTTTGGTTTTTATAGTCAAATTTGAGTTTAATTTTTCTTTGTTAATTTTTTATTGAGTTTAATTTGATAATTAGTAACTTAAGTTCCATAAGAACTATAAGAAAGGAATTTTAGAGGTAAAAGGCAAGTGGTGAGCTCATAAGAGAGTAAAAGCCTAATTAAGTGAAACACGAGCTTTCAGTGACATTCTTTGAACATAAACGTGTAAGGGAGTGTTACTTATAAGGTTTTTTTTCTTTTGTTTCTTTTTTTATAACATGTCAAGTTTGAAAGAGTTTGAAAAAGATCCTAAATAAAAAATCTATATGAAGGCGATGTAAGAATAAATGAGTCAATTAATGAACAACCATAAAGAGGTTCAAGAGTGAATAAGGAGAGTTGAAAAAGCCCTAGAGGGGGGTGAATAGGGCTATTAAATAAAAATCATAATTAAAAATAATTCTTTATAAGAATTGAAAAAATGTTGAGAAGGAAGAATGAAGAACACAATGATTTAAAGAGTTCGGATTCAACAATAATCCTACGTCTCCACCTAACTTATCCCCAAGTTAGGATTTTCAATCACCCATAATCTTATTCATAAGATTGAGATTACACAAGAGTTTTATGGCTGACTCTTACAACCTTACAACATGAGTTTTCAAGGCTCATTTAAAAAACCAAATCCCTAGTGTTTCAATGGACAACACTTAAATCAATTCCTTTAGAAACAAATCTCACTTCCCTACTAATCTATCCCAAGATTTATGATGAATAGAAATTCTATTTCCAACACATAACCAACCCTCACAAGAGTTATAAACAAAGAGTGAATATTTGAGAATTTAAGAACTTTAATAAATGTTAAGATAGAGAATGATAATAAGAAAAAATCTCTTATCTTCCATTCAGCTCTAGAGGTGTTTATATAGATAAACACTCAAAAATATAGCTTTAAAGGTGCAAATAATGTGCCCAACGTCTATATTTTTATAATTTTGAATTATTGAAAGTAATTTTGTCAAACTACTGTGCATAGATTGAAACCATGATTGGCTACTGAAGACATTTGAATTTGCCCACACTTTCTTTATAAAAGTTGTAGATATTTGACTTAGCTTTCCATATCATTTTAAATCACCTTAATTTTTCTTCTTTAGCTCAATATATGTCCAAAATACTAAAAGTTATACAATCTAAGATGCAGACTACTGTAGACAGTTATGCATGAGTTGAAGCTATGATTTTCTATTGGAGATGTTCAAATTTGCATAATTTAGAAAGCTTAAGATGTCTACTTCAAATGTTAAGAAGAGAAATTTCTCATTATAAAGATCTAAGGATGTCAAAAGCCTTTTTGAATCTGAGAGGTCGAATCAGCCCAAGATATTCATACTTCATTTTAACTTCCAATAAAGTCCTAATTTATACACACTTAAACAAATAAATTACATGCTCAAAATTAATTTTGTTAAAATTAAAAATTAAGATTGATTATTGCTAATGTCAATAAAAATGGGGCAAAGTCAAAACACAACAGCCATTATAATTCAAACCCTACCAATACAAGTTCATAGAGGGAGATGGCATGATGATGATGATGAGTTTATTAATGAGAGAATTCAAGGACATAATAAGTAAGATAACTACCATAGGAGTGTAAAGATGAAGATACCTAATTTTCATGGCAGAAGTGATCCTGAAGCATATCTAGCATGGGAAAAGAAGATAGATTTTATTTTTAATTGCCACAACTACTCCATGAAAAATAAAGTCAAGCTTACAACCACCGTGTTCATAGGCTATGCATTAGTTTGGTGGAATCAACTAGTGATCTCAAGGAGGCATTATAGAGAAGAGCCTATCTATATATGGCAAGAGATGAAGACTATCATGCGAAAGAGGTTTGTGCCAAATCATTATTATAAGGATTGGCATAATCACTTTCAAGCGCGTAACCAAGGTTCAAGGAATATTGAAGTCATTGAAGTGGTTGAGAGACAAGTTGAGGAAAAGAATAGAGAGGGAGAGAGCAAATTTGACATTTTATCTTCAAAGACAATTTTTGAGGACTTGTGCATTAAACAACAAACTGAATAAAGTGTCAATGATAACATTAGTCTTAAAGAGGATATAGTTAATAAAGAAATTGTGGAGCTATTAAAGCAAAACAATGCTAAAAGCCTTGATGAAATATTATAAGAAGTTGAAGATAATGGCAAGTGCGTGCAACCTAGCAAAGAAATTAATGAGGAAGTGCAGATCTTTGAAAGAGATTTTAAAGAAACTTTCCATGTCTTTGAAGCTAATAAGGAGTGCTTATAAATTAGTCAGGGAGTTGTCAAGAGTGCATATTATGATTATGAAGAGTATAAGCACTATGAAGAGGAAAATCTAGAAGTTTATGCATAAAAGAGGAAACTAAAGATTGAGTGCATTATAAAGGATAAAAAAATGGTTGTTCATTATGATTATACTAACAATTCTAATATTTCTTTTTCTAGTGTGTTGAAATTTATTTTGTAGACTTTTAATCCATATAAAGATCCATTTAATGATGTTGTTAAGATGACTTACCAAGTCAACAATACATTTAAAGATTTCATTCCTAGCATGAAGTATGAGAACGAGCTACAATATTTTACTTCTTTTAATGGAATTTATGGAGTCTTCATTCATAGCAAGAAGAACTTAAGATATTTATGTTTTAAATTTAAAAGGAAGCAATAAGTGTTTAATTCTTACATGTTCATGAATACAAGTTCTATATTCCAAGTGTGCAATCAAGTTCAAGTTGTTATGCAAATTATTACTTTAAAAGAGAGGATTTCAATCAAGGAGTTTGTGTTTGACCTTGGAGGATTTATAAAATTATCAACTTTAGAAGATGGGTATGATTCAAGGATGAATCATCTTAAGAGGGAGGGAATGATATGATCCTCTTGTGCGAATTGTACATTAATTAACATTCTATATGCTTAAAATGTTAGACAAATTAAAGAGCATGAAAAGGTTAGCTTAGAGCATTAATTTGGGCTAAATCCTCATTAATTTGTGAAGTCTACACATTAATATAGTCAAGTTTAGAAGTGTGGATGAATTTAAGTTATTTTCTACTTTAGAGTTAATAAGGAAGATTTGAGAAGATTCAAGGAGATTCTAAGTCTACATCAACAAGTCAAAGGTCAAAGTAAACAAGTCAAAGTCAAAGTCAAAGAAGAAATCCAAGGTTTGTTAGGATTTTTGTATCTTCTTATTTAATGCTAGATTAATAGGAATCTTTTTTATATTTTCTATTTTTAGCTTTGACCTACTTTTGAAGGAATCCTTCTTAGTTAAAGTTTTTCCTTTATAGGAGTCTTTAGGAATAAGTAAGAAAACCTATTCCTTCAAGGATTAGGATGTTTACATGCTTATATAAAGGCTATAGCATTGTAGCATGAATTTTAATGAAGTTTTATCAATTAAATTTCAATTCTTATAAGGTTAAAGTCCTTCTCTTTTGTTCTTAAAAGAACTTTAGTGAATTTATCAAGTGAAGGCTGGGTACTTTCAAACCCTTAAAATTGACTTTTTTAATCTTAGGTTTATATTAAACAACCTTTAACTCTTTATAATTTAGGTTCTTAAGTATAGGTTATTTAAGGGTCTTATTGGGGATTAGAGTTTCTTTTTTGTTGATTTATGAATGATCCTTAGCAAGGTTATCAAGATTGAATACGAGTTTGGTATAAGTTAACCACGTTCATATCAGATGTGGAGATGGATTTATAAGAAGATGTGTGCCAAGTGATGAGATTTTATGAGTTCTCACTCATTGTCATTCACTTAAGTGTGGGGGACATGAAAGTTCAACCAAAATAGTGGTAAAGTTACTTCAAAGTGGCTTTTATTTGCCTCCCTCTTCAAAGATACTCTAGATTTTATGCTCAAGTGTGACCATTGTCAAAGGATAGGGAACATAAGTAGCTGCAATGAAATGCCCCTCACAAACATCATGGAAATTAAATTATTTCACATATAGGGAATTGATTTTATAGGTCAATTTCCTAACTCTTATGGGAATAAGTACATTTTGGTTGGAGTTGATTATATATCTAAGTGGGTTGAAGCAATTGCCCCACTAACCAATGATGCTAAGGTAATCACTAAGTTCCTTTAACGAAACATATTCACTGGCTTTGGTACTCATAAAGCTATTATAAGTGATGGCAGTTCTCATTTTTTCAATTGCCAACTATAGAGCCTTCTTGCAAAATATGGAGTCAAGCATAAAGTGGTTATACCATACCATCCTTAAATAAGCAGACAAATGGAAATTTCCACTAGAGAATTAAAAAGCATATTAGAGAAGATAGTCAATGCTTCGTGCAAGGATTAGTTTACATCCTTGGATGATGCACTTTATGCTTATAGAATAACCTTCAAAACTCCTATAGGCACTTGGTTTTTAAAAAGTCATGTCACTTTCCAATTAAGCTAGAGCACAAAGCATTTTGTCTACAAGGTTTCTCAACTTCAATCTAGCAAAGGCAAGAGCTAAAAGACTTCTCCAATTGAATGAACTTGAGGAATTTCAGAGGGATGCTTATGAGAATGCTAAAATCTACAAAGAAAGAACTAAGAAGTGGCATGACATGAATTTACAAATAAAAAGCTTCAAGAAGGAGATCTAGTGCTTCTCTTTAACTCAAGATTGAAGCTTTTTCTAAGTAAACTTAAGTCAAGGTGGTCTAGTCCTTTTAAGATTAAACAAATATTTCCTCTTGGTGTAGTTGAACTCTTAAATAAAGAAAATAAGACTTTCAAAGTAAATGGACAATGCCTCAAGCCTTACTATTCAAAGGAAGAGAGCTTAAATAGTGTCTCTTACACACTCATCGACCTTGAATAAGTACATTGCATTTCAGTCAAGCTAATAACCTTAAATTAGTGCTCGTGGGAGGCAACCCAATGTTTCTTTTACTTTTTTTTTATGTTTCTTTCAATTTATGCCTTATTTTACTTTAATTTTAATTAATTTTTATTACTTTTTACTTAAGAAAATCATGCATGGAGAAAGGGAATTAAAAGCTAGGAATGAAATTTTGGTGGCTACACAAGGGATCAATATGGCTTAAACATGGTCGTGCTTAAGTTCGAATCATTATTATTATTTTTTTGTAACATGGTTTTGGCATGGATGCACCTTGCCCATGTTTGATTGCTTGAACTTTAGAACTTTTCCAAAACACGACACACTTTCAACAGTTAGTATAGGTGGTATGCCTTAAAGGCCAATCACATATTTTGACATTATAAATTATCCTAAACGGTAATAAAATAATATTATATTATATAAAGTGTTTAATTAATTGTATCCATTAGCATCATGTTAAATAAATTTATTATCAAGAGTTAATAATTGAGCTACAAATTTATTTAGTATATATGCTATAAAATGTTTATAGTCAACAAATTAATATTTAGGCAATATTAGTTGGATTATCACCTCTGTATATTTTCCTTGATTAGTATGTGATACTAATAGTGGGAGGTAGTGAGTCTAATGCTACTTGATAAGAGATATCATAATAGACATGTGGATACTCATATGATGGGTGGATCGAACAATGACATTAGATTTACGAATGCATGGATATTCACTTATAGTCAACAATAACAAACTAGGTTATAACATGCATATAGTCCTTTAACCTAAGGTGATATGGTCATCCACATTTGAGTGGTTAGGGTTTGTTACCACTTACATACTTGTGTTATTCACACATAGGTATATGGCGTTTAGTGGCTCTAGTCGATTAAATGTAGGGATGCATGTTTGACTAAGATGTGATTCATTGCTCGAAGTGAGCCGGGATAAGATTCTATGCTATCTAAGTTTGTTCTTAATGAATAAGTTACTAGCCAGGACAAACATAACATAGTTTAAAAGAGTTTCAATCCTAGAAAAGTGTTTCCAGTATTTGTTATATTTTATTAAGAATTAGAACTTGAGATGAGGTCATATGATATAGCTATAAGAGTTTGACTAAACCATGACTCTAGGCCGTATTAGGATCTTCTAATGAAGGTATTTTAGTGCATGGTAATTATGACTAAAGGGTTCGTGTGAATCAATACATGCATTCATTTCTAATTGGTTAGTTGTGATATTGATGATAAGGGTCATTCACAACTTATGAGAGCTAAATGTGTATAATTCAAATTTTCACATTTAGATTTTAAAGAAGTTTCAAATAATATCAAGTGTTGATATTATCTTCTCATTATCAATTAAACATAAACGTAGTAAGTCACACCTAAAAGAGTTTCACCAAATCATCATCAATATTAATCTAATTATTGATTAAAGTGTTTAATTGAATAATTAACATTAATAGAATTGGATTTATGCTTTAAGTAATGATTCTAGCATATCATGAAGTCCAAATCAAGGGTTTAATTATTAATTAATACTTAATTAATATAAGAAATTAATTAAAGTATTAAATTAATAGTATGTGTTGTTTCTATTTAGACTTGGATTAATTGCCCAAGTTGTTTAGGCCTAGGCCCAAAAGGGTTTTGGACCAAAGATTAGTCCAAGATGTTGAGAAGGCCCATGAACCTTATCTAGGCTCATGTGATTAATGGATTGGGCTTAGGCCAAGTGTTAGCCAAATTACCAAGCCTAAGTTCATGTCAAAGGATATGGTCAAATTTTTCATGTTATGCACATATTATCTTTTATGTGTAAAATGTTAACCATGGAAAATTTAGCATATTAGGCATATTATCTCTGAAGTGTGTATTGTTGACCATAGCAAGGTAAGGATATGTACACTAGTTAATCACTTATACAACTTGTATAATTATTATGACAAGTTGTATTGTAAGTGATAAGTTGATACGATGTTTGCTTTCTTTACATATATATACATAACCTAAGATATGTTTCTAAGGTTAGAGAGTGTAGAAACACACACCACAAATAAAGAGCAATATATAAAAAACACATAAACCCTAAGTGTTCTTGCAAAGAAGATTAAATTAGTGCAAGTTTTATGAGGGTCATTAGAGAGGCTACTTACAACTAATCTAATCTAAGCAAGAAGATAATTTGGTAGAGTTTTGGTATTTCAACCTAGAAGCCTAACATTTAGGAGGCTAGATCATTTGATTCAAGTGTTGAACCTAAAGCATCCAAAGTTTATAGATAATTATTATGGTCTACATCAATCTAGGAGTTTATAAGTTATCTTAAACTTAGAGTGATGCAAACTAAATAAGCACCAACCATGTTGATAAGCATGATAATCTACTAAAGTATGATGGTCCAATGACTAGAGCTCGCATGAAGACATTCAAGGATGCTTTAGGAGTGTTCGTGAAGCAAAAGATGAAGCTTGAGTTAATTAATCAAAGCACAAGTGCAAATGGAGCTCAATTGAGTGAATTTGGAGAAAGTTTGACACAAGGGAAAAATCATCCTTTTTGCACCTTATTATTATATTTTGACCCTCAAAATGAAGAATTCATATCAAACTCTTCATCTGGAGTGATTTGCATTTAAAACACATAAAGTGCAATTTTGACATGGTCATGCGATGAGTTTACCATTCTGGTATGGTGCAAATTGTGTTTGTATATAGCCATTTATTACATTATTTTATTCAATTGCATAAATTTTACAAAAGTTAATACCACTTCGATACCACATGCACATGGTCATGTCATAAACACCTATAGAAATTTATTTCAAACCGAAGCTCATATGGGATATGCAAGGCATCAACAAGTCGATGTCTTATCAAAATCTTAAAAATTAGTCTTCAACACGACTTGCACATGATTTCTGCACACTTGTTTTGTGCACCTGCACTTTAATTCTCTCTTATTTGACCTAGCTGCCACCCTTCTTTTTTTTCAATCCTTTTCTTTTTTTTTTCTCTTTTCTTTTAAACTTTTCTTCCCATTCTCCTTTTTTCTACCCTATACTCTAATTTGTCATTTTTCTTTCAATATCCAATATGGTTTGCACAAAATCAACCACTAAAAAGTCCACTCCTCATCTTAAGAAGAGACCATGCACGATTCCATGCATACCTCCTCAACATGCCTCCAACACGATGGTGACTAGTTCATCTTCATCCTCCCTTTATCCCATTCTTCAATTTGAGTCTCAAAAACACAAAACAAGGGTTAGTATATTAATTTCTTTACCTATTCAACCCTATTTTCATATTTTCTTCAATGATTTGGTTGAGTTAGGAATTCATGATCAAATTGTTAGTATGTTAAGAGCCTCTAGGTGGAATGAGTTTGTTAATATTTCTTCATGTTTCTTTGTGTTTTATGTTCCATTTTATGCTACTGTTTTGTGTTATTAATCTTGTTTCTTTCCTTTATTTTTGTAATTTTTTTTGTCATCTTTCTTTCTCTGTTTGTTTTTGTTGAGCTTTTGTGTGTCACAGTACTCATATCCTACTCAATCTCCAAGCAACACATTCAATTTCTCTTTTTGTTTGTTTTTATTTTTGCATGTGTTTTAGTCATTGAGGACAATGACATGGATAGTATGGGAGAGGGTTTATCTATTATTTTCATTTCATTTTGATTTTTTGCTATTCTTTATATTTTAATTTTAGGCTTGTCCATTTTTAGTTATTTGATTTTCAGTTAACATAATAATAATAATAATAATAATAATAATAATAATAATAATAATTGTTATAAACAGCTTGTAGATATTGTCCGCTTTGGTACTTCAGGACCTCACGGCTTTAAAACGCGTCTAGCAGGTTCGAGGGCCTTCAGGGCCAACCTCATGGGCCACCTGTAGATACTGTCCGCTTCGGGTGCTTCTGGACCCTCACGGTTTTCTACGCGTCTACAAGTAAAGGCTTCAGGCCCTGCTTATAAGCACGCACATAATCCCGTGTGCGAGCGATGTGGGAACTTCAGGTTCACAACACACCCTCCCATCGCGAGCATCGTGCTGATAACGTGTTATAAACAGCTTGTAGATATTGTTCGCTTTGGTACTTCAGGACCTCACGGCTTTAAAACGCGTCTAGCAGGTTCGAGGGCCTTCAGGGCCAACCTCATGGGCCACCTGTAGATACTGTCCGCTTGGGGTGCTTCTGGACCCTCACGGTTTTCTACGCGTCTACAAGTAAAGGTTTCAGGCCCTGCTTATAAGCACGCACACAATCCCGTGTACGAGCGATGTGGGAACTTCAGGTTCACAACAATAATAATAATAATAATAATAATAATAATAAATAATAATAATAAATAAGTAGGTGATTATTCATAATTCATTAACCTTTACCTTGATTTCTCCATACTTTTGTTTAGTTTTTCCTTTAAATTTTTATAGTCTTTTTTTTATGCAAAATTGATGCTTGACTACAATTGAGAGAATAATAATGTATAAGCTTTCTTTTCAATTCCATTATCAAATTATTGAATGGTTTATTGACTAAAATGGTTTGTACATGATCATTATGTATGAAAATTTAGGTTTTATAACCTAAACATGAATTTGGAGATTGAATTTGAGCATGGTTTTGGGAGAGGATGAATTTTGGTTTGTAATTAAAAAAAAATCTCTCTTTTCTTAAAGTAAGAGCAATGCTTTATCTAAATTTTTAAATGCTCTAAATTTACTCAAATCCTCTAATTAGAGTAAGAGTATTCAAAGGACTCACCTGGAGGTATCCAAGCTTAGTAATACGAGAACAGCGAGCGATGACTAAGAGTGAGAGGATTTGACTAGAGAGAATAAAAAAATGGTGAGATGGAGCGTAAAACACACACATCAAAGTAAAGAGAAATAAAAGATGTTGTGAAATAGAATGTAAAATGCATTCATAACTAAAGTTTTATTTTCAAAAGAGTTATAGACCTTAATGTTTTTCTTCTAGAGTTATGTTCATTAGATTTCTAACGAAGATTGAAGGAGATTCATATAAGATTTGAAGAGTTTTATCATTATTTCTTCTTCATCTTTTAATTCTTTAATCATGTTTGTGTTCTTCACCACAATTATGTGTGGCTAAACCTCTTTTGGGGTTTAGGTTATGAGTAACTATTCCATGATATAATTGAACAAAAGATTTTATTATTTAATTTAATTTTCAGTTAATTCTATGAGTTGTGCTTAATTTATTCTTCTATTTTTTGCTAGCTTGTTTGCATGTTTATGGATAAATTAACCAATGAGAGTTAAGGAAAATTACTAGCTTAAGACTTATAGGACTTAGATCACTCGACCACGAAAGTAGGCAAGCTCTTCGAGAGTAAAATAATTGTTAAAAAGCTTAATGAGTTTTGATTAATTTCTTAATCATGAGAGTAGGCTAAACTTTAATCTTAACATGTTTAATTGAACTCAATAGAGTTTTTAGGTATCTTAAAACAATTACCCTTAATTGAAATAAATTTCTTTTATTAATTTATGTTAATTATCTTATTGGAATAGTGAAACTAAACCTAGACTCTAAGTTTGAATCATTTGATTTCAATTTAGTTTAAATTGCTTTGATTTATATTTTATTTGCTAAATCACATTTATTCAATTTACTAGCTAAGAACATAAGTATAGATATTAGTACTCCATATACAATCCCTATGGGAATGATAAATTTTTATACTAAAATTCACGATCCATGTACTTACGGGTTTTGAACACAATAGAAAGTAAACTCTTACACTTAAGCATGAGTTTGCTCATAAAAGAGCTCTCTCATGATAATCATCATCACAATTATCACATTTAACTTCACAACTCTCATGAAGTTAATACCAAGGGTATGTTTGGATGGAGGCTAAAGTGGATTAAATGTTACTTTTGTAATACATTAACCTCATTTACTTTTATTTGGTAAACTTTAAAAATCCATGGTTAATATTTAACCTCGTTAATGATTAAGTTCACTTATATGTGTTTTTATTAACCTAGTTGAAACTAGGTTAAACACCTGTAACAATAAAAATATGCTTTTAAAAGGGCACTCTATTGTTTTTTTTTAAAAAAAATTATACCTTCATCATTTTACTTCAACTTTTTTTTTTCTATGTCAAGAAGCTACCAATCAAATCTATCAAAAATGTATGAATCAATTTAAATTTTTATTATAATATTTATGTTACTTTTTAGAATGCATATGAATATATTATTTAAATAATTATATAAATATTCAAAAATTTAAATGATTATTTATTTATTTTTATAATTTTTAAATATTTCATAATAAATTTAATCAACTATATAATTTTTTTCTTTAAAGAATATCACATTACAATTTATTAGTTACCATTGATTTGTCAAATAAGCTTAACAGTTTAATCATTACATCTGTAACTACTATTCCCTATTTTTTTAATCCCGATCCAAATGCATCCCAAATATAATTTTAATATAGGAATCATATTTTACTAGTATAGAATACCTAAAGTATATATGACACATTTAAAGTTTGATACACTGTGTAGACAAGTAATTTGTACAAGGATAGAACCTTTTTTTTTTTTTTTTGTAAAAAAAAAAAAAAAAAAAAAAAAAAAAAAAAAAAAAAAACAATACAACAATTTTCTGAAGGGAGAAGAATGGTTAAAAAAAAATTAAAAACTACCCCTGGCCACTAATCTCACAACAAAGACCAATAAGGGGCAAGGCAGGCCAGAATGTAATTAGAATGAAATATCAGCGCCAGTGATTTAATGCGCCATAGTTTTTCTCTAGGTATAAACTTCTCCTTAATATGAATATATCAAGGCATCAAAATTTCAAAATAAAAACATTCTAAAGAACTAATTTGCGCCTTCATATAAGCAAGAACAACACATCGGGTAAACAGGTACAAAAGGTATTTACTGTTTTGACAAACGAAAAGGAATATGTGATTTTTGACGGCTAAGCATTTATATATGCCTTCACTTGAAGCAGAGTGCAACAAACATCAGGTAAACAAGATCAGAGCTTTTTAGTTTCCGATGTTAAGTGACCCATCTGTTCTGCAAGTTGATCCATGTGCTGAGATTTGTCCCACCCATTGTCCATTAGCAGCATATCATTTTCCTTTGTTTTACCATCCACGGAGCTTGATTCAATATCCTCGGGCACAGGACTTTGCACAATATCATCCCAAAATTCCGAATTGCTCAGAATTATATCATCAATATCAGGGTCAGGATTACAAATTAGCGAATTCAGATCCATAAATTCATCACTGCCAGTCTCAGGTTGCAAATAATCATCACTGGAAATATTAATAATACTTTCTGGCACCATATCTGGCATTTGAGAGAGTAAAGGTATGACATCTGACTGGGGAATGGGAATGGAAGGTGCCTCTTGTGACCCAGCAAGTGCACTTATATCTGGTAAATGTGAAGCTGTTAAATTCTCAGAACCAACAATGCATGAGGATTTAATTTCTGATAAGGCAGCTGCAGGACCATTCCCTGATAGACATTCAGCTGTAGGTACATAAGTTGACTGCCCTGAAGTTGGTGGCACCTCTTGAAGAGTTACTCCTGATATTCGGCTCGAAGAGCCCCCACTCTCCATTCTGCTGGATGATGGTGAACCGCTGCCAGTCAAGAAATCTTCAAGACTGTTGTAGGAATCTAACTTGGATGATGGTGAAGCATTGTCCATTTTCATGATTTGCCTCAATATTGCTGCTTCATTCATAAGAGGTTGGTACTTCACAATCTGTCCATCTGGAGCACTAGAACTCTCATTCTCAAGAACACCATCTTGCTTGAGCCTTCGTTTTTTATTAGCCTCGGTTATTCGCCTATTGCTTTCATTTTGCTGCTGTACAAACTGTGCTAAGAAGCCAGGGCTCTGCATAGCCTTCGCCAGGAATGACATCATCTGTTGCTGCCGCTGTTCCATACCCTGAAGCCGCTGCACCATGGTTTGCAATTGACTATCAGTAGCCTGCTGTTGCTGCCTCAGCCTAACAAGTTCTTGCATTAGCACATTCTTGTCCCTCTTAAGCTGCTCCACCTCTTCCTCCAGCCCAAATTTCCCAACCTCAACACAGGCACCAAGAGATGAACTCTGTGCATGTGGTGGTTGTGCCTGTTGATGACCATGTCCATGGGCAGGTTTCCGCCGGCTTATACTTTTAAGAAGGTGTTTCTGACCCCTCAAGAATCCTTCATTGGCAAATTCCCAGCGGTCTGGATCAACCTTCCGGAAACCCTGTTCCACAAATTAAGACAGGAAATAAAAATGAATAAAGAGAAAAGGTGGAACTTCACAGTAGTGAGATCAATCTCCAGGTGCTTAAATAATAGTTCTAGCTATGATCTTTGAGCTAACAATTAGCTTCACTATTTCTGATCCATATGCAAGTTCGTTTTACTGTTCTCTAAAGTGGCAAAGTATGTGATAAAATAAATACATTAAGATCATGTCCTGCAACAAAAATATCTCTAGAAATGTCTGCAGCGGAAAACCTTTTTTTTTTTTTTTTTTTGCCATAACATTAAGACCATGATCAGAAGTTAATTTACAGATACTAATCAATGAAATATATATTTACTGATCACTCAATTAATACATTAAAAAATTTCAATAATATCAAAAAGTAAAACAAATTATGATTAATTTAATACTATTTGATTTGACGAATTAATTCTTTCATAATAATTTATTTAGCAATTGTCATTTATAAAATATAATTTATTATGTTATAATTTGAAATACAACTAAAAATAGCAGCGCTCCATAGATAACCACATAGCATGCATGAAGAGAAAGGACAACATAAAAGGTTTTCCATCGGCAAAGCAATAGTAGTTATCCCACGGTAATGGGTTGTTTTCTATTGACTGGAAAATTTTTTCCATCAACTTATTTTCCTTTTGACACCCCCACATATAGAAAGACACAAATCTTAATCCGGAAGAATATTTCCTGTGAAACAGACAAATTCTAAGATTGTATTTCTTTGGAGTTTCACAAAATATAATATAATTGTGTATCTCTCTATCTCTTATTTAACTTTTAACTTCAATCTCCTCCAATTCCAATATCTTCCATCTAGGAACTTCAATGCGTGCCCTATCCATTGTGTATTCATATAGGGAAGATAGCACTAGACCCTTTTGTAAATGGGAAGGTTAAGAGTTATGGCAGTCCCTACCCAAACCCAACCTGAATACCAATAACTATATAATTCTCAATAGATGCACTGGGTTTATTCCTTTTATATTCAAATTGTGTATACAATTATATAAAAAAATTATTTTTCTTAATTTTATAGAGTTATTGCAGACCCTTTTGTAAATGGGAAGGTTAAGAGTTATGGCAGTCCCTACCCAAACCCAACCTGAATACCAATAACTATATAATTCTCAATAGATGTACTGGGTATATTCCTTTTATATTCAAATTGTGTATACAATTATATATAAAAATTATTTTTTCTTAATTTTATAGGTTTTTAATAAAATTAAAGTGAGTAATATCTGAACCAGATACACCTACCTGCCTCTACCCGAAACAAATCATTGCCAAATAAAACGGATAGGGTAAGGGAACCCATACCCAACATATGGCCATCTCTACTTTCATATTGGGTTCCAGTCTCTGTTCTTTTATTTTCCCCCTCTAACACCCAAGTACCCACACAAAAAAAAAAAAAAAAAAAAAAAAAATTTAAATTTAAAATTTAAAATTTAAAATTTAAAAATAGGCAATGCAGGTAGGGACATCTTGAAAAGCCAAACACATTGAATTGAATCTCTTCAAATTACATGATCACTTGTTCTGCCGTATCAATCACTTCAGACTAAAAATAATCCAGTATTCTAGTGTATCCTTAGCACAAATAATAATTTATGATCCTGTGTACCTACTTCCCATTCAAGTGTTTTATACAACCATATCTGAGGCCATCAGACCTTAGAGATACCAAAAATAATAAGCACTCTCCTCTATCCCAACTCTCAAAGAGCTCCTGAATTCATACAGCTTAAATAGACTACAAATATCCCTGCAGAATACGTTAATGCATCTTGCCATTCAGTGGCTTTGAAATACTTCCACAGTTAAACCATATGAGATGAGTCTAGATCCAAAAGTTATTACATGATTTCAACTCAAAATGGTCAACCCCTGCTAGACCTTAGGGAAATCAACATGATAAAGAATAAACCAAGGGCTCAAAAACGGTTTTGTGGTTTCTAGATTCTGAACTTGCCTCGAATGAGCTTGGTGCTTTCCTAAGTTTATATATATATATATGCTTCTCTACAAAATCTATTAAGTTGAAAGGAGTTGCATTGCCTTCCTTAAGGATCTAAACTTTTACAAGGACATTCTGAATTAGAACCCTTTTTCATAACTAACAAAAAGTGTCCAACAGTAACTCTCTCTCCCTACATTACTTCATTTTTACTTTTATCCCTGCCTGGAAAGATATATTACAGGCTTCTGCACTCTTTAATCTACTAGTACAGGCATCTGCCTCAGAACTTTGTTTCTTTTTTCTTGCTCATAACTTTCATTTCAATTGTCCACTTGCTGCATGATGTCATCAAAAAGGGGATGGAGTGGATATAAGAACAGTAAGATAAACTGCAATCATGTGCACAGCATTGTAGGTGAATAATATTTCCGCACCAGCAAATCAGTCAATGCTCCATCCTTTAATATCATCATTATTCGTTGTAGTGTACAATATAGCTTAGAGTTGGCATGCCTAAATAACTATAGAACTGAAAGACACTACACCTAGATTGAAACCCCTAACTTCAATTGTTAACTTGCAGCTTCATGACATTAAAATGGGGAGGGAGTGGTTATAGTAATGAAATTTAAAAAAAAAAAAAAACAACTGCAATTACATGCACAACATCGTAGACAAATGATATTCTAGGTTCCATAAAGTGTATAGCACCTATAAATCAATCAATGCTCCATCATCGCTCAAAAAAAAGCAAAATAAACAAGGGTGAATTAGAATTTGCCCCCTATAGTTTTCTATATTATATTACTTGATCCCTAACATCTAAAATTTTTATTATCCCTGCTTCTATTTTGCAAAATTATATTTACTCCTTCCGTCAAACTTTCTGCCACAATTACTGTTAACTAACACAAAAATTTTCAATTAAATACTATTTGCCCCCTCTATTTGAAATATTATATTATTTGCTCCTAAAATTTATAAAACATTTTTATTATTAAATTAATTGTTTAACAAAATATGTGTTAATTAAATTATCATTAACTGACTATAAAAATGATAATTTTATTGAAAATTTTTTAATAAAAATAAAACATTAAATTTTATTTTAATCTAATCGAAATTTTAATCAAAATAGAAATTAATTACTTCCAATATTAAAATATATTTATGTAAATATCAACTTAAAATATTTATATTGTATGAAAAAATTAACCAAGTAATTAATATTTTAAAATTAATAGTAATTAATTGGTATTTAATTAAAATTTTAATTATATAAAATTAAAGATTAAGCATTTTATATTTTCATTTATATGATATAATTATCATTTTGCAATTAACATCTAAGAAAATTACTTTAATAATAAAAAATATAAGTTCTAAATATTAGGGGCAAATAATATAATATATTCAAATAAAGGGGGAAAATAATATAATATATTCAAAAAGAGGAGGCAAATAGTATAATTTATTAAAGTAGAAGGGGCAAATAGTATTTACTTAATAATTATCATGTCAATTAACGGTAATTGAACGGAAAATTTAACAGAATGAGTAAATAGTACAATTTTGCAAAACAAAAGGGGGGAAATAATATAAAAATAATATAAATTTTAAATATTAGGGACTAAGTAGTGTAATATAGAAAACCACAGGGGGCAAATAGTAATTTACCCACAAAAAATGCATATGTTCCATCTTTTGATATTATCGCTATTCGATATAGTCAAAGTTGACAAGCCTAGATCATTATAAACCCAAGATGCTACAACTAGATTGAGACCCCTAACATTAGGCCTGCAGCATATTTTGCACCATTGGTACTTACTAGATTAAAATATTTATAGATTTAAAAACATTTGATAATGGTTTTCTCTAATTTCCTTGGAGCTTACTAAAGATATAAGAAAACTGAGCAGAATCAATTAAATTAACAAATTCAATTCGAACTGAATTTGTTGATTCCAAGCACAGTAATAACAATAGGCAATATTATTTTAAAAGTTAAAAATATACAGTTGAAACTTTTCGCATCTGTGATATTCAGATCAAGCAGGTATAGCTATATAATCAAAAGTTCATAACTTCCCAATACTTAACTTCCAATCCACCGGAATACAGTAATTCCACTCTCATGAGAACAGTGCTCTTACAGACAAATAGAGAGGGTGAAAAATGAAGACCTCTCAAAAACTTACATGAACTGATGAGCAACCTTCATTGACCTCATACACTGCATTCAGTCACCATGCCTCAATCCCAACAAATATACAGACAGTAGCTTACGAACACTAAGCTATTCCGGTACAAAACTTAAGGCCTGTGTAATTTTCAATTACACATATGATAATGGAGATGCATGCAGCAAGTAGCACATCAGCACTCAGCAATTTCAATTCACCAAAAAATACAATTCCATTACAAGGAAGATAAATTTACCCTTGAACCTTTACTTTTAAGATCATAAATAACACAGATATACAATAAATGTCTGCGCGACATCCAAAGCATGTAACAGAATTCTACCATAGCCATATTGCTTATTAATCATTCTTTCAAAAAGAAAATGTGGATGCATAAGAAAATGAACACGACTAAACTAGACAGATCCCCTTTCATGAAATATACTTCTAATAATGAGTCAAGAAAGAACTAAAAAAGCCTAATACAGGAAACAAGCGCAAAGATGCTGTTTCCCCCTTTTCTAACTAAAAGATGCAAATATTATTTGCAGTTATTTTTACATACCAATTCCTTAATTTATGAACATAGACATTACCGTGTAGGGTTTAGATCACATAATTACAGTTACTTTATATCCATTTAAAAAAATAGAATAATTTCGCAAAAGACTCGTGTGAAAGGTTTCAACAAAACCTAATTCATGCCAAGTATATGTTATTGTAATAATTTTTAATTTATTGAGTTGTAGGTTAGAACTTATGTCATCCCAAACAGAGATAAGGCACATGTTAGATTCTAGGATGACACAAAAATTACACAGTATTTGAACAAATCATCTCATTATGAAAGTCATGGTGCAGAACCAAGTCCAAAATTGAAAGGCCACCAAATTTCTTCGAACGCATTTGCGAGATGAAAGAATTGGTTCTTGCCAAGTTTCTTCCACATGCACCAAAATGGAAGATACTCTCTAAAAATAAGTTAATAAAATTACTTGACCTTCAAGTAGTTTAGTTTGTAAAGCTTACTTGAATTCACAAACCAAAATCATTAATAGCCTTGTAACCATGTCACAACCAACCTGAGATATGTTTTCTTTTCTTCTTCTTCTTCTTCTTCTTTTTTTTTTTTTCACCTTCCACTTCATTTAGTTGTTGAAAAAAGGCAGGGAAAATGCTAGTAACCTTGCAAAACATCTCCATTGCATCAAGGAGAAAATAAGCAACCAAACCTCATTTCAGTCTTTTGACTTAATTGGAGCAAGCTTCAAGTTCCTAAAATTTCAAAGAACAATTAAGATAGTGCAATCTCTATTTTTGTGAACCAATTTCTAATGAATGTAGCTGTAGATTTCTCATAACACATCAATATTCTTCAAGCCTTAACTAGAACCCCAAAACACTAAAATCACTACAAATTAAAATATTTTTGAAATTTAATCAAAGTCAAAATTTCAATGTCGCAAAACTTTAATAAATCAAGCATTAAGATGCGCTCATACTTCTTTTCTTTGCCATAGTCCTAACAACCAGAAGGGTTCTTAGACAGTTAAGTTCCTCCTTTCAATCCCAAAACTGCATCATTAAGACTAAAGTTTATCATTGACAAATGGGAAAAGGTCCAATTTACCCTCTAATGTTTAGTGCGATGCCCAATTAAGCCCCTCATCCATTTTTTCGCTTAAAAACAAACCTAATGTTGTTCAATTGGGTCATTTGACCCCTTCCAAAAGAAATAACATCTAAAACAATTGCAAAATGGTTCCTTTACTATCAAAAAAATTTTCAAATTTTTAATATTAATAGGCAAAATTATCCTTAATTATTAATAATAGTAAAATTTTAAAAAATATATATCTATTTTTTATTTAATTATCAATTTTTAAAATTAAAATATATATGAAAGCTAAATTAACTAAATTACAAAATAAAAATTTAAATTTAATTAAAACTAATTTTTATTCGAATGCTTCACTTTTTATTAGTTAAGTACAAATTTAAAAAAGAAATAATTTACTATAACCGAACTAATATTTATTTATTTCAATATTAAGGATTTTGTTAAAAATATAGTATTAGTAAATAGGGGCAAAAATGAGAAGCAAAAAAGGAAACTTTACTCTCCAAATGTTTAATTTTTTATATATTTAAACAAACAATAATGTAAAATATATAAAATTAATTTACTACAACTGAACTAATACTTATATATTTCAATATTAAGCATTTCATTATTAATATAACATTACTAAATAGGGGTAGAGAGGAGTAAAGGAGCCTTTACTCCCCAAACATTTAATTTTTTTATATAGTTAAAAAAAATTAAATATAAAAAATAAAAACTAATTTACTATAACTGAATTAATACTTACAAACTCCAACATTAAACATTTCATTAAAATATAATATTAGAAAACAAAGGTAGAGAGGAGTAAAGAGGAGCCTTTGCTCTCCAAACATAAAATTTTTTTTAGTTTAATTTTTATTTAACTAATTTAAAATGGAGCATTCAAGTGTGTATATGTATATATAGATATGAAGAATAAAAATTAATTTCAATTAAATTGAAATTTAAAATTTTTTTAATTTAATTATTTGATCTTTCACATGTAATTTAATTTAGAAAAGTTGATAAATAAATAAACTAATTTTTTATAATAATAATAAAATATTAAAGATAATTTTATCTATTAATATTTAAAATTTATAATATTTAGCTAGAAAAATAAACTCAAGGACCATTTTGTGATTGTTTTCCATTGGAAGGGGCCGGATGATCCAATTGAGAAACATTAGGTTGATTTTAAGACAAAAAGTATATGAGTAGCCTAATTGAGCCTCGCACTAAATATTAAGAGGATAAACTAGACATGTTCCTTGATAAAACCATATATAGCAATCAACAATACACCCAAAAACCAGAACTAAAACCTCCTTTTAAATACAGTTGAGAAGTATACATAGTTATTAAAGACAAAAGGTGCATTAAGGAGCATAGAGTCCTAAGGCCTATGCGCAAGGCACAAGTTCGCACCTAAGTGACGTGGTGCAAAAGAGAAGAAAATAAAAAACATATAAAAACTATTTCAAGTTGGCATGAATAAGGTGTATATATGGTTGCTTACATATACAAATCAATGATAGAGATCTGTAAATGAAGAAACAATTATAGAAATCGGTACAAAAACAGTTGTAAAATAAAACATTACAAAGGCACACCTAGGCATGCTCCCCACCTTGCACAAGGAGTGCCCCTTGACAATAAGGCACATGCTTTGTTAACATTGCCCACCTTTTAGGGCTTGCGGCCAATGCATCTTAAGCCTCACGCGCTCCTCTTTAACAACTATGGAAGTAAAAGCCTCTATTGTCAAGGATTATAAACCAACTTGAATGACAAGACAAACCTCTAGATTTCTGCAAGCAGTCCTAAATACCACCTGATTTCTCTCCCCAAATTTGCCAATAACCGCATAAGATTGACTGTTTAATTATCTAACCCATAATTAATGGTGTGAACCTTTTCAGACTAAATTGAGATCACCCATCTTATAGCTTGATTATATGCTGCCAAAACTAATATTCTTTCTTAGTTCTTACTCTATCTAAATACATTTAAAAATTATTATTACACAACAGACAGAAACCAAAAAAGGATACAAGCTGCATTCATAAGTTGACAGTACCCGAATGATGAAGGGAATTACAACTTCAATAAACTAAAAAATGAAAAACTCGCCCAAATCCATTCCTCCAAAAATCCTTAATGTTGGTATTCAAATAATTCAATTCCATGCATTTCTCCATATTGCAGCAACTAAGCAACATTCTACTTTAGCTACAAATCTCATCGACGATTGATGTGCAATTTCTACCAACATCCAAAATGCAGTCCACTCAAACCTCACATTAAAGAAAAATAAACAGTACAAAGCTACAACAAGCATAACTATAACCAAACCTCTAATTCCACATCCACCAATGCAAATCAATCACAACTTTAAGGGAAAAAGAAAAACACTCGAAGTGCATTAGCAAAAAAAAAAATAGGCAAAAGAAACTTAAACAAGAAGCAAAAGAGTGAAAACCAAATTGAGAAACCCGTACATAGGTGTTGAGCTGTCTAACGAAGCTGGAAAAGTTGTTGTGCTTGAAGTATTTGGGTAGAAGGTCTCGAGCGAATTCCGGAGGATTCCACACCACAAAGCTGTTGTTGGTAGAACTCCAAGACACAATAGCATCAGTTGCGGGGTCGTCCACCATGTCATAGGTTTTGCTTAGAAACGGCGGCGGTGCATTCGTCTGCGTAGAAATTGGAACAGGAGTAGGCGCTTGTCCTCCACTGCCAGTCGAAGCATCTCCAGACCCTCCTCCACCTACACCTCCATCGGTGATTGCACTGTCCATTGTGATAATTTATCCGTACTATTACTGCTAAAAGAAATTTAGAAAAAAGTTAGGGTTTTGTGACGAGACACATTGCTGAGGACATAAACCCTAGATTGACGCTACAGGAAGTGATTAAAAAAATTCAGTGTTGTACGATCAGGGAAGAGAAGGGGAAATGATAAAGAAATGGTTATTGAGATAGCGAGGCGGAGACGACGGAGAGAAGTTGAAACGAACGCAAGCCTGTCCCTTCCGTAGAAATTTGATAGGGTAAATTACTCTTTCTTGCCCACTCGCCCCAATTTTTAAAAATCAAATTTTTTCTATCGAAAAACATATTTTAGAAACATAAAACAGTTTAATTTATATATTTTAGTATTATCAATTTCATGTTTTTTTAACAATACTTTCACATTTCTAAGCATTAAATTAGTATCTAAAATAATGAGCATTAAATTAAATTAAAAAAATATTGACAACTTATAACTTTTTTATAAGATTTATCAACTTTTGATCAAACCTCATTTTATTATTTCATAAAAACAGAGTTTTTTTATAAAACATAATTATTTTCACAACATATAATTTTGTAATTTACGGCAATAACCATAAATTATAAAATAAAATGTATAGTTAATTTATATAAAATACCCTCATTAAATATTATATTATAAAAATTTTAATATTTTTATTTTTAGTTATAAATTAACAAATAAACATCAACAGAGAATTCTGATGTGACTTTTTTTAATTAATGTGTTTCACTTTTATTTTATTATCAATGGATGAAAATATATTAAATGATCTAATAGTGATTATTGATAAAGTAAAAATTACTTTATAAAATTTAAAGTAATCATAAATTACACAAATATATGATGTAAAAATTCATTTCACATTTTTAAATAAACAAAATTTTAAAAGCTAATATCAAAATTGTTGGTTTTTTTATATGGGTCACCCATGATGGAACCCAATTCAACTTTAAAATAAAATAAAATAAAAAAAGGGTAGACTCTACTTGTTGTAGTTACTCCTATGAAATAAAATAAAACAAAACAACGTTAAAGAAAAAAGGACGGGAAAACAAAAAAGAGAACAAGAAGAAAAAAAAAACTCTCTGTAAAAATTTCTCCTTAATCAATAGAGAACAAAACATAGCTAGTATGGTTTATGAATCGAAGTGTTTTTTCCATTGTAATTAACACTTGACCTAGTGCATATATATATATATACGTACATACATATACACACACAGTCATGGAATCACCAAAAGGTATGCTATCCTAACTTATTTATAATTTTAATTTTGCTTTATAACATTAGTATCAAAGCACAGTTGATGATTCTCATGATAATTTGTTGATTAATTTCATTTTTATGACTTGAAATAGATGAATTTTGTGTATATGATTGTAACATTCCGTGTTTTTAAATATTTTAATACTGTATTGGGATATGCAGTGTTAATAATTCTTGTATATAATATTGATATTTTATGAGTTGTTATTTAATTAAAGCTTATTTTAATTATTTTATGTTATTTTAAGTATTTTACGTAAAATTTTCCTGAAAATTTTATTTTCGAGAAAATTTATATGTAAATAAATTAATATTAATTAATTTAAATTAATTTACAAAATTGCATGAATTCATGCATGATTTTTAAGGGTCGTATTGAAATACATACATATATATAGTTATTATTTAATTAGCATGTGTTTGTATATATATATTGTGTATTTTAAACATGTGGTGTGTGATTTTTCTAAAATATTATATTAATATATATTATAATATAAATTATTAAAATTTATTAATATATATATATATATATATATATACAAAAATTAAAAGTTTGGTTTATTTACGTTTTATGCCACCATTCCTCCTCCATCTTCTCTGGTTGTCCCGACCCTCAACCACCGTCTGTCACGCCGTTCTCTTACCGTCGGTGTGCCTCCCGGCGTGCCACCTTCTTCCTCAGCCTTCCTCGCCACCTATTGCGGTTGTTTCCGGTGTCGGGAACCTCATTTTTTGCCGGAAAGTCGAAAGTTGAAGCTAACGTCGATCGACGTGATTCCGGCCACCATTTTCGGCACCGCCAGTCTCTATCTTCTCCTTGAGCTCCGGTGAGTATGATTCCAAGCTTTGTTTCACTTAAAATGGTCTAGATTTGCCAAGGTTTCGATTTTGCAATTTCGGCCTATTAAGGTTCTTGATTTTTTTGAGCTTCAATTTGATTGATTCATGAAAAATTCCTTCACAAATGTTGTTCCCCTTAGCTTAATCTTCATGTGTGAATTTTTTTATAATTTTTGGAATTTATTTTGATTTTTGGGTATTTTTGAATATTTTATTATTATTTTCTAATTTTCGAAAATTAATTAATTAAATTATGAAATTTGTTTTATGATAAATATAGGTTTCGAAATGAATTATAGAAATTTATTTGGAATTTTTGTGAATTTTTATGTATTTATTTTAAATTTATTTAGTTTATGTAATTTTGGAAAAATAGGGTTAATTATGTTTTTAATTGAAATTAATTGGTTAATTAAGTTTATTTAGTGGTATTATTGAAAAATATGTTGAGAAAATTAATTTTGTGCAATTATATTATTTTTGGTGAATTTTTGAATTAATTTTAGTATATTTATATTTATAGGGGTATTTTGGTAATTTTACCCTAAATTGGCTAAAAATGTAATTAAATCGGTTTTAATAGTTATTTAGGGTATAAAAATGATTTCCACAAATTATTTAGTATTTTTAACTAATTAAAACCATTTTTCATAAATTATTTTCAAATTATATATATAATATACGATTTTTCTAAATAAATGAGTTTTTATCTGTTTTTACTATGTTTTAGGGTTAATTATGTAATTTCTACTGATAAAATGTATTTTTATTATATAAGGGCATTTTTGATATTTTTATAAATATTCCGTGAATTGTGGACCTCGGTCGGTGATTTGTAGTTTGGAGTCCGACCGAGAGATTGTGGTTGTGTTTTGTGTTTATTTTCGAAGTGTGTTTCTTTGCAGGGCCGACTCTACTTTTTTTGAGTAGAGAGATGTCTGTTTTACAGGGGAGGTTCTATCGGATTTTTGGTAGAATTCTAGTAAAACGTGATGTCCGGTCGGATTCTGATTTAATTCTGTGTCTAGTAATTTAGATCGAGTTTTTAGGAGTTTCCATTAGATTTGTTCTGATTCCTATTATTATCTGTTTATTTAGTTGTACCGAGACCAAGGCTTAGTGGACCAGGCCCATCGGATCCATCTCGAGGAGTGCACTAATTGTGAGTTACTATTCTATATATATATATGCTCTAGGGTGCATGATTTAGAAATCTATGTTTTATTTGACTAAAAATGCATAATGATTTAATTAGTACTTAAATTTACTTTTGGTTTATTATTGGTATATTTTAAACTATATGCATGTTTTATTAATGAATTATGTTTAAAATGTTTTTAAGTATATTTCTAGTTTATTTTGTAATTTAATTGGATTTATTTGACGTATATATACTCGAAATATACCTGGTTGACTTTTGGTATATTTCTAGTATATATATGGTTATTGTTGCTATTATATTTAAATTCATGCATCATTTATTTTTATGAATGTATGTTTTATATTTCAATGAAGGATGTCAATAGAATGTGCTACCTAGTGGGCAGCACTAGGACCGAGTACATACCGGTACGCTAATAGCATTTAGGCTATATTACTAACCTATTTATGGATCATGATTGGATTGATTTAATTGATATGTGATGTGATTATTGAGTGTGATTGCTGGAGCTCAGTTGACCAAGTGTCTCGGGGCCAATCACACTGACAGTCAGACTGCTGGAGCTCGATTGACTTAGTATCTCGGGACCAGTCTACTGTCTAAATGGAATAAGTGAATATTTTGGAATAAGTGAGCCTGTGTGGCTAGAGTGTTGTCTAACACTGTTTTGAGGTTGTGATATTCTAGGGTTCTATTTGATCCTTTATAAGTAGTGATTTTCAATAAATATATAAAAATGATTTTTATTGCATTTGTGTGTATTTGCTTGTATATATATACATATTATATATACTTTTGACTGTGTGCATTGGCATTTAGTATGCATGTATATATATTATAGTAATTCACTTAGTGAGGTTTGACTCCCCTCCATTGACTATTTTTCAGGAGAGTCATCTTCATCAGACCTCAGTAGCAGGCCTGTACACCAAATTTCTTCCGCCCTGGCTTCTTTATGTAAACTGCTTATTTGAATTTTATTTTATAATCTAGACACTGCAGTAGTTATGGTCGACTGTTGATACGAACCCTACCTATAAAAGAGATAGAACGCGCATCCAACTTTAAATATTAGCCCAAGGATCATCAAGGATAGTTGTGTTGATGGAGCTAAACCCCTTGCTTATTAAATTGAAGCAAGATACTTAGCTATTATAAGATGAACAATCACACAATTCTAATTTTAATCTAACCTAGCAATTGTAATGAAATGTAGAAGTGAAACAATTCAAGTAAACTTGCAAAGTTTCAAAAGAACAAAGTTTAAGGAAAAACCTCACTTTTAATATTTCAATACTTCTTTTTTTTTCAAAATTCGTTTTACATGTTTGTAGCCCTTATATAGGCATGTAAACAACCTATTCCTTGAAGGAAAAGGTTTTATTCCTTATTCCCAAAGATACCTATATAGGAAAATCCTTAATTAAGGAGATTTCCTTTAAAATAAGACAACTAATGACAACTCATCTTTGAAAAGTCAAAATTGACAACTCATTACAATTCATGACAACTAAGCAAAATGACAACTCATGACAACTAAGCATTAAAGCATGCCATGTCATATGTTGACCATTGACCATTGACTTTGACTTGTTGACTATTTGACTTTGACTTTGACTTGTTGACTTTGACTTGGAATATTCTTGAATCTTCTCACATCTTCTAGAATCTTCTTGAATCTTCCTTATTGACTCCAAAATAAGAAAATAAATCAAAATTCATCCAATCAAGCTAATTAATTTCAAAATAGGAAATTAAGCTAATTAGCTTGAATTCTTCATATTCAGGCATTGTTGATCCCTTTTAGGGTTCATATTAACTGTGAGATTATTGTATTATACTTATATGAGATATGTACTTTAAATATTTGAATTGAAACTTATATTAAAAGAGTTTATTTATATATGAGATGAGGATTTGATTTAAATCCCGTGGTGGATTATTATTTTGATATTTATGATTTTATTCCGCTGCATAGTATTTTACTTAATTGTGTTGTTATTATTACTATTGCATGTTTTATTTTATTTTAGGCTTGCTACGGGTTCCGGATTCGAAAGAATTCCCATTCCCTAGCGCTGATCATGGCCCCTGTTTTGGGTCTTGACAAAGTTGGTATTAGAGCAGAGTTCTGTGTCAGGGCTTAGTTGTGTGAGTCGTGGCCCTAGTTTTCAAATTGTGTTTTCTGTTAAACTACTGTAGTGAATTAGGTTTGAGTATGTCTTGATAAGTATTCCTTGCTTTAGTTTTCTGCGTTATTCTTCCGTTGTCTGTTTTGTCTGAATCATTCTGTTGTCTTTTCAGAATGAGGAGGCGAGCGCGTATTGCTCCACCTGTTGTTGAGGTTGAGGATGACGAGTCTTTTCAGGATGAGGTTTTACCTCCTGAGTAGCCAGTTAGACGCAGAGGTAGACCTCGAGGAGCGGCAGGTCGCCGTAGGCAGAGAGAGACACAGGATGAGGAGCCTGTTGAGCTTGAATTTGATGTTCCTGTACCTCCGATTATTCAACCTGTTCAGCTTGCCTATCAGCAGGGTATGTCTGACCCCTGAGGCAGCTCTATTCTATGCCAGAGTTGGCAGGATTGCGTGTCACGACCCAAAACAGGGGCCATGACCGGCGCTAGGGAACGAGAATTCTTTTGAATCCATAACCCGTAGCAAGCCTAAAATAAAATAAAACATGCAATAGAAATAATAACAACACATTTAAGTAAAATATTATGCAGCGGAATAAAATCATAAATATCAAAATAATAATCCACCATGGGATTTAAATCAAATCCTCATCTCATATATAAATAAACTCTTTTAATACAAATCCAGTTCAAATTCTTAAAATACATAACTCATACAAATATAGTAAAACAATCTCACAGTCGACCATAACTACTGTAGTGTCTAGATTATAAAATAAAACTCAGATAAGCAGTTTACATAGAGAAATCGGAGCGGAAGAAATCCGGTGTACAGGTCTGCTACTGAGGTCTGAGGAAGATGACTCTCCTGAAAAAAATAGTCAACGGAGGGGAGTCAGATCTCACTGAGTGAATTACTATAATATATATAAATGCATACTAAATGACAATGCATACAGTCAATAGTATATATATAAATATATATACAGGCAAATACACATAGATGCAATAAAAATCATTTTTATATATTTTATTTGAAAACCACTAGTTATGAAGGATCAAATAGAACCCTAGAAAATCGCAACCTCATACAGTGTTAAACAACACTCTAGCCATACAGGCTCACTTATTCCAATATATTCACTTATTCCATTTGGATTGTAGACTAGCCCCGAGACATTAAGTCAACCGAGCTCCAGTAGTCTAACTGTCAGTGTGATTAGCCCCGAGACACTTGGTTAACCGAGCTCCAGCAATCACACTCCCAAATCGTATCACACATCAAATAATCATATCCAATCAATATCCACAAATGGTTAGTAATATAGCCTAAATGCTATAAGCGTACCGGTACGTACTCGGTCCTAGTGCTGCCCACTAGGTAGCACGTTCTATTGATATCCTTCATTAAAATATAAAGCATACATTCATAAAAGTAAATGATGCATGAATTGAATAAAATAGCAACATAAACCATATATATATTAAAAATATACCAAAAGTAAACCAGGTATATTTCGAGTATATATACGTCAAATAAATCCAATTAAATTACAAAATAAACTAGAAATATACTTAAAAACATTTTAAACATAATTCATTAATAAAACATGCATATAGTTTAAAATATACAAATAATAAACCAAAAATACCCTAAAAATAAACTTAAGTACTAATTAAATCATTATGCATATTTAATCAAAATAAAACATATCTTTCTAAAATCATGCATCCTAAAGCATATATATATAAAATAGTAACTCACAATTAGTGCGCTCCTCGATATTGGTCCGATGGGCCTGGTCCACTAGGCCTCGATCTCGGCGCAACTAAACAAACAATAATAACAGACATCAGAATAAACCTAACATAAAATCTTAGAAACTCGATCTAGAATATTAGACACAGAATTAAAAATTAAAATTCGACCAGACATCACGTTTTACAAGAATTCTATCAAAAATCCGGCAGAACCTCCCCTGTAAAACGGACATCTCTCTACTCAAAGAGTAGAGCCGACCCTGCAAAGAAACAAACTTTGAAAATAAACATAAAACACAATCAAAATCCCTCGGTCGGACTCCAAACTACAAATCACCGACCGAGGTCCACAATTCACTAAATATTAACAAAATACTGAAAATACCCTTGTATACTAAAAATACATTTTATAAGTAGAATTTACATAATTAACCCTAAAACATAGTAAAAACCGATAAAAACTCATTTTATTAGAAAAATTGTATATTATATATATAATTGAAAATAATTTACGAAAAATAGTTTAAATTAGTTTAAAATACTAAATAATTTGTAGAAATCATTTTAATACCTTAAATAACTATTAAAACCAATTTAATTACGTTTTTAGCCAATTTAGGATAAAATTACCAAAATACCCCTATATATATAAATATACTAAAATTAATCCAAAAATTCACCAAAAATAATATAATTGCTAAAAATTAATTTTCTCAACATATATATCAATAATATCAATAAATAAACTCAATTAACTAATTAATTTCAATTAAACATACAATTAACCCTATTTTTCCAAAATTACATAAACTAAATAAATACATAAAAATTCACAAAAATTCCAAATAAATTTCTATAATTCATTTCAACACCTATAATTACCATAAAACACAATTTCATAATTTAATTAATTAATTTTCAAAAATTAGAAAATAATAATAAAATATTCAAAAATACCCAAAAATCAAAATAAATTCCAAAAATTCTACAAAAATTCACACATGAATATTAAGCTAAGGGGAACAACATTTGTGAAGGAATTTATCATGAATCAATCAATTGAAGCTCAAAAAAATTTGAAAACCCTAATAGGCCGAAATTGCAAAATCGAAACCTAGGCAATTCTAGACCATTTTAAGTGAAACAAAGCTTGGAATCACACTCATCGGAACTCAAGGAGAAGATAGAGACCGGTGGTATTGAAAATGATGGCCAGAATCGGCTTGATCGACGTTGAGAAGAGTTTCGGCTTCTCCGGCCAAAACAAGCTTCCCAACGCCGAAAACGGGCTCTGCTGGTGGCAGAACAGGCTGAGGATGATGGTGGCTCACTGGGAGGCACACCGACGGCAAGGGAACGGCGTGGCAGCGACCAAAAAGTGGATGGGGACGATCGGGAAGAAGGAGAGGGAGGAGTGGTAAAATTGTAATTTTTGTTAACTTTATTTTTTTGTTAAATAAATAAGTATATATATATATATATATATATATATATATATATATATATATATATATATATATATATATATATATATATATATATATATATATATATATCCCAACCATATATTATAATAATATAAATCCCCACGCATATTAAATATACACCACACACATAATTTAATATATTAAATAATTTATACACTAAAAAAATAATTAAATAATATTAAACTAATAATAAATAATAAAAATTAGGGTAATTAATTAAACCCTAATTAAATTTAAATAAATACACATATATACTTTATTTTAACACTTTTAAAAATATATATGAGTTCATGCAAATGCGTAAATCTACTTAAAATAATTAATAGTAAATTATTTACGTGAAAATTTCTCCGAAAATAGAATTCTTAGGAAAATTTTACGTAAGGTACTTAAAATAACATAAAATAATTAAATAACCATTAATTAAATAACAACTCATAAAATATCAATATTATATACCAAAAATTATTAACACTGCATATCCCGATGTAGTATTAAAATATTTAAAAACACGAGATATTACATTGCGTTTGATGGGACTTCTGATCCGTTGGACTTTCTGCACGCGATTGAGACTCGGACTTGGACTGCTCATACCGAGTACTAACGGATTATGATCGTCGAGCTGTCTATCGAGGGACCAGCTCTAGACTGGTTTATTCAGATGATCCAACCCTTTATGATGACGATGACCTAGGCTCAGTTCAGAGAGCGGTTTATGAGGAGATTTTGTCTAGAGCCTCTCCGTATGAGTTATCGTCTCCGACTGACCAACATATCTTGTGGTGATCGATCAGTAGAGGAGTACACCCGAGATTTTCTTCGGCTAGGTAGATATGCAGAGGATCTGATGTGAGATTAGTATTTCGCAGTCATTACCTATGTTATCGGATTGGGTTCAGCATTTACTGGTATGCCTACAACAGGCCTTACTCTGGTGTCTGTGATAGAGATGACTAAAGAGATTGAGCTGAGGCTAGTTAGGGAGGGAGCGATGCCTAATTATTACCAGCTGGGAGTTTAGTCGAGTGGATTGCAGACTACTCCGTATTTGAGTTTTCATGTTGGTTCGAGTAGTCAGCAACGAGGTCCAACTCAGTAGAGTCAGAGGTAGTAGCAGCGAGTGCATCAGAGCAGTAGACATGGCCGTGGAGGTCAGCGTAGGTCATTCAGATTCGGGTCAGGTGCTTCGAGTAGCAGCAGTGGTCGCAGTTCTGGATCAGCTACCAGTGTTTGCCAGACCTGCAATAGAGTCCATTAGGGACCGTGTTACTTGACACCACTAACATGCTTTAGATGCGGGCAGACATGACATTATGCCAGATCGTGTCCTTACTCCAGGTATCAGTAGCCGCAGATTCCGCGATTCCCACAGCAGTCGATTGCTAGTGTTGCACCCGTACCATTTTAGTTACCTCCAGCCCAGCATCAGAGTTCCACTCAGCTTGTTCCACAACAAGGTTGTGGTAGAGGTACTAGAGGAGGTGCCAAAGGTGTTGGCCAGGCTTCTACCAGTCAGCAGGGAGGTCGAGGACTGGCCAGAGTCTTCCATCTTACTCAATAGGATGCTCAAGCATCTAATGCAGTCGTGGTAGGTATTGTTTTTGTCTGTTACCTGGATGCATGGGTTTTGTTTGATCCGGGTGCCACACATTCATTTGTTTCTCCCGTTTGTGCTTCCAAGTCTTGTTGGCAAGCTTCAAGTATGGCTTTTCCTTTGTCTGTTGCCACTCCTTTGAGCAATTCCTTGGACACTGATATTGTTCTTTCTGGTTGTTCAGTTCTCATAGGAGGTAGAGAATTACCCGCTGATTTGATTCTGTTGGATGTGATGAAGTTTGATGTTATTCTAGGAATGGACTGGTTATCTCAGCACTATGCCATGGTAGATTGCAGGAATAAAGAGGTGACGTTCAGAATTCCTAATGAAGAAGATTTTAAGTTTGTGGGTGATAGGAGTTCAACACCTCAGAATCTTATTTATGCTATTACGACTAGGAAATTGCTGAGGAAAGGATGTCAGGGATATTTGGCATTGGTCAGGGATACTTCAGTGGAGAAGTTATCACTTACAAATGTTCCTATTGCTTATGAGTTTCCTGATGTTTTTCTTGAGGAGTTGCCAGGTTTACCACCTTATAGAGAGATTGAGTTCTGTATAGATATGGTTCCAGGTACTACTCCTATATCTATGCCACCCTACAGAATGGCTCCTGCAGAGTTGAAAGAGTTAAAGGAGCAGTTACAAGAGTTGCTGGATAAGGGTTTTATCAGACCTATTGTTTCTCTTTAGGGTGCACCAGTCCTGTTTGTGAAGAAGAAGGATGGTACCCTGAGACTGTGCATTGACTATAAAGAGCTGAACAAGGTGACGGTGAAGAACAAGTATCCTCTCCCAAGGATAAATGACTTGTTTGATCAGTTACAGGGTGCACAGTTCTTTTCCAAGATTGACTCTGAGGTCGGGTTATCATCAGTTGCGGATTAGTGAAGCTGATATTCCTAAAATGGCATTCCGCACTCGATATGGCCATTATGAGTTTCTGGTGATGTCTTTTGGTTTGACTAATGCACCAGCAGCTTTTATGGACCTGATGAACAGGGTATTCAGACCATATGTGGATCAGTTTATGTTAGTCTTCATTGATGATATACTGGTTTATTCAAGGAGTATGGAGGAGCATGTATATCACTTGAGGATTGTACTACAGACACTGAGAGATCGTCGTCTTTATGATAAATTCTCAAAGTGTGACTTCTGGATGGAGAGTGTTTCTTTTCTTGGACATGTGGTGTCTAAAAAAGGGTATCCAGGTTAATCACAGAAGATTGAAGTAGTGTCTGAGTGGCCTAAACCGACTTCTGTTACTGAGATTCAAAGTTTTCTGGGTTTAGCCAGGTATTATAGGTGGTTTGTGCAGGATTTTTCTAGAATTGCAGCCCCTATGACTCGCTTAACTTAGAAGAATGTTAGATTTGGAGTGGTCAGAAGCTTGTGAGAATAGCTTCCAGTTGTTAAAGGAGAAATTGACCAAAGCCCCAGTGTTAGCTTTGCCTAATAGTGTGGACAAGTTCACAGTTTATTGTGATGCCTCTATAGTTGGCCTTAGTTGTGTGTTGATGCAGAATGGTAGGTGATAGCTTATACTTCAAGGCAGTTGAAGAAGCATGAGCAGAACTATCTTACACATGACCTTGAGATGGCTGCAGTGATCTTTGCTTTGAAGATTTGGAGACATTATTTGTACAGGGTGACTTGTGAGATATTTACTTATCACAAGAGCCTTAAGTACATTTTCCAGCAGAGAGATCTGAATCTGAGGCAGAGGAGATGGTTGGAATATTGAAAGATTATGACTGTGAGATATTATATCATCCGGGCAAGGCTAATGTGGTAGCAGATGCCTTGAGTAGAAAGTCAGGCAGTTCTTGCTCACATCAGTGTTAAGAGGAGACCATTGATCTAGGAGTTGCATCTGTTGGTGGATCAAGGTCTGATGATGAAGATCAGTAGGTCAGGTGGACTGCTAGCTTAATTTAAGGTACGATCTGTACTGAGGGATAGGATTAAAGTAGCTCAGAGCTGAGATCCTATTCTAGAAGAGCTTGCAGAGAATAGGGAAGTTTACTGATTTCACACTCGATGATGATGGTGTGTTGTGGATCAGTGGTAGATTGTGTGTTCCTGATGTGGATGATTTGAGAGAAGAGATCCTAGAGGAAGCACATTCTACAACCTATAGCGTACATCCGGGTGTCACTAAGATGTACCACAGTATCAGAGACATATACTGGTGGGACGGACTAAAAAAGGATGTCACTGATTATGTTGCTAAGTGCCTGATGTGTCAGTAAGTGAAAGCTGAACATCAGAAGCCTTCTGGGAAGCTTCAGCCTCTTCCTATTCCTGAGTGGAAGTAGGAAAGGATAGTTATGGATTTTGTGGTCGGTTTACCTCGTTCTACGGATGGGTATGATTCCATCTGGGTGATTGTAGACAGGTAACCAAGTCTGCACATTTCTTGCCTATGAAAGCCACTTGTTTTGTAGCTAGATTAGCGAAGGCTATATGTGAAGCATATTGTGTGCCTTCATGGAGTACCTGTGTCCATTGTGTCAGATAGAGGTTCAGTGTTTACCTCTCATTTTTTGCAGAAGTTACAGGAAGCGATGGGCACTAGGTTGGACTTCAGTACTGCTTTTCATCCTCAGACAGATGGTCAGTCTGAGAGGATGATCCAGACACTGGAAGATATGTTGAGGATGTGTGTCCTGGATTTGGGAGGTAGCTGGGATGATCATTTGCCTCTTGTTGAGTTTACATATAATAACAGCTACCATAACAGTATTGGCATGGCACCGTATGAGGTGTTGTATGGAAGGAAGTGTAGATCCCATCTGAGTTGGGATGAGATTGGTAAGAGAACTTTGACTGGACGTGAGATGGTTCAGGATGCTGCAGAGAAAGTCACCATGATTAAGCGAAGATTAGAGACCACAGTTAGTAGACAGAAGAGCTATACGGATCCTAGGCATAGAGATGTGGAATTTCAGGTCGGGGATTTTATTTTTCTGAAGGTGTCTCCAATGAAGGGTGTGATGAAATTTGGCAGGAAGGGTAAGTTAGCACCGAGATATATTAGACCGTTTGAGATTCTGGAGAGAGTTGGTACTGTTGCATATCGGTTGGCTTTGCCTCCGAGTATGTCACAAGTGCATCCATTATTTCATATCTCGATGTTGAGGAAGTATATCTCAGACCCTTCACACGTGTTGCAGCCCGATAGTGTAGAAGTGAATGAAGATTTGACGTTTATGGAAGAACCTGTGGCGATCGTGGACTATCAAGTTCGACAGTTACGGTCGAAGCAAATTTTGATGGTCAAGGTTCTGTGGCGTAGCAACAGAGTTGAGGAGCATACATGGGAGACTGAAGCTGAGATGCGAGCTTCTTACCCGTATCTCTTCCCTTTTTAATCTTGTAATCATTTTCTTTCTGGAATTCAGGGACGAATTCTTGTAAGGGGGGAAGATTGTAATATCCCGTGTTTTTAAATATTTTAATACTGCATCGGGATATGCAGTGTTAATAATTCTTGTATATAATATTGATATTTTATGAGTTGTTATTAATTAAAGCTTATTTTAATTATTTTATGTTATTTTAAGTATTTTACGTAAAATTTTCCCGGGAATTTTATTTTCTGGAAAATTTACACGTAAATAAATTAATATTAATTAATTTAAATTAATTTACAAAATTGCATGAGTTCATGCATGATTTTTAAGGGTCGTATTGAAAAACATACATATACATGCATGTATACGTATTTAAATTAAATTAGGGTTATTTCCATTAAATTATACTATATTATATAGTTAATATTTAATTAGCATGTGTGTGTGTATATATATATTGTGTATTTTAAACATGTGGTGTGTGATTTTTCTAAAATATTATATTAATATATTTTAATATAAATTATTAAAAATTATTAATATATATATATATACATACAAAATTTAAAAGTTTGGTTTATTTACGTTTTATGCCACCGTTCCTCCTCCATCTTCTTCGGTTGTCCCGACCCTCAACCACCGCCTGTCACACTGTTCTCTTGCCGTCTGTGTGCCTCCTGGCATGCCACCTTCTTCCTCAGCCTTCCCCGCCACCTGTTGCAGCTGTTTCCGGCGTCAGGAAGCTCATTTTTTGCCGAAAAGCCGAAAGTTGAAGCTAACGTCGATCGACGTGATTCCGGCCACCATTTTCGACACCGCCAGTCTCTATCTTCTCCTTGAGCTCCGGTGAGTGTAATTCCAAGCTTTGTTTCACTTAAAATGGTCTAGATTTGCCAAGGTTTCGATTTTGCAATTTCAGTCTATTAGGGTTCTTGATTTTTTGAGATTCAATTTGATTGATTCATGAAAAATTCCTTCACAAATGTTGTTCCCCTTAGCTTAATCTTCATGTGTGAATTTTTGTAGAATTTTTGGAATTTATTTTGATTTTTGGGTATTTTTGAATATTTTATTATTATTTTCTAATTTTCGAAAATTAATTAATTAAATTATGAAATTTTGTTTTATGATAAATATAGGTGTTGAAATGAATTATAGAAATTTATTTGGAATTTTTGTGAATTTTATGTATTTATTTTAAATTTATTTAATTTATGTAATTTTGGAAAAATAGGGTTAATTATGTTTTTAATTGAAATTAATTGGTTAATTAAGTTTATTTAGTGATATTATTGAAAAATATATTGAGAAAATTAATTTTGTGCAATTATATTATTTTTGGTGAATTTTTGAATTAATTTTAGTATATTTATATATATAGGGGTATTTTGGTAATTTTATCCTAAATTGACTAAAAATGCAATTAAATCGGTTTTAATAGTTATTTAGGGTATAAAAATGATTTCCACAAATTATTTAGTATTTTTAACTAATTAAAACCATTTTTCGTAAATTATTTTCAAATTATATATATAATATACGATTTTTCTAAATAAATGAGTTTTTATCGGTTTTTACTGTGTTTTAGGGTTAATTACGTAATTTCTACTGATAAAATGTATTTTTATTATATAAGGGCATTTTCGATATTTTTATAAATATTCTGTGAATTGTGGACCTCGGTCGGTGATTTATAGTTTGGAGTCTGACCAAGGGATTGTGGTTGTGTTTTGTGTTTATTTTCGAAGTGTGTTTCTTTTTAGGGCCGGCTCTACTTTTTTTGAGTAGAGAGATGTCCATTTTACAGGGGAGGTTCTGTCGGATTTTTGGTAGAATTCTCGTTAAAACGTGATATCCGGTCGGATTCTGATTTAATTTTGTGTCTAGTAATTTAGATAGAGTTTTTAGGAGTTTCCATTAGATTTGTTCTGATTCCTATCATTATCTATTTGTTTAGTTGCATCGAGACCGAGGCCTAGTGGACCAGGCCCATCAGACCCATCTCGAGGAGCGCACTAATTACGAGTTATTATTCTATATATATATATATGCTCTAGGGTGCATGATTTAGAAATCTATGTTTTATTTGACTAAAAATGCATAATGATTTAATTAGTACTTAAGTTTACTTTTGGTTTATTTTTGGTTTATTATTGGTATATTTTAAACTATATGCATGTTTTATTAATGAATTATGTTTAAAATGTTTTTAAGTATATTTCTAGTTTATTTTGTAATTTAATTGGATTTATTTGACGTATATATACTCGAAATATACCTGGTTTACTTTTGGTATATTTCTAGTATATATATGGTTATTGTTGCTATTATATTTAAATTCATGCATCATTTATTTTTATGAATGTATGTTTTATATTTCAATGAAGGATGTCAATAGAACGTGCTACCTAGTGGGCAACACTAGGACCAAGTACGTACCGGTACGCTGATAGAATTTAGGCTATATTACTAACCTATTTATGGATCATGATTGGATTGATTTGATTGATATGTGATGTGATTATTGAGTGTGATTGCTGGAGCTCGGTTGACCAAGTGTCTCAGGGCCAATCACACTGACAGTCAGACTGCTGGAGCTCGGTTAACTTAGTGTCTCGGGGCCAGTCTACTGTCTAAATGGAATAAGTGAATATTTTGGAATAAGTGAGCCTGTATGGCTAGAGTGTTGTCTAACACTGTTTTGAGGTTGCGATATTTAGGGTTCTATTTGATCCTTCATAAGTAGTGATTTTCAATAAATATATAAAAATGATTTTTATTGCATCTGTGTGTATTTGCTTATATATATATACATATTACGTATACTTTTGACTGTGTGCATTGGCATTTATTATGCATGTATATATATTATAGTAATTCACTTAGTGAGGTCTGACTCCTCTCCGTTGACTATTTTCAGGAGAGTCATCTTCATCAAACCTCAGTAGCAGGCCTGTATGCCGGATTTGTTCTGCCCCGGCTTCTTTATGTAAACTGCTTATCTGAGTTTTATTTTATAATCTAGACACTGCAGTAGTTATGGTTGACTGTGAGATTATTGTATTATACTTATATGAGATATGTACTTTAAATATTTGAACTGAAACTTGTATTAAAAGAGTTTATTTATATATGAGATGAGGATTTGATTTAAATCTCATGGTGGATTATTATTTTGATATTTATGATTTTATTTCGCTACATAGTATTTTACTTAATTGTGTTGTTATTATTACTATTGCATGTTTTATTTTATTTTAGGCTTGCTACGGGTTCCGGATTCGAAAGAATTACTGTTCCTTAGCGCCGGTCATGGCCCCTGTTTTAGGTCGTGACAATGATTATGATTATGGCAACAGTTTTGTGCTCCTTTTCTGCATTGTATATTGTGTTTCATATCATGTTTTTTACATGTTTTTTATAGTATGTAATGCAAACTTTAAATTGATATAAAGAATGTTAAATTTGGTTAAGTGCAAAAAGGGATATGGTTTATCAAAGTTGGCCTCTTGAAAAATTCATTTTCTAGAATTTTTAGACTTAAAAAAATTCTCAAGGTTGAAGATAAAGGGTTTTTATACTCTTAAATTAAAAGAGTGAAACTCAAACACATACCTATGGGTCTCAAGTTTAACATATGATTATAGCGTTGAACTTAGAATAATCACTAATAGGGGGTACAAAAAAATTTAAAAAACAAAATCTTGCTTGAAAATAGTGCATAGCTTTCACGTGCCACATGCGAGACTGGGCAAAGGGTGCAACCAACCAAAATAGAAAAGGGATAAAAACATTTTTAGTATTTGAACTTTTTAAATTTGTCAATTTAGTGTTTAAACATTTTTAATAACAATTAAGTGTGATAACTTGTAAAGAAATAATAATAAGGTGTATATCGCAGGTTACCAAGAAATTGCCCTTCAACAAACTTTATTACCCCTAAACTCAAGAAAAGCATAATAATAATAATAATAATAATAATAATAATAATAATAATAATAATAATAATAATAATAATAATAATAATAATAATAATAATAATAATTATTATTATTATTATTATTATTATTATTATTATTATTATTATTATTAAATCAAAATAATTTTATTTTTATTAATTTATAATTTAACTCTTAATTATTTTTAGTTAATAAAAATTTAAAAATTAAAAATTTTTAAAAGTACAAATTTAGCTATCATTATTTACAAATTTTTTAATTAATGAAAATGTAAAATTAAATTTTTTCTATTATTTGTTTTTTTTTTTCACTTTCTTTCTATTTAGTTTACAATTTTAATAAATAGTGAAATTAAAATTTTAGTATTATAAAATTAGTAGTTTAAATATATTTATCTTGATAAACCAAAAAAAAAATTTTAAAAAAATTTCAAGTCCTCTCAAAGCAGAAGTTGTTTTAATTAGCAGTTGCTACTCCAAAATCAATATTTGACCGTTGCACTCAACAAGTTTCCATCATAACTCCGCCTCAAGAACTACTGTGTAATCCTTTTCATCAAAGATATTCGACAGGTTGTTGCTCAAATGCATGAGATTGTGCATATTATTAAATCATCAACATGGAGACAGATATCCACTTGGTTGCATGAGTCCAACTCCAACAAGAAGTTGAACAAATCCAACAAGTCACCACTCGAAATAAAGTTTTTAGCTAAGTTTTTTTTTTGACTTCCGATTAGAAATACAAGTAGTACTTGGTTGTATTGATTTTTTTTGTCAAAAATGCAAACAAAAAATTTTGATTGTATTGATTATTTTGATAATATATGTTTTGTAAATTTATCATGATTTTAATAAGAAAAATGTATTACTGTTCTCTAGCAAAAGAGGTAGATTTAAATCATTGTCATGGATAATTTAGTCATTTTTACTATATGACTTGCTATAAATACCTCAGGAAAAATGATATGTTCTATCCTTAAATTTAGGTCACTTATCAATTATATCCTACTTTAAAAGTCATTTTACTTTGCCACTTCAACTTTATAAATTGTGTCACTTTTATCCAATTTTATTTGAAGGGTCTAATTGTATTTTTAAAATTTACTTTTAGAACCCTATAAAATAAATTTGACACTTATTCAATTGTTTCTTTTTTTTAAGAAAATAAAATTTGAAAATTATTTTCATGTTTTAATTTTACTATTTTGAACTAAATAAAAAAATAATTTTTAAATTTTAACTTTTTATGTACCAATTAAAAATAATAAAAAAAATGATAACTTGTGAATCAATTTACTACTAATCGCTAACTCGCGCTTTGTGCGGAAGAGTAAATATTTATGTAATATTTTATTATAAAATATCAAATAAATTTAAAAAGTTAATAATATAAGCAAGTTCATTACTACAAAGTCTATTTGAACACTAAGTTCAATTTTGGGAATTAGCATAACAAATGCAAAAGATGAATAGAAATAAACATCATAGGTTTTCCACATATAATATTCAATCCTTTCAATGTAAAGGAATTGATCGATATTTTCTTCTCCTTCTTGAAGCAAATTAGTCCCAATTGCAAAGTTTGATGTTATAGAAGCATGAATTTTCTTAAGGGCTGAACTCATCCTTCTAAGAAAGTCAATAATAGTATCATTTCAATGGGTTACATTAGCAATGCTCTTCAAACCTTGTCCTTACCTATCATAGGAAAACTTGTTGGCCCTAATATTTACTAAATTGTGGACTTGAGGTAATCCATCTGCAAAAATAAAAGATTGCCTAATTAATTAATAAAGTAAAACTCAAATGATGAAAATTGAGAAACTAAAACTTAAATGATGAAAATTGAGAAACTAAAATGAACCAATGTATTTTAATTAAAATGGGATAATCTACCAAAGAATAGGAATAGGCTATGAACTCCATATACCTATCCAAACAGTATCCTTGAATTAATATAATAAATCTCATTATAGAAAGTAGTAGGATACATGTAATTAAATTTCAAAATATAAAATAAGAAAATTATAAATCTGAGCTCACCATTCAAGTGTTAGGAATCAATTATGCTACTTAGACATTAAATACTGAGTCGAGCAAATTTTTTAAAATGTGCTCAATATAATCTTTAATCTCATAAAGAATTCCAATTCCAAGGATCCAATTTTCAATTTAACACATAACTAATATACATCAACATCTATAAATATAAAAACTTAGGAAATCTAAATTGCAGAATACTTACAATTTCCTAAGCGTTTGATGTAGACCATAATTAATCTACTAAATGGTTAACTCCTTTGATTCAACTCTTTAAATCTCCCAAATGTGAGACCTTTAGCTTGAAACACTAGAGATTCACTAATCACCTTTTTGCTTTGATTTGGTTAAATGCAAGTAGCCTCTTTCAATGACCATTTGTAGACTTATGCTAACTTAATCTCAATTGCAAGAATACTGAGTTTTTGAGTATATGTTGTTTGCTTTGGTTTTATGTCTCTCACAAAATTCTCAATTTTCTTCCCTCAAGAACATTTCTTAAGTCATCTATTTATATATAGAGAAAAGGAATCTAAATGACATCATTGCTTACATCACATGCACAACTTGCCATGCAAGTAAATAATTGACATCATCCATGACATTATCTCACTTGTCATGCAAGTATAAAATTGACATCATCCATGACATCATCTTACTTGCCATGCAAGTATAAAATTGACATCTCTATGACATCATCCATGACATTATTCATGACATCATATTACTTTCTCTACATCTTAGATTAATCTTTGGTCCAAAACCCTTTTGGTCCTAGGCCTAAACAACTTAACCCATTAATCTAAGTAACAATATATATATATTAATTTAATACTTCAATTAATATCTCATATTGATTAAGTATAAATTAATTATTAAACCCTTTCTTGAATTAGATTTCATAATATGCTAGAATAATTGCTTGAAGCATAAATATAATTCTATTAATTTTAATTAATTGATTAAACTCTTTAATCAATAATTAGATTAATATAAATGGTGATTTAGCAAAGCTCTATTAGGTATGACTTACTAGGTTCATATTTAATTGGCAATGAGAAGATAATATCAACACTTGATATTATTGAAACTCCTTTCAAGTCTAAATGTGAAAATCCTAATTATACACATTTAGTTCTCATAAGTTGTGAGTGATCCCTAGCATCGATATCACAACTACTCAATTAGAAATAAATGCATGTATTGATTCACACGAACCCTTATAGTCATAATTACCATGCACTAAATTCTTTCATTAGAAGATTTTGATATAACCTAAAGTCAAGGTTTTGTCAAACTCTAATAGTTATATCATATAACCTCATCTCAAGTTTTATTCTTAATAAAATATAACCAACATTGAAACTCTTTCATTTTGTGTCATATTTATCCTAGCCAGGAACTTATTAATCAATAAAGAACTTAGATAGTATAAGATTTTATCCCGGTTCACTCTAGGCAATGAATCCCTTCTTGGTTGAATACTCATCCCTACACTAAACTAACTAGATCCACCACACGCCATATACCCATGTGTGATTACCATAAGTTTGTAAGCGGTAACAAACCCTAACCACTCAAATGTGGATGACCGTGTCACCTCAGGTCAAAGGATTATATGTAACATTATGACCTAGATTGTGATTATTGACTATAAGTGACTATCCATGCAATTACAAATCTAACATCACATTCAATCCACCCATCATATAAATATCCATATGTTTATTCTAACATCTTATATCAAGTAGCATAAGACTTACTACCTCTCACTATTAGTATCATATACTAATCAAGGAAAATAAACAGAGGTGATAGTCTAATCAATATTATCCAAATACTAATTATACGACTATGAACAATTTATAGCATGTGTACTAAATAAATTTATAACTCATATTATCAACTTTTGATAATAAATTTATTTAACATAATGCTAAGGAGTAAATACTCAAATAAATAAATACTTTATTTAAATGAATATTTTATTGCCATTGGGATAATTTACAATGTCATTGTACATTTCAAGAATGGCACTAGGGCTCATCTATACTAATAATTTCCAACTAGCACTAGCGTCATTCACTACAATATTTAAGACCCATTTTCTTAAGATGACGGTCTAACTATAACTGAGTGAGTGCCTTAGTTAGTGGATCAACCACATTATTAGTTGAAGCTACCTTTTGCACGATGATGTCGCCTTTTCTAATAAGTTCTCTAATAATATGGAAGCAGCTTTCTATGTGTTTAGATTCTTGGTGAGACCTCGGTTCCTTTGCTTAAGCAATGGCACCGTTACTTAAAGATTGCCATAACAGTTATCTAGTGTTCTAAACCTGGATTGGATTAAAACTTGCTAGTCACACTAATAATATAGGCAATATCAAGCCTTATATACAACATAGCATACATTAAGCTTCATATAGCCAAAGGATAAGGAACTTTAGCCATTTGCTCCATTTCCTTGGGTGTATTAGGGGACATACCTTTGGATAAATGGACACCATGCCTAAATGGTAACAATCCTCTCTTGGAATTAAGCATGTTGAACCTCTTTAACACATTTTACAAGTAAAGACTTTGGGATAAACCTATTATTCTTTTCAATTTATCTTTTATAGACTTGAATGCCAAAAATATAGGTAGCTTCCCCTAAGTCTTTTATGGAGAAAGATTTACATAGCCATAGTTTCATGTTCGTAAACATGCCAACATCATTCCCAATTAATAAAATATCATCCATATATAAGGCTAGGAAAGCAAGTTGGCCCCCACTAACCTTTTTGTACACACAAGGCTCATCTTCATATTTTATAAAACCAAATGATCATATGGGTTCATCAAAATGATGATTCTAACTTCATGAAGCTTGCTTTAGACCATAAATAGATCTATTAAGCTTGTACACTTTAGAACTTTCTTTAGATTCATAACCTTTAGGTTGTTCCATATAAATCTCTTCCTCAACATAACCATTCAGAAAAGTAGTTTTAACATCCATTTGCCAAATCTCATAGTCATAGTGTGCAGTAATGGTAAGAAGTATTTGAATGGATTTATGCATGGCTACTGGTGAGAAGGTCTCCTCATAGTTGAACCCCTTGCCTTTGGTGAAACCCTTTCGCTACAAAGCCTTACTTTGTAGGTATTAACCTTTCCATCTACACCAACCTTTTTCTTGAAGATCCACTTACAACCTATAGGTACGATACCTTCAGGTGAATTAATAAATGTCTAGACTTAGTTTGCATCCATTTCGGATTTTATTGCTTTAAGCCATTTAGAAGAATCTTTATTTGATAAAGCCTCTTTAAATGTTGTAGGATTATAATCATGATTGTCTTATTTATGCATATGCAACTCTCGCATATCATGTAGAAAATTGTATCTCTCTGGTGGATGAGATACCCTACCTGACTTTCTAGGAGTTGGTGTGATGATATTTTTAGTGGGATTAGACTCTTGGGATTGATATACATCCATTTGATTAATTTGATTGGCATTATTAGAAGACTCTTTTTCTAATGATCTCTTCCTTCTTTTACCACCTTCTTGAAGAAACTCTTTCTTAAGAAATATGGCATCTCTGCTTATAACAATAACTTGCTTAGCAGAAAGATAGAAATAATATCCTAAACTATCTTTTGGATATCCAATAAATCTTTCTTGAATTGACCATGCATCTAATTTGTCTATTTTTAACCTTTTGATATAGGCTAGGCATCCCTAAATATTAACATGCTTGAGACTTGGTGCCTTACCATGCCATATCTCATATGGTGTGGTAAAAACAAACTTAGATGGAACATGATTTAATATGTAAACAGCAGTCTACAATGCAAAACCCCAAAAGAAAGTAGGCAAATCTATATAACTCAAACCATATCTAATATAGTTTGATTCCTCATTTTGGACACACCATTGAGTTGAGGTGTTTTGAGTGAAGTTAGTTATGATATAATGCCATGTTCTTTAAGGAACTCCATGAATTGGGTACTTAATTATTCACCTCCTTGATCCGATCAAAGGATTTTAATACTTTTCCCTATTTGGTTCTCTATTTGGACTTTGAATTCCTTAAACTTTTCAAAAGATTCACTTTTATGTTTCATCAAATACAAGTGTCCAAGCCTTGATAGATCATCTATAAAGGTAATGGTAGACACCCGATTCGGTTGGCCCATGTTAGGGGACGAATTAGGGTTGCTCAGTTTGACCGGCCCGTTGTTGAGCCCAATGATCAAAATATGAAACTTGGACATAAGAATGAAGCCTGAATCTCTAGTGGAAAGTGGACTTGAAAACCCAAAGCTTGAAAAACCCAAAATCGAGCCCAACTATCCAAATTTGCCTCAAGCCCGCCTGGCCCAACACAGGCCCAGGCCAAAGGGGCATCGCCTCAGTGTAATGAGGTGATCGCCTCTTTAGCAGCTGCCAATGAGGCGATCACCTCATCACATAGGTGATTGCCTCATCGATGAGGCACCACCTCTATGGCAACCCACTTACAGCTGCATTTAATGCAGCTACAATCATGATGACCAAATAGTGTAGGCCTCACTTTCCAGACCTATTTCTTAGTGAGAAAAAGACTTTTGGGGAAGAAAAAAAGGCTAGGAAAGCTCATGATGGGCTAGAAGGCTTAGGGGTATGGGAAAGCTAAGGAATAAAGAGGAAAAAAGAGCGAGAAAAAAAAAGGTTGGGGAAAAAAAAGAGTGAGGAGTTCTGGAAAAGAAAAACACAAAGAGAAAAAGAGAGAAAAAACGTCCTTAAGGAAGGAGGAGAGGTGGAAGCAAAGGAAGGTCCACATTTTCCTAAGAGAAGAAGGAAGAAGCTTGTGTTAAAAGTAGAGATCACCTCCTAGCAAGGATCATAATAAAAAACACCTCTGAGGGCCTCTTATTTTTGGTAGAAAACTTGCACTTAAACTTGACATGTGCATCATTTTATGAGTTCTTGCTTGTATGACTAAGTTCTTAGTACATTTTAGGTTTATCTCTAGTGTGTCTTGCTTGATATCTCACTTTATTGATGGATCTTTGAACACTTTTGCATGTAGTTATAGTTTGATGATTATAGACTATGTATATGCATGTTTTGTTACTTAGAGTAGAAGTTTGTACGTCTTGGGAGTCGGAGCCGGCCTGCTGATCAGGCGATGCCTCTTAATAGAGGCGTTGCCTCATCAATGAGGCGATTGCCCCATTAATAGGCTTCTAAGGAGTCTTCCTTTTGTATGTGTGTGTTATATACCTTTTTTGCCTCAGAATTGTAAGAGCCCCTGTTGATGAGGCACCACCTCATCAATGAGGCGATCGCCTCATTGATAGAATTAGCCTACTTCCTATTTCATTTTTTTATGTTTGTCATGACGTCTACTTTAATATGTCCTCTTTTGGCTTTAAACATGTTCGTATCATTGCATGATGATGTTTAACCTTGATTGTTCGATGCTTCCTTTAGTTCATATTGTGAAAACCCCCCTTTTTTATAGAGCCTTTTTATAAGTATTTTTATATGTGATTTTATTTTTTCTTGAAAAAAAGGACTAACTATGTGTTATTTGTAGGAATTACTTGATGACTTCTATCATTGAGTAGTCACTTTTGCTAGTTATCCCTTGTACATTGTTGCTTTTATATTATTTTATTGGTTTATTTTCTGTATATTATTTTGTTTATTTAGCTAAAAAGCATTGTAATCCTTAATCCCTTCCCCCCATTCATTTCTGAATGAATGGTTGTAATTATTATTTATTTATTTTTGTTGAATGTTGGGATTTAAAAGCATGAAACTGGACTAATGTGCAAACTCAGACTTAATTATAAAATCTGGCAATTATCCAAAGGTAATTTTTATTATGTGTGGTAATGAGGAAATAATTAAATGGTAATAAAATGTAGAACACAAACGGAGGCCAACCGTAATGTTAGGTGAGCATTCAAACACTCATACTCAGTTTCTGAACCCGATATCTGATGACGGCTTCTGGGAACCTCCGTGGGATCCAGTTCCTATATAGTGTGTCCCGACTTTTACTTGGGTGGTGACTCCATCTCTGAATAGGCCCAAGACCTATATCGTATTTCCTAGTGGGCCTTAAGCCCATACAGTGCCGTGGTCACCAAACACTTGGACGCGCACTAAACCACGCCGCCTATAGTGGCGACTCCACTGGGGATAGAGAAATTGATTCTAGTGTTTTACTTTTTATCATCTTTAATTATTTTCTTATTTCTTCCTGCATTTATGCATTCACTACACATTTTGCACACAATGAGCACTTCAGTCCTGAATTAACCCGACAATAGTCAGTACTTCACTACTTACGTTTTGCTCAAACCTGGTGGTGGAATATTTGATTATTGTCACTCATGACACGTACTAATCTGCGTTGTTTGACCCTTGAGTGGGGAGATGTATATGGATGTATATTGTTGTGGGAGTTGGAGCCTTTTTACCCAAGACTCAAGCCCATGTAATGACCTAGCAACTATCCTTAGGAATTTTCCCATTTTCATGTGTATTATGCCATATAATGGACCCTTAAAATAAATCTTGAGCCCATCAATGAGCAGTCCAAAGTGAAATGGGCCCTCATCTCCAACCAAGGCCCATTATAAACAAGCTAGTCAACAAAGACCTCTCATGCCTATTCATAACCCTTTTCAAGTGGGCCTTGACAAGTAATTTTATGGTGCTAAGGATCTTGGCTCATAGAAAGTGGACTTGGGCTTTATTTAAAGGAACCATTACTTGTCTGAATTATTTTGAGAGTTTTCTTGCAAACTTCAGTTTTATTATCCCCCACTGATAATTAAAACCCAAGCCAAAAATCCTAGGGCAAGATACTCGTCATTGAATACATGTGTGGGAGAAATAAGGGCGGAAGTTTGCATATTTAAGTTCTGTGCTTTGATCTCGTATTTCTTTTATGTGTGACCTCTTGTTTTTCAAATTTCTAAATAAAATGGACTTGTATATCATGCATACACATCATGCATCATTCTAACCTATTATTTTATCAGCACTATATATCCTTCAAGCTCAGTAGGGTGGGTCCGAGCTAGCTTAGGTCATTTAGTCATAAATTCAGAATTAGGAATGGCAGGAGGGTTCAATTCAGAAGCATTTGGGGCACTGTGGAAAGAGGAAGTAATAATAGAAACTCAGGCTATAATGAGAGAAATGATAAGGGAGATTACTAAGCTTATCAGAGAGAGTTAGCCAGCACAGCCACCCAATGCACCGGTGATCGATCTAGTGGATCTCGATGAGGAAATACTGATTAGAGGAAAGGAAGAAGATGATGTGACCATATTGGCCAATCCGGTGAATAAAAGAAATTTCATCCTAGTCGAGGATGTGGGTCAGACTGTGTGGGTTAAGAATATGGCTAGAGTGATGAATTAAATGCAGGTGATGATGAAGGAAAAGGGTATAGTCACTCCTTTAGACTATAATCTGAATCTGGAAAAGGGGGATGAACCGCTGCCTCATAAATTTAAATTCCCAGACATGAAGAAGTATACTGGTGTCGAGGATCCCCATTTGCATTTGAAGCAATATGTTACATGAAGGCTACTGAGCTAACTAAGAGCCAAATTGTTAAATAGTTCCCTATTTCATTGGAGGGAGCACCAATTCATTGGTATTACACCTTGGAACTACATGTTTAGTCAGATTAGAAAGAATTGTGCACTACTTTTGTCAAGCAATATGGTCTTAACGTTCAACTAGAGGTGTCTTTAAGAGATCTGTAAAATACCAAATAGAACTTTAATGAGCCTTTTGCTAATTACCTGACTTGTTGGAGGGGAAAGTTATCCTTGATGAGGCATAGGCCTGCTGAGTCTAACCAGTTGGTCCTGGTAGTAGAAGGGTGTGTTCCCACATTATCTAGGAAATTAAGGGATCTAAGGATCAGGAACTTTGAAGAATTATACAGATTTGGGGTCTAGAAAGAATCAGATTTGACTCAAGAGAAGAAGTTCTTTGGAAGAGGATCTAGGGGCAAAGAGGGGGCCAGCTCGAGCGATAACGTTCAGATTCATGCTATTCGACCACCGAGCAGTAATGTGCAAGTTAGTGCAGTTAGACAGCCTCAGAGATTTTCAAATCTGTGACGTCCTATGTCCAAAGTCCTCGATAAGCTCATTGAGAAGAACCTGCTATGACCTTTACCTTCACAACAACCCTTGCTTGGAGCCAACCCAAAGCTTTTTTGTAAATTTCATCAGAACATCGGGCATGACATAAATAACTGTGCCTGGTTAAAGCATGAAATCCAAGATTTAATAGACTCAGGCAAAATTACTGACCTAGAAAATAGAAAACCAAACACCTAAACCAACCCATTACCTAGTTACCAAAATGTACCACCTCTTAACCCACCCATTCTAATGGTCAACTCTGGCCTAACAGAAGAGCAAGTCCTAAACTCCTTCATTGATGTCTCTCACAGCTCTTAATAAACCAAACCTGAAAACCTAAAGCCAAGCACATGACCCATGGAATTATAGGTACAAGTTTTGGACATATGGAGTTCCGATGATGAAGGCAGAGAATGGGATGACCTATGGGACAACGAGGGGAGTGAGCCAAGTCAGTCTATGAGGAAAGTCGAAGAAAAGAAAGGGGAACTTGGGGTTATCGGGTCTGAACCTGAAAAGGCAGGATGTGCAATAAAGGGAAAGGAGGTAGAACAAAGCAAAGAAACCATTGCCAGTGTTTGGGAGTTACTTATACATTCCAGGGATCACAGGGAAGCCTTGGTCTTGGCACTAAATCAGAAAAAGATTTCCACTAATTCCACTCCAGAAAAGATGGTCCAGTCACTAACGGAAACCCCTTAAGGAATAATAACATTTTCTAATGACGATTTGCCTCTGGAAGGGAGGGATCACCACAAAGCTTTGTTTATCAAAGCTGAGGTAAAAAGGAAGATGACATGCTGTGTGATGGTTGATAATGGTTTTGCCATCAATGTATGTCCACTGAAGATTTTGCCAAAGCTAGGGTTGACGGTAGCTGACCTAAAGCCTTATAAAATAGTTATCAAGGCTTATGATGACACCAAAAGATCTATGGAAGGAACTTTCAGGGCATTAGTTAAGACAGGACCTATAGAAGTCTGGGATGACCTGTATGTGATTGATATCCCGGTAACATCTGCCATTTTATTAGGGAGGCCATGGTTTCACCCTTTGGGTGGCATTCCATCCATTGTTCATCAAAAGATTAAGTTTCCACATGAATGGAGGGTTGTTGACGGCGAGGTTTAGCGCGTGTCCAAGATTTTAGTAATCACGACATTGTTTAGGCTTAGAGCTTTAAAGAACACACTAACCACTGTCACAAAGACATGGCGTGGAGATGAGGAGTCGCCACCTAGGGTAATAACTAGGACAATTTGATTGGTGGTACTCGATTCTCTAAAAGAAAATTAGCACCACAACCAGGAGATTTTGGATACGGAATACCAACTTCTCTTAGTCTCGTGTTCATTTAGAATAATTTTATAAATAATTATTTCATCCTCTAATTACATGCAATTTTATTAAACCCTAATTAATATCCATCTACCAAAAAAGGCAATAAGTCAATAAAATTATAAGTAAAAATGCACTTACGATCACATCGTCCCTCAGTCTAAACTATGTTAATTTTATTAAATAAGTTAGCTAAATCTACATTTTATTTACAAGTGAAAATAGAATAAAAGTGGGCCTACATTTTATTAATTAATGAGCCTAAATCTATTTTTTAGTCTTTCTAAGATATGGGCTTAAGTCTATTCAATTTTAAAGAAGAAATTAAATTAGTGGGCCTAAGTCTTAATTTGGTTTTATTTTAAATGAAATGTGGGCCTAGGTCTATTTATTTTAAAAGAAATGTAATTAAATGGGTTGAGCTAAGTCTAAACAATTTTAATTAACTAAGTGGGTCTAAAATCTAATTAACCTAATGGGCCTAAGTTGATTTTAATTATTTAAAAAAACCTAAATCATTTTTTAAGCCTATTTATTAAGTGGGTTATACCTAAACGTGGGCTTGGGGCCTAAAAACATAAAAACATAAAAAACAAACCCAAAATAAACAAAACACAAAAAATAAATCAAACAAACATTACAGTGATTTTCTAAAAAAAACCCTAAATTAATTATAAAAGAGTCCTAGAGGGGGGGGGGTGAATATGACTATCGAAAAAAATGGGAAATTAAAGGAATTATTTGCAAGAAGTGAGTAAGAGTAGAGAAGGAAGAATGATAAACACAAATATTTAAGGAGTTCAGATTCACAAATAATCCTACGTCTCCACTTAACTTATCCCCAAGTTAGGATTTTTCAATCACCCATAATCTTATTAACAAGATTGAGAATACACAAGAGTTTTATGGCTCACTCTTACAACCTTACAATCTTGAGTTTTCAAGGCTCACTCAAAAACCAAATTCCCAAGTGTTTTAATGGCTAAACACTTAAACCAATTCCTTTAAAATAGAATCTCACTTCCCATTTTCTAAACCAAGAAAATAGAAGAATAAGAATGTCTATTATAATCACTCACTAACTCTCACAAGAGTTATACACAAAGATTTTGATTGAAAGAAAGTTTTAGAGCTCAATTGAATGTTTAAGAAAATAATGAATGATGCACAAGTTTTCTTAACCTTTCAATTGAATTCTAAATTGTGTTTATATAGAAAAACACTCAAAAATGTAGTTTTTAGATGTATCAATCATGTCTCTAATGTTTAGAATTGATTTTGAATCAATTCTTGAACTTATGGCAGCTCAAGGGCTGCTCACGAGTGCCTCACGAGTGAACAGTGCTTGTGAGGGGTGAAATTATAGCTGTTACCTTGAAAAATTTCCATTGGAATGCTGTTGCAGGTCATGAGCCACCAGCTCGTGAGGAGCACTGCCATCTTTTGGTGAAAATGTGCTCCAAATGCTCCTTTGACGGACTGCTCGTGATCACTTTGAAAGATTCTCATAAATGGGACCGAAGAAGATCGATTCAACCAAAACATTTTTCATAAAAGTTGTAGATAATTGTCTTATCTTTCCATAAAACTTTGAATCACCTCATTTTGACATCTTTATCTCAAGTTATTACTGAATTAGCAAGAGCTATGCAAACTGAAATGCAAGCTGCATATGCTGACTTCAACTGAAGATTTGAATATCCAAATGAACTTGGATTTTAATGAGAAAGTACAATTTAAAAAGCTTAAGATGTCTAATTCAAAAGTTAAGAAGCTCATTTTATCATTCAAAAGATCTAATTATGTCAAAAGCCTTCTTCAATCTCAGAGGTTCAATCAGCCCGAAAAGTCACTATTCACCCAAAAGTGTATATGTTGGTATGTAATTCCCTACACACTTAATTGAAATTATTAGTATAAAAATTGTTTGTCAAAGTCTAAAATTTGGAGTTTAATCATGCAAATGGTCAACAATCTCCCCCTTTTTGACTTTAGCAACCAATTTGAAAAGATGATAAATAATATATGTGTGTAAAAATAAATAAATAACATGTATAAGCATATTAAATAAAAAATAGCTCCCCCTTTCAAATTAAACAGATGAAAAATAAGAAATAATTTTTCTCCCCCTTAACATGTGCATAAATTCAATATTTATCATGTATCAGAGCATGTAAGTAAATGAATTATCATAGCGTGTATAAGGGTTTAACAAATATATTCCTTTAAAAAGAATATATTTCTTTATTTCTCCTCCTTATTGGACATGATAAGAAATATAAATAAATTTTATTATCCTTCTTGTAAAAAATAAAGAAAACATAACAAGTTATCAAACAACATAAAGGAAATAATTTCAAACATATATGCATATAGTGCTAATATAATGCATCACAAAATGGTATGTATGCTATATTCAAACATCACATGATCATGTAGAGTTTAACTATTCAATCATACATAATCATGTGGTACTTAGCATATCTTAAATAACTATTTATCCCCTAAGCACATAGCTTCTTTAGCTTCTTCTCCCCCTTTGTCAAAGACAAAAAGAAAAGAGAGAGAGATATAATGGGAAATTGACTTAAGGGAAGTAAAAATACTAAAGGGAATAAAAGATTAAGAACCAAAATAATGCAAACAAAGATATGCAAAATCTTTATGAAATACATGTCTTTCAATATGTGCATAAATGTTGCATGAATAAGCACAATTAGTAGTCATGCATAAAAAAAAACATGTTATATAAAAACAAAGTAAGCAAAACAAGACTATTTATCACAAGGACAAAACTAGCCAAACTTACATTGTTATTATGCATGAGAAAAAGAATTATGTGAAATAAATTCAAATTATTTTCTCCCCCTATTTCAATGGGTAAAAAAATTGATATTAAGGACACACTATCACATAGTTATGTTACTTACATAAACACATCTTTAAAAAAAATTTCAAATTAACTAGGTACATATGCAAACTCAATTATTTTTCCTCCTTTGTCAAAATGCAAAGATAGACCAAATCTTAAAAATATCTATGCATTATAAAAGATAAAAACAATTTCTAAGAAAACAAAAAAATTAAACAAACTTAAAAATTTTCTCCCCCCCTGTCAAAATGCAAATAAAATTGCATTAAAATAAGAAAGAGTTTGAAAAGATTTTGAAGAAGTTTAATTGAAAATGTAACTGATTAAAAGTGAAGGGGGATTGAGGGGTATTTATACATAAAAAAATTGTAAAGAATTCAAAAAAATAAAAAAAATTGAAAAGTGAACTAGACCGCTGCACCGCTGGTGAGCGGTACTGGTTCTTTCAGAACTGCTCCTCACTAGCGGTCTGCTCGTGACCCAGCTCGTGAGCAGTTCTGGATGTCCAAACCACAACGGTCATGAGCTCAACGGCTCGTGACAAAAATTAATGTTTGATCATTGTACTTTCAAATTAATTGCAATTGATTCCAAAAAGAGTTGAGAAATAAGTCATTGACCATAAAATTAATTATACAATTAAAATAAATGATAGTTAAAACAAATATTTTTGACATAAATAAATAAGTCAAAGAGAAAATTTTGCAAATATGAAAAAAAATATTAGGTCCTTGACCATATAATTAATTTTAAAAAATAACACTAAAGATAAGTAAAAAATATAAGGCATGAATTTTGAAAAAAGATCTTACAGCTCAAGGTTTATATCTAGAAAATATCCAGAAAATAAACCAAACAGAAACTGTCATAAAATGAATTAAAAAATAGACTAACAGCTCATGGTCTATATCCAGAAAATAAACTGAAAATAAACTGACGAAAAACAGTCATAAAACACACTTAACAACTTAAAACTTATATACGAAAAGTATACTGAAAATAAACCAAATAGAAACTGACATAAAAAATAGACTAACAGCTCAAAACTTTGATGCAGAAAGTATATTGAAAATAAACCAAATATAAACTATCATAAAAATACACAAAAAAAATTTGTTGAGGAGGAGGAATATTTATGTAAAATTAAAATAATTAATTAATTGAATTTAGCTCAATAATTAATTATTAATTTGCAAAATAAGAGGGCTTTTGAAAAAAAATTGAATGAATCCATATAGATCCAAATCAAATAAAATTAGTACAAAGATCATGCAAATGGGAAATATATCATGTATATGAAGTAAATTTTGCTAAAGCAAATACTTCTAAAACAAAATATATACATGATGCTGAAAACAATTTTTTTTAAAAGAATATGATTGCATAAGAATCCAAACATCAATTCATCAATTTAGCAAGTGATCAAGACAAGCTTGAGCCATCAATTATACCAAGTTCATGCTTAATAAAATTTAATCTTTCCTGACAAAGAGGCTTGGTAAAAATGTATGCTAATTAATGATTGGTATCAACAAAATCAAGAAAAATATCACCATTTTCCAAATGATCATGCAAGAAATGATGTCTAATATCAATATGCTTAGTTCTAGAATGCTGAATGGGATTCTTACTAAGGTTTATAACACTTGTATTTCACACTTAATTGGAATGTGATTAATATTAATGCCATAGTCTAGAAGTTGTTATTTTTGCCATAGAACTTGGGTGCAACAACAACTAGCCTCTATATATTCTGCTTCAGCAGTGGATAAGGCAATAGAAACTTGTTTCTTACTAAACCAAGAAACTAAGCAGTTTCTTAAAATTTGACAAGTTCTGGAAGTGCTTTTTCTATCTAATAGGCTACCAGCAAAATCAGCATCAGAATAACTAATCATGTTAAAGGAAGAGCTCTTAGGATACCAAAGTCCTAAATGCAATGTACTACAAAGATATTTAAAAATTCTTTTGATAGCATTTAAATGAGACTCTTTAGGACTTGATTGAAATCTAGCACACAAGCAAGTAGCAAATATAATATCGGGTCTACTAGCGGTTAAATAAAGAAGGGATCTGATCATACCTCTAAATCGCTTTTCATCAACCGGTTTGCCATTCTCATCCTTATTGAGTTTGGTTGTGGTACTCATTGGAGTTTTGCTTGACTTAGCTCCATCCATCCCAAACTTCTTGAGAATGTCCCTTGCATATTTGGTTTGATTGATGAAAATCCCATCTTTACATTGCTTGATTTGAAGTCCAAGAAAGAACTTAAGTTCTCCCATTATACTCATCTCAAATTCTCCTTGCATTAGCTTAGAAAATTCCTCACACAAGCAATGGTTAGTAGCACCAAAAATAATATCATCAATATAAATTTGAACAATTAACAAACCCTGCTTGGATTTCTTTATAAAAAGAGTTGTGTCAACCTTTCCTTTAGAGAAACCTTTCTCTAATAAAAAATTACTCAATCTTACATACCAAGCTTTTGGAGCTTGTTTCAATCCATAAAATGCTTTTAATAATTTAAAAACATGATTTGGAGAGTCAAAATTTTCAAAACCCGAAGGTTGTTCAACATATACCTCCTCTTTAATAAAGCCATTTAAAAATGCACTTTTAACATCCATTTGATAAAGTTTAAAATCCATGTATGATGCAAATGCAAGTAACATCCTAATAGCCTCTAACCTTGCAACAGGGGCAAAGGTTTCATTATAATCAATTCCTGCCTCTCGATTATAACCTTTAGCTACTAGTCTACCTTTGTTCCTAGTTATTACACCTTGTTCATTCATCTTATTTCTAAACACCCATTTGGTGCCAATAATAGGATGATGTTTAGGTCTAGGAACCAAGGTCCAAACCTTGTTTCTCTCAAATTGATTTAACTCTTCTTGCATAGCAAGGACCCAAAATTCATTACTTAAAGCATCATCAACATTTTTGGGTTCAATTTGCGAAATGAAAGCTAAATTAACAATAGACTTGAGTTTAGCTCTAGTAGTTACCCCTTTTGTAGTGTCACTTATAATGAGGTCTTGAGGGTGAGCTTTCTTGAATTGCCAATCCTTTGGAAGTTCATCCTTCAATGTAGGTTGAGGTGTCTCCTCATTTTCCTTCTTGCTTGGATCTTCAAGTTCCAAAGGTTTACTAGCATTTTCTTCTTATGTTTCCATAATCTCATTATCACCTACAAGATCATTAACACTACAAACATCCTTTCTAGGATCAAGTGAGTTTGATTCATCAAATACCACATGCATTGACTCTTCAACTACTAGAGTTCTCTTATTATAGACTCTATATGCTTTGCTAGAGATGGAATAGCCTAGGAAAATTCCTTCATCGGCTTTGGAATCAAATTTCCCAAGATTATCCTTAGTGTTCAATATAAAGCACTTGCATCCAAATACTCTTAGATATGAGATTTTGGGTTTTCTATTGTTCCAGAGCTCATAAGATGTTTTATTTAAAATTGGTCTTTTGAAAACTCAGTTTGAAATATAACAAGATGTATTAACGGCTTCCGCCCAAAATTTTAGAGGCAAATTATACTTATAAAGCATTGTTCTAGCCATTTCCATAAGAGTTCTGTTTTTCCTTTCAACTATCCTATTTTGTTGAGGAGTTCTAGGAGATGAAAATGTATGAGAAATACCATTTTCATTACAATAGTTTTTGAAAAATTCATTTTCAAATTCGGTTCCATGATCACTTCTAATGGATGAAACAAAAAATCCTTTTTCTTTTTGAACTCTTTTTGAAAAATTTTCAAAAGCTTTAAATGCATCATTCTTATGAGCAAGAAAACACACCTAAGTGTATCTAGAGTAATCATTAACCAATACATAAGCATAGTGCATTCCACCAAGACTAGCAACTCTAGTTAGTCCAAACAAATCCATATGTATAAGTTCAAGTGGTCTAGAAGTGGACACTACATTTTTAGCTTAAATGAAGACTTAGATTGTTTTCCTTTTTGACAAGCATCATAAGGTTTATCCTTAGTGAATTCAAGCTTAGGTAAACTAATCACAAGTTCATGTTTACAAAGATCATTTAAAAGCTCAAAATTTGCATGTCCTAACCTTCTATGCCATGTCCATGTGTCATGGGAAATTGACATTAAGCATTTTATGTCTTTGTTATCAATTTTATTCAAATCAATAACATAAACATTATCTACTCTTTCTCCATTAAAAATTACTTTATCTTCATCAAGACTACTAATAAAGAAATTTTTAAGATAGAAGTCACTTTATTTCCCATATCATATAATTGACTTATACTTAGCAAATTATGTTTAAGACCATCAACAAACAACACATGATGTATAGATAAGGATTGAGGATTACCTATTTCTCCAATGCCAATAATTTTTCCTTTTGCATTATCACCAAAGGTAACGTGTCCTCCATCCTTAGCATTAAGTTTATTGAATTGCTCTTTGTCTCCTGTCATGTGCCTTGAACATCCACTATCGAGATACCACTTACTTTTTATTTTTGCGAATTTTAAGCACACCTACATAAAATATTTTAAATGTTTTTTTGAGCCCAAACCTTTCTTGGTCTAGGTTGGTTAGTTTCAAGATAATATAAAGGAAGCAAATTCATGTGCAGTTTTCTATAAAAGCACACATTATTGGTATGTCCTTTGATTATGCAATATGAACATATAACATTTTTAAATTTATTTTTCCTAGAATGAAATGATTTTCTAGTGTGTGCAATATGCCTTTGGTGTTGTGTGTATCTCTTATTGTTTTATGACATTGAGTGAGACATACATTGGCAATGGTGATGAGCATTTCGATAAGTTTGTGCAATATATTTATGTGCATTGTATTGTGCAACATACTTATTATAATTATGTCTAGTGTACATATAAGCATGCTTAGGTTGAGGTGCTCTAGTTTGAGGCTTACCCTTTTGTTTTAATGAAGGGTTAATCTTATGATACTTTGCCTTGCTATTTAACACATGAGACTTTTTAGCTTGAATATCATTAGAGGTTGAAGGAGTAGAATCATATGAAGCTTTAACAAAAGTAATGTGTGATGAGGATGATGAAGACACTCCATTTTTATATCTAATTCCATGGGTATCTCCATGAAATTTTTGAGAGTCAAGAAGACTATCTAAAGTTTCTTTTCCTCTTTTAAATTTAGCAATGGAATTTTTTAATTCTAATACTTCCTTAGAAAGCTTATGATTTTCATCATTAGCTTTCTTAAGTTGGTCTTCCAAAGAATTAAAAGACTTAGCATCACTAACAAGTTTTTCATTTGATGCAACAAGTTTAGCAAAATCAATTTTTAAACATTCAAAATACTTACTTAAGCTAGCTAACTCATGTTTATATTTTTTCTTCTTAGATAACAAACTTTTGCATTTAGCAAGCAATTTGCTCACAATGAAGCTCTCATCATCATCATCATCATCACAATATTCATCACAATCATCAAAGGAGGAGTAAGAAGTGGATGGTACCTCATTTTTGTTTTCAATGGCCATGAAGTAAAGATTGGCAACTTCTTGTTGTTCCTCTTCCTCTTTGGATTTGGAGGAATCATCCCAAGTAGCTTTGAATGCCTTCTTCTTATCTTTTGCTCCCTTACTCTTGAATTTGAGTTTAGGACATTCGTTTCTAATATGTCTCGGTTTCTTGCATTCATAGCAAGTAACCTCTTTTGTTTTCTTCCTCCCATCTCCTTCAAACTTCTTGTTGAAGTCCCTTATTCTTGAGAAATTTTTCTTTCTTAAGATGTCACCATCTTCATCACTAGAATCTTTAATGCTTTCCTTTTCACTATCTTCTTGAAGAGCTTTTAGAGCAATGCTCTTTTTCTTTTCTTCTTTCTCTTCTTATTCTTCACCTCTTTGCTTGATGGTGAGCTCATGTGTCAAGAGCTTACTAATGAGCACATCAGTTGATAAAGTGGAGAGGTTTTGAGCTTCCTCAATTAAGGTAACATGAGATTCCCAATCCTTTTTAGGTAGGATTCTTAGAATCTTATTGTTTACCTCTTCCTTAGAGAAATGTTTTCCAAGTTTCTTGAGGGTTGTGAGGAGAGCATTGAGATAGTTTGTCATCTCTTTGATTGATTCTTGAGGCTTCATTTTGAATTGTTCATATTCATACATATGAAGTTGAACCTTCTTGCTTCTTACTTGAACGTTGCCTTCATAGTGATTCTCCAAGGTCTCCCACATTTCTTTAGCCAAAATGCAATATTGAAGCTTGCCTCCTCCTTCTTCTCTTGTCATGGAGGAGACTAGAGTAATCATAGCCTTTTTATTTTTGTGATTTTCTTCCTTTTGATCAACACTCCATTGGCTTCTTGCTAGTGTAGTTACCACACCATAAATGATAGTTGTAGGTGGTTCCCAACCTCTTAGGAAAATATCCCAAAGTTTGATGGAATCACAATCAAGATATAATTCCATTTTGAATTTCCAATGTGGATAGTCACTACCATCAAAGAAAGGTCTAAGAGAAGAGATGTTTTGTAATTCACTCCCCATAATCTTGTATTCTAGTAATGAAGTACCTAGAATTCAAGCTCTGATACCAATTGAAAGAGTCCTAGTGGGGGGGTGAATTAGACTATCAAATAAAAATGGGAAATTAAAGGAATTATTTGCAAGAAATGAGTAAGAGTATAGAAGGAAGAATGATGAACATAAATATTTAAGGAGTTCGGATTCACAAATAATCCTACGTCTCCACCTAACTTATCCCCAAGTTAGGATTTTTTAATCACCCATAATCTTATTAATAAGATTGATAATACACAAGAGTTTTATGGCTCACTGTTATAACCTTACAATTTTGAGTTTTCAAGGCTCACTCAAAAACCAAATTCCCAAGTGTTTTAATGGCTAAACAATTAAACCAATTCTTTTAGAATAGAATCTCACTTCCCATTTTCTAAACCCAAAAAATAGAAGAATAAGAATGTCTATTCTAATCACTCACCAACTCTCACAAGAGTTATACACAAATATTTTGATTGAAAGAAAGTTTTAGAGCTCAATTAAATGTTTAAGAAAATATTGAATGATGCATAAGTTTTCTTAACCTTTCAATTGAATTCTAAGTTGTGTTTATATAGAAAAACACTCAAAAATATAGTTTTTGGATGTATCAATCATGTCTCCAACATTTAGAATTGATTGAATCAATTCTTGAACTTATGGCAGCTCAAGGGCTGCTCACGAGCGCCTCACGAGTGAACAGTGCTCATGAGGGGTGAAATTATAGCCGTTACCTTCAAAAATTCCCATTGGAATGTTTCCAGAGGTCTGCTCATGAGCAGGTAATGAGCCACCAGCTCATGAGGAGCACTGCCATATGGCAAAAATGTGCTCAAAATGCTCCTTTGACGGACTGCTCGTGATCACTTCAAAAGATTCTCATAAACGGGGCTGAAGATTATTGATTCAGCCAAAAAATTCTTCATAAAAATTGTAGATAATTGTCTTATATTTCCATAAAACTTTGAATTACCTCATTTGGAAATCTATAGCTCAATTTATTTCTGAATTACCAAGAGCTATGCAAACTAAAATGCAAGTTGCATATGCTGACTTCAACTGAAGATTTACATATCCAAATGAACTTTGATTTTGATGAAAAAGTACAATTTGGAAAGATTAAGATGTCTAATTGAAAAGTGAAGAAGCTCATTTTATCATTCAAGAGCTCTAAATATGTCAAAAGCCTTCTTCAATCTTAGAGGTTCAATTAGCCCGAAAAGTCACTATTCACCCAAAAGTGTATATGCTTGGTATATGTTTGGTATATAATTCCCTACACACTTAATTAAAATTATTAGTATAAAAATTATTTGTCAAAGTCCTAAATTAGTAATTTGATCATGCAAATGGTCAACAAATTACTTGCAAACCCTAATTTAAGCTACTGCCACCATTGATTTTAATTGATTTTTTTACCCAATTAAACCTAATTACTAATTAATTTTAAATTACAAAAATTTAAATATTTCACTATTCCCACTACCGGGGCTATTACAAACTACGTACAGAATTAAAATTAAATAATTATACACCCAGAAATTAAAATAAACTACACAAGATACCAAAATGCAGAATAAAAATTAAAATCCTAAGAACTATTATTAAAATAGTACAGGTTCATCCATGACATTCCATGGACCTTCTGTTCAATTAAACACAGGTGGTATCCTCCTCCTCAATCCACATACAGACATCAAAACACAAAAAGAAATAAAAAAGCAATCAAATTAGTAGTGAAATTAAATAATAAAACAATTAACGAAATGAATAAAAATCACATAAGAGAAGAAAGAAAAAATGAATGTTGTGCATATGCCTTTTTTCGGCCCTTTATATTAGGATTTTCACTGTTGAAATCGACTCAATGTTGATTTGATTATGGACTGAGACTAAAAAATCGTTGTATTGTCTTCCTCAAATGAGCTGCAAAAATTAGGGTTTTTTAAAGAACATAAGAAATCAAAGCCTTTTTTCTGTCTGTAAAAAATCCTCCAGCCAAAAAAAAAAACCTGCTAGCCAAGCCTCTCTAGCCAAAAAAACCTTCCCCCCTCCTCCTTTTTTTTCCCACGCATGCAGACTCTGCTTTTAAATGCAAAGTCTATGCATACTGAACTTCCTCAAAAGGAGGAACAGACCTATATGATCAGATTAGATAGCGTTTGTTTTGATTTCAAAAAAAGCCTTTTGCATTTAAAAAAAACCTTATAAGATAATCATAAGGATAAAATTTGAATTTTTAACTAATTAAAATTGAAAAAATTGATAAAATAAGGAAAAATATGTGAAAAAATAAAAAAAATGGAATTATTGCGCATCGGTACTGTGCAATGCCGACCGACATTGTACAATGCTGATCGACATTATGTAATGCTGATCGACATTACACAATGCCGGTCGGCATTGTGTAATGCCAATCAGCATTACACCAGTGCTGATCCTAAATTTTTTTTAATTTTTAATTACCAAAAGACCCTTGAAAAAATGACTTATTTCCAATCAAACCCTAAAAAATATTGCAATTTAGTCCTTAAAGTCCAGAAAATCAACAACCAAGTTCAATTTTTGAATAAATTTCATCATAGGGGCTTACATCGCAATTGTACATAATTACATCCTGAAATTGGGTGCTTACAAGGGTTGTCACCATCTCAGCTAAAACTGAAGTCATTATAGCCACACTAAAGTTGATCCCTAAGGAGATTTCCTTTAGTCCTAGTTTTGAAGTCTGTGTGATCTATGAGGATGAGATGGATGAAAAGGTTACGAGAATGATGCGCAATATGAAATTTTTTCCCGGTATGGTATTAGGGACAAATCAGAGCGGACCTTCAGAGTTTGTGGGAAACAAAGTACCTGTCTTGAAGCATAGGTTAGGATTCAAAGAGGTTGATGAAGCTAGGAAAGAGATGGGTATGTCGGATCGATTTGAAGAAAAGGAGAAGGAAACCATGGCTAGAAAGAAGACTTTATGGGAAATCTTTATAAAGGAAGGCACTAGATACCCATACAGCGGGACTCCAGAACCTCTCCTAGTGGCTGGGGAAGTTATCTCGGGGTTCAAGATTTTTACTGAATTTGTGAACAAAATCGGGGAAGTTGCTATCGAAAAGACCCTTACTGAGGAGCTGGTACTGGATGAAGAGGAGTTTAAAGAGGATAACGCTACTTCAGAGTGGAAAGGCCTTGATGATCAGAACAAAGACCTTGACTTTGAGACCTACATCTTCAACTCTATCATAAATACCTTTTATAATGACTTTGATGTTTCTCTTGCTTCTCTGTTTGAAATTGACGATCTTTTCTTTTCAAAAGTGGATGCAATGAAATCTGAATTTGCTTATTTGTGTGATGTGTTTCCTAATGGTTGTTCTATTTATGATGATCATTTCATGCATATGTTTGACATTAATTCCACGCAAACTGAATCATTTAATTTAGGCACAAACAATAACCCTAAAAATATATTGTTTGCTTCTGGTTTAACTCTTGGTCAGAGAGGAAAAATGGAAGAAATCTTAAAAAAGAGATAGAAAGTATTTGCTTGGGTTTACAAAGACATGCCTGGAATTGATAGGGAAATCACAGAACACAGGATCCCTACATACCCTCACATAGCGCCAATAAAGCAGAAGCAAAGGAGGTTAAGGTCAGAATGGGCTCTCTTGGTTAAGGAAGAAGTCGAAAAATAGCTGAAGGCAAAACTTTTAGAAGTGGTAGAGGACACTCAGTGGTTAGCAAATATAGTTCCAATTCCCATGAAGGATGGAAGGGTTAGAGTGTGTGTGGACTACTGGGATTTGAATAAGCCTACCCCAAGGATGACTTCCTGCTGCATCATATTAATACATTAATTAATAGTGCAACTTCTAATGCAATGTACTCTTTTATGGATGGATTTTTTGGATACAATCAAATCATGATGACAGTAATAGATAGACTGAAGACGTCTTTCATCACTGAATAGGGCTTGTATTGTTACCAAGTGATGCCTTACGGGTTAAAGAATGCAAGCGCCACTTATCAGAGGATGGCGACTGCCTTGCTACATGATATTAACCATAAAAAGGTAGAAGTGTACGTGGATGACATGATGGTGAAATCTACAACTAGGGAAGGGCATTTTGAGGCACTAGAAAAGTTTCTGGCTAGAGCAAAAAAGTATAATCTTAGGCTGAACCCGAAGAAGTGTGTTTTTGGGGTTACATCTGGCAAACTATTGGGACACATTGGAAGCCAGAAAGGAATAGAGGTCAACCCAGATAAGATCAGAGTAATCAGGGATATGCCGGGTACCAAAGAATGAAAAAGAGGTCTGAGGGTTTATGGGGCGTCTACAGTATATCAGCAGATTTATAGCCAAGTTGACTACCATCTGTAATCCTATCTTTAAGCTTCTAAAGAAAGACCAACCTAGTGTGTGGGATGAAAGATGTCAACAAGCTTTTGAAACTATCAAGGATTATCTGATGAATCCCCTTGTTTTACAGCCGCTAAGACTGGGTAAAGCCTTGATCCTGTATCTGGAAATTGAGAAGGATGTAATAGGGGCAATGTTAGCATAGGAAGGTGAAAAGAAGATAGAACACATTGTATATTACCTGAGTAAAAAGCTTCTGTCCTACGAAGCTACTTATAGTTTAGTGGAGAAAACATGCTTAACAGTGATTTGGGCAACGAAAAAGCTCCGACACTACTTTCAGTCTTACAAAGTGCAAGTAGTTTCTAAACATGATCCCCTCAGGTACCTTCAAAAGACCTCATCTCGTATGGAAAAATTGGCTAGGTGGCTCATTTTGCTCACGGAGTTTGACATAGAGTATATAGCCAAAAAGATAGTGAAAGGAAGAGCAAGTAGCAGCCTTCTTGGCACAAAGCCTGGTGGATGATGACCAAGGGTGGAAGTTGGAGTTCCCCAATGAGCATCTAAGGGTGATAAAGATACAAGGATGGGAGATGTACTTTCATAAAGTTGTCAACAACAAAGGGGCCAGAATAAGGGTAATCTTGGTTAAGCCAAAAGGAGAAATGATCCCGATGGTCAAAATACTCGAGTTTGAAGCAACCAATAACCAAGTAGAATATGAAGCCTACATCTTTGGTTTAGAAGCATTGCATAGCGTAGGGGCAGAAAGTGTTACTGTCTATGGGGATTCCATACTAGTTATAAAACAAGCCACCAAAGAATGAGAGATAAAAGAAGACAGATTATGGTTATACTGGGAATACTTGACCACCATCCTGTGCTCTTTCACTCAATATAAATTTGTCCATTTACCAAGGGAAGGAAACTAGGTAGCTGACGCCTTAGCCACATTGGCCTCTATGTGGGAAAGTGGGAAACAACTAGGGGCCAGACCCTTAATTCTCATGAAGTCTCGAACCCCTTGTTACGAAGAGTTGAGATTAACCCTAGTTGACGCCACTGAGAAACCATGGTTCTATGATTTACAAAGGTATTTAGAAACTAGGCAATTTCTAAATGATGCTAATAAAAAAGAAAGGATATCCCTACAAATGTTGTCTTGACAATTCATAAGCCATAATGGGATGTTATACAAAAGAATGTCAGCCGGGGAACACCTCAGGTACATTGATAAGGATGAAGGCCGAAAGTTTATGGAAGCAGTTCATGAAGGGGTGTGTGGGCCATATATGAATATGACCGTCTTAGCAAAGAAAATAGCCCGCCAAGGGTACTTTTGGCTCACCATAGAAGCATATTGTGTTGGATTTGTGAAGAAATGTCACAATTGCCAAAAATATGGTGATGTTAGCCACCTACCGTCTATGGAGCTTCAAGGAATGACTTCTCTTTGGCTATTTGTTGTATGGGGGATTGATATCATAGGGGAGGTGAGGCCAAAAGTAACTAGTGGCCAACGTTATATTATTATGGCTATCGATTACTTCTCCAAATGGGTTAAGGCTGAATCTTATGCTACTGTGGGGTCGAAGCAGATGTCAAAGTTCATCGAAAAGAATATAATCTGTAGGTACGGATTGCCGCATCACATAATTACAGATAATGGTGTTTAATTTCGAGCAGAAATAGCCGCATTATTGAAAGATTATAAGATTGAGCACCACAGGTCATCTCCGTATAGGCCACAGGCAAATGGGGCGGTGGAAGTAGTAAATAAGAATGTAAAAAAGATCTTAGCCAAGACGCTGGAAAATTACCGAGATTGGGCCAATTACTTACAATTCGCATTATGGGGGTACCAAACTACTGCTAGAACTTTGATAAAAGCCACTCTGTACTCTTTGGTTTATAGGTGTGAGGCTGTCTTACCGGTAGAGGTTAAGATAAGGTCATTGAGAGTCCTTCTGGAATCTAAACTCCCTGAGTATCAATGGATCAAAAGTCGGTTGGCCCAGTTGACATTGTTGGATGAAAAGAGGATGAAGGAAATGTATCATTCTCAGCTGTATTAGAAAAGAATAGCTTGGGCCTATAATAAGAAATCAAGCCAGGCAAGATTTGAGAAGGGGATTTAGTGTTGAAACTTACAAGGTCAATCATGACCGATCCTCGAGGGAAGTTTAAGCCCAACTGGGAGGGACCATATTTGGTAAAGAAGTTATTTTCGAAAGGCGCTACCATTCTGTCTGACATGGAGGGAAACGAGTTCAAAGAACCTATCAACCTAGACAAGCTCAAGAAATACTTTCTATAAAAAGTCTTACTAGGGAGAAAACCTCAAAAAGAGGCTGTCTAGGCAAAAGTTAGAGACTAAAAGGAAAAAAAAGTCCTGTTGGACTGAAAACCTCGAAAGGTGGTCCAAGCAAAAGTTAAGGACATATAAAAGGGAAGAGAGAGGCATAAACTGATTAGTCGAAAAACTTGCAAGGGCAAGCCAATTAGTAACGTGAGATCTACCAAAAGTGAAGTGTATATGCGTTTTTATTCTTAAATGAAATGAAATATATTGCTTTAATTATCGTTAAACATTGTATAATGTGTCCATTACAAGCTGCTTAACTAGTACAAAAGGGAAATTACTTCTAACAAAAGGGGAAATAATGACTTCATTTCGTGAGCTAATTTTGTTTTCTCTTCTTTTGTTGCCTACCTTGTAAACTTAACATTTGTAACTCTCTTGTCCTCTTATATCTAATAAACTTGTCTCTTTCTGTCTGTTGCAAACAAACCCATGCTTTGTAATGATCATCGATGGTCAGATCACTGTCGTAGGTTAAATTCCTTTTGATGACTCTTTGAGGCTAAGTTGCCACCAGGTGGTTTAGGAGATTTTGAGGGAGCAGCCCTAGCTCGAACTCGTGAACGGGCTCCATAATCAGTTGTTTATGACCATATTGGCGGTAGAGGCTGGTTGGATTGTAGAAAGTGGCAAAATGGAGACCAGCAACCGGGATGCAATATGTATAAGACCGAATGGTTACATGCTGCAATCCCCACCAGGGGCACATCCAGCGGATCAGTGTATCAGGAAATGTTGACAACCAGCTGTGAATGTCTGCAAGAATGGGATGTAGTTTTCTTATTCGATAATGCTTGGCCTGGTAACATCAAATGTCTTGAGGAGGTTTGATCATGCCTAGCTTTTCATAAAACCACATCTACAGGATTGCAAATGATTAGATACAGATAGTATGGAAGTTAAGGAAGGGATAACAGGAAACTTACTTCCAATAGGAAGGGACTTCTTAAGAATCATTGTGTCTTTGTGAAGTCATCCAATCCGATGATAGTTTCTGCTAAGATGAGAGGGAAGGGATTGAACCCTGACTCCACTTGATTGAGGATGGAAAGGATCTTTGTATCACAGTGCCCTGAGCGAGAGACCAGCAGAAATTGAGCATACAAATAGAGGGCTAACATGCAGGGCTAGTAAGTTTCTTCTTTGTCCATATTCATGGTGACCTTGAGAAAGGACTCTAGTTTGATTTTCGAGTCGGAGATACAGTGAAAAGAAGATCGAGGTGGAAGGTTGAACATATGCGCCATTTGTTGCTGAATGAAGTGAGAATTTGGGTTTTCAAGGATAGGAATCGCAAGCCAACAAGTAGAGTCCGTATGGTGGCCGAGAATTGCCTCGAATTCCTCTGGTAGGGGACATATTTCTATTGTGTTGAACCAAAAAATGTGTTTATAGGGATCCCAAAATTGAACCATGGCATGGAGAAAAGGGAAATTGATTCTCCTAGTGTGGAGTAATTTAAAGATCGGAAGGTGAAACGGCTCTAGCCTTGCCCAAGATTTATTATCTAAACCTTTTAAAATTGACTGTAGGGACCTCAGACTTTGTTCTATCATGTTTATGGCTTTTTAGAGGTGCCTAGAGAGAAAAATAGTAGGTTAGGGATGGAGGGAACTCGAGAATTAGATCAAACATAATAATGTGGGTTTTTATAGGGGGAGGACCTCCTGCTGCTGAGGTGATCACCTCTTCACCAAAGACCAATGAGGTGATCGCCTCATCAGCAGTATGGGCCATTTGAGGTTCTTCAAATCATATAGTCTAAACAGGTGGGACAGTTACATATGCAAATAGTGAAATCAACTCACATATGAAGAAATGAGAAAAATAAAACAAGTAGATTTAATTAAGAAAAATGTTGAATTATACAAGCATTCTGTCCATAAAATTAAAAACTAAAATTTTGTGTTAACTATTCGAAGACCACACAACTTTTAACCCCAAAACATCAAGCATCTGATTCAGTACCTTTAGGGTTAGCCTCTGCTCCAGCATCATTGCCACTCCTGTCGTCATCCTCATCAATCTGGAACACATCAATTTGATGCTTGAGAGTGGCGATGCTCACCCTGCTAGCCTCATCCTGATCATATTCAGACAAAATGCAGGTTAGTAAACCATGCAAGCATGCATACATGTAGAAAATAAAGATGTTCATACCCTCCACTGCTGGGTGATCTCCAGCATGTAGTCTCTCTGGGCCTCTATCATGTGATACATGTACAAGCCTTGCTCCAGTAGAATCTGCATTATTAAAATAAATGTTGGAACTAATGTTTAGTTTGAGAATTATAATAAAACGCAAGTCAAGAAAAGAGCCTACATGAGTAACACCACTAGGAGTGCATGCAGGGGTCAGGTCCTCATCCAAAGTCAAGAACTGATGTGACAACTCACCAAGAGGAACCTAACATCGAGCTAGAGGGTCGGGGATGTGAATGAAGCTACCTAGGATAAACTCAGAATCGGAGGCAATAGTCGGCTTGGCATCCTCACCAGCCGTAAAAGTCTCCTCCCTGCCCGGATCCAATCGATGCCTCAAGGGCTCTCTCTCCCGCACTCGGGACCTAACTGGGGCCATAGGCTTAGCAGGTGTAGCCTGAAGATAAAAATAGGGGGGAAACATATTAAGAATGCCATCAATTTGCTAGAAAAGGGAAACCGATAAGGATTTACTTAAGAAGTAAAAGTGGCCTGGAAGGGGATCGTCAGCAAAAGGTGGGTACTGATGAACTCTGCATACTGGCTCTTTATGCAAACTATGTGTTCCATAGCTGGTGAGCCCACAACAGCCTGAGCGAGGTCATCGCCCTCCAGCTCATGAGCCCAAAGCATACTATCGGGAGGAGACCTAGGGACCCGCCTAGCTCTAACACCTGCCCTCCAGTTCAGGACCCGCTCTCCCAAATACTAGGTTCGATATCCAGGGCCACAGAGGAGTACCCTCTTCTGGGCTAAGGGCCTGGAGCGAGTCATCTCAATGGTCCAAGTGTCCTCAGGCCCTCACAAGTCATTTCGAATCTGAAAAAAAGAGAGAGAGATGTCAATATGTAAGTAAATTGAATATAAATAATTTACTAATAAGTAGGTTTTTGATTTATAGGTACCACATCCTATGTCAGAGAGTTTAGGTGCTGCTTATGGATATGAACTCATGCAAGGTGCCTCTTTATGATATGGCTAGTGCCCTAACTGTTGAGAGCCGGGAAGTGTGTGCATGGACTTGTACTCTATATAAATAAGTCCTTTTCTTTCTTTTGGGGCATGAATGAATTTGATATATGAATTATAACTTTGTTTGAGTTTTGTTGTGAGGAATTTTGTCTTAATTTCTTGCATAAACTTTATGACTTATCAAGCTTTATTCTAGCTTATGGTGTCAAAATCTAAATCTTTGTTTTCTTGTTATTTATCAAACTTTCTTGTTTGTGGCAGAAGAGGAAATTCAAAGTCTATCTGAGTATCTTTATCCTTGTTGGTAAAGGGGTTAAGTAGCATCTATCTTCTTACTTCAATCTTTGAACGATCCGAATTTGTGGATTAAATTAGTAATTTCTAATTTTCTTCTAATTCAACTTATCATAGTATTTCTTGCTATTGGGGAGTTAATTGATGAAGCCTACAATTCCCATCAGGGTTGCTCAGTTTGACCGGTCGGTTGTCGAGCCTAATGATAAGAATATGAAACTTGGACATGACAATGAAGCCTGAATCTCTAGTGGAAAGTGGACTTGAAAATCCAAAGCTTAAAAAACCCAAAATCGAGCCCAACTATCCAAATTTGGCCCAAGCCCGCCTGGCCCAATGTAGGCCCAAGCCAAAGGGGCATCGCCTCAGTGTAATGAGGGGATCGCCTCTTTGGCAGCTGCCAATGAGGCGATCGCCTCATCATAGAGGCAATCACCTCATCGATGAGGCGCCACTTTTATGGCAACCCACTTGCAACTGTAATCATAATGATAAAGTGGTGCAGTCCCCACTTTCCAGACCTGTTTCTTGCTTGAGAAAAAGACTTTTAGGGAAGAAAAAAAGGCTAGGAAAGCTCATGATGGGCTAAAAGGCTTAGGGGCATAGGAAAGCAAAGGAATAAAAAGGAAAAAAGAGAGAGAAAAAAAGGTTAGGGGGAAAAAGAGTGAGGAGCTATGGAAAAGAAAAACACAAAGAGAAAAAGAGAGAAAAAATGTCCTCAAGGAAGGAGGAGAGGTGGAAGCAAAGGAAGGTCCACATTTTCCTAAGAGAAGAAGGAAGAAGCTTATGTCAAAAGTAGAGATCACGTCCTAGTAAGGATCACAATCAAAAATACCTCTGAGGGCCTCTCATTTTTGGTAGAAAACTTGCACTTAAACTTGACATGTGCATCATTTTGTGAGTTCTTGCTTGTGTGACTAAGTTCTTAGTACATTTTAGGTTTATCTCTAGTATGTCTTGCTTGATATCTCACTTTATTGATGGATCTTTGAACACTCTTGCATGTAGTTGTAGTTTGATGATTATAGAGTGTGTACATGCATGTTTTGTTACTTAGAGTAGAAGTTTGTATGTCTTAGGGGTCGGAGCTGGCCTGTTGATCAGGCGACGCCTCTTCATAGAGGCATCACCTTATCTCAATAAGGCAATCACCTCATCAATGAGGTGATCACCCCATTGACAAGCTTCAAAGGAGTCTTCCTTTTGTATGTGTGTGTTATATACCTTTTTTGCCTCAAAATTATAAGAGCCCCTGTTGATGAGGCACTGCCTCATCAATGAGGTGATCGCCTCATTAACAGAATTAGACTACTTCCTGTTTCATTTTTTTTATGTTTTTCATAACGTCTACTTTAATATGTCCTCTCTTAGCCTTAAACATGTCTTTATCATTGCGTGATGATGTTTAACCTTGATTGTTCGGTGCTTCCTTTAGTTCATAATGTGAAAACCCCCCTTTTTTATAGAGCCTTTTTATAAGTATCGTTGTATATGATTTCATTTTTTCTTGAAAAGAAGGACTAACTATGTGTTATTTACAGGAATTACTTGATGACTTCTATTATCGAGTAGTCACTTTTGCTAGTTATCCCTTGTACATTATTGCTTTTATATTATTTTATTGGTTTATTTTCTGTATATTATTTCATTTATTTAGCTAAAAAGCGTTGTAATCCTTAATCTCTTCGCCCCATTCATTTCTGAATGAATGGTTGTAATTATTATTTATTTATTTTTGTTGAACATTGGGATTTAAAAGCATGAAACCAGGCTAATGTGCAAACTTGGACTTAATTATAAAAACTGGCAATTATCCGAAGGTAATTTTTATTATGTGTGGTAATGAGGAAATAATTAAATAATTAAATGGTAATAAAATGCAGAACACAAACAGAGGCCAACCGTAAGGTTGGGTGAGCATTCAAACGCTCATACCCAGTTTCCGAACCTGATCTCTGATGACAACTTATGGGAACCTCCATAGGATCTAGTTGCTGTATAGTGTGTCCCGGCTTTTACCCGGGTGGCAACTCCATCTCCGAATAGGCTTAAGACCTATATCGTATTTCCTAGTAGGCCTCAAGCCCATACAGTGTCATGGTCGCCAAACACTTGGGTGCACGTTAAACCCCGCCGCCTACAGTAATAAAGTAGTAGAACCCACCTCTTGCCATTTGGTTAAATGGCTCACATACATCACTATGTATAATTTCCAAAATTTCTTAATCTCTTTCCATTTGTCCAATAAATGGCGATTGGGTCATCTTGCCTTGAATACAAACCTCATAAGTTAGATTGGATGCAGATTTAAGATTACTTAATATTCCTATCCTTTTCAACTTTGTGATTCTATTATTCGTAATATGACCTAAATGTAAGTGCCATAGATATTTTTAATTAGAAGGATTATCAATTAGCATTGTATTCACAACATTCATATTGGTTGGATAATGATTATTATTGGATTTATTATCAACATAACAAAGACTATGTAATACATAACCCATGCTAACTATCTCATTATAAAAATAGATAGTACATACATCTTTTTCAAATAAAAATTTATAACCTTTTCTAGTCAAACAAGAAATATAGATGATGTTCTTCTAAGCATTAGGTACATATGAAACATTGTCCAACAATAAAACATGGTTATACAAGTCAATAGAGGTGGTTCCCATAGCTTCAGTAACAACATTTGCTCTATCTCCAAGCTTAAGAGTCACCTCATTTGACCCTAACCTTCTTTCACTTATTAGATCTTGCAAGGAAGAACATATATAAGAACTAGCACTGGTATCTAATACCTATGCATTAAATGATCTTTTAGAACATTTAGAAATAAATAAATTAGAGAAAGTCTCACCTTCTCTAAACTTATCCTTTCCTTTAGTATGAAACGACTTAAGGAACTTTGGACAATTTCTTTTCCAATGTCCCTCTCCATCACAAAAGAAACACTTTCCCTATTAGTGTTCTCAACCTTCTCTTTGCCTTTATTCTTTTTCACACCTCCCAAAGCTTTAGGAACTTTTCCCTTAGCTTTCTTGCTTTTATTACCCTTACTCTTCTTAGTCCTACTAGAAGAGGCAACCAAAGCCACATCCTTCCCTTTCTTATTATGAATAGCCTTTTGGGCCATCATAAGCATGTTTAATAGTTTTGTAAGGGTACACTCAATCTTATTCATTTGGAAATTTGCAATAGATTACCCATATGAGTCTGGAAAGGATTGTAAGATCAAATTTGTTTGAAGTTGAGCATCAATCGTGAAATCTAAAATCTAAAATCAATAATGCAACGTGCTTATATATCATCGTCTTTCCATTTCATAAGAGTGTCATGTTCCTCTTAGTAAACATTGGGTGGAAGGGGTCCAAGAGGACTTTGTTCCAAAATATATAATATGCGTTCAAAGGCCAAAATAACTTTTAGATTATATAGCTAATCAATAAAATTAGATCCAATGAGTCTATTATTATTGAGAATGATGCTTAACGGGTTTAAGGATCTTATATTATTAAATTTCTACAAAAGCATAACAATATTGATTAGTTCCATGATATTGTATTAATACCATTAGATTTGGTTTTTAATTGTAATGGCCTCCTACTAACTTGGTGAATTCTACACTTCCAAAGTAGAAAATGGAAATCCCTTATTAGATGGATTTCTAGTGGGTGATGAAGTTCTTAATGAGTCACTAATATTCCTCAAATACACATTACCATTCTTAGAATATTAGTTCTTATTAAGTGAACAACTCTTGTTCATCACATTTCATATGAGATATCATCAATCTAGCTCCTAATATTACAGGTTTCAAGTACACATTACCATTCTTGGCCTTTGGCATTAGTTAGGTCCACTCCATTAGATCAGTGAAATGTATAAACTTGAACCCTTCATACCTTAGGTATGCCTATTTGCCATTCTTAGCATATAATGTGTTTATATACCCATAACATCTCATGCTTAACAATAACACTACATAAATCTCTTAAGCCTTATGCATACCCCTATGTATCTATAGTTGATGCACATAATCCTAAAACCATGCAAGTTATTACTCTAATGGAGAGCCTAGACCTAAATTTACTTGGAAGATTTTTGGATCTTAATTTTAGGTCTCACTTTCCACATTAGCCATTTCTCATTGCATATATCACATATACACATTGCATGGCATTTTTTCACACATACATATCACATATGTATGTAGCATGCTTTAACATATATATCATATATATACATAGAACATGAAAAATGGATGCACAAATGAGGAATGATCATGGGCCTTTCTTAAGCCTATTCTAACTTTTTAAATAAAATGGGCCTTGTCTCCTTGGGCTTTGACACCATGGGCTTAAGAATAACCTTGAACATCATTATCATCATGGACCTCCATCTTGAACACTTAAATCTTCTTACCACAACTCTTATGATATACATTCAATCCTTGGCATACCAAGGTGAATATTACATCCTAGTTTTATGTAATTAACATTTAATTACACATAAAATAATAAAATTAATTATTATTACAATTATAAAGATGTAATCTAAGTCCATGATCACTTCTTGCATGTAATGATCAATTTGTAAAATTAAACAAGACATGGATCAATTAATTATAATCACAACACTTGAAACTATAGATTAATTATAAATTAATAATAATATATATTATTATTATTAATATTATTAATAATTTAATATCTTAATCTTAAATTTAATAAATTAATATTAATAAAGTATATTATTATTAATTTAGCATGTGTAAAATGCAAAAAGATGCTCTGATACCACTTTTAGGAATCGATTATACTACTTAGACATCAAATGATGAGTAAGGAAAATTTTTTAAAATTTGCTCAACATAATCTTTAATCTCATAAAGAATTCCAATCTCAAGGATCCAATTTGCAATTTAACACATGGCTAATATACATCAACATGTATATATACAAAAAATTAGAAAATCTAAATTGCAGAATACTTACAATTTCCTAAGTGTTTAATGTAGACTATAATTAATCTACTAAATGGTTGGCTCTTTTGATTCAATTCTTGAATCAACTCTTCAAGTCTCCCAAATGTGAGACTTCTAGCTTGAAACATAAGAGATTCACTAATCAGCTTCATGCTTTGATTTGGTTAGATGCAAGTAGCCTCTCTCAATGGCCCTTTGTAGACTTGCACTAACTTTATCTCAATTGCAAGAATATTAGAGTTTTTGAGTATATGTTGTTTGCTTTGGTGTTGTGTCTCCAAATAAAATTCTCAATTTTCTTCCCTTAAGAACATTTCTCAAGTCTTATATTTATACATAGAGAAAAGGAATTAAGATGACATCATTGCTTACATCATATGTATAACTTGCCATGCAAGTAAAGAACTGACATCATCCATGACATCATTTTACATGCCATGTAAGTATAAAATTGACATCATCCATGACATCATCTTACTTGACATGCAAATATAAAATTGGCATCATCCATGACATAATGCATAATATCATCCATAACATCATCCATGACATCATCCATGACATCATCCATGACATCGTCCGTGACATCATCCATAACATCATCCATGACATCGTCCATGACATCATCCATGACATTGTCCATGACATCATCCATAACATCATCCATGAAAATCATCTATGACATCATTCATGACATCATCCATGACATCACATTACTTTCTCTACATATTAGATTAATCTTTAGTCTAAAACCCTTTTGGTCTTAGGCTTAAACAACTTAGGCCATTAATCTAAGTAACAACATATATATATATATATATATATATATATATATATATATATATATATATATATATATAATTACTTTAATACTTTAATTAATATCTCATATTAATTAAGTATAAATTAATTATTAAACCCTTACTTGAATTAGATTTCATGATATATTAGAATCATTGCTTGAAGCATAAATCCAATTCTATTAATTTTAATTAATTGATTGAACTCTTTAATCAATAATTAAATTAATATAAATGGTGATTTAGCAAAGCTCTATTAGGTGTGACTTACTAGGTTCATGTCTAATTGGCAATAAAAAGATAATATCAACACTTAATATTATTTGAAACTCCTTTCAAGTCTAAATGTGAAAATCTTAATTATACACATTTAGTTCTCATAAGTTGTGAGTGACTCTTAGCATCGATATCACAACTACCCAATTAGAAATAAATGCATGTATTAATTCACATAAACCCTTATGGTCATAATTACCATGCACTAAAATTCTTTCATTATAAGATCCCAATATAGCCTAAAGTTAAGGTTTAGTCAAACTCTAATAGTTATATCATTTGACCTCATCTCAAGTTCTATTCTTGATAAAATATAACCAATATTGAAACTCTTTCAGCTCGTGTCATATTTATCCTAGCCAAGAACTTATTGATTAAGAAAGAACTTATATAACTATAGGAACTTATTCCGGTTCACTCCAGGCCATGAATCCCTTTTTAGTTGAACACTCATCCCTACACTCAACTAACTAGAGCCAGTACACACCATATACCCATATGTGATTAACACAAGTATGTAAGTGGTAACAAACCCTAACCACTAAAATGTGGATGACCGTGTCACCTTAGGTCAAAGGACTATATGCAACATTATGACCTAAATTGTGATTGTTGACTATAAGTGAATATCCATGCAATCATAAATCTAACACATATTCGATCCACCCATCACATGAGTATCTACATATATATTCTGACATCTCATATCATGTTGCATAAGACTCATTACCTCCCACTATTAGTATCATATACTAATCAAGGAAAATAAATAGAGGTGATAGTCTAATCAATATTACCCAAATATTAATTAAATGACTATGAACAATTTATAGCATATGTACTAAATAAATTTGTAACTCATAATATCAACTCTTTGTTAATAAATTTATTTAACATAATGTTAAGGAGTAAATACTCAAATAAACAAATACTTTATTTAAAATGAATATTTTATTGCCATAGGGATAATTTACAATGTCATTATACATTTCAAGAATGGCACTAGGGCACATCTATACTAACATCAAGAAGCCTTTTGTCTTTAGGAATTGTCCTTTGTTAGGCTTGTATTTAGGATTCCCAATGTGCATGTTCAATGTTGCAAGAAAAATAAAAAGGAATTTGAAAATGAAATATAAACTTACTGAAGGATAAAGAGCAAGAGCAAATCAACATAAAAGTATGGCATGAAATGGCACCTAGAATAGCATCATATGTAGTTCTTGATGCAACATCCCTATGAGTACCATAGAATTTTGTGTAATGCTTGTTGATGAAAACTTTCAGCATATGGATATTCTTTCAACCCTAAAATACTATTCAAGCAAGCCTTATGCTACCTACTTGTGATAAGTCCTTCCACCCATGAAGCACACTTCATGGCAGTTCCATATCAGTGAAAAAGTAACAGTGTGTACTCCATGAGAAGGAATATTCATAGATGTCGTAATTACCATCCCACTGAATGATCTTAGCTTTAAAGGCACTCATATTCCAACAAGCTTAAGGTTGTCAAAGGGTCAATGTTATTAAAAAATAAACAAATAAGCACTTTTAGTAGTATTTCATTATAAAAACAACACCAAATATAAAACAAAGAATGACGTATATCATATTCCTTGGTTAAAAAAAATGATAATGCATATTACATGAGAGTATGGAAGGAAAAAATCATCAAGAAGCATTGCCATTTTACCTTTAACCTGAGAAAATAATTATTAGAAATGATAGCCACCAACTCTCCATAGCCTAAAGTAGATAGTCATTTACAGAGAACTCAATCTCAGTAATAATAAAACCAAATATGCCTAAGCAACATTATCAATTAGAACATTTCTTATGACTCAAGATCTTTTCTTCTAAATTGATAAGATTTAAAACCAAGGCTAATATAAAAAGTTGGCCTGTCCTATTTCTTATTAATTAACAAACTTTACTACTTCCATATTCCCCTAAAAAATCATTATTAAAGAGAGAAAAAAAAATCATCATGAAAATCTAGAATTCACTTTCCATGTCATCATCATCATCAACCCAAATATCATTATCACCTATATACAACAATTGAAATCCAAATAGCCATGCATGGGACTTGGTTATCAATGATTTTCATAATCAACACAAATGATGTTATAAAAAATTGGATAAGTTATTTTTGCCATTTGGAGTTGTAAAGGAAGGTAATCTCATGTCGTTATTAATTTTCTTGAATTTGTTGTCTTGCAATTGAAATGTTAAATTTTCTTTTTATCGGGTTGTTGATTATAGCTATATTAGTTCTTGATCCAAGAACTCAAAAGCCTATAGGGTTCGATTTGGTTACTTTTGATTTAAAAGTGAGGCACATAAGGCTTTGAATGCCATAAATGGCAAGGTATTTATCATATTTTTATCTTTAAAATTCATCCTTAAATGGAGTTTTTTTATAAGTATATTTGTTTTAATTACTTAGAAGTTGGCTCAATAAAGAGTGACAGACCCTTCTTTGTTCTTATTATATTACTTTAACATGGTTTTTAACAACAACTAAGATATTATTTTTATTTTAATACAACAAGCATGTAAGTGAAATAACATGACTAAATTGTTCTTAATATCTAAGACTGCAACATTTATAGATGTAAATTTTTGTGTTTATTATTTACCTAATAGTGGTACATTTCTTCCCTCATAGATTCCTTGTTAGAAAGTTATCTTAAAAAATTATTTTGATATATTATAACTCTTCTACATATTTAAGCTCATTTTTTTTAATATTTTGGATATATTTGGAGATCTATGACAATGCCTTTTTTTGCTTCAATTTCTTTTCTTTTTTTATTCATTTTTTACATTTAATTTTCTATTTGTTATTATGTGGATCCCTATATGGCTCTATATTGGTCCACAAGATGTTCACCATTCTGTTTTTTATTACATATTCATCCTACAAAAATTGATGAAAGTGACGTTATTTTTTGAAGAGATGAAAGTGAGAGTTCTTAAGTGAATCACTTGAATTTAAAAGAACTTTGAGAACAAGTAATGTAATGCTTCATGTGCTTATATGGTTTCTATTTAAATTTTTTGTATCATGGCTACTCCATATATGCTTTTGGTTTTGGCTGAAGTAAATAGAAATATAAGTAACTTCTTTCACATTAAATGTAAATGGGTGCCTAATTAGTCATGTTAGCATCATTATGGCTAAGAAAAATCCAATACTTTCTCAAAATGGTGTTCTAAAAGAGGTTAAATAGCTTATAGTGTTGTAATATCTTTAGTATAATTATGATGAAAGAGGTCCCTTAACTATTTTTGTATACGCAATGCAGGTTGGTGGCTTATGCACTAGATGCATCATTTACAAAGGGTGATGCTAATGCAATTGACATGCCAATGATAATCAATGTTGTTATTATACATTTAGCAATTATTGTGGTAGGATTTGTTATTTTATCAATAGTAGGACGACTTTGCAACTAAAAAGATTTCCATTCAATTACGCATCTTTAATGCTATAGCTATCTTTACTCAGGTACCTTTTTTTTCTCCTTTACAAGCCTATTTTGTTCATAATATATAGATCTTTTGCCTTGATGTTTGAATTAATTAACTATATTTCCCTTATATTGTTACTCAACTAAGTGGCTTATTTATTTTTCCTTTATGAACCTCTTTAGTGGCTCCAAATCATTAGAGTGAAAAAGTAACCTAAGCAATTTTTTATTTCCTATAACATGGATGCTAAAATTCACCAAATTCCTAAATTTTCTTTTTTTATTATGTTTTTTTAGTATCGAGTACCCTCCTCTTTTTGAAATGCTTCTTTCTTTATTAATAATAGACATTATATGTTGTTAGAAACCAATTTTAATGGTTAAGCATGAACTTTTGAGTGGGGATATAATATGTACAATACATAGTCCTAATATTGAATTGCTTAAAGTTCTCACATATGAAGAGTTAAACAAAAGAGAAGAATGCACGGCAAACAACATTAATGAAAATGTAAATAAAGAGAAAAGTAAAGATAAAACATATTGTCCTATGCCGCTTAAGAGCAAGTAAACAAAAATATAAAAGTTTGAAGATCAAATCTGAAACTAAATATCTCTTTAAAAGGTCCATAGAATTAACTAGTTTCCTTCAGTTTAAAATCTTAATTGACAAATTTTTATCTCATTATAAGTTCTTTGGTGTGTTTTACAGCTAAAATTTTTTTTTACTTAGTTACAATTGCAAAAAGTGCATATTTTATTCTAGTTTAGGATAGTTCAGTTTGCATGAATTTCTCTTCTTTCTCTCTTTAGTTTATGAAACTTACTTAATCTATATGCAAATTTTATAGCCAAAGGTGATAGAAAATTTCCTATGTATAGGTGAAGACTATCTTCTTCTTGTCATACTAATTACGACACATAGAATTCTTATAAATGAAAACAAACTCATTTTTGTTAAGCTCCTAAAGTTAGATATATGACTGACATAACTTGCTTCTTTAAGCATTAAATTACATGAGTTCTTTATCCTCCAAGTTATTAATTTATGACAAACTTGGTTAAACTAGTAGTATGTATATATATATATATATATATATATATATATATATATATATATATATATATGCAGAAAAAAGGTCTTCATAAGGTTTCTGACACTTAGCACTCTTTGCTTTTAGCATTTCTCCACCCTCCACATTCAAGCTCTCTCATTAACCCACCTTTTTTTTATTTTGGGTGCTACATAGATAATGGATAAAAAAAAAAGGGTAGGCTGCATCACTCTCTACTTTCCTATCTCTCTATCTTCCTTTTTTATTTTTTCATTTTATTTTATCAATTTCATTTTTCTTTGAGAGATCATTCACTAATCATAACTAAACACTTTCTCTATCTAAACTAAGAAAAACTCATTTTTTTTCTCTAAAAAAACTACATGCTTAATATATGAATGGTTGGCCACTTAGGAGATGAGATGGGCTTATTTTATTATCATACACTTTCTTATTTTGCTTTATAACTATTTATTAGGACTTGTGATCTCAACTTGGATATGTGTATTGGGATGAGCATCATAATTTTCTTATACTATCTAGCTTGGTCATAATAATTGTGTGTTGTTTGCTAATAAATATCCAAGTTAACATATATTTTTTTTGGGTAGTGATTAAATTTATATTCTCTTCTCTTACTCATTTTGAGCATTGGAGTATAAACTTATATATATATATATATATATATATATCCAAGTTAACATATATTTTTTTTGGGTAGTGATTAAATTTCTATTCTCTTCTCTTACTCATTTTGAGCATTGGAGTATAAACTTATATATATATATATATATATATATATATATGTATATATAAAGGATCCTTTAGATACTCTTCCTCATTTTTAGTATTATAGTAGATTGAGTATAATCATGCTTTCATGGTCCTTTAGGAAATTGTATTAATGATTGTTTTTCATGTCATAACTTCTAGTGAAACTGATTCTATAGGATTCTTTTCATATTCAAAAGGTTATTAAGCATTAGGTTAATTAAAGTTTAGAAATCTTAGTTTAGGATTATTAATTGCACTTAAGTGTCTATGAAAACTTAGTTAAGGAGGAATTAAGGTCACTCAAGGTCAGCTCATTCCCTTTAATGAGTGTTTTCACAATATAAAGATGCAAGAAGTTTTATACATGTATGTAAATATATGCAATGTATGTGTGTATGCAATGTAAGAATTTCTATAAATGTATACAAGTATATGCATGTCTATATATAGGTTTAAGGAAAAGAGTACTCCCTTGGGGGTGTGGTGTGATTTTGTTAAGAGCTTGTTGATCTTGTTTGTTGAGGTTATCATGATCTTTTTGTTTTTGTACTCTCTATTTTTTGCAAATATAAGTGTAAAACATACGTTTTTCATGCATTATGACCTTTTTTTAGAGTTTTTAAGAGTTTTATGATGCTTTCACTTCCTCCTCACATCTAACAAAGTGAAAGACCACATTTTAGTATGCATATGGCTATTTTTTAATGGGCCATGCATGACCCATACGTGTTAGAACCTACCCATATGCATGGAACCTTAAGGACCCATGATTTATCCATTATAAAAAGAGCTCTCCAATGTCTTTTTATGTATTTATCTTCTTCTTTTCTCTTTTGTTTCTATTTTTTCAAAGATTTTATTTTTCTTTTAACTTTTTGTTGAACTTTAGTCTTTTAGATTCCTATAGCGATGGAGTTTGACTTTGAGATACTTGAGGGTTTCAAAGAGGACTGGGAGGATCAAGGAGCTGAGGCCTTGATGTGAACCAAGCAAGCACCAAACAAGTTAACCAATATGATAATCCACTCAAGTATAATGGTCCAATGATTAGAAGATGCATGAAGAATTTTAAGGATGGTTTAGGATTATTCTTGAAGCAAAAGATCAAGTTTGGGATAGAGAATCAAAGCACAAGTGGAAATGGAGCTCAATTAAGTGAATTTGGAGAAAGTTTAGCATAAGGGTAAAATTGTCCTTTCTAAACCTTATTAGAATATTTTGACCTTCAAAATGAAGAATTCATGCCAAACTCTTCAAATGGAGTAATTTGCATTCAACATACATAAAGTGCAATTTTAAAGATTTTGGAAGGTTCTATAAGATGCTAAGGGAATCTATAAGAATCAAGAATTTTTAAGAATATTCTTTTATAAAGAGTGTTTACTACTCATATTTAAAGAGTTGGTCAAATTTTGCTTAGTTGTCATGAGTTATCAATTTGACTTTTTAATGCTTAGTTGTTATTAATTGTCATTAGTTGTCATATTTTTTAAGGGAGCCTATTTAAGGATTTTTCTTTATAGGATTCTTTAAGAATAAATAAGAAAACCTATTCCTTCAAGGATTAGGATTTTTACATGCCTATATAAAGGCTATAACAATGTAGCAGTAATTTAGAGCATGTTTTGTCAATTAAATTTCAATTCTTGAGAGGTTAAATTCCTTCTCTTTTATTTTTAAAAGAACTTTAGTGAATTTATCAAGTGAAGGCTTCGTACATTCAAACGTAGTTTAATTTAGGCTTAAAATTTACTTTGTTAATATTAGGTTTATATTAAACAACATTTAATTCTTTATAATTAAAGTTAAGTATAAGTTATTTAAGGGTCTTGTTGGGGATTAAAGTTTCTTTTTGCTTGATTTATGAGCAATCCTTAGCAAGGTTATTAAGATTGAATACGAGTTTAGTACAAGTTAACCACGTTTGTATCATTTGGTATTAGAGCTTAGGCTCATTAATTAAGTATGTATCTTTGCTTTTCTTTGTTGTTTGCATTAAATCCAAAAAAAATCATTATTTCTTTTTTCATTCATTTTTGTGTCTTATTTGATATCCCTTAATTTTCTTTATAATCGTAGAGTTCAAATTCATTTTTCTTTGTTATCTTGAGTCAATTTCAGTCTTTTCTTCATACTACAATCTATTTATAGTCTTTAAACCAAAAAATAAAATAAAATTCATTTTTTATTCTTGTTGTTTGCATCTTAAGAGTCTTATTTGTCACAAATACATATCAATTTGAGTTTGTTCTTAGTTTGGTCATTTTGCATCTGTTAAATAAAAATAAAGAAATTAATGAGAAATTACAGATTTTTGAAAGAGATATTGAAGTTAATAAAGAGTGTTCACAAAGTTTTAAGCAACCTAGTGAACTTGTAAAATGATTAACTAGTTAAGGAGTTGTTAAGAGTGCATATTGTGATCATGAAGAGTATATACACCATGAAGAGGGAAATTTGGAAGTTTGTGCATGTCACGACCCAAAACAGGGGCCATGACCGGCGTTAGGGAATGGGAATTCTTTTGAATCCGGAACCCGTAGCAAGTCTAAAAATAAAATAAACATGCAATAGTATTAATAACACAATTAAGTAAAATATTATGCAGCGGAAATAAAATCATAAATATCAAAATAATATTTCCGTCAAACGAAATTAAATCGAATTCTCATCTCATATGTAAATAAATCCTTTAATACAAGTTTCAATTCAAATTCTTAAAATACATAACTCACACAAATATAATACATAAAACCCATAATTTATTTACAACTACTGCAGTGTCTAGACTATAAAAATAAAACTCAAGTGAGCAGTTTACATAAAGAAGCCGGGCGGAAGAAATCTGGCGTATAGGCCTGCTACTGAGGTCTGAAGACAATGACTCTCCTGAAAAATAGTCAACGGAGGGGAGTCAGACCTCACTGAGTGAATTACTATAATATATATACATGCATACTAAATGACAATGTACACAGTCAATAGTATATATATAATAAGAATATATACAAGCAAATACACACATATACAATAAAATCATTTTATATATTTTTATTGAAAATCACTATTTATGAAGGATCAAATAGAACCCTAGAAAATCGCAACCTCAAACAGTGTTAGACAACACTTTAGCCATACAGGCTCACTTATTCCATTTAGACAGTAGACTGGCCCCGAGACACTAAGTCAACCGAGCTCTAGCAGTCTGACTGTCAATGTGATTGGCCCCGAGACACTTGGTCAACCGAGCTCCAGCAATCATACTCCCAAATCATATCTCACTCATCAAATAATCAAATCCAATCAATATCCATAAATGGTTAGTAATATAGCCTAAATGCTATAAGTGTACCGGTACGTACTCGGTTCTAGTGCTGCCCACTAGGTAGCACGTTCTATTGATATCCTTCATTAAAATATAAAGCATACATTCATAAAAATAAATGATGCATGAATTTAAATATAATAGCAACAATAACCATATATATACTAAAAATATACCAAAAGTAAACCATGTATATTTCGAGTATATATACGTTAAATAAATCCAATATAATTGTAAAATTAACTCAATATATATCTAAAACATTTTAAATATAAATGTTTAAATAAGCATGCATATAATTTACAATATACTAAAAATAAACCAAGAATAAACTAAAATAAACTTAAATACTAATTGAGTTATTTATGCATATTTAATCAAAATAAAATATACATTTCTAAATCATGCACCCTAAAGCATATATATATATATATATAGAATAGTAACTCACACTTAGTGCGCTCCTCGAGATGGGTCCGATGGGCCTGGTCCACTAGGCCTCGATCTCGGCACAACTAAACAAACAATAAATAACAGACATCAGAATAAACCTAATAGAAAATCCTAGAAACTTGATCTAGAATATTAGACACAGAATCAGAATTTGGGTTTGACCGGACATCACGTTTTACTAGAATTCTACCAAAAATCTGACAGAACTTCCCCTATAAAACGGACATCTCTCTACTCAAAGAGTAGAGCCGGCCCTGCAAAGAAACACACTTTGAAAAATAGACACAGAATTACAATCACAACCCCTCGGTCGGACTCCAAACTACAGTTTACCGACTGGGGTCCACAATTCATAGAACAATATAAAAATACCAAAAATACCCTTGTAACATAAAAATACATTTTATAAGTAGAAATTACGTAATTAACCCCAAAATACAGTAAAAACCGATAAAAACTCATTTTATTAGAAAAATCGTATATTATATATATAATTTGAAAATAATTTATGAAAAATAGTTTTAATTAGTTAAAAATACTAAATAATTTGTAGAAATCATTTTTATACCTTAAATAACTATTAAAATCAATTTAATTACATTTTTAGCCAATTTAGGGTAAAATTACCAAAATACCCCTATATATATAAATATACTAAAATTACTCCAAAAATTCACCAAAAATAATATAATTGCAAAAAATTAATTTTCTCAACATATATATCAATAATATCAATAAATAAACTCAATTAACTAATTAATTTCAATTAAAAACACAATTAACCCTATTTTCTCAAAATTACATAAACTAATTAAATTCAAAATAAATACATAGAAATTCATAAAAAAATTCCAAATAAATTTCTATAATTCATTTCAAAACCTATATTTATCACAAAATACAATTTCATAATTTAATTAATTAATTTTTGAAAATTAGAAAATAGTAATAAAATATTCAAAAATACCCAAAAATCAAAATAATTCCCAAAAATTTTACAAAAATTCAAACATGAAGATTAAGCTAAGGGGAACAACATTTGTGAAGGAATTTCTCATGAATCAATCAATTCAAAGTTCAAAAAAATCAAGAACCCTAAAATGGCCGAATTAGCAAAATCGAAACCTAAGCAAATCAAGACCATTTTAAGTGAAACAAAGCTTGGAATCAAACTCACCGGAGCTCAAGGAGAAGAAAGAGACTGGCGGCATCAAAAATGGTGGCCGGAAACGCCGTGAACGACGGTGGCTCAAGTTTCGGCTTCCCGAGCTTATTCCGGCTAAATTGCGATGAAATAGGGAGCAGCTAGCGGTGGGGAAGGCTAGGGAAGGAGGTGGCACGCATGGAGGCACACCGATGGTGAGAAAACGGGATGGCAGGCGGTGGTTGGGTGATCGGGCGTGCGTCGGGGAAGAAGAAGGACACAAGGGCAAAAATGTAAATAAATCAAACTTTATTTTTTTGTTTAATATTAAATGTATATGTATATATATATATATATACTTTTACACTATATATTAAAATAATATAAACTCACACACATTAAATATACACCACACACATATAATTTAATATTTTTAATAATTTATACACTAAAAATAATTAAATAATATTAAAACTAATTAATAAATAATAAAATATTAGGGTAATTAATTAAACCCTAGTTAAATAAATAAATACACATATATACGTTATTTAGTACTTTAAAAATATATATGAGTTCATGCAAGTTCGTAAAATTGTTTAAAATAATTAATAATAAATAATTTACGTGTTAATTTTCCCGAAAATGCAAGTCCCGGGAAAATTTTACGTAAAGTGCTTAAAATAATATAAAATAATTAAAAATCAATTTTAATTAAATAGAAACTCATGAAATATCATAAATATATACAAAAATTATTAACACTGCATATCCCGATGCAGTATTAAAATATTTAAAAATACGGGATATTACAGTGCACAAAAGAGGAAACTAAAGATTGAGAGCATTATGAAGGATAAGAAGATGATTATTCATCATAATGATACTAAAAATTATAAAATTTCTTTTTCTAGTGTTTTGAAAGTTGTTTTGCAGAGTTTTGTGCTATACAAAGATCCATTTGATGATGTTATTGAAATGCATTACAAGCTTAATAATAAATTTGAGGATTTTTCTTCCTAGCATGAAGTATGAGAAATAGCTACAATATTTTACTTCTTTCAAGGGAATACATGGAGTTTTTAATTATATCAAGAAGAGCTTAAGATATTAATGTTTCAAATTTAGAAGGAAATAACAAGAATTCAACATTTACAAGTTTGTGAATACTAATGTTACATTTTGAGTAAGTCCTCAAGTTCAAGTTATTCTAAAGCTGCTTATATGCATCATTACTTCAAAGGAGAAGTACTCTCCAAAGATATTTGTATTTGATCCTAGAGGACATCCAAATATACTAACTTTACAAGATGGGTCAAATTCAAGGACGAAGCTTCGTGAGGAAGGAGGGAATGATATGAACCAAACAAGCACCAAACATGTTAACTAACATGATGATCCACTTAAGTATAATGGTCCAATGATTATAACATCCATGAAGAAGTTTAAGGATGGTTTAGGATTGTTCTTGAAGCAAAATATCAAGTTTGCGATAGAGAATAAAAGTACAAGTGCAAATGGAGCTCAATTGAGTGAATTTGGAGAAAGTTTAGCATAAGGGCAAAATCATCCATTTTACACCTTATTAACATATTTTGACCTTCAAAATTAAGAATTCATGTCAAACTCTTCAAGTGGAGTAATTTGCATTCAAAATACATAAAGCGTAATTTTGAAGATTTTGGAAGGTTTTAGAAGATGCTAAAGGAATCTATAAGAATCAAGAATCCTTCAAGAATATTCTTTAAAAATAAAAACCCTATATGTGATGGAGAGTGTTTACTACTCATATTTAAAGAGTTGGTTAAATTTTGCTTAGTTATCATGAGTTGTTAATTTGACTTTTCAATGCTTAGTTGTCGTGAGTTGTCAATTTGATTTTTTAATGCTTAGTTGTCATTAATTGTCATTAGTTGTCATATTTTTTAAGGGATCTTATTTATTTAAGGATTTTCCTTTATAGGTTTCTTTAGGAATAAATAAGAAAATCTATTCCTTCAAGGATTAGGATGTTTACATGCCTAAATAAAGGCCATAGAAATGTAGCACGAATTTAGAAGAAGTTTTATCTATTAAATTTCAATTCTTGTGAGGTTAAAGTCCTTCTCTTTTATTTTAAAAGAAATTTAGTGAATTTATCAAGTGAAGGCTTAGTACATTCAAGCCTAGTTTAATTTAGACTTAAAATTGACTTTATTAATATTAGGTTTTATTGGGGATTAAAGTTTCTTTTTACTTGATTTATGAATGATTCTTTGCAAAGTTATCAAGATTGAATATGGGTTTGGTACAAGTTAACCATGTTTGTATCAAGCCCAGGGTGCTAAGAGCAGGCCCATTCAATTTTTACACAATAATCATGGAGTGGAGCATAGGCAAATGGTTCCATTGGTGTTTAACATGCATGGGCATGCTTAGTTTTTTCATTGCCAGTGTATGAGTTTTTGTGTTTTATTTTTCTGCTTTATTATTTTAATTTCCTATAAAATAGGAGAAAAAATAGGTTAGAATGAATTTATTATTTTTTAACTCAGCATTAGTCATTAGTGCAATAATTTAGAATTTCCTTGAAATTTTAGAACTTGTTGTCTGGCTTTACATGCATCAGAGTTCATGCTTTTATTTGAACTTTCTTATTTATTTTTTACTTGAAAATAAGCATGATAGAGCTACAAGTTAATTATTATTTATTCATTATAGAGTTATTTTTCAGCCAATATTTATTTAATTGATTTCCCTTTTAGGATTATTAGTACTTACTTCTATTTTCTTGCAAAAAATAGAGTAAATTGGTATATTAGTTTATCTATTTTATTATGCAATTATTTTTTAGTTAAGTGATATAATTGACTTCCCTTTTTAGGCTAATGTAGTACATTTGGTTTTACTTGGAAAAATAAAATAAAATGAAAATTAGTTTTTACTTTTTTTTGCTTGCAATTATTTTTAGTTTAGTGATAAAATTGACTTCCCTTTTAGGCTAAGGTAGTACACCTTATTTTGCTCAATAGTTTTACTGGCATAAAATAGTTCTACTAAGATCTCCCTAAGGAGGTAAGGGCTCACGTCATTGGTTTGGGGTTTAATGGTCTCTTCGAAAGCATATATATTGTTCCTACTTCCATCAAGAGCAAGTAGGTTGCTATGACTACATTGATTAAGAATTGGTTCGACTATACCCATATCTTCCACTTTAGGTTCAGGGAGTTAATATTCATAACATTAGACTTTACTACCATCACCAAGCTCTTATTCACTGGGCTGGGAGTTCCTTTTAAGATGCCAATTGATCCATAAGAGCTAGCTAGGGATTTTTTTAGTTATAGGCTCCGTATTAAGTAAGGGTATGGTAGCTTAATCTTATATAAGCGGTTGAGGTGGGCTTGTAGAGTTGCCATAATAGAGGGGCCTATTGCTATAGAAAGATTGGCTTGTTGCTTTATTTTCTATCTTTTGAGCATGTTGGTGTTCCGAAACACCACCAACATCAAAGGTTTCTAGCTTCTTCCCCTTCTCTAAAACTTATACCAGCTTCGGGAGTATGATTGGGGGTCTCCTACTTTAGGGTACCTCTATTGTAGAATCAATTACGCTTATCGAGGAAGGGCTTGAGGATCTACAACATCCCTCTCATTGTTGATGTAAGTGTGCTTATTTCTTTTCTCATTTTATTTTCCTTTTTCCTTCTTTTCTCATTTTCTGTTGATATTGATGCTTTTTCTTTTCTAGATATGGGCATATGTGTTTCATTTGCTTCCTCCTTTTATATTGGCAACCCTTCTCCTTGGAGGATTTCCTCGTTACCCTCTTTAGGAATGTAAGGGCTGGAGAGGTAATGTGTGACATGCAAAATCCGTAAGCGTATGGAATCATGTAGGTAATAAAATAAAGATCATCCCATAGAGATTAGAAAATTGAATATTGTAATACTCAAAGTGTTTATTTCTTTAAATACCAAAATTGTCTTTAGATTCAAATTAAACTATACAATTAAATTCTAAATGAAATTAACAATTAAATTAAAAACTGGGGTTCTTATTTTCAATTTAACCTTCCTAAAGATTAATTAAATTTCTAAGCCAAGTTTAATCTAATTCATTTTGAAAGCATCTTTAGAATCATAGACTTTTCTCTTAAACAAACCTATAATTAATTGAACATAAATAGAACTTAGTTTTACAGCTATCACTTACTAAGTGTTCATTATATTCAATTTTAAGCACAACCTTTAATCAATATTAATTGACTAAATGTCTCTCAACTTAGTAAACAATTAATAGGTCATTGATTTATCTCAATGTAACCTATTTTTCAATCAAGTTTCGTTGTTTAAATTCAATCAAAGGGTGATTAATCCTATGATGACATTAAGTGTAATAATAACAAATGAACTACGTTTATTGACTTAGATATAATTTCATTACTACGTGATTGAATTAAAATAAGAACCCTACCTAATAATCCAACCACATATATTGATTAAGAGAGAAGAATAAGAGCAGAAAAGAAACCCAATCATTATTGTTCAATGAAAGTGAAGAATAACAATAGAAATAAATAATAAAAACCCCCTTTCTCTACTCGATAAAGCTTAAATGGAAGGCCTTATGTTCTTAATCTTCCCAAATAATTCCACTCTCATAATCAATAATCATTAAATTAAGCTAGAACAAAAACTAGGTTTGATTTTTAAAAAAATAAGAGCAACATAAATTATTCTTGTTTCCTCTATGGCTCTCTTCTATAAAACCCTAGTCTCCAGTTGTTCTTTTTGTGCCTATTTTGAATCTTGAAATCCTACTAAATTAGCAACTTAAAAGTTTACATTTTGAAAGTTTATTATCTGGCACATGGCTGTGTGCACCCAAGCACACGGTCATTCGCCTTGTTTTCACTTTGCCCCATCGGATTAGGCATGGTCATGTGCACTATGTCTCTTTTCTTTATTTAGGCACGACTGTGTGCAAATGTTTGCATGTTCATGTGCCTTCCTTTAGACTTAAAATTACTTGATTTCACTTTGAATGCACTCTTAGACATCTCTATTACCTCCAATAGTCCTTTGCATCATTCCATCACTTGTTCTCTCATCACCTACATCATTAAAAACAACTAAAATACTTAAAATGAATAAAAACTATAAAATTAAACAAAAACACTAAAGCTAAATAAAGATTAAACAAAAGACTAACATTGCATCTAAAAACACTCTTAATCCTAATATATTTAGTGCTCAAAATAGTATATTTTTCACACTCATCAATGTGCACTCATTAGACGATGCATGAGTAGCTTTGGACATTATAACCTTTGATAGGGTATGCATTGTGCTTTTTACTTTTCTTTCAATTGGTTCCATTGTTTATATGATGTTTATATTTCTTTTCACATATTTAGTGAGCATGCTAGGATTGCCTAACCGAAGAGTTTTTAATAAGATGTGCAGCTCCATATGCATCGTAGACAAAAGGATCTTACTAAAGATGCCTATAGACAAGGCATGGTATTTATGAGAGCAGGTACTAAATTAGGTGGGTGGACACAATTTGAGACATTCTTCCTTCTCTCCTACCCTAGACATATTTTGGGGTAAGTATTTGATTGGCCAGATGCTTTAAAAGGCATTGAACATCTTTAAGGGTCATTTTTGGAGCCTCTAGGGACTATTTATCGAATTCACGTCATCCCCTACCTAATAGATATGGTGGCTTTGTGGTAGGATCCACTCCTAGATATTAGTCCTTCAGCATTATCATATAAATAAGTGAGTTATTTTTCCTTCGTGCTTGTATTATTTTATTTGATGAATTCTACGAATATACTTCTATTTATAGCCTTGCCCTAAAATAGCTCGATCCTATACTCTTGGAGGCACCTCTACTACCAGTGCTATTCTAGAGGCTAAGAGAGTTATGTATGGGGATTTCACCACTCCACTAGGAGTTATGAGAGGGTTTAACCTTTACGGTTAGCTGGTGACCCTCCCTATCCCTATGGACAGGATTATTATGGTCTTTTCTCTTGAGAATACTACACATGTATGTTCTTTATCTATTTGTCTTATTCTTTTCTCAAATTATCTTTTTATTTTCTGGAATATTGCCTTTTGTATGATTTAGATCTCTCAGGAGATAACAAAGTAACTCTCTTAATATGCATCTAGCTTGATAGGTCTTAATGTGTAGAGCTCCCTTAACATGAGAGTTAGATTCTTTTCTTTTCCTATTTATGCATGTCTACATGTATGTATATATGTATCTAATCATTTGTGCTAACTGCAGCAGACCCACTCAGAGATCATTTAGTAGTAGGTCCAGTAATACATCAATAGAGAGATTATCAGTAGGAGATAGAGATATTACAGATCAAGTTGTATTAGATGTAGATAGGAGGTGCCAGTGCTAGCTCTACCAAATAGCTTGATGGTGATGATGATGATGAGGCTTGGCCTCATTTGATGGATATTAATATATTTTTTTGGATATTTTATGATTTTTATTTATGATTTTATGATTATTTGCCTTTTATTAGTGATTTTATACATATATTTTTTTATCATTATTTAGTTATTTCCTTTACATATTTTCCATTTTCTGTAAAAAAAAAAATTAAAGAAATTAGAAGAGCAATAATAGTAATAAGACTCAAGTTTGCACAACTAGTAATAAATTAAAATGCAATTTTTAGTTATAATGAGACAACAATGAAGATAGGAAAATAAATTTGAATATATATTAATCAAATCAAATAAGATAGAAGAGAGCATATAGTTGTAAGGTACTTATACACACGAGTTCTAAGAATCCACACGTATGAGTTCTAAGAATCCACGCACGTAGGTTCTTTTGAACCTATGCCTAGGCCTATGTGCCTATTTAAGGTGACTTCTTTGAGATGTTTTTCTTAATTTTAGACATTAGGGAACTTTTCTATAATGCAAAATTCCCCAAAAGACCATATATGATGTTAGTCTTAGAGAGTTGAGAGTTTCTAACTAAATGAGTTTATACCGTATGGAAATGTCGAGCTTTAAGACCTTGCATCAAGTGCATCCATACATGGATTTCTTATGTTTAGAAGTTTCCTTTTAGGATTCACATGAGCACATTTTTCAATTTGGAGATCGAGCTGTGTTTGATGTATAAGGAGTTCAATGCTACTATCGTGTGCACTCTTAGTGTTATTAAGGATGCCATCTTTGTGGACACCATCATTAAGTATCCGGGTAGTGGTTCTGCATTATTTGACTTAAGCCCTCAGCAATTGGATGCTTTAGTCACTAGAGAGAGACACTTGGTCCCTACTCATCTTTTGGATGTTTATGGTACCAAGGAAGCAAGTAGTCTATCTTGGATACGCTTGCTTTACTATTATTTCGTCCTTCAGTTTTTAACTATCTTTGCTAATGGTTTAGGAGAATTTTAAGGGTTATTGAAGGTATGGAGTGGAGATTAATTTGTTCTCGCTTATTTTTGCTAAGACTATTTAGGGTTTAAATGATGTGAGGGTTAGTGGGTCTCTTTCCTTTACTAGTAGCCCTTTGTTACTCTATATATGGTTATAGGAGAGGTTGAGTATTCTAGAGAGGCCTATATGTAGATTTTTAAGGTATGGTCCTTATAGTCACTAAGATAGGCTCTTTAGGAGGTTTGGTGATTATTCCCATTCTAACTCGACTTTAAATGAGTGGTTGGCTTGGATGAGTACTATTTATGATGTTGAGATTCAATAGGCTTACCCTTGGTGGAGGTTGGAGCATGTTACTATACGAAATCATGTAGGTTGTGTCATTATTTCTAGTTTCTGATCATGGACCCATTACTCTCCCATGCTTATGTATAGGCAGTATGGATTTATATAGAGGATCCCTTTAGAGTTGATTGAGTTTCATGGAGGCAGGTTATCTCAACACTTCATTGATCTTGCACCACTTTTCTACCAACTGCTAGATGTTTTTATTGATGATGTGTACATGCATTGGGTAATTGGCAAGTGGGTCCACTTAGTGCCCTTGGTTAGTAAAGCTTTTTCTTCTTACATACTTTAGAGATGATTTTGTCAAATCTTTATTTGTTTTAGTATAATGTAAAACTAAAAAATTATGAATTATTAGACAATATTTACAAATGATCATACTATATGCAATATCGTATTTATTGAAATACTAATTTTTCCTTATAAAGATTCATTCAGATAACTTATCATTTCCATGCCTATACAAATCCTTCATTTAGTTCCATGTGCACTAAATTTCATTTATTATAAATATAGTTGAACTTTACATATTTCAAAATGACAGTAGTTATGTCCTTAGCTGCCCAATTGGATATGAACTTTCCTCTTAGGTCAAGAAGGTGTATTTTGCCATCTTCAAAACCCAATCTCTAGCCTTTATATCATGCTTCCTTACTTTCTTGCTAATTGCCCTTGCAATCCTTCCTGATTAAAACTGAGTATGGTATAGTGCCTTTAAACTCTCACTATCCATGAGTGTCGGTTTTGCATGCATTTGTTTAACCCACCACATCTCAGGTATCTTAGCTTTGATTACTGCCCTAAGCGATTTCATTTCAATCTCAATCAGAAGAACTGCTTCCATTTCGTACATTAGAGAAAAAGGTATGGCTCTCTTTGAGGTTCTTAATAGGGTTCGATATCCCTATTAAGGAAAAGATAGTTTTGTAGCCCAGTCCTAATATGTTTCAATCATTTTGGCTAGTATCTTCATGATGCTCTTATTTACTGCTTCTATTGCTCCATTAGCTTCTGGTCTATATGGTGATGAGTTATGATGTTCCACCTTATATCTCCTAAGTAGCTCTTTCACTTTGACTTAAAATTGTACTTCATTATCTAACACTATAGTATGAAGGACTATATATCAACAGAATAGGTTATTTTTAAAAAACTTTAATACTTGCTTTGCCCCTGCTTATTAAATTTTATGAAGTATTCAATTGCAACCAGGTTATACTTACATCCATTCAATGTTACTAGATAAATTTCTCCAATAATGTCTAATCCCCAAACTAAGAATGGACAAGGAGATGCCATGGTATGCAATTCTATGTGGAGTAAATAACTGACGTCCCTATAGATTTGACACTTCTGACACCTTTTTATGACTTAACACAATCCTTTATCATTATGATCCAAAAGAATCTTTGTCTCATGAATTTCTTTGCCAAGATCAATTCACTCATATGTGGCCCATAAACACCTTCATGAATTTCAATCATAGCCCTTTTTGTTTCATCCTTATCTAAACATCCAAGCTATAGTCCATTCGAGGTTCTCCTAAATAGAATACCCTAATGTACTAAGAACTTTATGTTAGGTTTCCACCATTCATACACGTAATGGAAAATAAAATTTTTAATAATAAAAACCTCACAGAATCCATGTAATTCAAATAAATTGATTAAGAAGGATTTCCAAACACTCACCAAGATAATATTATGGCAAGATGGTTGTAAGGAAGAGAGGGGGTTCACTCCAATGACACCCTACTTTAATCTTTTTATATAGGTCTTGTCAGATCAAGGCACCACCAATAGAGCCATGTCCTCCACCAGTATCCATATGAACAAGGTGACCTAAGCAATGATGGTATGCTAGCACCTTTTCAAAGATAACTCTTTTTTCTTTTCTCTCTATGTATATCCTTTCTTTTCTTAAAAGAAGAGGAAGAAAGAGGAGAGTGATTTCCTTACAAAACCCTAGAGAAAGAGATGTATATATAGACATCCCATTTAAGGGTTTCTTAAACCACTTATTTACTAAAACAATTTTGGTAAGATTATACTTCCTTTTCTATTTTAATTATAATTCCAAATTACAATTATTCTTTATTTATTTACATAACTCTTACCATAATAAATTAGGAAATAAATAAATAAATATAAATACACACACACACATATGCCTAACATTTCCATTTTAGCCCACAATGCATAAGTGGCCTCTAGTAAGACATTATGACTACTTAAGTTATGTGAAGGTTGATAATCCAACATAACCTAATTAACAGCATGTATTATAGTCCTTTTGTCATGCGATATCTTGGTTGAACATAAGGTATTTTTTGTGTCATCCTTATATAGTTCAATCATATTTTTTTTCGATCCCAAGCAAACTAATACTAATAACTTTTTATCAATACATTCTAGCATGGCCATGCATTTCTCTTCAGTCTAACTCATCGAAGGGCCCCCAGATATCTTCTCAAAATAATTGAGGGACAAATTCCATCTAATTACTCACATTCCTCATATAACTCATTCTATATCCAATCACAACTTATTTTACTATCTTGTTAATATAGAACTTATTATGTAGGAAACTATAGTGATCTTAGGTCAAAGGACTGAGATAATACTATTATAATGAGAATTACTTATGATAATTATCCATGTGGTATTCTTATAGTGGGTCGATCCAGTACGTCATTTCTCTAAATATGTACTTATGAGTTTGACTCAATATCTCATATACATGATAAATAAAACATAATCATCAGTCAAGCTAATATGTAAGCACCCAATTTCATGATGTAATTGTGTATAAATGCGATGAAAGCCTCTATTATGAAAATTTAATCATAAATTGACCTATAGTCTTAAGTTTCGTGATTTCAAGGACTAAATTGCAACATTTTTTGGGTTTAATTGTAAAAAATTGACTTTTAGAGGGTATATTTGGAAATGTGCAACCAGCATTATGTAATGCCAATTAGCATTACGTAATGCCAATCAACATTACACAATGCTGATCGACATTATGTAATGCCAATTGGTATTACACAATGCCAATTGACATTACACAATGCCGATCGACATTTTGGAATGCCGAGGCGCTAAATAATTTAGTAAAAATCTTTTTTCTCACTATGATTGGTCCAAATTTAATTTATAAATAAATTGATTTGAGTATTTATCTGTAGGTTTCGATCTTCGTCCAGTATGCATCTCTTACGCATATAATCTTCTTTTTTTGAAGTTAAAATTCTTATCCTATTTTTTGGAAAGGAAGATAAGAGCTACTATGATCACGTAACTCCTGTGATCATGTAAGCAAGTTAGCTTAGGAGTGGGATATAAAATGAAAAGATTGGTAGAGAAGAGAGGTGGGGGGAATGGGGTAAAAAAAGAAAAAAAAACCCTAATCAACTACTGCAGTAGAGGTTGATTAAGAAAAAAGAGAGAAGGCCTAACCTAATTTTGTCATTTCAAAACTTTTTTTTTAAAAGAAATAAACTACATTCTTTTAAAAAGTCCAAAAATCAAGAAATTGCATAGTCAATTTTCTCAAAATGGTGAAATCCTATTCTGAGGAGCATTCAAATAGCATCTACACAGCATTACTCATTTTATACTCCTTTCTTTTTATGAGTTCTTTCTTTTATATCATTATTTTCTTTTTATTATTTTTTATTTTATTATTTCTATGTTTTTTTATTTAGGTTTTATTTTCATTATTTTATTTTCTTTGTTCATTAATTCTATTTTTTTTGTTTCATGATTATGGTGATGAATACATTATTAAACAAAGGAAACTCACAAAGAATCCATAAATGAAAGCAAAGAGTCAAGATCCCAATTTAATTTAATTTTGCTATTTTTAGTTTAGTTTAGTTTATTTTATTTTTTTAGGTTTTGAATTTGTTTAATTTATCTTCTTAAGGGTTGTATTTTAATTTTATTTTGTTTATTATTTTAGTAGATTTTATAATAGCCCTGATAATGGGAATAATGAAAATTTAGTTCTCTTATTTTTAAAAAATTAATTAGTAAATTAGGTTCAATTTGGTAAACCCTAATTAAAATCAATGAAGGAAGTAGATTAATTTAGGTTGCATATTAATTAAAATTAGAGTTTTTTTAGATAACATAATTTAATTGCATGGTTGATCTTTTTTATTTATTTGTTTTTATTTTTTGTCGTTTTTGGGTTTGTTTATTCTTTTTATGTGTTTTGAGTCTTAGGGCCATATTAGGCTCTAACACATTTAAATAATTTTAGGTTTAAGTAGTTTTTTATTAGCCCATCTCATTTAATAGGTCTAGATTTTAATTTAAATGGATTTTAGGCCCATAATTAACTAGATTTAAGTTAGAGATAATTTAGGCTCATTTAGTAATTTAGACATAGGCCCATTTTAGGTTAATTACAATTAATTTAAACTTAGCCCATTAAATAAAAGTCTTTTCCATAACTTGTAGATTTAATATCACCTTAGAATTAAAACATGTAGAATTAGGCCCACTAATTTAAATACTTCATAATTTGTAGACTTAGGCCCACTTTTATAATTATAATAAATAGACTTTAGGTTCACTTAATTAAAATTAAATAAAAATTAGGCCCATTAGTCTTTACGCTTACTTATAAATTAAAACATGTAAATTTAGCTAATTTAATTAAAATCAATGTAGATTAGACTAACCTAGGGATTGTGATTTAAATGAATGCATTGTTTATTTGTATATTTCATGACTAGTTTTCCTGGAGTTGATTGTTTTAATAAAGGTTTATATGAAATTGCATGTAAATAGAGATTAAGATAGTAATTCTAAAAGAATAAGAGACTGAAAGAAGTTAGTATTTCATACCCATAATCTCCTAATTATGGTGCTGACTTTCTTTTAAGGAATAGAGTACCAACATTTTTCAATTTGTCCCAATTATTACCCTAGGTGGCGACTTCTCATCTCCATGCCATATCTTTGTGACAGTGGTTAGTGTTTTCTCTAGAGCCTTAAGCTCAAACAGTGTCGTGTTGCTAAAATCTTAGGCATGGGCTAAATCCCATCGTCTATAGTGGTGACTCCACTGGGGATAAAAGATACTGATTCTACTTATGTTCTTTATAATTATGTTATTAATTATTATTTTATTCTTACATTCATTTTGCATGTCCCTATTAACTGATGGCATTGGTTTAGGGTTTAGGATTCTATAATTCCACCAGCTTCATAGAATTGTAAATTGGCTAATCATCACTCTTAGCCTTAACTCGGTTCAAGAGAGATTACCAAGCTCATATGATCAGAGTTTGTAACCTAAGTCCTAAAGGGGGGGGGGGGTAGTTTTCTCTCGAGTTTGCAAAGGATGTTGGGCCCCTCTGACCTTGGCCTATAACTCAAGTCTTAAAGGAGGGCATCTTGCTGAGCAAACCTTGACTTTTCACTGGATCCTAACCACATATAATGGCTTAGTTACTTCCCTTAGAATTACCCAAATTGCTTGTGTATGTTTCCATAAGTTATTTTTATCTATAAAAGCCCAAGCCCATTCTTTAAAGAGCCCATATGGGCTAATAAAGATTAGGCTTGACCTTTATACCTAAAAATATTATTTCTATGCTTTTATTGCTTTAAGAGAGATTTGGCATACGTGTTAATTTTTGATATCCCCTATTGATATTAAGGCCAAGATAAAAAATCTTAGGAAAAGAGACTCGCCATTAAATATGTGTGCATGAGGAATAAGGTTGGAAGGATATTGTACACCTGATTACTACTTATTGCATAGCACATGCATCATGTATGCATTTCATGTATCATACTAACACTTTCTTTTATAGCCATCATAGATTCATTCGGGTCTTCCTATGTTTAGAAATGGAGTAGTGGTAGATTAGTGAGAACTGATTTGAGTCCAAAATTAACAATTAAAGAGATCCTTCACAGTTTAGAAAAGAGCCTTATCAACTCGCTTTACCTAAAATCTAAACTAACTCAAACAGAAGAGATGGAACAACAACAAGGAGGAAACTGGACCGTAGAAGACATTAAGGGAGCTTTGATGGATGACATGAGAGCAATGATGTAAGAAGAATTAAGACCAGCTCTGGCTAAATTAATGCCACCACTTGTTACTGTTGCACCTCCCATTACAACCAATCCACCTTTTGTTGGTGCACCACCTGCTAATAATGACATTGCTGGGGGCAACCTTTAAATGCTGCTAAGGATGTACCTGTTGTTGGGATGAAACTAGAGGATGTTGAGAACTATACGGTTGAAAACATAAAAAGGGAATCACTTGAGCAAGTTCAAGAGCTAGAATCCAAGCAGATGAAGTCATTGACTTAGAAATGTCCAAGATAGAAGAATTGATGAGAGGACAGGGCATCGAATATTCGTTTGACTTTGATGATGTGGTGCAATTTGAGGAAGATAAGTTGCTTGATAAGTTCAAGATGCCACATCTATAGAATTTTGATGGTACTAGAGACCCAAGGATCCACCTTAGTCAATATATAACTACTATAACCACCACTAAGAGTCCTTTGTCTATAGCTACCAAGTTATTTGTACTATCTTTAGAGGTTATTGTTGTTAATTAGTATTATGGGTTAGAGATGTCTATCTAAGTGGACTGGAGAGAATTCTGCACTACTTTTCTAAAACAGTATGACTATAATACTAGGCTTGAAGTGTCCATCAGGGATCTAGAATTGACCAAGCAGAAGCCTAATGAATCATTTTTGGATTTTCTGACCAGGTTCATGAATAAGGTAGGATTAATAAAGAACAAACTAGTTGAGAAGGATCAGGTTAGGATGTTAGTCTGAAATGTGTCGCTTAACTTGGTTGAGAGGTTGCATATGATGAATCCTAAAACATTTATAAACATTTATGATGATGGGTTGCAAGCTAAGGAGATTAAGAATGAGAAAAAGAAGATAGTTAGAAGCACTGGAGCAAGAAACTACCCAACTGGGGGCACATAACAAGGAAGCACTAGCCAGATTGTGGAAGTGCATGCCATTAAAAAACGAAGGAGATTCTCCAATTTTAACTAACCTTTGTCAAAAGTCTTAGAGCGCCTAATGTAAAAGGGCTTACTTCAACCTTTACCTAATCCAAACCCATAAAATCCAAACACTCCAGGCTATAACCCAAACAAGCACTGCAAATTCCATCAAAACCTCTAACACTCCACAGATAACTGCATCCACCTCTAAAACCTTATAGACTCCAGAAAGATCACAGACCCCAAAAACCTAAGCATAAAAAATAATCCTTTCCTAAACTACTAAAATGTACTACCCTCAACTACCATGATGATCAACTCAAGAGTTAGTAAGAAAGAAGTGTTAAGTTCCTTTGAGGACCTAAACCTTAAAACTAATGAGAAATCTCCTAATACCCTTAATGATGTGGAAAGGGCAGAAGACTTATTGGGTTAGCCTTTAGGCAAGCTCAACTATAAGGTGTTTTATACTAAACCACCTTCTTTTGTCATACCCTTCGAGTCGATTGTGCCTACAGGATAGGGTAATGAGTTTGATGAGAAGCTACTAGACAAGAAAGAAAAATGCACATTTGAGGAACAGAAAGATGAAGTCATAGAGATAGTCAGTAAGAAGATTCAAGAATAATTGTTATGTCAGCCACCTTAAGGACAACCACTATGAGACTCAGCATCCCTAGCATATAGAATAGGAAATAAATTTTTTTATTGTCTTCTTTAAATAAATTTTAGTTTCCTTAGAACTTATTTTGTTTTAGTGATTGATGATATGAATTATGATCATGCTTACTTATGTAATGTACATCCTAATGGTATTGTGCATTATAATATTGATCATATTTGCATGTTTAACATAAATTTAATTCAATTATATTCATTCAGTATGGGCATAGATGAAAATTCAAAGAACATCCATATATCACATGATGTAACTTCTGAATATAGGAAACTTGAGGAAAAAATAAAAAGAATGAAAAAGAAAAAAAGAAAAAATAATGAGAGAGAAAAAGAAAAAAAGAATAGTGAGGTAAAAATTAGAAAGAAAAAATTCAAGACAAACTGATCATAGGAGTTGTATCATGTAATGTAATAAATTTTCTCATTTTTGCCCTAATGAATGACTAAAATTGAATATGAAATTTTTGTTCAAATACTGCATATTCATCTATATCTTACTGCATAAGTATTTAAAGGGAGAGACAATACATAATGAAAGCTAAATCAAAGCTATGAGATCATTATTTTCATTACTCCAGTATCAAGCCTTATGTTCAACTCAAGAGTTCCTCAAAGAGAAAGTCTAGTTGATTTCATCAGTAAGAACTCGCTTTAGTTAGTTTGCACACTCCTCAGCATCTTTAATGCATAAGATTGTAACTAATAGGGTTAGTAAGTCAACTGATCAACAATAATAGTGAATGAGCTGGGTCTCTTGCATATGAAAAAAAAGACTTCTAGAATAACGTGAATGAATCCAGAATGAAACTAGGGGCAAAATGTAGCTCTGGGGGTAAATTGCAGAATAATAAGTTCGCATTTAAAGAGAGAAGATGGAACACTATAGTATAAGAGTTCTGGGGGTAGAAAGAAGTAAACGTAAGCAATAACCAATATTTCATCAATACAACATCACTTAGTCATCTGCTAGACAAGCTGTATCAAAAGTTCTAACATTAGAAGTACCAACAGTGAAGCATTCAATGCTCAAACCTGTAGACTGTTGATGAGGCACCTTGTTCTCACATTCCAAGCTGCAATATAGCTCTATTCAAAGCATGAGACCTATTAGGATTATGCATGTCATACATAACATGCATACACTTGTATAAATGTGTTGTGAAATACTTACTTTGCATAATAAAGTCTTTGAGCCTAGACAAAATTGTACAAATACTCTACTACTAACATTCAAAATTAGTACTGAAAAAGTGTAGGAAAGTAGTAAAAGTATTCACATATGAAGCATATAAAGAAGTAAAAAAAGGAAGCGTATCAATGTGAACCTATACTCAATGAGACTTTAGACTTCAAGAGCCTAAGATTCAAATCATCATCCTAGCGACCTCAATAGGCTAGATAGGACACACAAGCTCCTCAGATTCATTATCCATCCCTATAGTCTCATTTAGAGCATTATCTGGAATATCTCTCCATAATAGTTAGACCAATGTAGGGTATGGAATATGATGATGAGAAGGTCCAACATGTCAATAATACATTTATCAACCCTATAAAAGGAAAGAATGCACTCAAAACTTAAAGTGAATGCACTTAAAAAAAGTTATTTGATCATAAAAGAAGATCTCTAACTCTTGAACCTTTTTTTGCAGGAGATTTCAAGAAGAGAAGTTAAGCCCTCTACCATAGAATTAATAGAATGGTGGAAATACAAATGCAGCCCAAAGCCATAACTTCAATGGTGGAATATCATGGCCTTTGTGATTAAAGACATTATTACCATAATCAAAAGGGAAGAATGCAAAAGAATAATATTGCATTTTGATAAATCTCTTCACTTGTAAATAAACCATACTAACTTATGGTATTTTATGTAATAAAAAATAAAAGAGAATGAAAAAGGGGAAAGGAACCAATACATCAATAAGATTGAGTAAGATTGCAAATGATAATCGTTCATCAGAGTTTCACCTTGTGTGGCAAACAACTTGCCAAACACTCATCAAAATAATCAAGGGAAGTAAAAAAACCTTTTTTCCTTAGATTCTAAAATAAAAGGACAATTTCAACAATAAAATCCACAAATTAAAAGTAAATTCATCCACTTCATCAGATTGTGTGAGAAAAGCCTATCTCATGACCTTTGATCATAATGACTCTTTTTTTATTAGCCATGCAAAATTCAGATATTTAGTTAATAGCTTTGTATTGAGAGTTTATACACTCTAATCAATCTAATGCTTACTTTGCACTTAAATAAGGGGAAGAAAATGCAAAAAAAAAATGTGGACTTGTAGAATAAATTACTTGTATCATTTTAGTCTTTTGAATAATAAATGTGCAGATAATCTACTCCAATGCTCAGAAATGAGTATAGTACAAAATCCCATAACTGTATCCACACTGAGTAATATGAGAAAAGGGGATGAATATTAAGAGGAGAATTGAAATAAAATCAAACATAATTTACTCTAATGCTCCAAAATGAGCAAGATTATCAACATGAACCTCTAGCATTATCCACATTGAATAATACAAGAAAGGCGGGGGAATACTAAAAGAGGACCCATGTCAAAACTCGCTTTATTTACTCTAATGCTCTGTAAGAGTATGAGTATCCAAAGGACCTTTCCAATGGTATCCACGCTGCCTAATATGAGAAAGGTAATAGAATACTTGGGTAAGGAAGAAAAGCACAAAAATAATTCAAAGACTATTTTGATACTCATAATTTAATATGTTTATGCTTAAATTCTGTGAGTTTTTTTTAGCAAATTCTCTCTGAAATTTGGTGTGGAAATAAGCTCTTTACTTAGTAAAAGATATGCTCTCAACATAAGATGGTTAACAATGCCTCTAACCTCTGTAAATGTCAAATAAGTGATAGTCATGAAAATAAAAAAATAGTGAGATTCATTGAGTGCATGCTATCTCATGATAAAGTGATGAATTTTCTCATAAATTTTCAATATTACAATGTACTTTTAATTGAAACTAACTTCAACAAGTCTGTAGGAATTGCAAATCCAAAAGGAAGTGCACCTAACTTATAGAGTTAGTTAACACAGTAAAATTCAAAGTCAGTTAACAAAAATGCTAATCAGTTAGCATAAGGAATTCAAAGCATTCAACTCCATCAACCAAAGATAAAAATCATAAGCAATTATGGATTGTAGCATCAAAGGTGAGCAACGAGAGGGTTGTAGATACTTAAAATCAGCGAGCAGTTATGGACTATAGCATTATCAATGGTGAGCAATAAAAGAGTTATTGCTAATCACGAGCAATTATGGATTGCAACATCATCAGTGAGCAATGAAAGTTTTACAACTAATCACGAGCAATTATGGATTGCAAAATCATCAGTGAGCAGCAAAAGGGTTGTAGCTAATTGCGAGCAATTACGAATTAAGGCAAGTAAAAAGAGGGTTGCAGTTAATTAAAATTAGCGAGCAGTTATGGACTATAGCATTATCAAAGTGAGCAATGAAAGGATTGTAGTTAATTTATGAGCAGTTATGGTCTGAAGTATTATTAAAGGTGAGCAATGAAAGTATTATAGTCACTTTACGAGCAGTTATGGATTATAGCATCAAAGGCAAGCAATGAAAGTATTGCAATCAATTTGCAAGCAATTATGGATTGCAGCATCATTAGCGAATAGTTATGAACTGTAGCATTATCAAAGGCAAGCAATGAAAGGATTTTAGTCAATTTGTGAGTAGTTATGGACTACAGCATCAAAGGCGAGCAATGTAAGTGTTGTAGCTAATAGTGAGCAATTATGGATTGTAGCATCATCGACAAACAATGAAAGGGTTGCAGCTAATTAAAATTATGAGAAATTACGAATTTCAGCATCAAGAGCAAGCAATGAAAGGGTTACAATTGATTAAAATCATCAGTGAACAAAGAAGAGATTATAGTTGATCGAAAATCTTGAGCAGTTACAGATTGGCAAAATCAAAAGGTAAGCAACAAGAGGGTTGTAGCCGATTAAAGCTAGTAAGCAATGAAAGGTTGTAACTGATCAAAATCATTAATAAGTAATGAAAGGATTGCAATCAATTTATTAGCAGTTATGCTCTGCATCATCATTGCATTATCGGCAAGCAATGGAAGGGTTGTAGCTAATTACGATTATTTATAGACTGTAGCATAATTGCGAGCAATTATGGATTGCAGCATCATCAGTAAGCAATAAAAGGGTTGTAACTAATTGTGAGCAATTATGGATTGCAGCATTATAGGTGAGCAATGAAAGGGTTACAGCTAATCGCGAGCAGTTATGGACTACAACATCATCAGTGAGCAATAAAAGGGTTATAGCTAATTGCAAGCAATTATGGATTATAGCATCGTCAGTGAGCAATGAAATGGTTACAGCTAATCCTAAGTAATTATGGATTGTAGGATAATCGCTAAATATCCCATAAGGAATATAGCAAGAATCATTACATATATTTCATTAAATGTCTTACAGGGAATATAATGAAATCCATTGCCACTAAATGTCCCAAACAGAATATAGTGTAGTTCACCAGACACTACACAATAGTTATGGTATTATTGCTAGACGTTCCACAAGAGTTATAACGTGTTTTCAAATCATAAAATGCTAAACATCTCACAAGGAATATAGTGAAACTCATTTGCATATATCTTACTAGACATTCTATAGGAAATATAATGAAGCATGCTAAACATAGCATCTTGCTTAAAAATTGCACAATAATTTAAGCATCATCAATTAGGATACAATTAAGTACCCTAATTCTTTCTTTCAAAATTGTGTACTTCTATAGCTTTGCCATAATTTGTCAAGAAAATAGCAATAAAGGGGGCAATTGTAAGCACCTAATTTCAAGATGTAGTTGTGCATGAATGTGACAAAGCCTTTATGATGACAATTTAATTAAAAATTAACCTCTAGTGTTAATTTTCACGATTTTAAGGACTAAATTGCAACATTTTTTGGGTTTAATTGTAAAAAATTGACTTTTGCAGGGGTATATTTAGAAATGTGTAACCAACATTATGTAATGTCGACAATTTAATCAAAAATTGACCTCTAGTGTTAAGTTTTGCGATTTCAAAGACTAAATTACAACATTTTTTTTGGGTTTAATTTTAAAAAATTAACTTTGCAGGGGTATATTTAGAAATGTGCAACCAATATTCTATAGTGTCAATTGACATTACATAATGCCAATCGGCATCATGCAATGACAATCGGCATTACGTAATGCCAATCAACATTTTAGAATGCCAAGCACTAAAAAATTCAGTAAAAATCTTTTTTCTCATTATGATTGGTCCAAATTTAATTTATAAATAAATCAATTTGAGTATTTATCTATAGGTTTCAATCCCAGTCCAGTATGCATCTCTTACGCATATAATCTTCTTTTTTTAAAGTTAAAATTCTTATCCTATTTTTTGGGAAGGGAGATCAAAGCTACTGTGACCATGTAACTCCTATGATCATATAAGCAGTTAGCTTAGGAATAGGATATAAAAAGAAAAGATTGGTAGAGAAGAGAGGTGGGGGAACGAGGTTAAAAAAAAGAAAAAAACCCTAATCAATTACTATAATAGAGGTTGATTAAGAAAAAAGAGAGAAGGCCTAACCTGATATTGTCATTTCAAAACCCTTTTCTTTAAAAAAAAAAAAAAGAAACAAAGTACATTTTTTTTAAAAGTCTAGAAATTAAGAAAGCACAGAGTCAATTTTCTCAAAATAGTGAAATCTTTCTCAGGGGCATTCAAACAACACCTGCATAACATCACTCATCTTTTACTCCTTTCTTTTATATCATTATTTTCTTTTTATTATTTATTATTTTATAATTTATATTTTTTATTCAGGTTTTATTTTCATTATTTTGTTTTCTTTGTTCATTAATTCTAATCTTATTTTCTTCTTTTATTCTTTATGTTTCATGATTCTAGTAATGAATACATATTTGAACAAATGAAACTCATAGAGAATCCATGAATGAAAGCCAAGAGACAATATCCCAATTTAATTTTATTTTACTATGTTTAGTTTAGTTTATTTTTTTTATTTTTTTTTTACTTTTGCATTTGTTTAATTTGTCTTCTTAAATTTTGCATTTTAATTTTATTTTCTTTATTATTTTGATAGATTTTGTAATAGCCGTAATAGTAGGAATAATGAAAATTTAGTTTTCTTGCTTTTAAAAAATTAATTAGTATATTAGGTTCAATTTAATAAACCCTAATTAAAATCAATAGAGGAAGTAGATTAATTTAGGTTGCATGTTAATTAAAATTAGGGTTTTTTTTAGATAAAATAGTTTAATTACATAGTTGATCTTAGTTTTTATTTTTTATTATTTTTGGGTTTGTTTATTCTTTTTATGTATTTTGGACCCAGGGCCTATATTAGGCTCTAACTCATTTAAATAATTTTAGGTTTAAGTAGTTTTTTATTAGCCCATCTCATTTAATAGGTCTAGATTTTAATTGAAATGCATTTTGGGCCCATAATTAACTAGATTTAGGTTAGAGATAATTTAGACTCATTTAGTAATTTAGACATAGGCCCATTTTAAGTTAATTACAATTAATTTAGACTTAGCCCATTAAATAAAAGCCTTTTCCATAACTTGTAGATTTAAGATCACCTTAGAATTAAAACATGTAGAATTAGGCCCATTAATTTAAATACTTCATAATTTATAGATTTAGGCTCACTCTTAGAATTAAAATAAATAGACTTTAGGTTTACTTAATTAAAAATAAATAAGAATTAGGTCCATTAGTCTTTAGGTGCAATTTTAAATTAAAACATGTAGATTTAGCTAATTTAATTAAAATCTATGTAGATTAAACTAACCTAGGGATTATGATTTAAATGAATGCATTATTTACTTGTATATTTCATGACTAGTTTGCCTGGAGTTGATTGTTTTAATAAGGGTTTATATGAAATTGCATTTAAATAGAGATTAAGATAGTAATTCATAAAGTAAATCTAAAAGAACAAGAGACTGAAAGAAGTTAGTATTCCATACCCAGAATCTCTTAGTTATGGTGCTGATTTTCTTTTAAGGAATAGAGTACCACCATTTTTCGATTTGTCCCAGTTATTACCCCGGGTGGCAATTCCTCATCTCCATGCCATGTCTTTGTGACAGTGGTTAGTGTTTTCTCTAAAGCCCTAAGCTCAAACACTATTGTGGTTGCTAAAATCTTAGTCACACGCTAAACCTCATGTCTACATAATGCTAGTCATAATTCATTATTGTTCCCATGACAATGATTGGCTAAGGATAATTTAGAATAGAATTCAAATATCACCTAAGAGTTTTATTATCAAGTCACATACTTAATTATCTTAGTTAGGATTAACTATTCAAGGATAATATTAGAATTAGCTAGCAATAATAGAAATGACTCTTTATTAATAAAATGGAAATATAATAAAGTTAAGGTATAACTATTATAAAATAAGCCTAGGGCATGTCACTAATAATTTCCCATTTACATTAGGAACAATCAATATTGCATCTCATACCCATTGACCTAATATAACTCTCATGCTTAGGCTATGGAAAAGGCTTAGTTAGTGGATCAACAACATTGTCATCTATTGGTACTTTATATATTTTGACATCTCCTCTCTAATGATTTCTTTAATGAGATGATAATGCTTGAGTATGTGTTTGGATCGCTGATGTGATTTAGGTTCCTTAGCCTATATTATAGCTCTATTGTTATCATGAAATAAGTCCATTATATCTAATATATTAGGAACAATACCTAATCCAGTTATGAACTTCTTTATCCAAACAACTTCCTTAGCTACCTTTGAGGTAGCTATGTACTCAGCTTTTATTGTAGAATTCGCAATGGTGTCTTGCTTTAAACTTCTCCAGCTTACTACACCTCCATTCAAACAAAATATATAACCTAACTATAATTAAAAGTCATCCTTGTCAGATTGAAAGCTTGCATTGGTGTAATCGTTTATAATTAGCTCATCTTCCTTCTTAGCATATAGTAAAAATAAAACCTTAGTCCTTCTCAAGTACTTAAAAAATATTCTTAACTACTATCCAGTGACTTTAACCTGGGTCTAACTGGTATCTACTTGTTATTCTTAAGGCATATGAGACATCTGGTCGAGTGCATACTATGGCATATATGATGGATCCAATAGCAAAAGCATATGGAATAATAATCATGCGGTGTCACTCTTCTTATGTCATTGGACACTGATTCTTGCTAAGATTAATACTATAGGACATTGGAAAGAATCATCTCTTAGAGTTTTGCATACTAAGTTGATTCAATACCTTTTCAATATAAGTGCTCTGAGCTAGGCCAATAAGCCTCTTAGATCTATCTTTATATATCTTAACACCTAAAATATAAGTAGTTTCACCTAAGTCTATAATTAATAAATAATTCCTTAAGCATGATTTAACATTTTGTAGAGTAGGAATGTCATTTTCAATGAGTAATATGTCATCAACATATAACATTAGAAAAACTATTATACTCCTACTAACTTTCTTGTAAACACAAGTTTCATTTTCATTTTTTATGAATGCAAACTCTTTAACTGCTTCATAGAAATAAAGATTCAAACTCTAAGAGGCTTGCTTTAATCCATAAATGGATCTTTGAAGCTTGCAAACCTTTATAGAATTCTCAGGATTAACAAAACCCTCTAGATGTGTCATATGCACATCCTCCATTAGGTTTCTGTTAAGGAAAGCTGTTTTAACATCCATTTGCCATATCTTATAATCATAATATATAGTTATGGCAAGGATAATTCAAATGGATTTAAGCATAGCAACTAATTTAAGACATCCCATCTAGGGTTTCTTAAACCACTTATTTACCAAAGCAATTTTAGTAAGATTAGACTTCCTTTTCTATTTTAATTCAAATTCTAAATTAGAATTATTCCTTATTGATTTAAATAACTCTTACAATTATAAATTAGGAAACAAATATATAAATATAAATACACACACATGTGTGTGTATGTTGTTTATTCTTTCAGAGAGATTATTACTGGATTAATTAACCCCAGTATGCTTTGGGCCCATTCTAAATGTGTGACCCTGTAGGTTCACACAATGTTGGCAGTGGGCCTAAAATTCTCATTTTAGTCCACAAGTCATAAGTGGCCTCTAGCAAGACATTATAACTACCCAAGTTATATGAAGGCTGATAATTCAACATAACCTAATTCACAATATGTATTACAATCCTTTTGTCATGCAATACCTTAATTGAACATAAGCCATGGTTTATATCATCCTTATATAGTTCAATTATACTATTTCTCAATCCCAAGTAAACTGATACTAATAATTCTTTATATGATATTGATAACTCTTTATCAATACATTCTAGCATGGCCATGTAATTCTCTTTAGTCTAACTCATGAAGGGGCCCATAGATATCTTCTCAAAATAACTAAAGGACAAATTTCCTCTTAATTACTCACATTCTTCATATAACTCATTCTATATCCAATCATAACCTATTTTACCATTTAGTTAAAAATAATGTAGGGATGTGTCAAAATACAAAACTTATTATGCAGGAAAACAAGGTGATCTCAAGTTAGAGGACTAAGATAATACTACTGTGTTGAGAATTACTTATGACAATTATCCATGTAGTATTCTTATAGCGGGTCAATCCAGCACATAATTTCACTAAATATGTACTTATGAGTTTGACTCAATATCTTATATACATGATCAATAAAACATAATCATCATTTAAGCTCATACTAGTCTTAATTCATTGTTATTCTCACAACAATGATTGACTAAGGATAATTTAGAATAGAATTCAAATATCGCCTAAGAGTCTGTAAAGTCACATACTTAATAATCTTAGTTAGAACTAACTATTCAAGGATAATATTAGAATTAGCCAGTAAGAATAGAAATGCCTCTTTATTAATAAAATGGAATTATGACAAAGTCAAAGTATGGTCATTACATAATAGGCCTAGGGCATATCACTAACACTTTGCAACTAATGTCTAATAACCATTTTATCCCTTTAATTTGCCCCCTTTGGATGTTGTTGCTTATTAAAATACTATTGAATGTCATAATACCATGGCTTATGATCTATTCTCATTTCCAACACTACTTATTTCATGTGACACGGCTGATCCATTTTAGCAATATTAAAGGCTTCAAAGGCATTTTGACTAGTCTGTCCCCCACTTATGCTAAACATTGATGCTAAAGAAGCTAAGGCATCTACCATTTGATTATAATTCCTTGGTAAATGAATAATCTTGAACCTTTAAAATGACTGGCTTAGCTATCTTAAATATTCTAGGTAAGGCTTCAAATGTTATTCTCTCAAATCTAATTCATCTATTGCTTAATTAATTACTAATATTGAATCTCCTAAGGTCTTCACTTCCATCACTCCAAGTGCTATTAAAGTTTCTAATCATGTTTTGTAGGCTTCATACTTTTCTTTCATAACCATGAAAGCTAGCTTCTTAGCTATCAGAACCACCTTATTTTTTGGTGTTACCAAAATCACTCTTACTCCTACTCCAACTAGGTCCATAGCTCCATCAAAGTACATCTACCATCCTTGCATCTCAATGGATGAAGTGAGATCATCTAGGAACTTGAGTTCAATCACTTATTTATTTGAAATTAGGTTTAAGGCTAGTAATTATACTACTACTCTTCCCTTAATTATTTTCCTAGTTAGGTATTCCACATCAAATTCTATCAATAACACCAACCATTTAGCTAATCTTTCAATCAATGATGGTGCTTTTAAACAAGTGCTTCATTAGATCCATTTTAAAGATTGCTCTGATCTTGTAGGATTGGAAATAATGTCTTAACTTCTTCATGACCCAAATCATTACTAAACAAATCTACTTAACCTAACTATATTTCTCCTTATATGATAACATCTTATTACTCAAATAGTAGATAGCATGCTCTACTTTCATATCCTCTTCTTGGGCCAAGATTGCTTTGATAGCAGTCCTATCAATTGCCAAATAAAGGACCAAAGGTTTTCCTTTTTTTTAGTAGCTTCAATAGGGGTGAATTCATTAGTAGATAATTTCACATATATATGTTTTGATAGCAGTCCTATCAATTAGTGAATTCACCCCTATTGAAGCTACTAAAAAAAGGAAAACCCTTGGTCCTTTATTTGGCAATTGATAGGACTGCTATCAAAGCAATCCTGGCCCAAGAAGAGGATATGAAAGTGATATTAACATCATCATCATATATATGTGAATTATCTACTAATGAATTATTTAGCAGTCCATGGAATGGAATGAATAATGTCAACTTAATTTCACATATATATGTTAATTATCTACTAATGAATTGTAACTTTCCTAAGAACCCTTTAATTTCATTTTAATCTTCATTACCAACATCTCTCTTATTACTTTTGATTTGTTAGATCAACTTTAATTCCTTTATGACTGACTATAAACCCTAACATCTCTCTTGAAGTCATATTAAACACACACTTCTTCATATTAAGTCTCAAATTGTACTTTTTGACTCTTTATAAAAACCTTTTGAGCACTTTTAGAGGTCCTTCTCAAGTAATTATTTTCACCATCATGTCAACTACATAAACTTCTACTTCTTTATAAATCATGTTATAAAACATTACTTTAGCCATATTTTAGTAAGTTGTCCCTACATTCTTTAATCTAAATGACATTACTCTATAGTAGTATGTCTTCCATTCTATAATAAAAGTGGTTTTAGCCTTGTCAATTATTGTTATGACAATATGATTATACTTTGAAAACCCATCCATAAAGGAGTAGATTATACATGTCTGCATTGTCAATCAACACATTTGTGTGAGGTAACAGAAAGTTATCCTTTGGACATGCTTTATTCAAATCTTTGTAATCCACACATACTCTTACTCACCCATCTTTCTTTAGTATTGGCACTATATAAGCTACCACTTCGAGTGATCCACCACTTCTAAAAATTTGGCCTTGATATACTTGGTGATATCTTCTTTAACTAACTGAGTCCATTCCGGTATTAGTCTCTTCAATTTCTACTTTATTAGTTTAAACCCTTCTTTAGTTGTAATGTAGTGTTATGCAATGTCTTGGTCAATACTTGGCATGTCGTCATATGTCCAAATGAATACTTTAAAATATTTTAATAATATTTTTTCTAATTCTCTCCTTTCCTCAGGGCTTAACATCTTTTAAAATAAGTGGAATGCGAGGGTCATCCTTCATGCTAATGTTGAATAGTTGATATGGACATGGCCAAGCTAATGGTGATGGTAGAGGCATTTCTAGAGATAAAGCTAAGGATGGGCTTGATAGAGAGGATTGCAAGAAAACCAAGTATAAAGCTAAGGATCCATTAAGAATGCCATAAGGCCTAATTACAAGTACAAGGTCAAGGTCCAAAAAGCTACAAGAAGCCTTAATTAGCTATATGCAAGATTGGGCTAGGTTTAGCGCAAGTGAAGACACAATTGAATGGGCTTTGTTTAATTTTTGCAAGTCTAAATACATGAAGACTAATGTGGGCTCAAATATCTTATTTAAGTTTAGAACTATATTATTTGCTATTATGCTTAATAGTTTTATTAGGGTTTTTTTTTATGTTAGGATGTTATAAAAACCCTCCTTATGATGTGTTTTAGATAGATGGGAAATTAAATGAAAATTAGTCATTTCGCATATTTGCATGAATTCTTAAATTCTTGTTGAATGCATAAACCACTTATCAAGGAATTAATCTATCCTTTTGGCAGGTTAAGGGTTAGGGTTTAAAGAACTTAATTTTCTTTAGGTTCTGATCTTGATTAACCAAACCTTACAATCTGATTTAAGTGATTCTTGGGTTTTAAAACTCAATTTGTTCTTACGTTTCTAAGCTAGTAATTCATGGATTCATAACCATTAGGGTTCATGGTTCTAATCCTTGGAGGTTCATAACAGAGGCTCTTAACATTTGGTATTAGAGCTTTGGCTCTTAAATCAGGTTATCTATCCTTTTTTTTAATTATTTACTTATTTTCTCTATGTTATGCATTCTTTAGTTTTTTATTATTGTATTTTTTTATTCTAATTCAAAAAAAAGAAAAGGAAAAAGGAAAAAGGAAAAAAGAAAAGAAGAAATAAAATGAAATAAGATCTGAAGTATAAAAAAAAAGATCAAGGAATAGGTCTAATTTGTTTGATTGTGTCTTGATTGGCTTGAAAATGTGTTTGGTGTGTTAATCCTTGTTCTTGGTGTGTTTATATAGATATTAAGGTTGTTGAAAGATTCCTATTACAACTAGGCTTGAAAGTCTCCTAAACTCAAGAGGAAATTAAAAACATTTTTAAAATCCTACACAAATAAGGATTAGGTGGTTATTTAGGAAGATTCAAAGGGACATTGAATTCCATTGACCTGAACCCTACATATACCATCTTATTTGAATTATTTTAGTCTTAAATTCATCTTTCTCCTTCAAATATTCTCTTTTTTGCAAGTCTTTTAAGTTTGGGTAGAATTGACACATTTAAGGCATACAGAGGTAACCTTCCTTCTTGATCAACTTTCTTTGTGATTTTTGCTTCCTAATATGATCCTTACATGTCTTCTACATCAAGTTGAAGTTTTTAATTCATTCTTGGGCTCTAAAATCTTGTTTCTATTACTGTTTGGTTAGAACTTTCTATTCAGGCTTAAACTTGATTTCTTGGTTCTTGAACTTAATTTCTTTCACATGACCATTGCTTCATTTTCAGTTTTTCATTATTCTTAATTCATTAAGCACTTGTTTTTGTTATTGTTCCCTCTTTTTCTAATTTCAAGCTGAATTGCATCTTTCTTGTTTCTTCATCTAATTTTCGTGTTTCTTGCATCTAGATTGTTTCTTTATATGTCATTTGCATCCTTTTGAAGTTTTCTTGTGTTTTTCTTCCTAATTTTATTAAAAGTGTGGCTATTTGTTAATTTTTGTGATTCTTGCATTTTGCCTTAACTAAGATTTTTAGATCATAATTCTTAGTGCTTTACACGAATAGTGAAATAACTTGATGTGTGGTTATTGATTAATATAAGAATCCTTAAAAATAAGCTAAGTGGTGTGAGTTTTCAGCCTTGTGTGATCATTTTTTATTATGTAAAACATAAGTGACCATCCCAATAAATTAAGAGTAAACACATGAGGAAGTGGTAGTGAGGTCCTTAATTCTTTTTATTTTTTTGTTGCATACTAACTCTTATTGCAGCATGTCAAGTGGTTCTAATAGAGGTGATAATGTGCCAATTATCAGCATACCTGTGGCACAAATGCATGAAAATGAGAGGGTGCACAAATGCATGAATATGAATGGCACATAGAGAGGTTACAACTTGAAATGGCAGCCAATCAATAAGCCATTCTAGACCAAATTAATGCACTTGACTGAGGTATGGGAAATAGGCTGAATGAAGGGGTGAATGTGCAAGGTGATTATGGGCAGCAAATTAGGGTGAATGAGGATGACTTTGATGAGGGCTTTAAGGAGTATTGATAATGCAGCCTATGGTGGGGTTGGTAGAGGCATGGGTAGAGGAGCTAAGGGGTACCAAAATCATAGTAGAGGTAGAGGATACTTTCATGGTGAATTTGGTGGCTATGGGAACTATTATGATGTTAATAGAAACTTAGGTAGAATCAAAGTTAGGATTCTTATCTTTTTGGGTAAAACTAATCCAGAGGCATATTTGGAATGGGAAAAGTGAGTTGACCTTATCTTTGTTCGCCATAACTTTTCAGAAAAGAAAAAGGTGAAATTGGTGGTTACCTAATTTAGTGAGTATGCTAAGCTACCACGGCACGATTCATTAGTGGGCTTAATAAGGAGATTACTAATAGGGTAAAGTTGCAACATTATATAGAGCTTGAGGAGTTAGTTCACCTTGCAATTAAAGTGGAAAAGTAACTAAAACCTAGAGGAGCAACCAGGTTTGAATATAAGGGTGCTTCGAGTGGTAGGCCACATTAGTCTAATTCATGGAATGGAGGCAAGAAAGGTAATGACGAGGCTATTTTCAGTGAGAATAAAGGGAAAGGCATTTCAAGCAGCAAAGGCACATCTAAACCTAAAATCAATAAAGAAAAGAATAGAGATATTAAGTTTTTCAAATGCTTGGGGCACGACCATATTTGCTTCACAATGTCCAAATAAATGGACAATGGTGGCTAAAGAGCATGGGAAGACTGAAATAGCAATTAAAGAGAGTGACAATGATGATGAGATACCACAATTGGAAGATGGCAGCGATGATTGCATTGAAGGTCCTATGGGAGGTGAGCTTTTGGTGGCTAGGCACACACTAATTATTCAATTAAAGGAAGAAGATGCCTTGGAGCAACAAAGACACAACATTTTCCACACAAGATGCCATGTACAAGGTAAGACTTGTCTTATTATTATTGATGGTGGTAGTTGTACAAATATTGCTTGCACTTTAATGGTTGAAAAATTGGGTTTAAATATGATTCCACATCCTAGGCCTTCTAGATTGTTATGGTTAAATAATTGTGGTGATTTCAAAGTCAATAGGCAGGTTATTATACCTTTCACAATTGGTAGGTATTCAGATAAGGTGCTATGTGATGTCATGTCAATGCATGTTGGTTATATCTTATTAGGTAGGCCATGGTAATTTTATATAAAGGCTATCCATGATGGCTTTCTAAATATAATATAGACCCTACCTATAACAGAGATAGAATGCACATCCAACTTTGAATATTAGCCAAGGATCATTAAGGATAGGTTGTGTTGATGGAGCTAAACCCCTTGCTTATTAAATTGAAGCAAGATACTTAGATATTATAAAATGAACAATCACATAATTCTAAGTCTAATTTAACCTAGCAATTGTAATGAAAGGTAGATGTGAAACAATTCAAGTAAACTTGCAAAGTTTCAAAAGAACAAAGTTTAAGGAAAAACCTCACTTTTAATATTTTAAACCTACTTGTAATTGAATCCACCAACTTGCTTGTAATGTGAAAGACAAGCAAATTCAATGCTTGTTTAAACTTCTTTGTCCTTAATCTTGTCATTGGTCCCTCATAATGCAATGGATCACTTGGTTTGATGGGCTTGCTTAGCTTGGTTGCATCAAAATAGGTACTCATTTATTAAGGATGGGAGAAAAGTTACATTAACACTTGTTTCTCCTAAGGAAGTGTATGATGACCAATCTAAGCTGGAAAAAGAGAGGAGTAAGGTCAAAAATAACAAAAAGGAGAGTGAAAACCCAAAGGGTGAGATTCAGCTTAAAGAGAAAACAAAGGCAAAAGGTAGTTTTTTGGCTAAGGAAAGTGAAGTTAGGTATGTATTGCATTCAAGTCAGATGTTATTTATTGTTACTTATAAAGATGTATACTTGAACACAACTAAACTTGATCTTTCCTTGCTGAGTGTGTTTACTAATCTTTTGTTGAAGTTTGTTGATGTCTTTCATGAGGAAATGCCAAATGGATTACCTCCTCAAAGAGGGATAGAACATCAAATAGATTTCATACTTGGAGTTGCCATACCAAATATACTAAACTATAAAAGTAATCCTGAGAAGACAAAGGAATTTCAAAGGAAAATGGGAAAATTAATGTAAAAGATGTATGTGCGTGAGAGCTTAAGTCATTATGCAATTCCAATGATTTTGGTTCCAAAGAAGGATGCCACATGGAGAATGTGTGTGGACTGCCATGCAATCAATAAAATAATGATAAAGTATCATCATCCTATCCTTAGGTTAGATGATATGCTTGATGAGTTGCATGGTGCATGTTTGTTTACTAAGATTAATTTGTGTTCTGATTATTATCAAATTCATATGAAAATTGGGGATGAGTGGAAAACAACTTTTAAGACTAAGTATAGTCTTTATGGGTGGTTTGTTATGCTGTTTGGGCTTACAAATGCATATAGTACTTTTATGAGGTTAATGAAACATGTCTTACATGAGTGTCTTGGTAAATTTATGGTTGTGTATTTTGATGATATCTTAATTTATTCCAAGTCCATTGATGATCATGGCATGCATGTACGAAGGGTTTTAGAAATTCTTAGGATAGAAATGTTGTATGCCAATTTGAAAAAGTGTAGTTTTTGCATGGACAGAGTTAGTTTCCTTAGTTTTATTGTTAGTTTAAAGGGTCTAGAGGTTGATTTAGAGAAGGTGGAAGTAATTAGGGAGTATTAAACACCTAAAACCATTAACCAAGTTAGAAGCTTTCATGGTTTAGCTAGGTTCTATATGAGGTTCAATAGAGACTTTAGTAGTATAGCTGCACCCTTGAATGAAATTATCAAGAAAAATCTTGGATTTACTTTAGGTGATGCACAAGAACATGCTTTTAATATGCTTAAATATAAGTTATGTAATGCTCCTTTTTTGGTTTTACCTAACTTTGACAAAACCTTTGAGATTGAGTGTGATGCTAGTGGCTATGGAATTGAGGCTATTTTAATGCAATAAGGCAGACCCATATGCTATTTTAGTGAAAAGCTAAATGGAGCAGCCCTTCGATACCCAACCTATGAAAAAGAACTATATACTTTGGTTTAGGCCTTATAAATAAGGCAACACTATTTGTGGCCCAAGGAATTTGTCATACACACAGACCATAAGAGTTTAAAGCATCTCAAGGGGAAAGACAAGCTAAACTGAAGACATGCCAAGTGGATGGAGTTCATTGAGACATTCCCATATATAATCAAGTACAAGAAATGTAAAGAAAATGTGGTTACTGATGCACTCTCTCACTGGTATGCTTTACTTACTACTCTTGATTCTAAATTGTTGGGCTTTGATTTCATAAAAGAATTGTATGTGAGTGATAATGATTTTAGCAATGTGTTGAAAACTTGTGCAAATGGGGCTATTTTTAATGATTTTTATGTGTTTTAGGGTTTTCTTTTCAGAAAAATTTCCTTTGTATTCCTAATTGTTCGTTGCAGGTTATACTAGTTAAGGAAGCACATAGGGATAGTTTAATAGGTCATTTTGGGGTGCAAAAGACTTATGACACTCTTATTGAGTATTTTATTGGCGATGTATGAAATTTTATGTGCATAAGATTTATGGTTAATGCATTGTTTGTTTGAAAGCTAAGTCCAAATTGCAACCCCTTGGGTTATATATACCTTTACCTATTCCTGATGTTCCTTGGATAGATTTGTTTATGGACTTTGTGCTTGGTTTGCATAGATCTAGGAAAGGTAAAGATAGTATATTTGTTGTTATGCAAAGGTTTAGTAAGATGGCTCACTTTATACCATGCCATAAAATTGATGATGCTATTCATATTGTTGATTTGTTTCTTAGGGAAGTTGTGCATTTGCATGGAGTAACTAGGACCATTGTTAGAGATAGAGATGTTAAATTTCTAAATCACTTTTGGCATATGCTATGGGGTAAATTAAACACTAAATTGTTCTTTTCTACGACTTGCCATCCATAAATAGATGGACAAACTAAAGTTGTGAATAGAACTTTGGTTCAATTGCTTCGTGCTTTGATTTCTAAGAACTTAAAATCTTAGGAGGATTTGTTGCCATTTGTTGAATTTGCATATAATAGGACTATTCATAGCACTATACACACTTCACCATTTGAAATTATACATGGCTTTAATCCTTTAACTCCTATTGATTTGATTCTTTTACCTTTTAATAAGCTTGTTAGTGTTGAAGGTTCTTGTAAGGTAAATTTAGTTAAAAAGCTACCCAAGCAAGTTATAGAGAGAATTAAGAAGAAAAATGCAAAAGTGGTTGAGAGGATTAAAAAAGGATGAATTCCAATGGTGTTCCAACCTAGAGATTAGGTTTGGGTCCATTTTTCGAAAGGAAAGGTTCCCAAATCAACAATAGTCCATTTGAAGTCCTTGAGAGGATCACTGACAACACCTACAAGATTGATTTAAAAGGTGAGTATAACATGAGTGGTACATTTAATGTTGTTGATCTATGTCCTTCTAATGTAGGTAATGAGCTTGATTCAAGGATGAATCATCCTAAAGAAGGAGGGAAGGATATGGTCATGGCTAAGCTTAAGAATGGTGATGGTGGTGGTGTTTCTAAAGATAAAGCTAAGGATGGGCTTGATGGAGAGGACAACAAGAAAACCAAAGATAAAGCTAAGGATCCATTAAGAATGCTATAAGGCCCAATTATAAGGTCAAGGTCCAAAAAGCTACAAGAAGCCTTAATTGGCTATATGCAAAATTGGGATAATCAAGGAAGTTTAATTAATCATACTAGGTTTGGCCTAAGTGAAGATACAACTGAATGGGCTTTATTTAATGTTTTATGTTAGGATGTTATAAAAACCCTCCTTAGAGTGTGTTTTAGACATATTAGAATGAAAATTAGTCATTTTGCATATTTGCTTGAATTCTTGAATTCTTATTGAATGTATAAACCACTTATCAAGGAATTGATCTATCCTTGTGGCATATTAAGGGTTAGGGTTTAAAGAACTTATTTTTCTTTAGGTTCTGATCTTGATTAACCAAACCCTGCAATCTGATTTAAGTGATTCTTAGGTTTTAAAACTCAATTTGTTCTTAGGTTTCTAAGTTAGTAATTCATAAGTTCATAACCATTAGGGTTCATGGTTCTAATCCTTAGAGGTTCTTAATAGAGGTTCTTAACAATATTTTAGGGTCTATAAAGTGAATGTAAAAAATGCTTATGCATGGTTCAATAAAAAGCACATCACCATTAGGGTAAACATCAAACAAGTAGGCAAAATCATATTTTATTCCATTAAGCTTAGTAATGAGTACATCATCATATTCAAAAAGTTCAGTAGTAAAAAAATCATTAGAAACATAACCATCATCAAAAAAATAAATCATATATGCTAGCTTTGATAAGCATAGTAACATCTTCATAGTTTGCAGCTTTAGCTTCCATCTTCATATTCTTCAATATCTATATAATCTCATCAGCTATGATTTCTTCTGTCACTTTTCCTTTCCCTTTGTCAATGAAGTTGACCACATCAGTAAAGATTTCAAAGCCAGGCTTCTTAGTACTTTCATTTTCCCATTCCTCAGGTTGTCCATGGTACTTCTTAAGAGCTTTTTTATAGATGAAAGCATTCTTCTTTCCAGAGTCCTTGGTTGCATCAAATCCCAATCCTTTCTTACTTATTTCTCCTTTAAATCTTAGTAGTTTAGAGACTCTCTTATTCTACTTCTTAGACCAAAATCTAGCAAATACTGCATATTCTTTATCATTATTAATACCTTAGCATCAATCTAATCATTCTCATTATTTATCATCATTATCTAAAAGTCATAAGGTTCTATATTTAGACAAGCAATGATATTATTTACTTTAGCTCAAATTATAACCACTTTTCTATTAAGGGGAAACTTTATCTTTGGGTGAAAAATAGATGATACTCCTCCTAGAAGGCAGAACCAAGGAAATTCCAATAATAGAGCAAAAGTAGGTAGGACTTCTTGGACAGTGAACTCCACCACTAATTCAACTTCTCCAATAGTGATAATAAGCTTGAATGTACTAATAATATGCTTTTTGGAGTCATCATATGCATAAATTATGAGATTGGAAGTTTTTAAGCCTTCCACATTCATTCTGAACTTATGGAGAAGCCTAAGAGTGCAAACATTGATAGTTGAACCATTATACAAGAGGTTCTCTTAACCTTAACCATTGCTTGAATGAATAAAGACATGTCGTGTGCTCTTCCCTCAAATGGGAGATCCTTATTAGAAAATGATATGGCATTGTTAGAAGATCATATCACTAGGTGAAGCATCAGTTGTAATTTTAGCATCATCTAAAGCACATAGTAGAGCATCTCGGTGCTTCTTTAATGCTAATAAAAATTCCCAAATATTGGCTTGGGCTTGAGTCTTTTTAAGCTATTTTAGCACTATATCATCTTCCTCAACTTGTTTTATTGGTTTAGTTTATTCCTTTGCCACTTCCTTTCTTTTTATCAATTCCTCCTTGCCTGGTAGGTAAACTCTGCCACTCCTCATCATATGATTTATTGATACCTTGTTTATCTCTTCATCCATTGCATCCCTTTTGGCTTCCAACCCTCTTCCTCAGAGTTATACCATATGTTTACACCTATGACTTACAGCTGATTCTTCAGCTAAACAATTATAACTCCATCTTCTTGGTCAAACATTGCACCCCATTCATATGGTACAATATCATACCTTTTGATGTATACTGAATAAGGAGGATTATACTTGACATTATAGTCAAACGTTTTAAAAGGTTGACCAAGCAAATCATAGACTTCTAGCATCTTCCTTATACTAACTCTTCCTCAAAATTAAAAGGACCACTGAGCTATATAATTTCTCCATTCTTATGCACAACCATTTGATTCATTCTTATATTCATCATCATATGAGGAGAAAATGTAAAAATGATAGATATATATTCATAACAATTAAAGTCAAATGTGTCATCGCTTGATTCATAAATCAAACTCATGATCTCTACTTCTTATAATAAGAGAAACTCTTTCTCAGCTCTTTTTGCTTTTCCTCTTCAGTTTCTTCAACATCTTAAATGGATCTTATCACCATTGATTCATACAACCCTAAAGAAATTATGTAAGTGGAAGGTAGAGGTAAGTTGCGGTAATTGGGTAATTGTTTGATCTTGACATTTTTAGGTCATTTCCTAGGATCCTCAATCTTTCCTATGTCGATCAAATCTTAGATTCTACTCTTTAGAGTTTAGCAATTATCAACCATGTGGCAAGGCATTTGGTGATAGAGACAATAGAGGTCGGTATTGACATGAGCTAATAATTAGTTTAGCAATGGTTTAGATTTAATGGGCTTCAAGAAGTCTTTTTGTTTAAGTCTTTAGAAAAACTTAGACATAGATAAGTTCAAGTTTAAATATCTTCGAGTAGGTTAATTTAGGGCATTCATAGCTAGGTTGGTTTCAATAGGTCGGGTGTAAGTGTTTATGTTTTAATTAGATTAAGTTGGTTTGTCGATAAAAGTTTCTTAGTTATGAGGCTTCTTCATCCTCAATTCAAATACCTACTTAATGTAGGGCTATAAAGGTCAGGTAGTGAATAAAGATCATTTGTTTATGAAACTAAGACAGCTCCCTTGATCACAATTTCAATCTATTAATCTTTAGTAGGTCTATCACTCACTAGGGCTACTTTTGCTCTCCACTTATTAATATAATCTAAAAGTCTTTTACCATTCTTTTGCTTGGTACTCTAAAGATCATGCCTAATGACATCTAGTTTAGTGTTGTACTCATACTTCTTGATAAACTTTTGAGTAAGCAGCATCTAGTCATTCTTGATTTTGTCTCCTAGATTAATAAACCATGACCTTGATCCCTCTTTAAGTGATCTAAAGAACAACTTCACTAGTTATGATTTAATTAGCTTGGTGGAAGCTATAAAGCTGGCATAATATCTCAAGTGGATCCTCAAGCCTCTAGTACCATTAAACTTTATGAAGTTAGGTAGTTTGAAATCCTTAGGCAATGGCTCATCCTTAAAAAGTGCAATATCAGTATAGTTACAACTCTTTGAAGTGTTCTTATCCTTAAGAGAAAACTTAAGCTACACCATCCTGTTGGCTGTTATCTTGACTTTCTTTGATTATTTAGACTTATTTAGATTGGTAAAAGGCAGAGTGGTGGTGCTCCTCTTAGAGATTGATAATATTCATCATCATCCTTAAGAGGATTAGGAGTGTGCATCATATTATTTCCTTTGTCAATACGTGCATTCACAGAACTAGATGCTCTCTATACACTTCCTTTGATTGAAGCAGTTGCTTAATAATGGTCCTTATTTCATTTCATAAGAATTCAAATAGCATTCCATTAGAACCATCCTTGAGATTCTTTTCCATATTTAATGCCAATTCTCTATTAGAGTTAGCCATCTTGATGCTCGAGCCAAGTCTAAAGTGTTTGACTATCTTACACTTATGAAGCTTTCTCAGAGCTATTTTTTTGAATGAACTTAATAGTTAGAGATAAAGAAAGGATGGCATGATCCTGCAAGAACAAACATGTATGTCATGATATGTTATGATCCTACAAAACAAGAGTAGTTAATATGTGTGCATGATGATCCAAGATGTATACTGCTAAAACGGTTGTAAGAAAATGTATGTTAAATCATGCATTACCTATTATGTATGTATGTATGTAGGAAAAGCAAGAGAAAAACATCAAGAATAAACATGGTAAATGTAAACCTACAAAATGAGCAAACCAAGTGCATGTACACTCATCCTCCTAACCTTATCGCTCCATAGGGTATAGTCTCTTCCCTAGGTGGGTTTTGATTCTTGAATCATTGAGGAATCTTAGACCCATGCTTATACTAGGTTACTAAGAGCGAATAGAAAAGATAAACCTAGGAGCAACTTTAATATAACCCAAAGTAAATGGACAATGTTGGTATAGTATAAATGTCATGATGTCACAAATGATGCTCATAGTTTATGTGCAATTTTTTTTTCACATGAAATATGATTAGCATAAGGTACTAGCTTTAATGCATGCTATGCTAACATTTGATATCTTTACTAGGGGTCATATAGAATGCATTCAGAGGTTTACCATTTGTATCTTCTTGAAATAATCTAGTCAACAATTCTTAATCCATTTTATTGAATTAAGAAGGATAATTATGCATAAGCTAGGTTTGACCCTAGGGGAAGTATTTATTGATTTATCAATATAGTTTGAGTTAAGTGTAAAAAGCATAGGTTCCTTTAGCGAGATTCCCCTATATGACTTAGGGTTAACTGTCTCAAGTTAGTGAGCCAACATCTTTTGATAACTCGGGTTCCCCCCCTTAAGGACTTGGGTTACAAACTCTAGTTAGATGAGTCTGGTGAGTCCTTGAGTAAAGGCTAAAGGTGATGATACCAAATTAACTACCCCGTGAATCGAGTTGAACCATGGTCATAGTTGCTTCTGTTAGTGTTATGCCTTAGGTTAATTATGTAATGGCCCTACTTTAATGTTGTCATATTTCTATTTTTAATAATAAAGAGGCATTTTTATTATTATTGGCTAATTCTAGTATTATCCTCGATTAGTTAATTCTACTACGATCATCAAGTACATGACTTAATAGTAAAACTCTTAGATGATACTTGAATTTTAATATTCCTTAGTCAATTGTTATTATAGGAACAACAATGAATAAAGACTAGTATGAGGCTGATTGATGATTAAGTATTATTGATCACATATATTAGATATTAAGTCAAACTCATAGGTACATAGTTAGGGAAATGATGTACTAGATTGACCCATTATGAGAATATCACATGGATTATTGTCATAGGTAATTCTCATTACAATAGTATTATTTGAGTTCTCTAACCTAAGATCACCATCATTTTCTACATGATAAGTTCTGTATTTTGACACATCCTTGCACTATACCTTAACTGGATAGTAAAACAGCTTATGGTTGGACATAGAATGAGTTGTGTGAGGAATATAAGTGATTAAGATGGAATTTATCCCTCAGTTATTTAGAGAAGATATCTATTAGGCCCCTCGATGGGCTAGACTAAAGAGAAATGCATGGCCATGCTAGAATGATAAACATTTATTAGTATCAGTCTACTTTGGATTAAAAAAATATATGATTGAAAAATATATGGATGGAATAATCCATGCCTTATGTTCAATTAGGATATCATATGATATAAAGACTATAGTACACGCTGTGTATTAGGTTATGTTGGATTATCGGCCTTCACATAACTTGGGTAGTCATAATGTCTTGCTAGAGACCAATTATGACTTATGGGCTAAAATGAGAATTTTATGCCTACAGCTAACATTGTGTGAACTTACAAGGTCGTGCACTTAGAATAAGCTCAAAGCAAACTTAGGTTAATAAGCTTCATAATTATTTCTATGTAAGATTTTGTGTATATATATATATATATATATATATATATATATATATATATATATATATATATATATATATATATATATATATATATATATATATATATATACATATATTAGCATTTATTTATTTATTTTTTTTCTAATTTATTTAAGGTAAGAGTTATCTAAATAAATAGGAATGATTCTAATTTGGAATTAGAATCAAAGTAGAAAAGGAAGTTTAATATTACTAAAACTATTTTGTTAAGAGAAACTCTATATAGGATGTATATATAAACGTCTCTTTCTCTAGGGTTAGCTAAGCCACTCATTCTCCTCTTTCTTCTACTACTTCTTTCGTGAAAAGGAAAACACATAGAGAGAAAACATGTTGTGAGAAAACAAAGGTTATAGCATACCTACTTTATATTGGATCATCTTGTTCATGTGGATACTATAAAGGGTGTGGCCTTTTAGTGACGTCTCAAATCTGACAAAGGAATACGTAAAGCTCAAGGTAAGGTGTCATTAGTGTGAACCCCCTCTCTTCCTTTCAACGTTCTTGCCTAGAAATCATCTTAGTAAGTTTTAGAAAACCCTTTCAATCGATATAATTTAAATTACATGGATCTACGTTATATGTTTTTCATAATTAAAAAGTTTTATTTTCCACTACATTATGGATCACAGAACCTAACAAATGGTATTAGAGCAAAGGATAGTAGCGCATGGTGATGCGGTGCATGGAGATTCATGGACTATTTGATTCCTAGGAACTCTCACACATGATCATGTGTCAAAGGATGGCTCTCTGCCTAGGAGCACAAGTGCTGCATGCTCTGATAGGTATATGTGGATGCCACCTCATGTGATGAGATTGAGTCCATCTAGGTCATTTTACCCAACAATGGTCATCAAAGTATGGTTGTAATTTTATTAGATTGATTTTATGATATATGTAATATACACAAGATATGATTTTGATATATATATATATATATTATTTGATTTTGAAAAAGGAATTTTCAAAATTTCATTAGAACGTTTCTATGTGATCATTTAATTAAATCTACATTGAAAACAATTTTCTACATTTATTAGATTAATGTCTATGGTTGTTTAATACGATTAAACACCATTTGTAGTATGAATTTTTGGAAAATGCAAGTTGTTTTCAAGTGCAGAAATTTAGATGTACATATTGCACGACTATACGATTGAGGCACATAACTATGCACAAAATGGCATCGTGCAATTTTTGATAGAAAATAGTGCACACAACTGTGCACACTGTGCAAATCTACATAGTGCATATGCAAAGGTTATTTGCATTTTTTATCAAGTGTTGAATGTAATTAGCATGTTTTGAACATACTTTTGAACTATAATATGATTACATGGTTTAGGAATTGGCAACTACTAATTCAAAGGGTTATGGTAAATCGTTTACCTTTTCGAGGGCGCTGCCCACACATTGTCGAATGGATTCACCACATAAATCATTCTCACCATAATAATTGATTTTAATAAAAAAAAATAATCTTTTATGCTCTATGTGTTTAATGTAAATATGCATGGTGCATAGCATGACCCTTAAGACCAATGTGATTGGATTTTTGTTATTCTTTTACAGGTTGTAATTTTTAAGTACGACTTGCGAGTCATTTTTCATTTTTTATAATTTTATTTTATTTTATTAAGTAAAATAGAATAGTATAGATTACAACATATAATGTAATGTAAATAAAGACCCAACATGAAGACACAAAAGGAATCCAAGGATAGAGATCTAAGGTGCAAATTCAAAGTGAAGATCCAAGATGAAAGGCTCAAAATGGAGGAAGTCTTGTTACCTAGGAGTGACCATTGATCTTTATATTGGCTTATGAAGATCAATTGGGCCATGCTATGTCATGTTTACTTTATTGCTTTATTCTTATGTTATATATGAGATGTTATGCATGTGAAACATGTTTACAACATAATAATATCCAAATAAAGTAAAACAAATAGGAACACTCATTCAATATTAAGTTACAATGATGCCTCCTGTATGCTAAAACACTTTTCAAGCCTTAGATTATTATATATAGGTCTGCCATAGTAGGGTTTATTAAATCATATGAGGAAGGCAAGTTGGAAAAAAGTGATTTCCAAATGTTTGTTATGGTTTGACTTAACTAGGTCATCAAAAGGGTTTTGGACCTAGGGCATCATATGGGATTTTTAGCCAGGACATGTTATGTCAAATCCCATACTTTCCAAGAGTTATATGAGATATAATTGGAAAGAGTTGCCTACCTAAATAACCATAACTTTAGGCAATGAGCCAAAGCTCACTTAGAGTATGGTGAAATATGGATCTTGACCCACTACAATTTATAAGTTAACTTAAGGGTTATTAATTTGAATAAATTGTTTGTGGGATTTATAATTATGCCTCATTAAAATAACTTGATAAAATACTGAGTAGAGTACATATATTTTATTATAGATAATGGCATCAAACACAACATCTAATTTGTCACTGCGATCGATCCTTAAGAAGGATAAGCTTAATGAGACTAACTTCCTCGACTAGTACATAAACTTAAGAATTGTTCTTAAGCAAAAATGAAAGGAATATATCCTTGATTAACCTATCCCTAATGAACGAACTACTAATGCTCCTAGAGCTCAAAAGGATTCTTATAGTAAACATCTTAATAACTCTGTTGATGTCACTTACCTCATGGTTGGATGCATGGAATTAAAACCATAAAAGCAATTTATGGAAATGGATTCTTATACCATAATAGGCCATCTCAAGGAAATGTTCTAAAAGAAAGTTAGAATTGAAAGGTTTAGCACCATAAAAGCATTGCTTGCTTGCAAGTTAACTATTGGTAGCTCTATGGGTCCTCATTTTCTTAAGATGAAAGGTCATATTGAAGATCTGGACAGGCTTGGTTTTAAGGTTGAGCAAGAATTGGCCATTGATATTATTCTTCAGTCCTTACTAGAAATATATGTTATGAACTATAACGTGCATGGCACAGACAAAACTATTTCTAAATTGCATGGGATGCTTAAGATTGCTTATAAAAACATTAAAACTACCAAGGATGTTCTAATGGTTAATAAAGGGAAAGGTATAAAAAGGATAGGAAAGGTAAAGGCAAGATTAAGGCTTTTAGAATCCTAAGCCCAAGCCTAAGCCTGCACCCCAAGCAAAACCACCTAAGTAAGGAACATATTTTTTTACAATGAACAGAGCCATTGGAAAAGAAATTACAAACTCTTTATGGATGATCTGAAGAAGAATAAGGGTAGTATGACTAACTCTTCAGGTATTCATGTTATAGAAGTTAATTTATCTATTTTTTATTCTTAAGTATTGGATACCGGTTCTAGATCTCACATTTGTACTAATATGCAAAGCCTAAAAAGGAGTAAAATCTTGGCTAAAGGCAAAGTGGACCTATGAGTTAGAAATGGAGCAAGAGTTAATACTTTAGTTATAGGAACTTATGAATTAACTTTACCTAGTGGACTTGTTTTAAGTTTGGAAAACTATTATTATGTACTTGCTAAAAGCAATAATATTATTTATGTTTCTTATTTAGACAAGAATGGTTTTGAATTTATTATTAGGAGTAATAAATGGTCTATTTATCATGATAACGTTTTCTATGGATATGCTCCACAAAATCATAGTCTTTATGTTTTAGACATTAAAGATACTAATGAAAAGTCCATCTATAACATTGATACAAAGAAGTTTAAATATAATGATTTAAACACAAACACTTTTTGGCATTATCATTTAGGCTAAATAAATGAGAAACACATTTCAAAACTCCATCAACATGGACTTTTGAAGTCATTTGATTTTGAATCATTTGAAACTTATGGTTCTCATTTATTAGGAAAAATGACTAAGACACCTTTTACTGAACATAGTGAAAGGGCCATTGACATATTGGGCCTCATAAATTCTAATGTGTGTGCTCCATTAAGTTCCACTGCTATAGGAGGTTATTAGTACTTTATTACTTTCACAGATAATTTCAATAGATATGGCTATATCTATTTAATAAAGCATAAATCTAAAACTTTTGGAATGTTCAAAATTTTAAAAAAATGAAGTACAAAATCAACTTAGTAAGAATATTAAAGCACTAAGATCTAATCTAGATGGAAATATTTAATCCAAGAATTTATTGATCATCTTAGAGATTCTGGAATAGTTTCATAATTGACTCCACTAGGGACACAACAGTTGAATGGTGTATCTGAATGGAGAAATTAAACTATGTTAAATATGGTTCGATCTATGATGAGTGAGTCAGATATTCTAATCTCTTTTTGGGGTAATACTCTAGAAACTATTGCATTCCTTTTGAATAAAGTTACATCAAAGGCAATTGAAAAGACATCATATAAGATATGGAATGGCAAAACTCCCTGTTTATCTTTTCTTAAGATTTATGGATTTGAGGTTTATGTGAAGCATCAAAATTTAGATAAATTAGCTCCCAAATCAGATAAATGCCTTTTTGTGGGATATCCTAAATAAACTAAAGGATATTACTTTTATAATACTTCTAAGAAAAAAAGTGTTTGTTGCTCGGGATAGTGTCTTTTTGGAAAGAGAATATATTTCCAAAGGAACTAGTGGGAGTAAGGTACAACTTGAAGAAATTCAAGAACCACAGAATAGCATTATACCGCATATCGAACCTCAACTAGATCAATAAGTAAATGTTGAATCTACACTAGTACCACAAGGTCCTAGAAGGTCTAGTAGGACACATTATAATCCTAAGAGATATGGATTTCTCATAACAGATAATAACGATGTAATGATTATGGATCGAAGTGAGCCCACAAATTACTAAGGGGCCATGGAAAGTCTAGACTCTGAGAAATGGTTAAAGGCCATGAAATCAGAAATGCAATACATGTATGATAATTAAGTATGGACTTTGATTAATCCACCTGAAGGTTTAAAAACTATTAGGTGAAAATGGGTTTTCAAAATGAAAAATGACATGGATGGCCATATGCATACCTATTAAAGCAAGACTGGTTACAAAGGGTTTCAAGCAAACACATAGTATAGATTATAATGAAAATTTTTAACCAGTTTCTATGCTTAAGTCTATTTGAATTCTCCTTTCCATAGCTACATACTATAATTATAAGATATGGTAAATGGATGTCAAAAAAAATTTTCTTAATAGAAACCTCATTAAGGATGTGTACATACATAACCAGAGGGTTTTGTTAATCTTGAGAATTTTAGAAAGGTTTACAAGCTTCAAAGATCCATTTATGGATTGAAGCAAGCTTCTCAGAATTAAAATCTTCATTTTTATGAAGTAGTCAAAGAGTTTAGATTCATTAAGAATGAAGATGAACCATGTGTCTACAAGAAAGTTAGTAGGAGTGACAATAGTTTTTCTAATGCTATATGTTGATGACATATTACTCATTGGAAATGATATTCCTACTCTAAAAAATGTTAAATCATGGATAGGGAATTGTTTATCAATGAAAGACTTAGGTGAAGTCGCCTATTTTTTAGGCATCAAGATCTATAGAGATAGATTTAAGAGGCTTATTGCCATAAGTCATAGCATTTACATTGATAAGGTACTAAATAGGTTCATTATGCAAAACTCTAAGAGAGGATTCTTGCCAATGTCTTAAGGCATTAGTCTTAGTAAGACTTAATGTCCAATGACATAAGATGAGCGATACCACATGAGTAAAATTCCATATGCATATGATATTGGATCCATCATGTATGTCATATTATGCACTTAACTAGATGTCTCATATGCCTTGAGTATAATGAGCAGATACCAGTCAGACCTAGGTGAAAGTCACTGGATAGCAATTAAGAATACCTTTAAGTTCTTGAGAAAGACTAAGGATTTAGACAGGAAGATGAGCTAGTTATAAATGGTTACAAAGATGTCAGCTTCCAATCTGACAAGGATGATTTTTTATTATAGTCAGGTTATGTGTTTTGTTTAAATGGAGGTGCAATGAGCTAGAGAAGTTCAAAGCAAGATACCATTGCCAATTCTACAATGCCTTAGAGGTAGCCAAGGAAGCTGTTTAGATCAACAAGTTCATAACTGCATTAGGAGTTGTTCCTAGTATATCAAATTCAAAGGGCTTATATTGTGATAACAATGGAGCCATAGCATAGGCTAAGGAATTTATATCACATAAATTATCTAAACATATACTCAGGCATTATCATCTCATTAGAAAAATCATTGAGAGAGGAGACATGAAGATATGCAGAGTACCAACATATGACAATGTTGCAAATGCACTAACTAAGCCTCTTCCATATGCTAAGCATAAGAGTCATATTAGGTCATTGGGTATGAGATACAATATTGATTGGACCTATTGTCAAGTGGGAGATTGTTAGTGCTATGCCCTAGGCAAATTATGTAATGGCCCTACTTTAACATTGTCGTATTTCTATTTTTAATAATAAAAAGGCATTTTTTTAATTTTTGGCTAATTATAGTATTATCCATGATTAGTTAATTCTACTAAGATGATCACGTACATGACTTAATAGTAAAACTCTTTAATGATACTTGAATTCTAATTTAAATATCCTTAGTCAATTATTTTTGTGCGAATAATAATAAATAAAGACTAATGTAAGGTTGATTGATGATTAAGTTTTATTGATCATGTATATGAGATATTAAGTTAAATTCATAAGTAAATATTTAGGAAAATGATGTCCTAGATTGATCCACTATGAGAATACCACATTAATTATTGTCATAGGTAATTCTTATCATAGTAGCATTATTTGAGTCCTCTAACCTAAGATCACTACGATTACCTACATGATAAGTTTTGTATTTTAACACATCCCTACACCATACTTTAGCAAAATGGTAAAACAAGTTATGGTTGGATATAGAATGAGATGTATAAGTGATTAAGATGGAATTTATCCCTCAGTTATTTTGAGAAGATATCTATTAGGCCCCTTGATGAGTTATACTAAAGAGAAATGCATGGTCATGCTAAAATGACAAAGAGTTATCAACATCAGTTTACTCGCAATCAAGAAACAATATGATTGAACAATATAAGGATGACATAATCCATGCCTTATGTTTAATTAGGATATCATGTGACAAAAGGACTATAGTACACATTATGTATTAGGTTGTGTTGGAATATTGGCCTTCACACAACTTGGGGGGTAGTCATAATATCTTGCTTGAGGCCAATTATGACTTATGAGCTAAAATGGAAATTTTAAGCCCACTGCCAATGTTGTATGAACCTATAGGGTCACATACTTAGAATAAGCCTAAAGCAAACTTAGGTTAATAAGCCTAATAATTATCTTTATGTAAGATTAAATAAATAAGTGTGTGTATATATATATATATGACAAAGTAGAGATTCGGTTAGGATTTTGGTTTTAAAATCCTAAAAAAAATAAAAATAAAAAGGTTTTGGATGTGTGAGATTCGGTCTCCTTGAGTCAATCACCCTTTTAGTAGGGGTTTGACATTCATAAAACAATATTTTTATCACTTTTGGCTTGAAATGGTTCCCAATAGCTCTCTAAAGGTCATCTTGTCAGCATAAAAATTATAAAAAATTGTCAAAAGTGCTACAAAAAATGAAAAATGATTAATTTATAGAAATTCGGGCCTACTGCAGGAATCCACACATGTGGGTTATATCCATGTGTATGGATAATTATTCCATATGTGTAGATTAATAAGCCATATGGGTTTTTGAAAACCCATGTGAGCTCATTAACCCGCAATGTTCCTAGGTTACTAAATGGGTCATTTTTAAAATTTTTAAGGTCCTAGAGGTCCTTTAGACCTATTAGGTCTAGCTTTCTATGCTTTCTCAGTGTTCTCAAGGTTTTATGGGCATTCAGGCATGATTCGAGCTCTAAATCAATGAACTAGACCTTCAAAAGCTTCAGTTCAACTCCTTAAGGCCTTAGTTCAAGGCTTTCGAGTTTTGGTTTTACTCCTAAGGCTTGGTTTTCAAAATGAAAACCTTACTTAGACAATTTAGGTGAGGTTTGGGTCTTTTGAGCCTCCAATTCAATGATTCAGGTCTCCAATTTAAGTTATAATAAGGCTAATCCATTGATTCAGATGCTTGGTTAAAGGTTTTAAGGTTCACTAATTTGGAAGCACGCTTTGGATATCCTCTTAAAAGGTTATCCTTTGTCTAGTCAATAGAAGACTTTCATCATTGAACTATTTAGAGGACTACTAAAAATTGGGTGTCAACAATTAGTTAGGTTTTTTAACCTAACTTAACATGAACTTACTTGAATTAAATCCTTAATCAAAAGAAATTAATTCAATGATTGTTATTAAGTTTAATGCTTTATATGGATTAATTACACATTATATTGAATTAGACAATAGGATTTAATTAAGAGATTAATTCAATTAAGATTAAAATAACAATCCATTAAGTAATCAAATTAGTTGAGAAATAATGTAATAACTTATATTGTTTTAAGAGTTGTGCAAGTTAAATAATTGATTGCTTAATTTTGTGAGAACTAGATAATTGGGTAATTAGTATATTCTACTAATTGTGAAATTACTTGAGAGAGAATTTCATAATTTTAAAAATGCTTGCAAATTGAATGAATATCACATTTGAGAAAGGAAATTAATATAATCTTTTAAATAATTGAGCTAGGGATAAAAACCTTAATATTTGATTTTAAATTATGAAACTTTAAGTATTTTAGCTTAAATATTGTTTATTTTTAATTAATTCAATTTTGATTGTGTAAACAAGTGAATACCATGAATAATTCAATAATTAACTTTCTAATCTATATGGGAACAATTTTTATTATTACTTGTACAATTGCTTGCACACATGAATTTTTGCTACTAAGTTTTTTGTGCCATTGCTGGGCATTGAAATAGTTAATATTGTGATAAATTTGGTATTGTTTGCTATAGATTTTTTTATTATTTTGTGTTAGTTTTTTTATTGTATTTAATTTTCTTTGTAGAAATTTGTGTTAATGTATGCAAACAATGCATAGTAAAAGTAAGCAATGAGAATTGTTGTTATCTCTTAATCAAAAGATTGACAAAACATTTCATAGGAGAATCTAAAGACAAATGAGCAGAATGAACAAGGGATATAACAAAGATGGTTGAGTTGAAGATGATGATAGGAGAGAAGTGCCACCACCTGTTAGACAAAATGGGCAAAGAACAACAAGAAACTTTATGAGTCCACATGGGCAAGGAGATCAAAATCCTATAGTAAGGCCAATAGTTGTTGACAATTTTAAATTCAAGCCAATGACGATACAAATGATTCAGAACTCATAATTTAGTGGATTGGAACATGAAGATCCAATAAGCCATATGACAAGATTATTGGAGTATTAGTTGATTTTCAAAATGAATAAGGTGCAGCATAATGCAATGAAATTGACAAAAATATCATTTTTACAAATAAAAGACATATTTTCATAACCTCGGCATGTGTTTCATATTTTTTACTAAAAATTTTTCATTCTATTAGTAAAAAATATAATTTGACATAACATTCTACTTTTGGCATTAAAAATTTCATTTTGAAGTAAAGTTTGAATTTTGTGTTAAAATTTATGTTTTTCACACAAATCCTTCATTTTTGTTTAAAAACCATTTTCTACCACAAAAAGTCATCTTTACATGCTAATTGCATTTCTATGATTTTAACATAAATATGCCATTTTTCATTCTTATAATCACATTCTCAAATGCAAAAATTACATTTCTTTGTCATTTTCATATAAAACTGCTTTTTTGCATATTTTGATATAAAATCAATCTTTTCATCAAAATTACATCATTTCTACATGGAATTCAAATTATTGTTAACTCCGTATATGTTATAATAATTGCATGAAATTCATGACTATCATTATTTTACAAACATTATAATTTCTAGTATAGAGTTGACAAGAGTCGAACTCTAAACATTCATTTTCAAACTCATATCATTACCTTCTATTTAGATTTGCATCATATTCATAATTTCACATTAATTATGTAAAAAATCATATTTCGAACTAGAAATATCACTTATGGGTTCCATGATGAAAAATGCCTTAATTTCATTTATTTTATGTTAATTAAGCATTTTCAATCATTTTACACTAACATACCACTTTTAAAGCATTCATTTTTCGTACAAAGTCGATAACAGTCAAACTCTAAACATTCATTTTCAAACTCATATCATTACCTTCTGTTTATATCTATGTTATATTCACAATTTCACATTAATTATGTAAAAAATCATATTTCGAACTAGAAATATCACTTGTGGGTTCTATGATGACAAATGCCCTAATTTCATTTATTTTATATTAATTTAGCATTTTCTATCATTTTACGCTAACATGCCATTTTTAAAGCATTTGGAAACATCATTTTTTTATTCAGTTTATTTCATATAATATCATCACCTTTTCTATGGACATGCATAATCAAATGCTTCCGTATTTTTCTTGCTATAATGACTGTGTAAGCATTTTCTACACATTTTCTACTTGGATGATTGAGTGAATGTGATGCATATATCCACGATAACCTCTATTTTGTAGGTGTTTATTATTTTGAAGATTTACTATTTTTGCACATGTTTCTCTTTTGATGTATACATTTACTAGGAAAACCCTATAATTAATTGTAATTAATTTTCTTTTTATTTTCTCTTTATTCATGCTATGAATGTATGTATATAAAATATCATGTCGAAACTAAGGTGATATGAGCCTATAAGAGTCTTACTTAATGAGAAAGTAGCCAAGTAGAAAATTACCTTCTTGAACTCAGAAACTCTAACAAGGGATTGATTTTCGCTCAAGTCTCAAAGTTCCCTATTTTTTCAAGTGATTAGGTGGCAACTCTAAAACGCAAAAGCCCTCGCTTCCTCCCAAGGTAAATTAAAATTTCTGAATCAAATAAGTAGTCCCTAAATGGAAAAATCATTACACAAAACTATTCCTTCAAAAATAAAACTGACCCCACCATATAATGATCATATATATATTCAATCAGTGCAATGAGATGTGTCTATTTATCTGTCTTTTAACTCAATATATGAGCTAGTTTGAAAAAGGATCTTAGGGTATCTAAGGTAAGGCCAAGGGGGTTTAGTCTCTTAACGCCTTCTTTTTTCTTCTCATCAGAGTTATTCAAAATAAAAAAAATACTTGCCATAGTATGGAAGAATATATATATAATTGTTATCTTAAATAAATTGGTAATAATTCTATTTTGGAATTAAAATTAAAACATAAATAAAAAGGTGAGTGTACCAAAAATTATTTTGGTAAGTGAAAGATTTAAGAAACACTAAATGGGATGTGTATATATAATTCTCTTTCTCTATGATTTTTACCATTTTTTTCACCTTTTATTAGTTATTTTGAGAAAAAGAAAACAAAGATATACAAAGAGAAAAGGTGAGGTTTTTTAGAAAAGGTGCTAGCACACCAACACCATGTTAGGTGTCTCATTCGTGTGGATACCAATGGAGGACGTAGTTGAATTAGTGACATTTTAGTTTGACAAGAAATACAAAAAACTTGAGGTAGGGTGTCACCATCTTTCCCTTTTCATCCTTCAAACTGCCTTGCCTCATTTTTGTCTCAATAAGATTTTGGAATCCCTTTTTGAATGGTTTGTTTGAATTTCATTGATTATATGAGAATTTTGTGATTAAAATTTTATTTTTTGATGTGTGTTTATATCATGAAACTGATATGTATTTCCCACCTTTTTACATTAATATGGTTTCATCACTGGACCATGGTAAAGGATTGTCGAATTTTGAGGTATGACAGTTGTATCAAGCTTTCTTTAATAATAAGTATTTTTATCCATCCAAGACATTGCAAATAAGGAGTGAAATCAATTCCTTTTACTAAAGGGATGATAAAACTTTGTATGAGAGGTAAGAAAGATTCAAGAATCTTCAATGACAATATTCATCTTATCTTATTCCAACTTAGGAGGTTTAGTGCAATCATTTTGAAAGGGGTGAAATTCAACATAGATGTGACATGTGGGGGTTCTATCATGAAGCAAATGTTGAAAAAGGTTCTTGATTTGTTTGAGAAAATAGCTACAACTCTAACACATACACTATGCATGACAACTATAGAGAGAAAGGAAGGAAACGTTTTTTAAAGGGAAAGGAAATGAGGGGAAGGCAAGAGAATAAAAACTATAGATTTTTTTGTATTTGGTAACTTAAAATTAATTAATAAAGGAAAAAGAACGAGAAATGTTTAAAAACGAAATAAGTCTTCAAATTACAATGTGTTTTGAAGTTGAAATATTTTACACCCCACTTTGGGGTGTAATCATTTTCACCATATATAAATGGAATGAGGGTGAATAATTCCCCTTCAACTCCCTTCCCCTCTATTAACTCTTAATAGTCATATAACACAAGATCTAATTCCCCTTAAATTCCCTTCCCTTCTCTTTGTATTCCCCTCAATCCATGCATAGTTATGCAATAATGGACATGATATGGCGGTAGCAAAGGAAAAATAACATGATGGAGGTTGATGGGCTAACTATCTGAATGCAAAACTAGATGTAAATGATAATAATTTTGAAGAATAAAGCTATGGAAGGCTATCTTTCAGCAGCTAGAATGCTATGTGCATCAATTGCAAATGAAGACTTTTGAATATATTCAGTTTTCACTTCATACTTTGACACTTACACTATGTTTCGAATGGGAGGAAAAAGAGGAAAGAAAATTAGGAGGAAAATATGAAGGCAAATAATGTTATTTTTCTTTTTTTTATTTTTCTCTCTTGTGTTTAGATTTGAAGAAAAATAATATAACGAAGAAAGAAAGTTATGGTACTTTTTTTATTGGGAAGATATATAAAAAAAATAAGTATATGATATATTTACTATTATACCCAAGTACTAAAATAATAAGTGAAGAGAAAAATTTTACAATAAGGGTAAATTTGTAAAATGAAAATGTAAGTAAAATTTTCCTCTCCTTCTTCCCCATTTTCTCCCCAATTTAGAGAGACAATGTAGGGAGGAAAATAAAGTCAACTTTCCTTCCTCCCTAAATTTTTTCTCCCATTCCAAATAAAATAAAGTGGTTTTCTTCCCTTATTTTCCTCACCCTTTTTCTATCTTCCCCACTTTTCTCCTATTCCAAACGTAGTGTTAACTTACATACAGAAACTTAAAACATGTGCAAAATATTAATTGAATTATATATTTTAGTGCACTTTAATTGTTTTTTTATTTTTATTTTTTTTTCATAAATTGATGTTGTTCATAGCTGATTTCTTTTTATAAATGTTTAAACTCCTATCGGTGGGGAAAAAAAATCTAAAAGCTTGTGGTATTTTTGTAATTTTATTCAAACTTTTTAGTTTTAGCAAAAATGTCCTAATTTATCAAATGTTTGACAATTTTAATATAAATCATTATTTAATCAAAACTAAATAAAAATGTTGATGTGGCATCATGTAAAATGTCAAATTTAACCTTCTTAATTTGCTAAATTCATAATATTTTATTAATATAAAAAACCAAATATTTAAAATTTTTGACAATTTTATCATAACTTTCAATTTTGATAAAATATTTTAATTTTGCCGATTATGTAATTTTCATGCAAATAATTATTTACTTAAAATCAAATTAAAAACACAAACACAATAATAAAAAAATAAATTTGCTTTTGAGTAGTTATTAAATTTATAAATGATTATCATTATATTATTACTCTTACTAATTTAAATTTTTTAAGTATTTCTGATGCAACCAAGCTAAGCAAGCCCATCAAACCAAGTGATCCATTGCATTATGAGGGACCAATGACAAGATCAAGGAAAAAGAAGTTCAAACAAGCATTGAAATATTAAAAGTGAGGTTTTTCCTTAAACTTTGTTCTTTTGAAACTTTGCAAGTTTACTTGACTTGTTTCACTTCTATCTTTCATTACAATTGCTAGGTTAGATTAAACTTAGAATTGTGTGAATGTTCATCTTATAATAGCTAAGTATCTTGCTTCAAATTAATAAGCAAGGGGTTTAGCTCCATCAACACAACCTATCCTTGATGATCCTTGGGCAAGATTTCAAAGTTGGATGCGCGTTCTATCTCTATTATAGGTAGGGTTCATATCAGTTTGGTATCAGAGCCAAACTTCAAGGTTTGGTTACGTATCCTTTAATTTTTATGTATTATATATTCTTTTCTCCTTCACAATTCTTCATATATTAAAAAAACAAAAAAAAAATTTTGAGTGAAACACGAGAGCATTCACATCCTTGAGTGTAAACACGTAAGGGAGTGCTTTGTGAGGATTTTTTTTCTATATCTTTTCAAAACTATTTTATTTAGCATGGACATGCCTTATTTTCATGGTGGGGATGATCCTTTTGTTTATTTGAAATGGGTGCAACAAATGGAGGAGATATTTGATTCTCATCAGATAAGTGATTTTAAAAAGTGCAAACTTGCTTGTAATAAATTTATGGGTCATGCTGCTATATGGTGGGAAGATTTGATGGTAAATGAGGTTAGAAATTGGGAGTTAATGAAAAGGTTAATGTCTAGATATTTCATTCCTCATGATGTTAGGAATAAATTTTATCTTAAATTAGAAAGACTTAAACAAGGGAATGTGTTAATTGTTTTTTTGTTGCTACTAATAAATTCTTGTAGGAAAAATTAAAGCAATAACTCAAGAAGGTGAAGAAGGAATGCCTGATCAAAAGATGTACATGAAATCCATGACCCAATTGTTTGACAAGTTGAGACTAGATTTGGTAAACCAAATTAGAGACTTGGCAGACCGAATAGACAAGATAGAGTCAAGTTATCATAAAGATGCTAGTACAATCAATACTAGAACCTGTGGGAGACATGAATAAGAGGATGACGAACAAACATCCAATTCAGGCAGAAATGGGCGTGCAAGAGTTTATAACAACTTGGGAAGCATTAAGATGAAAATTCCAAGCTTTCAAGGAAAAAGTGATGTCGAAGCCTATTTGGAGTGGGAGAAAAAGGTGGAATTCATCTTTGAGTGCCATCAATATTCCAAAGAAAAGAAGGTGAAGCTAGCTGTTGTAGAGTTTACCGATTATGCATTTGTTTGGTGGGATCAATTAGTGACTAGTAGAAGAAGGAACCATGATCGACCTATTGAGACATGGGAGGAGATGAAGTCAATCATGTGCAAGAGTTTTGTTCCTACACACTATTATAAAGAATTGTATAATAAACTTCAAAACCTTGTGCAAGGATCTAAAAGTGTAGAGGAGTACCATCAAGCAATGGAGATAGCTATGATTAGAGCAAATATTGATGAAGACCGTGAGGCAACAATGGCAAGGTTTTTGAATGGGCTGAATAGAAACATAGCCGACTTAGTGGAATTACATCATTATGTTGACATGGATGATATGTTGCACATGGCAATCAAGATTGAGAAGCAATTAAAGTTCAAGAATTCCAAAGGCAATTCAACTTCTTCTAGTGTTTCATGGAAGTCAAATTAGAAGACTAGAGATAAGATCTTCACTAAGGAAAAATTTGACAACAACAAAGGAGGAAATGAAGGGGGCAATGCTAAGACCAAAGACAAAGGTGAAACTCAAACTAAACGATCTCGTGATGTTCAATGTTTTAAATGTTTGGGTTATGGGCATATCTCTTTTAACTGCCCAAATAAGCGCAACATGACGATGAGGGGTAGCGAAGTCTTTAGTGAAAATGATGATGATGAGTGCAATTTGGAGATGCCTAAGCTTGAGGATGCAAGTGAAGAAGAGGTTGTACAAAGTCCATCACATGGTGAATTTCTTGTTACAAGGTGAATCATGAATGTGCAAACCAAGATGGAGGATGAGGCACAACGTGAGAACATCTTTCACACTAGATGCAAGGTGCAAGATAAGGTATGTTGTATGATCATTGATGGCGGTAGTTGCACAAATGTAGCTAGTACCATGTTAGTTGAGAAATTGCATTTATATACCATGAAGCACCCTAGGCCTTTCACATTGCAATGGCTGAATGATTATAGGGAGATAAAAGTAACTAAACAAGTGAAGATAGCATTTTCCATAGGCAAATATGAAGATGAAGAATTGTGTGATGTAGTGCCTATGCAAGCTTGTCATATTCTTTCGGGGTGTCCTTGGCAATATGATAGGAGGGCTAATCATAATGGGTTTTCTAATAGATATTCTTTTGTAATGAATGATGTACCCATTACCCTTAAACCTTTAACCCCTAAAGAAGTGTATGAGGACCAAAAAGTCCTAAAGCAAAGATTTGAAGAGTTTGAAAAAGAAAAAGCAATAAAAAGAGAGAGAGAGAGAGTTTGCATAAAAAAGAAAAGGCAAACAAGCAAAAGGAGAGCTGTGAGAAAAGCAATGAGAGGAGTGAGCAAAGGGTGGAAAAAGGAGAGCTTGAGGGGATGCACAATCAGAAAAAAAAGAGTGATGTGCATGCAAAAGGAGAGTTGAGTGTGAATAAGGTAACACAAGAGAGAAAAGCAAGTTTTTATACAAAAGAAAAAGATGTGAGGAAAGCTTTACTTTTTAAGGTAGCCTATGCTTGTACTTGTTTACAAGGAATCTTATTTGAGCTTTAATGATCTTGACCCTTCTTTGCCTAGTTCTTTTGTGAGATTATTGCAAGAATTTCAAGATGTGTTTCCCGATGATATTCCTAGTGGTTTGTCGCCAATAAGAGGAATAGAGCATCAAATTGACTTTGTACTTGGTTCTACAATTCCAAATAGACCCGCGTATAGATGCAATCCTGAGGAAACCAAAGAGTTGCAAAGGCAAGTTAAGGATCTTATGAACAAAGGTTACATTCAAGAAAGCATGAGCTCGTGTGCCGTTCCGGTTTTACTTGTGCCTAAAAAGGATGGCACTTGGAGAATGTGTGTTGATTGTCGTGCAATTAACAAAATAACGGTAAAGTATCGTCATCATATTCCTAGGTTAGATGATATGCTTGATGAGTTGCATGGGGCTGTTATATTTTCCAAGATTGATTTGAAAAGTGGTTATCATCAAATTCGCATAAAAGAGGGTAATGAGTGCAAAACTGCATTTAAAACAAAATATGGTTTATATGAGTGGTTAGTCATGCCTTTTGGTTTAACTAATGCACCTAGTACTTTTATGAGATTAAGGAACCATGTTTTGCATGCTTTCATTGGAAAATTTATGGTTGTTTATTTTGATGATATACTTATATATAGTAAATCTTTGGAAGAGCATATTGAACATGTGCATTTGGTTTTGGAAGTGCTGCATAAGGAATGTTTGTATACTAACCTCAAAAAGTGTAGTTTTTGCACACATAAGCTTGTTTTCTTAGGCTTTGTTGTTAGTGCAAAAGTAATAGAGGTAGATGAAGAGAAGGTCAAGGCAATCAAAGACTGGCCTACGCCTAAAGGAGTTAGTGATGTGCGAAGTTTTCATGGTCTTACAAGCTTTTATAGGCGATTTGTGAGGGATTTTAGTACCATTGCAGCGCCATTGACCGAAGTCATTAAGAAAAATGTTGGCTTCAAGTGGGGAGAAGCACAAGAACAAGCATTTAACATGCTTAAGGATAAGTTGACATCTGCTCCTTTACTTACTCTACCTAATTTTTCTAAAACATTTGAAATTGAATGTGATGCTTCAGGTTTTGGAATTGGGGTTGTTCTAATGCAAGATGGACAGCCAATTGCTTGTTTTAGTGAAAAGTTAAATGGTGCAAGCTTGAAGTACCCCACTTATGACAAAGAGATGTATGCCTTAGTTCGCGCTCTGGAGACATGGCAGCATTATTTATTGCCTAAAAAGTTCATGATACATACTGATCATGAATCCTTAAAGCACTTAAAGGGGCAAAATAAGCTTAACAAATGACATGCTAGGTGGAGTGAATTCATTGAGTCGTTTCCTTATGTCATTAAATACAAGCAAGGTAAAGAGAATGTTGTCGCTGATGCACTTTCAAGAAGGTATACTTTACTTGCTTCTTTAGATGCCAAATTGCTAGGATTTGAATACATAAAAGAGTTGTATGAGAATGACAATGATTTTGGTAGTGTTTATCATGCATGTGAAAATATTGCTTTTGAAAAGTTCTATAGGCATGATGGTTACTTGTTTAAAAAGAAACAGTTGTGTGTTCCTAACTGTTCTATGCGTGAATTACTTATTCGTGAAGCACATGAGGGTGGTTTAATGGGACATTTTGGTATAGCCAAGACTTTAGATGTTTTACATTATCACTTTTATTGGCCTAACAAGAAAAAAGATATTGTTAGAATTTATGATAAGTGCATTGTGTGTAAACAAGCTAAGTCTAAGTTAAAACCACATGGTTTGTATATGCCTCTACTGGTGCCTAGTTCACCTTGGATTGATATTTCCATGGATTTTGTGCTTGGTTTACCTAGGACTAAGCAAGGACATGATTCAATATATGTTGTTGTAGATAGGTTTTCTAAAATGGCTCACTTTATAGCATGTAGAAAAACTAATGATGCACAACATGTTGCGGATTTGTTCTTTAAAGAGATTGTTCATTTACATAGCATGCCTAGAACAATTGTGAGTGATAGAGATGCTAAATTTTTAAGCTACTTCTGGAAGACTTTGTGGGATAAATTGGGCACTAAACTTTTATTTTCTACAACCTGTCATCCACAAACTAATGGGAAAACTGAGGTAGTTAATAGAACTTTATCTCAATTACTAAGAACCATGGTTAGGCATAATTTGAAATCATGGGAAGATTGCTTGCCACATATTGAATTTGCATATAATCGTAGTGTGCATTCTTCTACCAATTTTTGTCCTTTTGAGATTGTTTATGATTTTATTCCATTGAGTCCTTTAGATTTGATTGCTTTACCTTTGAGTGAACAAGTAAATCTAGATGGAAAGAAGAAGGCAGAATTTATGAAGTCCTTACATGAAAAGGTGCGAGCAAATCTTGAAAGAAAGAATGAGCAATATGTCAAACATGTAAACAAGGGGCGCATAAAAGTTGTATTTGAACCAGATGATTGGGTTTAGGTACATTTGCGTAAAAAAAGGTTTCCCACTTAAAGGAAATCTAAGTTGATGCCCCATGGTGATGGACCCTTCCAAGTATTAGAGTGCATCAATGACAATGCTTATAAGATTGACTTACCCGGTGAGTTTGGTGTAAGTGCTACATTTAATGTTGTTGATTTATCTCTTTTTGATTTTAATGTAGGTGCTAATTCAAGGATGAATCATCTTGAGGAAGGGGGGAATGATGCAACCAAGCTAAGCAAGCCCATCAAACCAAGTGATCCATTGCATTATGAGGGACCAATGACAAGATCAAGGACAAAGAAGTTCAAACAAGCATTGAAATATTAAAAGTGAGGTTTTTCCTTAAACTTTGTTCTTTTGAAACTTTGCAAGTTTACTTGAATTGTTTCACTTCTACCTTTCATTACAATTGCTAGGTTAGATTAAACTTAGAATTATGTGAATGTTCATCTTATAATAGCTAAGTATCTTGCTTCAAATTAATAAGCAAGGGGTTTAGCTCCATTAACACAACCTATCCTTGATGATCCTTGGACAAGATTTCAAAGTTGGATGCACGTTCTATCTCTATTATAGGTAGGGTTCGTATCAATTTCATAGTAATTTATTTAAAAGTTGTTAAAAATAAATAACTTTAAAATGAAAAAAAGTTATATATATATATATATATATATATATATATATATATATATATATATATATATATATATATATATATATATATATATATATATATTTAAAATTTTATCATATATGAATCTATTTTTTAATTATCAAGTCAACATTTTTTATTTAATTTGAAAATTAAAATATTTTCAAATTTGAAAAATGAGATAAAATTGACAAAATTATAAATATTTAGATTTTTTTTATTTCAATAGACTTTTATAAAATTTTATAATATAAAGAGTAAATTTGACATTTTATATAGATGTTACATGCTATTTGTGCTAAAATTGCCAATATTTATTAAAATTAAAATATTTTTGTCAAAATTAAAAAGTTAAAATAAAATTACAAAATTCCACAAATGTTGCTTGAAAGTCATTGCCACTGGAACAATATATTTTTCTTGTGTAATGGCCCTAGTAATTTTTATCTACCTATCAATTTTTATATATTTTTTCTTGTGTAATGGCCCTAACTTTTTTTAGGGTTGCCCTGGCAATTTTTATCTTCCTTAATTGGTATTTCTGTTATAAGTTTGGATTTACCTTAGAAACGTTTTTAAGAACCATCTATGTTGTTTTAGTGGCTAGGTTTTAGTGTTGTATATTTGTCTTGGCTAAATTACAATTTTTCATATTTGTTTTAGCCGATTATTTCATTCCCAACATTTAAAAAAATATTTATTTATTCTTATATTTTATTCTGTTAACACTCATTAATCTTTTGTCGAGATGAAATAGTAAAAGAATAAATAAATATAATGATGAATAAATATTTTTTAAAATATCATGAATGAAATAGTATAATGTACCAAAATATAAGAAAAATTGTAATTTACCTTTTTTTTTTCTTTCGTCAACTTCGTTTGTACTTGTATGTTGTATTTGGACTTTGGTCATTAAGAATAAAAATTTACCTTGTAAAATATAAAAATTTCTTTACATAAACTAAAACATGCCTTAGGGCTTCTCCAACCCTGCGACAAAACTGCAAAATGCCGCCCTTTTATTCTCCAACCCTTTGTCACTTTCAGCTGCAATATGCATAAAATTACTATTTTGATGCATATATCAATTTTAACTTTATACATTTTAACTTCTTTTTTTTTTAAATTCAATAACAATTTTTTTTATCATTTATTTAAATATAATCCAAATAATTTTATTCAATTTAGTCCAAATTTATATTATATTTATCATATTATTACCAAACGCATATCAATTTGATTTAATTATTATTATTTTTACTTAAATAATATTAATATTGTCATTGAAAATAATAGTAATTTTTTACTTAAATAATATTAATTTTTTAATTAAATAATTTATTTACTTAAATAATATTAATATTTGGATAGAAAAAATTTAACAACCATAGATTTGTATTAATTTAACAACCAATTTAAGAAAACAATCAACATAAATGTTAAAATTAATAATACCTGAAACCATACATTTAATTACATATAATTTAATAATCTGATAAATCATAGTCATATCCACCAATATCATTGAAATATTCATCAAAAGCGTTATATATAGGAGGTGGTGGTTGGTGTTATTGAGCTCTTTTATGCAAAATTCTCCTCTTTTCAACTGCCATAAATGCACGAAATTCAAGATCTTTAATAGAATTAAGATCTGATGGGAATTGTAGGTTTCATCAATTAACTCCCCAATAGCAAGAATACTATGATAAGTTGAATTAGAAGAAAACTAGAAATTACCAATTTAATCCATAAATTCGGATCGTTCAAAGATTGAAGTAAGAAGATAGATGCTACTTAACCCCTTTACCAACAAGGATAAAGATACTAAGATAGACTTTGAATTTCCTCTTATGCCACAAACAAGAAAGTTTGATAAATAACAAGAAAACAAAGATTTAGATTTTGACACCACAAGCTAGAATAAAGCTTGATAAGTCACAAAGTTTATGCAAGAAATTAAAGACAAAATTCCTCACAATAAAACTCAAACAAAGTTATAATTCATATATCAAATTCATTCATGCTACAAAAGAAAGAAAAAAAGGACTTGTTTATATAGAGTACAAGTCCATGCACACACTACTAAAATAGACTCACACACATAGGATTACTTTTACTCTTAAATGGCTTTAATAACCACCACCTACATTAATAGTCATTACTTGGTATTAATTACCCCCATTAACTCTTAATAATCACTACCCACATTAATAGCCATTACTTGGTATTAATTACCCCATTAACTTGTATATGGTGGCTACATGTAACCCTAATTGTTATCAACATAAAAAGAAGTTAAATATTATTCCTTGGGCCTCCATGGATGCCTTTTTGGGTTGAAATTCTTGGGCTTTCTAAATGTCCGTAATTAAACCCAATATGGCTTCTTGAAGCTTCTTGGATTTGGACCTTGTGATTGGGCCTTCTTGTACTATTAATAGATCTTGGATCTCTTTAGGCTTTGAACTTGGATTCACATCAAGATCTGTAAACAAAATCTTATTTTCTTCTTTGAATTCCTAAACGGGCACCTTTTTTTCTAATCTAGTGTTAGCCTTTTTCAGCAAATCAAAAACTTGTTGATTTTCTTCCAGAAGAAGATCCATTTCTTCTTCCACTTTTTATTCTTTTAATTGTTCCTCCTTTATTCTCTTCAATATGGCTTTTTTCATGCCAATGGGATGTCCAGTTGAAGAACCACTTACATCATATGCATTCAAATCGATTGAAAATCTTAAAGCCCAAGAGATGTTGGAACTGCAAAACCAAGAGTAGGAGTCTCATATCCTGATGATTCATTCACAATCCTATTAACTTGAGTGCGACTATAATCTTTAAATTTTTTAAAATCTTTGACTACATGACACGTGTGATCAAATTTAAAACCTCTTTTGTAATGTACATCTTGCTGCATTAATGTTTTTGCTTGAATTAACTAAAAATAATTCATTAATATCTTGTTAGAATTAATATAATCTAGATGAAGAAGACATTACAAATAACATTAATAATATTAAAATATAATTATTACAATGAAATACTTACAATGTCTGCATTTGAAGTGCCATTAGGATGCATATTTTCTATTTGTCTAATGCACCCAGTTAATTTTCTTACGGCTTTCTCAATTTTTTGGTACTGACATTGTAATGAGCACTTGGTACGCTCCTTGCAATTGGCATCTTTCACTGCATTATATTTTTCTTCTACCCATGACCAAAATTGATTTAAAGATTGAAAAACACCAACAAATTGGGTCTTGTGAAATTTCCATGTAGACTTCATATAAAAGCACATCTTATTTATGAGTGTATCCAGATTATTGAATTGACATTTTTCAAATTGTTGAAGTGTTTGTGCTTAAAATGAGTTTTTGGAGTTCTACAAAATATGTTGCAATACGTTGTGAAAAAATTATATGGATATGGCACTTATTTTACAAAAAGGGAATCCCTTCTGCATTATTTGTCTACTTTTAATTTAAACTGTTGGATGGTTGAATGGTATGCAAAATCATCTCAACCATTGGATAAAAAAAAATAAGAAATCTTATAATCTTTTTGAAAAAAATACAAAGGCAAGATAATAATTACCTTATGCTTTTAATTTGAACCATTGGATGATATGCAAGATTATCTCACCATTGGATAAAAAAGATATAAAATTTTATCATTTTTTGAAAAAATACAAAGGTGAGACAATAATTATCTTTTACTTTTAATATGAACTGTTGGATGGTATATAAGATCATCCCCACCATTGAATAAAAAAGATAGAAAATCTTATCATCTTTTTGAAAAAATACAAAGGCTCAACAATAATTTATTTTATAAAAAGTAATGCATTATGAATGTAAAAACTCAAACACTATCTAAAAATCTTATCATGATCTCTCTAAAAAAATTTTTTACAAATACTCTTCTTGTATACTTAAAAATCTTTCACAAAATGAATTTTGATATTGGTGGTCCATCAGTCCATAGCTCATCAAGTTCATCTTTTTATAATGATAATCCACTTGGGTTATCGAATAAAGAATATCAAGCAACATTACGAATTCTCTATACTAATAATATGATGATCAAATATTATCAAAATCAACAATGCAATTGTAGCACTCGACATAATGGATCGATTCCAAGTCATATTGTTGTGAGGTAAGATCGTGAAGTTGCACACTAAAATTTATTCAGTTATTATTTTTCTGATAATCCATGATACAATGAGGATTTTTTTGTCGATGATTTTGCATGTCACGAAGTTTATTTCTTCGTATAGTTGATGTAGTCAAAAGTCATAACTCATATTTTGAATAACAAATTAATGCTCTTAGTGGACTTGGGTTATTGCCTCTATAAAAAATAACAGTAGCATTTTGAATGTTGGCATATGGCTACCTACAGATGCAACAAATGAATATGTAAAAATTAGTGCGTCTACAACGATTGAAAGCTTGAAGAAGTTTTGTTGTACTATTATGGAAATTTTTTCACAGTAATATTTAAGAAGACCTAACAATATGGATATTGCTAAGTTGCTCCATTTTGGTAAAGAACATGATTTTCTTGAAATGTTGGGCAGTTTGGAAAAATTGTCCAATGACATGGGCTAGCCAGTATGCAGGCCGTAGTGGATCATCAACAATAATTTTGGAAGTTGTTGCCAACGATGATTTTTGGATATGATATGCTTATTTTGGTATGCCTAGAAGTAATAATGATATCAATATTTTCGAATCATCTCATCTTATTTATGATCTTGCATAAGGTATTGCTCCCTGAGCACATTATGTCATAGAAGGAAAAGATTATGATATGGGTTACTTTTTAGCTAATATTATATACCCAAAATGGAGAAATATTGTTCAAAGAATTCATGAACCTTGAGGTCCTAAGAAAAAATTTTTTGCAATGAAACAAGAATCGTGCAGAAAATATATCGAGCGTGCTTTTGAAGTTCTAGTCACATTTTGCAACTATAGCAGGACCAGCACGTTTCTAGAGAAAAGAACACTTGCATGACATAATAACAATGTGTATTATTCTCCACAATATGATTATTAAGGATTAACGTGACTTAAATGCACAAATTGTTGATGTCATAGAAGCTCCAACAACAGATGTTGAAATGACAGTCGATGATAATAGCCGGTTTAAACAATTTCTTATTCGTCACAGACGAATTAAGGATAAAGATACTCATATTGCACTTTGCAATGCATTAATTGAACATTTGTGGACAAAATATTATAATTCAAATAATTAAATTATTAATACTATGATTTGTATTTTTCAAATTAATTAGCACTTGTAATAGATTACTTTACTTTTAAGATGTAATTTTATATTTTTTTAATAAATTTATTTTAATGTTTTTTTTCTCGTAATATACTATAATATTTAATTTTAAAAATATGTGTACGTATTTATATTATTTATTATTAAAATATGTTATTTATTTTATTCATATATTTTTTATTTTAAAAATATATTCAAATAATAAATTTTATTATAAATAAATATATTTGTGTATATCGTAAATATTGAATAAAATATAAATGTAATATATAAAATATATAAATAATATAATATTAATATTAGATAGGATAGGTGAAAAATATTCTTTTTAGAGATGAAAATGAAGTAATGGGCTGAAGTAATTTAAAATAAACTTTGCGGCATTTTAAAGTTTTAGGTTGGATATAACTTTAGAGCATCAAAATGCATTGAATGAGTGCTTAAAGGCTCAGCTGCAGACTTCACACGTCAGAATTGAAATACACATTACACAACAAACGTAAAATATGGGGAGATATATTATCTGGTAAATTCATCAAAGTGGTACCAACTGCAAAGATGATTTTTCTTTGGATGAAACTTCTAGTGATTGTGATTATCATTGTGATTTGGTTACAAAGATTAAGATTACAATGTACTACAAACTTCAATACAAGTATACGACTTGGCATGTAGAAGATGATGGCGCTGAGACTCTTTTAACTCCAAAGGTGCCTCTTGAAACTGGAGTCCGCTCTGCAACCCAACAGCAGAAGCTTCATGATCCTAAGAAGGCATTATTTCCTTCTCCATCTAAATCTTCTTGCATTAATGCTTGAGTGGTTTTAGGCTCATAATACTTCCATATTCTACTCAATGTCATCAATCCAGTCGCCATATATCCTACTGATTTTGTCTGGGCCTTTCCATTTTTGATGAGTTCTTTGCCCAGGCCTCTGAATCAGAATAGATGGCCTTTGCGAAGGAACTCCTAGGTGATAGACATCGGAGTGGGGGACTGAAGTCACTGATGCAACCAAAGTCTCTGTTGGAGTCTTTGAAGGCACTCCTCCCTGCTTCGCATCAGCAGGGACAGAGGAAGAATCTTTAGCTTCAGACTCCATAAGGCCTCCACCATATCGGTGCAATTCTGCATCCAATACAATTTAAATATAGTATCAGTAAATAGTATGAAAAATGTTCAAGTTTCACATTTGGTCCTACTCAATTTGACATTATGTTGACAGCGAAGATAGCAATGAATGATTATGTGTGGCTGACTGTATGCCAAACGACCTTAGCTGATCAATGATCAGAAGACCCATGTATTTAAATGTTAAGACCATGAAGAGAACGGGATAGTGAAGCCTAGTATAAAAATAGTTCAAGAAATCAGAACCAAAAAGAACTAGGTGCTAAATGGTAAGTACTTGGCTTATTTTTCTCTCTGAGCCCTCAGCATGTTCACCTTCCACATGTCAAGGGCATTTCATTCAAAAACCTCAATTCACTTGTCGAGATCCCCATGAAAGCCAGAAGATAGTTACTTCATCATGTGTAGAATCAAACCCCCCCCTTCATTAGAATTACTTACCAATTTGCATGTTACCAGAGGTTGTAGGTAGGTCAAACTACTTAAGACTCAATTTGCAAAATGTATGATGCTAAGCTTCCTGCATCCCCATCGAACACAGATACAATCATGCATTACTGTTCAATGAGTACCTTTGGAAATAAATACCTCTAGTAACCAATTACTGTATTCCTCTTGAAAGAAATGCATTTCATTAAATATCTAATTATCTACCGAAATAGAGAGGGAAAAAAATGGTATATCTTCAGAATTCAGTCAAACTACAATCTAAATCAAATGAAACAGTACTAAGAAAGCTCCACTCCACCCTCTTCATAAGTGTGGCCTTGAAAAACACAGAATACATAGAATTTTAATTGTGTTCTCGCTATTGTTGAGAAATTTTGAATAAACTCATTAAAGGTGACCAAATTTTGTTTTATAAGTAGATTTGACATGCGGTAATAAAAACTCCAAAATAGGTGAACTGCCTTTTCTAACTAGTTTATGTAACATAGAAAACTGTGACCACCTAGAAAAAGCAATTTCAACCTTAATCCCAAAAAGCATTGATGACAAGAATAAAGATGAGAAATATTGAGCCATCGATCTCTAATTACTGGGGAAGGAAGGTTTCAACTCATACTAAAAGCTTTCATATCTTTTTATCCATAACACTGCAACAATGGTTATGGAATTACAAAATAAACACTTTCCTCCCAATTTCTACATAAAAAAAGGCCTCCAAGATTATAACTCAGCTTCTGCTAAGCTCATTCACCTCAAGAAAGTACCAAAGTTAAAAATTTTGTGCAAACTCCCAAAATAAAACCTAATAAGAGTGTAATAGTTGCTGTTGCTTTGCTTCATAGTGAGCAACAATGTACGGGTTGACCTTATAAAGCAAATTTGCTTTTATGTTGCTAGTTCCTAACACTAAAGAAAACTTCATTGCAATAAGTCAAACAAAAAATAAGAGAAGAATTCCAATCAGTATACTTAAGCACTCTATATTTCCACGCACACCCCTCCCTCTCTCTCTCTCTCTCTCACACACACACACCAAAAGTTAAATAAATAAATAATGGAGAAGAATAAGAAGAAGACATCCTTCTTTCCTCTAGAACCCTAATTTACTTAAGTCGCTTATGACCTTGCGAAAACATCCCTATATAACAGCAATTCCTCCCTTTTCAATTTTCAAAAAAAACAAATGGCACCAATGACAAAAGTGCAATAATTTTTTTTTTGCTTTTTTGGGTAATAGATCTCCAAATTCAATTAGCCATGAAGGACACATCTATATGTACATATATTAAATGTTGAGCTTTAAACTCATAAAACCCAAAATTTGACAAGTGTCCCTCTCCACAATTCAGCATTCACTTCTAAAGACTATCAGTTGAAAATTCACAATATTTTTTTAATAAAAAATACACAAATTCCTTATTTTAAAATATACATTTTCCATTTCATCTAAAACACCTTAATTCTATTACACATAAAACAACATTCTCCTATTCTATCAAAACTTATATCTTCTACTTTACCTAAACCATTTTTATGTACTTTATTCAAATAAAAACACATTTTCCTCTTTTATTTTGACGTAGGAAAAAAATCTGTAACTTCTTAACAATGCATATTAAAAAAATATATATTCTTAATAAAAAAATAAAATTATTACGATGAGATTTTAAGTTTTCACTTTTATAAATTATTTAATTAATTTAAAATTTAACTTATTAAAATTATGTAATTATTTATTTTAAAATAATTTTAAAAAACATATATTATTTACAGTCTGCACAGAGCGCAGATTGACAACTAGTCATCCATAAATTGGACAATCTAAGTTCTTTAGACTACATTGCTCTTTGCCAAAATCTTAACACAACAAAAAACCAATTTTATGGTCTTCTATGCATTTTTGTCTTCATCCCATCATGTTAAGCAAATAGTAAGCTCAATAACTAGAAATAGAGGTACCAAACAAAAAAAATTAAGCATTTTTAGGTCAAGAAAATATTTAGATATAATTTTCAATTTATCATTATTTTGAAATGGTATATGCAAGCATCCTAAACATTTAACAAGATATATAAAGTCCTTAAATGGGAAGTTCAAACTGGCTAATATCCTGAAAGTCATTCACGTATAATCATGACAATTAGCAAACTCTTATAGCAAGTGGACTATGTTTTATTCTTTTAAAAGAAGAACTTGTTCTTTATAATTGGGATACATTCTTAAACTTCAAAATGTGCAACCATATAGCTCTTCTACACCACAAAATTCACAACTTTCAAGCAGAGTTAGCCATAAAATCATCAATTAAAAAATGTCAAGAAGCAAACAACTCATAGGCCCTGCAAAGATGAATCGTAAAAACCAAAGTAGTTCCTAATCATTTACCATAATTCATAAGACTTACCCGCAGCTCCATGAGCAAAATGGCACTTATTTCCAAACGGGCAATATCCAGTGAGTTCCCACTTATTACAAATCCTTGTTTTCCAATTTGATGGCTTCACATTCCCTGCACTCCCACCTCCACCTCCACTTCCATTTCCCACTACCCCTCCCCCTACTCCAGCCCCTCCATACCCCCCTGGTCCCAAACTTATTGCCACACTCTCCCTATTCTTAGACTGTTCATCATGCAAAAAGGTACAATTATCTCCGTAGGGACACCCCTCCTCTGTGTAAAATTTCTTGCAATGCCTCCCTTTATAAGACCTCTGGCTCTCCCCTGCAAATCCCCCTATTGATGGAATTTGAAATTCCTCTCTTATCTCCATTACACTCCCTTTGTCTTCCTCATGTGCAGCCACAATTTCCTGCCAGTTTGGAGGTGGGCGTCGAAGCTCCTCTATGCTGTGTGCAAAGTTGCAGTTTGTAACGTATGGACATGTGCCGGCCCTGAACTTGCAACACAATTTGGTCTTGAAAAACATTTTACCTATGGACTTCTTGGAGTTTAAGTCTTGGGAGTTGTTCTTTGATTTCTTATTTGGTGGTTCGCTCCCAGAACGCGATTGGGAAGACTGAAAGTTGGAATTAGAAGGGGTGCTGTCATTTGGCCCGTCAGAGTTGATCCACATATGATAATCATCCTCTGTGGCCCAAACAATACTGGAATCAGCAGAATTTGGAAGCCAATTCTCAGGACTAGTTCCAGGAATGACATGCACAACATTACCACTGGGAAAATCTCTACCATAATCCATTTCAGTTGAAAAATATTACAGTTGGCGAAGCTTGAAGATAAAATCCAAAACTTTTAATGAAAAATTAGTACGTCAAACACAAAACCCATAATTCCAAATTGATTGAATTAATGGGCAATCAACTCGCTGCTATATGAAAAGTAGGCATTTCAACTAATCACTAGTAATCAAAGAAAAACAGAAAACCTAATCACCTGAAACAGACTAGAATTGTAAAAGTTAGAAAATGGGCATCTAATTAACAAATCTACAAGAACACCAGGTACAAAAGTTTAGCTTTAAAATTCCCATTCAAAACTAAATCATTTCTAGAAATTAATACAACAACTATGACTACTGCAGATAGAAAGTAATAAAAGAGACGTAATCTGGAATTTAAATTATAAAAAAGGGAATGGGTATGGATTAGATCTATAAAGCTTCATAAATGGAAATTTGGAATTTATGAGATGAAAATGGAGAAAGAAAATATAGATGAGGATTAATAATGAAGATTAGGATTTTATCAGAGGGGAAATCTAGAAAAAGATTTGGTTAGGACAAGGAGGAAAGAAATAGAATAGCTATTGGAGACTTACATATGCACCGTTTTCTCTGTTGGAAAAAGGTAACCATCACAGTGCAAAAGATGAGAGTCTGCTTCTGTCCATTTATCTTTCCTCTACTTCTGTTCGTACATTTTGTCAGTTTTCTTCCCAAAATTAATCTTAAATTATTTTCAAAACTTATTCGCATTAATTTAATTAAATTTTTTTATTATCAGTGAATCTAAATGAAAAAAATTAATAGGCATAGAAACTCAAATAAAAAATTACTAAAAATATAAAATATAAATTTTATTTAAATTAAAAATATATAAAATACATTTTTATCGCAATATCTGTTAATCATAGTATTTTTTTTTATTATAACATCTTATTCTAACAAAATATAAATTTCAATGGAAATAAAATTTATATAGTCCAAAATCTTGTGAAGAGTAATAATATTATAAACTTTAAAATGATCTAAATACGTATATATAAATTCATATGTTATATAAACAATGCATAATTATATTTTTATTTAAAATATAAAAAATAAAAATAAGTGAATTTATTTTATACCAAAAAGGATTTAAAAGTGATATAAATATTAAAAAAAGAAAGTAAAATATAGTGTAATGTTAGAAATATAAAGTTTCAAGATCAAAATAAAATAATTTAAATTAGAAACTGCACTTGAGTTCATGAACTAACAACAAAAATGGCAGAAGGATGAATTAGTATAAAAGAAATAAAATTTAGGGATATTATAATATATTTTTTAAAAAGAAAGAATCAATTAATATATTTGAGCAAATTTCAATAGAATTTTAATATTTTACCCAAATATTAATATTAGTAAAAAATTATAACTTAAAATAATAAAATTATTGAAAGAGTGAGAGAATCAAAATTGTAATATACACAAACTATGAGGATTACAAATAAATTTTTCTGACTAAGGAGCATGGAATTAAACATGGAGGTGTCTAAAAGATATAAAATTTACAAATTGAGATGCCTATGACTTCAACCTCAAATATAGGAAGATGTTGGGTTTTTTTTTTACTAGAAGTATAAGGGGGTTAAAGGCGTATATTGCTCTAAAGAAAACTAGTTGTTGACATGATTAATCTTTAAGTTTTGACTTTAACAAGCAATTTGATCGAACTAATCAAGTTTTTTAAGTGTTTGTAGAATTAATTCTTGTGTCATGAATATTGAGAGTGCTCAAGGCATTCAAAAGTCTTCTTGAAACACTCATACGTCACTTAAAGTATGAAGTAAACATCAAGGAACAAATACGAGGTGTTTCATATCAACTTCAACTCAATTCAAGCCATTTAATGTCCCTCACGAGCACCACCAACGATCAAGACCAAAGTTCATAAGTTGGATTTGAAGAAGGCCTTATTCATTAAAGGAGTTTAGACTACTCACAATCTACCCTCATAATTGTAAGTAGATGTGATAAGGGATATAGACCGTGACCAAAGAATCCAAAATATGATGACAAACTACATATTAAAACCAAGATGCCTGAACTGCTCATGAGTGCCTCTAATAATTAGGAGTTGATCGTGGCTAGAGGCATCCAATTTGTGATTCACCATCTAAACTGTAAGCTTAAGAACTTTATATAACCTTGAAAGCTTGAGACGCTCATAATTTGTCCTCATGATACTGAGCAGATCATGACAGATATTCACATAGAGACATAATGGTAACATTGATGTCCAACTACTAGTGTTTCATAAGTCACGACCATCAGTATGCCCTCAGGATCATAAGTATCTTTTCTCCTGTAAAAACTTGAAATGCATTAAATGAAATATAGTAAAGGTTAAAGATGAAGTTAATGCACTCCAATTACTAGTTTTTAATCTCCAACTATAAAAAAGTGCTAGAGGTTCATTTAAGATGTTAAAAAGTTGTTGGTTGTAAAAATTGAATTCTTAAAAGCTATTGTGCATTAATTCTCTTATATTTTTAATTACTTTTTTAAGAGTGGATTGAGTTCTCGCTTAAATTCTTATTCTTCTAATTTCTTGGATTAAGAAAGGAAGTGAGGAACTAAGCATATAAGGAATTGATTTAAGTGTTAACCATTCAAAACAGTTGGGATTTGGTTTAAAAGTCATCCTTAAAAACTCATATTTGTAAGGTTTGAGTTAAGCCTCAAAGCTTAAGGTGTACAAATTAATCTAAGTGAATAAATTGAAGTGGGTTGAAAATCCTAGCGAGAAAAGGTTAAATGGAGATGTAGGTTTGATTAAGAAATCAAACTCCTTAAATACTAGTGTTTTTGTCTCATCATCTCTTAATCTTCCTTTAGTTATTGCTAATTATCTTTTAATTTTCAAAAGCCATATTCACTTTCTCCCCTTAAGGTCACTTACAATTGGTATTATAGCTTGACTTTTTAGTATTTAATTGCAAGAAGAATAGATTATGGGGAGTGAATCTCTAAATTTCTCTTACCCTTCTTTAATGACAGTGACTACGTACATTAGAAGTTCAAAATGGAGCTATACTTAGATAACAATCCAATTAGACTTTGGGATATTCTTTTAAAAGGTTGAGCACCACTAAAAGGCATAATTGATGGTGTTAAAACTACTCTATCAAGATGTCAATGGACAAATGATTAAAAAGAAGAAAATCATAAGAACAAGAAAGCCATGACCATCTTGCTTGCCTCAATATTAAGAGAAGAAGGAGGTAAGGTTCAACATTATTAATCCACTAAAGAAATTTAGAAAACTCTTTAGAACCATTATGAGAGAATATTCAAGTTAGAAGCAATAAGGTTCAATTTCATGTCTATGAGTATGAACTCTTCAAGATGAAACCTAAAAAATCAATAACCGAAATGACCAACTACCTCAATTCTCTTCTCACTGCCCTAAAAAAACTTGGAAAACACTATTCTAAGGGAGAAGTAAATTGAGGAAGCTCATAACCTCTCAAAGCTCTCCATTAACATTCTTATAGAGAAGCTACTTACTTATGAGCTCACTCTAAAGTAAAGAGAATATGAGAAAGATGAGAAAAAAAGGAATTGCTTTGAAGGTTATACAAGAATATAGTAATGAAGAAGGTCGTATTGACTTTAGTAACAAGGATGATGAAATATCCATGATCATTAGAGGCTTTAAAAAACTCTTGAAAAGAAAGAGCTTCTCAAAGTAAAAAACCAACAAGAAGTTTAAAGGCAAGAAGAATAAGGAGATGACTTGCTATGAATGCAAGAAATCATGACACATTATAAGTGAGTGCCCAAAGTTGAAATTTAAAGGCAAGAGAACAAAGGATAAGAAGAAGGCATTCAAAACTTCATAGGATAACTCCTTTAATTTAAAAAAAGAAGAGAAGCAATAAGAAGTAGTCAATCTCTGCTTCGTGACACTTAAGGACAATAATAAGGTACCATCAACTTCTTACTCTGCTTGTGATGATTATAATAGTAATGATGATGATGATGATGATGATGAAAGCTTTATTATGAGCAAACTCATGCTTAAATGCAAGAGCTTACTTTCTAAGAAAAAACTATACAAGTATGAGCTTTTAAAATTGTCTAAAGAATTTAAAATTTAAAAAAATGATATCTCAAAAATTATTTATTATTGAAAAGCTTGCTAGTGATTTAAAAAATTCCACTTTTTTTAAAAAGGAACTCAAGAAAGCTAATAATGAAAATAAAAAATGTAATTGCCCTAGAAGAGGGGTGTATAAGGATTTTAAAAAATTAAAAGAAAATTAAAAAGATTTAAAGAAAGATTAAGGATAAGAGAATAGAATACAACCACTTAAGGAGTTCGGTTTATCAACAAACTTATGTCTCGACCTAACTTATTCCCAAGTTAGGATTTTCAACACCCACACCAATCTTATTCACAAAGATTGAGTTTACAAGAGTTTTATGGATAAACTTTAAACCTTACAATAATGAGCTTTTATACAAGGATTAGCTCTAACCATAAATATAAACCCAAGTGTTTTTATGGAGAAATACTTAAACCAATTCTTTGAGAGAATAACCCCACTTCCCTTCTAATCTATCCCAAGAATTAGATGAAGTTTTATGTCTATCTTTAACTCATAACCAACACTTAAATATAATAAGAATTTTAAAGAATTGAAGAATGCTTAAGGTTTCTAAGAGCATTAATTTTTCTCAATAACTTATTTAATATATTAAATAAAGTTCCAAGACTTCAATTTATACTTTAAAAGTGAAGATATAGTTGTTGGAGGCATTAACTTTGTCCTTCTTCTTCTTCAAGCTTCACTCAATGAAATTATAACTTTTACAGGAGAAGAGCTATTCAAGGGTGTCACTAATGAAAATATAGCTATTGGAGTGGTAGGTGATCGTTATGTCTTAGAAAGAGGCGGTGTCATGAGCTGGTCACGACCGTGAGGGTAGGTCATAAAGGGCTTAGGCTCTTTTGGTTTATTGAAGCTTAATTTACTCAGCGTCTAGAAGACTAGTCATGACTTAGTCACGATCTGGATCCTCCTTGTAGATTGTGGGGTTTAGCACGCATCCAAGATTTTAGCAACCGCAATACCGTTTAAGCTAAGGGCTCTAAAGAACACACTACTATATCATAAAGCATAGCATGGAGATGAGGAGTCAACACCCAGGATAATAACTGGGATAATTCGAAGGTAGTGGAAAATCGATTCTCTAAAAGAAAGTTAGCACCACAACTAGAAGATTCTGGATATGAAATACCAACGTTTTTCAATCTCGTGTTTGCTTATAATTAGTTTATGAATTACTATCTTATTCTCTAATTACATGCAATTTCATATAAACTCTAATTTAACATTCATCTAACTCTAAGGTAACTAGTCATGAAAAAACACATAAGAACTGCATTCATATAAGGTGCAATATCCCTAAATTAGTTTAATCTACATTGATTCTAATTAAGCTAGCTAAATTTGCATATTTTATTTACAAATGAAATGGAAACTAAATGTGGGCCTGTACTTTAATTAAATTAGAGAGTCTAAGTCTATCATTTTAATTCTAAAGATAATGGGCTTAAATCTACTAATTTTATAGAAATGCATTGGATGAATATAGTGGACCTAATTCTAATTAATTTTAAATTAAATGAAGTGATCCTAAATCTATTTATTTTAAAAATGCTAAATTAATGGGTTGAGCTAAGTCTAAGTTAATTTTAATTAAACTAAAGTGAGCCTATGTATAAGTTAACCTATATGGGTTTAAATTGATTTTAAAGTTATTAAAACCTAAAGACAAATTTTAAAGCCTATATTATTAGTGAATTGGTCCTATCATAGACTTGAGGCCTAAAATGAATAAAAAATATTAAAAAAAACCTGAATGATAAATAAAGTAAATGACAATCAAATATATATATAATGTGATTTCTAACCCTAATTTTATTTACATGCCACCTAAATTAATCTAAAGCCACCATTGATTTTATTGGAACTTTACAAATTGAACCTAATTTACTAATTGATTTTAAAATGCAGAAAAGTAAGATTTCATTATATTTCCCACTACTTGGACTATTACAGTTCCTATGTATAATAAAATTAAAAGTAATTAATACAACTAATAAACCAAAATAAAAAAACAAAATAAATAAGATAATAAAAACATAAAACAAAATAAAATAAAAATAAAACCTAGAATCTATGTGAACTGATAGAATAAGGATCGTATTTATGGCATTCCATGGACCTTCACAGATTTGATACTAGTTTAACAATGTTCTACTGTACAGTATGTTCCACTCCCATTATAGCCAAAGAAACACAAAAAAACAACAAAGAAAATTAATTAGAACAAATCAAAAATTAAAAGGAAAATCAAATTAAAATAAAATAAAATAAAATAAAATAAAGAAAAATGAATAAAAGGATGGAGTATGATGTTATATTGATTTACTCCTCATAATATTGTTCATTAGGGGTGGCCATGGGCTAGTTCAGAATCGAAACCGGTCTAAACCTGAATGTACAGTTTCTAATTCGAGGTCAGTTTAAACTTTTTTGAACCATGAACCAATAGTTTCGAATCAGAACTGCCTATTCAACGATTCTGAACTGGATTTTTAAAATATATATATAACCAATTATGAAATGAAAATAATAGAGAACAAATATAAATAAAATAATATATATATGCCGTTTGGAGCCTTTAAACATGAAAAAAAAAAGGTGACAAACGGTAACTTGATTTTTTGAATTTTTTTTTTTGAAAAGATTGACTAACACTAGCTTTTTTTTAATTAAATTATATATAAATAAATAATAATAAAAATACTAAATTGACCATAATAAAATTTATATTTTTAAGATAATATGATAATTTTTTTCTATAAATAACTTCCTCCAATCACAATTTTTTACACAATTATTCACATACATGCTCTTTCATTAATTTTCTCTCAATTTTGATTCTCAATCTTCTACTGCTACTGCTACTATTATTTTTTTTTCAATTTATTTTTTAAAAATTTTGTACTTTCTCCATAAATCAAATGGCTTCAAATAAAAGAAGAAGAAGAAGTAAATTTGAGAATCAACCATCTATCGTTAATTTAGACAATATGATAGATCATTTAGAAGAAGAATTTGTGGACATCGAAGAAAATTTGGTGAAAGAAATCGGCACCAACATATCACAAGAGCAAATAGAGCCCTTACAATCACAAATTAGAGGTGGAGGTCGAGGACGAGGAGGATCTAAAATTTTTCAAGTACATTTCAAGAAAACTCAAAATAGTTTGTATAAAGTAAGTTATAACTATTGTCCAAAAAAATACCCATACAAAGCTGGAGGTGGGTACGGAACATTTCAATGACATTTAAATACCAAGCATCCAAACTAAATTGGAGTGGAAAAACAACAAATGCAAATTTCCAGGTACACATGTTCTTCTTCTACTCCATCTCAATTATTTAAATATTCGAATGAAAACAATAAAGTTGAATTAGCTAAAATGATTTCTATGAAATATTTATCCTTTAATTTTGGTGAGAAAGTAGGATTTGTTAATTATTGTCAAAATGCATTAAATCCATGTGCAAAATGTATACCTAGAAATACTTTAAAACGTACTCTTTATAAATTATTTTCAAAAGGAAAAAAAGAATTGCATTAAATATTTTTAAAATTTGATGGACGTGTATCAATTTGTTATGATATATGGAGTGATCATTGACAAAAGCATTCATATATGGGAATAACTTGCCATTTGATTGACAATGAATGGCCAATACAAAAAAGAATTATTGCATTTTGAGTTTTTGATGACCGACATACCGCTGAAAATATTTTTATAATTATTCAAAATATTTTACAAGAATATAGTTTGGTAAAAAAAAATATTGTATAGGTTTTGATAATATGGCTGCAAATATTGCATTTATAGTTGAACTCAAAAATGTTGTCAACCAAATATTGGTGGAAATTTTTTTCATATTAGATGTGTTTGCCATGTTTTAAATTTATGTGTACAAGATGGTTTAAGGTCATTGGATGCATATTTCCAACCAATAAAAAAATCAATTGCATTTTTGTGGACGCATCCACAAGTAATGAAAATGTGGGCAAGATTTTGTAGAGAAAATGGAAAAAAAACCAAAAAGATTTCCAAGAGATGTTCTGACTTGTTGGAATTTAACATATGAATTTTAAATGAATCTTTTTCACATAAAGAATTATTTGTAGATTTATCAATGATAATGTTTCACATGTTAATTTATTTCCACAAAATTGGGAAGTTCGTCAAAAAATTTTAGATCTTTTAAAAGTTTTTAATGATGTAACATACACATTAAGTGGAGTTTATTACCCAACATCTCATTTATTATTAATTGAATATATTAATATTGTTAGCGCTATGCAAGAGAATGAAACTAACTTAGTTTTACAAGAATCAATATTATTAATGAAAAATAAATGGTTAAATTATTTTAAAATGATTCCACTACTTAATCTTATTGCATGTGTTTTTTATCCAAAAATTAAATTAGATGGTTTAGCCGATTATTTAAGGATGTATTATGGATGTTTAAATATTGATGAAATTGATATTGATAATATTATTAATGATGTTAGAAGAGTTTTAGGAGAATTTTTTAATGATTTTAAAATGCAATATGGTGATGTTTCATCTTCTTCTTAACCTACCTATCAAGTTCAAAGTGTTGAAACTGAAAAACTTAGTATAAGGGATCGTATATTACTTAAACGACAAAACAAACCCCAAGGATCAATTGGAGCACATGAACTTGATATTTATTTAACCACTTCTTTTGAGTTTGGTGACAACAAAATAGGTAAAGAATTTCCAGCTCTTGAATGGTGGAGACGACATCAAAATATATACCTAATATTGACCAAAACTGCTAAATAAGTTTTAGCATGTCCTATCTCAACAATTGTTGTTGAACAAGCTTTTAGTGTATGAGGGAATATTTAGAATGAAATACGCTCAAACATGACTCCCGAATCACTTAAAGTTCAAACATGTGTTGATGATTGGATAAGAGTGGCTATATAGGATCAAGAAATTAAAAGGGATGATGATGATGATGAATTTGTAGAGATGACAACCACTGAAACTGAGGGAACTTCAACTTCCGATATTGGTGGCGACAAAATTAATAAGTTAAAGGGGTACCAAAATTTTTTTTTCAAGGGTAAGAGAACTACATTAGCTTTTATTCCTCTAAATCCCAAGAGAATACGTAAGCAACTTAATTTTTGGTAAGAAAATTAAGTTCATGCCCTTTAATTTTTTCTATTACTTTTACTGTTAATTTTAAATCATTTATTATTTAAAATTTATTTACTTCAATTTTTAATTGCATTAGTGTTTTTACTTAATTTAAATTTTTTTAAAAATTATTACAAAATTTTAAATTACTTAAATATAATTCTAAAATTCTAAAAAATTTTAGAATGAAATCTGGTTTAGTTCCGGTTCCAAATTGAAATTCGATTTTGAACTGGAACCTCAACCATCCTATATATGGTTTAAGTTTGGTTCCAAAAATTTTCGAACCAGAACTGTCCAGTTACGAACCGTAACCACCCCTATTGTTCACTGTAATGGAATAGAGTCTGCAAATTTGATTATCTTGCTCTGGCTATATTGCATTCTTTTATGGACTTATGAATGTAAAAAGAAAAAAAATTTCTTTGTGTATCAAGAGTTCTCTTTTTTTTTAAGAAAGAGCCCCCCCCCCCTCTTAATTTTACATGAAGAATCATTCATTTATAAAAAGACCTAAAACCCTAACCTCATGTCTTGTGATTTTTAATAATCATAAGAGATAAATTGGTTTAATTTTTAAATTTTAATCTAAAACAACCTAATAATTTTCAAGGTTATTTATTTATTTATCTATTTTTATTTATTTTTTTACTAACCAAACTTTTAATTACCAAATGACCCTGGAAAGAATCAAAAATTTTCAATTAGGTCCCTAAAGAAAACATTACAATTAAGTCCTTAAAAAATGCAATTGAACCTTGAGATTGAAAAATCAATAACCATAGGCCTATTTGTAACAAATTTTCATCATTGGAGTCCTCTGTCACATCCACACTGGACTATCCCGAAATTGGGTGATTATAGTTGCCCCCCAAGTAAATAGTGACAAAGTAAATAAGCATATAATTTCAAAGTAAAAAGTTAGGATACTTACTTATGCTCTGCGATGCTCTTCATTGTGAGTGACTGCAGACTCGTGATAGATGCTTTAGCTATTATAGGATGTTAAACAAGATGTGCTATACAGTGGCATCAAACAATATATGCTATAATGTCAAGCAAAATGTGCTATGTGTTGGTAGGCAAAATGTGCCATGTAACCTATGTGTGCCGTCAAACAAGATGCACTATAACGTTAAACAAAATGTGTTATATGACCAAAATATAGTGTTAAGCAAAATGTGTTATATGACCAATATGTAATGCATGACCAAAATGTGGCATTAGGCAAAATGTACCATATGACCAAAATGTGGTGTTAGGCAAAATGTGCAATGTGACCAATAAATGGTGCTAAGCAAAATGTAAAGTGTGACCAATATGTAGTGCTAAGCAAAATGTGTAGTGTGACCAATATGTGGTGTTAGGAAAAATATGCTATGTGACTTGGCAAAATATGTTGTATAACCAATATGTGGTGATAGGCAAAAATGTGTTATATGACCAATATATGGTGATAGGAAAAATGTGCAATGTGACCAATATGTGGTGCTGATTCCATATATTGGTTGTGTCTTCTTCTAGATTTCCAATTCTTAAAGACTTGTTAAAGTTAGTTTCAATATGATAATTGTATAAAAGTACATTATATTTTTGAATTTTATGAGAAAATTCATCATTTTATCATGAAATAGTGTGCACTCAATGAATCTCACTAATTTTGATTTTCATGACTATCATTATTTGCCATTCTTAAAGGTTAAAGGTATTATTAACCATCTCATGTTGAGAGCATATTATTTCATCAAGGGAAGAGATGACTTTTATAACTAAATTTAGGGAGAATTTGCTAAATAAAACTTATGGAAATTTAGCATAAATGGATTAAATTCCAATAATTAAAATGGTCCTTGAGTTATTATTGTGCTTTCCTTCCTTATTTGAGTATTCCCCTACCTTTCTCATATTACTTAGCATGGATATCATTGGAAAGGTCCTTTGGATACTCATACTCTTTTTAGAGCATTAGAGTAAAAAAAGTCTTTTGATATGGTCCTCTTTTAGCATTCCTTGGCCTTTCTCATATTACTCAGTGTGGATACCACTAGAGTTTTTACATTGATGCTCATGCTCATTTCTAAGCATTGGAGTAAATTATGATTAATCTTATTTAGAATCTCCTCTTAGTATTCCCTACCTTTCTTATATTACTAAGTATGGATACCATCAAAGGATTTTGTACTCAAACTCATTTATGAGCATTGGAGTAAAAAGAGAACCTTTTAACGTGGTCCTCTTTTAGTTTTCCCCTGTCTTTCTTATATTACTCAGCATGGATACCGCCAGAGGTTTCACATTGATACTTTTACACATTTTTAAGCATTGGAGTAAATTATGCATGCTCTTATTTTGATTCTCCTCTTAGTATTCCCCCATTTTTCTTATATTACTCAATGTGGATACTGTTAAGGGATTTTGTACTCATACTTATTTCTAAGCATTATAGTAGATTATATGCATTTTTAATATTCAAAAGACTAAAATAATAATCTAAAATTCAAGCAATGCATGTTGCAAGTCCACAAACTTTATTTTTGTGTATTCTTCCCCTCATTCAGGTACAAAGCGAGCATTAAATAAGGTTAATTGAACATTTGTTAGGGTGTTTATCATGTAAGGTGATTTTTTGATAAGCGATTTATGTTTACTATCTTGCTTAGTCTTATTATTGTGCTGGTTCCTTCTCCATTTTCATTCCTTTTTATTTTTCCCTATAGAAAATACAATAAGTTAGTCATGTTTGTTTGCAGGCAGGTGAAGAAATTTTATTAGAATGTAATGCAGTTCTTTTGCACTCCCTTTTGATTGTGGTGATGATGTCTCTAATCATAAAGGTCATGATACTCCATTATTGAGGTTGTAACTTAAAGTTAAGTTTGTCTTTCTATCATTCCTATTGATGCTATGGTAGAGAGCTTTGTTCCTCTTCTTGATATTTCCTATAAAATAAGGTTTAGGAGTTAAAGATCTTATTTCATAATCAAAGAAGTTTCAGAGTGCATTCATATTAAGTTTTAAGTGCATTCTTCCCTTTTAGGGCCAAGTGCATGTATCGCTGGCATGCTGAACCTTCTCATCACTGCATTCTACACCCTATATTAGTATAAATGTTATGGAGTTCTACTTTGACTAGTCAGGAGTTAACAAAAACTCTCTAGGGATTCAATGCCCTATCTTTTGCTTAAGCATTCTTATAGCTATTAAAGATACAGTTGGGAGCATCTCTAGTAGCAGATTCATATTAACCCATCTGAGGTATACTTTTCTTGTATTACTCCTCAGGCTATTGGCTATTTTTGCTTTTATAGTTTATTGGAGTAGCTTCTTCTCGTGCTGAGACTCTAGGTGATATTTAAGATGATGCTCTAAATAAAGCCATAGGGATAAATGTTGAGCATGAGGAATCTGAGTGTCCTATCTAGCCCTTTGAGGTTGCTAGGATGAAGCTTCTATAAGCACCACTATTAGTGATATTTCCTTGTTAGATTGATCCATTATTATTGGGCTCCTGTGGTCTAGAGTCCTATTCAGCATTAGACTTTAATAGTGTTACTCTTTTTATTTTACTCCTTTAAATGCTTCATTTATGAATACTCTTACTACTTTCCTGCACTTTTACAATATTAATTTTGAATGTTAGTAGTAAAGTATTTGTACAATCTTGTATATGGGCTCAAAGACTTTTATTATGCAAAGCAAGTATTTCACAACAGATGTATGCAAGTGTATGCATGTTATGTATAGTATGCATGATCTTGATAGGTCTTATATTTAAAGTAGAGTTATGTGCATAGTTTACAGCATGAAAATGAGGTGCTTCATCAACAGCTTATATATTTGAGCATTGGATGCTTGATGTTGGTGTTTTTGATGTTAGAGCTTCTGATGCAGTTTATTAGACAAATAACCAAGTTGTGTTATATTGATGAGTTGTTGCTTGTTGCTTGCAATTTACTTCTTTCTACCCTAAAACTCTTTTGCTAACTCTTCAGTCTTTGAATACATATTTACTGTAAATAATTTTGCCCCCTAATCTTTTGCATTTTATTTTTTCCCCCAAAGATATGTTTTGCCTCTATTTTCTAATTTTTTGTGTGTAAATGGTGACACTATGATCATCAATATTCTTAAAAAATAAAGTCAAACTCATACCTCTTAGTCTAACCAGATTCATCAATGTTATTTTAGTAGTCTTCTTTTTCTTTATGTGTGCAAGAAACTTAATTTGTTAACTGCTTTTATTAATCTAACCACATTAGTTGCAATCTCATGCATTAAAGATATAGAGGAATGGGTGAACTGACTGAAAGGAGTTCTTGATACTAAAATCAACTAGACTTACTCCTATTAGAAGTTGAAGTATGCAATCATTAACTTGTGTTATCACTATGTTCTTTTGTTTTGGTTACATACTTCAACCTTCTTTGCTCCATCACATCTCTATCATCAATATAGTCCTTCCTAGTTCATCATCACAGTTACTACTAATTTTGGTGGCTATCCCTTAAGGCAAGGTGTTTTTGGACAAGGTGAAAGATTTGTAGCTTTAAAAAACTCTTGAGCATAATCATGAGGTTTGATGTTGATGTCATGATTGATGACAGCTACAAGGTATAAGTCACAATGCAAGTTACTAAGCCACTTGAATTCTCTCGATACAAGAGGACACCAAATTTACAAATAGAATCATAAAGGGGTGACAAGAAAAGAAAATGATACGAACCCTACCTATAACAGAAGATAGAATGTACATCCAACTTTGAAATCTAGCCTAAGGATCATCAAGGATAGATTGTTTTGATGGAGCTAAACCCCTTGCTTATTAAATTGAAGCAAGATACTTATCTATTAAAACATGAATAATCACACAATTCTAAGTTTAATCTAACCTAGCAATTATAATTAAAGGTAGATGTGAAACAATTCAAGTAAACTTGTAAAGTTTCAAAAGAACAAAGTTAAGGGAAAACCTCACTTAATTGATTAAAATTGTTAAATAATACATCCAAATTCATTCTAGATATGTTTAGCCCTTATATAGGCATGTAAACAACCTAACCCTTGAAGGAAAAGGTTTTCTTCCTTATTCCCAAAGATACCTATAAATGAAAATCCTTAATTAAGGAAGTTTACTTCAAAAATAAGACAACTAATAACAACTCATCTTTGTAAAGTCAAAATTGACAACTCATCTTTGTAAAGTCAAAATTGACAACTTATTATAACTAAGTAAAATGACAACTCATGAGAACTAAATATTGAAGCATGCCATGTAGGATGTTAACCATTGACCCTTGATTTTGACTTATTGACTCTTTGACTTTGACTTGTTGACTTATTGACTTGGACTTGGAATATTCTTGAATCTTCTCACATCTTCTAGAATCTTCCTTATTGACTCTAAAATAGAAAAATAAATCAAAATTTGTCCATATCAAGCTAATTAATTTAAAATATGAAATTAAACTAATTAACTTGAATTCTTCATCATTTGGCTCCATGCTTGTACTTGAATCATTTTTAGGGTTCATATTATTCCCTTCCTCTTAAAGATGATACGCCCTTAAATCATAGCCATCTTCTAAAGTTGATAAATTCATAAATCCTCTAGGGTCAAATATAAATTTCTTAGTTGAAAATTTTATCTTCATAACATGTATTACAACACTTGTTTTCTAGATGAAGTATGTCAACATGATAAACCTATTTGAAATAACAACACTAGGCAATTTATGAAGAATTTGGTTAGTGATAAATAAAACATACTCGTATATAGGTACAAGTATAGGTTAGCTCACATCACTCATTTTTGCATAATCATTTATTTTCTTTTCACTCATTCCTTGCTTGTTTTCTCTCATAAAGTGTTTCCCATTTTCCTCACTTTTCCCACTCAACTCATTTTGAGCACCTAGCTCACTTTTTGCTTTTCCCTTAATTTCATAGGTTTCCTTTCCTAAATTTTTCCCAATTAAAGATGGAAAATCTTCACTTTGTTGATTAATGCACATGTCTTTAATAATTGTCTTTGGTGATGTAGTTTCAATTTGACACTCTTCCTCCCTACTCTTCTCCTCAACTTGTTGCTCAACCAATTCGATAACTTTAACACCTTCAAGTTCCTTGGAATCACACATTGTCATTGTCTCCTCATAAGAACCCATTTACTTTTCATACTCCAAAGCAAGTTCAATTACAACCTTCAAAGAGATAAAAGGTTCTAATTGAACTTCTTTCTTCACTCTTTTAACAATCTTATACTTAAGCCCACTGATGAATTTTGCAACTTTCCTCCTTTCGAATTCACCTACATCGCTTGCAATTACAAACAACTTAAACTTTAACATAATCATCAACATATAATTCATCACCTTGTTTAAGCCTATAAAATTTAAGATGAAATTTATTGTAACTTCAAAAGGAATAAAATGTCTAGTCATTAACCTCTTTATTATCTTCCAATTTTTAATCTCACTATGCTTATTCATGCTCCATGATGCCATTAAATCTTCCCACTATATAGCAACATGACCCAAAAATTTATGAGAAGCAAGTTTACACTTTTGGAAATCACTTAATTCAAGAGAATCAAATATCTCCTCCATTTATTGCACCCATTCTAAATAAACATAAGGATCATCCCCACCAAAAAAATAAGGCATGTCCATAATGACCACACTCAAAGATAATTTAGAAAAAATAAAAAAGAAATCCTCACAAAGCACTCCCTTTTACACTCATGGATGTGAATGCTCTTGCGTTTAATTCAAAAAAAAAATTTAATATATGAAGAATTGAGAAGAAGAAAAGAAGAGAAAACATATGAAAATTAAAGGATATGTAACCAAACCTTGAAGTTTGGCTCTGATACCAAACTGATACAAACCCTTCCTATAAAGGAGATAGAACGCACATTTAACTTTAAAATCTAGCCTAAGGATCATCAAGGATAGGTTGTGTTGATGGAGCTAAACCCTTTGCTTATTAAATTAAAGCAAGATACTTATCTATTAAAAGATGAACAATCACACAATTCTAAGTCTAATCTAACTTAGAAATTGTAATAAAAGGTAGATGTGAAACAATTCAAGTAAACTTGCAAAGTTTCAAAAGAACAAAGTTAAGGGAAAACCTCACTTAATTTATTAAAATTGTCAAATAATACATCCAAATTCATTCTAGATATATTTAGCCCTTATATAGGCATGTAAACAACCTAACCCTTAAAGGAAAAAGTTTTCTTCCTTATTCCTAAAGATACTTATATAGGAAAATCCTTAATTAAGGAAGTTTCCTTTAAAAATAGGATAACTAATGACAACTCATTTTTAAAAAGTCAAAATTGACAATTTATGACAACTTATCTTTGAAAAGTCAAAATTGACAACTCATTACAACTAAGTAAAATGACAACTCATGACAACTAAGCATTGAAGCATGCCATGTAGGATGTTCACCATTGACCCTTGACTTTAACTCATTGACTCTTTGACTTAGACTTATTGACTTGGACTTGCATTATCCTTGAATCTTCTCACATCTTCTAGAATTTTTCTTGAATCTTCCTTATAGACTCTAAAATAGAAAAATAAATCAAAATTCATCTGTATTAAGCTAATTAATTTGAAGTATGAAATTAAACTAATTAGCTTGAATTCTTCATCATTCAGCTCCATACTTATACCTGAATCCCTTTTAGGTTTCATATTAGAAAACATAACTAAAATAGTGATCTCATAGCTCTGATTGTGTAGCTTACATTATTTTTTTTTCCATTTAGATACTTATATAATATGATAAAGACAAATATGTGATATTTGAACAAAAATTTTCAATTCAATTTTACTCATTCATTAGGGAAAAAATGAGAACATTCATTACATCACATGATATAACTTTTGTTAACAGTTAGTCCTTTTAAATTTTCTAACTAAATATTTTTATATTTTCCTAACTGGTTCTAAGATATTTCTTTTCCTATCAAATTTTCTATCTTCAAAAGTTATATAATGTGATATAGGAATGTTCTTTTAATTTGAATTGTGCCCATGCTAAATGAATCTAATTGAATTAAATTTTATGACAAACATGCGGATGTAATCAATATCACAATACACAGTACCATCAGGATGCACATCACATAAGTAAGCATAATCAGAATTCATATAGTTGACCAATAAAATAAAAAGTTCTAAAGAAAATTGTTATTCAAAGAAAACAACAAGAAGATTATTTTGAATTCTAAATGCTAGGAATGCTAAGTCTCATGGTGGTTGTCCTTTAGGTGGTTGACATAGTGGCTATTCTTGCATCTTCTTGCTAACTGCCTCTATGACTTCATCTTTCTCTACCTCAACTATTCATGTTTCTTGCTTGTCTAATAGCTTCTCATCATCAAACTCATCGCCCCACCCTGTAGGCATAGTTGACTCAATGGGTATATCAAAAGAAAGTGGTTTAGTGTAAAACACCTGATAGTTGAATTTTCCTTAAGGCTATCCTAACAAATCTTCAACTCCTCTTTGTGGCTATTCAAGAGTCAAAGATTCCACAATATGCTCTACACCACTAGGGGCATCAAGAGATTTCGTATCAGTTTGAAGGTTTATGTTCTCAAAGGAGCTTAGCATTTCTTCCTCACTTACTCCTGAGTTGATCATCATGGTTGTTAGGATTTGAACATTTTGGTAGTTTGGGAAAAAGTTATTTTTAGTGCTTAGTTATTCAGGGTCTATGATTTTTTTAGAGTCTATAAGTTCTTGAATCTCATTTTTGAGGCAAATACAGGTGTTTGTGGAATGTCCAGTGGCTTAGTAGAAGTTACAGTAGCTACCTGGATCATATTCTAGGCTTTAAGGCTTAATGGTTTTAAGTTAATTGAGGGTTAAAGCAAGCCTTTTTACATTAAATGCTCTAAAACATTTGATAGGGGTTGATTAAAATTTGAGAATCTCCTCAGTTGTTGGACAACATGCACTTCCATAGCTCGACTAGTGTTTCCTTATTGTGTGCCCCCTATTTGATAATTTCTAGGCCCAATGCTTAGAGTAGTTTTCTTATCACTCTCAATGTCCTCAGCTTGTAAACCATCATTATAAAGTTCTACAATAGATTTAGGGTTCATCATTTGTAACCTCTTAACCATATTAGGTAATACATTTCGAACTATCATCCTAACTTGATCTTTCTCAGCTAGTTTATTTTTCATTAATCCTACCTTGTTTATAAATCTGGTTAGAAAGTCCGAGAATGATTCATTTGGCTTTTGTTTATTAATTCCAAATCTCTAATAAATAATTCCAGCTTAGTGTTATGATCATATTACTTTAGGAATGCAGTACATAATTATCTCCAATCAGCTTTAATAGATTTCTTTAATCTATAATACTAGTTCACGACAATACCCTCCAAGGACAACATAAAAAACTTTATGACTATAGATAATGGAGCTTTGGTGGTGCTTATAGCAGTTAAGTATTAACTAAGATGTATTCTTAGATCTCCAATACCATTAAATTTCTAAAGTTAAGGCATTTTAAACTTATCAGGCAACTTGTCACTTTCCATGCACAATATATCATCAAAGTCAAATGAGTAACCTATGCCTTGCCCTTTTATCAACTCTTCCATGTTAGACATTTTCTGAGTCAGTGCTTGCATCTGCTTAGACTTAAGTTCTTTAACCAACTTAAGTGATTCTTTCTTCACTTTCTCTACCATGTAGTTTTCAATTTCCTCAAATTTTATCTCCATAATAGGCACATTCCTAACAACATTTAATGGTTGTCCCCCATCATTATCATTATTAGTAGGTGAATCATCCATAGCAGCAGCGATTGCAGGTGCAGCTATAAGAGGTTAAAATAACCCAGCTAAGGCTTGTCTCAGTTCATCTTACATCATGGCTCTCATATCATCCATTAATACTCCCTTAATGTCTAAGGCCCAATTTCCTTCCTATTGTTATTCCATTTTTTGAATTGTTGTAGCTTCTAAGTAAAGTGGGTTAATAGGGCTCTTTTCCAACCTGTGAAGAATCTCTTTAACTATCAATTTTGGACTCAAATCAGTTCTCACCAATCTGCCATTTCTCTATTTCCAAATATAGAAAGACCTAGATGAATCTATAATGGCTAAAAAATAAAGTGTTAGTATGATGCATGATGCACATGCTATGCAGTAAGTAGCAACTTAAATCAAGTATGTAAATAACAAGTCAAGTGTATAACATACATCCTTCTAACCTTATTCTCCCACACACAAATTCAATGGTGAGTCTCTTTTCCTAGGATTTTTGGTCTTGGCCTTAATATCAACAGGGGATATCAAGAACCAACGTCCATGCCAAATCTCTTAAAGCAGTAAAGCATAGAATACATTTCTAGGTATAAAAGTTTAGCTCAATCTTTACTAACCTATATAGGTCTTAAAAGTATGGCTTGGGCCTTTATAGATAGAAATACCTTATGAAAATATTTACAAGCAATTTAGGTAAATCCTAAAGGAAATTACAAGGTCACTACATGAGATGAGTCTAGTGGAAAAGTTAAGGTCCTCTTTGCAAGATGTCATCCTTTAAGACTTAAGTTACAGGCCAAGGTAAAAGGTGCCTAACATCCTTTGCAAACCCAAGAGAAGACTACCCCTTTTAAGACTTAGGTCACAAACTCTAGTCAAATGAGCCCAGTAATCTCTATTGAACCAAGTTAAGGCTAAGAGTGATGGTTAGCTAATCTACAATCCTATAAAGCTAGTGGAATCATGGAACCATAAACCAATGCCATCGGCTAATTAGAAGATGCAAAATGAATGCAAGAATAAAATAATAATTAACAAAATAATTCTAAAGAACACAAGTAGAATTAGTATCTCTTATCCTCAGTGGAGTCACCACTATACATGGCGGAGTTTAATGTGTGCCCAAGATTTTAGCAATCACAATACTGTTTGAGCTCAGTGCTCTAGAGAACACACTACTATATCATAAAGACATGGCATGAAGATGAGGAGCTGCCACCCAGGGTAATAAATGGGACAATTCGAAGGTGGTGGTAACTCGATTCTCTAAAAAAAAGTTAGCACCAAAACCAGGAGATTCTGGAGACAAAATACCAACTTCTTTTATTCTTGTGTTTGTTTAGAATTAGTTTATGAATTACTATCTTATTCTCTAATTATATACAATTTCATATAAACCTTAATTTAACATTCATCTAACTCCAAGGCAACTAGTCATGAAAAAACATATAAGAACTGCATTCACACAAGGCACAAGTCCCTAAATTAGTCTATTCTACATTGATTTTAATTAAGCGAGCTAAATCTGCATATTTTATTTACAAATGAAATGGAAACTAAAGGTGGGCCTATACCTTAATTAAATTATTGAGTCTAAGTCTACCATTTTAATTCTAAAAATAGTGGGCTTAAATCTACTAATGTTATGGAAATGCGTTGGATGAATATAGTGGCCTAAATCTAATTAATTTTAAATTAAATGAAGTGAACCTAAATCTATTTATTTTAAAAATGTTAAATTAATGGGTTGAGCTAAGTTTAAGTTAATTTTAATTAAACTAAAGTGAGCTTATGTCTAAGTTAACCTATATGGGCCTAAATTGATTTTAAAGTTATTAAAACCTAAAGAAAAATTTTAAAGCCTATATTATTAGTGAGTTGGTCCTATAGTGGGCTTGGGGACCAAAACTAATAAAAAAACATAAAAAAAATGAGACTAAATAATAAAATAAAGCAATAACAATCAAACATATATATTGTGATTTCTAATCCTAATTTTCTTTACATGCCACCTAAATTAATCTAAAGCCACCATTGATTTTATTAGGGTTTTACCAAATGAACCTAATCATTTATCTATTTATAGAAATTAATTAAGGAAATTAATTCCTTTGATTATAAATATAGGGAAGGATCAATAATTAATCATCTATCTATAACCAATCATTAAAGACAATAATTATCAACTAATCATTGTAAATACTCTATCTTTTCTTTTAGTTATTCCCATTTTTAAGCTTATAGTCAATTTCATTAATGTAAAATTTATCTTTTCAATATTCAACGAATTTTTCTTTCTCAATTATTGCTTAAATTTATGAAGTTTTTATTGAAATTCAAGCAAATTAAGGTAAAGGTGCTTGGGAACTTTCTCATTTGATAAAAGTCAGGAAATATTATTAAGGATTATCTCCTCTAGCACACTCAAATCCAAACCAAAATGGTTCACCAAAAATTGTACCAATAATCTTTGGCATGCCCAGTGGGACCCATTTTAATAAAATGATGAAATTAAGAAGTAGGAAAGATACTTTCAAAGTTGGAGATTCATCCAACAAATCATTTAAAAACACAGGTTAAGATCTTAGCAAGCATCCAAAAAAAGGGTTAATGCCTCACAACCATGAGAAGAATAAGGCACCTACTGGCCTTACAGGCCAAAAATTAGAAACTATTGACATTACTAAGACAAGAAATTGATAAGTGCAAAAAATATTAGATTTTAAGCACTAATTAGTTTTTTTTAAGTGTCAAAATGTTTAGAATAGTTTTGAATATTAACATTATTTACTTAAATTCCTTATAACTTAATTTTTATAGGTTTTTATACTTTTATTTAATTTTGATTGATTTTGTTTAATTTTATGCTTTTTATATTGAATGGCTAAGTATGCTTAAGATGGGATCAATGCAAGTGGCATCTAAGCAAGAACTTGAAAAGGAAAGCTCAAAATCTTCATGAAAGTAAGACAAGGAAGCATGCATGGCTATGCATATGGTAGTGCATGGTTGTGCTTGAGCCCAAAAAGACAACCCTGCAGAAATTCACTCTTGCATAACTATGCACATGAGTGTGCATGGCTGTACCTAATCTGGATAAAGTTAAACATGCTTACGCATGACTATTCACATAGGTGTGCACAACTATACTTTATTCCTTAATTTTCTAATGATTCTAATATGCACAGTCATGCATATTAAAGTGCACTTTTAAGAGAAATAATTAAGGAAGTTTATTTTAGGGTTTTTGGAAGAACTATTATAAGTAGTGTTGTTTTGCCTCTTTGAGAGAGGTTGGCTAGTCTTAGAAACAATATAGTTTACTTTAATTCTTAAAGAAGAACAATTTTAAATTTATTATTGTTTTGATTTTTGTTATCTACTCAAGGATTGTTTAAGAGTAGAACATTGAAGTATTATCGCAAACAATATTCAAAAGAAGGAGAATAAAAAGGGGTTTGTCCTTTCAACTACTCTTTTGTGCTTTATTTAATATATTATAATGTTTATGTTTTTAATTCTCGATTCTTTTTATTTTCTCTTTCCAATTGCCATGAGTAGTTAAACCTTTAGTTGGGATTTTTTTAGACTTGGCTCAATAATGAACTTAATTAGTTAAACTCCATATCACTAAATTTATATTCCATGATTATTATTAAACTTAATGCTTTCCTAGGATTGATCACCCTTTGAATTGATCTAGACATTAGGGTTAGATCAAAAGATTAAATCTATTAAGAGCACAATAATAATCTATGAATTTAATTGAATTTATCAGAAAATGGTTCCATTATTAATATTCCTTAGAAAAGATATGCTTGAATATTGAAAATAATTAATTGCTTAAGTTAGTAAGAGTTAAATAATTGAGTAATTGTTATGATCAATAAATCGTGAGAGTGCTTGGGAGAGATTTTCATGATTTAAAAGATACTTAGGAAAGGGAATAAAGTTAATATGTGAGAAGGAGATTGACATGAACTTTAGATAAATTAAGCTAGGAATAAAAACCCTAACATTTAGTCAATTGATAAATTTAATAGTAGTTCAAATTAGTCATCTAGATTAGTTTAGATTTCTTTTAGCAATAATCATATACGATCATCTAAATAAGCAAACACATAGAGTAATTTAATAATCAATTTTCACTCCTTGTGGGGTCGATATTTTTTACTACTTGGTTGACTCCGTGTGCTTACGGATCACACATACTAGTATTGCTCTAGTTATTTTTATGGTAAACATGAAGTAGATACAAGACTTAATCTCTCAAATGAATAGTGCTTTTCAAAGTTCTATGCAAGTTAACCATTCTTTTAATAATATTATTTAAAGGACACTATAAGATATTGCAATTTCCATCACTTAAATGAATGAAAAGCTCTTTAAACATGGAAGTGAGAATTTAGTTCTAAATGTGTTAATCTAGGAGGAACCTAGATTTTGAATTGCTAAGCAAAACCTAGAAGGAAATCAGATCTCCATTGATGACGTGTACATTCCTCCACACAATAGGGAGGACTTGGGAATTATTAATCACAGAATGAATTATAACGGCCAAAATGGACGTAATGCTAATAATAAAATGAATTATGCTTAATTTTTCATGTTATGAAAGAACTTAAATTTTGTGATAATGGTGTTACCCATAGTAAAGGTGTTATTAATTGAATTTTTAGATCATTATGGACGAAGGAAGCAAGCAACTACTTAGTTTTATGAATTATAATTTAATTTGAATTGTTATTAATTATTTAAAAAAAAACATTAATATAAATGCTAAAAATAAAAGATATATAATAAAAAATTCAAACCAAAATTTAAATTTACTTTTTGTTTATATTATGTATGTGAAGAATTCATATATATAATTAAAACCATTTTTAAAAATATATATAGAATTTCCACAAATTATCTCTCTTAAATAAAAAAATATATATACTAATTCTCAATAAAAAAGAAAAAAATGTACTATATATTTTTAAATAATAAAATTCATAATCATACATAAAAAAAAATCTCCTAAAAAATAAAATTATATGAATGGTAAACATATTATAATATGTGATATGTATACTTTATGTATATTATTGGTTTTCAATACACTTCAAAACATCAAAACAAACAAAATTTTGATTATAACATTTAATTAAAACAAAAATATATCCTTCTAAAAAACAAAAAGAATAAAAATCTAAATACAAGAGCTTACTTTCTAAGAAAAAGCTCTACAAGCATGAGCTCTGAAATTTATCCAAGGAATTTGAGACCTTGAAAAATGACTTTTTAAAACTTGTTTTATCAAATGAGAAACTTATGAATGATTTAAAAAATTCTACTTCTTTGAAAGAGGAACTCAAGAAAGTTATTGATGAAAATCAAAAGCTCTCTAGGCAAGTATTGGATTTAAGAAATTCCATTTCTAAGTTCAAAAAGGGAAAAGAGACTTTAGATAGTCTCCTTGATTCTGAAAGACTCCATGGAAGCACTTATGAACTTAGATATACAAATGGAACCTTTTCCTCATCATCATCATATATTAAATTTGTTAAAGTCACATATGATTCTTCTTCTTCAACTTCTGAACCTAATAAGACTTAAGCTCTTAAAGTTAAAAAGTCTCAAATAGTTAGAGTCAATATTAAATCTCCTGAGACTCAACAATTCTTGATTCAAAGGTCTAAGGCATACGCCAAAAGACCTAAACCTGAGCATGCTTATATGTATATTGAAAGAAATCTTATAAGGCATGCTCCTCAATCCTATAACCCTCATCATTGTGATTGTATGACTCACATGCACTTTAGAACATATAACCAATCTAGAATGCATTCATAAAATTTTCATGCATAATTTAGAAGATATACATAAATTTCAAATGATAGACACCACTATGCACTTAGAAGAAATAGGTTTGCAAATGTTGAATGTTTTTATTACAAGACTAAAGGTTACACTAGCAATGTATGCTTCTATAGGAGATTACACTTGTAATTACTTCCTTTGGATTATTCTAAAACTAACTAACCTAGACTAATAGATGTTTGGATTCAAAATGTGTTTAAATGTGTTGTTTGTAAGTGTGCTTGAAGTCCATAAAGACTAAAAGTCAATGGTACCTAGATAGTGGATGTTCAAAGAATATAACGAGAGACAAAAGTCAATTCACTTCTCCTTAAAGTTAAAAATGGAGGAAATGTCACCTTTGGGGATAATGCAAAACGGAAGATAGTTGGAATTGGTAAGATAGGTAACACTTAAACCTTGTCTATTCATCATGTTTTATTAGTTGATGGTTTAAAGCATAATTTACTTAGTATTAGTAAACTATGTGACATGGGAAAAAAAAGTCATTTTCTACCCTAAATATTGCTTTATTGGTAGTTTAAAAAATGATAAGGTGATCTTTAGTAAGGAAAGGGTTGACAATGTCTATATTATTAACTTGAACAAAGTTGATAATAAAGATATCAAATGTTGAATGTCCTTATCCTATGACACAAGGACTTGGCATAAAAGGCTAGGACATGTAAATTTTAAGCTTATAAATGATCTTAGCAAAAATGAACTTATGGATGGGTTACCCAAACTCAAGTTCACAAAGGACAAGACTTATAATGCTTGTCACAAGGGAAAGCAAACTAAATAATCTTTTAAACTCATAAATAGAGTGTTAACCTCGAGGCCTTTAGAATTAATTCATATGGATTATTTAAACCTACTATAGTTGCTAGCTTAGGTGGAATGCATTATGCACTTGTGCATATTGATGATTACTATATATTTATTTGGGTGTGTTTTATAGTTCATAAGAATGATGTCTTTAAAGCTTTTCAAAGTTTTGCTAAAAGAGTTCAAAAAAAGAAAGGTTTTTATATTTCTTCTATCAAAAGTGACCATGGAATTGATTTAGAAAATGAATTTTTGAAAAACTATTATGATGAAAATGAAATTTTTTTATAACTATTATTCTCGTAGAATTCCTTAACAAAATGGAGTTATAGAAAGAAAGAATAGAACTTTAGTAGAGATGGCTAGAACAATACTCCAAGAATATAGCTTGCCATTATATTTTTAGGCGGAAGCTGTCGATAGAAGTTGTTATATTACAAATCAAGTTTTCAAAAGACATATTTAAATAAAACTTCTTATGAGCTTTGGAATAATATGAAACCCAATATCTTATTTTTAAGGGTATTCGGGTGTAAACGCTTCATATAAAACAAGAAGGACAAACTTGGGAAATTTGATTCCAATGCTGATGAAGGGATCTTCCTAGGCTATTCTAACTCAATTAAAGCTTATATAGTGTTTAATAAAAGAACTATAGTAGTAGAAGAGTCCATGCATATAGTATTTAATGAATCTAACCCACTTGATATGAGAAAAGATCTTTCTTATATTGATGATAATGTAGATGAGTTTTTGGAGATGAATCTTTAAAAAAATGATGCTACTAAGCCCTTGGAACTAGAAGCTCCAAGCAAGGAAAAGCAAGGAGATGTCCCTTAACTTACCTTGAGGGAAGAGCTACCTAGAGATTGGCACTTCAAGAAAGATCATCTTAAAGATCTCATTATTGATGAAACTTCAAAGGAGGTAACTATAAGATAACATCTCAAAACTATAGTTAATTTAGCATTCATCTTTTAAATTGAACCCAAAAATGTTGATGATGCATTGTGTGATGAATTTTGGGTACTTGCTATGCAAGAAGAGATTACTCAATTTAAGATAAACAAAGTATGAAAATTAATTCCTAGACCTAAGCGTCATCATATTATAAGCGCCAAGTAGGAGTTTAGGAAAAAGATTAATTAATAAGGCATCATTACTTGGAACAAAGCTAGACTAGTAGCTAAAGGTTATAATCAAGAGGAAGATATTGATTATGATGAAACCTTTGCCTCTGTTGCAAGGTTAGAAGCTATTAGAATGTTACTTGCATTTACATCTTTTATAAAATTTAAGCTTTAACAAATGGATGTGAAAAGTGCTTTCTTAAATGGTTTTATTCAAGAGGAGGTGAATGTTAAACAACCTTCAAGTTTTGAAAGTTTTCAATTTCCTAACCATGTTTTTAAACTTTTAAAAGCCTTATATAGATTAAAATAAACTCTTAGAGCTTGGTACAAAAGGTTGAGTAACTTTCTTTTAAAGAAAGGATTCTTTAAAGGCCAAGTTGACAAAACCTTATTGTAGATGGTGAGGTTTAGCGCACCTAAGTTTTTCGTAACCATGACACTGTTAAGGACTCTAAGGAACACACTAACCACCATAACATAGATAAGGCATGGAGATGAGAAGTCGCCACCTAGGGTAATAACTGGGACAATATGTGAGTGGTGTTAACTTGATTCTCTAAAAGAGAGTTAGCACCACATCAAGAGGATTTTGGGTACGAAATACTAACTTCTTTTAGTCTTGTGTTCTTTTAGAATTACCTTATTAATTACTATACTATTCTCTATTTACATACAATTCATATTAAACTCTTATTTCAAAAAAAAAAAAACTCCAAGGCACTAATCATATGAAAAGCATATAAACGATGTATTCATTAAGCTCATAACCCCTAAGTTTGTCTAATCTACATTGATTTTAATTAAGTGGGCTAAATCTATATGTTTTATTTTACAAGTGAGCCTCAAGCTAATGGAACTAATTCCTATTTAATTTTAATATATATGAGGCTAAGTCTATTTATTTTAATTCTAAAGAAATTGGCTAAGTCTACAAATTATGAAAGCTTTTGAATTAGTGGACCTAATTCTACATGTTTTAATTCTAAAAATGATCATAACTCTACAATTTATGGAAAATGCTTAAGTTAATGGGTTATGACTAATTAATTTAATTAAACTAAAGTGGACCTATGTCTAAATTTACTAAATAAACCTAAGTTATAATCTAACCTAAAATCTAATTAATTATGGGCCTAAAATACATTTTCTTAATTAATCCTAAATCAATTAAAACTATTAATCATTTTGGGCTATTATGGGCCTAAAGGTTAAATTATTTAATTCTAAACCTATTAAAAATGGACCTATTATTATGCATTTAGCCAAATTAAAAACACAATTAAAATAAACAATACTAAAAACAATAAAATAAAACCCAAACCATACAAATAATTTAAAAAAAACTCTAATTTACGATTTTCCTAATCTAATTTATTTTGTAGGAAACCCTAATTAATCTACCATCATCATTAATTTAATTATGATTTACCAAGTAAACCTAATTACTAACCAATTTTGATAAAGCAGAAAAATAAATAAGTAATTTTATTATTCTCACTACTAAAGTTATTACAACTTCTACTAGAAAATTAAAATAAAATAATACAACCTAAAATTAAAATAAAAAAATAAAACAAACTTTAAACAAAAATACATAATAATCAAAATAATAAAAAAAACCTAAAAAACTACATAAAACTAATTGAAGGATTTAATCCATGGATTTCCATGTATTTCTTTATGGGTTCATTCTAATTCAATCACATTCATAACTCCATAGCTCAGGTTATTCCCACCATAGCCATAAACACAAGGAAAAAATAAAATAAATTAGATGTAATTCAATGAATAAGCAAACAAAATAAAAATAAATAAATAAATAAATAAGGCAAAAGAAAAGAATGAATGAAAGAAGAATATAATGATAGTGTGGATATAATATTGATTGCTCGTCAAAATGGTTTGATTCATCGTATTTTAGGATATAGAGTATGCAATCTATAGACTATTTGCAATAAGTTATCATCATTGGATCCTCTATCACATCCACACTTAAGTCATCTAGAAATTGGTTGCTTATAGTTGCCTTCCTTTATCATTATTTGCTTGACAAATTGCGGCAAAACTAATAAGCACTTAATTTTAGATTAAAGTGCAAGGATACTTACCTCAATGTAGATTGAAAACTTTGGATCAATGATCAGTGATGCTTTAGCTATTGTGTAAAATTAAGCAATGTGTGTTATTGGTCATGTGGAGCGCCTAGTGAAGAAGTGTACGAAAGTGCTATAGGTCCTATGGAACGTCTAGCGAATTGTGTATGAAAGTGCTATAGGTCCTATGGAGCGTCTAGCAAATTATGATTTAAAAATGAGTTATAAGTCCTATAGAGCATTTGGCAATTTATCATTTAAAATGTGATATAATTGTTATACAGTGTATGTACATGCAAAAATCCAAAATTGAATTTCCTTGAATATTTTGCTAACTAATTTTGAACTTTTATGCTGACTGTCTCTGAATTTGTGTTGACTAGCAATTCAACAATTTTATGATATTATCAAATTGTGTATCTATTGATGTTATTTCTTTGAAATTACTAGGAATTAATTCATAATTTATTAACAATTTAATGCTCAAGGACTAAATTGTAAAGAAAGTTAAGGACTTACCTACAACCAAACTTTAAAGGACTAAAGTGGATGTTTACCACTATGTATATATAAACCTATAATTTTCATTTCTTTCTCCCGATTAGCATTCAACTCCTTCTTTCTTCTTCTATTTTCTTTTTCTGATTTTCTTTCTTTAATTATTTGCCCATTTGGAGTCTGATTTTCAATTTTTCAGATCCTATGACTGACCCATTATGAAACCCATATATAGGTGCTTTTGCTACATCAGATCTACCTATCAAGGACCTATATTTTCCATAAAGTGATTTGGGACTTCATAGAGGTGATAAAGTTTTTCCCTTGACATGTTTAGATTCACATTAATGTTCGGATGTAGGCAATAAGGTATGTTTTACATTCCTTGTGCTTTTATTCTGTAAAATTCAATTTATTTTTATTAGGTTTCTAGATAAATTTATACTGAATATTGTACAATTAAACTATTATGCATGTAGAGAAATGAATTTTATACAATGTGTTAAAATTGATAAAAATAATTATTTTTGTATGCTAAACTAAAAATTGAAGCAAAACTAAAAATAATAATTTGATCGGACATGCAAATTCTCATCGTGAAAAAATGGAACCAAAATGAAAAGAAAATAAAATGATCATAATTTTTTGAATTTTATTCAGAAACGCCTCAAGTTTTTAGGATGCTCCTATTTGGCTCGGGAGCTCTTCTATAATTTGACTGATAGTGTAAAGGAGAAGATATGTGCATATGGCTTTAGCAACTTCATCGCTACCTTACCACCTTCTTGGGGTCAATTAAATCACCAATATCTTTATGCTTTAATGGAGAGATGGATAGATATGACACACACGTTCCATACCCAAGTAGGCAAACTGACTATCTCTCCTATAAGTTTTTCTACTATTTTTGGGATTGCATTTGAGGGGTACACTTTTCCCTTTCAATGTCAATTACTATTTCCTTTCTAAGGATGCTAATAGTACATATGTTGTTGACTTGATAGGCTTTATTTCTTTATGGAAGAATCAAAAGAATTTCATCCTTCCTTCACTCATTCATGGATTTTCTCATCTTCTAGTTGCTACCCCTTGTCAAATCAATCAGAAGGTGAGGTGTTTTCTTTTAATCTTACTAAGCACTACACTTATTTACAAGACTAGTCATGAGGTTAGCATAGCACTTTTTAGTCCTCTCTATAATTTAGATCAAGCTCCCTCCTTCGATTAGGGTTCTATAGCTCTGATATATCTTTATTACAAGCTTGACATAATTTCCTAAAGTGTGACTTCAATGTCTGGCTTTTGGAATGTCTTGCACATACGTATCCTTTACCTTATCTTTGAAGATTCCTTTTTGCATGTTTACTGACTTTACCATTCTTTCTTTAGATTTGGGGCATAGAGATTCGCTTGATTCGTATCTTCAATGCCATTAGCTTTAATAGGAGCTTTCCTTTGATGACTAGATGGGGTTCATCTCATTTATCTAGCAGCAAATTTGGACTTCACACTTATCAAGAACATATTAACTCTATTGAGTGGAACCTGGTAAGAATTGGTAAGGAATTATTAGTATGATTTTACAGTTGATTGCAAACTTACTTGTTTAAATCTCTTTATTGTAGATTATAGCTTATTGGCTTGGCACTACTAAGCATGTTCAATAGTATCCTTTTATGGCAGATACTACGAGGTTCAAGACTCTGAGAATTTTACTTCCTAGATATGGATACAAGATGTGGTACTTAGGTGAGCATGTACATCACCAATATATTGGACCTTCTCTTCGCCACATTCCACACCCTATACTAGTCTCAATGTTTTAAAGTTTTTCTTTAACTAGTTAAGAGTTAAGAGAGGCTCTTTAAAGATTTGATGCTTCATCCCTACTTAAGCGATCTCATGGCTGTTAGAGGTACATTCAGGAGCATATTCTTGTCAATCCATTGGAGGTACACTTATTATCAGTCTTTCATTTATTACTCCTCACGTTATTGACTATCTTCTGCTTTTATAGTTTGTGGGAGTATATTCTCCTCTTGCTAAGGCTTTAGGTGATGTTCCAGATGATACTCCAAATAAGGCTATAAAGATGGATACTAAGTTTGAGGCATCTGATCTTCCTATCCAACCTCCTAAGGTTACTTATGGTAAGACTTCTACGAGTACTACTAATGGTGACATTTCTTAGCTGGATCAATCTGTAATTTATTGGGCTCCTCCCTTATAGCATCTTATCAAGCATTATGTTCACATGGATAGCTTTACTCCCCTACCTTCACTCTTTTTAATGCTTCACATGTGAGTATCGTGGACCATTTACCTGCATGAACTATAACACTAATTGCTAATGTTAGTAAAATTTACATTTCAGGCCTCTCAGACACGAGCTGAATACTTGTATGGCCTTACCTCATCTTAGAGACAATTCACTATACAGGTTAAAAATAGTTGGCAAGTAAGTATTTTATAATAAGTATATGAAAATGTATTTATTATTCTAACTATTCTTTTGTAGGGTAGATTTATGCATATCTTAGAGCACAAAAATGAGGTGCTTTGTCAATAGTTTACATATTTAAGCATTAGATGCTTCAATATTGATTCTCTAGGCATTAGTGCTCCTTATATAGCTCCTTAGACAAATGATCAGGCTAGTGGATGGAGTCTATGGCCAGACATTAGAGCTCCTTAATTGACCGATGCACCATTAAACTTTTCCTTTTAATATATGATAACTGATTTGCCTATGTGCTTGTTGTTTACTTTTTTCTGCCCTCAAAACCCTTGTACTGACTTTTATGTTTTAGTGTTTCATCTTTAGTCTTTGACTCTTTTGCCCCTGATTCCTAATAATTTTCCTCCATAGAGATGGTGACACTAAGATCATCATTATTCTTAGAGAATAAAGCCAAACGTATCCTTATTATTTTGATTAGATTCTTCAATGCTTTTCTAGCATTTTTCTTTGTCCTTATGTGTACAAACAAAATCTTTTATTTATTATTTTCCATTTTTTTCCTATTTTCTTCTATTTCTATTTTTTATGCCTTTATTTTTTCCGAAGCTGCCCTTTTAGGTTTTCAACTTAGCAAGCTTGCCCTAATTTTTGCCTAAGTTGTCCTTATGGGTTTTAACTTAACAAGCTTACCCTAATTTTTTCCTAAGCCACCATTAGGGGTTTTCGACTTAGCAAGCTTGATTTTTTTTTTTAGGTTTGGTTATAAAAAAAAGCTTAATTGGCTCACTACTCTTGTTGATCCTTTGACTTACTAACCCCATCAATTGTAATCCTACACATTGAAGATGCAGAGGAAAATCTATAAGAGCTTAAAGGAATTTAGGCTACCAAGCTACCTAGATTCTCAAGATATAATAGGAAGGACTTACAAGCAGAATCATAGAGGGGTGACATGAAAAGAAAATGTAACTAGAATAATGATCTCATAGCTCTGATTTTTATACCTTTCATTATGTTTTGTCTTTCTAGTCAGATATTTATGCAATATGATAAAGACAAATATACAATGTTTGAACAAAATTTCAAATTCAACTTTATTCATTCATTAGGGCCAAAATGAGTACATTCATTCCATCAAATGATACAACTCTTATTACTAGCTAGTCCTTACATATTGTCTAACTAAATATTTTTCTCTCACTTTTATTTCTCTAATTTTGCCTGACTAGTCCTTTGTGAGTTTTCTAATCAGTGGGATCCTCTTTTTTATTTTTCTTATTTTTTGCCTGTCAGCCCTTTATAGGTTTTTTTAACAATGTGAATGTCCTAAATTTTTTTTTAACCAACCTTTTCAAGTTTTCTAGCCACTGGACTTTTATTTCTTTATTATTTATTATTTATATTTTTTTCATTCAATTTTTTAAAGGTAGTATTGCTCGAGATTTTCTAAATTGATAGGCTTTGTGAACTCATTCCCTTCCAAGTATAATATTTAGTAGCTCCCTAAGCAGAATTTATTTAACTAAGTATAGGCCTTCCCAATTTAGCCTAAAGTTTCCTCTTGGATTGTACATTACAAACCTTTGCTTGTTTTAGAACTATATCTCTAATGTTTATCTTTCTAGGCTTGAGTTTCTTATTGAATGCCCTAATTATCCTTCGTTGTGACACTTTGGTGTGGAATGAAGCATCCTTCTTTTTTAAAGACTTTATTTTAATTTCTATAGGTAGCACTACTGCCTCACTTCTGTACATAAGTGAAAATGGTGTTTTATCTATTAAAGTTCATATTATGGTCTAATATCTAGATAAAGCAAAAGGAAGATGCCTGGGCCAATCTTCGAAAGGATTTTTATAACATTCTAATTACTTTCTTCAATTTCTCTACTTGCTTACCTAAGATTAGTATGATAAAGACTTATGATGCTCGATCCTATAGTTATGTAATAAAGTTATTATCTCTGCTTAAAACTATAGATAATATTTTTCTTTATAAACTCAGGCATCTATTTTGCCCCTAATTTAATAAGTGACTTCATCACACTTTTCAACTCATTATGGTTTAAGTCGTGGAAGCTTCTGCTCTACTGGCCTTACTTTTAGAATAAATGGGAATGAAGCATTTTGTAATTCTTTTTTTTAGCCTTGCATGTCTTTATATGATCAAGCAAACACTACCCTCATTTTTTCTTTTATTCTCCTCTCTCTCACAATTTTTTCCTCTCTTCAAGAGTTACATCATTTGATATATAAATGTTTTTAGGATTATCATCTATACATGAATCTAATTAAATTGAATTTATGTCAAACATGCACATGTGATCAATATTATAATGCACAATACTATTAGGATACACATCACCTAAGTAAGCAAAATCAAAATTCATATCATTAATCATTAAAAATAAAAAATAGTTCTTGAGAAATTGAAATATTATTCAAAGAAAAAGAGCAACAAGATTCTTTTCAATTCTAAATGCTAAGGATGCTAAGTTTTATGGTAGCTCCTTCAGGTGACGGACATAGTAGCTATTCTTGCATTTCCTCAATGACTTCTTCGATCACTTCTTCCTTAGTGTCTCTTAGTAGATGCTCAAGAGTTATAGTCTTTTTATTCTTCTCTTCATTTTTAGGGGCATCAAGAAATTTCTCAATGTGTTTCACATCAAGATCTTTAAAGGAATTTAGCATTTCCTCTTTGCTAATTCCTGAGTTATTCATCATTGTGGCTAGGGAAAGTACATTATAATTTAGGAATGGATTATTTTTATGCTTGGGTTTGGGTTTTGTTTTCTTGGGTCTATGATTTTTTCAACATCTATGAGGTCTTGGATCTCATTTTTTAGGCGAATACAAATGTCTATAGAATGTCTAGTGGCTTGGTGGAATTTGCAATAACTATATGGGTCATAGCTTGGGCTATTCCATTTAGGTGCTTTAGAATAAGTTATAGGTCGAAGTAAACCCTTTTGCACTAACTGCTTTAAGACTTTTGATAAGGTTTAGTTAAAGTTTGAGAATCTCTATTCTATTGTACCACATGGATACTTACAACTCATGTAGTGTTTCCTTGTTTAGTGTCCTTAGTTTGGTAATTCTTCTTTCTTGCACTTCTTGTATTTTTCTTTTTATCCTTAAACTTCATTTCCATAATAGACAAAGTTCTAGCAATATTTAAGTACTAGTCTCTAACTTTACCATTATCAGTAGAAATAGTAGCTGGTGGAACATCAACAATGAATGGAGTAGTAGTAGTAGGAATAGCAACAAGTACAAGCACCATTTTCACTATAGAAGGTGATAACTATCCAATCAAAGCCTGTTTTAGTTCATCTCTAACTATAGCTATCAGGTCATTCATTAGTGCCCTCTTGACATTATCCAAAGTCTAATTTTCTCCTTATTGTTCCATCTCTTCAGCTTAAGGCTAACGGTGTCTCTAAGTAGAGTGGATTAATGGGACTCTTCTCTAAACTGCAAAGGATCTCTTTTGCTATAGAATCCGAACTCGAAGTGGTTCTCTTTAGTTTACCACCTCTACATTTTCAAACACAAGAAGACCTAGATGACTCTATAATGGTTGTAAAGCAAGATGTTAGTATGATGTCGGAGATGCAAGTGCTATGCAAGGTCAAGCATCATAGTCAACTATATATAATATACATCCTTCCAACCTTATTTTTGCTATGCATAGTTCAATGGTAGGTCTCTTTTCTTAGGATTTTTAGTTTTGACCTCAATATCAATAAGGGATATCAAGAACTGACATGCATACTAAATCTCTTAAAGTAGTAAAAACATAAAAATAACATTTCTAGGTACAAAGTCCAACCTTTATTAGTCCAAATGGGCTTCTAAAGTATGGGCTTGGGCCTTTATAGATAAAAATACCTCATGGTAAAATACATAAGCAATTTGGGCATCCTAGGGGAAGTTACTAGGCCACTATATGAACTTGGTCTAGTTAAAAAGTTAAGGCTCCCTTAGCAAGATGCCCCCCTTAAAGACTTGGGTTACAAGCCAAGGTCAGGTGGGCCCAACATCTTTTGCTCATTTGAGAATAAGTGCCCCCCTTAAGGACTTGGGTTACAAATAATGGTAAGATTAGCCTAACACATATTCTTTAATCAAGTAAAGGTTAAGAGTGATGGTTAGCCAATTTACAATCCCAGAAAGCCAGTGGAATTAAGGGACCATAAACCAACACCATCGGCTAATAGGAACATGCAAAAATGAATGTAAGAATAAAATATTAATTAATAAAATAATTCTAAAGAATACAGGTAAAATTAGTATCTCTTATTCCCTAGTGGAGTCACCACTATAGACGGACATATTTAGTGCACAATTAAGTTTTTTGCAACCACGACATTGTTTGAATTCAAGACTCTAAAGAACACAATAACCATTATCACATAGAGAGGGCGTGGAGATGAAGAGTCACCATCCAAGGTAATAATTGAGATAATGTGTGAGTGGTGGTAACTCGATTCTTTAAAAGAGTGTTAGCACCACAACGAGAGGATTCTAAGTACAGAATACTAACTTCTTTTAATCTTGTGTTCGTTTAGAATTACCTTATTAATTACTATATTATTTTTTATTTACATGACATTCATATTAAATCCTTATTTTAAAAAATGAACTCAAAGGCACCAATCATATGAAAAGCTTATAAATAATGCATTTATTAAGCTTATAACCCATAAGTTAGTCTAATCTACATTCATTTAATTAAGTGGGCTAAATCTACATGTTTTAATTTACAAGTGAACCTAAAGCTAATGGGTCTAATTCTTATTTAATTTTAATTTATACGAGCCCAATTTATTTTAATTCTAAAGAAATGAGCGTAAATCTACAAATTATAAAAGCTTTTAAATTAGTGGGCCTAATTCTACATGTTTTAATTCTAAAAATGATCCTAAGTCTACAATTTATAGAAAAGACTTAAGTTAATGAGCTATGTCTAATTAATTTAATTAAACTAAAATAGGTTTATTTCTAAATTAACTAAATAAACCTAAGTTATAATCTAATCTAAAATATTATTTAATTCCAAACCTATTAAATCTAAACTTATTAAAAATTGGCCTATTATTACAAGCTTAACCAAATTAAAAACACAATTAAAACAAGCAGAACTAAAAACAATAAAATAAAACCCAAGCCATACAAATAATAAAAAAAAAACCCTAGTTTACTATTTTTCTAATCTAATCCATTTTGTAGGAACCTTAATTAATCTACTACTATCATTGATTTTAATTAAGATTTACCAAGTAAACCTAATTACTAACCGATTTTAATAAAGTGAAAAAATAAACACGTGATTCCATTATTCTCACTATTGAGGCTATTACAACTTATACTAGAAAATTAAAATAAAATAATACAACCTAAAATTAAAATACAAAATAAAACAATCATTAAACAAAAATACAGAATAATCAAAATAATAAAAAAAACCTAAAAAAACCCACGTAAAACTAATTGAAGGATCTAATCCACAAATTTCCAAGTATTTCTTCATGGGTTCATTCTAGTTTAATAAGTTCATATCTGCATAGTTCAAATTATTCCTCCCACAACCATAAAAGCCATAAACATAAAGAAAACATAAAATAAATTAGAAGTAATTCAATGAATAAGCAAACAAAATAAAAATAAATAAATAAGGCAAAAGAAAAGAAAACAAATGAAAGAAGAACATGATGATAGTGTGAATACAGTAGTGATTACTCCTCAAAATGGTTTGAGTCTGCATATTAGATTATGGAATCACAGGCTTGATTGCATCTTTTTTGTGAAATTAGTCTAAAAAGAATGTAAAACCTAAAGAACTTAGAAGAAAAGATATTTTCCTTTTTTTTTTTTTCAAAATCCCCCACTCTTACGTGAAATACACTATTTTTATAAAACAAAAGGGTTAACCTCCTATGATTTAATAATCACATAAGATAAAAAGATATTTTTTTATCTGATAATATGTGATTATCACGATGACTATCACATCAAAAATCATTTTGTTTTTATTTCTTTTATTTTTATTTTTATTATTTTATTATTTTTCCACCAATCAAAAATAAGAAAAATATATTTCAAAAATTAAAAAATTTTGATAGAACTTATCGAAAATGCATTATTCCAACTGGAATTGTGTATTTCCAACTGGAATTACATAATTCTGAATATAATTGGAATTTATGTATTTCTGACTGGAATTACACAAATTCTTATCGATACCCTTAAAATTGAACGTTAAAAGAAAAGGAAAACTTGCAAATAAATCCTTAAAAAGATTACAATCAAGTCTTGAGATTCATAAATCAAAATCTATAGACTATTTATAACAAATTATCATCATCGGATCTTCTGTCGCATCCATACTCAAGTCATCCAGAAATTAGGTGCTTACACTTATTCATAAAGAAATCCAAAAATGATTTGTTAATTGTGCAAATATATGTTGATGACATTATATTTGATGCTACTAAACATTCTTTGTATGAGGAATTCTCTAAGCTTATGTAAGGGCAATTCAAAATGAGTTTGATGGGAGAACTCGAGCTCTTTCTTGGTCTTCAAATCAAAAAAGAAGAAGATAGGATCTTCATTAACCAAGCTAAGTATACAAGAGACATCCTCAAAAAGTTTGGGATTGATAGAGCTAAAGTAAGCAAAACTCTAATGAGCACAACCACAAGTTTGGCAAGGATGAAAGTGGAAAGTCAATTGATAAGAAGTAATTTAGAGGTATGAACATATCTCTTCTTTATCTTACTATAAGTAAACCTAATGTTATGTTTGCTACATGTCTATGTGTTAGATTTCAATCTTATCTTAAGGAATCACATTTGAATGTTATCAAAAGGATTTTTAAATACCTTATAAAAATCATACATTTAGGACTTTGGTACCCAAGGAGTGAGTCTTTTAACTTAACTGTTTGTTGCATTTGCATTATTAAAAAGAATTTTAATCATTAGCTAAAATTGTCTATTTTTACAAATTATTTCAGTTCCTCAAATTTTTTATCCATGAAGGGTATAATTGTACTTTTTTAAAAGTTTTCCATACTTAATTATAAGTTTTTTGAAATTTTGAGGACCAAAAAGTAATTTGGTCATGACTGTTACTTGTAACAATTTAAATCATGACACCTATTCAAGTCAGCCACAGTGGTGCTCACAATCATGGTCATGATCGTGACCATGACCATGCATATCACGATCGTGGCTGACATGTCACGATTGTGAACATAATCATTACAGACTTAGGAAACCAAAATTTTATCATAAAAAGGTGTGTCTTTTCAAATCAGGAATAATTTTTTCATGTGATTTATGACTCATAAACCCTTCCATTACCTGTATTTACTCCTTTTTAAGTCTATATATAGACTATTCAAGCACACATAATATACTTCTTGTTTATTCTTTATTTGTTTACTCTTTCTATTACTTTTACTCTCTCAAATCTTTAAGCCCTTACTCTTACATCATGTCTACACCCTCTCTTCTTCATGGCACCCAAGAAAATCCACTAAACCCTCCCTTTCCTTTTATGGTGAAACACCAAAGAGATCTACTAAAGAAAAACTAAACAAGTTTGATCTTCCATTCTCATACAACCCTAATAAAACTAAGAAGAGACTGGCCTCTTTTCAAAAAAGGAACATCATCTTCACTAGATACATGTCTTAAAGCCAATTGGAGAATATGAATTTCTATAATGAAGTTCAACAACTTCTTCTAAAGGTAAAAGTAAAAGATTTTACATTTATTTATCTTCCTACCTATCTCTCTTTAGTTTTTGAATTTATTTCATCTTTTACTTTGAGAACCACTTCCTTTGATGACCAAAACCCCTACTATAGCATAAGATTTAAACTTAAGGGAAGGGTTCGATTTATGACCGCCCTAGAATTTAACACTCTCTTTAGGTTCATAAAGGAAGGGCAGGTTTAAACACTATAAACTTGGCTTCCTCACTCTTTTTGGGTTAAACATTGTAAACCCTAAACCTCTACCTTCCTAGTTGGTCACACTAAAGTCTCATCCTTTCAAACCTAAAGTGCTTTAGTACATATATAGGTTTTTAACCTATACTTTCAATGCTAGGGGGCCAAAGCAATAAGGCAATCTCTTTGGATAACCTTTTTTATTCTTCGTTGCATGGAGGAAGATGACCCTATTTCCTTGGGAAGGATCCTTCAATGGAAGTTGTGGCTTACTAGTGATAGTGTCTCCGATTTAATTTGCATTAGAGGCATTATCACCAAGCTTGTTACTTTTTATGACATTAACCTTATAAATGTTAACTCTATAACCCACATTTTACTTGATGACATTTTCATTAAAAATTCTAAATAATTTTTAAATGTCCAAAATAAATGGGTGTGGAAAGGTGATGCTCCACAAAAGGGTGGTAGAATAGGTGATAAAACGAATGAACTCCTTAGGTAAATTAAGGAGTTTGAAGGCTAATAGGGTAATGTAAATGCTCTTTACACAAGGAATATAAAAAGGAGATACTTCCACTAAAAGGAAGAGGGTTAGAAGTGAAGGAACTTCAAAAGGTGATCAAGTGGTTGATAAAGAGCCTTAATGGGTTGGACAACTCTTTGATCAAATATCTTTAATAGAGTCCAACTTCAACCTTTTCTTTGATAGAGTGGATGAGCATATTGCACATATTCAACATAATGTGCACTATTCTTTATTAAAGGTAAGGCTATTAATGCCAATATGCCCCATTTGCTCATCCTCCCTAAGAGGGAGATAAGTCTTAGTTTCTTAGTTTTTCTTTTCATTTATGTCTTAGTATTTCTCTTTAGTTTTTATGTTTTTTATTTCTTGTGTTTTTTGTTTTCACATTTTTAATAGTCATGTAATCAAGTGTGTCTTAAACCACATCTTTCATTAATGAATTTTTAAACGTTTATGCATTTATCTCTGCTTATCTACTTGTTTTTCCCTTTTTGCATTTTGGCAAAAAGAGGAGAACTATGGTTAAGTATATATTTTGCTTATGATGAGTATATGATCTTTTATTTAAGTATATGAGCATTTATTTGAGTATATATTATGTTTATATTGAGTATATGAGCTTTCACATTTTGTATATATTATGTATATTTTGTGTATTTTTTGGTTATATGTTATGTATATTTTGTGTATTTTTTTTACTTTGACCAATAATGTATGCACAAAGTGAGGGGGAGTACCTTTCAAAATCAAAGCATAAATTGAAAGGGAGCAACACAAATCCACTTCATAATTGATTATTTATATTACTCAAAAATATTTGTTAAAATCAAAAGGGGGAGATTGTTAGCCATTTGCATCATTAAGGCTTGATCTAAGCTCATTTTAATTTTAGTAACATAATTTTAAAGTGTTAATTACATTTGCTTAAGTTTGTATTAGTTAGATATTAAAGAAAACTTAAAAAGACAAGCAAAATGCAAAAAGTACAAGGGTCACAGTCTATGTCACAAACGGGAACTCAATCATGAACTTAAAAAGGTTTAATTACCTCAATGACCGAGACCTCAATTGCTAGTTTAAAGAGGCTTAATTGTCTCAATGATCAGGACCTTAATTACTAGCTTAAAGAGGCTTAATTGCCTCAATGACCGGGACCTTAATAGTAACCTTTACCATCCTGTAATCATGATTATGATCCAGCATCACGAGCATGACCAAGAACTCTTCAACTAAGGAATAGTCTAGTGGTGCTCATGATTTAGGTCACGACTATGACCATCTTATGACCACCAGCATGAGCCTTTTTCACGAGCACGAGCCAAGAATCCCTCAATCAACAAAAGATCATATGGTCCTCACAAGCATAATCATTACCATGATCATGCTCGTGTCTGACCTCACAGTTCAGTGTCATGAGCATAAGCATAAGCTTCAATGTAACTCAAAGTGAAAAGAAGACAGAGGTACTCATAATCTAAGCTAGAACCATGACCAATAATCATGATCCACCTGGCAAAAGCACAATAGTCACATGACTATCCTAATGGCTAGTCTAGTTAAGGGTCACCACCATGAAATGTTTTCATCACAACTGTGATATGCAAAATTCCTGCAAAAAGCTATTTGAACATTAAATGAAGCTATGGAAGAATGAAGGCTAATTTAATGACCTTAGACATCTAGAATTCAAGCATTGACTATATATATGAGTCTTAAAACTTCATTTAAGAAGTTAGACACTTTGAAAGAACATTAATTATTATTTTTAGCTACTCTCAAGTCCTAAATTTATTGTGTCTTGCATTTATTGTGAGTGTTTGTTGAGTGATAGAGTTAGGCCTCTTCTTCATCTATTCAGTGGGTTAGAATGAAAGGGAAGTAAGTTTAACTTTATTGGTTTGGTTTAAGTGTTTGTCAATTCAAAACACTTAGGTTTGGTTTGAGTTGAACCAAGAAAAACTCTTGTTTATAAGGTTTAGTGTTAGCTAAAGTAAAACACCTTTGTAATCAATCTCGTTAATAGATTTGTGGATGGTTGAAAATCTTAACTTAGGAAGTTAAGTGGAGACGTATGATTGATTTGATATAAACTATTTAAATCTTTGTTTTTTTTTCTCTTCTTCTTCTAATTGTTTTGATTATTTGCTAATCTTTTTCAAAATTCTTTAATTGTTGTATTCATCGCTCCTCTAGGGCATCTACATTGTACCTTTCATTTTGTATTTCTTTTAATTAACTTTCATAGGAGTGGTGTAACATCATTTACACATTAGTAATAATCAAAATTGGAAATGTTGCTTAACTGCAAAATTTATCCACCAAAAAACCCATCAGGATAATAAGAAAACGTATAAACATACTTTTTTTTAATAGATTTTGGTATAATTAGTATCAACATTTTTATTTTTAAAAGAACTTAGAGTTCAATTTTTTAGCCATTTATTATTATTATTATTATTATTATTATTATTATTATTATTATTATTATTATTATTATTATTATTATTATTATTATTATTATTATTATTTGTATTTTTTTGATGTAGAAGGTTAAAATAATACAAAAGGAAAAAAGAAAGGGATAAGGAAAAAAGTAAGGATAAAAAGAAAAAGGATAAAAGGACAAAAATAACTAAATAAACACATGTAGTAGTGTTTTTTAGAAATTTTTAAACACTTGTGGTATTTTAAAAAAAAAATTGAAACTTGTGGTGATTTTGTAAAAATCTAAAATAATAGGTAAATGTGTAATTTCCTAAAAAACGGAAAAAGGAGGAGAAAAAGAATGAAAAAGAATGAAAGAAAAAGGAATGAAATAGAAAAATGAGAAAATTAAAATTAAATAAAAAAGAGAAAGAAAAATAGGGAAGAGGGAAAATAAGAAATTTAAAAAAAAAAAGATGAAAAATTGGAGAAAATGAGAAAAAAAAAAGAGCAAGGAGAAAAAATAAGAAAAATAGGAGAAAAATAACAATAAAATAATAATAATAATAATTTAAAAAAAATTAGATACTTGTATTTAAAAAAAAAATAAATTTAGGGGATATTTCATAAAAAAATTCCAACTTTTTGGGGTATTTTTAAATAAAACCCAATCTAATTTTTTCTTTCAAATTAAACCATAGCTTCTAAAACATTATAAAAAAAAAAACTCTCTTTTGATGATTGTACTAGTAATAGAAGATAAAATAATTTTTTCCTGATTCATGGACTCACTTAAATGATTGTATTGATAACAGAAGATAAAATTGATACATTTGCTCCTAAATTAATATTTTTATCTATCTAAACATTCTATTAATCTAAAATAAAATACTCAATTGAAGGGAAAAAAACATCAATTTGAGAACAAATGTATTGGTTTCATTTCTTATTACCAATATAGTATCCAAGTGGGCCTAATAGATAAAAAAAAATATAATTTTATTTCTTATTATCAGTATAATCATTTAAGAAAAAAAAATTTATAATATTTTAAAGATCGTGATTTGATTTGAAAGAAAAAATTTTATTTTATTTTATTTGAAAATGTTAGAAATTTTTTTTATGTAATCTTTCCTAAAATTTATAATAGATTTTTAAAAAAATCGATAAATGGTGTAATTTCTCCGGTTGGAGTGCGAGGGTGAGAGGGAGAATGGGCTTCCCCGTATGCTTACGGTGATGCCGGGCTTGGGGATAATGCCAAAAGTAGCCGACCCGATCCACCGCCATTTCAGACCCTGCTGTCTCTCCCTCCTTAAAACCAATATGAAAAATTATTAATTTAGGGTTTTGTTCCATTCTTCCGCCCAAGTCATTCAATAATTTATTTTCATTCGCTGTAGACGGAGATGGGAGGCAAAAAGAAACCGAAGGAAATCGGTGCTGCCTCCCAGAACGATGCCGTTCTTTCTACTCCCTCCAACATTTTCAAGTCTCTATTCGGCGACGTTGAGCAAAACGCAGCAGTCGTCTCCTCCATCTTCTCTGATAGCAACCCTTTCAAAAGAAAATCTCAAGAATCCATTCAAAATTGTCCGAAGGAAGCTGAAACGGAGGTTCACTTGGAATCCAAGAAGACGAAGAAATTGAAAACCAAGCAATCTGAATTAAATTTCACCTCAGCTATTGAAAGTAATGCAGAGAATGATAGTAGCAACAACAACAACAACAGCGAGAAGAAAAAGAAGAGAAAAAGAGACGACATAGAGAGTGAATACGAGACCAAAAAGTATGGTAGTACAGCAGTGCCTCCTGAAGATTCTAAAAATGCGGTTGCTGTTGTAGGAGAGAAGAGGAAAAAGGCTGAAAATGCTGAGGATATGCTGGTTTCAAAAGAGGGCGAAGGGTTCGATGATGAAAACAAGCTGTTAAGGACAGTGTTTGTTGGTAACTTGCCTCTCAAATTGAAGAAGAAGACTTTATTGAAAGAGTTCAGCCAATTTGGTGAGATTGATTCTGTCCGGATTCGGTCTGTGCCCATTGTGGACGTGAGTGTTCTTTCACATTTTCTTGCTTTTTGACGGTTTTAGATGTGGTTTTGTTTTGTTTACATTGTTGCTATTTGGTGTTTACATAGACCAAGATACCGAGAAAAGGGGCTGTTATACTGAAGAAAATCAATGATTCTGCTGATAGGTATTGTTGCATTTTTAACCTGGAATTTTGAAGTGTATTTATGTTTTGAACTCTGTCCTTTATCATACTTGGTGTCGCCATATGTTATTAATGAATGGTCCTTATTGTTGATTTGTAAAGAGTTCCTAATTGGTTATTGTTTGAAATGTGATTTCTTTCATTAATTAGGACTGTTATATTTTGTTCAATAATCAGTACTGTTATATTTTGTTCATGCAGTGTCCATGCTTACATAGTTTTCAAAACAGAGCAGTCTGCTGTGGCTTCTCTAGTCCATAATATGGCTGTGGTATGTTGCACTTCTAAATTTTGCTAACCAAAAAGGATTTTGAGTAAAAATATGATGCTACTCTCTTCGGTGCGCGTGCTCACACTCACATCTAAGGTGAATCTGTCATACTGATGAAGGTAAAGGTCATATATGTGAAATTATTTTGCTTGTGCTTGAATGTAGGTTGGAGGAAATCATATCCGTGTTGACAGGGCCTGCCCACCACGTAAGAAATTGAAGGGTCAGGCTACTCCACTCTATGACAACAAACGAACACTTTTTGTGGGTAACCTTCCCTTTGATGTAAAGGTAATCAGCGTCCATATGAATTTTCTTTTTCTGCACTGCTCATTTGTCATGTTTCTTGTTCTTAATAGTTATGGGATGCCACTTTTGTTTTTGTTGCAGGATGAAGAAATTTATCAGCTTTTTTCTGGTATCAAAGATCTTGAGTCCAGTGTTGAAGCTGTTCGAGTTGTTAGGCATTCACATCTAGGTCTTGGGAAGGGTATTGCCTATGTGCTGTTTAAAACAAGGGTATGATAAAATGTTCTCTCTTATGCTTATTTATCAGTATGACCAACATTTACAACAAGAACATATGTGACTATTGATGTGTTTTCTTCTTTCTATGACATGAAAATTTTGTTTTTTGATCTACAATAAGCTATACTGTTCATATGTCTTTGTGTTCCTTGTACCATTGTGATTAGCAAGTTTGGCATACAGTTTTGTCAACCTATTTGTAGATTTCTGTTAACCTATTGTACGCATGATTGTAAGTCTTTGCAGCTACCCGTGTAATCATATGAACTCCGTTGAAGCTTGAAGCTCTGACCTTCAGTGCTTACAACTTTTTATTAGGGAAATGGTTTGGTGGATAACATGATGGCTGGAGTGTGCTTGTAGGATTTTTTTTTTTTTTTGTTTAATAGGAAATTTTCAATCAGCTGCTAGTAAATGTCAGCAGCTATGACTAGCTGTTTGCGATTGGCTGGTTTTGTTTTGCGGCATGTATTTTGTTATTGTATTGTACATTAAGTTATTTCTGTATGTGGAGCTGACTATATTATACAAAGGGTTTGGATTAGACTTGGTAATTCTCAGATGTGGTTTCTCCAGGTGCAGTTTTTGATAGTAAAATCTAATGTTGAGATCAAATAAAACTAGCTTATTTATATCTTAATATCATGCCAATACTTTTACCACATCCCTTTCTGATATCAATTTGTGCTGGTTCTGATGGTTTCAGGAAGCTGCAAATTTGGTATTGAAGAAAAGAAACTTGAAGATTAGAGATCGAGAGCTAAGGCTATCTCATGCCAAGAAAGATTCTACATCTGCGCCATCTAAAAGAAGAAACTCATTTCCTGCTGAGACGTCTGATCTGCCATCCAAGAAGTTGTCAGTGGATTCAAGGACTCCTGACTGTAACAGTAGGTCAAACACAAAGGCTTCTCTTTCTTACCAAGGCTTGCGTGCTAGCAAGCCTGGTGCACAGAAGGGGTTCCTTTCAAAGCACAATGGGGCTGGCAAGACAAGACCCAACATTCCGACTGGAGAAAAGCACAGGGATAAAAGACCAGCTGTTGCTGCAAGAAAGGCAAAAGCAAAAGATGGAAGTGCTACAAAACAAGCAGGGCAAAAGCGAAAATTGGATAGCCGGACTCCAGAGAGTTTTAACGTGAAGAAAGCCAAAAGATTTAGGAAGTGATGACCCTAATACAGAAACCAAGGCAAAATCATTGTATTATGGATTATACCTGTTTAGCAAGTCACCAGCTCATGCAGTGTTTATTTCGTGAACGTTTGCTCAAGTATTTTTATTTGCTTATAAGATAGGAAATAAAATGGGATAGTTTGTACAAGAAATGAGTTGATTCATCTAGATTTGAGGTGAAATGAAATCGTGTTAGAAGATGGAAAGCAATTTTTGTGATGCTTTGTAACTGAACATTTTTTTCCCTTCCAAGGTCGAATCAATTATCTCAGATTGAAAGGTAAAAATCTTTCAATTCGGGGCTTCGACAGCCTGGCCTGATGCGGGGGCATGATACAATATTTTTAAAAAATAGAGATTTGCCTTTATTATATTGAAAGTTCCATTGTTTTCATTTCGCCATTTTTACCATTTAGTCAATGTATCAACGGATTAATACATCGAATTATTACAGAAATTTTAACAAATATTTTTCATATGTATATATATATATATATATTTTATATATATATGGTTGGGTTGATTAATCAGGTTTTATAAAATTAGAAATCTAAACTGAACAATTATTTATTAAAGTAGTCTTAAAAATCGAACCAAAACTAAACTTACTAGTTTGATTAACCTATCTTTTGGATTGTTTTTTCAGTTTTTGGTTAACTAATCAATTTTTCAGTTCTATTTGCTCACCCTTAAGAATCATTGTTGATCTGTATACAAAATACATAAACCATAAAAAATTAGGCAAAGAAAAATCAAAATAAAAAATTGTAATTAGTGTGGAAAGCTCATAGGGATTCTTCATCCTCGTCCGCAACAAGCTCAATGAAGCGTTCAAGATGGAGATGCATTACGAAGGAGCACTAAAGTACTGTAAATATAACATATAAGGATATGAAAGTAAAGGTTTCTTATTGGTGCAGTTGTTGTTTAGAACAAATCTCATGATGTAATGGAAGCAACTGGAGTGTATATATTCTGCATATTAGCTCCTTTTACAATGACCCTCTCAATTGGTGTTTATGGCTATGAAGTATATAACAACAACATATGACATGGAGCTCATCATTAACGCAATTTCAAACACATAGGCAAAATACTATTTATCAAAAATTATTACGAACCACATTGTGCTCACATTTAATATTGTTAGCACTTTTAACTTTTTCATTTGTAAGGCATTTTTGTTTTTTTGAAATAATTTTAGGTTATGTTGAAACCTGATGTTCAATATTCCTCCAAAGCAGTCCAATGATGAAAGTTTTTCTATTGACTATACAGAGGATAATTTTGAAAAAGGTTATCCATAACATGCTTCTAAAGTCGTAACCTATAAACTCTTAAACTAAACATCCATATATTGAACTAGACATTTAAATCCTTGAACTGAACGTCAGAGCAAAAGACCAAATCTTTTTCCAAAACATCCAAGTAAGGGTTCTACTTTGAAAACTAAACATTAGATGCAAAATCAAAACTTTGAAACATTTACCAAAGACCTTAAAAAGCTTAACCAAAGCTTCCAGGGTTTGATTCAACAATTTAGAGACTGAATCAAACTTAAACATTTGGAAAATCTTGAGAATCCTGAAAATCTCATTGAATCGGATCTAGAGGGCCCAAAGACCCTTAGAACTCAAAGGATTTGAAAAATGACCCAAAAATAATATGAAAAGTGATGAACACATGTGGGTCCAAAAAAATCCTCATATTTCATCCATCCATGTGTGTAGATTATGATGAAAACCACACACGTGGGTTTTCTTGTGGGTCCGATTTTTTATAAATTCCTTTCTTTAAGTATTTTTGACAATTTTTTAGAAGTTTAAAAATTATTGAGATGATTTTTTAGACTGAATTTAGACTCTCATAAGCTAAAAACACATAGAAAATTATTGAATTAAAGCCCCAAACCATTTCAAACAAGGTGAATGACTCATGGAAACTTGATTTTCAAACACTCACAACCTCAAAAATTCTTTTTTTTTTTTTAGAATTTTAGACCCAAAATTCAAACCTAAACTCATTATAGTCAAAACACATAACGAGAGTAATCCTCTGAGGGCTCACTTAATTATTTTCATTAAAAATTACATTTTAAATAGATTTTGTATATATTTTTTTCTTCTTCTTAATTTTTGTTTTATTTATGACTTTTATTTTATTTATTTTATTTTTATTTTATTTGCAATCTCCTTATCTCTACATATTCATTTTTATCTTATTTAAATTTTCATTTATTTTTTTTATCATTTTTATTGTCATCTCATGCATTTTTATTATTATTGCATCATTTGTGTTGAATATGTAATTTTAGATGATTGAAGTAGTGGTGATGTTGATAGTGGAAGTGTTGAAATTAAATCAGGGAGTGTTTGATTTGCTTACTTAGTTTAAAATGTAAATCTTACATTTTTATATGATATATGACATCATAAAGTATAAATTTTTATTTATTTCCTTTATTTTTATTTGTTCATTTCATAAAAATTTTCATTTTCATAATTGAAAATCATATTTTGATCATGGTTTTAATGTGAAAATGCTATTTTTATTTATTTTTTACTTTCTTTGAGTAATATTTTTCTTCATTAAATAAAATTTTGCTCGTTTTATTTGCTTTATATTTAAATTTTCTATTTTTAACATAAAAAATAGTATTTTCTTCACTTTCATAATTAAAGTTTATATTTTTTGTTCAAAATATCATTACTTCCTATTAAACGTTGCTTTTTAGCATTTTTTTTAATCATTTCATGATATTATTTTTATAAAAATAAGATTTTAATATAAAATTGAGATTTTCATTGTTAGAATATAGTAAAAGTGGGATCTATATAATAAAGATATCATTTTTATTATAAAACTCAAAACTTTACAACTAAAAAACGATTTTTCTTTATTTCCAAATATAAAGTATTATTTTCTTTTAATTTTTATGTGTTTGTTCAATTGCATAAAATGCATATTATCGTTTTAGAAAAATACCAATGACCCTATAATTAGCTTTCTAATTTGGGAATTTTGATGGAATTACTTGAGAAATTAATCCTAAACCACTACATGATTCATATATTTCATAAGCATCCCCATATGCTATTTGTTCTAGTGCTTATGTTATGTGGTTAATTTTCTTTATTAATTATTGATACTGCTTATATATATTCTTGTTTAACTAAAGGGGTTCTTATTTTTCGAATAGGGTTACCCGGTCAAGAAAGGTAATAGAATTCGTTCATGAAAAGAACTCTACCTTGAAGAAGATTTCTAAACAGAAAAGGAATACTCTCCTACTATGATTAGGATTCCTATCCTACAAGGAATCCTACTCCTTTCATGTTTAAGCATCACTATAAATAGAATCCTATACCTCTCATTCTATCATCTCATTCTCTTATATTCCAATTGTTCCTTGCTATCTATACCGACTCTTTCTCAATTCTCTAACTTAGGCATTAAAGTGTCTGTAGGGACTCTCCCCACCTCTCACCTTGCCCTATGTTCATTGATTGCAGGGTCTTAAACTCAAGAGTTCCGAAAATAAGTTATCAAGTGGTGTCGTCTATAGGGACTCTTGGCAAAAGCCATTCATATACCTGCTAAGCTAAAGACATTCACACCATGACTTCTAGCCCACCACCAACTTTAACTCCTGAAACTAACATCAATCCTTCTGTGCTCATTCCTTCGACTGATCTCTCAACCCCTCTCCCAACAATAGTTCTTCCAGCCACTTTTCAGTATGCCGGAACTTCATCTGGGCATACACATTCACTTCCTGACAACACCTAAAGATGCCCAAATTTGGGCACAGACTGTCCACATTACACTCCTTTACAACATCGCCATCGTTCAATACCCTCAATACCTTTTCCAATTTTAACAAACACACCAACAATCATCACCCTAAACTTAAACACTGTAAACCAAATACTCAACCAAACCAACAAGGAAGTTGTGATACAAAATATCCAGGCAAAAATGGCTTTAATGTAGTAACAGCTAAATGCTTTAATACAAAGCAAAAATTCTAAACCAGGTCAAGTCGATTAACTCCGACAGGCACTGGAGATGAGTAGGGGAAAAGGTAAAAAGCCAGAAGGGGAATGTATTTCAATAATTCTGGGGCATGACAGGCCAAAAGTGAAGAAAGCTTGAAAGGAGCCAGTTGGTATTATTAATATGATCATTGGCGGAGAAAATTCTGGGAAGAAATTGAAATGGAGTAAGGGAGAGAAGCCAGTCTTCTAAAAAATGAGATCGTATTCAATTCGGAAGATGGTTCGCATGTTCGCCATCCTCATTGTGATGCCCTGGTGATTAACGTGTACATAGACAATTACTTAATAAAGAGGTTATTGGTAGACAACGGAAGCGCAATCAACGCGTTGTCCTGGAATGCATACAAAGAAATGAGGGCTCTGTTACTAATCTGAATACCATCTAGAACCTCATCATAAGCTTTTGTGGAGGAACTATACAGCCAATGGGAGTCGTGGAGTTAAACCTAGAATTTAGGTATCATGACGATGAAGAAATGAAAGTTATCCGAACAGTATTCAACATGGTAGATCTCCCACTGGCATATAATGGAATCATTAGACAGCCTACACTCTATGAAGCAGATGCAGTCACCAGTATCTGACACTTAACTATGAAAATCCTAGTAGGCAGCGAAACTCTTACCATCTGGGGAGATCAGCACCTGGCTAGACAATGTTACCAAATGGCCATGAAGCCCCAGGTGAAAGCCTTTCCCCTGGAAACATAGGAAATTAAGAAGCAGGGTGCTGGTCCACAACCAGTTGAAGACACGGAAGCTTACAAATTATAGATGGTAAAGTGGTAAAGATCGATAATGAACTCAACCATGACATTAAGGAAGGAATAAAAGAAATCTTCACTAGACACTAGAAAGACTTTTCTTCACAAGCATCTGAAATCATTAGTGTGGATCCATAGGTTGCCTGTCATAGTTTAAACATCAGATCTGGAGCAAAGCCAGTGGCACAGAAAAAAAAGAACCTTTGCTTATAAGAGATAGAGGATAATTGCCGAAGAAACAAAGAAGTTGCTATAAGTCGGATTCATTAAGGAAGTTACTCATCCAAAATGGGTAGCCAATGTGGTACTTGTCAAAAAATAAAATGGGAAGTATCGAATGTGCATGGACTATACTGACCTTAATCGAGCATGTCCCAAAGACAGCTACCCATTGCCCACAATTGACTAGCTCGTAGACTCCACTGCTAGCCACGGATTATACAGTTTTATGGACACAATGCAAGGATATCACTAGATACTGATGAAGGAAGAAGATAAGGAGAAAATGTCTTTCATCACCCATGAAGGCTTATACTGCTACAAGGTGATGCCCTTCGAACTGAAGAATGCTAGAGCAACATATCAAAGAATGATGAACTAGACACTCCAGGACCAGATTGGCACAAGTGTAGAAGTATACGTAGATGATATCATCATCAAGAGTAAACATGCAGAACAACACCCAACGGATCTGGATCAAGTTCTCTGATTATTGAGTAAGTCAAGGATTAAGCTAAACCCAAAAAAATGTGTCTTCGGAGTCAAAGCAGGTAAATTCCTGGGATTCATGATATCCCACAGAGGTATTGAGGCCAATCCAGAGAAAATAGAAGCCACACTTAACATGAAAGCCCCAAAGAATATCCATTAAGTACAAAAGCTAAATGGCAAAATCACAACATTGGGGCATTTCATTTCATGCTCAGCAAGATGGTGTCTACCATTATTCCGAGCTTTAAAAAATTCCAAAAATTTTATTTGGTCTACAGATTGCCAGGCAGCCTTTGAAGATATCAAGAAGTTATTGACCTCACCACCCCTACTCAGCAGGTTTGTCCTAGATGAAATATTATATTTATATCTCTCTGTAGGCCAAGAATGCATCGCTTCAGTACTAGTTAGAGAAGAAGCCAGCAAAACCCGATATATACATCAACAAAATGCTCCGAGGATCCGAAGTCAGATATCCGATATCTAATGTTGGATAAGTTGGCTATAGTTGTGGTTCATGCATCTCGGAAGCTCCGACACTACTTCCAAGCCCATCCTATCATGGTCCAATCTCATTTCCCTCTATGAAAAATCTTACAAAGACCTCAAGTAAACTAGTTCAATGGTTGGTGTTACTTGGCGAATTCGACATTAATTACGAGCCCCGCCAACAAGTAAAAGCCCAAGCATTAGCAGATTTCGTACAAGAAATGGCTCTAGAAGACCTCACCATGACAAAAGCACTAGAATGGATCTCTATGTTGATGAAGCTTCCCCCTTTCAGGGATTTGGTGCCAGAGTGATTCTCAAAGGACCACATAAATTTCACATCCGATACGCAGTTCAGATAGAGTATAAAGCAACCAACAATGTCGCAAAATATGAAGCACTCATCATAGGCCTCTAATTAGCTGTCGAAGTCAGAGCTGAACACCTCACAATATACTTAAACTCCTAGCTAGTAGTAAACCAGGTCAACGACACATTCCAAGTCAAAGACACCAGCATTGCCAAGTACGTGGACAAAGTCAGGCAACTCTTAAAACAGATCAAACAAGAAGGGGGCCAATGGGAGATCGTCCAGATACCCAGATAGGAGAACTTTGAGGCCGACCTCCTGGCCAAATCGGTAGCTGAAGATAGTCAAGCATTTAAGGACATGGAATTCACTGAGGCATTAATGAAACCTAGCATGGAAGATCCTGAAGTTTTGGAGATACGAGAAGTGTCGAAATGGATGCGTCCGATAGTCTAATACTTAGAACATGAAACTCTTCTTGAAGATAAATTGAAAGCTCATAAACTAAAAATGAGAGCTGCCCACTATTCTATCCACCAAGGGGAGCTCTACAGAAAATCCATGTCACACCCATGGTCTAAGTGCGTCTCTCTAAAAGAAGGGAATTACATACTTAGGGAAACCCATGAAGGAATTTATGGAGCACACGAATCCCATTACGCACTAACCCAGAAAACACTGCTCCCAGGATACTATTGGCCTACCATGTCCAATGATGCCCAGAAGCTAACTCAAGCATGCCACAAGTGCCAGCAATTCGCTTGACTCAATCACAGGCCCCACCCCCTGTATCCAATCGGCAGCCTATGGCCCTTCGTCGTGTGTGGAATGGATATCCTGGGTCCCTTCCCAACTTCCACTTCATAAAAAAAGTTCTTGATTGTGGCTATAGACCATTTCACTAAATGGGTAGAGGTGGAAGTAGTTCCAACCATCACAGAAGCTCGGATACAACATTTCTTTTGGAGAGATATCATCTGCAGATTTGGCATGCCTCACACTCTAATTATAGACAATGGCAAATAGTTTGACAACTAAAAGTTCAGAGGTTTCTATTCAGACCTTAGAATAAGCTTCATTTTACCTCAGTAGCCCACCCATAAACAAGCGGACAAACGAAAGTCACCAATCAAATTATTATGCTAGGATTAAAGAAGAGACTTGATGAAAAAAAGGGAAACTGGGTCAAGGAGCTTAATAATGTAATCTGGGTCTATAGAACCACTCCTGGATCATCCACCGAGGAGACACCATTCAGGCTAACTTATGGCATGGACGTAGTAATACCAATGGAGATTGGTTCACTAAGTTACAAGTTCAACCGCAGTCTCAATCACAATATCAATAAAATTAAGGCCTGGATATGTCTGGACCTGTTGGAAGAAAGGTGAGAGTGGGCAGCAGCTACGGCAGAAGCACATTGGCAAAAGGTGGCACGGTATCATCTCCGGTGATGTCGCCCAAGACAATTCAAATTAAGAGACTGGGTACTTAAAACGGCAAATGTTGGAAAAGGCAACTCAGGAATTGGCAAGCTAGGTTTAAATTAGGAAGGTCCATATCAAATCTTAGAACACATAACTAAGGGAGTGTACAAACTAAGAGATAGAAGAGGCAAAGAGCTACCACAATTTTGGAACTTAGATTGCCTTAGAAAATACTATCAATAAATTGTACTCAGAATGATAGTCAATAAAGTATCTCTTCATTAAATCAACAATGTTTTTACAACCAGTCGATTAAAAAAAAAAAGGGATGAGAAAAGTTTCTATTCTACAACTTGTATATCCGGACCATGAAGCCCGAAGACAGAGGGGGAAATAGTATATACGGTACTTGGAGGCTCAGTAGGCTTAGCAGTAGTAGCAGATTCATCCCTCGTACGTGAAGTACTTGCCTTTCGGTGAGCATCCTCCTCCACAGTAACCTTCGCAAGATCTGTCGACGTTATTATATCTAGCACCCCCAAGTATAAATTGGGATTCTAGGAGAGCAGGATCATCCTACATTCAGACTTGTAGGCCTTGAGAAACCCCCCCTACCATGTTTTGGTAGGATCTTTTATCGGACTCTCAGAACTTCTCGACCTCTGATAACCTCCTCTCCAGATTTGCAATCTCGAGATCTTACTCTTCAATCCTCCTCGTCAATTGACCTTGATTGTGCTCCAGATCAATGATTTTATTCTGACCCGCCTCAGCCTCGGATTTCGCTTCTGCATATTTTTTCTGGCAAAGCTCTAATGCTACCTTAGTGTCATCCAGCTTCTTCTCGAAGTCAATGGCTATTATCCTGACCTCTATCTCCTTCAGATTGTATTGGCTTTTCAAGTAAAAATATTGGTCCTTGGCCAGTAGTAAGGCCTGGGTCACCTATGACAAGAGAAGTTCATGTTAAACATAAGAACAAGTGTTAGTAAATAGTGCAAGCAGCAATGTGCACTTACTTATAAAGAATGGCCGATCATCGAGTCAAGCAATCCCTCCAGACCCTTCTTAGACCAGCGCTGCATATCCGCTGGCAGTCTCAGTGATTTGGCATATTGATCTCTCACTTGATTATTTGAAATACTCGGAGGCTTCATTTTATCCTGTATCCACCCCCTCATATCCGGACACCTGGATAGCCTCGGGCATTGGATGTAAATCTCTTCATTAAGCCCCTCAGCATCAGACTCCTGATCGATCACTCACCCTTTTCGCTGACCTCCCTTCCCAACACGAGATGATTCGACTACATTTTTCCCTTTAGGATCAACGGCCGTCTCCTCAAGGGCCATAAGGGCTTTAGGTTCTGGAGAAAGGGATGCTTGTACTTCTTTTAGAGCTGGAGCTACTGGTTCATCAGCTAGAAGAGAAATCTCGCCCGTAAAATCAAAAAAGTCAGCCATCTACAATCAAAAAAATAGAGCAAGTCAGAAGGATACCTTTAAATAACCTAAACGTACCAGAAGAATGAACACAATCCGGACATATTCTCTACACGTATCTCCTGAATACATTCTTAGCTGATCATGCTTCAGCAAGCCAATCAAGATGCAGCCACAAAACCATCTCTGCATCATGATCAGGAAGTCTCACAGGCCGTTTTACTTTGTGGCAATCATCAGACCACACCCTCCGGATATCCATAAAGTCCGATGGGTGCTCGACAAAAAAAAAATTATGCCTCCACTTCTTATAGAGGTTCGGAAGTTTTACAAAAAGAGTATGGTTAGGAATAGCTGATAGGGAAAACATTAGTTCTCCTTTCTTCCTAGATAGACTATACAAGTATCGAAAAATGTCCAAATTGGGTTCCTTCCCCTTTTCATGCATCAGCTAGATGAACCTAGTTAGAATTCTATAACTATTCGAATGAAGCTGACCAGGTGCTATATTATGCCTATTCAAGAATCTCTTAACAAAGGGATCTAATGGAAATTTTAAACCTCCCTCTAGCTGGTCAAAATATACCACTAATCTACTTAACCCTAACATGGGGGTATGAGCCCTAAAATTCCTATCTACTGTGTGGAGGGTATAATCGGTGAGAATACAAAATCATCGTCGATACCACCCTAGCAGTTCATCATCTATTTCCGACACAAATAAGTTAGAACTAACCTGTTCCCTCAGTTCCATAATGTTTTCTATAAAGAAGAAAAAAGCTCAAAAGATAATGGCAATAGGAAAAAGAAGGAGGAAAACAAAGATCACCTGGTTACAAAAGTGCAAAGATCATGGCAGACAGGAAGAAAGCGGCAGTAGCAGCGTAAATGAGATAATAGCGAAGAAAAAAGGCCAAAATGCATCAGTTGGCGAACTCAAAGATATTTATAGAGTTACAGAATGATTTGAAAACACACCAATAATTATCCTCATCATTACTTTGCTTCTCTATATATCATTAAAGGCAAATTGGGAAAAGTGAAACCCATTAATCGAGTGATCATTATGTCGGCAGTGAAAATGTCTCATTTACTGACACACAAAAAGACGCATCACTCACATGATTCAAATTTCAAATCCCTAGGAATCGAAGTGACACTGCCATGCCCCGGCCTGTCCATGTCTTTACCAAGCTCTTTTTCTATTTACTCGAAATAATCATCCTAGCTACGCTTTCAAGACACTCCAGATATCTGGCACTCTAACCGTGTTTCTAAGGAATTGAGCATTTATGTCCAGTAACTGAAGCTGGCACCCTCAAGTCACTTCTATAGTACTGAGGTTTCGAGCACGTAAGCCTCACTTCCTTGTACCAAGCAACTAAGCCTCAAGCATCTAAGTCCAGTGACTGAAGATGACACCCTTAGGTTGCCTCTATAGTACTGAGGTTCTGAGCATGTAAGCCTCGCGTCCTTGTACCAAGCAACTAAGCCTCAAGCACTTAAGTCCAGTGACTGAAGCTGGCACCCTTAGGTCGCTTCTATAGTACTGAGGTTCCTAGCATGTAAGCCTCACGTCCTTGTACCGAGCATCTAAGTCCAATGACTGAAGCTGGCACCCTTAGGTCACTTCTATAGTACTAAAGTTCCAAACATATAAGCCTCGTGTCCTTGTACCGAGCATCACAAATCCGGTGATGACTAGTTCCATCACGTCATTTTTATACGGACAGGATAATCTATTACACTCGATCTCGCATATTTAGTGTGCTATAAAGGTCCATATGACACCTCAGTAAAAAAGATGGTTTCAAGACTCAGTACCGAGCTTTACTTTTTTCCTATGACTAAGGCTGACCATCTTAACTCACCCTCTTATGTAAATGTGCACTACCTAACTACTTTTTCTATGGCAGCATAAGTGCTCTATTCTACTCACATACGACGGACATAAATATTTGAATTTACCCGAAGGGGGGGACTCTTGATATTGCTTATATATATTCCTATTTAACTAAAGGGGTTCTTGTTTTTTGAATAGGGTTATCCGGTCAAGGAAGGTAACAGAATCCATTCATGGAAAGGACTCTACCCCGAAGAGGATTCCTAAGCAGAGAAGGAATACTCTTCTACTAGGATTAGGATTCCTATCCTATAAGGAATCCTACTCCTTTCAGGTTTAAGCATCACTATAAATAGGACCCTATACCTCTCATTCTATCATTTTATTCTCTTATATTCCAATTATTCCTTGCTCTATATACAGACTCTTTTTTCAGTTCTCTAACTTAGGCATCAGAGTGTCTGTGGGGACTTTCCCACCTCTCATCTTTCCCTCTGTTCATTGATTGTAGGGTCTTAAACTCAAGAGTTCCGGAAATAAGTTATCAATTATCATGTGGATGGATTAACATATAATTTTTTTTATAAATGTGATGTATGCTTATATAAATTTGCATACTAACTGTTGTTTTGTACGGATTATTAGAATATAATTTTCTTTTTATTTCTATTTTAATTGTATGTATTACAATATATTATTTTCAAAAAATGTAATGCTCAACCTTAATCCCCCTTTATTTTTTTTTCATTTTGATGTATTTATTAGAATAGAATATTTCAAGGGTGGTAATTCTTAGTCCTTTTTCCCATTTTATCTTTCTTTGATTTATTTTTTTATTTTAATTAATTATCTTTTGCACGCTTGTGTGCAACTTATCTATATGCTTATTTGCTTACTTGTTTTATTTGAAATGCATCACACTTATATGTTTAATTGTTATATTCATTTATTATTTATCTTAATTATACTTTGCATTGCATGCACTAATCCAATCATTCTGTGTGTCAATTATCAATCAATACCATTTTAAATTGATCAATATTCAAAGATGGTAATGCATCATTAAAATTGAAACTAGAGTAATGCAACAAGCTATTTAAGATATGTATATCAAGAAATATTCAAGTAAATGCTACTCCTTGAATCCAAAATCTCTGATAAAGGAATGGATTTCTAATAATCCGTTTAATATTTCCCTATTGTGGTCAGGTGGAGACAACAAAACTCTTATGGCTGGCTCCACAAGATTGTCCTTCACAAACCATTAATATTTGAAAATTAAATTATCCATGTCGCCTATCTCTTATAAGCTGTGATCACCACTTGCATACTACAGATTTGGTGACTCCATTGGTTCATAAGGAGTCAAATTCAAAAATGATTGTTTATCGCTATACATACTTATTTTGTTTTCCATTAAACAACATACAAATTGCATTTTCACAACACTTATCACACTTGCACAATTGGTCCTTAACAGCCAATGTTGCTAAAGTAATTGCTACTATGGTTAACACGAGTCACGTGGTGGTTAATTTGGTATAATCACCTTTAGCCTTTACTTGAGGATTTACTGAACTTATTTGACTAGAGTTTGTAATCAGAGTCTTTAAAGGAGCGAGCCAAGTTATCAAAAGATGTTGGCTAAAGGTGATTATTAAGTTATATAGGGGCATCTCGCTAAAGGAACCTAAGCCTTTCATCCTAACTCAACCTATATAGATAAACCAGTAGATACTTCCCTTAGGATCCCACCTAACTTTGTATGAAAACCTTATCTAAATGACACCAGCATAATCTAAATCTAATAAATGAAAGTAATATCTGCAATTTCCCTTATCAAATGGTTGCATCCTATTGGTTTCCATGGACTATCTTTATTAAAGGCATTGTGACTCTAATTGACCTTGTGTAAGTCCAAAGTATGAGGAGTAATAAAAGTCATGCCTTGATCTGGACAACCTTAAGTAATCTTTAGTCATTATGTCATTTAGTATTAGAAATTATAAGATGTTGCACATTTATTCTTTTTAGGTTATTAGGTTCATTTAGACCAAATTGGATAATATATGACTACCTTGTAGGAGACGAATAACCAATGAGTCACTGGATTCTTCTTTTTTTATGAAAAATATGTTTAATATTGGTATATTTAATATAAAATTAGACTTCTCATGTTATTCATAGCCATTATAAAATAGGCATGTAAATGTTGTTAATGCCATTTGAAGCTTGAAAAAATGTTTCATACATTGATAGTATATTTCATTCTTAATTACAATGAAGGCTTAACTTATGACGAACCATACATATCTTATCAAAGTAAATCAATATTGCATGGTTCAAGTGCAAGTCTAAGAATCCCTTAATGAGTCAATGATCAAAACCCACTTAGGAAAGGGATTATACCCCATTGAGTGATAAAGTTTTAAAGGTGTGAGTGCATGTGGTTGGTTTGCTCATTTTTTAGGTTTACACTAATCACATTTATTCATTTTGTTTCTTCTTTTCTTCTCATGTATACATACATATACGTAGATAATTTATGAAATAACACATAATTTCTAGCAACCGTCTTAGAATATGCATCTTGTACATCATGTATACATGCTAACTTTTTTTGTCTCGCTATTTATGACATATCATGTATTCATGTATCTTTTCTTTGCCCCCTAACTCTTAATTTTATGTAGAAAATAGCTTCAAAAAAGGCTTTATAGACACAAAGTATCCAAATGCATTAGTTGTAACCCAAGCATTAACATGGTTGAATCTAATCGAGAATTGTCATTGAACATGGAGGAGAACCTTAAAGGTGCACTCAAAAAGATTGTATCTAATGGGACTTTGTCTGAATTTCTCATAAATGAGATGAAAACTATCGTTTAGTAGCTGCTTCACTCTAAGGAAGCACATGAAGAAGCTTTTAGTTCTATGAATGCACGAATTGACAAGGGGAAGAATATGATGCATACCCCCGATCCACTCAAGGAGGATGATGAGTACTATCAAGCTTTAAAGAGAGCAATAGCACCCCCTTTTACTAAACTAATCAATCTGACTAAGTCTAAATCATTAGAGGAGGCTGAGTTACTAGCCAATAGGATGGCATAACTTGAGTTTTCTCTTAGAGATAAAAATGTTGTAAGAAGCCGATATTACACTAGTTTTTCGCTATTCAAGGATGAACCACTATCAAAGGACTTTAAGTTGCCTCATTTTATAAAGTTTAATGGCATAGGAGATCTAAGGGTGTACTTAAGACAATATGCTACTTTCATACCCTCTACCAGGTTCAAATTGTAAAATTTTCTTCACGTCACTTGAGGAGGGACCAAGGGCGTGGTTCTTTGATTTAGAGGATGAGATAAAAAATGAATAGTATTGCCTACTCATAAATTCATTAAACATTATAAATACAACAGGTAGCTATATGTTACCAAAGATGATCTTAAGACCACTAAATAGAAGAATGCAAGAATTTTTCAAATTATATAGCTTGGTGGAAAGCAAACACAGTGCTGATGAAAGATAGACCTTTAGAAGATGAATAAATTAAGATGGTTATCAAGGGAGCCCTATCCTAATTCCATAGGCAAATTCTCTTTGTTCATTACCGAACCTTTAAGGCCCTTCATCAAGCTGTCATTTGAACTAGCCCAGTCTAACCAAAACACAAATACTTACACCCACTCGGCCAATACTAACTTAGTTGTAAATACCTTAAATCGTCCTACTATAAGATACTCAAATTTGAACTTACCAATGTCTAAAATTCTCCAAAGACTCTAACAAAAAGACCTTCTGAAACCTTTTAAGCCAAGACAACTACTAAATCCACTACCTACCCTATTAACACCAACCTTTACTGTCATTACCACCATATGCTCAAACATGTGATCGATAATTGCCAAACCCTAAGAAATCAAATTTAAGACCTAATAGTTTATGGAAAGATTAAAGATAAAAAAAACCCCTAATGTTAAGTCAAACCCATTACCCAATTACTGCAACAAACCTCTACCCATAACTTATACAATCTTTTCAAGTCTTCCCGAGCATTTTTTTAGAATAATCTATTCAGGACGTTGTAAAGACTGAGAAAGAAAAAGCAAAAAGAGAATAAAAGGAATTTCTTTTGATAAAAAACTGAGATCCTAAGTTTGATTTATGATTTGAGTGATAACGAGTGGAACCAACTACCGCATTGTACCTCCACTCACAACTTACCAAACAAAACCTATTAATTAAAAGGTGTGCCATCTAAGTTTTACTTTACATGCAAGTGTGGCCATTGAAGCATACAATATGATTTTTACATGGTTGACACATAAGTTTTCTATAATAAGCATGTACTTTAAGTTAGTGGGATGTATAGACATCTGCTGAAAGCTATTTTTTATAATAAACACAAAAAAAGACTAAGAAAAAGCTCTCAAGTGTAGAGTGTTCTTGTTATACTACTCCAACTATAGTGTGTGTAGAGAGTGAGATAGAAAACACATGTGTTATATTTTTACACATTATACTAAAGCCATTTATAATTGTATTCAAAGTTGTACAAGAGTTATACAACATCATCTCATCCATTTCCATCTATTGGAGGTTGCAATAAGTCCTACACATTTAAGCTTCAAAAGGTTTTCTAGTAAGTTGCTTGGTTCACCAAAGGAAGAGCTTGCGGCATATTTCTATCAAGGCTTGAAATCAACTTGGTATAGCTCGTGTGTTTCAAGTTAGAGACTTCCCACTTGAGGAGTTGTAAGCTTGTAAATTCACATCAACCTCAATACAAAACTTGTCGAGCATGCTACCTATATTAGGAGTTTGTGAGTGTTACAAAACTCATTTATGTTGTTTACTTGTGCTTGATGACTTGGTTGTTTGAAAAATATTATCCATACATGCATCTTAGTTATATAAAAGTCTATATGATTATGGTCTTTGGTGGTTTCTTACCTTTATGCAAGGATTGTATGTTGGAAAATTTTTTGAAATTTTCCCAATTTGGATTTATGTTCATCCTATGCTTCCACTTAATTTGAATGTTAATGCATGAAATTGATCGTCTTCCTTCAAATATTGCATTCGTGGTGTTAGAAAATGTGAGAAAACAAGAAGATATAAGTTGGACAGTGGGCATTATGTTCGAACGAGTGGTATTTGAAAAGTAACTATATTTATAAGTTTTCAGTTAACAAATTTAAATTAGAAAATTGTTGTATCTAGTTACAAGCTATATTTATCAAAGGCTATAATAATTGGAAAATTAATCTATTGGCTACCAGTTTCATTTATGTAGATACAAGCATTTAAACTATAGAAGGAGGACTTTATTTTAAGAATCTTTAGTGGCCATTAATGATGTAGAATAAAATAATACCACATTAAGAAGACCTATTTAGTAAAAGAAATCAAAAACTTTAAAATTACATCTATTTTATAGAATCTAATTGAGTTGAGTTTGAGTATATTCAATCTTCCACCGAGTTAAGGTTGAATTTTAAAAATGAAATTCAATTGAATTCAAGTCAAGTTTTGAACTTCAAATTTTAAGACCAAGTCAAGTTCGAGCCTTGTAGTGTCGACTTGACTCGATTACACCCTTTAATTCCATCGAACAATATCAATACATTGGATCTAAACCAACTTTGCCCAAATCCTTCACTAAATTGTCTTGTAATTTTTTATGCACTCTATTATTTGTTTAGAATAGAGGTCAATTTCGTTTTTGAACTTTTCACTCATAGTCAAATTAGCTAGCCCTTTTACACCTTTTTGAACCAATTTAGTATTGAACTTCAGAATAAAGGTCAACCTTAAAAATTACATTTAACTCCTTATTGTTTTGACAAATTAACAAAATACCATTTATAAACTTACAAATAACTCTCGAATGTTTTAAATAGTTTAAAAATTAGTTCTTATTTTATTAAACTAAAAATTTTTAATAAAAAATTTTAACTTATAAAATATTTAAAATTATATTTAAAACATAATTTATTTATAACTTATAACATTTAAAGTTTTAATAGTATATAATACTAGATTGGGTCATGGATTGATTTGGGTCTAGAACCTAACTAGTCAAATCCATACCGAAACCAGTCAAACTCATAATCAGCCTCAAATCGGCCTAAAATTGAAAGGACCTATTCAAGGCTAGTTCATCCCCAAATTGAACTAGAACCAATCAATTCCAAGTCTAAACTGAAACTTTTATTAATATTAATTTAATATTAATAATTATAGAAATTAATAATAAATTGTACCAATATATGTATTAAATTTTATATTTTTATTGTCAAAAATAAAGATAAAATTGAGTACCATGTATAATTTTAAAATAAAATTAATTCATAAATAAATTAAATTTTCAAATTTCACAAAATGCCAAAAATTGTCCGTAATCTTGAGCGGCCGATTTAACCTTTATTCAATAACAAGAAAGGTGTAAAAAGACTAATTTGACCCTAATCGAAAAAGGTGCAGGACCAAATTGACCTTGCCTATTTGTTTCTAACATTCAACAAAAGCCTTCCTTTTTAAAAAACATGTCAAAATCAAAAAATTTATCACTACAAGGAGAACAAATTTCTGCTCATTTCATTCTCAAACTTGCTTTTAATTCATAAGATAACAGATTGGTTACTTTTGTCACATAAGATAAAATATTGGTTTTGATACACAATGAATGGTTACAGAACTGAAACCACAAGTGGCCATTAGAACAATGCCTTGAAACAATAATACAGAAAATTGAGAATACATAGCCAATCCAAGTGGACATGTAGAATTTGTATCCAATCCTTGCACCTCTATTCAAACGGCTCCTAAAATAGCCAAGTACCTTTCCCCAGATCAGCATCATCTACGAACTGCAGCATCAGCAATCAAGCCCAGAAATGGCTCCCAATTGCTGGAGCACAGAGATGAAGTGGCTCTCATAGAGCCGCCAGGTTACTAAGACAATGTACAACAGGCAAGCTCTTCATGTAGCATTCTATGATTTGCTCTTGCTCATCAATGTAGGGGTAATAGAGATTATCCCAATAAAAAATAGAGTGGCAACAGAGTTGAAGTCGTACAGATCCCCCAGCGATTGCAATTCACCAAGAGCTATCCCAGCCTGCACAACAATCAGGTTTGTCACACGAATCTTACTTTGAAATTTGTGTAATCCAACATATACAAACACCCTATAAAAAACGTTACACTTGGTATACCTTGACAGTGACATAGGCTGCAGGAATGAGTCCGATAAATGTTGCCAAGAAGAAAATATGATATGGTACATCCACTATTGGTGAAGCAACATTTATGAATGTGTTTGGCAATGTTGGGGTTAATCTCAAGAACAGCATGTAGTTTAGTAAACTATCTTTTCTTCTAGCAACCTGAAAAGTAAAAGAAAAAAATGAGTACCAATTTGTTTGTTCATGTAACTTAGGACAGCCCAGATTAGTCCTTAAATACACCTGCTCCTGGAAGAAACTCAGCTTGTCCGGCCATAGAAATATAACAAGAGGCCGTCCAATCACTTTGGAAAGAAGATAGCAAGAAGAAGCACCAGCAGTAGCAGTGAACACCACCAAGGCGACACCTTTAAATACCCCAAATAGTGCTCCAGCAAGCAATGACATAAAAACAGTCCCAGGAATCATAAAAGTTTGCATGAAGATGTAAATCACACAGTATCCTACCAAAACCTGTGCAGTGTAGTCACTTGTGTAGTTCTCAAGATGATCTCTGGGAAAAAAAAAAGGGGGCATCCCAAATTATAGTGCAGTCAATAGAATGCAAGAATATAAAACCATAATGACAATTTTAAAAAACGCATTGAAAATGAAACAATAAGAAAGAGCAGCAAACATCTAGTCGGATAAACAAATTGCAGCAATGATTATGCAAAATTTATGCCTTGTGGGCAGTTGCATCCTTCTCTCACAAGCAAGCTAAAAGCCCATTTGTTCAGGCACAGACGATAGAAATCAAAAACATGGTATTTAATTATCATAAGCCATTTTCAAGATGAGCTATAAATCATTCCTGCATTTAAACTGTCTAAGGGACAATTATGTCAGAGTATATAACATAAACATTACAATAATGTCAAGCTTCAAATTATTGAATTTTAAGAGACCCACAGCAGCCATAAGAATTCAAAGCTTCTAAACAGCAACATGTGAGAAAAAGTTGAGATCTAGAGCAGCAAGCAGAACATCATCTGCATGCGTCAATATAAAACAAAAAACCTGAGGATTTGAAGATCTTCAAGGGTACGAGGGAGCTTAAGGAAGCTGTAATCAGAAGCAGGCATGGTGAAGTAAACCCCAAAAATACCAAAAACAAATCCCAAAATAACAATTGCAGCCACCATCACTTCCCAAAAGCTCAAAGGAAACCCAGATCCAATATTATTCTTATTATCAATACTATCAGTTCCTTCTTGAATTTCTCCTCCTCTTGCGTTTTCTGTCTTCATCCTCCCTCAAAATTTCTTTGCTTTTTTTCGGAGTTTTCTTTTTCCGAAGAGGAATTAGGAGGAGACAAGGGAGGTGAAATTTGCTTTCGGGACACTTCTCCTTTCACTTCGTCCTTCTTCCTTCTTATTTTTTTCTCTTTTATTTCTTTTGTCGATTTTTCTCTCTAATTATATATCTTTTACAGCCTTTATTGCTATTTGGTCCCAAATTTTCCAGTAATGTTTAAATCTTTTTTTTTTTCCCACTTACCCTCTTAATTTTACAATATAGGTAGAACTTAGTCTTTACAATTACACCTATACCCTTATTTTTTAATAGATAAACAAATCTCATTGACGAACAAGTACACAAAATTGCATAATACGTTTACTAATTTACAGATTAGTTTATATTTCAGTAAAAATATAATTTATATAAAAAAATTTATGATATTTATAAAAAAAATTATATTCGAAACAAAAATTTATTCATATTTTATAGAGTTTTAAAGATTAATAATATATTATATTAATATACAAAATTTAACCATTCACCAATAATTTTTAGTAATTTTAAATATTAAACTTTTAAATTTATTCGTATATTAATTATATTTTTAAACATACAGTTGAAACTTGATTTTTATACCTTATAAAACACAATTATATAGTTTAGTATGTGTATTAATTAAATATATTATTAGTTTTTTAATTTTTAGAATGCATTTAGATTAGAGTTAAAGAAATTGGACGTAACAGTTACAAGTATAATTGTTAATAAAGTAACAATTATAAGTGTAATAATTAAGTTGTTAACTTTATTTGACAAATTAAGGGTAACTCATAAATTGTAATATGATATTTTTTAAGGAAAAAAATTATATAGTTGATTAAATTTATAATTAAATATTAAAAAATAATAAAAATAATTAATTAATTAAATTTTTGAATATTTATATAATTATTTAAATAACATATTCACATGCATTTTAAAAAGTAACATAAACATCATAATAAAAATTTAAATTGATTCTTACCTTTTTTTTTTTATAGATTTGATTAGTAGCACTTTAATACAGAAAAAAAAAAAAAGTTAAAATAATATGATAAGGTAAAGAAATAAAAAAAATAAAGAGCGCTATTTTTATTGTTATAGACGTTTAATCTAATCTTAACTAGGTTAATAAAAATATATATAAGTAGATTTAATCATTAAGAGGTTAAATATTAACCCTAAACTTTTAAAGTTTACCAAAAATATATTAACTTCTTTGAGCCCCATCCAAACATACTCTTAGTACTAAAATTATAAAATATATGCTGATAAACTAAAACAAAAAATTATAATGTTAAAATATTTTTACGATAATTAGTATAAACATTAAAATGTATAAAATTTAAATTGTTTCAATTAATAATATATTGGATTCTATACCAAATCGATGCCACTACTCCCAAGTACTCCAAGCCCAGGTATGATGAAATTGTCAAGGAAGTCTCCTCATATCTCAAAAAGGTCCGATACAACCCTGAGAAAATTTAGATCAATATTGTTGCTAGTGATGCATTGGATGTTTTTATGCCGATTGCATGATTGTTTGTAACTATTATATGTTTTTTGTAGTAATTTTTATTTTGTTTTGGTTTATATTTTTATTAGTAAATTATACGGATAATATACTAGTTGTATACTATCCATATTATTTATAAATATTATGTGTTTATTACAAAAATACATACAACATCAAACATTTATTTACTATCAAATATAGTTTATTAAAAATTAAAAACAAATATTTAATATTGTTTGTTGAAATAGGTTGTTGAAAATACAAAACATGTAGCATATTTATTATTCAATTAATTATATTTTTCAATATTATTTAAATATTTTTTTAATGTTATTCATATATATTGAAAATGTAAAATAAATGTCATATCATTATTCAATATTTTTTAATATTATCTAAATATTTTTTGAATCTTATTCATATATGTTGAACATACAAAATAAATATCATATTTATTATTCAATATTTTTTAATATCATCCATATACTTTTAAAATTTTATTTGTATATGTCAAAAATACAAAATAAGTATCATATTCATTATTCAATTATATATATTTTTTACTATTATCCATATATTTTCAAAATTTTATTAGTGTATGTTGGAATTTTGACATTAAATGGAGAAAACAAAAACCCGAGGATTTGAAGATCTTAAAGGGTATGAGGGAGCTTAAGGAAGCTGTAATCAGAAACAGGCATGGTGAGGTAAACCTCAAAAATACCAAAAACAAATCTCAAAATAACAGTGGCAGCCACCATCACTTCCCAAAAGCTCAAAGGAAATCCAGATCCAATATTATTCTTATTATCTTTATTATCAATATTATGAGTTTCTTCTTGAATTTCTCCTCCTCTTGCGTTTTCTATCTTCATTCTCCCTCAAAATTTCTTTGCTTTTTTTTCGGAGCTTTCTTTATCCGAAGAGTAATTAGGAGGACATGAAGGAGGTGAAATTTGCTTTTGGGACACTTCTCCTTTCACTTCTTCCTTGTTATTTTTTTCTTTTATTTCTTCTACTTTTGTCGATATTTCTCTCTACTTATATATCTTTTACAGCCTTTATTGCTATTTGGTCCTAAATTTTCCAGTAATGTTTAAATCTTTTTTTTCCCACTTACCTTCTAAATTTTATAATATAGGTGGAACTTTGTCTTTACAATTACACCCATACCCTTATTTTTTAATAGATAAACAAATCTCATTGACGAACACGTACACAAAATTGCATAATAAGTTTACTGATTTACAAATTAGTTTATATTGCAGTAAAAATATAATTTATATAAAAACATTTATGATATTTATAAAAAAAATTATGTTCAAGACAAAAATTTATTCATATTTTATAGAATTTTAAAGATTAATAATATATTATATTAATATACAAAATTTAACCATTCACCAATTATTTTTAGTAATTTTAAATATTAAATTTTTAGATTTATCATATAGTAATTTCATTTTTAAAAGTAAAGTTGACACTTGAATTTTGTACTTTATTATATAGTTTAGCACGTGTATTAATTAAATATATTATTAGTTTTTTAATCTTTAGTATTAAAATTATAAAATATATGCTGATAAACTAAAACAAAAAATTATAGTGTTCAAATATTTTTACGATGATTACTATTAACATTAAAATATATAAATTTTAAATTGTTTCAATTAATGTAGCAAATAATTATATATTGGGTTCTTTACAAAAATGTCCAAGAAAGAAGACCATTTACATCAAATTACCCCTTTTATCAATAAATTACACGCGTACCCATTTTTTCTAAACAATTTCACGCGTGCCTTTTTTTTTCACAATAGCCTCAATGTCTTTTCTTCATAAAACCAAGGATGTAAACTAAGTCCATGATCATTCCATGCAAGTATAACAAGCATAAGACATGTAAAATGCAACTATTGCATGTTAGGGTTCATAAGCTAAGCATACAAGTATGAAAACTAGTGTTTTGAGGAAAGGCAAAACATGGATGAAAGGGAGCGTGCTGACTCATCATCATTATCCGACTCGTGCAGAGGCTAGTGGTGCCGACTCGTCACATGTTTGCCGACTCATCACATGTGTACCGACTTGGCACACTCTACATCCCATCTTTGCACCCACTTAAGGTTAAATTTACACATTTTAACCCATAAAACTTTAAATTAACATCAAATACAATCACAACACTTGCAAATATCAATCAATTTAGCATGTGTAAAGTGCAAAAAGATGCTCTAATACCATTTAAAGGAAACCGTTATACAACTTTGATATGTGATGACCACAGGTCTTAGATAAGGTGAAATTTTAAAATTTTCACTTGTATAACCCTTCATAACATGAAGTTTTCCACTCCCATAGATCCAATTTGCATTTTACACATAGCTAAATAATAATCAACACATACAAACATGAACTTAGGAATTCTAAGTTTAGAAATACTTTCAAACTCCTAAGTTTGATGTAAGTATTCTACAAGTTTTGGATTCTTTAGTTCAACTCTTGAATCAAATGCTTAGTCTTCTAAGTGTTAGGCCTCTAGCTTAAAACACCAAAGCTTCACCAATCACCTTCTTGCTTGGATTTGGTTAGATGTAAGATGCCTTCTCAATAGACCCTTACAAACTTGCACCAATTCAATTTCTTGCAGATATATATATATATATATAAAATAAAACCCAAATGACATTATCTCTTACATCACATGTATACAACTTATAAGTATACAACTTGTATAAGAGATAAGTATATCAAAAGATGTGTAGAGAATTGAATACATCTCATATATATGTCTACATACATTCTCTACACACATCAATGTGATATACACCTTGTCATACCCATAGTCAACAATATACATATATAGGATAATGCATGTCTAACATGACAAATTTGACCATGTCATGTTCATATGGATTTGAGCTTTGTATTTAGGCCAACACTTAGGCTTATCTCATCTTATGGACTGAGGCTTGGTCATCCAATCCATAAAACCAAATAGACCTAGATAAGGTTCATAGGCTTTCTTTACATCTTGGACTAATCTTTAGTCCAAAACTCTTTTAAGCCATTAATCCACGTCCAATTAGAAACAACATTTATTATTAATTTAATACTTTAATTAATATCTCATATTAATTAAGTATTAATTAATAATTAAACCCTTGATTGAATTAGATTTCATGATATGCTAGAATCATTGCTTAAAGTATAAATCCAATTCTATCAATCTTAATTAATTAATTAAATTCTTTAATCAATTATTAAATTAATATTAATGGTGATTTAGTAAAGTTCTTTTAGGTGTGACTTACTAGTTCATGTCTAATTGGTAATGAGAAGATAATATCAACACTCGATATTATTTGAAACTCTTTCAAGTTTAAATATGAAAATCTCAATTATACATATTTAGTTCTTATAAGTTGTGAGGGACCTTTAGCATCGATATCACAACTACCCAATTAGAAATGAATGCATGTATTGATTCACATGAACCCTTTGATCATAATTACTGTGCACTAAAATCCCTTCATTAAAAGATCACAATATAGCCTAGAGTCATGGTTTAGTTAAACTCTAATAGCTTTATCATATATATAACAAATACTAGAAATACCTTTCTAGCACTAAAACTCTTTCAGACTATAATGTTTATCCTGGCTAGGAACTTATTAGTTAAAAATAAACTTAGATAGCATAGGATCTTATCCCGGTTCACTCCAGGTAATGAATCTTATCTTGGTTGAACGCTCATCCCTACATTTAATCGACTATAGCGACTATATGCCATATACCCATGTGTGATTAACATAAGTATGTAAGCGGTAACAAACCCTAACCACTTAAATATAAATGACCGTGCTACCTCATGTTAAAGGACTATATGTACCATTATGACCTAGATTGTGATTGTTGACTATAAGTGAATATCCACACAATGTCATATTCAATCCACTCATCATATGAGTATCCATATGTTTATTCTGATATCTCATATCAAGTAGCATGAGACTTACTACTTCCCATTATACTAAAGGAAAATAGACAGAGATGATAGTCAAATTAATATTACCAAAATAGTAATTTATCAACTATGAAAATTTTATAGCATATGTACTAAACAAATTTGTCACTCATATTATCAACTTTTGATAATAAATTTACTTAACATTATAGTAATGGATAAATATTCAAATAAACAAACATTTTATTTAAAATGAATATTTTATTGCCATTTGTGATAATTTACAATGTCAAAATATATGATTGGCCTCTAGGGCATACCACCTATGCTAATAATAAGTCTAGTGAAAAGGGACTGAATAAGAATTTAGACATAAGTTAAACAAAGAAAATGAAATTCAAAAGGAAGAGGAGGAATTTGATGATGAGCCAACTAATAATCTTAAGTCATATATAAGCAAAGGCAGAATTTCTAATTTGAAGAATGGAATTTCAATGAAAGATATTCCACTTGGTTAGATCTTGGAAAAAGAAAGAGGGAGAATTTTGAGGCTAATAATCAGATGCTTAAGTTGTGGGAACTTGATAAACAAGACTGAAACCTATATCCAGTGATTAGTGTTGCATAGAAGTAGGCATCTGCACAATTGGAGAATGTTGATGCACATCATTGGCTTAAAGTTATCAACCATAAGAGTCAGAATCCAAGAGTTACAAATGAAGAGGGAAATGGGAATTAACAAGCTAGAATTGTCTATAAGCATTAAAGGGCCCAATCAAGAAAAGAGCAGAAGAAAGATCTTAGAAAGACTTACCTGTGATAATTCAACAGTCTATTATTTATACTTTGTATATATTATTTTGTTATGGGCATCTCTTATTTTTATCATGTATTGCCTATGATATTGAGTTGTTTGATTTATTAAATATTCATGTATAAGAACCAGACCCTATAAATATTTAAAAGAATATTTGTTGTTAAAATGCATCTTTCTTTCTAGTATATGGCCTAGGTAAAGGATGTTGTTTATAAACTATCGTTTGACCTCCATTCAGTAGTGCTAGTATGTTTCTTCTTATTCATTTATGTTATCTAATTTGTACTTCAAATTGTTAGGCTTAGAATTGAGGTAGTTGTTCTTTGTTAAATTGTATTAATGTAGTAGCTATCGTTTTTTTAATATGAAATTAGTAGCATGCATTATATGTTTCTATGCTTTTTATGTGTGCTTATTTGATACTGGCATAATCATTGTAATATTCTGCCTTTCTTTCACAAATGGATGCCACTACTCCCAAGTACTCCAAGCCCAAGTATGATGAAATTGTCAAGGAAGTCTCCTCATATCTCAAAAAGGTCGGATACAACCCTACAAAAAAATTTAGATCAATATTGTTGTTAGTGATGCATTGGATATTTTTATGCCATAAATGATTCTATTGTATGATTGTTTGTAACTATTGTGTGTTTTTTATAATAATTTTTTTGTTTTGATTTTATATTTTTATTAGTAAATTATATAAATAATATACTAATCGTATACTATTCATATTATTTATACATATTATGTGTTTATTACAAAAATACATACAATATTGAACATTTGTTTACTGTCAAATATAGTTTATTAAAAATTTAAAATAAGTATCCAATACTGTTTGTTGAAATAGGTTGTTGAAAATGCAAAATAGGTGGCATATTCATTTTTCAATTAACTACATTTTTTAATATTATCTAAATATTTTTTGAATGTTATTCGTATATGTTGAAAGTGCAAAATAGGTGTCATATCATTATTCAACATTTTTTAATATTATCTAAATATTTTCTGAATCTTATTCATATATGTTGAACATGCAAAATAAGTGTCATATTCTTTATTCAAAATTTTTTAATATTATCTGTATATTTTCAGAATTTTATTCGTATATATTGAAAATGTAAAATAGGTGTCATATTCATTATTTAGTTATATACATTTTTTAATATTATCTGTATATTTTTCGAATCTTATTTGTATATAATGAAATGCAAAACATGTGTCATATTCATTATTCAGTTATATATATATTTTTGAATATTATCCGTATATTATCATAATCTTATTCATATATGATATAGAAAAAAAATATATTATCTGAATATAATAAATATATGAAACTCAAAAAGAGTATCTAAAAGTAAGAACAATATCTGAAATTGAAAACAATATTTCAAACTCATAAAAACAGTATATAAATATGATAATTTAAGTATATATTGTGAGAAAAATTATCAAAGAAATAGTTGGTATTGAGTAATAAATTTCAAATATAATTATATTCAATTAATTAAAATAAATAAAAATAATTGATAAATGCATATAAGTTAATTTGAATCCAAGTGCCCATCTTTTTTCAAATGCATAAAACTTGAAAATATGTTTCATTTATTTCTATTTTATTATTTGTAAATTTTAGTTTATTTTTTGTGTATAAAATGAATAAACTAATATCAGCCTATATATATATATATATATATATATATATATATATATATATCCAAAACAAAAACTAAGAATAAAAAAATAAAACAAATAAGGAAAAATTAAAAAAGGATAATAGAAAATAAGAAAAATAAACAAGAAATAAAAATAAATTAAAAAAGAGGAAATTAAAAATAAATATAAGGATAAAAGAAAAAATGAAAATAATAAGAATAACAGAGAATATGAAAATAAATAATAAAAAAATTAAAAATAAGAAAAAAAGAGATAAAATAGATAAAATAGAATCAAGAAATAAAGAAAATTTGAAAAAATAAGGATAACAGAGAAAAATAAAAAATAAGAAAAATAAGGATAAGATAAAAATACAAATGAGGGAGGAAAAATAAAAAAAATAATGAAAGAACAAGGAGAATAGAAAGAGGGTAAAAATGAAAAAAAAAATTCACTCATGTAATTAATGAAAAAAGGGAACATTTTGATGAAAACTGAATTCCAAAACATGTACACTTGTGTAATTTTCTCTAATATATTGTTTTAGCATGATACAAAATCATCAATTTCAAATAATTAACATAATTTTGACATATATAATTTTTTAAAGATTTAGAATAACATAATTGATTATAATAATATATTATACTAATACCAAAATATTTCAAAGAATTTGACATAAAATGTTAAAATATTTTAATACTATATGTATTAATATACAAATTAATAATATAAATAAATAAATAAATTTTAATATTTCAAAATTATTTAAAATTATAAGTGAATAATTAAATTTTTTGAACAACACAATATATTATGATAAATTTACATATTAAATATTTTCTTTAAAAAATTATTTTTTATTGAAAGTTTTTTACAAAAGGACTAATTTTATTAATTAACTAAACTTTCAAGGGGATTATTGTAATTTTATTGTAATGTTTAGTTACGTATGAGATAAAAAGAGTGTAAATCAACTTTTTAAGGCAATTCAATCATTATTGTTGTTACCTCAGCATGTCAATTTAACATTAATTTGTTAACTGTTCTTTTTTCTTGTAATAGGAAAATAGAGAAATTGTAAGTAGAATACTTGAAGTGCACCTAGGGATGGCTAACTAGAGCACTTACTACCCTAGAGCTTAGTCAGAAAAAGAAAAGGTGATATCACCCAAGAAATTATCTACTTAGAAACTAGGCAAACTCAATTCCTCGCATGGAACCAAATTTTCCATAATATAGATAAGGCAACAAGTTCAGATATTGATAACGGTAGGGGCATGTTCATGAGAAACATCACTAGTCCACCAGAATACAAAGATTACCAGTCTTACTACATACAAAAACCAACACACAACATACATAAGCATAACATCATAATATATAATGCATGATTATGACAAGTATGATGCATGATCATAATGGATATATTGCATGAACATGACAAAAACATATAATCATGTTATACATCCTAAATATTGTAATTTATACATAGCATGGTAATAATGATATTCATGGCATAAAGTGGCATAATTATAATATGCATGTCATGGAAATCCTAAACACTTCATAGTAATTAACAAAATAAATAAAGAAAAATAAGGTTAGAATGATTAACGATTTTATAAACACCTCTTTATTTAATGTTTTTACTAAATAAGATTCATAACCATTATTTGAAAAACAAGAGTATTTATGAAGGGATCAATTAGATGCACCAGATTATGAGTGGAAACATGGTGTGACCATGAGTTAGAATCAATTTCAAAAAGTTTTTCTAGTATACAACCTTTATATGAAGGCAAAAATTTTGAATAACCTAATATCATATCACATATTGTTTACACAACTAAATGCATGCATGCTTAAAAGGACAACATTTAACAAAGGTTCATAAACAACCAAACATATAACATGTCAACTGATGCGAACTTAGTTGCGAACTTAGTTTATTAAACAAACCAAGCTCGTATCAATATATTAATACCTATACCTTAGAATGCATATAAACAAGAATGGTGAAGAACAAGAACCCTTAATTATTAAACAATGAAGAACTCTAATTATAAAAAAGTCACCACAATTAGATGTGAAAAGTCCAATTGATAAAATAAGTGAACCAACAAACAAAGTATATTGTTTAGAAAGTTCAAAGAATTAAAGAAAAATTTATCCTTAACTTTTGAATGAATAAAAATATGTCAATTCCTTAACTTTTGAATGAATAAAAATATGTCAATTTGGCTACAAAATAATGTACTTATATGTATTTCTAAACCCTAAAACTATTTAAAAAAAATCCTTAAAAGATTAGGAAAACAAATCCCTAAAGAATAATAAAACAAATCCTTAAAGACAAATCCCTAAAGACTAGGATAATAAATCCTTAAAGAATAGGAAGGAAAATCTCTAAATAGGAAAAAAATCCCTAAAGAATAGGAAAGTAAATCTTTAAGGAATAGGAAAAAAAATCCATGAAAAATAAGAATAAGTTGCATGCCAACTAAGTAATAATTAAGTCTAAATAAAGATAAACACTTCCAAACTCTTCTTGGATGATAAATGTTCAAAATTCATTTTTAACACTTCTTAGACCAAATAATAAATTTTTGGGCTTTAACTTAGGTTTGGAACATGTATATCTATATTAGTGATTTGCCCTAGGTCAATTATATAATGGATGTACTTTGATTTTGTCACATTTCATTTTATTAATAAAGAGATCTTTTCATTTTCATTTATTAATTCTAATAAAGTTCCTTGAATAGTTAATTTTATCTAAAGTCATCAAGTATATGACTTCATAGTAAAACTCTTAGGTGAAATTTGAATTTTTTCTAAATTATCCCTAATCAATCATTATCATTGGAACAATGTTTAATAAAGATTAATATGATATTGAATGATGATTATGTTTTACTAATCACGTACATGAGATATTAATTCAACTTATAGGTACATATTTGAGAAATGATGTACTGGATCAACCCACTATGAGAATACTACATGGATAATTATCAAAAGTAATTCTTATCATATTAATATTATTTTAGTCCTCTAACTTGAAATAACTATGGTTTCCTACATAATAAGTTATATATTTTGACATATTTTAATATCATCTTTAACTAGATGATAAAATAGATTGTTGTTAGATATAAAATGATTTATATAAGGAATGTGAGTGATTGAGAAAAATTTATCCCTCATTTATTATGAAAAGATATATATGAGCCCCTCAATAAGTTAAACTAAAGAAAAATGCATGGCCATACTGGAATGTGTTGATAAAGAGTTATCAATATCAGTCTGCATATGATCGAGAAATAATATGTTTGAATAATATAAGGATGACATAAACCATGCCTTATGTTCAATCAAGAAGTTGTGTGACAAAAGGACTATAATACATACTGTGGATTAGGTTATGTCGGATTATCGATCTTCATACAACTTCGGTAGTTAGAGTGTCTTGCTAGAGGTTGCTTATGATTTATGGGCTATAATTGGAATTTCAGCTCCAATGTCAACGTTGTGTGAACCTATAGGATCATATACTTAGAACAGGCCCAAAGCAAACATGGGTTAATCCACCAAATGAAACTCTCTTTGAGTTATATATTTATTTAGTTATTTTATTATTTATTTAAGGTAAATATTATCTTAAATAAAATGGAAATGATTATATTCTTGGAAAAATAGAAATAGAAAGTTAAACATACCAAAATGGTTTTAACAAGTGAAATGTTAGAGAAACCCTAAATGGTATGCATATATATGCATCTTATTCTCTAGGGTTTCACATTACTTTCTATCACATCTTTTACACCTTTTTTAGTTCTTTTGAGATGAGAAAAATGACACAAAAACATAAAAAGAGAGGTCTTTGAAAAGGTACTAGCATATCTACACTGCTTTTAGTTATGTTGTTTATATGAACATAAGCAAAGGATGTGGCCATATTAGTGGCATCTTAATTTGACAAGAAAACATGAAAAGCTTGAGGTAAGGTGTCACCGGCATAAGCCTCCTTTCATCCTTCCAACCATCTTGCCTCTTCTATTTTTGGTAAGGTTTTTTTAATCCTCTTGAATTGATTTAATCAAGTTACATGGAACCTGTGAGGATTTCATATTTAAATTTTTTTATTTTTGTTGTGTGTATGCAACACGAAATCCTAATAATGGTATCAAAACCACTTATAATTCGATTAAATTGATTTTATTAATTTATATAAATGTGATATATACACGAGATATATAGAATGTGTTATATAGATATATGTGTGTGTCTGATATTTGATTATGAATTTTTTTTTTAAATTTCAATTGAATGATTTCGTTTATATGACAATTTAATTAATTTATATTGAAAATAGTTATATACATTAATATGATTTATATCCATGGTTATTTAATATGATCAAACATAAATTTTATTGAAAAACCATACTATTTTTGCAAAGGAAAAATTTAGGAATTAGGGGCACATGGCTATATTGCTAAGAGCACACATTTATACCTACAGGATAAGTGTGGCATACGATTATGTACACTTTGGCATATAGCCATGCCTAAGAGCATCTCTATAGAATGCAAAGGCATATAACTGTGTCTAATTTGACATACAACCATATCTCTTAAGATTAACGACATATTTATTTAGGTGTTGAACAAAAATAACATGTTTTATAACATAATAACAAAATGTAATATGATTACAATGGTTTAGGGTTTTAACAACTCATTTAACAAGTTTAGGTGACTGCCACCAGGGGATATAATTTTTGTTTCTTATTTGGACAAAAATGGTTTTAGGTTTTTTATTAAGAATAATAAGTGCTCTATTTATCATGATAACATTTTTTATGGATATGCTCATCGAACTAATGATCTTTATGTTTTATACATTAAAGACACTAATGAAAAATCCACTTGTAATATTGATACAAAGAAGTTTAAATCTAATGATTTAAATATAACCTATCTTTGGCATTGTTGTTTAGGCCATATAAATGAGAAACGCATTTTAAAAATCCACCAACATGGGCTTTTGAATTCATTTGATTTTGAATCATTTGAAACATGTGAATCTTACTTTTTAAGAAAAATGACTAAGACACCTTTTATTGGGCATAATGAGAGGGTTGATGACTTTTAGGCCTTATACATTTTGATGTATGTGGTTTATTGAGTTCCACTTCTAAATGAGTTTTTCAATACTTCATTAATGTCACAAATGAGTATATCTAATGAAACATAAATATGAATCTTTTGAGAAATTTAAAATTTTTAAAAATGAAGTACAAAATCCACTTAGTAAAAATATTAAAGCACTAAAATTTAATCGAGGTAGTGAATGTTAAGCTAAGAATTTATAGATCATCTCAAAGATTATCGAACAATTTCACAATTAACTCCACCAAGAACACCAAAATAGAATGGTGTGTTTGAATAGAGAAATAAAACTTTATTAGATATGGTTTGATTAATAATGAGTCAATCAGATCTTCTAATCTCCTTTTAGGGGTATGCTCTAAAAACTGCTACATTTATACTGAATAGAGTTCCATTAAAGACAATTGAAACGACACCATATAATATATGGACTTGGAAATCTCCCAATTTATCTTTTCTTAAGATTTGGGGATATTAAGCTTATATGAAGCATAAAATTTAAGATAAATTGGCACCCAAATGAGAAAAATGCCTTTTTATGGGATATCCTAAAGAAACAAAAGGATATTGCATTTACAATGCTTCTTAAAGTGAAGTTATGAGCAACCTGGGTGTGAATTCTTGTTTTACTTTCTTTTTATTTTATCCATTCGGGATATGGCAACTTTACTGAAGGGACATCCATTCTATTTACAGGGTAGAGACTATGTTTAGTCTCAGGAGGATGAGAGACATTTTGTGTTTATAAAGTCACCACCTAATTTCTGAGGAAAATGTAAGGGATGACATCGGGTCACTCAACAAGTATCGTCCTAAGCAGAAATTCTAGGTTTAGGAGATCGCATATACTTTTTTGCTATCTCTAATTATTTAATACTCAACACATGGCTACCATAACACCCTAGTTTTGGAATGACAGTTTATTTACACATTCACACAGAATAATAAATAATAACAGAAAGTAAAAAAAAGTTCATTACAATTATTACATCGCTTTCCTAGTAAATACATTTGAAAGAGAAAAGTGCAAAAAACATAAATAAATCAAGTCCTAGATCTATAAACACTTATAAAATAAAGGTTAGCATAGATATATGCATTGCATTCACTCATCCAATCAAACATCAAATAGGCAGGAAGTATTCACTTAATCAGGAGAGTAAACAAAGGCATAATTGTGTACATTTACAAGAATTATTATAAAAATGAATGAGAAGATCGATGAGAATAATAAAGTATTTCTAAATGACTAAAAAATAACAAAAGATGCATTATTGCATCATTAGACCATGAAAATGAGAGCTTAAGCCCATAAGTATAAATTTTCACATCATTAAGTATGAAAATAAAAGAAATCCTTATTTTCATATCAGAGTGTAAAAAGATGCAATTTTGATGCAAAAGTGCAAAAGAGGTGATTTTGAACATTAAGGATGCGTTTTGAATATGAAAATTGACAAATTTATTTTAAAATGATAGAAAATGCAATTATAATTCAGAATTGGTGATTTTAATGAAAAAACGATAATTTTGGACTCAAGGTGAAGGCTTTATGTGGAAAATCTGATTTTTCACATGAAAATGCAAATACAATGTCAAACAATCCTTTTTATGACAAAAATGATATTTTGACATTGAGATATAGATTTTACGCTAAAAGTGCAGAGTTTATATTAGAAATGTAATTTTTCTATTAAAAATGTAGAATTTATGCTAAAATGATGAAATAGATGCCAAAAGTGCAAAATCTATATCAAAATATAATTTTAATAATAGAATATGTAAAAATGTGAAAACTATGCAAAAATGACAAATTTAATGTCTATTGGATGCAAAATACAAACTTTATGATGATTTTTCACATAAACTACAAAAATGATGCAAAAATGAAGATTTTGATATAAAAATATAATTTTTATCAAGAAAATATGCAAAAAATGCAAAAATTGTGCAAAGGTGATAAATTTAGTAGTTTTGAAAATAAGAATACAAATTTGGTGCAAAAAATGGTATTTTTGTACATAGGATGTAAGATTAACAAAAAAAATGTAGATTGTATCACAAAAATAATATTTTTACAATGAAAAGGATTCATAGAAATCATAGAATGTAGAAAATGATAAAAAATTATAAGAAATGTAGATCCAACATTAAAAATGATATTTTTTTTAATTTTTCATGTTTTGGAACTAGAAAATGTAATATGATCAAAACAGAGTAGAAATTATTCAAATAGCATGTAAAATAGCCAGTCTCACCACAAAAGTCACAACAATTTCACGATTTACTGGTAATAATAAAAATAAAAGAGAAATGGAGTAGAAGAAGAAAAATGCAAAAATACAAAAAATAAACATGCAAAAGTGATTGTTTGGTCCTTAGAGGGGTTGACTAAACTTTTTTTGAGAGCATAAACACTAGTTTTATGTTAGCTTTTGAGCTATCATTATCGAATTTGAGTGAAAATCGTGTAGAATGTAAGTGTTGTTACCTTTGAAGCATGCTTTGACAATGATGAGGCTTGGTTTAGTGTGAAAAAGTGGGACTAATTGATCATTAAACAAGAGTAGAAGACTACCTAGTATTTTTTTTGGGTGTTCTGAGTCTTTAATTAGGCAGAGTAATGGTGTAGTGTTAAAAGCCCCCTAAAAATGGAGACAAGTGCTATATATAGGAAAACATTAGGTTTTTTATGCGCATATGGCATGAGAGTGCGTGCCATGTGCCCCCTATAATTGCATGCCATGTGTTGTGTGTGGATGTCATGCATGCTTTGATGCGCATGTTTAGACATTCTCAAGGCCATTTTTTGAAGTTTTATAGTGCCTTTTAAGGTTTTTAAGCCTTCTAGATGTGTGTCCGATGTCCATTTTTTCAAAATCAACTTCCATTTTCATATAATTAAGTCTCGATCTTATGAGGTGAACACCAGATTGATAAGTTGCACACTTTGAGCAATAATTGTTCAAAATATGCAATTCATCTTTTTAAGGTTTGTATTTCATAAGATTGAAACATGACTCAATGATTTGGTGGTTGACTTGATAATCCGAGAGTTTGTTTTAGGTGTTTATTGGATTTTTTAAAATGATGAGTTAATCATCATTTTCAGTCAACTTTGATCTAACTTGGTAAAATGAGTTTTGGTCTAAAGAGTTACATATTTGAGTAGTTTTCACGATGATCACCTTAAGTATACAACTCATCATTTTGAGGTCTCTATTTACTAAATTAGGTCTTAATTTACTGAGTCAATGATAAATTCATTATCCTAATAGTTTGGGTGATACAACTCCTCTATTTAGGGTTCTCACACTCCTAAGGAACAATGAATTATGTTCTTACACAAATTTCACAAATTGTTTTCATTATCAAACTTTTTTGGGGACAATCAAAACTTGATGTATGACAGTTGCCCCCTATTTTGCATATGTTGTATAGCCTTCTAGTGCTGATGTCAATCACACGAAGCAATACAAATATGCAAAAATAAATTTTTAAGAAAAGAGGTACTTAAATGGTGAAGTGCCATATCGTCTTGGATGTTTGTCTTGTTGTTGTTTGTGATTCGACAATCATGCAAGATGCAGTCTAGGACATTTGCAATAATGCAATATAGGACTCATGTAAAAATGATAATGATTCATGCAAAATGCAATTTCAGGATTCAAGCTAAGATAATAGTGATATATACAAGATGCAACTTCAGGGTTCACACAAGAATGATAGTGATGCATACAAGAACGCAATTTTAGGATTCATACAACAATGATAGTGATACATGCAAAAATGCAATTTTGGGATTCACGCAAGAATAATAGTGATATATGCAAGAGTGCAATCGAGATTCACACAAGAATGATAGTGATGCATATAAAAATGCAATTTTGGGATTTATACAAGAATGATAATGACATATGTGAGATGCAAAATGTATGATGCAGTTTTAGACATATGCAAGATATAATATGAATGACATTATTCCGAGATTCACACAAAAATGAATGCAATTTTCACATGAATGTGGTAGTAATGCATTTTTGGATACATGTAGAATGATGCAATTCAAGATACACAAAAATGATGCAATTCGAGATACAGACAAAGATACATTTTTCACACAAGATGATTCAAAAGAATAAGACAAGCAAGAGATAATAATATACAATCAGGCATATGATATACAAGCATGTGCATGAAATGCAATGCCCTTTGGGCATTGTACTTAACACTCTCTAGTCATGTTAAAGGGACTAACATTTACTTCAATGCTAGGAAGTAATGCCACTAAAGCCATTTTAGGTTCCAAGTAGAAGTGATAGTGCTGCAATAACCTTTTTAGGTGCCAAGTAGAAGTGATAGTGCTACTATAACCTTTTTAAGTGCTAAGTAGAAATTAAAAGTTGTGATTATAATTATGGATGTGATCATGATTGTGATTGTGATTGTAATTATGATTGAGACTGTATTTAGTATGAGATTTGTGATTATGATCAGTGTGTGAGTGTGATTGTGATTGGTGAGTGATTATAATTATGATTGTGATTATGATTAATGTATAATGTAGTTTTGGTGATTAGGCATCATAAATGAAAATTCGTGGTTAAAGGGTTCATACAAATAATGCTGCTAAGATTTTTAAAGAATGCAGTAAGTACATGGTAGTGATAGGCAGTTAAGCATATGTGATGCAAAATGTAATGTTTCTTTTTTACTTTTTTTTTTAATTTTGTTGTAGGTGCTTCTCAATCTTGATTGATGATAATGAATTTTGAACTTTGATTGCAACTTAGAGTCCTAAGAAACATAGATGCACATATGAATAACATGCATTCAAACTTATTTTTTGAGTATATTCAAAGAATTTCTAAATTTATACATTGAATTAATTGTGGTGAGCTGAGTGCTTCTATTTTTGAATTCTTGCAATTAATTCATCAATGTCAAGAGCTATATGTATTAGAGGGTTTGAGCTATCCTAACAATGAAAATCTTGAGTTAATACAAATCTTATCGATTAAAAAACATGATTCATAGCTCATGGCCAAGACTGTTTATGTTACCAAGTGGAGAGCAAGCTTCCCAGGTGAATTTATAAAGAATGTAGCAAAATAAAACTTATGAAGAATGCAAATGAATAGAATCAATTTCAATTATCAAAAGGCTTTCAAGAATGAGGTGATAGCTGACCATACATTATTTTTTTTTTGTAGGGATTTCCATTCTTTAGTATCCCCTGCCTTTCCCACATTATTCAATATAGATACCACTGAAAGGTCTTTTAGGATAGTTATACTCCGTGTTTTGGTGCATTGTAGTGTGTAAAGATTTTGATTTTTTTTTTTTACTTTATGTTTGTACACTTATTCGCTTTTAGTATTCCCCACCTTTCTCGCATTATTCAGCATGAATACTGCAAAAGGGTTCTTTTAGATACTCTTACTTATTCTCCATCCATCTAAATGGTAGACAAGCATTAGAATGATTAAAGTTCAAGAAGTATTGACTTAAAGCTGTTAGCCGTGTTTGGGAAATTATGAAATAAACATTAAAGGAAGATTATGATAATTAAAATAAGCTAATTCGACTCTAATAAATACCACTCATAGCATAGATAAATTTACAAGAATACATGCAAAGAGCTATTATTTTATGTAACAGATATATCATTATTATTATTATCATTATTTTCTTTTCTTTTTAATACATGAATACAAATGCATATGCAAGTATTAGAGAAAAGGAAAAGGACACTCCCTGGTGCAAAGGCAATAACAGAGGTGGCACTTGTCAATTATTGTGTTTAGTTCCCGTTTCTGTTGATTTCTTCTTTTGGTATTTGTTGCCTATTGACTTTTACATTCCTTGCTCATGCACCTTTATGTCATGTTAACTCAAGTAATTTTTTTGACCTCAGTTTGGGCTTATAACATATTTGGAGGTGCCAAGGATTGTCTTTCTCTTTCGAAAATGCCTTTTTATCTTAAACACTTAATTTGCTACTTGAAGGATTTTAGAGGCAAGCAAGATGATAAAGATCCAATAGGGTAAGTGGGAGAAGGGGGCAACTGTAGACACCCAATTTCAGGATGATATATTATGGATGCAGCAAAGGACTCCAGTTATGAAAATGTCTTCAATACTTAATATTTAAAAATTCTAAGGGCTTAAATACAACTTTTAAAGGAAGGATTTAATCTTTTTCCTATTTTTAATTATTTCGAATTAAATTTTAATTGGTTTAAACTTCCTAATTAACTCAATCCTAACTGATTTAAAATTTCTAAATATAATTTAGGAATTAGAATCACGTTAGGATTAGGGTTAGGCTTCCTAGTTCACTATATAAAAGGGAACAGTGTTGAGTAAACAAAAGAAAAAAACAAAAAAGGAGCATAGGAAAAGAAAAGAAAAGAAGAAAAAGGAGGGAGTGAAGGAAGAAAAGAGAGAAGAAAAACGTGATTTTATTCTTCTTGAGTTTATTTTTTTTACCAAAAAAAATCCTTTTGATTTAACAATTAATTCAAAACTCGTGAAGAATTTTCAAAGAAAAGATTTAAAGATTTATCAAGAACAGTGAATCACAAATCTGAGGAGTACCCTAAATCACCCATAAGCATATCATCTTCTTCTATTCTTTATTGATTTGTTTATTTTACATTATTGTTTTTATTATTGTTCTTCCAAGGTACTATCATAATTTATTCATTACTTATTATTTTATCTTATGTTTTGTGGTGATTATGGAGGAAAACGCATAATGATCATGTTGGAAGGATGAATTCATGAGAAGTTCATAGAAAACTATGAATAAAACCTCATAGAGACTTAGTTTCTAGAGTTTTTTTTATTCCATTTTATTTTACTTAGTGCTGTATTTTTATTTTATTAATTGTTTTATGAATTAATGTAATAGCCCCAATAGTGGGAGTAATAAAATTATGTATGTGGTTGCATATTTATTTTGATTAAATTGGTTAGTAAAATTAAGTTTTTAATTAGGTAATTACTTAAAATCAATGAAGGAAGTATATTAATTTAGGTTGCATGTTAATAAAAATTAGGGTTTTAGTAAGAATTGATTTACTTATTTGTTTGATCTTATTTAATTGTTTTCTTGTGTTTTTATTTGTTTTTGGGTTTTATTTATTATTTTTATGTGTTTTGGGCCTTAAGCCCATTTTAGGTCTTGATTTATTTATTTATTTTTAGGTAATTCTTTTAGCCCATCTCATTTAATAATTAATTAGGTTTAATTAATTAAAATATACCTTTAGGCCCATAATTAATTAGATTTTAGATTAGAAATATCCTTAGGCCCATTTAGTTAATTAGACATAGGCCCACTTAATTTAATTTAATTAATTTAGACTTAGCCCATTTAATTTAAGCCTTTTTTATCCATAATTTGTAGATTTAAGATCACCATTTAATTAAAACATGTAAAATTAGGCAAACTAATTTAAATATTCCATAATTTGTAAATTTAAGCTCATATTTAGAATTAAAATACATAGACGTAGGTTCATTTAATTAAATCAAAAGGAATTAGGTCTTAGGTTCACTTATTAATTAAAACATGTAGATTTAACTCATTTATTTAAAATCCATGTAGATTAGACTAACTTAGGGATTATGTGATTTATTGAATGCATTATTTATTTGTATATTTCATGACTAGTTTGCCTTGGAGTTGATTGTTTTTAGGGTTTATATGAAATTGCATGTAAATAGAGAATAAGATAGTAATTCATAAAGTAATTCTAAATGAATACAAAACTAAAAGAAGTTGGTATTTTGTATCCAGAATCTCATGGTTGTGATGCTATCTTTCTTTTTGGGAATTGAGTACCACCTTTTCGATTTGTCCCAGTTATTACCCTGGGTGGCTACTCCTCATCTCTACCCCATGTCTTTGTGATAGTGGTTAGTGTGTTTTCTAGAGCCTTGAGCTCAAACAGTGTAACAGTTACTAAAATCTTGGACGCACACTGAACCCTGTCATCTACAATGAGGATGTCCGATTTTTCCACTTTCTAACTCATAATAGCGTGCTTATATGTTCCATCGTTTGGATGTAATTTATTTCTTCTTTACTACTTTATCATTTCATTGCTTTATTACTTTGGTTGTGTCTTTTCCCTTTATATATTTGAACTTTGCCATGTTTATTTATGTATTGCCATGTTCTCTTTTATTGCTATCTTGTTACTTGGTTACATTTCCCTACGAAAGAAAACCACAGGCATTTAATGACCTTAAATTTTGATCTAAGAAATAATTTCAAGTCAGTGTATATTCTAACTTCCTTTTCTTTTATCATTGCTCTTATTCCATCGCTTTATAGGTCCCTTTCACCTTTACACGTTTGGATTTGCTTCGATAGCCTTCAAAGTTCCATAACCTATAAAACAAATAAAAGAATTATAGTTATAATTAGTTATATTTCTAGATAATGATTCTTAGCCAAGGTACATTTTGACTTCCTGATTATTATGCTATTGCTATTGCTTTGAGGCTGCTTGCTTTTGCTTATTTTGGTTTGTTACTAGTGCAATTATACTTTCGTTGTCTAGTGGTCTTGTTGGGGTGTAGTACTTGTTATGTTTGCTATGTGTATGTATGTGTTCATGTATAGGTGTGCATGCCTCAAAGTCCATGCATATGTCTCAAAGTGCCTGCATGTGCTTATATGTGTGTATGTGCATATATGTATGTATGATCTTCAAAATGTATATGTGCATGCATTTGCGCATTCTACAATGTAAAAATACAGGAGAAGATAACGTTTATGCTAGTGTTTTAAGGTGTGTGTTCCCCCTTATGCATCACGCACCTGGGGCAACTTCAACTCTATTAATATTCCTCTTGAGGGTGTTCATCCAATGTTTCTTCCTCTTCCACAAGTGAAGCTTGGTGTGGAGTGTCTATCCCGAGGAGATAAGATCCTGATTGTTCACCATCTTCTTCTTTTTAATTTGCCATTTGTTTTGTTGATTACATTATCTTGCTACTGAGCATTAATGCTTATTTACTTTTGCGTTTTTGTTGCTTCTCGACTTGTGTTGTACTATTATACTATTTATCTTGCAATGTTATTGCTTCTTAGCTTATATTATTATGCCTTTTAGCTTGTCCCTTTTTAGCTCACATTGTTCTACTACCTAGCTTATGTTATTGTTGATTGTTGCTGTTTATTATTAATGATGTTGTCTGTTGTGCACACTTCCTATAAGGAAAAGATGTTTAATATTGTAAATGAAATATGAATTCTTATCTTATTTCTATTATAAGCCATTCTTTATGATGCTTTTTAGCCTAAGAAAGTAATTCATCCACTTGATAGCATTAACAATTTGAGCCTATATTATCATAGTCTTCCAACTGTGGTGAAGTGCAAAGTGGCTAGTCTTGGTTTCAATGGGATCATTGTTGAACTTTTCACTTTTACTTCTTAGAGATGACAATTACTCCCCTTGATTTTTTGGCTATTACTAGCTTGATTTTCAGTGGTTTGCTAGTTCCCTTTGGTGCTTGTTAGGGTCATTTTTCAAAACCCTGAAGGTCGATAATGAAAATAAAAAATATCTCACCAGAAGATGAGATTGATTAAGAATGATGATTAAAAAGCAAATTTAGAGCCAATTGAAACACAAAAACCTTACCTGAATATCAAACTGAACCTTTTTAAAACCAAACCTAACCCCAATGTTTTAATGATTGAGATGAGAATGTTTGTGTCAAGTTTGATTATTGAGTCAATTAGTAAAGTCTTAAAAAAATTATTTTTTATGTCTGTAATGTTTGTTTTTTAGATTAGTTTTCAATCTGGAAGTTTCGATTTAACCTCACGAAGCCCCGGATTAAAAAGTCAAAATTTGGTCAACAATTCTTTCCAGAGGTCAAATCAAATTCATAGCGATGAATTTTTTAGTTTGAAACTGTGTTTTGAAATCATAAAGTGTTAGTATGGACCATTTGACAAAAAATCAAAATTTTGACTTATAGTGGTAAAATTAGGTCCTATATGTCTAATAAAAAAATGCATAAATCCCTAGGAGTAGTGACCAAGCAAAGAATAGTAGAATATTCTTGGATAAGTGTTAACCTAGGATTTATTTTATTATATACTTTTGTCTTTTAGTGTCAAATAATAGCCCTTTTAGTTGTAAACTTATTACAACTATGCTACCAAGCCTTTGTTTATAAATAGAAGGTTTAAGATAGCATTTTGGGGAGGAGAGCCAATTATAGGAGAGAAAAAATTCCTATAGCAAAAAAGTTAGAGTGAGAAAATAAAAAAAGGAAGAGAAAAAAATAGAAAACTAAGCCTAAACTATGACAAATTAAAAACTCTCTTCATTCACCCTATTTCTCTTACTTTTTTGCTGCTCAATTTCTACTTAATCTTTAGCCTAAACACTCTCCAAAACACTTATTAATCCCTCCATAATCCAAAAACAATAATCAAATCAAATCAAAGCTTATGGCAACCTAAAATCAACCAGAAAATAACCTATTGCTTTACTCTATTTGCTTTTAATATCTATTCCTTCAATCTAATTCTTGTTTTTGGTGAGTTTAATATCATATTATAATGCCAAATACTTTCTAAAACTCATTTATCTTCATCTTCGGTTTGAATTCTTGGGTTTAGGGCCTTAATTTGTCAATTTTTTTAGCACAATAGTCAAGTTTTCATGTGTGCTTGGGGGGATAGTTGGAATGGAGCCATAAGTAGTCGGCCAGCTATCCATGGCCCAAATCTAGCTATCAATGGTTAGTTTCAGCTATACAGGGCTGAAATCTGAGTATTTATGCTCACCCCCCCCCCTCCTCGGCGAATTATGCACTCTTTGCTTCGATATGATTCCAATGATGGTCCTAATGATGCATATGCATCCTATAATGATTAAAATGAGTCTAAAAGGTGCTAGGATGATCAAATTCATTATTTTTCTAATTTATTTTCATTTTCAAAATATTTTTCTTTAATACTCAACTTTTGTTTTAAAGTTTTTACATTATATTGCTTGCTTTGGTTTTGGTTAAGCTTTTGGTTGATGATCAACATTATGATGCTTCTTGTGCATTCTTGATTGTTATTTGATGATTATGAATTGATTTGGTGTTAATTTTATAACCTAATTTTGTATTTGTGTGCCTTGGATCAATGTGTGTATTGTTATATAAGTGTATTAAGTGAAGTTTGTGCATTTATATGAATTTGTTATTCTTGCTGTGATATTTGAGTGCATATTTTTGTTCTGAATATTGTTGATTAATTTGTGATATTTTATGAGTCTAATTTGTTATTATTGAAAGTTGTTGGTGTGTTGTGATTATATATATGCTTATTTGTGTATTTTGTGATCATTAGAGTGCTAATTAGCCTTAAATGGCTAATTTGGTTCTACTATGAGGCTTTAATGTGATCTTTGTGTTTATTATTAAATATTCCCTTGTTTGAGTGATAATTTTGTGTCTATTTTGTGAGTATTAAGTGTCATGAATTTAGTAAATGTCTATTTTTCGTATTTATTGTTTTATATTCATTTTGATTACTTAGATTCATCAATTGATCATTATTGGTTAAGATGTATTCAAAAGTATTATTTATCATTTTCATGCATCTTTTTTATTTCTAATCAATTTTCCTTTATTTTATTACTTAGTAATTGTCTCTAATCAATTTTTCTTCTATTTTTTATTATTATTACTAACCAATTTCTCTATTTCTTGCATTTTTGCATTTCATGTATTCTCATGTGTTTGATGCATATCATGTGCCTTTTGCATATCAATACCATGTGTGTGAATCATTTTTAGATTTATTAGAAGCATTTTGCATGAACCTTGGCATGTACCACTACCACTCTTGCATGAACCCCAACATTGCATCATGTTGCATGCACCCTAGTTTGCATTATTCATCATCTTTGCATGTACCCCGAATTTACTTAATGCTTTTGTGAACATGTATTTGCATTTACATCATGCATTTTGCACATATATGTCTCTTGTTCTTTAATCTCCAAGCTCAATCTCTCAATTACTAACTCTACTAACTTTACTAACCACTAACATTTAATTTTATTGCAATATATTTTTCAAGCATATTATATATTGTTCAAATATTATATTGCTCATTATCAAACTTATAATCTCAATCTCTACACTCAATTCTCCATTCTCTACATTTTATGTTTAATTTACATTTTTATTTATCTTTTATTTTGTTGTTAACTTTATTTTTCTTTATTATTGTCTTTAAATCTCTACACTCAATTCTCCATTCTCTATATTTTTATGTCTAATTTACATTTTTATTTATCTTTTATTTTGTTGATTACTTTAATTTTCTTTATTATTGTCTCTACTCTAAATCTCCCATTTTCTACATTTTTTAATATTTTTATGTTCATTTTATTTTTTTAATTTTAATTTATATTTCTTTAATTGCAATATCTACTCCCACTTTCATTTATTTTATACTTTATTTATTATTTATTTTTCTTTATGTCAATTTTTGTTATCATATTTGTCATCTCTATAATCTATACAATTCAATTCTCTCTAGCTTTAATTCCATTTTCTTTACATTTTCATGTTTAATTTACAGTTTTATGCATAATTTATTATTTATTGATTTGCTTTAATTCCCCTATTCTAGTAGTTTATTTGTTTCTATTACTATGTTATTACCTGCTCTCAAGCATTTTATTTTAATATTTTATTTATTATTTATTTTCATAACCTCATCTTACTTTCTATTCTCATCTCTTTTTTCTTTCTATTTATTTCATTTAGTTACCAATTTCTTTTTATTTTCATATATATGCATATCTAAAATATTGTCCTTTCATTGTATTAATTGTTATTAGTTTTATGTTCTTAGCATAATCCCTCTCCACACCTCAATTTCTATTTTAATTTCATTTATTGGCTTCTTTTTTTATTTACATGTCTCTACAAATACCATTTTTTGTTTATTTGATCTTTTATTTGTGATTTCATCCTTATGTTCACATAATTTTTCCTTTATAAATTAATGTTTACATAAATTTTCTATTCTTATCTCCTTGCCTAATTTCTTTTTATTACAATATTTTGGCATTTTTACTACATATCTAATATTTATTTTTCTTTTATTCATTTTCCAATTTATTTTCACTTTTGGTTAAATATTTCAATTTTTAATATAATCACTAATATAATTCTTATTTCCATTCTCTACATCAATCTTTCAACCATAATTTCCTTTTATTTACTTTATGTCAATAATGCCTCTCATAATAATTTTTATTTTATTTTGATGTAATCTTCGTTTTTCTTTTTATTACATATTATAGGAATTTTCCATTAATTTTTTTATTTTCTTTTCTTTACGTAATTTTATTATTATTGTGTCCTTTTATGTCATAGTTTGCCTTTATTTTTCATTTGTGAATATTTTTTGCTTGTCATGTTGTATTTTATGTACCCATTTAGAATGTTGAGATTCAACCAAAGTCTTAAAATCAAATTTCTTCTTTTAAAATCTATTTATGATGATTGTTGGGATGATAATGAGGTAATAATTGGTCATGTGTATTCAATTTATCATCCAATGTACAAGATTTTACATCTTGAGGTTTAATTTGATAAAATTGAAAAAAATATTAATTAAAGGCCTTAATTTGACCAATTAATCACCATAAATTTGTTATTTTTAGTCATTTTTAACTTCCATTTCTTATTTATTCATTTGAGAAATGTTACTTAATTTTATTCTTTTGATTCATTTTTGAAATATTTTCCTTTGATCTTATTTATAGATTTTTCAAACATTGAATATCTTATTTCTTATTTTCCTTTTTAAAATATCAATTTTTATTAAAATAATGGCCATGAAATTCGAAAAATAAGGACAAGATGAAGAGGAGGAGCCTACTCGAGTGTTTGTCTCTCTTATATCTATTGTTTTTATTTTTATTATTATTTTTGTTATTTATTTCATTTTTCACTTGAAATAATTAGGATGTTGTGCATAGGAAATTTATTAAATGTGCGCGATAAATATGCTATGATTGTGTGCTATTAATTTCATAACATGTGATTATACTAAGCACCCAATTTCGGGATGCAATTGTGCACGCGTGCGACGAAAGCCCCTATGATGAAAATCTAATTGAAAATTGATCTCTGATGTCGAGTTTCCCGATTTAAAGGACTAAATTGCAACATTTTATGGATTTAATTACAAAATTGGTTTTTTAAGGATTTAATTGCAGAAATTAGATATTTTCAGGGACCTTTTTTGTAATTTTAAAAAATAAAAATATAAAAATTTTAGTCAGCCATCATTACATAATGCCAGTCGGCATTATAGGTTAAAATCGACATTCTGTAGTGCCGATTTTCGCTAAAAAGTTATTCTTATGCAATTTTTTACGTTGATTTTGTCATTTTTCATTTTTTCATTGGTCCAAGACACCACGTGTCTGCATGTAAGTCTTTAATTTTTCAAAATCCTATCGCTTATCATCTCATTATCCTGATTTTTAAAAATTCAAAAGGCAAAGACTCTTGATCTTACTCCCAACTATCACACAACTTCCCTGCTTGATCACAGGAGCTGAGATAGTTGCGTCTGGCTTTAAAAGCCAGGGAGAGAGAGCTAGAGTCAGAGGTAGGGACAGTCTGTGAAAAGAAAATCTGCATGAAAACCCTAGAAAAAAGTGCTGCAAAAAAACCAAAGAAAAAAAAAAAGAACCCTAATTAGTTGCTGCAAAAAAATAATATGTTCTTTGCTTTTAAGGTCCAGAGAATTAAGAAAAAATAACAAAGTCAATCTCAAAACAATGACAATCTCAATATGGAGACTCGTTGGTGTCAATAGTGCTATAACTTTTTCTTTTACTTTTGCCACTGATAAGTGAGTTGTATAGCTTATTAAGCGCAAGATGACTAAGAAGAAGAAGTGTACTTCTCTTTTTCATTATTCTACATTTGACAAGGAGGTCTTTATGAACTTTGCTGGAGGGACGATAATAGTATAGTAGCTTTCTTGTTGCTTTCTCTTTTACTTGTTGAGTGTGATTATCTTCCCGAACCTTTCGCATTTTAGTGCTCTATGGTTGGTACCTCTTCTTAGGGACTTAGATAAGCTTAGCATAGTGAAAGCAACAAGCAAATGGTTATTGATGTGAGAGCACTTTGCTACTATTTTATTATTTTGATATTTCTTTTCTTCTATCTTCTGTTGTTGACTTGTGCAGATTTGGGCTTATGAGCTAGGTATTCTCCCTTATCCTAGCTTAAATAATTATACAGAGGCTAGCTTCCCTCAGTATATAGTCTGGTTGGATTAATCTTAGGATTTGATCACGTTAAGGCTTCTAAAGAACTTGTCTTTGAGTTAGGTATGCATGGATGGATAGTGGCTTTCTAATTTTCTTTATTCTATAAGACTAAATAGTTATTGCTTTTATAGATTTATCTGGTGGGCAATGCCTATAGGTTTATGGTCTCCTCAGATGGTTAAAGTCGAGAGGTTGACTTGCTCAAGAGTATTATTGAGTGGACCAGTCGATCATTATTGGTATTTAAGGGAGTGATTCTTTTGTTGGTGGGAAGGTCCAAATGTCCCCTCTTGGTTCCATGCATTAGGGGCCAGAGTTGATAATTGATAAGCTTAATTTGGCTAGGGATTGTGAGCTTGCAAAGGCATTCCTAGAGTCCTTTGATTTTTCTTATGTTGACATTTTGACTTTATAACTAGTAGATGTTGTTGTTGTTGGTGCGTCTGCCCCTCCTTCTCAGCGTGGATCAATTTGATCTCATTACATAAGTGTTGCTTACCCACCTGCTGTAGGTGCTTTATTTATGCCTCCTCCTTCTCAAGTGGCTTCTCATACTCCAATATATTTCATTATTTTCCTTTGTGTCATTCAAGAAACAAGTTTATTAGTGATAAATAGAAAATAAATGAATTTTAAGATTTTTTATCTATTTTAGTCATCACAAGGTCATCGTTCTAATCAAAACAGAACTTTTTTTGCATCCTGTACAATTGAGGAGGAGCCTGATACAGAGGGTGGGTTGGCACTTCTTATGTTGGTGGTACTATTTATGAAAGCATTAAGATTATCATTGATCCCGTTATTGCCATGCTATAAGGATTGATTATTACTGGTGGGCTTATGACTTATTTACTGCTTATTCCTGACCTTCCATTGGTGTCATTTGCTCATAGGGAGGTGACTTATGTCTATTTTTGCTTCTATTTGAATCTTTTGTCATTTATTTTTTTCATGGGGTTAACTTATTTTCTTCTTTCAAATGTCTTATGTTGAGGGGAGATGCTATATGCTCATCTTGTTAGTGCTCAATATCAATTTATAACGCACTATAGTTTGTAGCTAGTATTGATATGCTTTTCCCTAGATTATTTTCTTGTAATAACATGACATGTATGCATGTATGTATGTATGTATGTATGCATGATATGGTTTATTATTTTTACTCTTTTGTGTAGTAATTATACTTTGACTTGTCAATAGTAGGAATTAAGGGAAGTTGCTTTGAATGATTGCATTAAGGAGCTAGAGCAGGAGATAGCAACGCGTGATGAGGATGCCCTTAGAGTCTCTAATGAAGACAAAGATTGAGATGATACAATGGTTGCCCCCAGATAGAAGCTATGGTTGATGAGTTTGTTTTAGGAGCTAAGTGTTATCACAAAGGCTTGTGTTGTTTTATTATTTTCTCAAGATTACGGAATCTGGGTGTTGTGTTTAGGCATATATTCCTTATGTTGTACTTGTATCACTTGTTTATGTTATGTGCTTGTATTATGCTAATGAATGTACTTGAATTTTGATTATGACTATTTTGCTTGTTCTTTGATGATGATCACTTTTGCCTTTATGATGTGTGTATCTACATTTTTATTTTATTTTATCTTCCCATAATTTATGGATCTTGAGGTTGAGTAAACCTTATCAAAATCCTAACCTGAGCACATGATGCTTTCACAACACCTCTTGGTGGGTAAAGGTGCATTATATTTTACTTTATAGTCAAACTTTTCTAGAAGGCTAACCTAGTAGATCCCATACTTTAGGTTTGTCTTATTTAGACTCTTATCAAAATCGGTCTCGTAAGGAGGAGAATAGTTAATCAAGCAATAAGCAAATGCTCGAGGAGTTAAGATGAACTCAAAGGTGTAAAGATCTTATTCATCCTCACTAAAGTCATAACTATCATAGATTAGACTTAGAAATTTAGCTTCTAAGATCATCAAGAGCTCTTTTTTTGCTCTGGCTTCTTTCTCTTATGAGGTTTCTTAAATAATATGGATTGACTGTTCAATAAAGGTTTCATGTATGCCAAATGAAATTGTGTTGGTTGATGTAAAGGCATGGTTCAGTAATTTGGGAGTGGGTTTTTTTTGGACATTGGATCCTTTTTTTAGGATCATCAATTTTTCTTGAGTTAATGAGGTATTGGACTAAGTTTTTGAGGGTTTTGCAGGTATTACTGGTGTGGCTAGAAATTTGATGGGAGTGACAGTAGAGGTTTTAGGTCTATTTAAGGAAGTAGTGGGCTTGGTAATTATAACACTTGTACCCTAATCATAAGTATATTTGCATTCATTATGCATTTCATTTGCATATATATTGATTGAATTTAAGTATATGCAAGTGCATATAGTAGGCTAATGTATCGGGTCTAGCCATGATTTATACTTGATTTAAGAGTGAGAAATTTTAAATTTTAATAACACTCAAAATGAATAAAATATTGAGAATAAGAGGGATATGAAGTTCAATTGGAGAAAAGGACAAGAACTTAAATGTTAGTAAGAGATAAAGACTCAATTGAAACAATACTTGTCCTTAAGTGAATAATTGGAAGTTTAAGGGTTAATAAGTAATACTAGCATTTCATTAAGGGATAAAGGAGACATTTTTCACTTAAGTCTACCTTAAAATACCCTAGAATCTTCCATAGTGTGCAGCCATAAATGCTAAAGAAATATAAAAAAAAAGAGCAAAAGCAAAAGAAAGAAATGAAGAGAAGAGAAGAGAAGAAAAAAAAGGGAGACAACTAGCAAGAATTACCCATTCTTCAAAGGGAGCTCATTTTTGCAAAATAGATTTGGAGGTTTAAAACCATTTCAGGCCATTAACCATTTGCCTTAGGGAATGTGTGTTTAAGAAATATAGGTGTTCTAATTGATAAATGCTAATTTTTTATATTATTATTATGATGGTTGTTCTTTAAATGAGATTGTACATATGAATGATGGTTATTGAATTTAGGTGTCCTATTTAATGGAGAATAGTACACTTGTTTAAGCTATATCTAGAGTTTTATAACTCTAAATGGAGTTTTGTTTAATCCTATAGAAACTTTGATATATGACTTATATAATTGACATAAATAAAGGAAGCTTAATTTTGCTGTTTTGATAGCCAATTTGGATTATACTTCTTATTGCTTAGTTTTGCTAACAATTTGTCCCCGGTAGATTGTTTTTAATGTTTCTTCTTCTATACATAGCCAATTGATGCAAAATTAGTTGCAAATTAATTTAAACTTATAATATTATGGATCTAGAGAATATGGTTTTGAAATTCATAATGTGGAATTTTTAGTATATTTTGAATTTGCATGATCGAATCTACCATATTGAAATATGAGTATATTTTTTGTATATTTTTGTTCTTATGTATTATGAAGATGTTAATTATTTAATGGAGTGATATGTGATGTATTTAGTTGTTTACTAGATAAATGGATGAGTATGAGGATGCAATGCTACTTGTGAATGAGGCTATGTTATGTGCATTATGGAATCCCCTTGATAAGCTGTATAAAGGCTAAAGAAATATGTTGTAGAAAATTATTGCAGGCTATGTGTGTATAAGGATCCATGAAAAATTGAAAAGAAGTTGTGGTTTATACATTTAATTCACAAGTTCATTATTGTCTGAAGAAAATACTATGCTACAATGAACACGTACATATTATAAATTTATAGTTAAATATTGAATAGATTGATAATTGATAATATTATATGGTTGATTGTGTTATTTTTCATAGAATGTTATGTTATTCATTTGCTGAATTGTAGGCTCACTCCTCCACAATATTTTTCATAATTAGAAGAATTGTCATCTATTTTGAAGAAACATTTGCATCAGTTGCACTAGCCTTTTTTAGGTCGGTCAGCAATCATCCTCAAGTTTCTGAATATGATGTGCTTAATAAATTTTGTTATGTTGTATTAAGGCTAGAGTATTGTATGTGTCTAACATGAGGAAAGATGTGAGTATATTTGCTAAAGTGAATTCTACATCCTTTCATTTGTTTTGTATTTTCCAAAGTGCATTTCAATGGTATATATGAGTATGTGTAATATAGGATGTAGTTGGGAGTATTATAACATTGAAAGTGTAATCAATCTATAAATATGTAGGGAATTGAACCTAGTTGACTTATTTACATGGATTGATTTTTACTTTTGGGTTGATAGTTAATTAAAATATAATAATAAAATATATGATAGTGGATATATATGGGATTGTCTTTGTATTATAGGAAACTAAAAAGCTCTACTCCTTCTCAACCATAAGCCACAGTTCTCTTGCCATAAAAAAATAATAAAATTCCTTTCTTTTTCTCTCAAACTCTTAAACTTGATTCTTGATGATTTTAGCTCTTAATTTGGTAAGTTAATTATTTTCATTCTAAATTATATTTGAAATTATGTGGTGATGATGTGAAAATGATTTTATAGCTTTTGAATTCTATTTTAGAGCATAATTTTTGCACTCCAATTTATATAGCCATAGAAGAAGGATTAGGAGAAATGCAAGACATGAAACTTATAGATTTATATCTTATCTACATGCTTATAAAGTTGTATTATAAGATTTGGTATGTGTGATGCGAAATTCTTCTTTGATTAAGACTAGTTTAAACTGTATTTGTTGCAAGTAGCTTTCTTTCGCCTAATAAATATGAGACCCTTGGGGGCTGAATTAAGAAAATTATTAAACATGATTTTTGTTCCTTTATATGTTATATAAAACCTTGTAATTCATTTTGGTGAAATAATGTGTGTGTAATAAGACATCATCCTTGGAATAGGGCTAATTTTGCTTGCTACATCTGCAGGCAGTCTGGTTTTTGGCAGTTAATATAAAGGCCTTAGAGGCTAAATTAAACAATAAAACATTAGAGTTGTTCCTTTATTTATTAATGAAGTGCTTGAAATAGGGTTTTGCAATTGGACTTGTATAACTTAATAAATTCTAAACTGAAAGTGACATGCTCAAGCTGTTTTTATGCAGAACACATATCTGGATTCAAAATTTTACCATTAATTATACAAAGCTTATATTATGTTGATTTTTGATATGTTATAGCCATATATGTCTAGTTTTATAGAAAAAAAAATTTGGAACTATATGGTGAGAGTTATTCACTCTTAGGTCTAGCAAGGTTAAGCTGTTTAACAAGAAAGAAATATGCATAAATGTTAGGATTACATGTATAGAACATATCCTAATTACATAGTAAGCATAAACACTCATTGTAGGTATATTTTTTATCAAATATATGTCATATTTGAGGATCTTAAAGCATTGGTAAATCTCAATAAGGTGATATAAAATGTTCATACAGTGATTGACAACTAAAAGGTGAGTAAGTATCGATTGAATTCTTGGGTGAAATTGTGTGATTGAGATGGGTGTGAATAGGTGATGGATGAATTATAGTTTGATTGATAATGTGTATTCTATGAGATTTTGAGGTGAATTGCTTTTTGACTTCGACTACTATTGCTTTCCATTTAATTAAAAAAGGGTGTGAAGCTTATTTGGCTAATGTGGTAGATATATCTAAAGTTAGTCTAGGAGTAATGGATGTTCCAGTAGTTAAGGAATTTGCAAATGTATTTCTACAAGATCTACCGAGTTTACCTTCACATCGAGAGATTGACTTTGAGATAGAAACTATATCAAGGGTAATAGAAATTATATCAAGGGTAACACTAATATCAATTGCATTATATCAAATGGCACCCTTATATCATAGCTTAGGTTTGATTGATTCTAAGGTATTTGTAGAATGAGAATGCTACAAAGATTGGTTAACTTAGAGAATTTGGTAATAAGGATATGATATCTTAATATAATTATGGTTTAAAATATGGGATTAATAATGAGTCTATAGAGTGGTGTGCATGTTAGAGATGAAATTTGTATTTAATAAAGTTAAATTTGATTTATTCCATTTTGTATACATTGATGATTTGTAGTGAAGGTTAAAATGCTAGTAGGAATAATTTATAGAAATATAATTTATGAAATAAGAAAAATATTTAGAAATAGAATAATATTTGAGAAATTGATTATTTGAGGATTTGAAATCAAAATATGGTTATAGTTGATAAATTTGTGGATGGTAATGGAAATATAAAAACTTCCTACTTGTAGTGAGTTGAATTTTTATTTAATAAAACACCATATTAATTTATTTCATTTAAGGATAGAGTTAAGCTATGATAAAGAATATTGTCAAACTAGAAGTAGTTTATCCAAATATCGTTTATGGGAATTATATATAGGTCAATATATTAAAAGTGTGTGCATTTCATCAAGAGAAAAATGGATGTATGAAAGATGGATAGGAAATAAAGCACATTAGGAAGCTTGAACTTATCACGTGGTATAATCAAATGCCAACAAGATGAAGAACAAAGATGAGTTAATGTTACTTATTGATACTAAATGGTAAAAAGGATTATTATATAGTAGTAAGTATAAAATTTATAGATTATACGAGATATATGCGTAGTATAATGGTAGTTGCACAGATAAGCATGTTGAATAGGAAATAAAATTTGAGATTTAAATCTATAGTTGGAGTTGTTTAGCTCAAGGAAACTAAAAGTATAGTCTTAGAAGGCTGAATGAAGGATTTAACTAATTGATCTTATGGAATGATAATGTAGTTTAAAGAGTGTTAGTCATCCTAAGGAGGAATTATTGTTAAAAAAAGTGTCTAAGAATATTGATGAATTTTATAGGAAGATGAAATTTGAGGAAAGTGAAAGAGAAATTGGTGAAATTTTTATTTAATGGTGTAACATTTGATTTATTACATTCTGAGATACATGAATGAATTGTGATGAAAGATAAAGCATTCATAGAAATGATTTATAAAAATATAAGTTGTGAGAATAAAATTAATATTTAAAGGTTGATTATTCTTGGAGATATTATGATTGAGAATTTAAGGCTAGTTATGAATATATAGTTAATAGACATAAAGACAATATTGAGTTTATTTGAACTCCACATTTATTAGTGGATGAAATTATATATGCTTAATGGTATAGTAAATTTTTCTTTTATAATATAGGAGTTGAAACATGATTTAAAAAAAAATTAATAAGATCGAGTTAAAAGTGATATTCTAAAATGTCATTTTGAAAGTCTTCATGATGCTTCGAAGGTATTCAACTTTGAAGGAATTAGAAATTTTGTGGACAATAGTTGATGGTTTAATATTTTAGCAGCTGAGAATATTGATGAATTACATAGTCAATGTTCTTAGACATATCGCATGGTTTATAAATAAAATTTGACTTATTTTGGGGTAGGAATCCTTAAAGCTAGGATTAGGTTATTGATAAAGTTTATGGTGACAACGATGGTGAAGACTTCAGAATTGCAAATGTTGTCAAATATCATAAGGAATAATTTTTGAAGTTGTTCTTATAAATGCAATAATAATTATCTATACTACTTTAAGGAGTTATATAGCATGTAGCATGTATGAATGTGTATAAGGACTACATAGTTAAGGATCAAAATGTATTATCGAATAAAATGATTTCCATAATTAAATTGGTTTAGAAGAATCAACATAAGAAAGGAAAATATGAGATGACAATATTTAACATTGGTGATATCCATTATAGACTAACTGTGGTAAGACTCTGTAGAATTTTGAGGATGAAATTTTTTTTTAGAGGGGAAGAACTGTAATACCCATACCCTAATTATAGGTATATCTGCGTTCATTATGCATTTCATTTATATATATATATATATATATATATATATATATATATATATATATATATATATATATATATATATATATATATATATATATATATATATATATATATATATATATATATATATTGAATGAATTTAAGTATATGCTAATGCATATAGTAGGCTAGTGTATCGAGTCTAGCCATGATTTGTACTTGATTTAAGAGTGAGAATTTCTAAATTTTAATGACACTCAAAATGAATAAAATATTGAGAATAAGAGGGATATGAAGTTCAATTGGAGAAAAGGACAAGAACTTAAATGTTAATAAGCGATGAAGACTCAATTGAAAAAATAATTGTCCTTAAGTGAACAATTAAAAGTTTGAGGGTTAATAAGCAATACTAGCATTTCATTAAGGGTTAAATGAGACATTTTTCACTTAAGTCTATCCTAAAATACCCTAGAATCTTCAACGGTGTGCAGCCATAAATGTTGCAAAAATACAAAAAAAAAAGCAAAAGCAAAAGAAAGAAAAGAGAAGAGAAGAAGAAAAAAAAAATGAGAGAACTAGGAATAGTTGTCCATTCTTTAAAGGAAGCTGATTTTTTCAAGATGGATTTAAAGGTTTAAAACCATTTCAGGCTATTAATCATCATCCTTTAAGGTTCTAGTAATTCATTTGGTACTAGAAAAAAGAAAGGAAAGTGCAGGTGCAGACTAAAAAATTTGGTGAATCAATTATGTATAAATATAATCTATTTTGGTGAGTAGATAACTTATGGAATTACTTATGAGCAACTAATACTACTTTTACTAACCCAATTGGGAATGAGGTTGTCACATTAGTAAATGTAAGCAAAGATAAGGAAGCAATGAAGGTAAGTGAATAATCTAATATATATGTGTTCTAATTTATAAATGCTAATTTTTTATTATTATGATAATGGTTAATTATTCTTGAGATGAGATTGTACATATGAATGATGATTGTTGAATTTAGGTGTCTTGTTCAATAGAGAATAACAGACTTATTTGAGCATTATCTGGAGTTTTATAACTCTAAATAGAGTGTCTTTTAATCCCATTGAAACTTTGAGATATGACTTATATAATTGACAGAAATAGAGGAAGTTTAATTTTGCAGTTTTGATGGCCAATTTGGATTATACTTTTTATTGTTTAGTTTTGTTGACAATTTGACCCTGATACATTATTTTTTATGTTTCTTCTTTTATACATAGCCAATTAATGCAAAATTAGTTGCAAATTAATTTAGACCTATAATGCTACTAATCTAGAGAATATGGTTTTGAAATTCATAATGTGGAATTTTTGGTATATTTTGAATTTGCACTATCGAATATGTCATGTTAAAATATGGGTATATTTTTGTTCTTATGTATTATGAAGATGTTAATTGTTTGATGGAGTGATATATGATGTACTTAGTTAATTACTGGATAAATAAAGTGTTGTGATAGAGTGTTAATCTCTTGTTGTATATGTAAATATAAGAAATATAAATGGATGAGTATGAGGACGCAATGATATTTGTGAATGAGGCTATGTTGTATGCATTATGGAATCCCCTGATAAGTCATATAAAGGCTAAAAATATATATTATCGAAGATTATGGCAGACTGTGTACTTATGGGGATCCATGAAAAATTGAAAAGAAGTTGTGGTTTATACATGTAATTCACAACTTCATTATTGTCCAAAAGAAAACACTATGCTACAATGATTATCTACATATTATAAATTCATAGTTAAATATTGAATGGACTGATAATTGATAATACTATATGCTTGAATTTGTTATTTTTAATAGAATATTATGCTATTTATTTGCTAAGTTGAAGGCTCACCTTTGCAATATTTTTCAGGATTAGAAGAATTGTAATCTATTTTGAAGAAACATTTGCATCAATTGCACTAGCATTTGTCAGGTTGGTTAGCAGGGGATCGTCCTTAGGTTTCTGAGTATGATGTTCTTAATAAATTTTATTATGTTGTATTAAGGCTAGTGTATTGTATATGTCTAACATGAGGAAAGATGTGAGCTACTTGATGTTGTAAGCTCTTTTTGTGTGTGTAATATGTACTACTTATATATATATAAGGGCGATATATATATATATATATATTTATTTATATTGACATGTAAACTAAAGTTAAACATTGATGGAAATGTTATATATTAGTAATATGCATATAATATATATTTGTCATCCTTAACAGGTGTCACAGTAAAGGTTTTTGTTCTCAAGATTGTAGGAGGTTCTTTACTGAAGTCTTTGGAATACTTTAGATAATATGAGGTTAAAATTTGAGTATTTTCTTAGTGGTTTGTTGATGACATTGATGAATGGGGGACTGTAAGTATTTGGTTAGATTCCATTGACTTCAATTGTACAGGTAAAAGTGTTTTGGCTTCGAGTGATGGTTTGAGAAGCTTTTTAGAAGGTGTTTCGAGGTTGTTCGAGAGAGGATTTAGAATGAGCAAACCTATCTTATTTTCTAAAGTGTGGGAGTACACCTTTGATCATCAACTCCATTTTTTCATCCTAAGGTGGTTGGTTGTGGTGCTACAGTCCTGAAGATCTAATAGCATCAATCATCATCATTAACTTGAATGGGTGTTTATGACTTGAGCATTAGTAGTTTTTATTTGGGCTTAGAGGTTCTCGACCATATTGCCATCAATAGGCAACTTTTTAATCCTCTCTCTCAACCTGTTTACGAGTTGTTGACAAGAGGTGTCATCTTGATCTCCTGTATTAAAACTATAGTTGATATGACAGACTAGTTTGTGTTGAGGCTTATGTAGAGCTATATTTTTTACATTAATGAGAAAAAGAAAAGAGAATGAAGTGAACATGTATACATTATATGAACTTGCAAAAGAATAGGGTGAGCATGTTTGTGTAGGGTGCTTATACAAGACTTTATCAATGACATGCATAATGGTTACAACAGAATGTGAGTTAGTGTATTAATAAGTGCAAAAAATAGTAGATTTTGAGCACTAATTAGTTGAGTTTTAGGTGTCAAAGTGTCTAGAATAGGTGAATGTTCATGCATATGCCTGACAATGCATGGTTTATGCATATGGGTGTGCACAACTGTATCTGAACCAAAAAATCAACAAAGCTTGCTAATGCATGGATGTACACATAAGTGTGCATGGCCATACCTGATTCAATGATTTCTAGAGATTCAACAATTCACAACCATGAACATGTGAGTTCACAACCATGACCTTCGAAGAAATTTAAATATCGAAGTTTATTTTTAGGGTTTTTGATGAATAATTATATATAGTTTTATTTTGCCTCCTTTATAGAGGTTGGCTAGTCTAGAAAATAGTTTATTTCACTTTCATTTTTAAAAAGACCAATTTTATTTTATTTTTCATTTGATGTTTGAGTAGAAGATTGAAGAACAATTACTAACAATATTAAAAGAATAAGAAAAAAAAGGGATTTTTTCCTTCCAATTATTCTTTACACTTTATTTGATATTATATAATGTTTATGTTTGCAATTTTCAATTCTTCTTCGAAATTACTAGTAGTTAAGGTTTTTAGACCTGACTCAAAAATGGACTTAATTAGTTAAATTCCAAATTACTAAATTTATAATCTATGATTATTATTAAACTTAATGCTTTCCTAGGACTAATCACCCTTGGAATTGATTTAGACATTGAGGTGAGATCAAGAGAAAATCCCTATTAAGAATAAAATAATATGATGTTAATTTAATCAAATTGGTCGAGAGATGGTTTGGTTGTTAATATTTCTTGAAAGTCTTTGCTTCAATATTAAGAATATTAATTGCTTGAGTAGTAGGAGCTAATCACTTGGTAGCTGTTATAATCAATAAATTATACGAGTGCTCAGGAGAGACTTTCATAGTTCTAAAGATGTTGAGGAAATGGAATGAATCTACAAGTGATTAGGAGATTAAAATGAATTTTATATAAAACTGAGCAGGGAATAAAAACCCTAACATCCATTTAATTGATAAATTTTATAGTAGTTTAATTTTTTTTAAATTAGTTTAATTTTTAGCAAAAACCTTATTCGATTGTCTAAACAAATAAACATAAAAGCTAATTTAATAGTCAACATCCACTGCTTGTGGGATTGATATTTTTACTACTTGGATGGCTCCATGCACTTATAGATCACAACAACCATGTATACTTTCTACATGTATGTGTATGTATGCATGATTAAAAAAGAATTTAAGAAAATTGGTTAGTATTTCTTACACAGGGAACAAACTTATCACAGGCAAGCTCTTCCTTCCAACCTTATTACTCTGTGTGGTTATTCGGTCTCTTTCCTAGGTGGGTTTTGAACCAACAGTTAATGGGGGACTATGGTTTCACTCTTAAACTAAGCTGCTTCAATCTAGATTGATCAAATTCAAAAGGTTAGCTAATTAGCAATATTAAGAGGCACTTAAGGTAAACATATGATGTCAATGTGAGGACTAATCATCGTGTTACAAATGGTGTCCATTATCCATACAGGCCCACATGCGTAGGGGCTATAACTAACACAAAGGGTCCAAGTTCATATTCCTGTATCGATATTTGCTATTTACCAAGAGGCATGAAAGCATTATTCGATAGTTTACAAAATTTGAATCTTTTAACATAAATGTCTACAATCTAGTTAAATTCATGATTCATTCATTTGATTTGATAAAGACAAATAGGCAATACTTCATAGTTTCTATCATGAAATGATGTCACTAGTTACCAGTTCTCATAAGTTGTTCAAACTAAGGTATAAGATTCTTATCATTCCTCGTACATTAAGCTTGTATGAGGTAAACAAGAATCACATAAATATAACCATGAGTAGTCTATAATAACTAATATAATGACAATAATTGGTGATAAAAACTAGAAGCATCATAGTATTTATGAACATCAGGTTAAACGGACAGTATCAAAATAGGGTTAGTATGCCAAGGTTGGTGGCACCTTAGGGGAAGTTTCTACTGGTTTATTTATATAAGTTGAGTCAAAGGTATCAGGCTAAGGGCTCCTTTAGCAAGAATTCCCTCTCATGACTAAGGTTATGAACTTCGGTTAGTGAGTTTCGCATTCTTTTGATAACTCAAGTTGCCCCCCTTAAGGACCTAGGTCATAGACTCCAATCATATGAGTTCGATGAATACACAAGTAAAGGTTAAAGGTGACAAATCTGAATTGGTCACCCCATGACTTATGTGGAGTTATAGTAGAATACTTTTTGTCATTATTGGTTGATAGGGACCAATGGTGCACATGTGATGTGTTGTGCAATATGTAATGGTGAAGGGCTTTATATGATTGAGCATTATATAATAAGAAATAACTTCTTTCAAATTGATCTCTCTAATTAGCATCCCCAGTAAAGTTGCCACTGTAAGTAACTTGGGAGTGAATTCTTGTTATGCTCTTTTTATGTTTTATCCATTTGGGATATAACAACTTTATAAAAGGGACATACATTTTGTTAATCGGACAAGGACAATGTTTAGTCTCAGGAGGATGCGAGACATTTTATGTTTGTGGAGTCGCCATTTGATTTCTTAAAACAATATAAAGAATGACATCAGGTCACTTAATGAGTATCGTCCCCAGTTGAGATAATAGGTTCAGGAGATCACATCTACTTTATATCTATTTCTCATTATACAATACTCAATACATGGTTACCACAACACCTAGTTTTGGAATTACAGTTTATATACACATTCACACAACACAATATATAATAATGGAAAATAAAGAAAGTTAATAACAACTTACTTTCCTAGTAAATACATTTGGAAGAGAAAAATTTAGAAAAATAAATCTAGTCCTAGATCCATAAACACTTGCAAAATAGAGCTTAGCATAGATATATACATTGCATTCACTCATCTAATCAGACATTAGATATGTAGGAAGTATTCACTTAATTAGAAGAGTAAATAAAGGCATAATCATGTGTCGTTGTAGGAATTATTATGAAATTGAATGAAAAGATTGATGAAAATGATAAAATATTTATAAATAATTGAAAAATGACAAAAGATGCATAACTGCATCATTAGACCACAAAAATGAGAGCTCTAGCCTAAAACTATAAATTTTCACATTGTTAAATATGAAAATAAAAGAAAATACTTATTTTCATATTAAAGTGTAAAAAGATACAATTTTGAGGCAAAAGTGCTAATATGGTGATTTTAAACATTAAGGATGCATTTTCAATATGAAAAGTGACAAATTTATTTCAAAAGATAAAAAACGAATTTATGATTCAGAATTAGTGATTATAATGCAAAAGTGATAATCTTAGACTAAAAGTGAAGGTTTTATGTGAAAAATCTAATTTATTACATGAAAATGCAAATACGATGTCAAACTATCATTTTTATGAGAAAAATGACATCTTAACATCTAGATGCGGATTTTACACAAAAAATGTAGAGTTCATATTAGAAATGTATTTTTGTGTTAAAAATGTAGAATTTATGTTAAAATAATGAAATTGATGCCAAAAGTGCATAATTTATATCAAAATATAATTTTAACAACAAAATATGCAAAAATGTGAAAACTGTGCGAAAATGACAAATTTAATATTCTCTGGATGTAAAATACATACTTAATAAGAAAAATGTTGACTTTTCACATAAACTGCAAAAAATGAAGATTTTGATATAAAAATATGATTTTTATGAAGAAAATATATTGGAAATGCAAAAAAATGCAAAAAATGTACAAAAGTTATAAATTTTATATTTTTGTAAATAAAAATGCAAACTTGGTGCATAAAATGGCATTTTTGTACATAAGATGTATTATTAACAAAAAAAATGTAGACTTTATTGCAAAATTGTTACTTGTACAATGAAAATGATTCAAAGATAATGAAATATGTACAAAATGATAAAAAAAATTATGAGAAATGTAGATCTAACATAAAAGTGATATTTTTGTGATTTTTTGAATAAAACAACTTAGTTTATTTTGGTATATTATTCTTATATGATATCAAATTAGGCACAAATTAAGCAAAAGAAATAAGATAATAACAAAATAAAATATAAATAATTACAAAAAAAAGATATATATAATGATAAAATTATAAATTAAAAGAAATAAATAAGGAGGAGTAGGAGTAAAGATTACAATTAATGAGATAAAAGTAAATAAAAGTATAAATGAGACATAGAAATGGTAATAAATTAGAGTTGAGTGTAGAGACTGAGATGGCAATTGATATAACATAACAATATTAAAGATAAATTGAGGAAATTGAGAATTCATAACAAAAATAGACAAATAACAAAGAAAAAGTTTACAAAATAAACAACAATAGTAATAAATGTTAGTAAGAGTTAGTGAGAGTTAGTAGCTCGAGATTTATAACAAGAGATTTATAATGCAATGAATGATGCTAATGCAAATTCATACTCACACAAGATTTAAATAAATCTAGGGTGCATGCAAAGAATGATGCATGATGTAAAACAGGAAACATGCAAAGTGATGCAAATTCAACAAGCATGCAAGTATGTGAGTGCTGTAAGCTAGGAAGCATGCAAATATGCATCTAAAGGTTCTAAAAATGAGTACATGCATGATAGTGATATGCATCAAGCAAGTGATATGCATACATTAATGCATGAAAATGCAAAATGTAAGGGGAATAGAGGAAGAAATAGAGAATTAGAGTAGTAATTATAATATAGCTTGAATAAGGGTAGAAAAAGGTTAGTATAATAAAAAAAATAATATTAGACAACAAATTAATCAAATGACATAAAAAAACATAACTTTAAAGACATCAAATAGACACAAATTGCACTTAGAAACAAAATTAACACACAAATAAGTATAAATATATGAAAATCCTTAAATTAACTTAATTAAACATGAAATATGTAAATTGAGACTTAAAAGACTCAAACATTAAAAGTAAAACACATAAATAAGGTACTTGTATCATAAATGATAATCACAAGCACTTAAAATACAAAATATACACATTTAAGCTTATAAAACCAGAACAATTCCATAAAATGCCCAAATTAAGATTCAAAATTAATGACATAATGAAAAATGCTTCTCAAATAACAAAATTCCCAAATTAAAATACAAATAGAGCAAAATAATATATCATTGTAATAATAATTCAACAATCAATGCACATAAACACTTATTGATACTAACTAAACTAAAATATAAGCTGATAAACAACCAAGACATGAATTAATCACCAAAATAGAACATAAAGTATGCAAATCACAGCAATAGCAAATCATCAATTAAAGCATAATTGAGCATAATCAAGTTATAAATAACCATAACACACACTAAAGAAGGCTTCAAACAAGTATTCACATCAAAATAAGTCATAAATCACAAAGAAAATGCATATAAAATTGAATGAAAATTACACAAACATCAAAAAATACCATAATAATTCTTAAACAAAATCAAGAACAAGGATCACACATAAAAGCATTTAAAGAGAGGTTTTAAAAAATAAAAGGAAAATTATTGTAAAATCATCATCGAAGTATTGAACCCTTAGGAGCCCTAAAAACCATCATCGAAGTCACTTAGAGTGAAAAGGAGTGGGTGGCCAAATTATCCACCTGTCTAGCCAGTTTTGGAGTGAAAAATGTTAGTTTGAGGGGCCTAAATGGCTAGTTTTTTAGCATGAACAACTAGTTTGGCTGTTCATAAGCCTAAACTGACTGTTCATCTTTAAATAGTGCGATTTTGCACTCCTTTGCCTTCAAAACTTGATTTTAAAGCCCTAAACCCAAGAAGTAAGATGAGAATCAATGAATACAATGTTCTTAAAAGTGTTTAGCCTCAGAATTTAGGCAAGAACTCACCTAAAAACAATAATTGATTGAAGAGAATTGAAATTGAACTCAAAAGGGTATAATGTGGTTTTTTATAAGTTTATGTGAGAATTTGGTTTTGATTTGAGCTGAGTGAGTTTGCAGGAGTTTGGATATGGATTTAGGTGTTTGATTTTGGTATTTTTGAGAGGAATTAAGAAGAAAACTAGGGAGAAATTAGGTCTAAAGGAATGTTGGCATAGTTTCCCCTTATTTTCCCTATTTTCCTTAATTTTTAAATTCATTTTTGGAGAGAACTTTTAGTTTTTTTTAGGTTTTTGTACTGGAATTTTCTCTTAATTAGGAAGTGGTAAAAATCCCCTTAAAAAATTTTTAGTTTTTTTTAGGTTTTTGTACTGGAATTTTCTCTTAATTAGGAAGTGGTAAAAAGCCCCTTAAAAAATTTTTAGTTTTTTTTAGGTTTTTGTACTGGAATTTTCTCTTAATTAGGAAGTGGTAAAAAGCCCCTTAAAAGCTTCTGTTTATAGGCATTTTAGGGTTAGTGGCATATAGTGTAATTAATTAGGAATATTCAAAGTTATTATGTAATAGCATATCCCCTCCCTTTACTAGGTTGATACATATCCTAGTATATTTTAAACTTAGAATATTCTAAACTTGGAAAGCATCATTTTTCACAAGTGTCCTTTTTTGGATAAAAATGGATGAGGTAAATAGTTATGGGGCCTGATTTGACCATTAGAGGTCAAAATTTGACTTTTTCTAAAAGGGACCCATAGACATACTAGATTTTAGAAGACAGTTTCAGACTGAAATTCAACTCTGAGAGCTCGATTTGACCACTGAAAAGTCTCGTTGATTAAAGCTTAACTTTTGCTCATAGGGCTTCCAAAGGTTAAACGTAAGCTTTAAGAATTAAAACCATACTAAAAACTACAAAATACAAATTGTAAATAGTCCTTATTTAGGATTGTACTTATTCATTTAGAAGACACGACTTGGATAAACTTCTCTCCTATTATTCTTCTCAAACCTCTTTCTCAATACAAAAATTGTCAGATTAAGGTTTGACCGGGGTTTGGTTGAGTCTCAAAATTGTGTAATTGGTAACTAGATAAGATTTTAGTGGTTTGGTTGGTTTTGAAATGGTTTGAATGTCAATTCTTTTCATCAAATTGATTATCTGATGAGACATTTTAGCTTTTTCATCATCGACTATTAGGGTTTTGAAAAATGACCCTAACAATTATATTTTTGTAAATATTCTAGAACATACCCATTTGCATTCATGGTAAAAATTGTATCTTGAATATATTATGTTGTAAAGAATTTCATTTTCTTTTATTTTAATAAAAGTTTATCTTTTTGTCATCAAAAATATTATTTTTATGTTATTTTATTATTTTTCATATTATTTTTATTGTTTTTATCATCAACATATATTATTTTGCATATTATTTTTATGAAAATAGCATCTTTTATATTCTTGAAGCAAAAGTATCATTTTTATTGATATATGATAAATGTGATATTTGTAGTATAAAGTCTTCACCTTTATCGACTATATGAAGTTAATAACTTTGTAAATCATGAATATTTGTGATTTATTCTTCTTGTCAAAATTTGGTAATTTCTTTATTATAAAAATCATATTTTAAAAATATATTGGTGTGAAATTATTATTTTTATTATTATGTATAATGGAAATGGTAAATTTATTATAAAGCTTTCATTTGATTCATAATATAAAGTTGGTGGCTTTATTAATCGAGAATATGAATAACATATTTTCTTTAGAAATAAAATAATATTTTGAATATATAGTTGTCATTTTTATAAGATTTTTATATGACACCTTTATTGGCACAATATGATAAAAATTATTTATTATAAAATTATGTTGTATAAATATATAAAAATTATTGTTTATTTTATTTTTATCTATTTTATTTCATTTTCATCATCTTGCATATTTTTATTTAATCATTTGCATTCACATAATAATTTGGGAAGAAATACCAATGATCTAGTGATTAATCATCTAATTTTGGTGATAATTGGAGAATCATTTGAGGTATTCGTCCCAATTAGTTACCCAAATCATGCATTCTCATTAACATCTTTATTTGTTAGTTTGTTTTAATGCTTTTTATTATTTTAATTTGTTCCTTTTTCATTATTATTTTTATTCACTTTATTTATTATCATATGAATGGATGAGATATATATAATTGTTATAAATGTGATATGTGATCGCATGTGTATGTAGACTAACCTTTGTTTTGCAGGAATTATTAAAATAAGATTTTCTTTTATTTTATTTTCTCTTTAAATGTATTTAATAGAATAGAAAAATCTCAAAGTAATGTAATCTTTAATCCTGATTCCCCTTTATTTTTTTATTTTAATGTATTTATTAGAATAGGTTATTTCAAGGGTTGTAATCATTAATCTCTTTCCTTGTTTTATTTTATTCATCTTATTTATTTGTTTTGATTAATTATTTCTTGCGTACTTTTGTGATATTTGCTACTTGTTTACTTGCTTTTTTGCTTATTTGAAATACATGTTATATGCTTGACTTGCCATGTTTGCCATAGTTATTTATTCATTTGCTTTTTTATTAATATACTTGGTTTGTGTGTGCCAAATTCAATTTTCCTGCATTCTAACCATCATTGCAATGCCATTTAAATTGAAACTAAGGTAATGCAATAAGCAATTTAAGATATGTATATTAAAGAATATAGTTTAGTAGATGATGACTCTCCGAACCTAAAATCTCTAATAGGGGAAGTGGGTTTCTATTAACTCATTCCCTATTTCCCAACCGTGGTCAAGTGACAACTCCAAACTCATAGTGCTAACTCCACAAGGCAGTCTGTCCCACATTAATAACATCAAAATATAAAATATCCATGTCGCCTATCTCTTATAAGCCACGATCACTACTCATATACCGCACTTCTAAAACTACTCTCAGTGTTCCAAATTTGCTTCAACTTGTAAAACAGTTGCCATTCCATAAACCAAAGAATAAGGCATTGTTAATATAGCAGTCCTAGTTGTAGTTTTATAACCCCACAAAGCATACGGAAGTTGTATGTCTTGACCATTTTACTAAGGATCTATTTCATATTTTTTGTCGCTACTTTAACTGAACCATTTGCTTGTGGACCATATAAAGATGACTTATGATGCTCCACATAGTACTTCTGTAATAAATCCCTTACTTCTACTTAAAACAAAACCTCATTATTAAGAACAATATAATAAGGGACACCATACCTATAAATCAAATTCTAATAATAAATCTATCCATTTACTTTGCCCCAATTTCTTAAAGGATTTAACTTCTACCTATTAGAAAATAGTTGACTACCATGACTATGAATTCATGACCATTAGAAGCTGGCAGTGAAAATCTTTCCCATTATATCTACACCCTATGGTGAAAAGGGCCATGGAGAAGTAAGATTTTGAATCATTGATGGTGGGATATGAGAAAGATTCCTATATGCCTAACACTCATGATAATTTCTCATAAATTGAATGTAATCATATTTCATTGTCAACTAGGAAAAATCTTGCCTCATAATCTTCCTTGCCAACTCTTTTATATTCATCTGCAGACTATAAACTTGTGCATGCACATCTTGCATAATTTGATATGCCTTTAATTCTGTAACACCTATGAGATGTAAAGCCTTATCAAGTTTATAAAAAACACCATTTAAAATGAAAAAAATTCTTCCTAAAGATCTTAACAACATTCTGTCTTTCTTATTAATACCTTTTGGAAATTCACTATGTTCCATCAATTTGAAAATATCATGATACCATGATTTCTTTTCTTCTATGACAACTGGATACATAGTATTTTTATCTTTATTTAAACCACTGGCTAATAATAATCCATTTGAATTATCCTAAATATAAGGCAAAATGGCTAATACATCAGCAATAAGTTTAATCATTTACCCAAAAGGCTATTAATAATCCATTTGAATTATCCCAAATAAAAGACAAAATGGATAATACATCAGTAATAAGTTTGTTCATTTGCCTAGGAGGTTATCCCTTCTAGGCAATTGAACAAACTTGAGCTCATCAAAATATTTTTTAATGTCTTAAATATACTCTAGATAAAACTTAAATCTGTCTTCTCTGACTTTTTACTTTTTACTAACTTATAAAATTACCAATTTTTAGTCTCGTAAAATTTTGACTTTCCTAATTCTTATGGCTATAAGTGTTTCAAGATTGCAGATACATGCTTCACATTTTAAAATGTTATTGGTAACTTCAAAAGCTAGCCCTTTTGTTACTAAGATCCAACTTTTATACTTGTGAAACTAATAATAAAAAAATACCTTATAGTATTGATGTACTACATTATCATTTTCACCAAAAGCCTATTAAAACTTATTCTTATGAGAAAAAAATCCCAAAAATCCTAATCTAGTATGTCATATATTATAGTCATGTCAAGTTTTATTGTTAAAGCTCCACACCTACTATAATTCTTTCTATTTAATCCATGTATTGCCTCATGAGCTATAATTATGTTATTGTGGATGCTTCTGCTTAGTAAACAAGCATTATAATGGGAAGACACCAATAAAGTTATCCAAGGTTTAAGTACATTAGTGATAATCTTAAATATTATTATTTTATAAATATATTTATAACAAATGATGGGATAATAATCATTCAATGAGATAGGAAATTTTATTTTGGCAATAAGAGTTGTTTTGGTTTTATTGAAAGTAACATAAAATTAAGTGAGGCAAAGAAATTCTATATTAACCTTATGACTTAAACTTTTATCAGATTCCAGTTTTCTTGATAAAACACTCATGGGAAACCATTTAGGCCAAAAGATTTATATTTTTCCATTTCAAAAACTACTATTTGAACTTCAGTTTTTAAGACTGGATGAAGCATACTTTGATTCATTTTTTCAATTAAGAATTTAGGAATAACTTTTATGACTTCTGAATTGATTACAACAACTTCCATCTAGAATTATTTTTTGTAAAACAATATAACTTCACTCTTTAGTTACTTGTCAAAGCTAATCCAATTACCACCTTATATATATGATTTCTCTACCGTTTTTGTATATTATTAGGTGAAAAAATCTTAAGTTTCCATAAACCTCCTTTAGCCATTGGATCCATGAGTATTGTTTCCAAAAAAGTTCCTCTTGTAGTTATAGTCTTTATAGTTATACCTTAAGAACTCTCTCCTCCTCTTAGTTTTCTACAAAGTTAAGTAGTTTTAACCATCAAAGCCTCTAATATGTCTTTCACCCTTTAAATATGAGATAAACAATTAGTATTTCTTTGTTGGCTCCACTCTTACAAAGCTTTCCTATTATCTTAGAGTTTTTGAGATGTATTGCACTCCTATTTGATAACTCTCTTGCAATCTTCCTCTTTCCCCCCATTTTGCCTTATATTTAAATATGTATGTTCTCTTTCTTGAAAGTCCATTCAAATGAATCACCAAAGGCTTATGGTAAGATCCTAGTAAAGATTCATGGATTACTTACACAAAATTAAAAAGCAATCTCCACTCGGCATTAGTTAAGACTCGATCCAACCTTGCTTGAATATTCCTCTACATCGTCTATTTACTGTGCCAAGTAAATTTCTCTCCCTTGAATTATAAATCAATTAAGTAGCAATTATGAATTAATTCTTAGAAGAATGAAAGCTACCTATTTGTGATATTATGTCCTTTAATTTTCTTATCATATGAGAGAATATCATTAAAATCCTTAGCTAGACACCATGGAAATTGGGAGAACATGACAAGATTATTAATTTGCTGCTACACTTCCTTTTTTTTTTATCTTTTTGGCTCGCTATAGATGTTTATAAAATACCAAGAGACCTCATTAAAGATAATGGTGTTGATGTAGTGTGAGACATACTTAGGATTTGAACTCCTCATAAGCTATTCCACCTTATTATTAATCCACCTGATATGCCCTTAGGATCAATATAGTAGCTAGAATTAAAGAGAAATTTTTGACACATGTTCTTCATATAAGTTGAATTTTTTTATTTTAATAAGGAATGCTATCTTTGTTTTAAGTTTAAAAATAAGATCTTTTAACATCCTAATTATTAGCTATTGATCAAAATCTTGCCAATTCTATAAAATAATGTTCATTATTCCGTATAAATAAATAAAACCAAGATAGAAGATAAAACCTCAAATTTGAGAAGATTGTAAACTTTTGAAGAAGTAGTAAAATTAAGAGAGATTGCCTTATATTTTATAAGAACACTATAAAGTTTTCACTTAAATTAAAGTAAGGAAGGAGTAAGATCAAACAACAAATCTTGATTTAAAAAAGATTATTAAAATTGAAAATGTTAGAAGATTGGAAAAATAATAAAGAAAAAGATTTTAAAGAGTAATCACATGAGTGAATAGTACATTTTACTCTTACTACTAATAAAGAACACATAAGGATTAGATTTTCATATGAGTGAAATACACAAAAATAAATGAAGATAACATTCAAGAAATACTTAAATTAATAATTTCATATGATAAACTATATAAATTCATAGAGCTACATAAAACCATCTTTACAAGCCAACGGTGAAGTCAAACAAAAAGGTATATCTTAAATGCCTCAAAGCTTTGTCTTTAGAATTCTTGTAGTTATTATTTTTAATTATATTTCTAATTACTATTGTGATGTAGTAGTTTACATATAATAGAACACACGTCTATTTTTTAAAAGGGATAATTATCTTTTCAGTATCTTAACTTTTTAATTTTTACTATTTTAGTATCTCAACAATCTTTTTGTTCAATCAAGTGTTTCAACTTTCTAAAATAATTATAATGTAGTGTTTCCAATGGAAATTTATTGGTCGAAATGATGATTGTGTAAAAATAGGTCCCACTACTAGATTATATACACTCCACATACTTTTATGAATTATGAATAGACAAAAATACCTTAAACCTTTAATATTTCTCCTTTACAAAATTAGGAATTTTGTCTCTTAATCCTTAACTCAGACCCAATTCAAATTCTTCTTATTTTTTTACGATATTACTCAGATTTAATTCAAACACTAAAACGAATTTCATCTTCTTCTTTTATGATTTATGATCATAGTAACATCATTGACAAACTATGCATAAATTATGCATAACATCAAATTTATGTATGATCCCTCTAGGATTAATAAAGGCTTTGTCAACCATGGAACTCATGAAACAAAAACAAAAGGAAACATGAATTTGAATTTAGCCATCCAAGTTTAACTGATCACAGGCACAAAGATGTGCAAGATTTCAAGAAAGCTATTTCTAAGTGACCTTAGAGAGGGAGCTTTTAGAGATGAGACGATGGATGTTCTTTGCGATTGACTTTAAAGCTCTAGGGAGAGCAAAAGGATTCGTTTTAATGAGCCACACATCAATTCTGTTTATAGCATTAAGTTTGACAATACATGGCCCATTTAGTTATTACCCACTACTTAAATTCTTTGTATCTCCACCATTTGTTGTGTTTTCTTGCAAGGGCTTAGACACAATGCCTACAACTACAACTACAATTATCCAATTGATTGCAGATGCCATGAATAAGCACTACGACGTTTCTCACACACTGGTACAATTTAGATTTGTAGTGAAGGGACTTCTCTAAAATTAATTATATTATAATATTAATAATTTTTTTAAGATAATACTAATAGAACTTGCATTAACAAGAACCAACAAGAGACATAATATCATCAAGTATTAAACTAGAAATGCCTAATGGAACTTCCTTTAAGAAAATAAACTCATTTAGTTATAAGAAGAAGAAGAAAAAGAAACAAAGAAGAAAAGTGATTTCAAAATTAGAGATTAAGGGATGAAATCCATAATTTTTTAGGGAGAAAATATTAAAGGTTTAGGGTATTTTTAATCCATTCATAATTTATAATTTGATATGGCATGCGTGTTATTTAGGAGCGTGTTCACTTTTGCACAGTCATCTCTTCGGCCAACTAATTTTCATTGCAAACACCACATTGTAACTATTTTAGGAAGTTGAGACATTGGATTGAAAAAAATTGTTAACACCAAAATAAAAAAAATTACACATTAACAATGTAATTCATAAATTGTTGATTGTTTTGTAATTTAACATGACTAATTTTGACATTTATTTTTTATTTATTGATTAAATCTTGTATAATTTATTAGTGAAAATAAAGAAAAATTCTATGGTTACTCTAATTTGAAAAATTCTTTTATCCTACTTTATTTTAATAACTATTAAATGAGAGTATATTTTATTTTGTAAAAATTAACGTAATACATTGGAAATAAATAATATAAATATTTAAATTTATAAGAAATTATAAATTATAAAAACTAAAGAATTTAGTCCATAAAGATGCATTTTTTTAGGAAAAATTATAAATTTGATATTCGAGTTTTTATGATTTTTTAATTTGAGTGTATGAACTTTGAAAAAATATATCAATCAAATATATATAATCTATTTTAAGTTGACTGTATGCTTAGTTAGCTCAAATAGTGTCTACTTTTTTTAATTCCTATATCATTTTTTTAGCTTATCCCTTAATATTGTCTACTTAAAAAAAATAAAGATAACTGAAAAAAATAGATCTCATTTAAATTGACTAAATACACAATTAATTTAAAATAAATTGAATACAACTAACTAATACATTTTTTTCAAAATTCAGTTAAATAAAAAAATAATTTTAAATACTCAAATAAAAAAACTAAACAAAGTTTAGAAACTAAATTTATATATATATTTTTGAATTATAATTCTTTCTAACCATCCAAAAGCACGGTATTTTTTCTACAGTTTATCTAATGATCACGCGCCCATGCGTCATTTCAGTGAACGTCCACATCAACAAACGTGCCGGCAACAACATCGAGAACCTCCCCACAGAAAGAATCAGAGCCCAAAACTCCGAAAACAGCTCGCTCAATATTTTTTTCCCCTTTTTTCCTTCTGTTCCCCCCTTAACAATAATAAAGAAACCTGAAATTTATTTGCTTTCTCCTTGGTCTTTGTTCCCTAACACCCGCTTTCCCATCCCTTTCTCTTGTTGAATTTTCTCGAGAAAGTGTTTGGGAGGGGAGGGAAATTTGATTTGTTGTTTTTTAATTCGTAAAATAAATTGTGTAAAAAAAAAAACAATGAGCTTTCAAGATCTCGAGGCCGGAAGGCCTTTTGTGGCATCATCGAAGATCAACGGCAAGAAAGATGCGACGCAAGGGGTAGTATCTGGAATTTTCCAGATAACAACATCCGTTTCCACGTTTCAACGCCTAGTTAATACCCTTGGTACTCCTAAGGATACCCCTGAACTCCGGGAGAAGCTGTGAGTTATGTTGTTATTTGAATTTTTATTTCTGGGTTCAAAAAATTATTGGATTGGATTATGGACCATTGTGATTTGGTTTTATTGATCTTCTATCTCTAGTGGTTTTGAGGACAGAAATGTTTTAAATGATTAAAGAATTTGTAGCTAATTTGATGCCCTGCTAAAATGATCAATGAACCAACATTAAATAAAAATGTTCTTTGTCACATTGGGTGATTGAGACTCTTTGTGGGAGGAATATGCATGCGAATTAGAATTATGTTCAATTTGTGAATGTGATTGAGCAATTTTTGTTTAAAGATAACCAAGATTGGCTAACCGATAACAGAGTTAAGAGTTAGATGATTTCTTTAATTGCATTGATATAGTAGTGCAAGGAACTTCCTGCCTAGTTTATGATTAGGACTTCATGTTATCTGCCTGGCTCAAACTTATATGCTTCCATTTTTTTTAAAGGAAAAAAAAAGTTGAGCCTTCCATTCAGTTAATATTGGGTAAGCTGTTTGTCTGGTGATGCTGTCAACTTGCAGTTTGATGTATTTTTCCATGGATTTTCTTCTATTTTGAGGTTGTAATTACATTTCATAAGGTGTGCATGCAAGTGATCACTGGCATTATCTTAGTGTCGTTACAATATGTATTTCTTTTGCAACGATGGATTTTCAAGCTAGTTTGAGCTTTTGTGTGCATGTTGAATATGATACGCAACAAATAAGTGATCTTCTATGTAGTTGTTAAATTGTTTAACCCTCAGTGACGTGCAGGGAGCAGCAGGCAGCTTTATGTATTGGTGCCTAGTTGGCTAGTTCTGCATATACTTTTTTAATATTAATGATTTTATTGTAATTTTTGGATTTAATTTGAGGTAGGAAATTCTTAAAGGCACCCATACTGAATGATCTGAATCCTGTAAATGGATATCCTGAATAAACATTTGATTGACTTTTTGCATTGCAGACACAAGACAAGGCTGCACATTGGGCAGTTGGTGAAGGAAACTTCAGCAAAACTTAAACAAGCAAGTGAAACAGATCACTATGCTGGAGTTAGTGTATGTTGGTGAAGAGATGTTGGATTGTTTGTTTTTGTTAATTTTCTTGCATTTATAACAAGGGTGGGTGGTAGATTTTCAGCATTGGTCTAATGGATGGGTAATATCTTAGGATTTTTTTCTTTTCCTTCTTGTAATTGCAGCAAAGCAAAAAGATTGCTGATGCAAAACTTGCAAAAGATTTTCAAGCAGTTTTGAGAGAATTTCAAAAAGCTCAACGGCTTGCAGCTGAGAGAGAGACAGCATATACCCCTTTTGTTCCCCAGGCAGTTCTTCCCTCAAGGTGATTCTTTTTGAACTTAAAATAATATTCTATGTTCTGAGTGTTTTAATTACATGTTCATGAAAGGGAATTTCAGCATATATACTTCATTCTTTATTTCAACTAGGTATTTGTTCTGTGCATTGAACATAATCAATAATGAAACATAAAAATACAAAATCGTGCATCCTTTTTTCTTACATATATACAAAGTCTTATATCTATATATATGTTTGGCAATTCTCTAAATAAAAAATTTGTTCTATTAAATAATTGTTAAAGTGAGCTTGTGTCCAAGCACAGGTGGTATGGCTTTTTTTTGGGCAGCCATTTTATGAGCTCAACTAGTAAATATTTGTTGAAATATCTGGTAAAGCTGGTATAAAATTAAAGAGAATGGGTGTACTCATATGGAAATAAATTAGATTGAAATCCCTCTTATACATAAACATATCTTTTCATCTGATTTGTCTTTTAGAAATTGATGCAAAATTTTGACACAATATGACATATTTCTTTTCTATATATGTTTTAGATATTCTAATTGCAAAAGTTACTTAGAGGGTTCCATCATAACTCTTTCATATATAGAGTATTACTAAGTAATTGCATTCTCTATTCAACATTTATGCATGAATAAATCAATAAAAGCAAAAGAAAACTGTCTTTTTGACACTTATTTCTTACAATGTTTATGTGTGAGGCATAAGTATTACTAAGTAGGAGCAGAGTCTACTCAATAATATAAAATCTATTAGTTTGGAATTTTATAAACAATCAAAATTAAGGTTTGACTGTAAATGATCTGCCCTGTACGATACTGAATAAAATAAGATACCTTATTTGATCACAATCTGTTGTATTAATATAGGCATTTTAGTAATATGTGATCATATTTAGAAATGTGATTTGTTTATACCTTGAATCCATGATTGTTGGTTGTCCCTTTTTGTCTATGCTAAAATTTCCTTGACAGTTTCACTTTTTGGATGTTATAGTTAATTAAAAAAAACTACTCACGGTTAGTGTTTAGCTAAATTTTGTGTTGTTATGATATGTGTAGCTACACAGCCAGTGAGATAGAAGTAAATTCTGAAAAAAGTCCGGAGCAGCGAGCTCTTCTTGTGGAATCGAGAAGGTGATTTGTGCTTTACTGTCATATAATGATCTTTTTGTGGATAATCCTACTGTTTGCAGAAGCTGATCTATTCTATCATTTTTATGAATACTCTTTGTTCATGGTTTAGGTATGTTCGTGATGATTTATACAACTTTAGACTCTTAACCTTGATTTATTGGTTTTTGGAACACATTGTAACTTATTTGTTGCACATCCATCTACATGTAAAAATATTTTCCATGTGAGACCATGCATTTAAGATTTAGAACACTAACTTGCATATAGAATTTTGATTACTTAAGATTCCTAGCATGTTTGGTAAATGGGTTATTGCTACTTGTTGGTTCGAGCAGACAGATATAGGTTTTAGGCTTTAAATATCAATCATGTGTCTTATGCATGGATGAATTGTGCCATTGTTTGCTTGAGGTCCTTGTGTCAATATACAAAAGCATGGCAGGAGAAGGGAAATGATGCATACATTTAATACTTCCTAGAGCTTGCCAAATGAGGAACCTTGTGCACTGGGACATGATATGTACTCTTTAAAAGATGTGATTACTTAGGTTATCTCTAACCCTTAACTTCAAAATGCAGCAAATTTTACTCCAAATTGCAGTTGTTATAGTAAATTGACTGCAATCAGTTACTTCATTTTCAATTTCAAAAAGAATATTCTCCACATATTTCTATTCGTTACTAATGTTATATTATTTATATATTTTACAAATTACACTCATATTTTTTTGTCAATACCTATTATATACACCCATATATTTATTTATAATAAAATTTAATATATAAATATATTTTAACAAATAACATGCATATTTTACTATACATTTATAAATACATACCCATATTTTTAAAATTAAATAATATAATATATGAAGAGAACTAAAAAAAATTGAAATAAATTTGCTAAATAAACATATTGTTAAATTAATGCATATCTATGGAACTGAGTTACCATATTATTAAAGTATATTTGATAAAATGTATGATTCGGGTATTATTAATTAATATTATATTATTTATATATTTTACAAATTACACTCATTTTTTTCAATACCTATTATATACACCCATATATTTATTTATAATAAAATTTAATATATAAATATATTTTAAAAATAACATGCATATTTTACTATACATTTATAAATACATCCTCATATTTTTAAAATTAAATCATATAATATATGAAGAGAACTAAAAAAAATTCAAATATATTTTCTAAATAAACATATTGTTAAATTAATGCATATCTATGGAACTGAATCACCAGATTATTAAATTATATTTGATACAATGTATGATTCAGGTATTATTAATTTTATTGTTGTTTTTGACTGTTTTCTTAAATCGATTGTTAAATTAATGCATATCTATGGTTTTAAAACTTTTACTATCCAAATATTATTTTTAAGTCACTATATTAATATTATTTAAGTAAAAAAAAATAGATCAAATTTATATGCATTTGGTAGTAATATGATAAATATAATATAAATTTGAGCTAAATTAAACAAAGTTATTTGGACTATATTGAAACTTTATACACCAAAAAAATTGTTATTGAAATTAAAAAAAAAAAGGGGCAAATGCAGTTGGTGAACAGTGTACTGCATATTTGCCCGCACTCTGTTCATCCAACGCATTTTGCTGCAACAAATTGCAGCTGCTTTGGAGATAATTTGGGTCTCAACCCACTGCATTCTGCATTGCTCTTACAATTCCTAGCATGTTTGGTAAATGGTTTGTCGCTACTAGTAGGTGCAAGCAGACAGATATAGGTTTTAGGCTTTAAACATCAATCATGTGTCTTATGCATGGACGAATTGTTCCATTCTTTGCTCGATGTCCCTGGTTCAATACACAAAGCATGCACTTGCAGCAAAAAGGAAATGATGCATACATCTAATACTTCCTAGAGCTTGCCAAATGAGAAACCTCGTGCACTGGGACATGATATGTACTCTTTGAAAGATGTGATTGGAAGTTGCAATAGTTTGATTATTTGACCAGAATACTATGATGCAATCTTCTTGACATTTTGAATGAGAAATGGACATATAAGTTCTATGAATGACATTCTATTTAGCTTTTTAAGTGAACTTGTTGCAGACAGGAGGTCTTATTATTGGATAATGAGATTGCTTTCAATGAGGCAATCATTGAGGAAAGAGATCAGGGAATACAAGAAATTCAGCAGCAAATCGGTGAGGTGAATGAGATTTTTAAAGATCTTGCTGTCCTTGTTCACGAGCAAGGAGCTATGATTGGTAATATTTTTTCTCCTCTTGTATGGAACTTGATGTTTGCTCTGATTATTCACTGCCCCTAACCTTCTCTGCTTTTCCTGGATGTACTGCAGATGATATTGGGTCTCATATTGAGAATGCCCAAGCTGCAACTGCACAGGGCAAAGCACACCTTGTGAAAGCAGCAAAGACCCAAAGATCAAATTCATCTCTGGTAACTTGGTTCATTTTTTTTTTTAATTGCATTCTTTTGTGAATTTAAATCATTAACTATGACTGTTTATCTTACCAATCAACTAAGCAAAAACTAAATTTTTGTGCAAAGAGGGTTGGTAACTAAAGCTATCTATGATTTTTCGTGATGAAGTATGTTCTGAATGATTTTTTAATCATCATTGAACTATGTGTCAAGTCATCTTTGCAATTTCACATACATTACATTTCTAATTTAGCTTTTAATTTTCCAATGCAGTCCTGCTTGTTGTTGGTGATTTTTGGAATTGTGCTTCTCATCGTTATAGTAGTACTTGCAGCTTAATTCCATGTTTATCTTTGATTCAATCATATTAACGGTTTCCAAGAACTATCGGGAAACAAGATAGGGATCTGTTTACTAGCTTCAAGAGGTGACTTACTGGTGTGTCTCACTGCTGATCGGAGGGTGGTATATATATTGTTTGGCATTTGAACATGATGATATTTGGCTGGTTTGTGTTCAGGTTGTCTTTTCACATCTGTATTTTTCTGTTTGGGTTTTTGAGGGTGTGTTTTTGCTTGTGTAATTGCTCCTTTCATTTTCTTATAGTAATAAATAAATAATTAATTCTTTGTCATTCTCTCCCTTTCATTTAAAAATAGGGTTTCATGGAATCTCTTATTAAATTGCTTAGTTGTGTGACACTGAAGTGTTGTATTAACCAAGCTGCACTCCATTCAAAGTTGGAGAATCCATTTGGTGTGAAAATAAGTTTGTTCAATCAATAGGCATAAATCCAAAGAAGTCTTCTTTTAGCATTGAATTGTCCTGTGATAGGTGTATATATCGAGCTGGGTTTGGAAATGTGGATTTTACCCTAGAAATTTGGCTTTAATTTACATGCATAGTTTTAACCCTTCTTGGTAGTTAGTGCAATGTCCCCATCTGAGAGTTAATATGACCTGAAAGCCATGTATTGGATTCCTGAACTAGTTCACCGGAATCCATTCAATTTTACATTTAAAGGACATGGATATGTAGTCCTGCACAATATTGGCCCTTGCGTAGACTTGAAGTCATGCATGAAAAAGCTTTGTGAAGCAGCAGTTTCAGTTTGATGAGTTGTAACATTTCCTGTTCGATCTACTTGGGATATCTTTTCTGTTTAAGAAATTCTTCGATAAACAACATATTAAATTACATTTTCCGACAGATCGGACGGATCTGAGTAGGGCACACAAGTCCATAATTGCAGTTGATTTTAGTGCTGTCCTTGTTGCAATGTCTTCGAAAGACAATATGAAAAAAAAAAGTATGGTATACATCAAGTCTATGATTACAAGAAGAAAAGAAAGTGACTGGAGTGGATACAATGATTCTAAAAATCATAAAGATATGTCCAGCAAATTAATAGTCTTTTTGCTCAGTGCCTTTTCCTTCGAAGACAGGACCGGAAAAATACATTAGAACTATGATAATTTTAATTCTTTTTACAATTATTATCTAAATAAAACAAGCATGACACGACAATTATAAATATTGGTACAAAAGCAGTAAGAGAAGCAATAATTGACACTATACCAGCATGTGTCTTTGATTGCTTGGATTCTACATGGAGAATGCTTGGGGCAAATATGCAGCTTTGATTGCATAAATTCTCTTTCATGTTGCAGTTCATCAATAACTTTTGAGTAACCACTTTCATCCAAGGGTTGGAATTTTATGAAACTTTATAAGCACAGCTCAACTAAGCCTTAAACCCAAATTCATTCGGGTTGGCTATTAATCTTTAGGAACATTTATTTTAATTATTCAGTCGATACAAAAATATAACAGATATAATTACAGAAAATAACATACTCCTCACCTTAGATTTGAAAAATTGTATGCAGATTATGCATACCCAATCAGTTTTCCATTAAAGATAATTAACAGAGTTCAACTGTTAATTTTATTTGGGTCCATGCAAAATTTCGATGCTTGCAAGCGCGCCTGATCAAATGCCTATTGGATTCAGGAGAAAAATAATTGCATTCACAAATATCGTGAAATTTTTTATACAAAACCCACCTGACATGGTCACAAATTTAGTGATCCAAATGCTACCATCATCTCCTCCTGCTGCCTTGAAGGAGGCATATGCAAAATGTGAGAATATATATATATATATATATAACGAATGGTTGGTAATATTGAAGAACAATGTCCGAGAAGAAAAACTTCCACTGATTCAACTGATATTCTTCTACTTTTGCACAACTTGAAGGCCTATTTTTTATTGTGGAGCATCAGCTTTTGATCAGAATAGGCCATCACTTGCTTGTGAATATTACTTTCCTTTATAATGAGAAACAATTTGATCTTGATCAGGCACTCTATCCTTCTTAGGGCTGAGCAAGAACCAGCCGAGACCAAATTTTTGAACTAACCCGACCCGAGTTTTCTACTCTGGTTCAGCTATAGAAAAAATGAGTTGATCCGATAGGATGAGAAATGGTGATAATATCGGTTTTCATTTGACAAGTTGGAAATGTAATTTTTCCCTCAACCCGTCTGAATTTCCAAAATTAGAAACTAAATGAAACGACGTCGTTTTTAAATAAAAATTCATTTTTGTACATGTCTTATATTTGTTTAAATCAACAAACATAATAACATATATGCATGAGAGCAATTAGAACATTTAAATTAATTGCTTGCCAAAGAAAAATCCAATGAATAATACTGCGACAATACAACCAGCATAATTTGTCGCATAACAAAAATTGCAGATTTCCATGCTACTACTCTTCATCGAGTGGTTGTTAATAACACATATTTTTTTCTTAGCCATTCTAAACTTCTGCAACTTTTGATTAGAAAATATTCATGGGTCGAACTTGTCTCATTAACTCTATTTGATTGAAAGTACAGACTCCATGCTTCAGTTACTTCTTCCATTGTATAGTGTGAACGAAACAAACTTCTCTTAAAGCCAGTCACATGTGATGCACATTTTTGCATCAAGAGTATATAACATATCAAGTACCTTTAAGAACAACATATATAATATTTGTTTCTGGATTTTATCTTCCTTTTTTCCAACTTGATAGATCTATGATAGGAATGTGGATTTGATACCTTTAAAGCAATACTTTGGGAAAAACATAAAAAAATGAAAGTGTTGAAGACCATGTATGAATATGAATAGAATTCCAAGCCAACAATTATGGTAAGTGTCTGGTGAATTGACTCCAGAAGGGAAAATAATTTCAATTCCGATTTGAAATCCAACATTTTCATTGAGGATAGTGTTGATATTGCACCTTTTTTATTTCTCATTTACAACCTTGTAGTTCCACAAAAATTTACCTAAATAACATTTCTATCCAAAAAAAAAATTAATAGATTCTATGCGGAAAAATTAATTGTAAACTAGTCATGAATCCATACAATTTGCAGACTACAAAATAATTGATTAATATAAATAATTGAAATTAAATAATAACTAAATAAATTAAAAATAAAATATGTCACATTAATTTCATTTTCTTTAATTTTTTGTTGTCATATTTTTTTAGTTATAATAAAATTTGTTTTTAGAATTATCTTATTAGTATTGGAGTATGTATAATAGTGTTTTTGTTAAAGACAATAATATTAAGTAATTACGGTAGTTTTTAATTTCTTTTAATGGTTTGGAAAAAATATTTTGAATGATTTAAGATAGAAAAATATGGTTTGGAGAAAAAATATTTTTAGCGAATTAAGGTAGAAAATACATAATATATAAATTGTAATTTCACAAGTGCCAAGAGGGGGGTGAATTGGTTTTTTGATAAATATGGGTAATTTTTTATTTTTCAAAAAGAGCAAACTTAAAACAGAATTTGAGATGAAAATAAATGAAAATTATGAGTAATAAAAACATAAGGAATTTATAGAGGTTTGACCCTCAAAATCTATGTCATCTCCTCAACCACAAGTTGAGAATTTCAATCCACTATCAATCTACTTCAAGATGTAGGTAAAACCCTTACAAGTTTAAATCAAGTTACCCAAGTGTTTTCCCAAGGCTCACACTCAAACTTAAGTGTTTTTACAAGGCTCACACTCTAACCCAAGTGTTTTCACAAGGCTCGCACTTTAACCCAAGTGTTTTCAATGGCTCACACTCTAACCTAAGTGTTTTCAATGGCTCATACTCAACCCCACTTGCTAAGAACAATCCCCTTAGTTTACAAGTGAATAAAACTCTAACCCAATTCACTCAATCTCATTATTGAGCTTTTGAATAATGGTTTTAAAACTCACCAACCCACACCCAAGAACACTCTTGAGATAAATAAAAATTATAAGAATTAAAGATGAAGACTTAGGTGGTTGAAGGATTAATTGAAGATTAAATGCTCAAAGATTAATCTAAATGTGTTTGCTCAACTTCCTTCTCTTGTTCCAACTATGTGCTTACTGGTATTTAAACCCTTTAAGAGAAAAAGAGTTATTGGAGGTCCATTTAATGCAAATAGAGTTGTTTAAACTACCCAAAAAGAAGCAGGTCTACACGTCATCATGATCATGAAAAAATTGTCATGATCATAATTCTAGAGGCGCCAAGAAGAGATTTGAATTTTCGCGCTTTCATGATCATAACTATGTAGCGATGATGGTCATAACAACTTTGGATAACTTTTTAGAGTTGGTCGTTATGATCATGATAAAATCGTTATGATCATGATAAAATCGTTATGATCATATTTTTTATCATCATGATCATAACAATAGTGGTGATGTTGGTTGTGACTACTCTTAGAAACTTTTCAAAAATTTTAAATTTAATCTTTGTAATTTTGCTTGAAAAATTTTTCTAATGATTGAAATTTGCTTGTGACCATATATAATGAAGATTCCTATCGAATTTGACTTCTGATCTCAATAGAAAATTCAATCTTCCATTTTCCAACAATATCATGATCATGATGAGCTCGTCACAACTTATGGGGGAATTGCAGATTTCAAAAATTAATATATTGACCCTTTATTGCTTAAGTCCATACATGAATTTTGCAATATTAATTAACCTGAATATAAACACTTAACACACGGATTAAATATAATTTTACTTAATTACTTGTGACCATAAAAAAAATTATTTTATCCCTCAAGGTTCAACAATCTCCCCCTTTTTGATAGTAACAAATAATTATGTAAACTTAGGCTAAAATTGGAAGGAAATACTCCCTCATAAAATAAGCCTAAAATTAAACTTGCAAAAAATCATTAAACAAGTCAATTTTGAATATTTGAGCAACAAAGCAATGAATTATTTGAGCAACTCTCAACCATCAACAAAAAAATATCCAAAGAAGATATATTCGTCAACCTAAAAAGGTTTCCCCTTTGCAATAACCATAATGAACATATTCAATATCCATACAAAATACATTTCACATCCATATATTTTACATTTTCTCCCCCTTTGTTACTATAAAAAACGACAAGAGAGAGATTTCTAAAAAGAAATGTTCTAAAAAGTAAAAGGCTATAACCATGTCAAATTCTAAAAAGACTTGAAAAATCTGGTTAAAAAGAAAAATAAAAATCAAAGCAAATATGTCTTAAATAGTGAAAGGTCACAACACAATATGACTAACAATTTGCTTCACATAGGCAATATCCATAACCAGCAAGTTTTCATAAAATTAGCATCCAATATTCAAAAATCAAATCAATAGTTTTAAAACACCTATAATTTAATCAATATCAACGCTTAACCAAAAACAACATCATATAGTGTACATATGTATACCAAGTTAAGCACAAAAATTACAAACTTCACAAAATCAATAGTAAATCACAATCACATAATCAATATTCAAAGAACAATATCCAACAGCCAAATTAAAACACAAAAACAGTATAATTAATGTTCATATTAAGAACATATCAAACGCAACAAATTTGCAAATTCAACATCCATAAATCACACTTGTTATTTAACCAAAAAAATTTTCAATAAATACCAAATAAATACTAAATATCCATGTCACTTTCACAATATGACCAAACAACTAAGCTTAATTTAGCCTTTTCTCCCTCTTAGGTACAATAAAAAACCATTATGCAAGTAGGGAACTACTGTCCAATATAGCAGTGAACCAAAATAAAAAAAATATATGTCCCAAATATTAAATGACTGCAACAATATCAAGTTCTATAAAAACTTAAAAATCTAGGTGAATCACACTTTTAGACCAATTCAAATTGTTTAAAGCAATTCAAGTAGAATTCCAAAACTGAAATTTGCAAAACAAGTTTGAAGCAATTCAGTTACAAGAAAAAAAAAAAAGAAGACAATTAAGAAGTAATAAATTAGGAAAACTCAAATAGATGCAAAAGACATGCGAAAGGAATACAAAGATCTTCTAAAATAGAAAAGAAAATGAATTTAGAAGTTAGTTTAAGAAGAAAAGTCAAATCTGCCTCAACAAATAATATTCCTTAATGATCAAGAATTGTAAAGATATGTAAAATCCTTAATAAACAAGGAATACAAGATATGACAAGACTTATTTAGATATGTCAATTATAAACCAAATAGGATTAAAAAATATAAATCAAACCTTATTAGGATATTAATCACTCAAACAATAGTCCTTAATGAGCAAGGAATATAAGGATATGCAAATCAACCTGATTAGGATATAAATCACTCAAGAATCTCAATTCTTCCTTTTTAATCACTTTCTTTTTCTTTTTCATGATTTTTTTCTTTTTTTTTCAAATTTCTTGCTTCTTTCCTTTTTTTTAAATTTTTTTTTTTAAAATTTTTGTTTTTTTATAAACCTTCAACTATAAACACAAATCTGAATTTCAGAATGCAAACAATTGACTAAATTAAAGAAAAACAAGAACAAGACTAACAAACAAGGATAAAGAACAAAACACAAAAACAAAGAACAAATAACAAAGAGCAAGAATGGAATTTAAAAGAATAAGAAAAACGCAAGAAATCAGAATTAAGAATGAAAATTATAAAAGATAAAACCTAATATAGAGTTAAAGCTCTGATACCAAATGATACGAAACCTCTAAGAATAAGCTTGAGAACCCCTTTATATATTCAAATCCCAAAAGCATTAATTTGAAAACCCCAATACTTCAGCAACAACCCTAAGAAAGGTTAGAAATCAGATTACTTAGATGATTAAAGAATTATAATAAAGAAAACTCTTTTATGAATTCCAATTTCGAAACACTCTATAAGAAGGTGATCAATCTACTTAAATGTTTCTTAAAGCATGTATTCTACTCAAAAACACAAAAGATAAAAGCAAACGGCTTTAGGTTTCTAAAACTTCAATTCTGAATGATAAAAATTCATCCAAGGCATATAAATAGCCTTCATAAGGTTTTCCTTAGTGAATAAGGAAAACTAATAACGCTAAACACATAAATAAAAAACTAATCTAATTAGACCTCAAATAGGAATTCTTGACATACTTCCTATTTTAAGAATAATACTAATTAAACTAACTAAAACTAATAGGCTCTTAAAATAACAAATTCATCCAACCCTTATTTAACATAATTAAACCTAAATAACAATATTTAAATAACTCTCCCATGAATATTTGGCCAGCCCATAACAAATGTGACCAATTACATACTTAATTAAAACCATTAGTAACTTGGATTTGAATTACGTTATATTAAACTTGAGCTGCACTTGTCCCAAATCTTTGGTGTCCTTGTAAACTTTCATTAGTTAAATTCACTAAGCCTTGTAAATGATGGATTAAGGCTTATTCAAACTTCTTAGATTGAGACCTTGTTATAGGTCCTCGATACATGCTGATTGAACTCAAAATCTCTTGAACTTGATCCTTACCTTATTGACCATACTCATTTTCAAGAGGTTGAATCCTTTGAACTTGATTTGTAGGCTGCTCCTTGTATCATTTTTTGTCAAAGGTACACGAGCCATAGCTGCATGCATAATTAATTCACATGTTAATAAAATATGAAATTGAAACATAATATAATTTACTAAAAAGAAAACATGCAATTATATTTCATTGATTCATTTATGAGTTACTTAATTATTTATATAATGTTTCTAACATGGAAAATTGGAAAAACAAAAGCTAAAAATAAGAAAAATTAATTATGACAGCAAAGGAATATTTAACTAAACATAGGATACTCACCCCGGCTAACTTTTATTAATACAGCAAAGGCTATATTTTAAATACTAAAATTTCCAGTAATAAGACAATATGACAAATTAAATTTTCTTATGGGACAAAATAACTTTTACACAAGTTTCAATCCACCAAGGAAGCTAGAGGGAGGGGGGTAACTTTTAATCATACGGTAAAGGCTATTTTTCAAGGATTCAAGGTTTCGCAAATAAAACTGGCTAACTCTTTTTTATGTTTTAAGGATTTACATAATAAAAGTTATCTTTTTATGAAAAGTTATTGCCTGAAGATTTAAACGTAAAGATTTTATATAATAAAAATTGCAGAGAAAAAAAAAATTAATAAAATTATCATAAAAAAATTGAATTGATTCATATTTTTTTATAGATTTAATTAATAGTTTCTTAGTATATAAAAAAATTGAAGTGACATGATGAAAATAGAGAAATAAAAAAAACAAAAGTGATATGCATGTAATTTTATTGTTACAAGCGTTAAATATACTTTTAGCTAAATTAATAAATATATATATAAATATACTTAATTATTAAGATATTTAATGTTAATTCTGAACTTATAAAATTTTATAAACAAGAATAAAAAAAATTAATATATTACAAAAGTAACATTTAATTTCTTTTAATTCCTATTCAAATATATCTATAGGATAAATATTTCAATATAAAAATAAATATTTATTAAATTTTTAATTTAGTAATTTTAAAGTTTATTATTTAATATATATATATTGATTGAATTGACGTATTAATTAATAATAAAAATTAGTTAACAGTATTATATATTAAAAAAAGTTAACGGTAAATACAGCGAAACCGTAAGTTACTTGAGAGGTTCATACTCTCAAAATTTCAGAATTGAAAATATTCAGGCATCAACAGTGTACATCACCTCTTTCTTTTTGAACAGAAGTAGCAGTAGTGTTAGTCATATTATTAGTCTTTCTGGCTCACTCCCTCCCCACCGATCTATTTTCAGCTTCACGGGTCAAATGCAAACTGTAGTTCAGATGTCTGAAAGGGCCATTCCTGAGCGGGGAATGCTATAAAACCCTGCCCCGCTGTTCTTTCCGCTTGCTTGATCAGAAGAATCCTGTAAATTTTTCCAACTCTTCTTTTTTTTTTTTAATCTTTTTTCTGTTCTTATTTTGCTTTTTTAATTCATTCATTTATATGAGAAATTTGGTCGGCGATTTTTAGATATAATTGAAAGCAGGAGAAAGGAGGAGGACGGTGTTGTAGGTAAACAAATGGCTATTTCAGCCACTGGTCAACTCAACGTTAATGAGTCACCCTCATGGGGATCTAGAAGCGTCGATTGTTTCGAGAAATTGGAGCAAATTGGCGAGGGAACTTATGGGTCTGTTACTTTACATTTTTCCCCCAACTATATTTTGTTCAGTATGTACTCCTCAACTATGGTGTTGCTAAAAAATACGTGAATTTTCTGGTGTACTTTTTAGAATGCTCACCTCAAATTTACTGAGAGTTGCGTTCCTATGTTTTGCACATAATCCCCAAGTACCAAATTATGTGTGCTTGTAAGAACTGTGGTTGAATTTGAATAACATTCTACTCATTGTCTTTTTTTTTTTTTTGTTGCTGTTTTTTATTTCTTCCCCATATACTTGGATCAATTCGATTTCTGATATTTTCTCATTTTGAATTAATGTATTTGCCAATTTCTTCAACTAACCTTGTTCGGTTTAATATTGAATATCCAACACTTCTCCTCTTTGCTTTCAAGCAAAATCAATAACTCATTAACCTGAAAATGCGAGATTGTTAAATTGTCACTGTTAGCTTTTGTTTCCATTTTGATTATACTGCATCTTACATACAATTGTGCCCATTATAGCATAAAACGTAGGTACGGTTATCATAAAGCAAAACTTGTTATGCACTAATTGAAAGTTGTTGTCTTAAATCCTTAGATTGTTGAATGCCATCTGGAATAATTGGAAGTTTTATTTCCTTGAGGTTGTTAAATTCCATTTTCTGTTATAGAAATTGTTTAGTTTGGATTTGTTCCTTTGTCATTTTTGAATATGACAGCACAAATTTGATTGATTCATATATGCCTTGCTTTTCTTTCTTGCAGTCAAGTTTATATGGCTAGGGAAATAAAGACGGGTGAAATTGTTGCTCTAAAGAAAATAAGAATGGACAATGAAAGAGAAGGGGTAACTCCATGCTTTTTTTTTTAAATTAATAAATTATTATATGAATCACTGTATTGGCAATCATGCTTGGGAAGTCCACATCTTCTATCTCTACTTTTATAGTTTTGTATTCTTTATGCACTGTTTCCAAGTTCAACAAGTTAAAAATCAATTTCTGATTTCTCTTTTCTAGAAGAATAAAATATATTTAATTATTGAAATAAGTTCTTCATTTTTCTGCAGTTTCCCATAACAGCAATCCGTGAGATCAAAATTCTAAAGAAGCTACATCATGAAAATGTAATTAAGTTGAAAGAGATTGTGACATCTCCTGGTAAATTGTGAAATTTCCTGCCTCATTTTGCATTAGTGGCACTGCAGCTTTGATATTGCATCCTGTTGATATCTAAAATTCTTGAAACTGTTTTTTAGGATCTGAGAAGGATGAGCAGGGGAGGCCAGGCATGTACTTTATTTTGCATGTGCTCCTATTGATTGATACAATTTTCAATATGGCTTTCTTTGTATGTGTGTGCATGCACATGAAATGCATATACCTGGACATTTGGTGGTTTTTTTTTACTATAATGTTTTTATAATTGGTTGTCTTGTTTGAGGGCTGTTGATTTCTGACAATTATAAGTGGTGTTGCAGATGGTAACAAATATAAAGGTGGAATATACATGGTCTTTGAATACATGGACCATGATTTGACAGGTCTTGCTGATCGTCCTGGGATGAGATTTTCAGTTCCTCAGATTAAGGTACTATAGACATATGAATGGTATGATTGTTGACACTGGCATTATTCTTTTAGTTCCATTTTCTTTGTTTATCATCATCATCATCATTATTATTATTATTATTATTATTTTTTGCATTCGATAACAGTTTGCTTCTTATTCTTGAAGTGCTATATGAGACAACTTTTAACCGGGCTTCACTACTGTCATGTAAACCAAGTACTTCATCGTGATATTAAAGGTTATTAAGCAAGAAAGTAATCTACTATATAATCTTATCTTCCACCTTCTAAGACATTGAGAAGCTGAACTGTGTTATTACTGCAGGCTCCAATCTTCTTATAGACAATGAGGGCAATTTAAAGCTTGCAGATTTTGGGCTTGCCCGATCATTCTCAAGTGAGCACAATGCAAATCTTACAAATCGTGTTATTACTTTATGGTACAGGTAAACTTCTATGTTATGAATGGAGATTTTGGGTTTGATGAGTTGAACTTCCTTTCTATTGGGGAATGTCCCATTTCTTTTCACCTTAGTACTGTGAGTAAGAAACATAAGAAAAGTTGAAATGTGTAAGCTTTTATTTATTTATTTATTTATTGGAGCAGACCACCAGAGTTGCTACTTGGGACAACCAAGTATGGTCCAGCTGTTGATATGTGGTCGGTTGGTTGTATTTTTGCTGAACTTCTGCATGGGAAACCAATTTTTCCTGGAAAAGATGAGGTAAGAATATTAGTTGGTTTTTATGCACAATTTATGAAAGAACTACTGTAGTTAAATTAACTGTTGATGTAATTTTTGTGATGACTGGCTAATGAAAAATGATTTTAAGTAAAATGTAGAGATGGAAAAGGAAAAGCAATGTGAGAGAGGGTACATAACCTGGCTGGCCAAATGATTACATGTTGATAAATGTGACTGGAATAGAATTATAAACACTAATCCTTAGAGGATGCTTTTGCCATCAAGAGGCTTGACAATTTTTATGCACATAATAACATTATTGAGAAACTTAAATGTGACTTGACTATGACTTGCCTAAATCAAACATGATAATGAATAATCTATCTTAAAGCTAACTAATGATTGGCTTTTTTTTGTTGAAACAAATAGACCTTTTTAAACATTACCAGACTAATGACACAAACAACATTTTTTACCTGAATTAGCTATCCTTTAGCACTTTAACTAGCTTGAAGAATCACATTTGCAATGTTATTTTGCAAAAAATGGTTATGTTTAAATTTAATTGAGAATCATCAATGCAATGGTTCCAAGTTAGAAGTGTTATGGGGGTATGTTTTTAGAGCTTTTAGTTTTTTTTTTTTTTATTTATTGGATTTATAAATTATACTTCAATATAGAGTTGATCACAGTGGCATAAACTCATCAAAAGTAGTTGTGGTGGTGGTGGTGATGTTGCAAATTTGGTGTTTGAACTTTTTTGTTTTTTCTATTTGGGTGTCTAACTTTTTTTTTTAAAATAAAGTGTTTGAACTTTCTAAATGGATAACAAGTTAATATATCCGACCTTTTGGTGATGGCTGTGTGCTTATTAGAATCAAGTGGGCTACACTTTCTACACAATCAGCTGCCATATCATTAGCCACTTATGTAAATTATTGGAGTTCAATTATCTCTAGATTATTTAATAAATTGGGAATTAGGGTTTCATTAAAAAAAAAAAACCAAAACTAAGAAGAAGGAAGAGGAGCGATATGTGATTTGTGATCTCCCTTGCCACATTCTCATCAATCTAAACACAAATACAAAACAAAAAACACTAAAAATTTCTACAAGATATAGAAACCTAAAACAAAAGTTATAAATAATGCAAATCAAGGGGTAAAAAATGAATCTAAATTCATCCATCACAACCCCTTCTGCAAAACCCATTTCTTCTTTTTATTATTTCTTTTCAAAAACCAAAAGAAAAAGTAATGATCTTTCTCTAATTCTTTCTTTTATCTACAATTTCAAATCACCACTTTGCTTCTTTTAAGTTCTCATTGTTCTTTCCCTTTTCTCCTCCTTAGGTCTAGTTTATTTGTTTGTTTGTTTTTGTATGAAACCCTAAAAAAATAGAAATATTGATGGAGGGTCTAGATTCAAGAAAGTAAAAAGATTGAGAGTGAGTTCCTTTATTCACCAGCTACAAATTTTGATTGAAATGATAACCCGAATATACTTATGGAACTTACAACAATGTTGAACCACAAGAAGAATCCCCAACAAGAAGACTAAGAATACCAAGTCTGCCATTGAAGAAACAAATTTTGATTGAATGGTAAGTAATGAAATGATATTGATTAGGAGAAGATATACGGTGGTCTAACAAAGAGTAATGGAATGAGATGATTTTGGAAAAAGTTTGTTTATACTGAGGGCAATCTTGTCATTTCATTCTTTATGCTTTGTGGCTGATGACATGATAGCTGACTGGGAAAAAGGTGGAGCCCATTTGATCCTAGCAAGCACACATTCATCACCACAATCAGCCAGAAACACTAATTTATTATCCATTTGCAAAGTCCAAATACTTGATTGCATCAAAAAAAAAAAAAAAAAAAAAATCAGACATTCACATAGAAAAAAACTAAAAAGTTTGTGCACCATTTTTATAATTATTCCCTCAAAATTTCATCGTCCCAACTAAATGTGGTAAAAGAGGGACCAAACGGTACTCCAAATTATTGAAGGTTAACTTTGCACAAAGTATGGTAAAGATGGATAGTGTTATTTAGCTTCTAAGATATAAGTTGTAATACTTATAAGGGATTTATCCCCTTGGTTATGTTAAGAGGTGATTTTAAAAAAGTTGCCTTGTATTTCAGATGAACAGCTTTGGTGTTTCATCCCCATGTAGACATATGCATGATCTCCCAAAATTTACCTTTGATTTAAATTTGTAACTTGTTTGTTCTTTTCATGATCTCGTAATAAACATGGGAATCAATTTGAAGATTGATTAAAATAAGTGGTAGGAATACTCCCCAAGTTCATTTGTAATTATCCTTTTTGTTTGAGTTCCATGAGTCAACATCCCCTCATAGTTGACTCTGGTTTTAAGATGAAGATTGACTAACAAGTGTACTTGTGTTAGAATTTGAGAGCATAAGGATTTAGGGCAAATTCTATGATTTGGTTTTGACTGTCAAATGATTAGGGAGTGTGCCATGGACAAATCACATGCAGTAGAATGTGCTAAACATTTGATTTTTTTTTTTTGGATAAAGTTGCACTCCCATTTTACGATAAACATTCATGAATAATGCTTTGATAAAAATATATGTATTTACATTCCCATTTAGCCTTTTTCTACATCAATAGTTTTCACAAATAATACCATTGTTGATACTCCTTTTGTGACTATTGTAGCCAGAACAATTAAATAAGATTTTCGAGTTGTGTGGAGCACCAGATGAGGTTAACTGGCCAGGGGTTTCCAAGATTCCATGGTATAACAATTTTAAACCAACTAGACCAATGAAAAGACGTCTCAGAGAGGTTTTTAGACAGTAAGTTTAAACTTATGCTGATCTATGCTATACATTTTTGTCTGTTAGAAATTTGACTTTGTCTGAAGTTCACTGACTGCTATCCTTTGCCTTGTTTTTTTCTCTCCCATCTTTTTTTCTTTTTTTCTAATAGTTTTGATCGCCATGCTTTGGAGTTACTAGAGAAAATGCTAACTCTTGATCCAACTCAGGTAATCCATTATCATATAATAATGTCCTCTTGTTTGTCACAAATTCAAGCATAATTTCATGCATCCTACTACTGATGTGGTGTCTCAACTTAGGAATTGTATGTCAATTAAATTTGAGTTAAATGTAGATGTCATTTTGAAGAGCACATGTCTTGAACATGTATGATGGTTGGATACTTTGGATATGCTTAGTTTAGCCAAGTGTTTGACATGGTGTAGAGGAGAGTAGGCAGGTTTGCTTTGTCATCAGAGAAGAAATAATTTGAGAGGACTTCAATTTTATTCGTAAAATACACACACATATATATATACTCATTAGAATCGTAAATTAGGAAGGATAAAAAAAATCCTAAGTTAGGAAGGAGATGAATAATCCGAAAGTAGGAATGAGAAGAATAATCCTAAGTTAGGAAGGAGAAGAAGAATAATTCTTAGTTTAGCACAAGTGTTTGACTTGGTGTAGAGGTGACTAGGAAGGTTTTCTTTGTCATCATAGAATAAATAATTTGAGAGAAGACTTCAATTTTATTCATAGAATACACACCTCTATAGACACAGTTAGAATCCTAGATTAGGAAGGATAAAAATAATTCTAAGTTATGAAGAAGATGAATAATCCTAAAGTAGGAAGGAGAAGAAAAATTCTAATATGATTGTGTTTACACTAATTTCTATTATGTAACACTTCCCCTCAAGCTACAGCATATATATTTATCATGCCTAGCTTATTACAAATGTAATCAATCCAAGTCCTATTTAGTATTTTTGTAAAAATATCTCCTAACTGCTCAGTGTTTACATGCCCTGTAAAGATCAAATTCTGCTGTAACTTTTCATGAACAAGGTGACAATCAATTTCGATATGTTTGATGTTCATGATACTCGATTATAATCATGAAGCAATATGTATGGTAGCTTGATTATTAGACCATAATTTGACTGGTAATGATACTTGATAACTGACTTCTATCAAAAGCTGATGGATCCACATTATTTCACATACTGACTGTGCCATAGCATTCAAATTCTGCACTTGAGTGAGATTCAACATTTTGCTTCTTATTTTTCCAAGAAAATAAGTTATCTCCAAAGGATACATAGTAACCTGTAGTAGATCTCCTGTCTAGTTTGGAATATGCCCAGTTTGCGTATGAAAAGCACTCAACATAATTGTCCTCATAATTTCCATAGAAAATACCTCGTCCTGGAGAATATTTTATGAATATTCTTCAACCGATGACCATGTTAGTATTTTACCACCAGGTGACTGGTGGTTGATACTTAAATTAAAGTCTGGGTACCAAAAAGAAACAAATTAAAGTTTGGTACCCAAAATGAAACAAACCAAAAGTTGGGTGACCACGGGTGCATTTAACTCGAATAATTCTAAGTTAGGAAGGAGAAGAATAATTCTAAGTTAGGAAGGAGAAGAATAATTCTAAAGTAGGAAGGAGAAGAATAATCTGAAGTTAGGAAGGAGAAGAAGAATAATCCTGATATGATTGTATTCACGCTAATTTCTATTTTGTAACATTTTGATTGCTATGGCACATACATTGTGTTGATATATACTCCCACTACTTGAAAATACTATATGTCTGTTACAATAATATAATACGTCTATTACAATAAGTTTTTTTAGCTCTACAAAGTCACAAGACCATGTATGGGGGCTAATGCCTTTCTAATGCTGGAAGGTCAATAGAGTTGGTGACCTGATGACAGGTTAGCTGACAATCGAAGCCTTGTGAACAGTGTATACTGCATTGACGTGCATTCTCCTTGTATATAAGGAGAATGCATAGGCATTAATATAACTCTTTTTTTTTTTGAACTTTGCTACATTTCCTTTTCTTTTTTCTAACAAATTTTCTAACAATGACCATCTTACTAGTGTTTATACAGAACTTAATATTTTGAATTTACATTGGAATCTTAACTTCACTTTGAATCACTAGTACGTAATTTAAACTGAAAACACCAATATTAGGGCATGTTTGTTGTGATTAGGTGTTTTATGTTTTTTGTGTTTTACAGAATTGGAACTTTGGTATGACTTTTTGTCTTTTGTGTCCTAAAATATATAATTCTTTTAATTTTTTTTCATACTTATTTTTATTTGTTATATAAAAATACTTCTGTTACTATTTCTGGCAATGTAGTTTCCCTATATAATAGTTCTTGTTTCTCCATATATCCTTTCACAAATTCCTTTGCTTCCCTCATTTTCTTAGTAATGAAACATTAACTTGCTGGTGCCATGTCATATTTCTGGCAATGCAGTTTCCCTGGAATGCGGAAAGTGACTTGAGAATAGCAAAAATTGAAGTTTGGTGACCTGACGTGACATTAGCCCACAGTTCAATGACCACACTGCATGCTACCTCTCTCTATATGTAATAACTACATAAGTAAAACCCACCTCTGTGTCATAAATTGGATAAAGACTAGAAACTATATGGCGAGGATAACGGATTCTTGGTATATATCGTTTCATAGTAATTAAACACTCACATTCTGTTTCCATGTCTTATTTCTGGCAATGCAGTTTCCCTAGAACATAGGAAGCGACTTGAGAATAGCAAAAATTGAAGTTTGGTGACCTTATGTGACATTAGCCCACAGTTTAGTGACCCCACTGCATGCTACCTCTCCCTATCTATAATAAGTACATAAGTAAAACTCACCTCTTTGTGCCATAAATTGGATAAAGACTAGAAATTGTTTGGTGAGGATAACTGATTCTCGGTATATATCCTTTCATAGTAAGTAAACACTCAATTTCTGTTGCCATATCATATTTCTAGCAGTGTAGTTTCCCTGGGATGCAGAAAGTGACTTGAGAAGCAAAAATTGAAGTTTGGTGACCTGACATGACATTAACCCACAGTTCAGTGACCACACTGCATGCTACCTCTCTCTTTGTATAATAGGTACATTAAGTAAAACCCACCTCTTTGTGCCATAAATTGTATAAAGACAAAACCTATTTGGCGAGGATAACCGATTCTCTTTGATGAAGTGCAATCAAAAGTTCCAGTTTAAAAAGGAAAGAAATTCATTCAAACTGCATATTATAGAACATAGTAGTGCGTGAAAATACATAGCACACTTTGGTGGATAGGAGGGTAGATGATACTAGGTTTTATGAGAGAACAGTCTCAAGACCTCATCCATACTCAGAATGTAAAGTTGTATCCTTGGTGAAGTCTGTGAGTTGTCTTTTTAATCTGATAAATTTTGCAAATGTATTTCTTGAACTTGCAGTTCACCTATTCGACCTGCAATTTCGATGTGAGTTGTTTTGCTTTTAAATCTATGCCAACATTTTCCTTGAGTGCATTGTTTTGGTGAAGATGTTATCTGACATGTATAAGCTGTGTTTTTCTTTGTTCTAATTAGTTGCTATTAAAATTTTGTGCATTTTTTCTATATGTTGATTTCCTTTTCTAATATTTTGGATTAGTATTGGGCTGATAAATTCAGTTGCTTCAATTCTTAGCTTTTAAATTCAATACTCAAGTAAATCCCTGAACATCTGTATGGGAATTGCTGTTAATGGTGTTAGCTGGGTGAGCCTAGGGCCACAAATTCAGATTTAGATTACCTGCAGTATGACTATGATCTATGATCATTTAGAATGAAAGGACATCAAAACAGTACTCCCAGCATAGTTTAACAAAGGCGTCCTCAACAAGGCACAAGCCCTAACACCTCAAACACTGAAAGGCAACAGACATTAATGATGTATGGGTGTGCCTTTGTAACAATTACAGCTGTTTTTGTTTTCCCAGTTTCTTTAATTGTTTCTTCATCTGTAGATCTAGCATTGATTTGAATATGCAAGTGACCTTACAAAGATTTCATGCATGCCAAATTAGAAAATAAAATTCAATTTTTTTTTCCCTTTTGTGCCTAATATCACTTGGGCACATGTTTGGGTCCTGTGCCTTGCGCCTAAGCTCTCGGACACCTTTGTGCTTTGTGCCTTTTTTAACTATGACTCCTAGCATCTTATATGGATGTTCAATTGTGGAGTTTTACATGCGAAATTCAAATATCTAAATTTATCCTGAATCACTAAGTTCAACTCCATTGCTTCTGTTTTTATTGTTTTTTATTATAAATACAGAGAATATCTGCCAAGGATGCACTTGATGCTGAGTATTTCTGGACTGACCCATTGCCCTGTGACCCCAAGAGGTTTGATTTGCTGCTTCCTTGGATGTGCCTTTATTACGACACAGTATATGTACCCAAATGTTATCTGGTTCATTTCCTTGATCCCTTTTCGCTTCTTGATTCAGTTTACCCAAATATGAATCATCACATGAATTTCAAACAAAGAAAAAACGCCAGCAACAAAGGCTGCATGAAGAAAATGCAAAACGTCAGAAGTTGCAACACCCACAGCAGCATGGCCGCCTTCCACCTATTCAGCAGTCTGGGCAGGCACATTTGCAAATTAGGTCAGGACCTAATCATCCCCTGCATAATTCTCAGCCTCCAGTTGTCGCAGGGCCTAGCCACCATTATGGGAAACCTCGTGGGCCTGCTGGAGGTCCAGGCAGATACCCCCCAAGTGGAACAAGTGGAGGTTACAGCCATCTAAATCGTGGAGGTCAAGGAGGTGGAGGTTATGGGAGTGCGCCGTATCCACCACAGGGGCGTGCACCACCTTACAACAGTTCAAGTGGCATGCCTGGTGCTCCTCGTGGGGGTGGGAGTAGTGGATATGGGGTTGGTGCTCCAAACTATGCTCAAGGGGCTCCATACGGCAGTTCTGGGGCTGGTCGGGGCTCCAACATGATGGCTGGAAACCGCAACCAGCAGTATGGTTGGCAACAGTAGCATGATTTGATGATTAAACTGTTCTGTTAAGAACAAGTTGAGATGACTTGGAATGACCTCCGCATAAGATTGCAATCTGCACCACTCAGCCATGCATGATATGCAAAAATATTGCTTAGATTATATCTTGAAGTGGTTTGTACCTAATCACGGGTCTACATTTGTGGTATTATGTTATTGATATTTCTGCAGGGAGGTCAATAGCATGGGTACTTCAGTTGTTTATGTAGTATATCGAGATATATGTAGTAGCTCCTAAAACATATTACAAAATCGTTTTTGCAGATGTAATCACTTCATTCTTATTATTAATATTTTTTTTTTTAATGCAAAAGATCATCCTCTTAAATTGTTTTTTTTATTAATAAATATTTATGTAAATTATTCAAAAAAATTTATAATTACCAATTCATGATATACAATAAGACAATTACAACAAATTAAATATTACAAGCAATAAAACCTATAGCAACATATTTACATGGGAATAATTACTGTGTGTCTCTTATGTTTTGATCTATTATATTATTTGATCCCTAATATTTGAAAAAGTATTTATTTATCTTTAACATTTGTAAAATTGTGTATTATTTCATTCTTAAAATAGAACCGATAAATGTTAACTATTGCAAATATCAGGAACGAATAAATATTTTTTCAAATATCGAAAATAAAATAATGTAATAAACTAATTATCCCTATTTACAAGGTAAAAGTTCATCATCTCTTATCCCACAAAATGAATACTGTCACAACCAAAAGAACAAGGTTAACCAATTAAGCAAAAATAGAGGGGTGCATTACATGTAAACTCTCTCGTTTCGTGGAGTTTTCAACCAGGTGCTTTCCTCTCCCTCGAGTTAATCTCACTGAGCTATTGGTCTGTTAATTCATAGTTGTGATGATGATTTTAAAGGTTGATAATGTAGTCTTTATAGAGAAGAGCATCCTCTTTATCTTCTTTATATGTTCTCTCTATGTTTGCCGGTTACATCGTGCGGAATTTAAATAATTTACACATTTTAATATAATTATTAAATAATTTTAATAAATTTAAAATTGTAAGTTAAATAAATATAAAAGTAAAAATTTAAAAAGTTATTATAACAACATTATTTAATAATTTTTTATTAAAAGTATATATATATATATATATATATATATATATAAATTAATAATAATAATTAGAGAATTAAAATAAAAAATAGAAAATAATTAATAAGTTATGCATTTTTACTTACGTTAAATAAAAAGAATTTTTTTTGAAAGAAAAAAAATGGATGTTTTAATTAGAATAAAAGACATAATTCCTAATCAAAAAGAAGAGTAGTAGTTTAGATGTAGTATAATTAAAATGTTTTATATTGAATAAAACATATTTATTTTAAAATAAAAGTTTTTATAAAGAGAAAAAGGTAACTAAATAAACGAAAAATAAAATATATTATATTAATTTTATTTTCTTTAATTTTTATTGTCATTATTTTTAAATATAATAGAATTTATGTTTGAGACTATTAACTTATTATTGGAGTATGTATAATATTTAGGAAAATTTTAAAAAATAAAATTTCTAATGGTTTATAAAAAATGACTGAGTGATTTGAGATTAAAAAATATATACTATATAAAAACTTTTAGAATTTATTAGTATTAGAATATGTATATTATTATTTTAGTTAAAAAATAATACTAAAAAATTATAATAAACATTTTTATTTTTAATAAAAAAATTAAAATTTTTAAAAATTTGATACATTAAATTTTAAAGTTATATATATATATATATATTATATATATATATATATAATTATCTTTAAACTGTCTATGTTTGTTACTTTCATTTTTTAGATAATCATGGAGTTGGGATGAGTTAGGAGTGATATCAACGATCTTATTGTCGAAACTTAGGGTTTGTTTGATATAAATGAGTTTCACAAATTTTATGAAATTTATTTATAAATTCACATTATATATGTTTGATTTAAATAATTTTTTTTATAAAATTTATTTTCAAATTCAATTTTTTAAATTTATAAAGTTAAATATATCTAAAATAAATTTTAATAAAATAGTTAAAATTTACAAATAAATTTTACAAATTTCAAACTTATATTTTCAAATGACTTTGCAAATGATCAATTGTCCCAAATAATTCTTCAACTCTTCTTCGAAATTCATCACTTTCGTCGTCCTTGTGGCCGTCACCATTGTCATTTTCTTCGTTGCTAGTGATTGGTGTTTAGCGGGCTTTGCTAACATCTATCAGCATTTTGTTTCCATCAAGTGAATGCTTAGCAACTGCTGCTTCTTTTCCATTCGTGGATTTGTTGGTGGTCTTCGTGGGTGTTGAGATTGCAACTACGTGGCTTTCTTGATTGCAGTTAGGACCTCGTTTCAAATTTGATCCTATGAGGATCACGACAATGACCAAATTGTAGAAACAGAAGACAAAAATCGAGTTGGAAGCAACCCAAGAGATGAGTTGGAACATTAATTAAAAAGAAATATTTAAAAAGAAATTAAATATTAATTTTTTTAAACAAGTTAAATATTATGTTAAATAATTACACTTTTAATAATATAATATAAAAAGTAATATAAAATTAAAAAAGAGGTAAGAACATAATCTATTTAAAAGGATATTTTGACTAAAATTAAAAATTAACTTGAATTCTAGATTTATAACAAATATAATATAACAAAATATAAAATTAATTTCAAATGAATTGTATAAATTATTCATTTAAACTAAACACATTTCATTAATAAAAATTAATTTATTGAAATTCATTTTTAAATTAAATGAATTCATTAGTGTAATTGAGCCAAACAATAGCTTAATTACTGAAATGTAATGAGCCTTTATTGAGTTTGGAGGAAGAAGATAATGAAGCAGAATTGGCTAAAGAAAAACATGTTTTAGATGGGTTGTTGCTTTTTCAAAGCCACTGACTGTTATTGCGGTGCTACAACGGGACTTCCTGGTTCAAAATAAATCTCTAACTAATTCATATTTGAGTTTGAGCATGAAGTTGATAAAAAATTGGTTCTTGAATGGAGATTGTGGTCAGTGGCTAATGCACATATGGTGATTTCGAGCACTTTCTAATTGATCTGCAGAAGAGGAAGTTTGATACGAACCCTACCTATAACAGAGATAGAACGCGCATCCAACTTTGAAATCTTGCCCAAGGATCATCAAGGATAGGTTGTATTGATGGAGCTAAACCCCTTGCTTATTAATTTGAAGCAAGATACTTAGCTATTATAAGATGAACAATCATACAATTCTAAGTTTAATCTAACCTAACAATTGTAATGAAAGGTAGAAGTGAAACAATTCAAGTAAACTTGCAAAGTTTCAAAAGAATAAAGTTTAAGGAAAAACTTCACTTTTAATATTTCAATGCTTCAATTTGTATGTCATAGGTTTAGCCCTTATATAGGCATGTAAACAACCTAATCCTTGAAGGAAAAGGTTTTATTCCTTATTCCCAAAGATACCTATATAGGAAAATCTTTAATTAAGGAGATTTCCTTCAAAATAGGACAACTAATGACAACTCATCTTTGAAAAGTCAAAATTGACAACTCATTACAAGTCATGACAACTAAGCAAAATGACAACTCATGACAACTAAGAATAGAAGCATGCCATGTCACATGTTGACCATTGACCCTTGACTTTGACTTGTTGACTATTTGACTTTGACTTTGACTTGTTGACTTTGACTTAGAATATTCTTGAATCTTCTCACATCTTCTAAAATTTTCTTGAATCTTCCTTATTGACTTCAAAATAGAAAAATAACTCAAAATTTATCCAGTTCAAGCTAATTAATTTCAGAATAGGAAATTAAGCTAATTAGCTTGAATTCTTCATATTCAGGCACTTTTGATCCCTTTTAGGGTTCATATTAAAGTTGCTTCTTAAAAAACTCACTGTCAGAGGAGTGATGATTTAGTGAAGTGAACCAAAAGAGAATAACTGAATCCTTTTGATACTCTGGTTATATAGAGCTGCTGAGAAGCTATAGGATAACGAACTGGTTTTTGGTATTCTATAATAAATATGAAACCTCCTACATCTTATCCTTGATTATGCATTGGTGATTTTAATACTATTCTTGTTTAGTGATGATAAAAAAGTGGGTTTAAGTGTTAATCAGACTCAAAGTTTGAGTTTTGGGAATTTTATAAATAAAAGTTATTTGATCAAAATTGTTATCAAGGGGGATCATTTTACTTTGTCTAATAGACAACATAGGGATAGTTTTGTTGCTCAACGTCTTGATAAAGCTTATGCAACATATAAGTGGCATATAAATTTGCAAATGAGATTGTGATTCATGAGTAAATGATTGGCTCTATTGAGCCTTGAGGGTTAAAATAATCATTTTTTATGGTCACAAGTAATTAAGTAAAATTATAATTTTAATCTGTATGTTTAAGTGATTATATTCTGATTAATTAATATTTCAAAAATTCAAGTTTGATCTCAAGCAATGAAAAGTCAGGTTATTAAATTTCCAAGTCTGCAGCTCTGTCATGAGTGTTGCTAGGGACAAAATCAAAGATTGATTCTCTGTTAAAAATCCAAAGTCAAATTTGGTAAACTATGATGGGAGTCTTCATTTCTAATGGTCACAAGAAAATCCCAATCATCAAAAATTTTTTTAGAGCAAAATCATGAAGTTCCAAATTATAAAATTTCCAAAGTTCCTGAGAGCAGTCATCACTAGTGTCACCACTAGCGTCATGAGTAAGTGAAGTCATGACATACACGTCATGAGTAATGACAACCAATTTCAAAAGTGGTTGAAAGTTTCATAACGAACATCACTATCAGTTCATTGATCATGAAAATGCACGAATTCAAATTTCATTTAATCATGACCAATGACGATTTGTCATGAGTCATGACAAGCGTGTATAACACTTTTTCTTTTAAGTTTTAAATGACTTTATTTGCATTAAATGCTCGTCCAATAACTATTTTTCTTTATGAGGATATAACCACCCAAATCTTCATCTTAAATTCTTGTAATTTATGTTTATTTCAAGAGTATTCTTGAGTATTGGTTGGTGAGTGTTTATTTCCTTCATTAAATAGCTCAATATTATGATTGAGTGAGTTGGGTTAGAGTTTTATTCACTTGTAAACTAAAATGATTGTTCTTAGCATTGAGTTTGAGTGTAAGCCTCTGGAAACTCTTAGATTTGAGTGTGAACCTTATGGAAAACACTTGCATAGCTTAGTTTAAACTTGTAAGAGTTTAATCTATACCTTGAAGTAAATAGATAGTGGATTAAAACTCCCAATAAGTGGTTGAAGAGAGGATGTAGGCTTTAAGGGCTGAACTTCTATAAATCCTTGTGTTTTTATTGCTGATAACCTTCATCTACTTCAGCTCTAATTCTATTTTGTCAACAGAGGGGAGTCAGACCTCACTGAGTGAATTGTTATAATATATATACATGCATAACTAAATGACAAATGCAAACACTCAATAGTATATATAATAAATATATATATATAGGCAAATACACACAGATGCAGCAAAAATCATTTTATATATATAACACTAAAAAATATCCGTTTATGAAGGATCAAATAGAACCCTAAATGATCGCAACCTCAAATAGTATTATAAAACACTCTAGCCATACAGGCTCATTTATTCCAAATAAATTCACTTGTTCCATTTGGACAGTAAACTGGCCCTAAGACACTAAGTCAACCGAGCTCCAGCAGTCTGACTGTTAATATGGCTGGAAGAGAACTTTAAGGAGTAAATTGTGGAGACCCTGGTGAAAGACAATAAAAAGGAAGTGATTAAGCTGGCAGTTGAGAGGATGGGTGATGCTAGGAGCTGCTATGTCTACTCCCTGAAGAGAAGCCACCCTAGGATTTAGCTACTGTCATTAATGATATCTTTATTGATATTTTCTATGAGGAAACTAATGTAATAATGTCCTATCTGTTTGAGGAAAAACACTCTATTTTTTCCATGGTCAATGATATAAACGCTGGTTTTTCTTACTTGTGTGATGTGCATCCTGATAGTTCTGTGCATTATAATTTTGATCGTTCATGCATGTTTGACATTAATTCAATTCAATTCAATTCATTTAACATGGGCATAAATGATAATCCTAAGAACATTTATATATCACATGAGGTAACTCATGAAGAGAGAAAAAATTTTGAGGGAATATTAACAAAAAAAGTAGTATTTGCTTGGACCTACGAAGACATACCAGGTTTAAACAGGGACATTGCAGAGTATCACATTCCAACTCATCCAGAAATTAAACTTGTCAAACAAAAACTATGCAGGCTAAGACTAGAGTGGACTAAAAAGATAAGAGAGGAAATTGCTAAACAAATCCAGGCTAACTTTCTAGAAGTAGTAGATTATCCTTAATGGTTAGAAAATATAGTATCGGTACCCAAAAAAGATGGTAAGGTACATATGTGCATAGATTTCAGGGATTTAAATAAAGCATTTCTGAAAGATGATTTTCCTTTACCCCACATTGATGTAATAGAAGATAGTGCGACATCTAGTGTAATGTATTCCTTCATGGATGGGTTCTCAAGGTATAATTAGATAATGATGGCAGTTATGGATAAGATCATGACAACTTTCATCATAGAATAGGGGACATATTGCTATAAGGTTATGCCTTTCGGGTTGAAAAATGCAGGTGCAACATATCAAAGGGTAGCCACCACTCTTTTCCACGACATAACGCACAAGGAGGTTGAGGTGTATATGGACGATATGATGATCAAGTCAGAAACAAGAGAGGGACACTTTGAAACTCTGGATAATTTCTTGGCTCGAATTGAGAAGTACAATTTGAGGCTCAACCCAAAGAAATGCATTTTTGGGCTTACTTTAGAAAAACTTCTAGGGCATAAGTTAGCAGCAAAGGAACTTAAGTATATCCAAATAAAGTGAAAGCTATTCAGGAAATGCCAGCATTGAAAATAGAGAAAGAAGTGAGAGGATTCATTGGCAGGTTATAATAGATTAGTAGATTTATTACAAAACTTACTAATATTTATGACCCTATCTTTAAACTCCTGAGGAAAGACCAGCCTATGAAGTGGAGTGATGATTGTCAGAAGGCCTTTAACACGATTAAAGAATATCTCGCCAATCCACATGTATTGAAGCCATTGAGATAAGGTAAGCTGTTGATCCTGTACTTGGCCTTAGAAGACAATGCAATGGGGCAATGCTAGCACAAGAAGGACCAGAGGGGATAAATCATGTAGTTTATTATCTCAGCAAGAAGTTCCTACCATATGATGAAAAGTATGACTTGGTTGAGAAGATGTGTTTAATCATGATTTGGGCAACAAGAATGTAATATCCCATGTTTTTAAATATTTTAACACTACATCGGGATATGCAGTGTTAATAATTTTTGTATATATATATGATATTTCATGAGATGTTATTTAATTAAAATTGATTTTTATTATTTTATGATATTTTAAGTATTTTACGTAAAATTTTCCCGGGACTTGCATTTTCGGAAAATTTTTACATAAATTATTTATTATTAATTATATTAAATAGATTTCCGGACTTGCGTGAACTCATATATATTTTTGAAGTACTAAATAACGTATATATGTGTATTTATTTATTTAATTAGGGTTTAATTAATTATCCTAATATTTTATTATTTATTATTAGTTTTAATATTATTTAAATATTTTTTTAGTGTATTAAATTTTAAAATATTAAATTATATGTGTGTGGTGTATATTTAATGTGTGTGATTTTATATTATTTTAATATATAGTGTAAAGTATATATATATATACATACCTATACATATATTATATTTATCAAAAATCAAGTTTGGCAAATTACCAATCTGCCCCTCCCTCCTTCTTTTTCTCTCTCGACGCCCTACCCTCACTGCGCCTCCCGTTCCACCACGTCGGACCGCCATTCACCGCCATCAGCTACCGCCAACCTCCTCCCCCTTCCTTCCTCTTCCTCTCCGACGTGACCAGGCCGCCGGAAGCCCGCTGGAACGCCCAGAATTCGCGGTGGTAGCAAGTGGAGCTCCTCGTCGTCGATCACGTTTCTGGCCACCATTTTCGACACTGCCAGTCTTCATCGACTCCTTGAGCTCCGGTGGTCCATATTCTAAGATCTTTTTGGCCTGAAAACAAGTGGTTGATGAGGTTTGAGCTAAATCTTCAATTCGGCCATTTTAGCTTCTTGAATTTTTTTGAACTTAAAATTGATTGATTCATAAAAATTCCCTTAAAAAATGTTGATACTAGTAGCTTAATCTTCATGTGTGAATTTTTGTAGAATTTTTGGAGATTATTTTGATTTTTAGGTATTTTTGAATATTTTATTATTATTTTCTAATTTTTGGAAATTAATTAATTAAATTATGAAATTGTGTTTTATAATAAATATAGGTGTTTAAATGAATTATAGGAATTTATTTGGATTTTTTATGAATTTCTATGTATTTATTTTGAATTTATTTAAGTTTATGTAATTTTTGAAAAATAGGGTTAATTGTGTTTTTAATTGAAATTAATTAGTTAATTGAGTTTAATTATTGATATTATTGATAAATATGTGGAGAAAATTAATTTTGGATAATTATACTATTTTTGGTGAATTTTTGAATGAATTTTAGTATATTTATATATATAGGGGTATTTTGGTAATTTTACCATAAATTGACTAAAAATGTAATTAAATTGGTTTTAATAGTTATTTAAGGTATAAAAATGATTTCTAAAATTTATTTAGTATTTTTAACTAATGAAAACTATTTTTTGTGAATTATTTTCAAATTATATATATAATATACGATTTTTCTAAATAAATGAGTTTTTATTGGTTTTTAATGTGTTTTAGGGTTAATTATGTAATTTATACTTATTAAATGTATTTATGTGATATAATGACATTTTTGGTATTTTCATAATTGTTCTGTGAATTGTGGACCCCGGTCGGTAAACTGTAGTTTGGAGTCCGATCGAGGGGTTGTAATTGTAACTCTGCGTTTATTTTCGAAGTGTGTTTCTTTGCAGGGCTGGCTCTACTCTTTGAGTAGAGAGATGTCTGTTTTACAGGGGAGGTTCTGCCGGATTTTCGATAGAATTCTCGTAAAACGTGATATCCGGTCGAATTCTGATTTTTAATTTTGTGTCTAATATTCTAGATCGAGTTTCTAGGACTTTCTATTAGGTTTATTCTGATGTCTGTTATTTATTGTTTGTTTAGTTGCGCCGAGACCGAGACTTAGTGGACCAGGCCCGTCGGACCTATCTCGAGGAGCGCACTAAGTGTGAGTTACTATTTTATATATATGTGCTTAGGGTGCATGATTTAGAAACGTATGTTATTTTGATTAATTATGCATAAATAAATTAATTAGTATTTAAGTTTATTTTTAGTTTATATTCGGTATATTTTGGTATATTTTAAACTATATGCATGTCTTATTAATGAATTATGCTTAAAATGTTTTTGAATATATTTCTAGCTTATTTTGTAATTATATTGGATTTATTTGACGTATATATACTCGAAATATACCTGGTTTACTTTTGGTATATTTCTAGTATATATATGGTTATTGTTGCTATTACATTTAAATTCATGCATCATTTACTTTTATGAATGTATGCTTTATATTTAATGAAGGATATCAATAGTTAGTGCTACTTAGTGGGCAGCACTAGGACCGAGTACGTACCGGTACGCTTATAACATTTAGGCTATATTACTAACTAGTTTGAGGATATTGATTGGGTTTGATTTGTTTGATGTGTGAGAAAGAATTTGGGAGTGTGATTGCTGGAGCTCGGTTGACCAAGTGTCTTGGGGCCAATCACACTGACAGTCAGACTGCTGGAGCTCGGTTGACTTAGTGTCTCGAGGCCAGTCTACTGCCCAAATGGATCAAGTGATTATATTGGAATAAGTGAGCATGTATGGCTAGAGTGTTGTCTAACACTGTTTTTGAGGTTGCAATATTCTAGGGTTTTATTTGATCCTTCATAAACTGTGATTTTCAATAAAAATATATAAAATGATTTTTATTGCATCTGTGTGTATTTGCTTGTATACATACATATTATATATACTTTTGATTGTGTGCATTGACATTTAGTATGCATGTATATATATTATAGTAATTCACTCAGTGAGGTCTGACTCCCCTCTGTTGACCATTTTTCAGGAGAGTCATCGCCTTCAGACCCCAGTAGCAGGCCTGTATGCCGGATTTCTTCCGCCCCAGCTTCTTTATGTAAACTGCTCACTTGAGTTTTATTTTTATAATCTAGACACTGCATTAGTTGTATAAAGTCGTGAGATATGTACTTTAAATATTTGAACTGGATTTGTATTAAAAGTTTATTTATATATATGAGATATGGATTTGATTTAAATCCCATGGTGGAATATTATTTTAATACTTATGATTTTATTTTTGCTGCATTAAGAGTTGTTGTTATTATTATTGCATGTTTATTTTATTTTTAGGCTTGCTAAGGGTTCCGGATTCAAAAGAATTCCCGTTCCCTAGAGCCAGTCATGACCCCTGTTTTGGGTCGTGACAAAGAAAATTGAGGCACTACTTTCAGTTTTATAGGGTTCAAGCTATTTCAAAGAGAGATCCCTTAAGGTACTTATTTCAGGCACCTACTTTGACTGAAAGAATGTTTCGATGGTTAGTACTTATGACTAAGCTTGATATAGAATACGTTACCACAAAAGTCATCAAGGGAAGGACAATAGCAGAATTCTTAGCTCAGAATGCAGTAGAGGGTGATGAATAGTAGAATTTAGAGTTTCCAGATGAGAACTTGGCAGTCATAGAGCATTGAGAGTGGAAGCTTTACTTTGATAGGGCTGTAAATAACAAAGGAGCTGTACCAATGGCCAAGAAATTAGACTTCAAGGTAATGAACAATATGGCTAAGTATGAGGCATGCATCTATAGAATTGAAGCAGCTCTAACAGCTGGGGCAAAGGAATTGTTAGTTTATGGGGATTCAATGTTATTAGTTAGCCAAGCTAATGAGGAATGGGAAGTGAAAAAGAAAAAGCTAAAACTATATATCTGCTATTTAAAAGTTTTAATAAAGAACTTCAATAAATGTCTCTTTATCCATTTGTTAAGAGATGACAATCAGATGGCAAATGCATTAGCAACACTCTCTTCGATATAGGATAGTGTGATAGGATCAATTATGAAGCCTTTGGTAATTATGAAATTAAGAGCTCCGTGTTATGGAGGAGAGCAGATTATAAGTGTTCAAATAGGGCCTGAAGAGAAGCCATGGTTTTATGATATTCAAAGGTTTGTCGAAGAAAGAAAGTATCCTGATGAAGCGACCTCAAATGAGAGATATGCTCTTTGTGTTCTTGTACATAACTATGCAAGTCATGATGGAGTATTATATAAAAGAATGCTGAATGGAATGTAGCTCAGATGTCTTAAGAAAGATGAAGATGAAGAGGTAATGAAAGAAATTCATGCAGGAGCTTGTGGTTCTCACATGAACGAGATGATCTTATCAAAAAAGGTACTCAGGCAAGGGTATTATTAGATAAGTATGGAAAAGTATTGCATAAAAAAAGTGAGAAAGTGTCATCAGTGATAATTTACCTCCTACGGTGCTAAATAGCTTATCATCACTTTGGCCCTTTGCAGCCTGGGGAGTTGACATTATAAAAGAAATAAGGCCAACAATATCAAATGGGTATAAGTACATAGTCATGGCAATAGATTACTTCTCTAGATGGGTAGATGTTGAATCCTTCAATGCTATGAAAGCAAAACAGATTGTGTGGTTCATCGAGAAAAGTCTTATTTGTAGGTATGGGGTTATATATCACATTGTGTAGATAATGTTGTCCAGTTTCAGGCTGAAAAAGCATAATTATTACAGAAGTATGGGATTGAGCATCATAAGTCTTCACCGTATTGTCCTCAGGCTAATGGAGCAGTAGAAGAAGCTAACAAAAATGTTAAGAAAATCCTCTATAAAATGGTCAAGACTTATAAAGATTGGTATGAGTTTCTTCCTTTCGCTTTATGGGGATATAGGACTATAGCTAGAATAGCCACATGCCAAACTCCATTTTCCTTAGTATATGGTTATGAAGCAGTCTTGCCAATAGAAACAAAGATTAAATCCTTGAGAGTAGTTATCGAAGCTAAAACACCCGAGAGTGAATGGGTACAAAAAAGAAATGATCACCTTGCATCTCTATATGAGAAAAGGATGAATGCTTTATTTCACACTCAAATATATCAGAGGAGGATAACAAGATCATTCAATAAGAAAGTTAAGCTTGAAAAGATAAAAGTTAGGGACATGGTATTAAAACAGTCCAGGGTAGTAGTGTTTAATTTAAGAGGAAACTTTAGACCAAACTGTGAAGGATAATATTTAGTCAAAACGGTTCTGCCTAAAGGACCTGCGAAGATATTAGACCTGAAAGGGAATGAATTCATGGAGCCTATTAACCTAGATCGCCTCAAGAGATACTACTTGTAAGAATAAGATAAAAGTAGTAAAAAGAAAATAAAGTCCATTGATTAGAAAACTCGTAAAGGGCTAGCATGTAAAAATTAAGGAATAAAAATAAAGAAATGGTCCCACTAGCTAGAAAACCCACAAAGGGCTAGTCAGGTAAAAATTAGGGTAAATAAATGAGAAAGAAAAATATTCAGCTAGAAAATTCAAAAGAATTAATTGATAACAAGAATTATGTCACATGATGTAATAAATGTACTCATTTCGGCCCTAATTAATAAATCCTCTTGAAATTGAATTTTTGTTTTAGCATTGCACGTTCTATATTGTTTATAATGCATAGGTACTAGAAATGAGTATAGAACATCAAAGCTTAAAAATCAACTTTATGAGACTATTTCCTAGTGATGTCTGTATTTCTTCTCTTGTGACTTATCATGCAAAGCTTGAAATCTTGGTCGCTCTGTAGCTTGATTATAAAAAACAGTAAGCAAGCTTAGCTTCTCCTGTAACCAGATTTGGAAAATACAAAAATAAATAAAATAAAATGAAATCCCGTTAAGTCGAAAACCTGAGAGGGTGGCTTAGGCAAAAGTTAGGGAAACCTTACTAAGTTGAAAACCCCAAATGGCGGCTTAGGAAAAAGTTAGGGCAAGCCTACTAAGTTAAAAACCCGAAAGGTGACTTAAAAAAACCTTTACTCTACTTAAGTCCATGTATCCATGTCTGAGATCAGTTCAACACAATATATACAAATAGTATAGGATTCAGAACACAACAGTATGACAGAAACTGTCTAATACAAATAGAAGTTAGAAATAAAGATAGCCTTGATTAGTCATCCTAAGCTCTAGAATCTGGCTATGGGCTCCATCCTCTAGTAGGATCATCTCAATGAAAGGTGTTCAGAGGTTTGACAAATGAAGTCCCAACACTATCAGGATTAATGCCCAAATTTTTAAGCTATCGGCGAAGCATCTTGATCTCACATTCCAGATCATTAGAGTAGCTCTGTATATATAGGAAATAACATGTCATATGCATTTCATGCATACATTTGCACTTCCATTGTATATACTAACCCTCTAACTATCTGTGACCTATATAGTAAATAACCTCTGAGATGAGGCGAGTCCATGTAAGTACTCTGCCTGTGTTCGAGGAGCCTATTTTGAAAATTTACTAAAATTAGTGTTAAGTGTATAGATCATGCAGGGAATAAGTCAGAAAGACTCACATGAGAAGCATTTAATGGAGAAAGGATAAGGAAGAAAAACATAAAAATAGTTCAAAAGTTATTTTGATACTCATAATTCAATCTATTTATGCTCAATTTCCATGAGTTTTTTTAAGCAGATTCTCCCTAAACTTAAGTGTGGAAGCAAGCTCTTCACTTGGAATAACAAGTCCAGAAAAAATAAACCCAACATGTGGAATCAGCACTAGTGCCAACAAATTAATCAAGGTCATCAAGTGATGAAGACGATTGATTAAAGTCACAGTCGATCAACATAAAATCTCAAAATCCTAGTCAGCATGAAATTCTAATGTGATGTATGCATTTTGCATACACTGCACTTCATCTTAGTTACATGCTACATAGTAGCTATAACACAATTTTCATATTCACTTTGTTATATGCTACATAGTAGGTATAACATAATTTTCAGATCCACTTTGTTATATGCTACACAGTAGTTATAACAATCACAATTTGCTAGACTCTATATAGTAGTTATAGCATATTACCAAATCACTTTTTACTAGACATTCCACAGGAATTATAGTGCATTTCAAATCTTTTGCTAGATGCTCCACAGGACCTATAACACCATTATCACTATTTGCTAGATGCTCCACAAGATTTATAGCATATTTGTCTTCAGCTAGACATTACACAGTAGTTATAGTATTTTCATTAGACGTCCCATAGGAAATATAATGAAAATCACAATCAATAGACGTCCCACAACGAATATAGTGAAAATCACAATCACTAGACATCCTACAGGGAATATAGTGAAAATCACGATCACTAGATGTCCCACAGGGAATATAGTGAAAATCACAATCATTAGACATCCCATAGAAAATATAGTGAAAATCACAAGCACTAGACGTCCTACAGGAAATATAGTGAAAATCACGATCACTAGACATCCCATAGGGAATATAGTGAAAATTACAATCACTAAATGTCCCATAGAGAATATAGTGTCACATGCTAAATGTCCCATAGAGAATACAACAAAATGCACTAAACGCAGTGTCAATCGCTATTCATTGAACACAGTTAGCATCATCGCTATATGTTCCACTGGAACTATAATCTGTTTTCAAAATTCAATGAACACAATGTTAATCACTATTCACTGAATATAGTGACAACATCACAACTAGAAATTCCACAGGAATTCTAGTGTTCCTTAAATTGTATTCAACACGACATAATGCTATGCATGGTTATGAGACACAAGTAAGTCTTCTGATTCTTTGCCTTGAAATTGTGTGCTCATTTGCTTTACGTTAATTTGTTAAGTAAATAGTGATAAAGGGGGCAACTGTAAACACTTAATTTCGGGATGACTTGAGTTTGGATGCGATAAAGGACCCGATAATGAAAATTGATTGTGAAATTATATTTATTGGATCTAATTTATTAGTTTTGAAATAAATTATAAACTAATTTTATTTTTTAGGACTTACCTTTAAATTTTATTTATTTATTTATAATTATTTTTAAAAAATAAATAAAAAGGAGAAAATTCAAAAAAAGAAAAAGAAAAAAAGAAAATTTTAAAAGGATGAAGGATGGGCCAACGTTGGCCCAAATGTCCAAAATAAATTCATTTGAAACAAAATGGCCGAACGGCCACTTGATTTCCTGATTTGCAAATTTGGCCATTGTAGGCCAATTCGCTAATTGAACTTTTTTTTTAAAAAAATTTGTTAGAAAAAAATAATTTTTTTAATTTAATTTTTGAATGGTTGTTATTTTATTTGATAATTATTTTGATAAATTTTTTATTTTTTTATATAAATAATTTAAAAAATAATTTTATTTTTGATCTTGTACCCAATTTAGGATTATTGGGTTACTCTATTTGTATGTAATTTTCTTTTGACCTAGAGTGACTCCTAGGGTTTTATTCTTTTTTTTTTTTTTTATCTTTCTGATTCTTAGCCGTGAGCCAAAAAAATGCAGTCTTTTCTCTCTTATTTTTTCACGTACTTTTCTTTAGTTCTTTGCCAAAAATCATATCAAATAAACTAAAACCACAAACAAACACAACAAAAGTCAGAGGCTGTCATCAACAGTGATTATCCTTATAAGGGAAATTAATATTGCATCTCATTCTCAAATCTTCTCCTTTTTCTTTTATTTTAATTTTGATTTCATATTTAATTTTGTATATTATTATTATTTTTAATCATTCACTGACTATTTTTTATTCTCTTGACGGATTGGGTGATATGAACAATGTGGAGAACAAAATCAATGGATAACCCATAAAGGTTCATGGAATGCCATGGATATGCTCATATATCATTTGAACATAGATTAGGGTTTTAATTTAATTTTATTATTTCTATGTTGTTTTTTTATTGGTTTAAATTTTTATTATGGGCATGTATTTATTATTTTATTTAATTTTGCAGTAGGTTGTAATAGCCTCAATAGTGAAAAATAGTGAGTATTCTTTAATTTTTTGCACTATTAAAATTAATTAGTAAATTAATTTAATTTGGTAAATCCTAATTAAAATCAATGGAGGTAGTAGTCAATTTAGGTTGCAGGTAAATTAAAATTAGAATTTTTTTAGAAGAAATAATTTAAGTGCTTGTTTGTTCTTTTTTATTTTGATTGTTTTTATATATATATTTTTATGTTTTTAGGATTGATCGTTTATTTTTATATGTTTTGGGCCCCAAGCCCACATTAGACTTTAACTCATTTAATTAATAGGCTTTTTAAAATTGGATTAAATTTTAATTAATTTTAAAATTAATTTAGGCCCATTTGGTTAATTTAGACATCGGTCCATTTTTAGTTTAATTAAAATTTAACTTAGACTTTAGTTCAGCCCATTAATTCCATTTCTTTTAAAACAAATAGACTTAAACCTATTTTTAGTTAAAATTAAAATAAATAGATTTAAGCTCATTTATTAACATGTAAGTCCACCTTTAATCCATTTCACTTGAAAATAAAAATGTAGAATTAGCTAACTTTAAAATAAAATAAATATAGTTTAAATCTAGGGACGATGCGCTTCGTATGTATTTTTTACATGCAATTTTATGACTAGTTTGCCTTAGGGCTAGATGAATGTTTAATTAGGATTTAATAAAATTGTGTGTAAATAGAGAATAAGATAGTAATTTATAAAATAATTTTGAATGAATACGAGACTAAAAGAAGTTAGTATTCCGTTCATAGAATCTCATGGTTGTGGTGTTAACTTTCTTTTAGAGAATCGAGTACCACCAATCAAATTGTCCTAGTTATTACCCTGTGTGATGACCCCTCATCTCTACACTATGACTTTGTGGCATAGTGGTATATTCTCTAAGGCTCTGAACTTAAACAGCGTCACGGTTGTTAAAATCATGGACGCACTAAATCCTGCCATCTACAATGACTTTTCTTGGAACAGATGATGCTTAAGATGGGATTTCATTCTCATTTTGTTCACATGATCATGCAGTGTGTTACTATAGTTTCTTATTCCATTTTAATAAATGGAAGCCCTTCTCATTCCTTGAAACCATCTTGGGGTTAAGGCAAGGAGATCCCCCTCTGTCAATATTTGTTCGTCCTTATCTCAAATGTTCTTTCTTTACCCTTAGATAACGCCCTTAAAAATAACCGTATTACAGTCTTTAAGATTAATAGCAGATGTCCTCATGTGACTAATCTTCTTTTTATCGATGACACTCTTATTTTTGGAAAAGTTAAGGTTGGTGAGCTATTTTGTCTTCAAGATATGATTGAGCAGTATTGTTTAGCATCAGGTCAGAGAGTGAATAAAGATGAGTCTAGTATTTGTTTTTGTAAAAAAAAAAAAAAAACTCCATTGGACTTGAAGCAAATGATGATTGAAATTGCTAAAGTTAAAAAAGTAGGACCTTTTGATAGGTATTTAGGGCTGCATACATTTTGGGAAAGATCGAAGAAAAGTGCCTTATGTTTAATCAAAGAGAGGGTTTTATATAAGGTAGAGTCTTGGAAACACAAGTTTCTTTTACCTGCTGGAAGAGAGGTGCTTATGAAAGCTGTGCTTATAGCTTTGCCTAATTGTGACATGTCTTGCTTCAAATTCCCTATAGGTTTAAAGAGTTAAACTCTATTTTGGCAAAATTTTAGTAAGGCCATGATCCAAAAAAGAAGGGGTTACACTTGGCTAAATGGGAGGTTCTTGCTAGGTTAAAATTTAAAGGTGGATTGCGTTCAATAGTGCCTTGATAGCTAAAAGAGTTTGGAGAATTATTCTAATCTTGAAGCTTTGTGGGCTCAAATCCTTAAATGCATTTATTTCCCTCACGCCTCCTTTCTGAAAGTAAAGTTAGGTTTTAAACCATCATGGGGTTGGTCTAGTCTTATAAAGACTAGAGATTAATTTATATAAGGTTTTAGATAGAATATTAGAAATGGCAGAGATGTCTTTATTTGGGATGATTTGTGGATTCTAGGCTCTCCAGATTTTAAAGTCATAACTAGCAGACCTGGAAACTATAATGTTTATTTAGTAGTTAACCTCATTAATCACAACTAGAGAAGGTGGAATGTTAATTTGATGAACCAAACCTTAACCCTATTGATGTGGATATGATCCAGAGAATCACTCTAGGTGACTCCTAGATTCATGATAAAATTGCATGGCACCATGATCGAAAGGAGGTATCATTGTTAAATTTGCTTACCATTTTCTATGCTCAACTGAAATAATAATGGTAGCAGAGCTACAACAGTACCAGCAATAGTATCAAATCATTTATGGAAAACCAAAACAATCCTAAAAATCAAAATATAACATATTCAAATTTATGCCAAATATGTCAAGTTGAATTTATTCAACATATGTCATTCCATTGTCATCATGCAAAGGCCCCTTGGTTTGTGTCTCAATTTGCTTATATCCCAAACTTGCAAAATATTACTTCTATGGTAGATTGGTGGCAAAATGTTTATAATTGGTTTAAACACGAAGAGGACCAATTTACATTGTTGTTATCTATTAGATGGTCTATATGGAAAAGTAGAAATGCATGTATTTTTAATAGAGTAAATCCTGATCCCTTGCATTCATTACAACAAGCTTCCAATTTGTACGTTGAGATATTATAGGTTATAGACTCAAAAGAAAACTATATGAATATTCAGAATAATAGGGAGTAACATAATGATGAGATCTATTATCAGCATTAGTCTATTTCTCGGCTTCCTCCCTCTGCTGACTTTATTAAGTTTAACATTGATGCTTCTTATCAACCTTCAACAGGTCTTGCAGCGCTAGTTGTGGTAGGAAGAAATTCGCAAGGTGCTATTGTCCATGGGGTAGCTCAAATAAAAAAAATCCCTCTCACCCCTTTCTGCAGAAGCTGAGGCCTTGCTACTTGGAATTGAGTATGCCCTTAATTTAGGCTATAATAGATGTATTTTTTTAGTTTGATTCCTTCTTGGTTGTTCAAGCTGTTTTGCAAAAGCAAGATCCTCATTGGAGCTGCTCTAATATTATCCAAGCTATTTTGTCCAAACTAAATCTATTTGAAAATATTAGTTTTAGAAGGATTTGGAGAAATATTAATGTAGTTGTTGATTGGGTTTCTAAGGCTGTGTTATCTTATAGTTTTCCTTTGAACTGGGGTTGTAATATTCATATGAATCTTCTTTCTCTTATTTAACATTATTTCTTTTATCACAAAAAAAAAAAAGCAAAATATAATAATATTTTACTTATAGAAATAATATATTTAATAAAAATTTTAATTTGTTATCGTAAGTGACTTAAAATTATAATTACTACATATATTCATAAGAACAATTCCTACGATATTGACATATAAAAACCACTTTTGTTTTTTACATAATTTTTACGTAAAACTAGTTAAACGCATTAAAAAAAACAAAAACAAAAGAATGTATATTATTTGAAATATTTTATAATGATCGTGGACCAATATAGTTGAAAGATCAAATCAATAATATTAAGCCATCTAAGAAAATGATATAGATAAATAAAATGATTATAGCATTTTAGTCTTTAAACTTATATCATTTTTCAATTAAGTCCTATAATAATTTTTTTTTACAATCAAGTTTTATAAGTTCTAAAAAATTTTCCATTAGTTCTATCTATTATTCAAACCAATGTTTCATTATTCAATCCTTAAAATTAAAGTAATTTTTTTTAATATTTTAGTCCTAAACTTTAAAATGTTTTATTCTAAATAAATAATATTATATTATTTAATTTTCATAATAACTATATAACTCATTGCAAATAAGATAAACAATTATAGATTATAAAATATTTTTTTCTTAAATTATTAGCTGCATCAACAATGACAAATAAAATTAATTAAGTATTTTTAATTATTTAAAATAAATAATTTTAATTAATATGTCATATATGAATAATTTTTTTTATATTTGGTTAAATTCAATTAGTTTTGTCAACATTATAATTTATGTTAAATTTCAAATAACTGTTGAACTCGAATATATTTATATCAGATATATTTTTTAAAATGTTTCTTTAAATTATACTATTTTATAAAAAATATGTTCACTTATTAATATTTCTTGTAATATAGTATAATTTAAAGAAATAATGTTTTAAAAAAATTGTCTATTTTAAATTCAATTGAATTTAAAAATTATTTAAAATAGAATACAAATTATAACATTGACAAAATTAATTGAGTTTTATCCATATAAAAAATATTTATTTATGTATAATATAATAATTAAAATTATATATTTAAAAATAATTAAATAATTAAATAAATTTTATCTAACACTATTAATTAAACTAATAATTTAAGAAACAAATTTATCTTTAATTTTTATTTTTTTGATTTTTTTTAGTGAGTTATATAGTTATTATGCAACTTAAATAACAAATCATAAAGAAAAAAAATAAAAATGATATTTTTAAAAAGTTTTAAGACTAAAAAGAAAGTTTAATTTTAAGGATTGACTTATAGAAAATTAGTTTGACCGATGGATAGGACTAATAGGAAGATTTTTTAAAACTTATAGAATTTGATTGTGAAGGGATCAATTGAAAGGATAAATTACGTGCACTAGATTTTGGGCAAAAGTATGTTGCGAACATGAATCAAGTTAGGATCAATTTCAAAAATTTTCCATAGTCTAGGTAGTAATCCCAAATAACCGAAAATTATATCACATGTAATTTACATAACTAAATGCATGAATGCTTAAATGGACAACATTTAGCAAAGATTCACAAATAGGTAAAGCATGTAGCAAGTCAAGAGACCTATATATAAGAGTTTAGTAACTCTTACAAACTCCAAATGTTGGTAGCACACTCAAATAAGCTTTAGGCTATGGTAGTTGCGGATGTACAAGCTCTAAGCTCCTAAAGTGTGAAGCCTTTAGCTCAAAACACAAGAAAAGCACCATAATGACTTCAAAACTTTCATGGACTTTTACTTGCAAGCTCCTCCTTTGGTGACACAAAATCTTGTTAAAGCTCTTTTGACTTCAACAATGTATGACTTATTGCCTTTAATGGATAAATGAATGTAGCCTTCTAGTTGCACAACTCTTGCATAACCCAAACTCTATGGATGATGACTATAGGCTAATGTATAAAGCATAACTCTTGTATTTCACTCACATACTCACTACACTTCGAATGAAAGATGAACACGAAGACTCAACACTTGAGCACTCTCTCTTATTTTCTCTCTTGTATTTTGAATGTCTTTAATGTAAAGTGGTAAGTTATTAAGTGTAAAGAAGATCCAGTAACTTAATGTATCTATGAGAGACTAATTTGCATGTGTTGAATTCCTCCACTCACTTAGGCTTGAGTGAAACACAAGCCATCTCGTGCATATAGAGATTTTCCACTTACTTTTACTTTCAATGTAAAATAAGCAACCTTATGCATGTAAAGATTCTCCACTAATTAAAGCTGCATGCTTATGACACCTTTCCATGGTGTCTTTCATGCAATCACATTGCATAGAAAGCATGTGCCTAGGTGGCCACAATGTAAGCATGACCATCACATGCTCTTGCTTATGTGGCATCTCCTTTAGTATGTAGACTTTAATTGGTTAGGCTCATTTAACTCTTAAATGGGCCCATCTCTATAACACCCACTAATTAGGCTTATGGGCTTTATCTCATACTTAAATAAGACCCATCTCTTTAATACACATAAATATCCAAGCCCATCTATCATCCTTTAAGCTACATCCCATATCTAAACTAGTATTTATGTCAAATATTAATTTGGTACTTAAACTTGATATCACATATTAAATTAAGTCCAACTTAATATTTAATCTATAATTAATAGTCCTAACCTTTGAATTAGATTTTAGGATATGCTAGATCCTTGTAAAAGCTTAAATTTAATTCAATTAACTTAATTAATGAATTAAAAACTTTAATTAATAGTTAAATTAATAATTGGCATTATCGATGCAACTCTTGTGTGACTTACTAGGTTTAAATCCAAACGATAGTGAGAGATAATATTAGCTCTTAATATTGTAGGAAACTCTTTCCAAGCTAATGTGAAAATTTTAATTGCTCATATTTAGTTTTCATAAGTTATGAGTGATCCTTAGTATAATTGGCAGGACTACCCAATTGGAAATGAATGTTATATATAGATTCATAAGAATCATATAACATAATTATCGTGCACTCAATGTCCCTTTTACAAAAAGATTCCAATATCAGCTATAATTATAATCAAATAAAACTTTAATTGCCTCACTCATATGACCTTATCTTTAGTTCAATTCTCGATAAAATATGACTTCTATTAGAAATCCTTTCTTGCATTAAAACTCTTTTTAAGTATGTCAAGTTTGACTTGGCCAGGTACTTATTTATCAAGAATGACTTAGATAACTGTGATAGTCAATTAGTTGATTTTTTAGGGAACTATTTTGTGTGATGATTTTTCTATTAAGGACTTATTCGATTCATGAGATATTAGTTTGCCTTAGGAGGAAGCGAGGGCTTTTGTATTTTAGAGTTACCACATGATCATATAGGGAAATAGGGAATAACTTCGAGACTTGAGTAAAAATAATTCCCTTATCAGAGATTTTGAGTTTGGGAAGTAAGTTTTTACTTAGTCACTTTTGCATTAGGTAAGACCTATTACGGGTACTTAGTCACTTTCTCATTAGGTAAGACATGTTATGAGCTCATATCACCCTAGTTTTAGTATGATAATTTATACAAATACAATTAAAATAAAGAAAATCAAGGTCAGTGGGTTAGTCATCGCAATAGCCAAGTTTGCAAGGTTTGACATTGAAAATATGCCTTTTCCTAAACTGGAGGGAAAAGATGTGATTGACATCTATATGATACAATCAATAGAACTCATACAAGGTAGCTACTCTAGGTTTTGGTTGGTGAGGAGAGTTAATAAGCAAGCTCCCTAAGAAAATGGGTCACAAGAAGAAGAAGTAGAGGAAGAAGAAGTCGAAGTGGATGAGATCATTAAGTGAATTAAGAACCTTGAGTTGCAAGTTGGTGTACTTAATGCTAATGTTGAGCAACTAACTAGAACTATGCAACTCATGGATCATAATATGATGGCCTACTTCATGCACCAATGATTTGTACCTCCTCTATTCCTACCACCATAAGTTGAGCCCCAAAGCCAAGATCATCCAGACTAAGCTTGATTTCAATTCCTTTTGTTTGTCAAATTTATGAACTTTAATTTGGATGTATTTTTTTTTTAAAGTTATAGAGCTTTGTTTATGAAATCTAAAAGTTTAAAGTATTAAGTACTTTTATGTTTATAATATTTTTATATATTTAATTCTCATTTATTTTATTTTTATTTTTAATTTTGATGATTGAATGGTCTATGATGCCTGAGTAAGTTTAAAATGAGGTTAGGAATAAGTTTGATGGTGTTTGGATAGATTTATATGTGCTAAATTACAAAATTTGTAGTTGTAGGATTTATGTCTACTGTGCAAACACAATCGTGTGCAAAATAGCATGTAGCCACGTATCTCTGTACTTACTATTTTTATATATTTAATTCTCATTTATTTTATTTTTGTTTTTAATTTTGATGATTGAATGGTCTATGATGCCTGAGTAAGTTTAAAATGAGGTTAGGAATAAGTTTGATGGTGTTTGGATAGATTTATATGTGCTAAATTACAAAATTTGTAGTTGTAGGATTTATGTCTACTGTGCAAACACAACTGTGTGCAAAATAGCATATAGCCATGTACCTCTGTACTCTGTAAAAACACAATCATGCATAGTTGTGTGCCATAAGCTTCACAATTATGTGCCTTTATACTTTGTAGAAACACAATTAGGCACAACTATGTGTCATAAGCTGCACAACCATGTCCTTTAGAGAAGCAAAATGGTGCAATTAGGCATGATTGAGTGCCTGAAATGCACAAAACCATTTCCAAATCCACCCAAAGAGCTCAAATCAGGTATTGTCATGTGCTAAAATGAGCATAGCCATGTGCCTAAAAATAAAAAAACAATTTGCATGCAATCACGCATGGCCATGTGACATTAAAAGTTTTAATATGCTTTTGATTTTTTGATGTTTCCATTATAGATATTACTTTTTCTAATTTTTATTTTAATTTATCAACATTGGGGACAATGTTGACTTTAAGAGTTGAGGGGTTGAATTTTATTATGTAATGTTTTTCATTTGGTTATTTCTTTTATTGTTAATATGCAATTAGAAATTTTTTATATTTTTATTTTTTCTTCCTTTTTGAATTTTATTTTTTCCTTCCATTTTAAGGATGGATTCTTTTCCTTCACTTTTAAGGATTACCCTCTATTTATAGCAAATGTTTTAGTATATTCGTTCCAAATTTTTTCAAAAACCTTAATTCTTGATTAATTCTTTCATTCTATTTCATCTTTGCAAGTAATTTTTTCATTTGAGTCTACTCATTATGTCGTTTGAAGAGCAAATTAATGCTAAGCAAGTAATAGGTAGGAAAGTAAAACAAGAAAAGACAAGGTAACTAATTTTACTTTAGAATATGATGCTTTCTTCCCTATACATTCATATGAGGAAGGTAAGAAATTCCACTCTCTTTTAAAGTGAAATTGTAATTCAGCAAAATTCTTTGAAGATGATGTTTTAATAAACATAGGTCTTAATGAGGCGATTATTATTTTGTGTGGTCAAATATGATGGATTAAGTTCATTAAAATGAAATATGACACTTTTTATAAGCTCTTAATTGCATTTTTACACTACATTGAAAGTTGTGGATGAAAATCAAAGAGTCTTTTCATCTAGGTTCTTTAGTAAAGAGTATCATTTTGGTTATGAACTTATATTTGAAATCTTTAGGTTTTTTATGGAGGGCTTTATCATCCTCAAATGGGCCTTAATATGCATGATCTTTGGAGTGACATTACATGAGATAATAGATTTAGCAAAGGGGAACCAATGCCTAGTAGGTTAATCAAGAACCATTCCTATCTGTTGATACATAAATTTATGTTGCATTCTATCTTTAAAAGAAAAAATAGCACTGAGGTTTCATTTAATGAACTTTTTATTATTATGGTGCTTCCATACTAACATTAGAATTTTTAGTGCATATTTCATTTTTAGATGATGTGGTGTGTTGTGTAGGCACATAATGTAGCCCTTTCCATGGGACATATAATTTATGGGTTGGCTTTATATTGTTCTAATTTCAATTTAGCCACTTATGGTGTAGGAGTCCTAAAAATAAGAACTTTGAATGCAAAATTGATTTTTTATGTGACAAACATCATAAAGTGGAGAAAATTACAATAACCTGAGAATTGAAGGTGTTATTTGTTACACTACTACGCTTTGTGCAAAGTAATAGTGCCTACCTCCCATGTTGGAGAAAATGATGAAGCAAGAAGCAATTGAGAGTAGATTAAGCGAAAGACCTTGATTGAGGAAGCTTATAGATGGCAATAGGTTGTGATCCATTTTTATATGATAGAGATGGGTATTAATGTAAAACTGGATGAGATCTAGATTTAGTTTGAATATCTATTAAAGCAATAAACCCATCAGCACAAGAGGCCAAAAAGTTTCATTAAAACAGCTAGTTCCACCACTCCTTCACAACCTAGTCCACTTCAGTAAAGGAAGTACTTTCCTTTTATTTGAAATTTTTAATTTTGTGTTTTAATTTTAATTTTAAAGGGGAAGGGAACATGCATTTCATTACATTGCAATATTATTTATTATTGCATTTAGATGTTTTAGGATCATTTCATGTATTGCACTTAAGTTTTTGAAATCTATTCATATAAAGAGTTTAGTCCATTAAATGTGGTTTTCTTAAATAAGTGTCATAATCTCCGATTAATGTTTGGTTTGGACTTTTAAATGAGAATAATAATTTATGGTTAGGGTTTTTTTTTTTATCTTTAATGAAATTAATGTTTACTTCTCTATTGACTAATTGAATTTAGATACTTGATGTTAGAGAAAAATTCTCATAAGTGAGAATTAAAATTCAACTCTTAATTTGGTTAAGTACAAAATGTATCTTGGTACTTATGGTTTTTACTTTCTTAAAAAAATGAGATGGAGCATAAATGCACTCATTAATAAAATATTTGGGAGCTAAAACTTCAAATTTTTAATTTTTATATGCTCCTTCTACCTTAATGCTCTAAATTAGATAAGTATCAAAAGGATCCTTGTTGGAGGTATCCACACTGAGTAGTACAAGAAATATGGGGAATACCGAGATTGGGAAGCCTTTAATGAAATAATTAAGTAGAATTTACATATGGTTACTTTGTATGTATTGAATTTTAGACCTACTAAGTTTTAAAATGATTCTTATTTACTTTCATTTTTCTCTGATGTTAATTTTCTGTTTTTATAGATTCAATTGAGAAGTGTACTCTCCATACAATAAATTATACATCTTTGATCTTGAGTTATTGTTTTAATTTTTGGTTTTTAAGCTTTATATTAATGGGAGATTAAAATAGTTAGTCAAGTTAAACTAGTTAATGGATTTAATTCTTCATGTTAATAATGTGTTTCCTTAAGCAAAGGCTAATGTGTGGGGAAGTAGATAAGCGTGAAAAATACTATATTTGAAGCGCTGATTTATTAGGTTTTAGGTGTCTAGAATCTATGTTAGTACTTAATATTGACATGTTTTAGTTAAAAAAGTGTTAAGTCTAGATTTTTAGGAATTTTAGTAGTTTAATTATGTTTTGGTAATATTTATTTACGTTTTATGTTTTTATTTTTTTTAATGCTAGATGTGCTCTATATGAAGTTGATATATAAGGTGCCAAGGCAAGGACTTGAAGAGTAAAGCTTAAATCTCCATGAAAGTGAACAAGTGCACACATTCTAAGATGAACTAGACACATGGTCATGTGCTTATGGACATATAGCCACACTTCAGCCCCATAGTGAAGTCCTACATAGAAGCCAATCAAGCATGGCCATGTGCATGAAGTGACATAACCATGCTTGATTGTAAGAAAAGTGAATTGTTAATCAACTAGTTAGGCATGACTATATGCATGTGGACATATGGCCATGCTTAAGACCACCTAATTCAGAAAACAATATTCAACATAGCCATGTGCTCTAGATATGATTTTAAAGGAAATTTTATTTTAGTGGTTTTGGAAGGAATGATTTAAATAGTCTTGTTTTGCCTTTTTGAAGAGGGGTTGCTAAGTTTTAGTTTTAGTTTTTCTTCATTAAAGAAAATGATATTTTTCTACCACTCAAGGGATTGGTTCAATTTGGACCAAGAGTGGAAAATTCAAGTGTTAAGACTTCAAATATCGTTTTGAATAAAAGGAATCAAAAGGGCTTTTTCTTTTATTTGTTATTTTATTCTTAATTTTTATATTATAATAAATATGTTTAATCTTTTATTTTTCTCTCAACTTTTTCTCTAATCTCCATAAGTGGCTAAATTATTTAGTTAGAGTTTTTATATTCGGCTCGACATGAATTTAATTGGGTTAAATTCTTGATTAAACAATTCTTATTCCTTGATTGTTATTGAACTTAATGCTTTCTTTGGACTAATCATCCATTGAATTAATTTAGACAATAGGGTTAGATCAAGAGATTAAACATATTGATATTATAATAATAATCTATTAATTAAATTGAATTAGCTAAGAGATAGTTCAGTTGTTAATATTCCTTTAAAAAGTTTTGCTTAAAAAATTGAATATGATTAATTGCTTGAGTTAATGAGAGCAATATAATCAGGTAATTGTCGGAATCAATTTGTTGTAGGAGTACTGGAGAGAGACTTTCATAATTCAAAAGATGCTTTAGAAATGGAATAGAATTCATAATTGAGAAAGAAGTTGACATTATTTATAGATAGCTTAAGCTAACCTAAAAAATTATCTATATTTTGAATTTAAGATTAGTTACTTTAAGTTTATTTCAATTTCATTTTCATTTTTATTACTAAAAAATAATCGATCATCTAAACAAGCAAATACTAAGAGTAATTCAATAGTTACTTCTCAAATCCCTATGGGATCAATATTAATTACTACTTGGACGACCTCATATACTAATATATATGAATAACCAACCTCATCTTCCACAACTTATGCACTTAAAACTAAAACTCTACCATTTAATGGCATCTCCAAATCATTATCATTACATTCTTGTAATGCAACCATGTCATCACCACTATCTTCATTCTCACTTTCAGCCTTAATCTTATCATGTTCTCTAATAACCATGGTTTGCTTATTAGGACAATATTGTTAGTGATATGCCCTAGGCCGATAATGTAATCGCTATACTTTGACTTTGTCATATTTTTATTTTATTAATAAAGAGAAATTTTTATAATTACTGACTAATTCTAATATTATTCTTGATTAGTTAATTCTACCTAAGATCATTAAGTAAATGACTTGATAGTAAAACTCTTAGGTGATAGTTAAATTCTAATATAAATATCCCTAACCGATCATTATTGTGGGAACATCAATGAATAAAGACTAGTATGAGGTTGACTGATAATTATGTTTTACTGATCATGTATATGAGATATTAAGTCAAACTTATAGGTACATATTTAGAGAAATTATATACTGGATGGACCCACTATGAGAATACTACATGGATAATTGCTATAGGTAATTCTTACCATAGTAGTATTGTTTGAGTCCTCTGACTTGAAATTACCATGGTTCCTGCATAATAAGTTCTGTATTTTGACACATCCCAACGTTATATTTAATCAGATGGTAAAACATGTTATGATTGGATATAAAATAAGTTATGTAAGGAATGTGAGTGATTAAGATGGAATTTTCCCTTATCAATTATGAGAAGATATCTATGGGCCCCTCGATAAGTTAAACTGAAGAGAAATACCTAGCCATGCTAAAATATATTGATGAACAGTTATCAATATCAAATAAAGAGTTATCAATATTAATCTACTTGGGATTGAGAAACAATATGATTGAATAATATAAGGATGACATATTTCATGCCTTATGTTAAACTAAGATATCGCGTGACAAAAAGACTATAGTATACACTGTTTATTAGGTTATGTCGGATTATTGACCTTTTTATAACTTGTGTAGTTATAATGTTTTGCTAGAGAACAATTATGTCTTGTGGGCTAAAATGGGAATTTTAGGCCCACTGCCAACATTATGTGAACCTACAGGGCTGCACACTTAGAATAAGCCCAAAGTAGACTTGGGTTAATTAACCTAATAATAATCTCTATGAAATATTAAATAAGAAAGTGAATAAATAAATATATATGTGTATATATTTATTAATATTTATTTATTTCCTAATTTCTTTAAAGTAAGAGTTAATTAAATAAATAAGAAATGATTCTAATTTTGGAATTAGAATTAAAGTAGAAAAATAAGTTTAAACTTGCCAAAACTGTTTTGGTAAGTGAAGGTTTATGAAACCCTAGAAAGGATGGCTATAAACACATTTCATTCTCTAGGGTTCAGGTTAAGCTATTATTCTCCTCCACTTCTTTATGAAAGAAACAAACACGTAGAGATATGAAAACTAAGAAGAGTCTTATAGGGAAAAAGTTACTAGCACAACTATACTATTTTGGATTCCTTATTTATGCGGATACTAGTAAAAGGCATGGCTTAATTGGTGGCGCTTTTATCTGACAATACCTTAACAAAAAGCTCGAGGTAGGGTATCATCAGAGTGAACCTCTCTCTTCCTTCTAACCATCTTGCCATAAGATTGTCCTAGTGAGTGTTTGGAATCTCTCTCAATAAATTTACTCGAATTACATGGATTCAGGTTTAGGGTTTTTATGAATTAATTTTTATTTTTACTATATTTTGCATCACGAAACCCAACAATGGTATCAGAGCCACTTATAATTTAATTAAATTGATTTTATGATATATATGATATATTCATGAGATATGAAAAAGAAATTTTGAAATCTATGTGATATATTTGATTTTAGAAATCATTTTCAAAATTTCAATTAAACAATTTTATATGACAATTTGATTAATTAATAAAAAAAATAGTTACATACATTAATATGATTAATGTTTATGGTTGTTTAATTTGATTAAACAAGGATTTTTATTGAAAATACTATTTTTGAACATGGTAAAAGCAAGTGTACATAGGTGCACGACTATGTGGCTAAAAGCACATAGTCGTGCCTGCTTTGAAAAATGCAGAATAAATGTCACGCACAGCTATAAGCACCTTAGCACATAGCTATGCCTATGAGCACATTTTAAAGGATATAGTGCACATGGTTATACCTAAGTGCATGTTTGAAATGTGCATATGCAAAGGCTGATGGCATTCTTATTTAAGTGTTGAGCAAAATTAACATGTTTTAAACATACTAAAGAAATGTAATATGATTATAATGGTTTAGGGATTTGGACTGCCACCAAGAGCATTACCCCTTGACCCTGAATGGATTCGCTATATAAATTGTTCTCTTTATAATAACTACTTTTAATGAAAATTAAACTATTATGCTCTACGTATTTAGTGTAAAATGCATGGTGCATAGCATGCCCTTAAGACCAATGTGATTGGATTTATTTTTCTCTTTTATGGGTTGCAATTTTTTTAAATATAGCTTGTGAGTTCTTTTATTAAGTAGAATATAATAGCATAGATTACAACATATAATGTAATGTAAATCAAGATCCAACATAAAGATCCAAAAGGAGGCCAAAGATGGAGATCTAAGGTGGAAACTAAAGGTGGAGATCCAAGGTGAAAGGCTCAAGACCAAAGGAAGTCTTGTTGCCTAGGATTGACCTTTGATCTTCATATTGACTTATGAAAATTAATCTAGATTTGGGGTCACGCTATGTTTTGTTTATTTTATTATTATTATTATTATTATTGGTACTATGCATAAGATGCCATGTATGGATAGAACATAATAATAACCAAATAAGTTAAAGAGGAACCCTCATTCAATATTAAATCACCATGATGGCTCCTATATGCTCAAACACTTGTTAAACCTTAGATTACTATATATGGGTTTACTAAAGTAAGGTGTATTAAGTCATCTGAGGAGCGATATCTAAATGTTTACAATGTTTAACTTAAATAGGTCATCAAAAGGCTTTTAGACCTAGGGTATCAGATGGGATTGTTTAGCTAGGACATGTGGTGTCAAATCCATACCTTTCCAAGAGTTACATGAGATGTAATTAGATAAGTGTTACTTACCTAAATAACCATACTTTAGGTGATGGGCCAAAGCTCACTTAAAGTATAGTGAAATATGGATCTTGGCCGACTAAAATTTATAAATTAACTTTAAGGTTATTAATTTGAATGAATTTTTATGGGATTTACAATTATGCCTTATTAAAATAATTTAATAAACTACTAAATACATTGAATATATATTTGTTATAGATAATGGCAACAAACACTACATCTAATCTGTCATTGTGATTGATCCTTTAGAAGGATAAGCTTAATGGGACTAGCTTCCTTGGTTGGTACAAAAATCATTTTTAAGCAAGAGAGAAAGGAATATATCCTTGATCAACCTATCCTAGATGAACCAGTTGCTAATGCTCCTAGAGCTCAAAAGGACACTCATAGTAAGCATATTAATGACTCTATTGATGTCATTTACCTCATGCTTGGATGTGTGGAATCAAATCTTCAAAAGCAATTAATGGAGATGGATGCTTATACCATAATTGGCCATCTCAAGGAAATGTTCCAAGAGAAAGCTAGAATTGAAAGTTTTAGCACCAAAAAGGCATTGCTTTCCTGCAAGTTGACTGCTGGTAGCTCAATGGCTCCTTATGTTTTTAAGATGAAATGTCATCTTGAATACCTAGAAAGGCTTGGTCATAAAATCGAACAAGAATTAGCCATTGATATTATTCTTCAGTCTTTGCCAAAAACTTATGATGGTTTCATTATAAACTATAACATGCATGGCATGAACAAAATAGTTTCTGAATTGCTTGGGATTCTTAATGCTATTGAAAAGAACATAAAGACTACTAAGGATGTTCTAATGGTCAATAAAAGGAAAGGTATAAAAGGAATGGGAAAAGGTAAAGGCAAGATTAAGGCTTCCAAAGGCTTTCAGAAGCCCAAGCCCAAGCCTAAACCTACACCCAAGCAAAACCACCAAAGGAGGGAACATGCTTTTTTTACAATGAGCCGAGCAATTGGAAAAAAAATTACTAGCTTTATATGGATGATCTAAAGAAGAAGGGTAGTACAACTACCACTTCAGGTATTCATGTTATAGAGGTCAATTTATCTACTTTTAATTCTTGGGTATTAGATACTGGTTCTAGATCTCACATTTATACTAATGTGTAAGGTCTAAAAAGGAGTAGAATCATGGCCAAAGATGAAGTGGACCTACTAGTTGGAAATAGAGCAAGAGTTGCTGCTTCAGTTGTAGGAACTTATGATGTAACTTTGCCTAATGGACTTCTTTTACGTTTAGAAAACTATTATTATGTACCTACTATGAGTAGGAATATCATTTCTATTTCTTATTTGGACAAGAATGGTTTTGAGTTTATTATTAGGAATAATAAATGCTCCATTTATGATGATAATGTTTTCTATTGATTTGCTTCACAAAATCATGGTTTTTATGTTTTAGACATAGAAGACAATAATGAAAAGTCTATCTATAACATTGAAACAAAGAAATTTAAATATAATGATTCAAACAAAACTTATCTTTGGCATTGTCATTTAGGTCATATAAATGGGAAACGCATTTCAAAAATCCATTAACATTGACTTTTGAATTCTTTTGATTTTGAATCATTTGAAACATATGAATCTTATTTATTAAAAAAAATTAATAAGACACCTTTTATTGGACATATTGAGAGGGCTAATGACTTATTGGGCCCTATACATTTTGATGTATATGGACCATTAAGTTCCATTACTAGAGGAGGTTATTAGTACTTCATTACTTTTAAAGATGATTTCATTAGACATGGCTATGTCTATCTAATAAAGCATAAATCTGAATCTTTTGAAAAAATTTCAAAAATGAAGTAGAAAATCAACTTGGTAAGAATATTATAGCACTAAGATCTTATCAAGGTGGTGAATATTTAAACCAAGAATTTTTTATTATCTTAGAAATTGTGGAATAATTTCACATTTAACTTCACTTAGAACACCACAATGAAATGGTGTATCTAAATGAAGAAATTAAACTTTATTGGATATGGTTTGATCAATGATGAGTTAGTTAGATCTTCCAATCTCCTTTTGGGGATATGCTCTAGAAACTGTTGCATTCCTTTTGAATAGAGTTCCATTAAAGGTAGTTGAAAAGACACCATATGAGATATGGAATGGGAAATCTCCTAGTTTGTCCTTTCTTAAGATTTGGGGACGTGAGGCTTATGTGAAGCGTCAGATTTCATATAAATTAATACCCAAATTAGACAAATGCCTTTTTATGGGATATTTTTAAAAAACCAAAGGATATTACTTTTATAATACTTCTAAGAATAAAGTATTTATTGCTCAGGATGATGTCTTTCTAGAAAGAGAATATATTTCTAAAGGAACTAGTGGGAGTGACGTACAATTTAAAGAAATTCAAGAACTAAAAAATAGCATGGTACCATATATGGAACCTTAATTAGATCAATAAGTAAATGTTGAATCTACACAAGTACCACAAGGTTCTAGAAGGTCTAGTAGGACACGTCATAATCACAATATATATGGATTTCTCATGATAGGTAATAATGATGTGATGATTATGGATCAAAGTGAACCCATAACCTACCAAGAGGCCATGAATAGTCTAGACTCTAAGAAATGGTTAGAAGTCATGAAATAAAAAATGCAATCTATATATGATAATCAATTACAGACTTTGATTAATCCACCTAAAAGTTTAAAAAATATTGGGTGCAAATGGTTTCAAAATGAAAACTGAGATGGATGGCAATGTGTATACCTTTAAAAAAGGCTAATTGCAAAGGGTTTCAAATAAACACATGGTAAAAACTATGATGAAACCTTTTCACTAATTGCTATGCTTAAATCCATTCAAATTTTTCTTGCCATAATTGTAAGTTATGATTAGGAGATATGGCAAATGGAGTTCAAAATAACTTTTCTTAATGGAAATCTAATTTAGGATGTGTACATGACATAACCAAAGGGTTTTATTAATCTTGAGAATTCTGGAAGGGTTTGTAGGCTTCAAAGATCCATTTATGGATTGAAGCAAGCTTCTCAGAGTTAGAATCTTTATTTTGATAAAGTAGTCAAAGAGTTTGGATTAATAAAAAATGAAGATGAACTTTATGTTTACAAGAAAGTTAGTGGAAGTGCAATAGTTTTTCAGGTGCTATATGTAAATGGCATATTACTTATTGGAAATGATATTCCTACTATACAAAATGTTAAATCATGGTTATGGAATTGTTTCTCATTGAAATGCTTAAGTGAAGCTGCCTATATTTTAGGCATCAAGATCTATAAAGATAAATCTAAGAGGCTTATTGGTCTAAATCAGATCACTTACATTGATAAGGTACTAAATAGGTTCAGTACGCAAAACTCTAAGAGAGGATTCTTACCAATGTTCCATGGCATTAGTCTTAACAAGACTTAGTGTCCAATGGCATAAGATGAGTGAGATCGCATGAGTAAAATTCCATATGCTTTTGCTATTGGATCCGTCATGTATGTCATTTTATGCACTCGACCAGATGTCTCATATGACTTGAGCATATTGATCAAACACCAATTAGACCTAGGTGAAAGTCACTAAATAGCAATTAATAATATCGTTAAGTACTTAAGAAAGACTAAGAATGCATTTTTACCAATAAGGATGATTTTTTTTATCGCAGTCAGGTTATGTGTTTTGTTTAAATGGAGGTGCATTGTACTGGAGAATTTCAAAGCAAAACACCATTGCTGATTCTATAATAGAATTTAAGTACATAGCTGCTTAAAAGGCAGCCAAGGAAGCTATTTGGATTAAGAAGTTAATAATTGGATTGGGAGTTATTCCTAGTATATAAAATCTAATGGACTTGTATTATGATAATAATGGAGCCATAGCATAGGCTAAGGAACCCATATCATAAGCTAAGGAACCCATATCATAACAATGATCCAAACATATACTTATCCATTATCATCTCATTAGAGAAATCATTGAGAGATGAGATGTGAAGATATGCAGAGGACCAATAGATGACAATGTTGTTGATCCACTAACTAAGCCCCTTCCATAAGATAAGCATGAGAGTCATACTAAGTCAATGGGTATGCGATCAAATGTTGATTGGCCCTAGTGCAAGTGGGAGATTGTTAGTGATATGCCCTAGGCCAATAATGTAATGGCCATACTTTGAATTTATCATATTTCTATTATATTAATAAAGAGGTAATTTTATTATTACTGGTTAATTCTAATATTATCCTTGATTAGTTAATTCTACTTAAGATCATTAAGTATGTGACTTGATAATAAAACTCTTAGGTGATACTTGAATTCAAATCTAAATATCCCTAGTCAATCATTATAATGGGAATAAAAATGAATAAAGACTAGTATGAGGTTGACTGATGCTTATGTTTTATTGATAATGTATATAAGATATTGAGTCAAACTCATAGGTTCATATTTATAGAAATGATATATTGGATCAACCCACTATGAGAATACTACATGGATAATTGTCATAAGTAGTTCTCATCACAGTAGTATTATTTGAGTCCTTTGACCTAAAATCACCATTCTTTCATGCATAATGAGTTCTGTATTTTGACACATCCCTAGATCATCTTTAATCGAATGGTAAAACAGGTTGTGATTGGATATAGAATGAGTTATATGAGGAATGTAAGTGATTAAGATGAAATTTATCCCTTATTAATTATGAGAAGATATTTGTGGGTCCCTTGATGAGTTAGACTAAAGAGAAATACATGGCCATGCTAAAATGTATTAATGAAGAATTATTAATATCATATAAAGAATTATTAACATCAGTTTACTTAGGATTGAGAAATAATATGATTGAAAAATATAAGGATAACATATTCCATGCCTTATGTTTAACAAATATATCGTATGACAAAAGGACTATAGTACACACTATGTATTAGGTTATGCCTGATTATTGACCTTCACACAACTTAGGTAGTTATAATGTCTTGCTAGAGACTAATTATAACTTGTGGGCTAAAATGAAAATTTAAGGCCCACTTCCAATATTGTATGAACCTACAGGGTCACACACTTAGAACAGACCTAAAGCAGACTTGGGTTAATTAACCCAATAATAATCTCTATGAAAGATTAAATAAATATATATGTGTATATATTTATTAATATTTATTTATTTCCTAATTTATTAAGGTAAGAGTTACCTAAATAAATAGGAAATAATTCTAATTTTAGAATTAAAATTAAAGTAGAAAAAGAAATTTAAACTTACCAAAATTGTTTTAGTAAGTGGAGGTTTATAAAACCCTAGAAAGGATGGCTACAAACACATCTCATTCTCTAGGGTTTAGGTTAAGCTATTATTCTCCTCCTTCTTCCTCCGCTTCTTTGTGAAAGAAATAAACACATAAAGAGATAAAACTAAAAAGAATCTTAGAGAGAAAAAGGTGCTAGCACACTATACTATTTTGGATTCCTTATTCATGTAATTACTAGTAGACTGCATGACTTAATTGGCAATGCTTTTATCCAAAAATACCTACATAAAAACCTTAAGTTAGGGTGTCATCGAAGTGAAACCCCTCTCTTCCTTCCAACCATTTTATTATAAGATAGTCTTGGTAAGTGTTTGGAATCTCTCTCAATCAATTTACTCGAATTACATGGATATAGGTTTAGGGTTTTCATGAATTAATTTTTATTTTCCACTGCATTTTTCATTACAAAACCCAATAATTAAGATACAATATGCTTTACTCACAAGCACATAAAACCATTAATCTCTCTATTTTTTTCCCTTAGTCACCTCTTGTACCTTGTTATCCTTTGAAACCGTTTCATTCTACTTAGTTTTTATGACTTCATTGGTTTTAGTGCTTCCACTCTTATTAGCTTTCCTCCAATTCAAATTCTAAGTTATGTTTAAGTTAGAATTCAACTTGGACTCTTGCTTACTCAATCCTTAGCTTCTAAGTTGCTTCTCCACTTTAATAGCTAAGTTGACCAACTCAACCATGTCCCTATGAGGTTGTAAGTAGAATAAATTAGATATATCTCTATTTAAGCCCATAAAATTCATGCCATACTAACCTCTTGATCTTTATCTAAATCAGCTTTATTCATTATAATATTCAACACACCTCGATCCTCACCTCTAAGTTTAAAGTTTTTAATGTACCTCTCTATAATAATGTTTAGGAACAAATCTTCTTCTCATTAGACTCTTTATTTCATACCACATCTCAATTTAAGGCTCTATATGTCATCTCCTAGCAATTGCCAATTGATTCCACTACACAATTACACAATCAATAAATTATGGCAATCAAAGAGTAAATCAACTCTTTTCACCTACTTTAAATATACATGTGTTTCGGTCTTGCCTAGAAAGGTTAAAAGCTTTAATTTGATATCCCCAAGATTGCAATCTATGTCATTAATAATCTTTTGAGTACCATACTCTAACATGCATCCTCAAAAACGGCCCTAGAGGGGGGGTGAATAGGGCAAATTAATGTTTTTAAAGAGATTAAGGTTTAAATAAGAAATTAAGAAAGATTAATGAAACTAAATGAGAAAGACATTAAGGATTTTCAACACCCATACCAATTTTATTAATTAAGATTGAGTTTACAAGAGTTTTGAAGCTTAACTTTAACCATTATAGCACAATGAACTTTTCTAAGCTAAGCTTTAACCAAAGCAATAATCTTAAGTGTTTAAGGCTTACACTCAAACCGCAATCACTAGTATTAACTCCTCACTTCCCTTTTTTCAAACCAAGAAAAAAGATGAAGAAGAGAGCTATCCTAGCATATAACCCACACTCAATAACAATGAAAATTATTTTAAATAAAAAATTATTTAAAGGGATTTCAAAGAATTCAATAGTTCAACCAACTTTTCTAATCTTTTGAATGAATTTCCAAAACTTAAAAATATAAGTTGAGAATAAAAAATAGTTGTATTCATCACCAACCTTTTGCTCCTTCACTAAATGCATATTCTACTTTTTAAGTATTAGCCTGTTTAAAATCATGAGCAGCATCCTCAGAATTATGAGCATCAAAAAATATAGCCATTGTGCTTGTAAAGGGCCATTGGAGTCTTGTCAGGAGAGGCTCAGTATCGTGAGGGCATGCTCATAAATAAGCCACCTCCTGATAATCCTAAGTAGGGATTGTGAGCAATCTAGATTAGCTTGACTTAAGGAAGCCTATCTTGTGACTTGTTAGGCATGCTTTCCTCAAGATCATGAGCGGTAATTGAGCTTAAGGAAATGTTAAGTTTTCTTTGTTGAATAGGCATTCTTTACTTTTAGGATGATTTGTCATACTTCAAGGGCATCCATAAAATTTCTTTTGGACTTCATTTTAGCTTTGATGTCAATTTTTTTTATCCTCTACTTGGATTGCAACTTTATTCCTAACTTATATATCATCCACTTAAACAAAATCATTAATTGATTAAAATTTCTTATTAAGGTCAAAATATGAGTGGTGAAATAGTTGATCATGCAAATGTTTAACAGTCCTCCTTTTGCTTTAGGAATGCAATGTCTCCTCTTGCTCTAGGAATGCTATGTCCTCCTCTAAGTCCTCTTTGACCAAGATTTCCAAATTTAGCATTCGGTATTGGTTTGCCATTTATGTTTTTGGTTTCTTCTTGATCCTTTATTGTAGTTTGCATTTCTACCACTCTCTCTTTAAATTGTTCATTATGCCCTTTAAGGGGTGGTGTTCTACGTTCTAGGCTTTCCATCTTTACACTTAGTTTTACAATTGATTATTAATCTCCATAATAGCTCTTTGCAATCTTCAAATTCTCAAGCTTGTGGGATATTAACCATTAGAGCTAGACTTCCACTTCCTCCACTTGTATTTGATATAGTTACAATTAAGGGTTAGAATAAATAAAATGAAATAAAAAATCATCATAATACTCCTTCACTTGTTTCCTCTTAGAGATGAAGGTTGTCTTTCATGTTTCACTCAATTTAATTTGATAACACACAAGTTTCTCTCACACCTCTCAGGTTATTTCCCTAGTATTCCTAATCAAATCAAACAAAAAAAACACAAAAGAATTAATTCCTTGCAAAATTCAAAGTTAAAATATAAGTAGTTTTTAGAAAAAAAGATTAAGAGTGCTTAAATAAAAAAAGGTGCCCACAAATACAAAGATAGGAGTGGACAAATCAAAACAGCATTTATCCTAATTAGATAACGAAAATGAGTTGTCTAATCCTTTTAGGACAATACAAGGATTAGAATAAAACAAGGCATGATTAAAATCTAACAAGATAAGGATAAAATCTACTCAAAATTTAATCTTATCTATAATGATGTCCTTATTAGACAAGGGAAATTTGAAATTATTCTAAATAACTAAGAACAATGAATTTATTGTCTTTAAAATTCAAGATTTTCAATCTTGAATCAAGATTTGATCAAGAACTCAAAGATAATTCAAGAAAATAATAACTTTGATTAAGAAAATCAAGAAAATAAACAAAGAAAGTCAAAGAATTAAAGATAATATGTAATAAACTTTTAAAGATTTTAAACAATACCTTGTGAATGTCCAAGTACTTCTTTCTTTTCCTTTTTTTATTTTTGTTTTTGATTTTGTAATGGTCGAATACTAAAACATGATTTAAAGAAAAATTAATTCAAAGATTATTAAAATGATGATAAACAAAAGAAATGGTTAAATAAAACGATGATGAAAATAATCAATTGAGAAGGAATAGAAAAGGAGAGCACAAGAATAACACATGAATTGAACAAAAAAGGATAATTAACTTGGTTCTTGGAGCCAAAAATCTAATACCAAATTGTTATGAATGATCTTCAAACAAATGCATAAAATGAAACATGACGATTCACTTTGATGAAAATCATTGAAGGTCTAATAAAATTGCCCAAGATTCTAAGAATAAGTTGATGTTCAATTTAATTGACATTTAGCCTATTTAAATTACTTGAAATTTAATTTTGAACACCACAAAGGTTTGATAAACTCCTTTGACAAGTTCGGGTTGTATTTTTTAAGAATGCAAGAAAACAAGTGATCTTTACTTTAGGTCAAAGTTAACTAAAATAGTCTAATTAAAAATTTTCAAATAATGTACATAAAACTCCCTTTTATAATGCTAAGAAAGTAACTTAGGCTAAAGATTCCTTAATAGTTAAGGTCTCCTTCTCAAAGTAAGAAACAAGTAATTAAAAATAAAACAAATTTATCTAAATTGACTTAGGCTAAATTTTTCTTAGAATAAGGCCTAAAAAATAAATATAAACCCTAACTAAAGTCTAAAAATGAATTCTAACAAAGCCTTAGGCCCAAACTTTATTTGGCCCAAAATAAGTTAAGTATATAAGCCTATCCACATTCATTAAGGACCTAGACTTCAAATATGTTGAATAAAGCCCATTTTTCATGAATTTCACTACCCCAAAAGCCTTCAAAATGTTTTAGATCTTTATATGGATGATTAACCCAAATAGTCTTCATAAAGCCTTATAAAGCCTCTTTAAACCTCTTTGCATGCAATTTAGTTATTAGGAATTAAAGTACCTTCAAATAATCATTCAAAGTGTTATCTTCATAATTCAAATAAGGACAATCAAACTTTGACTTAGCTCCATGTAAATAGTCTTTAGAATGCTCCTTTTAATCCATTCATTATATGCGATTCATATCATTCCCCACTTCCTCAAGAGGATTCATCCTTGAATCAAAGTCATCACCTATATCAAATAGACTAAGATTAGCCATACTAAAAGTAGCATTAACATTATAATCCCAGGTAAATCTAAATGATAGGCATTATCATTGATACACTTAATGACTTGAAAAGGTCCATCTCAATGCACATGTAGCTTAAAATTCCTTTGTTTTGGAAACCTTTCTTTGTGAAAATGCACCCAATCCCAATCACTTATAGAAATACAAATCTTGTATGCCCTTTGCTTATGCATTTGATTTTACATTAAAATGGCTCTAATTATAGTTCCACTAGCATCACATTCAATCTTAAAATTCAAATCAAAGTTAGGTAAAGCTAGTAATGGAACATTATATAATTTATCTTTGATCATATTAAAAGTATGCTCTTGCACATCACCAAATAAATGCAACATTCTTCTTAACCAACTCTTTTAAGTGGTGCGACTATAATACTAAAGCCTTTACAAATCTCCTATAAAAACTACCAAAACCATGAAAAATCTTAACTTTAAAAACTAATTTAGGTATAGGCCATTCTTCGATTACCTTTACCATTTCCATATGAACCCCTAAACCATTAGAACTAACAATAAAACCTAAGAAAATGACTTTATCTAGACAAAATGAACACTTCTTAATGTTAGCATACAATTTTTCCTTTCCTAGGAACATCTAAAACTAAACAAACATGCAAAAAATGATAATTAAATGACTTAGAATAAACTAAAATGTTATAAAAATACACAACTATAAACTTGCCAATATATTCATACAAAATATGGTTCATTAATTTCATAGAAGTACTAGGTACATTTGTTAAACCAAAAGGCATCACTAACCACTCATATAAACCATATTTAGTTTTAAAAGAAAATTTTTACTCATCACTTACTTTTATACGAATTTAATGATAACCACTACACAAATCAATTTTAGTAAATATGCATGCACCATGTAACATATCATTTAATCTAGGTATGTAATGTTAATACTTTATAGTAATTTTGTTAATTAAATAGAAATCAACACATATTCTCTATAAATCATCCTTCTTAAGTACCAAAATCATAGGAACTACACATGGACTTAAGCTTTCATGCACATAGCCTTTTAAAAGTACCTTCTCTACTTAAAGTTATAGCTTTTTGAAACATTTATTAATTCTTTATGCTATCTTCTTGTACTCCTTCTCATTCATTGTTTCATCAATATACTTTTTGTTCATCATCATTTTGTTAAATTCAACCATTCATTTTGTTTATCATAATCTTAGTCATCCTATGAATTTGTTAGTTTTCTTGAATTCTTTGATTATTTTTCTTAATTTCTTGATCAAATTGGTTGGTTTCTTGAATTATCTTTCAGTTCTTTGATCAAATCCTAATTCAACATCTTAAATCTTGAATTTTAGAGATAAAATTTTGAATTGCTTGGTTCTTTAAGTATAAATCAAGATTTCCCTTGTTTAATAGGGATATCTTTATGGATAAGATCATATCTTGAGTAGATTTTATCCTTTTTTGGTTAGATTTAATCATATCTTATTTTTTACTGATCCTTATCTTATCCTAAAGTTTTTCCTTATCCTAAAGGGATTAGACAACTTCTTTTCCTTATCTATTAGGTTTAAAATTTATTTTTGATATATGAACTCCTAACTTTCCTATTTGTGAATAGATTTTGATAAGAGCACTCCTATTCTGTCTCTACAAATTACTTAGATTTTAATTTTGAATTTTGTAAGGAATTAATTTTTTTATGTTTTTTGGTTTGATTTAACTAAGAGCACCAAGGGAGCAAGCTAAAAGGTATGAGAAAAAACCTTATGTGATCCAAATAAATTAAGTGAAATATGAGAGACCCCTTTCATCTTTGAGAGTAAATATATGAGGGAGTATTGTGAGGATTTTTTTTATTTTGTTTTATTTGTTCAAACCTTTAATTGCAACTATATCTAATACAAGTGATGGAAGTGGAACTCCAGCTCTAATGGTTAATAGGCCTCGAGTTAGAGAATTTAAAATATTGCAATGAGCTATTAGAGAGATTAATGATGAATTACAAAAAAAAGATGAAAATTCTAGAACATGGAACATCATATCTTGAAGGGAAAAATTGACACTTTAGAGAGCGAATGGCAAAAATGCAAACTACAATAAAGGGTAGAGAAGAAACCAAAGAAGTATATGGTGAATCAATCTCATTGCTGAATTTGGAACTCATGATAACAAAGGCAGACTTAAAGGAGGTCATGGCATTCATAGCTTAAAATAAGGACACATGCCAAAGTATGGTGCTCAAAGGATCATTAATGACATAGATCGCAACCTCAGAGGCATTAAAGTATGAAAAATTGGTCTAGATCCATATTTAAAGTATGAGAAAAGAGTTGACTTACTCTTTGATTGCCATAATTTTTCAGAGGAGAAGAAGATGAAGCGTGTTGTACCACTATTTACTAACTATACAATAATATGGTGGGATCATTTAACATTTGCTAAGAGATGACATATGGAGCCTTAAATTGAGACATGGTATAAATTAAAGAGTCTAATGAGAAGAATATTTGCACCTAAAACATTATTATAAAAAGTTACATAAAATATTTCAAACATTAAGGCAAGGGTCGAGGTGCATTAAAGATAATAATAAAGAGTTTGAGGTGTTAATGACTAAAGCTTATTTAAATGAAATCAAGAGGCTGTTGTTCACCCATTGCATGATCAAGGTTATGATCAATCTTAAAATAGCCTTAGTTTTGACTTTAACAATTAATTTTAGTTGCTAACTTTTGTATTTAAGTGTATTTATAAGTTAGGATCAAAAGAATGCATTTAAAGGCTAAAGAGTCACATTTTATTAGCTAGAAGTGCACCTCACAAGCTCTCCTCATAATCATGAGCTATGGCTATAAGTAGGAGCCTAAAGAGAACAAGAATCAAGTTAAGGGTTTGTTTTGCTCACTAACGCTACTCATTGTCATGAGTAGCTTGTAAAGAGTAGGCTATGACTATAAAAGGACATCTTGGCAGCCCTTTAATGGCTAATTAAAGCTCTGACAGTCATATCTTTTAGGCTCATGACCATGAGTGACATTTCAACTATAAAATGTTATTTTTCATTAAATGAAGAATGATGGAGCTTGGGGAAGTAATTAATGGCCTCTAACATCTAGATTTTAAGTCTTCTCTATAAATTCACCTTTGAAAACTTCATTTAAGAAGTTACACACTTTTATTGAGCACTCAATTTATTCTTAGCATTTGTAAAGCTCATTAATTCTCTTCTATATTTCAATTATTTGAGTGTGGGTTTTGTGTTCTAGCTTAGGTTCTTCTCCTTCTTATTTCTTAGGTTGAAAAGGGAAGTGAAGAACTAAGTTTATAAGGAATTGATTTAAGTTTTAGCCATTGAAACACTTGGATTTTGGTTATGATTAAGCCAAGAAAAACTCATTTATATGAAGGTTTGAGTTAAGCTTTGAAAAACTCTTGTAAAGGTTTAAGTTGAGCCTTGAAAAACTCTTGTGTAATCAATCTTAGAAATAAGATTAAAGTGGGTGATTGAAAATCCTAACTTGGGGATAAGTTAAGTAGAGATGTAGGATTAGTTAAAAATCCAAACTCCTTAAATCAAGTGTCTCAATCTCTATTCTTTTTAATCTTCTTCAATTTTCTTCAAACTTTATTAATCCTTGTCTTACTTTCTTTACCCTTTTTATCCTCTCTCTAGGGTATTTTTATTTGGTATCAGAGATTAGGTTTTAGGTACTTAATTACTAGAATTCAAGACCATAAGGAGTGAATCTTTTTCTTTCCAAACCTTTAGACCATATTTTGATAGAAGTGATTACCCACATTGGAAGCATAGAATGGAGCTCTATCTTGATAGTGATTCCATTAGATTATGGGATGTATATTAGATGGGTGGAACCCTCCAATGAAGATGGTGAATAATATTCAAGTTTCAAAGGAGAGAAAGGAGTAGTCTAAAGAAGAAAAAGAGAAGAACCATAAAAATGAAAGGGCTATTATCTATTCTTATTGCCTCAATGTCATGAGAAGAAGGAGGTAAGCTTCAACATTTCATATGGACCAAGGAGATGTGAGAGATCTTGGAAAATTACTTTAAAGGAAATATCCAAGTAAGATATAAAAAAATCTAATTCCATGTGTTTGAATATAAAATGTTCAAGATGAAGCCTTATGAGAGCACCACCAATATGACAAACTGATTAAATACTCTCTTGACCACTTTATAGAAGTTGAGCAAGCACTACTCCAAAGAAAAAGGCAATACCAAAATCTTAAGAATGCTACCTAAAAAGAATTAGGAATCAAGAGTAACTTCTATTAAGGAAGCTTATGATCTTTTCATGCTCTCAACTAACATCCTTATAGGTAAACTTCTCATTTATGAGCTTAATTTGAGGTAAAGAGAAGAAGAATAACAAGGAAAAGAGGAAAAGAAAATGAGTCTAGCACTCAAAGCATCATAAGACTCAAGTGATGAAAGTGAACATGAAGATTCAAGTGAAGATGATAAAGAAATTGCATTATTCATAAGATACTTCATGAAGTACTTAAAGAAGAAAAACTTAAGCAATCATAAAGAGTGTAGGAAGAGTGACTCCAAGAGATCCAAATAAGTCAATTGCTATGAGTGTAAGACGCCCGGTAATCTAAAAGTGAATTTCCATAGCTCAAGCACAAAAGAAAAGGAGGAAAAGAAATAAGAAAAGCCTTTAAAGCTACTTGGGATGACTCTTTTGAATAAAAAATAAAGGAGCAACAAGAAGCTACCAACTTTTACTTCATGCTATGATAGGACAACTATGAGGTACCCTCTACTTCTTAGTCCTCTTATGATAATTCTTATGATAAGTTGTGTGATGATGAGTTTGATGATGATAAGGAACTTGATGATGATAGCTTATTAGTTAGAAAATTAGTTGTAAAATGTCAAAAGTTACTTTATAAGAAAACGTTTTACAAACAAAAGTTTTTAAAGTTGTTTAAGAATTTTGAAGATTTGAAATTGGAAATTTCAAATGTTAATTCTTCAAAAGAAAAATTAACTTTTAATTTGAAAAAATCTATCTCTTTGAAAGAAAATCTTGATAATGTTAAGAAAGAAAATAAGTTGCTTTCAAAAGAGATTTTAGAACTCAAAGGTAAAATTTCTAAATTTTAAAAAGGGAAAGAGACTTTTGATAATCTCCTAGATAGTCAAAGATCTTATAGTTTAAAATATGGACTTGATTTTTCTAATGGAGCCTTTATATTAGTAAGTCCCCTAAATTTTATCGAAGCTACTCTTTCTTCATCCCTTATACCTTATGAGAGCTCTAAAGCTCAACATCCTAAGACTAAGAATCTTATGAATGAAAGTGCCAATGGAAAGCCTCAAAAGTCTAATGTTACCAATTTTTAAGGTTTCAAAGCTAAAGGCAAGAAACCTTAACCCCATCATGCATATATTTATTATAATAAGAGGCACACATATATACACAGTAGGCCTAAAAAATTTATGCATTATTGTGATTGTAAGGTGTATATTCATACTAGACCTTTTAGGTCTAGGAAAGCCACCAACCACATTAGCCATGATTCATCTTCAAAGGTTGGTAAGCAAAATGGATTTTTAAAAAATCAAATGTTTTTATTGCATTAAATTTGGACATACTAATAATGTATGTTACTATAGAAACTTCATCTTAACCTTCTATCTATGCATTATTTTGAAAGCCACAAAGTTATACTAAATAAGGTTTGGATATAAAAGGTTGTTTGATGATTTTTTTTATTATTATTATGTGCAAATTATTGATAAATTGATAAAATTTATTTATTTAGCTTATCAATAAAATTTCACATGTCAAAATGTTTAAAGAGAATTTGACCCTTTGCATGATTAAAATGATTCTCATTGCTTTTTAAAATTTATTTTCATTTATAATCATTTGTTTTACTTAGTGTTTTATTTTATACACTCTCTTTGAATTACGTATTGACAATCATTATTGCTATTGCCAATTCATTAATGTATGATTTTCATATGCTTCATTTTTCATTTCTTTTAACAACAATTAGTATTTGCAACTTGTTGATAAACCAATCTCTATGGTTTGTCAATAAATATGCAAACTTCAAGTTATCCAAAAAGAATTTCACCTTTGCATGATTATAATGCTTTTTAAACTTTACATAACTTTGATATTCTATTCTCTCATCTCTTTTCAATTAGTATTGAAACCCCTTGGTATCAATTTTTAATTTCAATTGATATCATCTTTTAAATGGTATGCCTATTATTCAATTGGTATCTTATAAAGGGGGAAAGAAAAAATTGGCATGATTATTCTTTCAATACAGTGTATATTTTTATAAAGGGGGAAAGAATTTGATAATTTTTTTAAATAAATAGTCATTTGACTTATTTTTCATATATTATTTCCTCCCTTTTTAACTTTGTCAAAGGGAAAGAGAAATATGGTATTTTGAATGATATATGGTGTTTATCTTGTATTTAAAGGAAAAATTTTAAAAATCCTTGGTATATAATTGAAGGACTATTAAAGATAAATGCACACTTAGTGATGTTTTATTTATCATTCAAAATTGATTGTTAAAGTTAAAAAGGGGAGATTATTGACCCTTTGCATGATCAAGGTCATGATCAGTCTTAAAACAACCTTGGTTTTGACTTTAATAATCAATTTTAGTTGTTAACTTTTATATTTAAGTGTGTTTATAAGTTAGGATCAAAAGGATGCATTTGAAGGCTCGACAGTCAAGTTTTCTAAGCCAAAAATGCTATTCACGAGCTCCCCTCATAACCATGAGCTATGGTCATGAGTAGGAGCCTAAAGAGAGCAAGAATTGAGCTAAGGGTCTATGCCACTCACTAGCACTACTCATGGCCATGAGTAGCTCATAAGGAGCAAGTTATGGCTGTGAAGGGATATCCTGATAGCTCTACAACGGGTAATTGAAGCTCCAGCAATCACAACTTTCAAGGCTCATAACTATGAGCAGCGTTTCGACTATAAAAACTATTTTTCATTAAATAAAGAATGGTGGAGCTTGGGGATGCAACTAATGGCCTCCAACAGCTAGATTTTAAGTCCCCTCTATAAATACACCTTTTAAAACTTCATTTAAGGAGTTACATACTTTGATTGAGCACTTAATTTATTCTTAGCATTTGTAAAGCTCATTAATTCTCTTCTATATTTCAATTCTTTGAGTGTGAGTTTTGTGTTTTATCTTAGGTTCTTCTCCTTCTTATTTCTTGGGTTGAAAAGGGAAGTGAGGAACTGAGTTTAAAAGGCATTGATTTAAGTGTTAGCCATTGAAACACTTGAGTTTTAGTTGCGATTTGAGTTAAGCCAAGAAAAACTCATATGTGTGAATATTTGAGTTGAACCTTAAAAAGCTCTTGTAAAGGTTTGAGTAGAGCCTTAAAAAATGCTTTTGTAATCAATCTTAGAAATGAAATTGAAGTGGATGATTGAAAAGCCAAACTTAGGGATAAGGTATGTGGAGATGTAGAATTAGTTGAAAATCCAAACTCCTTAAATCAAGTAACTCAATCTCTACTCTTCTTAATCTTCTTTAATTTTCTTCAAATTCCATTAATCATTGTCTTAATTTCTTTACCCCTATTCACTCCCCCCCCCCCCCCCCCCCTCTCAAGTCATTTTCAACTACTATGGCACGATTTTTGGCAGGCTTAAATAAAGATATAACTAATTTAGTTGCCTTACAACCTTATGGGGACTTGATTGATTTAGTTAACTTAGCTATCCAACTAGAGAAGCAACTTAAAAGCCAACAAAAAAAAAAAACAACAAATAACAACCAAACAACAAAAAATAATAACTGAAAAAAATAACAAAAATTAACAACAACCAAAAACAACAAAATTACATTATATATAAAAAAAAATTTATTTTTATTTTTATTATTAATACTAATAAAAATGAAAATTTTATTGGAAAGAAAATAATTAGGCTAGTTTCAAATACATCATTCAAAAATTTTAAAATCCCATAAGAAATTAAGCTAATTGAACTAAAAATTAATTATTTAGAATATAAAAATTAAATAAATACATAAAATCAACTTCAATTAAGAAAAGTTCAAAAAAAAAAAAAGGTAACAAGAAAAAGTTAGAGAGGAAGTTACGTAGCTAACAAAACAAAGGGCAAATTATATTTACCTTCTTGAAGTTAATTATAATTAACATTTCAAAACCTCATGTTTCAAAATCGATTATTCACTTCCCTAAATTTTTATATGCCTATACTTAAGGACTTTTGTTAGCTTTTTTTTTTTTTGCAAAAAAAAATGACTATTATTCCCTTTGTTTTAACATGTATCTTCCCTAACCCCATTATATATAATCACTACCATTTACCTCAAGGTTTATGTTTGAATAACAATGAGAATTGATTAAATTACTTTTAAAATATACATTTATAAAGTTTTTTTTTAAAAAAAATTTAAGTTTATAAAAATCATTATTAATAATTCTTAAAAAATTTTAAAGAGGTTTAAAATAATTTTTATAGATCTAAATATTTTTTAAAAATTTACAATCAATTCATATAGATTTAATAAAAAGAATTAAAAATTTATAATTTGTTAAAGAATTTTAATATTTTCTATAAATTTAAATTTTTTAAAAAATTATTATATGTATAAAAAAATTTTAGTTCTTTATTCTTAAATGTATATTACTTGATTCTAAAATTTTTAAATCTATAAAAAAGAATTAACTTCTTTAAAAAAAATTTTAAAAATAAAAATTAGAAAAAATTAATGCTAGGGGTTCGATTTAATGAGATTAGAGAATAAAATAATGGCATAACAGTCATTTTTCGTTAAAAAAAATAACTACCATAAGTCCTCAAGTGTTTGTATGAAAAAATTTAGGGAGATAAATATTCGATTTTAAAACAGTAAATTTTAAAATGTTAATTATACTTAACCTTACAAAAGTAAATTTAATTTACTCAACAATGAAAAAAAAACAGAAACATAAAACTAAAATAACAAATGTTCAAAAAACAAAAACATGGGTCCAAAAATGAAAATGTATGGATCAAATGGTTTAAGAACGTGTATGAATTCCAACGACATTACCCTTGTAAAAGAAACACAAAAAGGAAGGTGTCTTAATTCCAACAGCATTGGTAATGTCTAATTTCTTACAAAACTGTTGGTGGTTATTTTTATACTACTGATATTTTTGAGCTGATATTGTGGGAATCAATGAGAGATTCAATTCTTTCAACAATTTGTTCCTTCAAAAAAAAAAAACATAGTGAATATTACCAGAAATAAATTTGCAATGACCACAATTTCAATTAGTGGCCAAAAGTTTTTAGCAGTTGAATGTGATATTATGTTTTATTTGGATACAGTTCTAAAACTAATAATCATTAACATAAACTTCATCCATCGCCACTACTAATACGCCAAACCGCAAAACATTACAATCATTTACGAAGGAATAAAAGCAACATCTTGGATTTTTCACCATTCATGATAACTACGGGTGTATACGGTAGGAAGGATTCGGGATTTTAAAATTTTCAGAATTATATCAAACTTTAAAATTTTTAAAAATAAAATTTTTAGTATTAATATTAAATTTAAAATATTTTATATTAATACCATTTCATTTTTCAAGATGATTCGGTATATTGTTTTGGTTCTTTCGAAATGAATCGATATGATTCTATTCAAAACGAGAATCCATAGATTTACGTTATATATAAATTTATATTATTAATTAAATTTATATTTAATACTAAAAAAATGTATTAATTTTTGTAATTAGTACAATATAAATCATTATTCACAAAATTTTTTTATAAATCATTAAAAATCATTATAGTTATATGTTTACATAGTATTATAGTTCAATAAACCATAAAAAAAAAAAAAAGAAAAAAAAATCTTTACAAATCATTATAGTTATATGTTTGTCCAAATGGCTTTTATTTTATTTATTTGTAAGGTCACTATTTACTTTAATGAAAATGATATAATTTTGGATAAAATTATATTATTTTGATTATCTTTTATTTAATTCATTAATTTTAAATATTATCAATAAGATTATGTTACTTACTAAAAATAATAATTAATAAATTTTGAAATATAACAATAACAATATATTTTAATTAATAAATTATAAATTTTGAAATCTTATATTCTTCTTTTCATATTTTTAGTTTAAATTGAAATATTATTAGTATTACACATTTTTACTTCTTGTAGATAATAATAATAGTTTTCATATTTCTTATATTTTAAGTTTAGATTGTGTTGTAATGACATTGTACATTTTTATTGGTTAGTTGAATTATTTAAAATTATACAATTTGAATTTTTGTTTTTCATATTTTAAGTTCAACTTGTAATATGACAAATATTTTACATTTTTTATTTATCAATTGAATAATAATGATAATAATAATAGTAGTAGTAACGATAATTAGTGATAATGAAATTAATAAAAATAATTTATTAACAATTTAGTTATTATATTTTTAACATAAAATATATTATTTTTTATCATATATTATTATACATATGTTATTTAGTAATAATACATAACTTGATATTATAATGAAAAGTATATACATTATTTATTAAATTAAAATTTGGTGCCGCATTCACTTTTGGATTTGATATGGTTCAGTTCAATTTTTTGTTTGATTTTTTGTAAATTTCAACACCATATCAAATTAGTCATAAAATTTAGTTCGGTTTAGTTCAGGGTCAAAATTATTTAATTCGGTACAATTTTAATATATTTCAGTTCGATATTTCAATTCAGTTCGGTATTTTTTCCCTCCCGTATTTATCTCTAATGATAACCATCTACAAGAAAGAGATACTAAAACGATCAAGAAAGGCTAATCAAGATGCTTTCCCATTATCCGATTAACACCTAACAAGATTCCCTCAAATAATAATATGGCAATTTTTATCAGCAAAATTTCTGAGCAGGCAGAATGCTCACTGTATGAACCACCAATGGAGAGAACAACCCAGACAAATATTCTAAGCTCTAAGTCAATGAATCTCAAAATACAGCATTCCCATTGAAGAATCGACATTATTAAACTGCCTGCATGATGTAAAACCATGTGCAAAATTCAATGTTCTATCAGCTCATTTGCTGTTCACACTTCATCAATTTGTACAATAAAAACCTTCTTGAACAACTTCCACACACCAGTCTCAGTACTGAAATTTTTCACCATTTCTTGTGACAGCCAAATTCCAAGTAGCACCAAATAAATTTTGGACCAACCACTTGGGGAAAGGGATAAACAAATAATCTGCTTATAGATAGAGAAAGCAAAATCTCCACTACATAGTTTGTAAAACAATGACTAGTGTAAATTCATAAAGGCACAGATGTTCACGAAAGTGGAACTACATTTCCTGCTTACATACCATAAGACAGATACCAGTCAGAAAATTGACATCCAGTGGGACTCCATATATTTATGCTTTTGTAATACAATTAAAAGGAAAAAATGTTTTAAAGAACTTGATTAACACATCCAATGGATTTATAACTTTAACAATTATATTCTACTCATTCTCAAGTACAGCAATAGAACAGCTTCAACTTTATTGGCAACCAATGAAACAGATTTCTCAAGAACAAAAGAAGGGTGTAACCTGTCTGAACAATCTGAATTATTTTGGGAGCACCAAGTTCCTACTCTTTGTTATTTCCATCTTCTTGTTGAAAAAACCAGCTGAATGAAATTAATAACAGAGGACTTACTAATATAATAAAAGAAAATAATTGGTTGCACTGATATCAAAATATAATTGTTTCATAGATAATTTGGACCAGTTGGTCATAGACAAAGCAGGTCCCAAGGCCTAGATTAGGTGAGGGGCGAAAGAAAGCATTATAAAACATGCAAAGACTTGCTTGCATGTCACATACACATGTGAATTAACAGAAACAGCTAACAAGAATATGACAGACTTTAGTAACTGTATGCTCTTCAATCCATCTAGACTTCTTAGGAAATCCATATGTACATGGCATATACAACATCAACCAAAGCAAGGATACTTTTATGAGGATGTACTGTCATTTATCAGATAAACCACAATATCTCTCAATCACTTTTAAAATTTGTTACGTGTGTTAATTATCTACAACGCAAAGATAATAAAACTGGTTGTAAAAATAGAAGCTGGAATTCATGCATAGTATTTGACCATAAAATAAAAGAGAAAAACTCACTCAAACACATTATCTGCTATATTGGATTATGATGTAGAATGTCTAGCTGAAACGTATATGAATCGGACTGAGGCAGAAACCCAAATCTGCAGCCTGCAAAGGCTAAACTATTTTCTTCCTATTTAGTTTTACTTCCTATCTTAGCTACAATCCTAGTTTGATTTTTGTTTCCACATATTTTGGGTTAGTAGGTTTATACCACCCTATAAATACATAGCATCATTCTCCTATTTTCAATCATTCAAGAATAATACAATTAACTTCTCTCAATTTTTGTTAAGTTTCTGTATTTGAAACTTGTGTATCATTATTTTAAAGCTTAGTTGTTTACTAGCTTTGTTTTCACGCTCGCTCGCTCGCTTGCTTGTTGCGTCAGATTAACAATAATTAAGATGCCACATTTGGCATAATGTATTTGTAATACAAAATGCCACTCATATATCTGAATCTAAAGATCATAGCACTTGATGGTACGGTATAGAGTATCTCATTTTTTAAAGAAAAATAAACATAAGCATTCTCCATAATTTTTCCCTTCCATTCATTAGACTCCCATTTTCAAAATCTACGTTATGTTTTAATCAGATAGAGAAAAGCAAGAATTTCAATTGTCTAAGTTGGCATCCTAAGCCATAGTACTCAAAAGCCAACCCAATATCAAATGTCTCGTCAATCCTAATTAAGAAAGGTATTAGCTTTTGCTGCTAATATGTTTAACTACATTTCAGGCTACTGGTATCAATGACACATGGAAAAAGAATGAAAGTTATTAAAAAAATCTAATACCAAATACATGGACAAAGCACAAGAAAATAGTAAAAGGAATGGCAAAATTATGGACTAAAGCACTAACCAGGTCTTGCTATAAGATGGATGCTAGAACGCGGTCCTTCGAATTTCCAGTTATCTTCATCCAAGGATTTTACCTCTTTATTAAGTGCAGCCATAAGATCAGCTTTCAGAACTGCAAGACAGAAAACAATCAAATATCCAAGAATCACTAATTCGGTTGAAGACCTTTTCTTTATAGATCAATCCTTTCCTCTCTGTCTTCCCACTCTCACTTTCAAAGTTTGTTTCTTAGACAATTAGCAAATAAAACTTAAAGTTTAAAGATTTAATTTTCTTCTTTTTTTTTTTTTTTCCTTTTCTTTTGTCTTCTTATCAAATCGGAATGCTACACTACCAGCATATCAAGAAACCACAAGTTTGAATAAAAAATTCGGAAGCATAAAGGAATATAATAAAAGACCACAGATTTAACAAAGAAATTTTGATTTTTTTTATTAAATTTAACAAAGTATATGTATTAGGCCAAAGTTCTGAATTCATTTTCTTTAAATTAACCCTATACTGATCCTTTAAAAAAAATGCATTCTTGAAAAATCAGCGTCACTCTTAAGAATGATATCACTTTTTGAAGAATTGAATTCTAGCAATTTTCAATCCATGAGAATTAACTAAACAGAATTGAATTGAATTGAATTGAATTATTTGATCTTTGGACATTTCAAACGCAATCGAAATGACCTACAATTCTAAATAATTGAAGAAAATTCAAATTAAAAAAAAAAAAAAACCACAGAAAGTTAGAATTAAAACCGAGCAAGGCCTCTTCTTTGCGGTCTTGGATGCATAACAGATCAGAAGGGAAATTGAATTCATCAAAAGAGGGATTGGTAACACTGCCTCCTCCAACAATAGCAGTTGTCGATACTGATGAATGAGCTGGTGATGTACTGTTCATCTTCTTTTCCCTAAATTCCTTCTTTATTTTTATTTTTATTTATAGAGTCCCTTTTTATTTTTAGGACGCGGGAAAAATCTTTTTTCTCTGCTGAACTTCTTTCCTTGAAGCTCTCAGGTTAATCGGACAGCTAATATATTTGACTCAGGAGTAATACGTGAGGAGATTACAATATTTGAACGGCCACCATTTTATTCCTACACTAGTCCATCCTAGGGTCTCTTAAAGTATAGATGTTTAATTTTTTGGTTATTAAATTAAAATATAAACTAATCGTTATTTTTCGTAACATGTATACTGTGAAATAAAATAATTTGAATGAAATAATAATTGAATAAAATAAATCACATTAATTTTATTTTTTAAAATTTTTGTTATTATAATTTTTTCATTATAATAATATTTGTTTTTATAATTACTATATTAGTATTGAAGTATGCATGATAGTATTTTAGTTAAAAAAAATAGTATTAAATAATTACTATAATTTTTTTAATGGTTTAGAAAAAATATTTTGAGTGATTTACAATAGAAAAATACATACTATATAAATAATTTTAGAATTTGAGTAGTATTAAAATATGTATAGTAGTGTTTTGATTAAAAAATAATGCTAAATTACTATTAAAAATATTTGTTTTTAATAAAAAATTACAATTTTTAATAGTGTGTGAAAGTGAAATAGGCTTGATGACCTTGATGTATATTAGTGACAATATATATAGAATTACAAAGTACAGAATATGCCTAAGAATATAATCTATATATGTACAAATGACTAAAATTAAGGGATACCATATATACATAATGCTAAGATTAAAGAATATCAAATATGTATGCTAACACCCCCCGTAATCAGAACGGGAGGGGACTGGACATTCAGATTGGAGTGGAATTCGGAGGACAACACACTTGGTAAACCCTTGGTCATGATATTTGCAAATTGAAGTGATGATGGAACATGAAGAACTCGAATGGACCCAGCAGCTACTTTCTCGCACACAAAATGAAGGTTAATTTCAACATGTTTAGTACATATGTTTTGAACTGGATTAGATGCGAGAAAAATAGCACTAACGTTGTCATAGAACACCAAAGTATGAGATGATGGTTTATGCCCAAGTTCAAACAATAGAGAATGAAGCCATGAAACTTCACACACAACATTAGCAACAACTCGGTATTCAGCTTCAACATTGGATCAAGAGACAGTAACCTAACATTTAGAAGACTAAGATATGAGATTCGAACTAAAAAATACACAATAACTAGAGGTGGATCGGCGAGTGGTAGGACAACCCTCCCAATCAGCGTCAGAATAGACTATTATTTTATTTATAGAACTTGGAGATAGTAAAAGACCATGATTAATAGTTCCTTTAAGATACCGTAGAATTCGTTTAACAGCCTGCATATGAGTTATTCGTGGGGCATGCATAAATAAACAGACTTGTTGAACATCAAAAATGATGTCAGGACATGTGAAAGTAAGATATTGAAGGGCACCAATAATACTGCGATACTCCTTGGCATCAGATAAGGGATCACCATTAGTTAAGGATAACTTACATTTGGAATCAACTGGGTAGAAACATAATTTGCTGCAGACATATGACAACACTCAAGAAGCTCTTAGCATATTTAGATTAAGAAAGAAATAAGCCAGAAGAGGAGCAAGTAACAGAAATACCCAGAAAAAATGTAAGTCCTCCAAATCCGAAATAGCAAATTCTGTTTGTAGCGAAGTGATAATGGATAATAATAATGATGTGGAGAAAGCCGTGAGAACAATATCACCCATATAAAGAAGAAGAACAACCATGTCTTGATTACGGTAATACACAAACATAGAGGAATCAGCTTTACTATTAACAAAACCCCTAGAACATATAAACGAAGTAAACTGATGGTACCAAGCACGTGGTGCCTGTTTCAGACCATATAAAGCTCTATTAAGCTTGCAAATGTAATTTGGATGGTTGGTGCTAACAAAGCCAGGAGGTTGTTTTATGAAAACATTCTCATTAAGAAAGCCATAGAGAAATGCATTTTTGACGTCCAACTAATGAACATTCCAATTATTGGAAAGAGCCAAACTAAGAACAGTGCAAATAGTTACAGGTTTTACCACAAGGTTGTAAGTATCTCCATAGTCAATACCAGGTCTTTGATTGAAGCCTTGTGCGACTAATCAAGTTTTATACCATTCTAATGAACCATCTGCACGTTGTTTGACCTTGAAGACCCAACGAGAACCAATAACATTGACACCAGGTGGTTGAGGAACAAGAGTCCATGTCTGATTTTGGATTAAAGCATTAATCTCCTCATCCATAGCTTTTTGCTAATTAGAATCCTAACAAGCTTCACGGAAAAACTTGGGTTCCTGAGGAAGAGCATTAGAAATAGTGCTATGTAAAGAAAAAATAACTTTAGGTTTTCTAGTACCAGCTTGAGTTCATGTAACTATGGGATGACGTGTGGGTAAATATAAGTCTAGGGATAAAGAGTGAGTATTAGTGCCAGGGGAGGTAGATAACAAATTGGGAGTAGTACGAGAGATATATGTAGGAGATGGTGGCGATGAAGTGTGAAGGACTGGAATTGATGTGGATTGGTCAGAGGTGGAGGGATAGGTAGCTGGACTTACTAATAAAGTATCACAATCTTGAGGTAGGCTAGAGGGAAAGGGCTCACGAACTGCACAAGGGATAAGATCTTGTGGATTAGTATGAAAAGGAGTTAAAGAAAGCGAGGAAGAAGAAGAAGATGTTGTAGAATTAGCAAAGGGAAAATGACTCTCATCAAAAACCATATGACGGGACACTATAACTTTGTGAGAATTATATCATAGCACCTGTAACCTTTTTGATGTTATGGATAGCCTAAGAAAACACATAAAGTGGATCGTCGAGATAATTTATGAGGAGCTTGTGAAAGAAGGTTAGGATAACAAGCATAACCAAAAACCTGAAGATGATCATAAGAAGGTGTCTTAAGATGGAGAGTCTCATAAGGAGATTTATATTTAAGTAAAGGGCTAGGCAAAAGATTAAAAATATAGGTAGCTGTAAGGAGTGATTCAACCCAAAAGGAAGGAGGCATAGAGGCTTGTATTAAAAGGGTACGAATTATATTACTAATAGTGCGATTAAGACGTTCAGCTTTGACATTTTGTTAGGAGGTATATGGATAGAAAAAATGAAAATGAATGCCATTAGAGTGAAAAAAATCCCAGAATGAAGAGTTAGAATATTCAGTACCATTGTCACATTGAAACATTTTAATGGTAGCTTGGAATTGATTTTTAATAAGGGCATGAAACTGAATAAAGTGAGTGAAAACTTCAAGTTTGTGTTTAAGAGGATATACCCAGCAATAATGAGAGAATTCATCTAAAAAACTGAGAACATAATGATAACCATTGTGTAAGGAAACAGGTGAAACCCATACATCAAAATGAATTAGTTCAAAAGGAGATGAAGTATGAGACTTGGATTGGTCAAAAGGTATGCGAATATGCTTCCTTAATTGACAGGCATGACAAAGACATGTATCTGAAATGTCAAATTTATTACAAGAAATTAAGGAACGGTGAAAAAAATGAGCGAGCACTCTAGAACTAGCATGTCCTAAGCGACAATGCCAAGTTGAATGATTAACACAAACAGCAGTAAAACCAAGTGAGCTTGTGGGGTTGATGGAACCATGAAGAGGATAAAGATTAGCTTGTCTAGTAGAGTTGAGAATTTTATGCTTTGTCTATAGGTCCTTAACACAAAAACCAAAAGGATCAAATTTAACACTACAATTATTATCAGCTGTAAGCTTGCTAATGAAAATTAAATTTTTAGCAAGTGCAGGAGATACAAGTACATCATTTAAGACAAGGTTACGTGAACCATTTGGAATAACAAAAGACCCAAAGTATTTGATTGGTAACAAGGCACCATTTCCAACACTAATCCTATCAGAACCATAATATGGAATAAAAGAATGAAGCTTACCAGGATCATTAGTCATATGAGTAGAAGCGCTAGAATCCATAATCTAATTCTTAGTGCTAGATGCAGTAGCAGAGAAAGCTTGTGGAGTAGCATCAATTTTTAGAACAGAAGGACAAAGGCGGGACACATGACCGAAACCTCCACATGTATAACATTGAACATGATGCTGAAAATGTTGAATTCCCACAGTATTTGATGCATGAGGGGGAGGACCAAGAATACCATATGCATGAGGGGAAAAACTTGTACAAACCGTATTAGTTCGTGGTTTAAAAGACTGAAAAATACCACGATCACCTCTATTACCAATACAGTCACCACGTCCTCCTCTATTTGCAATATGTCCACCACCAGTAGGAGGGGAGTGAGTCTGAGCTAGAAAAACCTATTCAGAGATAATGGAAGTAGAGTGTTGTTTTTGAAGTTTGGATTCTTCCATAAGTAATAAAGACCTGCATTCTTCAAAGGTAGGTAGTGGTTGTCAAGTAATAAGAACAGATGTAATGGGATTATACTCTGAACTGAGGCCCATGACGATTTGAATAATAAGATCACGATTGGTAATGTCATCTCCAAGAGTAGTACGACAATCATACAAATCCTTCAGCTTATTAAGAAAATCATTCATTAATAAAGTTTTTTTCTTTAAGTGATAGAAATATTGACGGAGAGATACAATTTGGGATTCAATATAATCTCTAAATATTTTTTCAATTTTTAGCCAATCATCTCGAGCAGTAAAGGACTTATCAGGAGTTATTATAGATCTCAAAATATCACAAGAAATGGTGGACTGAATCCAAGAAAGAATAAGGGAATCAATTCAATGCCACTGTGCATAACCATAATCATTTTTAGATGGTGGGGTGACAGTATCAATATGTTCATAAACTTGATAACCTTTCAATAATGGAATAAAGAGTTCACGCCAAATGCGGTAGTTGGAATAATCAAGTGTTTTTGGGATACGCTGACGAATATTGGATAAAGAAAAAATAGGATGAGAATGAGAATATTGTGTTGACAAAGGAGTGACATTAGAGGGTGAAGAAGAATCATCAGTTGACATTGTAGAAAGACAAGAAAAAAAAAGCTGACAGATAGGGAAGAAGAAGAAGTTCAGTATCCAAGCTCTGATACCATGAAAGTGAAATAGGCTTGATGACCTTGATGCATATTATTGACAATATATATAGAATTACAAAGTACAGAATATGCCTAAGAATATAATTTATATATGTACAAATGACTAAAATTAAGGGATACCATATATGCATAATGCTAAGATTAAGGAATACCAAATATGTATGGCAACAATGCGACACATTAAATTTTCAAATGAATACTCAAATATGAAAGTGGATACTTGTCAAATGTTTGGCTAAATAAAATAAATAAAATATATTTTTTTCTTTAATTTTGTTACCATAATTTTTTAGTTATAATGAGATTTGTTTTTATAATTATTAGATTAGTATTGAAGTATGTATAATAATGTTTTAGTTAATAAATAGTATTAAGTAATTACTATAATTTTTTAATGGTTTAGAAAGAATATTTTGAGTGATTTAAGGTAGAAACATACGTACTATATAAATAATTTTAGAATTTAAGTAATACTGAAATATGTATGATAATGTTTTAGTTAAAAAATAATTTTAAATGATTATTAAAAATATTTTATTTTAATAAAAAAATTAGAATTTTTAATAGTTTGACATATTAATTTTTCAAGTAAATATTTAAATATAAAGGTGGACAATTATTATAGCTCAATATTTTATATATATATATATATATACAAGATTTGATTAAAATGAAAAGGAAGACTGTTAAGCAAAAATATTTTCTAATAGAAACTTTTTTTCCCTTGATTCAAGTTGTCACTTATATTTATAATATCATCCTTCCAAAAAATAATAAACTAATATATAATACATGGTGAACTATAAAATAATATAGGGCAAAGGTGCATTGACACCCTAATATTTATATTGAAGAGTGCATATGCCTCTAACCTTTTTTTTAGGTCATTTAAGCACAAAATTATATTTTTATTATGATTTTAGCCCCTCTAATAACAGCACAATTAACTGATGTTACATCAAGTTGACGTGGCAATTAAAAGTCCCAAAGAACTGAAAGGGACAAAGACATTAAAAAAAATTAGAGCAAGCACCGCCGATGATAAAAATTTTCAAAAGTTTTCGAGACTTGTCATGACCAATGTCATCATCATCGTCATGAGTGAAGTGGTTATGATACACTTTTCATGAGTGGTGATCAACTTATCATGACTAATGATGACCTCTGTTGATTTCTAAAAACTTTTCATAACCAACGAAATGAAGCATCATCACTTATGAAAGCACCCAAATTCAAAATCAACTTTGGCGCCCCAATTTTCATAACCAATGACAATGTTTATCATAAGTTATGACAAAGTCGCAAAGGACTTTATTTTAGTGGTTGAATGGCTCTTTTTACATTTAATGCACCTCCAATAACTCTTTTTTATTATGAGAGTATAAATACTACTCATAACTAAGCTTGAAGTAGAGAAGGAAGTTAAGTAAAAATATTAAGAGCTATCTTTGAGCATTTAATCTTTAACCACCTAAGTTCTTTATCTTTACTCTTTGTAATTTTTTCTATCTCAAGAGTGTTCTTGAGTGTGGATTGGTGAGTATTTAATACCATTATTCAATAGCTTAATAGTGAGATTGAGTAAGTTAGGATTGAGATTTAAATACTTGTAAGCTAAGAGGATTGTTCTTAACATTTGGGTTTAAATATGAGCCTTAGGAAAAATACTTAGGTAGCTTAGGTTTAAGCTTGTAAAAGTTTGATCTATATATTAAAGTAGATTGATAATGTGTTGAAACTCTCAACAAAAGGTTGAGGAGATGATGTAGGCTTTGAGGGTCAAATCTCTATAAATTCCTTACGTTTTTCTTGCTCTTCTTCTTTATTCTATTATGCTCTAACTCTTTATTAGTTTGCTTATTATTAAATAATCAAAATTTCCTATCTAGCTTAAAAGCCAATTCACCTCCCTTTTGGCACTTGTGGTATTACAGTATAGTTATAAGGTTAGGATATGGGAATGTTACAAAGGTTGGGTTTTATAAAACTCGAAGTAGCACATAAGATTACCAAACCTTAATCCATGGTGATGAGCAGTTGAGAAAATTATGGAAAGAGGGGGTTAGTTTTAATTTATCGAAAGTTTTCATAGAAATAAATAAGTTGAATGAATGTCCATTATGTTTTAAAGTAAATTATGGTATTGAAGTGGGAGCTTTACAGGTTAATGTTAAGGGTAATATGAGGGTGAATGCAATGATGATGGTACTCAAGTAAGAGCTGTGTAGGATAATGTAAAAGGTAACATGGAGGGTGATATTGAGAAATGCAATGATGATAGTACTCAAGTAAGAGCTATGTAGGATAATGTTAAAGGTAACAAGGAGGGTGATACTGAGATAGAAGTGAATGGAAAAGAAAAATGTAGTGGCTAAAATCATTGATGTCTTTGTTGACAATACTTATAAAGATGACAGTGTTACAAGTGATGACAATGGGTCTAATAATGAAGATGACAAGTATATGGTAGCAATGCAAAACAAAAGGACATTTAAGACAACAACAGTTGATCATGGTGTAGGGTTAGGTTTAAATGAAGTAGAAGGTAAGCAACATTCATTAACTAGCCAGTTGAAGGGATAAATGATGAAGTGCAAGACAATACTGAAGAAAAGATGCTTAGTAAATATGAGGATGAATCAAAAGAAGGTGGATATGATATGTCATACAACAATAATAAATGGGGTCTTGAAGTGCACAATATGAAAAAGAGAAAGAAGAATATCATCTACAATCCTAAGTATGACCACACCAACTTAAAATATTTTATGTTCTCAATTTTTTATTTTTACCCACTTTATATGTCTTAATATCAATTTGATAATTTTAAAATCACAACAATAATTATTTAATTGTATATATGAGCACTATTTAATTGTAATTAAATATTTAAATAAATGGAACTTAATTTTTTTACTTTTTAATTTAAAAAAATAATAAATAATTTAAATTTAAATTTATGTAAAAAAATTAAAAATTATATTTTTCTATATTTTAAATTTTTATTTTTTAAAAAGAATATTAATTCCTAAAAAAATAAAAACTTTAAATTTAAATTTTTACTAATTCATGTCTTGTATATTTTATAATTTGGAAAATCGGATCTAATTAATCAACATACAAAAGTTTTGGGTGAATTAGTTAAAAAATGTTTTTTTTTTAAATTGAATTGAATAAAACTGAAAAATTCATATGGGCTAATTGGTGAAATTTCCCAAGTTGGTGGAATAATTGACTAAAAATTTAATTTTTGTACTAATTGACCATCATGTCCAAGTTTAGGGGGTAAGTTGATACTTTACCCTTAAAGAGGTAATATTTGCAACTTTACCCTGAAAAGTTGATTTTTTTTCATTTGTAATTTTTTTTAAAAAATCTATGGCACTATAGACAACTATATTTTTAGCATAATTTGTTATTGATGTCTTTAATTCTGATATGAGCGAATATCTATCTAAGATACGACAATGTGTTCTTTATTTTTTTCCTTTTATGTGAAGTTTATTATTATTTTTGGGAATTTGCTTCATCTATATCATACCAAATTTGAGTTGTTATCATATAATTTGTTTATAAGTGAGTGATCTCATGAAACCTCTCTCTTCTCTCTATTTTCTCTACAAAACCTCTTTCATATTATAGTGGCTTTTTTTTTGTGTGTTTTTTGCTTATGTATTTTCTATATTTATGGTAGATCTAAGTTATTTTACTTATGGTACCTTCTTCTAGTGAGGGTGTTGTAAATAAATTTGTTATCTTTGATATTATAGTTGTTTGATCTATTAAAAATATGTGCTTTCTTGATATATTAATATGGATTTTGATATATCTAAACTTTTCTCTAATTGATTTACTAGTTACAAAGAGTTGATAAAGTTCCCATCTCGATGTAATCACTTGATCCCTCTACACGATTTATACTCCAATCTACTGGATCTCACTAAAAGAGAAGTCACAAAGTTCATTATTAATAAGATTTTATCTACTTTTTAATTGTATTATATTAGTACTTATAAATTTTAGTAATTTATTTGTATTGTATTCTACTCAGTAGCTTTGTCTATACTTGCAATCTTAATCAATTTGTTGATCAGTTTTAATGAAATATCGACTTCATTTTGTCAAAAAAAAAAAATCTCATGAAATTAAGATTAAAAGAATTCCATTTTAATTTCTCCTTTTAATTCCTATTTTTTATTTCTTGAATTTTAGTGTTTTTCCATAGGATATGCTCTAAAAACATTAAGTACTTCAATAAATTAAATGAGAAGTTTTTTGCTTGAAATAATGCAGGACAACAATTTTATAGACTTTTTAGCCATGCACACATATAGGTAAAACAAAGCTTCCTTCTCAAAGTTTCTCTAATGATTTTACAAGTCCATTAGAGGGTAATTTAGCATTTGAGAGTTATTTATTTGTACTTCCTATTTATAAATTCTATTGAAATGAATCTTGATGATAACAGAATGGTTCGAATTGTCCTCTCCTTTGAGAAGGTCTTTCAATATATAGGCAAGACTACTAACTATATAAGGAAACTAAAGTTGTACGTGGTAATTAATTACATGGAAAAATCCTAGGAAGCTATATATGTTAAACTAAATCTCCTCCTTATTTATAAAAATATATATAGCCTATGTTATAGAATTAATTACAATTATAATGACTAGATTAGCCATTGACTTGCCATTAATTATGGCATTCTATTGATATCCCCCTTAAATTAATACGGGTTATCTACAAGCATTAATTTGGTGGTAAGAAATTGATGTATAGGTCATATAAGAGCCTTAGTAAAAATGTTTGCCACTTGAAGATTGCTAGACACATGAGGTAGAGAAATAATTCGAGCTTTAAACACCTCATAGATGAACTAGAAATCAACCTTGATATGTTTAGTGTGTTCATGAAAGATGGGATTGGCATAAATGTGAATTTCACTAGTATTATCCATATGAAAAGGAGTAAGATTAAATGGGGAAAATTAAAGCTCAACCAATTGCTCACAGATCCAGTATATCTCAATATAAGCTTGAGACATAGCTTTATATTTGGACTTAGTAGAGGACATGGAAACACAATCTCGTTTCTTACTATTCCAAGGCATATGAGCTGGTATAAAAAATTACACTAGTCTATAGTATAATGCCTAGTGTTACTACACTCGGTATAATCAACATCACTATATGCCATAAGATTAAGTAAGATAGAAGTAGGATAGAAAAGTCCCTACAAAGCGGTGCTATGGACATAACCAATAATTTTTCAGATTGCAACCATATGTAGGTGCCTAGGAGAAGCCATGAACTGGCTAACCTACTAGACCGCATACAAGATATCAAGTATAGAGATTATAAGATAGACCAAGCTACCGATAAGAGTATGATAGACACTGATACGAACCCTACCTATAAAAGAGATAGAACACGCATCCAACTTTGAAATCGTTGCCCAAGAATCATCAAGGATAGGTTGTGTTGATGGAGCTAAACCCCTTGCTTATTAATTTGAAGCAAGATACTTAGCTATTATAAGATGAACAATCACACAATTCTAAGTTTAATCTAACCTAGCAATTATAATGAAAGGTAGAAGTGAAACAATTCAAGTAAACTTGTAAAGTTTCAAAAGAATAAAGTTTAAGGAAAAACCTCACTTTTAATATTTCAATGCTTTTTAAATTCGTATGTCATAGGGTTAGCCCTTATATAGGCATGTAAACAACCTAATCCTTAAACGAAAAAGTTTTCTTCCTTATTCCTAAAGATGCCTATATAGGAAAATCCTTAATTAAGGAGATTTCCTTCAAAATAGGACAACTAATGACAACTCATGACAACTCATCTTTGAAAAGTTAAAATTGACAACTCATTGCAAGTCATGACAACTAAGCAAAATGACAACTCATGACAACTAAGAATAGAAGCATGCCATGTCACATGTTAACCATTGATCCTTGACTTTGACTTGTTGACTATTTGACTTTGACTTTGACTTGGAATATTCTTGAATCTTCTCACATCTTTTATAATCTTCTTGAATCTTCCTTATTGACTCCAAAATAGGAAAATAACTCAAAATTTATCCAATTCAAACTAATTAATTTCAGAATAGGAAATTAAGCTAATTAGCTTGAATTCTTCATATTCAGGCACTTTTGATCCCTTTTAGGGTTCATATTAGACACAGGGTTTAGTAACAAGTCACCCTCTTCTTTGCACAATTTGAGATTAAGTTCCATGGGAGTATTAAGAGGAGTCGAGTCTTAGAGACCAGTAGTAACCACCAAATCATGTGTATACTTGTGTGGTGATAAAAAATACATGTGAACTAGCAATAATTTCTAGACCAAGAAAATATATGAGAGAGCTTAGATCCTTAATGTGAAAAAATTCCTATAAATGATGCCTTAGTTAAGAGATTAAAATTGAATCATTACCCATGATAATTATGTTGTCAACATACACTAAAAGAATGACAATACCAATCTTAGACTTACAAAGGAACAAAGATGCATCATACTCACTTTTAAGAAAAGCAAACTTCAATAAGGTAGAGGTAAATTTCTCATACCATGCACGAGGGCCCTGTTTAAGGCCATACAATGAGTGATGCAATTTGAACACTACAAAATTAGGGGTAAAAGTTAAACCTTGAGGAGGATGCATATAAACATATTCCTTAAGATCTCTTTGAAGAAAGGCATTCTTCATATCCATTTGATGCAAACTCTAATTTTGTGAAGCATTATGCAGATAGTAGTCATTTTGGCTACCAAAGCAAAATTCTTCTTATAATTAACTCCATATTCTTAATTATTGTCAATAGCCACTAAGCAGGCCTTATACCTATCCAAAGTGACCTTACTTGAATAGACCTATTTACATATAAGTGGAGTCACACTAGTAGGACAATCAACCACATCCCAAGTCTCATTAGCTTCAAAATCACTCAATTCTTTTTGCATGGCTTACTGCCAACATTTCTCTTTAGTTGCCTTTAAGTAACTAGTATGAATAAAAATAAAAGATATAGTAGCAGAAAGAGTAGAAAAGATACCTTTTATAAGTAATAGAAAACCATATCAGTTAAGAGGACTAGTGACCTTAGAAGAACGACATAAAAGAGTAAATGGAAAGAGAGATGCGGAAGGGGGTAGCACTAAAGGTCTTCACTGGTATATTATGCCCAGCTTGAACCCTTCCACCTGTGTACTAGTACCACTATAAGTGTCATCAAAAGAAGGAAAAAATATATAAGAAGGCTTTAATGATAAATACATGGGAAAGAACCATTGATTTAAAAAAAAACACATTCTTTGAACTATGAACCCGATTGGAGATTAGATTACAGCACAAATAACATTTTTGTGTGACATTATACCCTAAAAAGGCACAATGTACATATTGGACAGAAAAGCTTATTTTTATCCATTAGAGGAAGATGTATAAAATAAATACATGCAAAAGTGTGAAGGTTTGTATAAGTAGGTGATATAATGAAGCCTACAATATGGAGACTCAAATCCAAAAATTAGGAATAGAGTCTGTTTATAAGATATATTGTTGTGGTAAGTGCTTCAACCCAAAACTTAGGGGGCAAAGATGACTTAATTAGCAAAATTCTAATAACATTATAAAGTATAAGGACAAAAACATTGGGAGATAATCTATTTAGATTGCATATAAGATTGGAACTCATGAGATATATTCCCTACCCGAGTTAGAACAAAGAATTTTTACAATAGTTGAAAATTAAGTTTGAACTAGAGCTAAGAACAATTTGAATATAGAATAGACTTTTAATTTGTTCAACAAAAAATAAACCTATAGATATTTATTGTAGTCATCAATAAGGTTAAAAAAATATCTATATTGGGCATGAGAGATTGTAGGACTAATACACCAAACATCATTATGAATTATCTTAAAACTATGTGTTGCTCTTCTACCTTTATATGGAAAAGGTAAAATTTTACTTTTGCCAAGCTTATAAGCTGCACAATAAGGAAACATAATAAAAGAAGAATGCACTTTATTATTCAATAGGCCAAATTTCCAAAAATAAGATAGAATCCTAGAGTTAGGATGACCAAGATGCTTATGCTAGACTTTAGTTGACACTTTAGACTTATAACAAAGTAAAGCTAGTACATATGAAGAAGTTAGGTTTTATGAAATAGGTAGTTGCAGAAAAACAAATGTCCATGCTTAGGCCCTTTTACTATTAACTGTCCTAACATCTGATCCTACATGACACAACTAGCATAAGTAAATGGACATCATAATTTTGGTCCATAAGCTAACCAATAGATACTAAATTTATGAAAAGATTAGGTGATATAAGACATCCTTAAAGGAAGAATATACATTACTAACTGTCACAATGGGTAGATTACTACCATTAATTGTTTGAATATTTAAGGAGCCATAATATTTTCAAATATTACTTAATCCATGAGTAGAATTAGTCATATGATTAGAGGCACCTGAATCTATGATCCAAAATGTAGAGAAAAAACTAGTACCTTGAAGTCTAAGTGCTAAAAATACAACCGCAATTATCTCATGCACTGTCTCTCAAGTTAATAGAGGTACTAAAGGTTGTAAAGTAACAGGACTTATTGTAGTCGTAACAAGGACAGTAAGTTGTAAAGCATCAAAAGTAGCAGTAGCATGATAAGCCTTATTGACACGTGGAGGATGAGTAGGACACTCCTTAATTATATGCCCTGACTGCATGCAGTAATTACAAAATTTTTTAAGATAATGAGGGGCAATATGGCCATATTTCTTACAGCAATAACATTGTGTGGTACTTGAAAATGACCTAAAGGGGGGTGAATAAGGCTTTTAAAATTTAAAGGAAATTAAAATAAATTAAGAGAAATATTAAAAGATGAAGAGATGAACACAAGCAATTAAGGAGTTTGAATTATAACCAATCCTACATCTCCACCTAACTTATCCCTAAGTTAGGATTTTCAACACCTAGTATGATCTATTCACTTATATTAAGTTTACAAGAGAGTTTTTCAATGCTCAAATCAAACCTTTACAACTTGAGTTTTCAAGGCTCACTCAAAACCTTTTCCCAAGTGTTTTTAAAGCTCACACTTAAACTTTACACAAAGAGTTTCTTAGCTCACTCTTAAAACCAAAACCCAAGTATTTTAAGGGTTAACACTTAAACTAATTCCTTTTTAACTTAGTTCCTCACTTCCTTTTTCAACTTAAGAAATAAGAAGAAAAATAAAAAGAAGAAGAAGAAGAAAAAGAAAAAGAAGAACCTAAGCTAAAATACGAAACCCACACTCAATAAATTGAAATATAAAAGAGAATTAATGAGCTTTTCAAATGCTAAGAATAAATTGAATGCTCAATCAAATTATGTAACATGTAAAATGCTAAGAATAAGCTTTTCAAATGCTAAGAATAAATTGAATGCTCAATCAAAGTATGTAACATCTAAAATGAAGTTTTCAGAGGTGTATTTATAGAGGGGACTTGAAATCTAGTTGTTGGAGGCCATTAATTTCATCCCCAAGCTCCACCAATCTTCATTTAATAAAAATAAGCTTTTGTAGTTGAAATGTTGCTCACAATCGTGAAGGCAGCTCCCAGTTGTGATCCTTGAAAGATATGATTGTTGGAGCTTCAAACTAGCCATTAAAGAGCTGCTAGGATGACCCTCATGGTTGTGGCCTGTTCTTCATAAGCTACTCATAACCATGAGCAGCGCTAGTGAGTGGTGCAGGCCTTTAGCTCCATTCTTGCTCTCTTTAGGCTCTTGCTCATGACCATAGCTCTCAGTTGTGAGGGGAACTCGTGAGGAGCACTTTTAGGTTCGAAAACTTGACTTTTGAGCCTCCAAATGCATTCTTTTGATCCTAACTTATAAACACACTTAAATGTAAAAGTTAGTAGCTAAAATTGATTGTTAAAGTCAAAGCTAAAGTTGATTTAAGATTAATCATGACCTTGATAATCAATTTTTGAATGATAATAAAAAATTACTAAGTGCATATATGTGCTTTTCATTCTTAATACTGCCCCTCAGTCATATACCAAGGGGTTTGAAGTTTTCTCCCCTTTAATATATTCATAGGTGAGTTAAAAATTTTAAATATCATTTAAACACATTAAATATTTGATTTCTCCCCTAATTTGACATTTCAATTATAATTCAAGCATAATCATTATCATTCAAAATACCATATTTCTCTCCTCTTTTTTATAAAGTTAAAAGGGGGGGGGGGGGAATAAAATATAAAAAATAAATCAAATGAATATTAATAAAAAAATCATTTTCTTTCCCCTTTTATAAATAAAGACATTAAAAGAATAATCATGCCAATTTTCCTCCCCTTTTAAAAAATACCAACTGAATAATAAGAAATTAATACCAAGGGGTTTTAATACCAATTGAAAAGGGATGAGAGAGTAGTATATCAAAATTAAGTAAAGTTTGAAAAAAAATTTTGATCATGCAAAGGTGAAATTCTTTTGGGGCAACTTAAAGTTTGCATATTTGTTGACAAACCATAGAGATTAGTTTATCAACAAGTTGTAAATACTAATTGTTATTAAAAGAAATGAAAAATGAAGCATATGACAATCATACATTAATGAATTGGCAATAACAATTATGATTATCATTATGTAATTTAAAGAGAGTGTATAAAATACCAAGTGAAACGAATGATTTTAAATAATAATAAGAATCATTTTGATAACAAAAACACATTATTAGCGTGTCTAAATTTCATGCAACAAAAACATTTAGTTTTTGAAAATTTATTTTGCCTACCAACCTTTGAAAATAAATCATGGCTAAGGTGGTTGGTGGCTTTCTTAGACATAAAAGTTCTAGGATGATTATGCCTCTCACAATCATAACAATTCATGAATATTTTAGGCCTAAAGTGCATATGTGTGTGCCTCTTATTGTGATACATGAATATGCAGTGGGGTTGGGGTTTTTTGCCTTTATCTTTGAAACATTGATCCTTGAAAATATTAGCCTTTAGAGGCTTACCCTGTGGATTCTTAAGACTTTTAGTCTTAGAATCTTGAGCTTTAGAGCTCTCATAAAAAATGAGGGATGAAATAGGAGTAGGTTTGATAAACTTAGGGGGACTTGATGATGTAGAAGCTTCATTTGAAAACCAAGTCCATATGTCAAACCATAAGACCTTTGACTATCTAGGAGATAATCAAAGGTCTCTTTTCCTTTTTGAAATTTAGAAAAGGTGCTGTTAACTTGTAAAATTTCTTTTGAAAGAAACTCATTTTCTTTCTTAGTTATATCAAAATCATTTTTCAAAGATAAAGAGGCTTTTCAAATCAATAGTGAGTTTTTAATTTAAGGAACTAATATTTGAATATTCTAATTTTAAATCCTCAAATCTCTCATACAATTTTGAAAATTTTTGTTTATAAAATTTTTTCTTTAAAATTAAATTTTGATATTTCAAAACTAATTTTCTTATTAAGGAGCTCTTATAATCATCAAGCTTATTGTAGGTAGCAGGGTTTGGTCGTGCACCCAAGTGTTGGCGACCATGGCACTGTGTAAGCTCGAGGCTCACTAGGAAATACATAGTGGGCTTGGGGTCCAAAATGGAGATAGAGTCCCCACCCGGATGAAAGCCGAGACACACTGTACAACAATTAGATTCCAAGGAAGTTCCCAGAAACCATCATTAGAGATCGGGTCTATCTTGTCAAGATCCCTTTGAAATTGGCTAATAATAGGCATGAAAGACCCATCTTGTCAAGGTTTATTTTGTAATGGGCTTGAGCCTTATTTAAAGAATTACTATATGGCAAAAAACACATGCATTTGGAAAAAACCTAGTGGAAATTGTTAGGTTGTTTACATGAGCTAAGTCTTAGGTAATAAGCTTATGCTCCCACAGCTATATACATTTATTATGTCTTCCCACTCAAAGGTCCGTGCGATGTGGATAGATACATGCTATAAATGACAATAATTAAATACCTCACCACCAGGTTTGAATGAAACATAAACAGCAAAATAAAGATTATTGTCAGTTTATTTAGAACTTGGAGTGCATTGTGTGAAAACACGTGGTGGTGGTGGTTCTACGAGGGGATACAAATCGAAAAAGAAATGAAAGTGGAGAGAAAAACACGAGTTACTCTAGAAAAATGCCAAATTGGCCCAAAGAATTAGAGGGACTGGATGTTGAGGGCCTAATTAGACCTTGTTCCAAAAAAAAAAAAAAAAAAAAGTGGAGACAGAATCCGCAGACGCTTCTCGCCATTTTCTTCCTTTGTTTCCTTCTTTCTTCTGTATTTTTTTTTTTAACAGTGATAGCTTCTTTTTTTTCAAAAAAAAAAAAAATATTTGAACTGCGAAGAGGAGTGAGCTGGTGTACAATTTCTAGCTCAGTTAAACTCATTCAATTTTCCGACAATTATCCTTTGCGTCAAATCTAATAAACTGAAACCATGATAATCTCTCATTGCAACGGTTGAAGGGACAATGTAAGCGGCCGCTCGTGCTGATTCTGGCCTCCTTTTGAGATGGTTTTGTGTGTGTGCGGACTCCCTCACGCTCAAGCTCTCTTTAGTTACCATTACTAACACTTAAACCTAACTGTATCGATTTTTCCCAAATCGAGGTTATCGGTTTTAGTTTGCAGTTCCGATCACTTCAGGCGATTGCGGGTGAAATTAACGGGGGGAAATCATTCCTACGGTTAAGCACTACCCTCTGATATCAATTTTCATCTTGATTTCAGTAAGTTTCTTCAATCCCTAATTTTCGTACTGATTTTAATTTTTTTAAAGTTTTAGTTTTATTCTTCTTCTTTGTTACAATTTGAAGTTATGTTCTTGTATTAGGTAGTTTTTTGTTGGTGTGTGTTTGAAATATATTCGCAAGTGAAGTGGTTCTGCAACTGTCAAAGCATAAAACTTGATTCTGAAATATGAAAGAATTGAAGTTTGAAGGTGGTTGTTGTTCATGTGTTTTCTTTATTATTTCTCTGCTTAATTGCCCTTGTTCATAAGCAATATCAATAAAAGATGTCTGTTTTAATTGAAAAAAAAAAAAAAAAAGCTCTTTGCATTTCTGCTACACAAATATGAGATATACAGTGTTTTCAATGATATAGATTTGGTCAAATGAATGTACCTTTTTGTGCCAACCATGTGCATAGATAACATGAGCAGGCTTTCCTATTACTCAATTGAAACTGGCCACTGACGAGAAGGAAAATTTTGGCTTAAGTGGAGAGCTGAAGATTCTTAACTTGAAATGTAAAAATTGGATTTTCTGTGCTTTAAAGTTGAGATTAGTTGACATAATAAATTAAACAGAAATGTTATGTTGAAGTTGACTTATCAGTACCCTTTTGAATTGTGGAGTTATTGAGCTTCAGATTCTAATTATTCTATGCCTTTGATTGATATCCTCTTCTGTTTTTTTTTGTTAAATCTGGTTGATACTTTTTTGTTTAATGAGGAAGATCAGATCAATTTATATTGGGTTTGAAATTATGCATGCTATATCTTAATGACGATGAAGTTATTTGTTGGATAAGTATAATCTGTGCTGATAATTATTGTATTATTTCTTGGCAATTTTTGAAACTTAAAGAATGGACACTGTACATAATTAAAATTTTCTGCTGCTAATTGTCATTGTAGCCAACCAAAAATTAAAAAAATTAAAAAAAAGGTTCAAGGTTTTTGAAAGTTTAGAAATTGAAAAAACTAAAGGCATTATGCTCTTGAGATTTTTAATCTATTTCCTTTTCTGGCTTCAGATTGTACTCTTTTGAATGAGAAAGGGTGATCCTGCTTATGGCAAAATGAGTGGAAGTAGCCGAAGACGCAGTTCCAAATGGGATTTACTAGAAGAATCTCATATTCCATTTGATAGTGTACATGAAAAGGGATGGTCTGGAAAATCAGGTTTATCTTTTCATGACAAAGAATTGCAACGTTGTTGGCTTTCTCCTGAAGCAGCTGGTGGTAATCGCTCCAAGTGGTCTGTCATGGAACCTTTGCCTGGACGAAGAGGCACTCGTAGGGATGATAGCATTGATGAAGACCATAATAGAAGTTTAAAAGCAATGACCACATGGGAGGAAGAAGAGAGTTATGGGACTAGAATGTCACCTGGTCTTGATGAATGGAGACAGCAAAATCGACGCAGCTCTCCCAGAAATGAATGGAAAAGATCTAGAAGGTTCCATGCCATACTTTTTTGGTTCTTTCTAGATATATTACTAGTTTTTTGGTTGTCCTATTTCTACCCAATAATATCACTTTCTGCCCTTTACTTGTCCTGTTTATACCCAATATGTCACTTTCTGCTTATAGCCTCAATAACTCATATTATATCATACACCGATGATTGACTATAAATCCACCCTGAACAGTGCTTCAGTTCTTGTCACGTTGGTTTTTCATGTTCTATCCCTTTTAATAGCCAGTATTTGGTTTAAAATTCTAATAAATTTGATTATTCATGAGGTACTAGTAATGATTTATTGTCACTGCTGCTTCTATTGTTGCTGTTTCTGATTGTAAGTTGAATACTACAAATGCTGCTCTCTGTCTGTCTTTGGTAGATTTGATACAGTTAGTTGGTGTTATATGATTCTCCTGTTTTGGCTTGCTTGCAGAAGCATAAGCCGGAGTCAAAGTCGGAGCAGGAGTAGAAGCTCAGACCATGGTTTTGGGCGTGAGTCAGGACTTCATGACAGAAGCAGAAGCAGATCAGGGGTGTCATCTCAAATATGCAAAGATTTTGCCACTGGGAGATGCAGGAGGGCTGATCACTGCCAATTTCTCCACCAAGGCACTCAGAGTTACAAGGATGATTGGGAAAGAAACAGGAAAAATGCAACTTCAAAGTATTCTGTCCCCTATGATTCTAGAGAATACCCCAATGGGAGTGGAAGATCTGCTGATTGTTGTAATGACTTTCTTGAGGGCAGCTGTAGGAAGGGTGGATCCTGCAGGTTTGCCCATCATGGTGCATCTCATGCAACTGGTAAGGGGTCTTCTAATGAGGTAACCAGAGAAAGAAACAATGACAGAAGGCATCGAGATGCATCTCTAGAGAGACGCAGCGACCGTGAAATTCGCCGACCAGCTGATGTCCCCTGCAAATTTTTTGCTGCAGGCAATTGTAGGAATGGAAAATATTGCAGATTTTCCCATCAGGATCAGGCTCATACAAGTCCTGAAAGGTCACGGGATGGTAAGTTTTCACTTGATCCAAATTCTGATGATATGGGAAAAGTGTGGAATGGTCCAAAATGGAGCACTACAAGCACTTCCGATGTTGGAAAATTGAATGAGGATAAAAATGGAACAAATGCTGATCCTGATCAATGGGGTGTCACACGGTCTGTTGATGATAGATGGGGTCGTCGTTTGGAGGAGGACAGGACACTTAATGAATCAATAGTTGATCATAAAATGGCTGAGGGTGAAAAAATGGAGCCCCTTCCATGGAAGACAGAGAAAGCTGGGGATAATATACTTTGTTCTGAACAAAGAGCTGGTGAAAATTGGCTTGGCAATATGGATATGTCTCCTGAATGGAATTACAAAGTCCAGAATTCCAACCTTATTGATAAACAAGAGCGTGTTTCTTTGACCAGTTGTGATCCCAGTACAACTCTAGAAGCTTCAGGTCAGGTGCATAGTGCTAGTGTAGCTGTGCCACCGCTGATAAACGAAACATCTGCCAAACCACAGGACTACAGTTCAAAGGATGTTGGTGATAGTGCTTTGCCACATTATGACAACATTCTGACTGGGAAAACTTCTAGTCCTCATGGTAGTGCTTTTTCTAATATCATGTCAGCACCTAGCTTCAACCACAGCAGCCTGACTTCAAGTGCTTTACCTCTGCCAGGGATAAATATAGGTGGACAAGGTCATTCAACAATCCTGCCTTCTAGAAGAGGAGAAGGCATTATTAATCCTCAAAATCAGACACTGCTCAAGGAGGGAAAGACAATTAGCAAGCCAGATGTTGGGGAAGCAGATACATCCCAAGTGAGTTCGCAAGTTCCAAATGTTCAGACCACAGTAAGCTGTGAACAACTCAATCAGCTTACTAATATCTCAGCCTCTATAGCACAGTTACTTGCAAATGGACAGCAACTTCCACAACTTTATGCTGCTCATACTTGTGCCCATAATAGCATAGAAAGACCATCACTTGCCAACTCCGAGGGACCTGTTGAAGCAGATGCTGCTGTGAACATGCAAGCAAAAGAAACTGTAGGGAAGAGGAAGCAGTATGATCCTATATGTGATAGCATCGAGCCTGAGAAGCATGATTTCAACGATAATAATCTCCAAGGTGTTTCGCCTAAGCCCATTAGACAGAAAATTAGTATAAATGGGAAACTAGAAATGTCAACCAAAAGCTTATCACCCTCATCTGTTGCTGGTGCAACATGCAATGGTGACTACAACAAGTTATGCAGTTTGGAAGAACCTAACAACAAGAGTTGCCAGTTAAATCAGCTGGAACTGGGTGCAATCTCCAAAGAAACCATGGGAAACAATAAGGTAGTGACTGAGGAAAGCAGGAAAGTAGAGGATAAGACTGCACAGGAGAACGATCCTCTGGAGAACATTGGTGGAGATGGCAAGAATGATGATGGCAAAAAATGCAAAGATGTTAAAGGGATCCGCACCTTCAAATTTGCACTTGTGGAGTTTGTTAAGGATCTTTTGAAACCCACCTGGAAGGAAGGTCAAATGAGCAAAGATGCATACAAAAACATAGTGAAGAAAGTAGTAGACAAAGTTACTGGCACAATGCAGGGAGCTAGTATTCCTCAAACGCAAGAAAAAATTCAACAATATCTTTCATTTTCAAAGCCAAAGCTGACCAAACTTGTACAGGTGGGCTGCCTTTTACTTGGTTTACGCTGTATCCATGACTGTTAATTTAGTTAAAGAATATGATTTTCCCCCCTTCATGCAATTTCCGATGTTTCTTTTATCTCTTCACTTCTGAAGTTTATTTTAAGGTTGAAGCTGTTGAATTTTATTTTATACCCTTAAATCTTTATGCTATTATCATGTCATTAACTTGCGTTTTTCCTTTTGTTTGGGTTGCAGGCGTATTTGGAGAAACATCAGAAGGATAAATGAAACAAGGAATCTCCCCTGTTTTCGTTTCTTCTCCTATTTCTTTTGGTGTTACATGGCAAGCTCATAATATTTCTTTTTTTCTTTTTCTTTTTTTTTTTTTATTTTTGAGAAATAGCTCATAATATTTCTTGTGAAGTTATTATCGTAACACACTGTTTAGAGCAGCAACTCTTCCGTTTTTTTTTTTTTTTTTTTCAAAAAAAAAAAGACCTTGTGTTTTGAGTTAGAATCAAGATTGGTTAACCTTTCAGGTCCAACCTGCATAGTTACCGTAGCATTTTGTTCAATTTTATGTTGCCATTTCATATGGGTATTTTTAGTGGCTCCCAGTTATGGCTGGCCATTTCTCGTAGTTTTTTTTTTTAATCCCATTTTACAGAGTTCAGTTGTTTTTTTATGACATAATTTGCATGAGATAATCTTGTTTTTGCCCGTTTTATTTAACTGCTGTTCCTAACTTGTTTAGTCTTAGAATTGTTGGACTACTATTTTCATCTTCCCATTGCCCTTAGAATAATTATTATTAATGAGGTCTGGCTGAGCTTGCTGGCATGCTATTTCCTCTTCCTTTTCCAATTTGCAGAATTTCGATTACTGTTCCCCTGATAGGGGTGAGCAAAACCAAACTGAATTGAACTGATTAGTTTGGTTTGGTTCTATTTTTAATTTTGAAAATTAACAAAATTCACTTGTGTCCATATCTCTTATTTTTTTAAACTCCTAATTGTCAAAAGCCATATTCATCGGTATTAGAGTTTGACTTCTTAGTATTAAATTACAAGAAGAATAGATCATGGGGGTTGAATCTTTAAACTTTTTTATCTCTTAAACCCTTCTTTGATGATATTGGCTATCCATATTGCAAGTTTAAGATGAAGTTGTATTTAGATAGTAACCCAATTAGGTTTTGGGTTGGGAACCACCTAAGGCTACAATGATGGGGTTGAAACCACTATAACAAGAAGTCAGTGGTCAAATGATAAAAAAGAAGAAAGGACATGACTATTTTACTTGCCTCTATGTCTAGAGAAGAGGGAGGTAGAGTTCAATATTGTCAATTCTCAAAGGAAGTATAGGAGACTCTTGAGAATCACTATGAAGGAAATGTGCAAGTTAGAAAAAAGAAAGTTCAACTTCATGTATATTAGTATTAACTTTTCAAGATGAAGCCTAATGAATCAATAAGTCTAAACCTCAACACTCTTTTAACTAACTTCAAGAAATTTGAAAAACACTTTTTCAAGAAAGAAGTAAACGTTAAGATTTTAGAGAATTTGAAGTTACTTCTATTAAAGAAGCTCATGACCTCTTAACTATCTCAATCAACATCCAAGTATGAGCTCTCCAATCTATCCAAGAAATTTGAGAACGTGAAAAATGATTTTTCAAAATTTGTTTTATCAAATGAAAAACTTGTTAATGATTTGAAAAGCTCCATTTCCTTGAAGGAGGAACTCAAAAAAGCTAATGATGAAAATAAAAAACTGTTGAATTTAAAAAAATTCTATTGCTAAATTCCAAAAGGGTAAAGAGACTTTAGATAGTCTCCTTGAATCTTAAAGATACCATAGAAACACATATGGACTTGGATACTAAAATGGAGTTTCTTCTCAATCATCATCGCACATAAAATTTATTAAAGCTACTTGTGATGCTTCTACTTCTCCTTCTTAACATGATGAGACTCTAATTAAGAAGTCTCAATCCTTTAGAGTCAATGTTAAGTCTTCAAAGACTAAATTGGCTCAAAAGGTAAAAGCAAATGCCAAAAGACCTCAACCCAAATATGTATTTATGTACACTAGAAATAATTTCTCAAAGCATGCTTCACAATCTTATCACACTCATGCTTGAGGCTAAAAGTCAATGGTACCTAGATAGTGGATGTTCAAGACATATAATGGGAGACAAAAGTCATTCACTTTAAAAATGGAGGAATGTCACCTTTGGGGACAATGCAAAAGGGAAGATAATTGGAATTGGCAAGATACAAAAGGAGGTATTTTTTGAACCTCTAGGTTTTGAAAGCTTTGAGGTTCCTAATCATATTTTTAAGGTCTCAAAAGCTTTATATGGATTGAAAGAAGCTCCTAAATATGGGTATGAAAGATTAAACAACTTTCTTTTAGATTAGAATTCTCTAAAGGCAAAGTTGATACAATACTATTCATAAAAAAATTCAAAAATAACTTATTGATTGTTCAAATATATATTGATGCTATCATTTTTTGTGCTACTAAAATATTCTTTCTATGAGGAATTCTTTAAGCTTATGCAAGGTGAATTCGAGATGAGCTTGATAGGGGAACTTAAGTTCTTTTTTGGTCTCCAAATCAAGCAAAGAGAAGATGGAATCTTCATCAATCAAACTAAGGGATATCCTCAAAAAGTTTGGGATGGATGAAGCTAAAGCAAGGAAGACTCCAATGAGCACCACCATTAAGCTTTGTAAGGATGAAAGTGGAAAGCCGATTGATGAAAAGCAATTTAGAGGTATGATCATATCTCTTCTTTATCTTACCACTAGTAGACCTAATATTATGTTTACTACTTGTTTATGTGCTATATTTCAATCTTGTCCTAAGGAATCTCATTTGAATATGATTAAGAGAATAGTTAAGTATCTCATAGGAACCATGCAATTAGGTCTTTGGTACCTTAGGAGTGACTCATTTCATCTCATTAGTTATTCATATGCCGACTTTTTCGGTAGTCTACTAGATAAAAAGAGCATTTCCAGAACTTGTCAATTTTTAGGACAATGTTTAATTTCCAGAACTTGTCAATGTTTCAGTTTGCCTTATCCACGGTTGAAGTTGAGTATGTGGCAACTACTTATTCTTGCTCACAAGTTTTATGGCAAAAACAACAGCTAAAGGACTTTGGTATTGAGATTGATCACATTCCTATCAAACGTGACAATTCAAGTACTATTAATCTTAGCAAGAACCCTATTTAACACTTTAGAACTAAACACATAGACATTAGGCACCATTTCTTGCATGATCATGTTCAAAGTAATGATATATCACTTATTTTTGTTGATACTAACAATCAACTTGCGGATATCTTCATTAAACCTCACAATGAGGAGAGATTGAAAAGCATGGATGAAGAACCCACATGGGTTGGACACTTCTTTGATAGAGTGTCCATAGTGGAGTCCAACTTTAATAATTGCTTTGATCAAGTGGATGCTAGACTTAATCATTTTGATCATCGCATGGATCATATGGAGTATGACATTCACCAACTTTATGCCTATCATAACGTCCAATGCTCTTGGCCTCCTCCTTCTCCTCCTCACCCTTCACAAAAAAGGGAGAAGCATAATATGATCCTCAAGACATTGATCCTAGCACTTAGTTTTTTTTTGGTAGTTGTGTTTTATGTTCTCTATTATATGTCTTAGATTTCTATCTTTTATTTTTTTAAGTGTCTTTTTCTCTTGATGGACTATAATTCTATATTACTTATGTTAGTGATATACACTAGGTCAATTATGTATGACCATGTTTTGACTTTATCATTTTATTATTAAAGAGATATTTTCATTATCATTTTCTATTGTGATAATTACTTAAATAGTCAATTCTTCCTAAGGTCATCAAGTCTGTGACTTGATAGTAAAACCCTTAGATTAAATATAAGTTTTATTCAAATTATCCCTAGTCATTATAATGTATGAAGGCTAGTATAATGTTGATTGATGATTATGTTTTAGTAATCATGAATATGAGATATTAAGTCAACTCATAGGTACTTATTTGAGAAATAATGTACTGGATTGACCCATCATGAGTATAGTACATAGATAATTGCCATAAGTAATTCTCATCACAGTAATATTGATTTAGTCCCCTGACCTTGAAATCACCATGGATTTCTATATAACTATTTTATATTTTGACACAACCTAACATCATCTTTAACCCGATGATAAAATAGATTGTTGTTGGATATGAAATGAGTTATATGAGGAATGTGAGTGATTGAGAAAGAATTTTTCCCTTATTTAATTTGAGTAAGATATTTATGGGCCCCTTAATAAGATAGACTGAGGAAAATACATGGTTATGATAAAAAGGATTTGATAAAGAGTTATCATTCTCAGTCTACTTGGAATCAAGAAATAATATAATTGAATTGTATAAGGATGACAAATAATATGCCTTATATTTAATCAAGATATCATATGACAAAAGGACTACAATATTCACTGTAAATTAGGTTATATCGGATTATCGACCTTCATATGACTTGAGTAGTCATAATGTCTTGCTAGAGGCCAATTATGTCTTGTCTTATAGGCCTAAATAGGAATTTTAGGCCCACTGTCAATGTTATGTGAACCTATAGGGTCATACTTAGAACATGCATAAAACGAATATGGATTTACCAAACCCAATAAAGCTTTGTGGATATATATATATATATAAAAGGTAATGGTTATCTTAAATAAATAGGAAACTATTTTTGATTTGGTATTAAAAGAAAATCAAAATTAGAATAAATGGAATATACTAAAAATGTTTTGGTAAATGAGAAATTACCAAAATTCGTTTTGGTAAATGAAACCCTAATTGAGAGGTCTATAAATATGACATATTCTTTAGGGTTTGACATACTTATTATTCTACCACCAAAATTCACTTTCGCTCCTCTTAAAAAATAAAACACAGAGTTCTTGAGTTGTGAGATAATCAAGAAAAAGGTACTAGCACACACACATTCATTTTGATCCAAGGTTGTTCATGTGGATACTTGTGGAGGATTTATTCATTTAAAGACATCTTAATCGAACCTAGAAAACTAAAAGCTCAAGGTAGGATGTCACTTGAGTGAACCTCCTCTCGTCCTTCCATCATTCTTGCTTGTTCTTTACATATGTGGTAAGGTTTTAGAAACCCTAAATCAATCGGTTAATCGAATTATATGGATCATGGTTTAGGTTTTGTGATTAATTTTTAAATTTTTGCTGCGTTTTGAATCGTATAACCCAAAAATTTGATCTTCTCATTGCTTGTCTTTTACTTTCCTCTCTTTTTTATCTTTGAAAAATGGGGAGAAACATAGTTATTCATTTATGCACATGCTTGAAATGATAATAATGATAATAATGCTTGAACGTTATGCTAGAAATTTGATCTTGTTCACATTGTCAATGTCTATCTTGAATAAAGATGGATTTTTGACCTAAGGGTGATTTAGAAAAATTCACTTCGTATAACATTAAGGGGGAGCTACACACTTGACATATTGTTTATGCATAAATTTTTTCATCAAATTGGTTGTCAAAGTCAAAAAGGGGAGATTATTGACCTTGTGCATGATCAATCCCTTTGTTTTGACTTTAATAGACAATTTGATTACACTAATCATGTTTGCTAAGTGTTATAGACTTACTTATCTTTTAATAGTATAAAAATGCATCCTCAAAGGTCTATAAGACATAAAAAAAACAATAAGAATCAAATGGAAGTCATCCTATATCAATTTTAAGCCACTTAGCTCTCATCAGGAACAGTCCTCACAATTAGGAGCAAGACTCACGAATTAAAGGCTAAAGAAGTCTATGAAGTGTAAAGGAGTTTGTGCCTCTCACGATCTGCCCTCATAATTGTAAGTGGATTGTGATAGATAGTCTAGATCATAATAATGGTGTCCAGCTTATGAGACTAAGGTTCCATTCAAGGCATGAAGACTTTGGACTACACATAGGCATAGTCATGATCGTGAAAGGATAGTGACTAGCATAGTTAACCAGGATCTTTAAGAGTCCTTAAAGCTTTGAAGACCCTGAGCTGCTCATAATTCCTGGTCATGATCGTTAGTAGGTTATGACATTACCACTCCCAGTCTCTAATAGCTAGTTTTGACACCAATGACTATAATTTTCATTCATCATAATCATGAGCATGCCCTTATGACTATGAATAGCATTCTTCTTAAAAAAAGTTAAAATGCATTAAATAAAGAATGATGAAACTTAAAGATAAATTGAATGCACTCCAACAACTAGTTTATGATCTCCAACTATAACTGTAAGTCCTTTAGCATCATTCCATAGTTAAACACCTTCTTAGTTGAGAAATTTATTCTTAGAACAATTTTTCATTCAGTTTCTTCTCTTACCCTTCTTATATTCAAATGCACTCTTTAAGAGTGGGTTATGTGATAGAATTAGGATTCTTCTTCTTTTATTTTCTAGGTTTAGAAAAAGGGAAGTGAGCACTCGATCTAGATTGTAAGGCTTAAGTGTTTGCCTATTGAAAACACTTAAAATTTGGGTTTAAGAGTGATTTTAAACTCTTGCTTTGTAAGGTTTGAGTTGAACCTTAAAACTCAAATTGTAAAAATCAATGTAAGTGAATAAATTGAAGTGATTGCAAAATCCTAACTTAGGAGAGTTAGTTGGAAATGTAGGTTTGTTTGATAAACCAAACTCGTTAAATACTTGTGTCCATATCTCTTATTCTTTAACTCCTTCTTAATTATTGTTAATCACTCTTTAAATTCTCAAAAGTGTTATTCACCGTTATTATAGAAAATATACTATGCCAAGTGTCATTTTAATAATGAAAAAGTATATTCAATTTACTTTTTAAACTTTAAACTATGTATACTAATTACATCACTATCCTTTGTGTATTTGCCTATAAATAAGAAGTTCTACATAATGCTTTCTTTAGCTCTTCTCTCTCTTTTTTAGAAAAAAAAAAAATCTACATAATGCTTTCTCTAGCTCTCTCTCTCTTTTCTCACCCATTTATTTCTTAATTTTCCATCCAAAAACTATTCTCAAATCCTTAACCATCAACCTTAATTCTATTTTTTTTATTTAAAAAATTAACAAAATTCAGTTAAATTGATTAAACTTAACTAGGCTATCATATATAAAAACATTGTTGATAATATAAACAAAACACTCTTATAGCAAAGTGGTAAGTACATGTATACCTGCACTCTAAAGGTATTCAAGTCTTCCTCTCTTTTGCCAATAATGTGAAAGAATGTAAATGCTTATTAAATGCAAGGTAATTTCATTTCACCTATCATTGTAATTAGCCTTTTAATCCATCGTTGAGAATATTAGACACTAATTAAATGCAAGATAATTTCATTTCACCTGCTATTGTAATTAGAAAATATCATAACTAAACAATAACTTTTATTTTGCAATTTCCATAGAAAACTTTTTCTAGAAAACAAGCCTTATTTTCCAAAATTAAACAGGCCTTTAGGCTCTCAATAAAATTACTCTCAACAAATCATGATCCTAGTATTAAAGGGAACATTTTTCTTATATTATTTGTGTAAATAAAAAATATTTAATAGGGTTGGTATTAATCATTTCCATGATCATTACATAATAATAATTCAACTCAAGTTAAAAAAAAAAGTTGTTGTTGTTAATTAGATAGTCATTTTAATGCCATGTAAGTCATATCCTAAGGATAGCTAATTGATACTATTGATCAAACCCAACAATTTTAAAGAGCAACATTAATTTAATAATCAATGATGCAAACATATGATTGTTTTGTATCAAATGATATTGAATAAATTACAATAAAGTAAAGTACATGAATGTAAATTATAAGAAAGTAAATCATATTAGAATACATTATAATAAAGTAATTACCGATACATTAAGTTGTAAGAATATAAATTGAATAAAGTAAATGAGTTAGCGTAGTTAGTAGTTAGAATGATAGTTAACATGAAATGCATAATGTGAAAGATGTATGAAGGCCATCCTTTTTATTGGAAATGATCAAGCCAAAATTAAAATATGAAAATAAAAATGTTCTCAAGTCATTTTAATGCTTTTTATATCCATATAGCAATCCTAAGATGAAAAGCTAAACAAAGGAAGTGTTTTATGCCTATTTCAAGACTTAAAAGCTTATGGATGCATAACTAACTTGGACGAAAAAATGTAAACAAGAAAAGTGAAAATCAACAAAGCATAGTAACTTCTAGGATCATTTAAGTCACATATGCATTATATATTATTTGAACAAAGGCTATATGGCCTAAAATTGACCCTTAGAGTGCCTTTAAATGGATAGTTAAATTAATTTTGTGAATAACTAGTGCTTTTTTTAAAGGAATGAATAACTAGTTTTGTATAGAAATGGCTAGCCATGGCTATCAACAATTGGTTAGTAGGCTATTAAATGGCTTTAAAACTTATATTTTAACCCCTCCCCCTTTAAAATCTAAAATCAAAGGTTAGAAATAAAATAAAATATGTTTATATAAAGGAAAAATCTCATATATAACAAAAATGGATTTAGAATTTCACCAAAAGTGAAGATAAAAAATAAGAATATTGGAAGGAAAAATGGGTGTTCACACTACATGCACATTATCATATGCTTTAAGATTTTGATTGAAAATCAAAGGTTTTTTAAAAGATTAGGATTGTAAGAACTATCTAAGAACTTATTTTATTTTTCTTATGGATTAATAAAATAAATATTAATCAACTTGATAATATTTTCCATGTAGTTTTCATTTCTCTTTTTTTTTTTCTACTATTTTCTCTAACTTCTATGTATAGTTTTCTCTTAATCTCACCATCCAAATCCTAGCCAAAAGTTCCTTGAAATGGTGTAGAAAGACTTATATTTTTAAGCAATATTGTGGGTAAACTTGTAAATATTAGGATAATTAGGATAAGACTTTACCTAATAAGACAAACTAAGGTACTATTGCACTTTTAATTTCAATAGTCCCTCGAGATGGTCCAATGATAAAACCATATTGATGCAAAAGGATGAGAAATGTATGCCTTTACCTTTTAAGTGTGTTATCTCATCCTCTAAACCCTAAAAACTCACAAATTAAAGACCTCAAACCTTGAAAGTCGAGACCTTTAGCCTTAAAAATTATGAAAAAAAGGATAATCATACTTAAAAAGCCTAAAAATATCCTTAAAAGCTAAGACCCATGGATCAATAAGTTGAGTGAGTTAGTGAACCAAGTATACGAGTTAAAAAACCAAGCATGGGAGTTAATGAACTGGGTTTTGGGGTCATCGAACTGAGCAACCAAATCATTAGATCAGGTGTGCAGGTTAATAATTAAAGCACCAAGTCATCAAATCGATCATTATTTTTCCTTTCTACTTTACAAAATTGCACCATTTAGCCCTTCCATCAAATTATGTTTTCCTTGTAATTTTACGATAAAGTTTCTCATTGAACATAAATGCCCCTTCATAAAGCATACTCAACTTTAACTTTTAGTAAAATTCTTAGTGTTATGCTGACATTATCGTATTTCTATTTTTAATAATAAAGAAGCATTTTTATTATTACTAGTTAATTCTAGTATTATCCTTGATTAGTTAATTCTATTAAGATCATCAAGCATGTGACTTGATAGTGAAACTCTTAGATAATACTTAAATTTTAAACTAAATATCCCTAATCGATTATTATTGTGGGAATAACAATGAATAAAAACTAGCATGTTAACTGATGATTAAGTTTTACTAATCATGTATATGAGATATTAAGTTAAACTCATAGGTACATATTTGGAAAAATAATGTACTGGATCGACCCACTATGAGAATAACAAATGGATTATTATCATAGGAAATTTTCATCATAGTAGTATTATTTGAGTCTTCTGACTTGAGATCACCATTGTTTCCTGTATAATAAGTTTTGTATTTTGACACATCCCTACGCCATCCTTTAACCGGATGGTAAAACAGATTGTGATTGGATATAAAATGAGTTGTGTGAGAAATGTTAGTGATTAAGATGGAATTTGTCCCTCAGTTATTTTAAGACGATGTATGTTGGACCCCTCAATAAGTTAGACTAAAGAGAAATGCATGACTATGTTAGAATGATAAAGAGTTATCAGTATTGGTCTACTTGGGATTGAGAAACAATATGATTGAATAATACAAGGATGACATAATCCATGCCTTATGTTCAATCAAGGTATCATGTGACAAAATGACTATAGTACACACTATGTATTAGGTTATGTCGGATTATCAGCTTTCACACAACTTGGGTAGTTATAATGTTTTGCTAGAGACCAATTATGACTTGTGGGCTAAAACGGTAATTTTAGGCCCACTACCAACATCGTGTAAACCTATGTGGTACTTAGAACAAGCCCAAAGCAGATTTAGGTTAATAAGCCCAATAATTTTTTCTATGTAAGATAAGTATATATATATATATATATATATATATATATATATATATATATATATATATATATATATATATATATTTATTTATTTATTTATTTATTTATTTAAGGTAAAGTTATCTAAATAAATAAAAAATGATTCTAATTTGGAATTAGAATCAAAGTAGAAAAGAAGTCTAATCTTACAAAAATTGTTTTGGTAAGAGAAAACCTATGTAGGATGTATATATAAATATCTCTTATTCTAGGGTTAGCTAAGCCACTCATTCTCCTCCTCCTTTTACTACTTCTTTCATGAAAAAAAAAACACAGAAAGAAAATCATGTTGTGATACAACAAAGGTGCTAGCACACTAACATCGCTTTGGATCACCTTGTTCATATGGATACCATAGAGGGCGTGACTTTTTGGTGACGTCTCAATCTGACAAAGGAGTATACATAAAGCTTGAGGTAGGGTGTCACCGATTTGAATCCCCTCTTTTCCTTCCAACGTTCTTGCTTAGAAATCGTCTTGGTGAATGTTGACCTTAGCAATAATCAATCTTAATTTTGATCTTAAAAAACTTAATTTTGAGCATTTAATTTGTTTATTTAAGTGTGTATAAGTTAGGACTCTATTGGAAGTTAAAATGAAGTATGATTATCTTGGGCTGATTGGACTTTTGAGATTCAAGGAGGCTTTTGACATCCAAAAAACTTTATAATGAGAAAGTTATCTTCTTCACATTTGAAGTAGACATCTTAAGCTTTTTGAATTAGGCTTACTTTTCAAAATTCGAGTTCATTTGGGTATGCAAATTTTAAGTCAAAAATCCACGTATACGTCTGCCATCTCAGATTGTATATCTCTTAGTAATTTGGATATATCTTGAGTTACAGAAGTTCAATTAAGGTGATTTAAAATGATATGGAAATATAAGTCAAATATATACAACTTTAATGAATAAATTATATGAAAATTCAAATTTCTTTAGGATAAAATCATGACTTCAACTTGTGTATAGCTCTTTAATAGTATTCTGCATTTCAGATGGCACAGCTCTTTGTATTTTGGATATATCCTGAGCTAAAGAAGTCCAATTTAGGTGATTCAAAATGATATAGAAAGATAAGTCAAATATCTAAAACTTTAATGCAGAAATTATGGGCAAATTCAAATTTCTTAAATATCAAATCATGGGTTCAACTTGGATATAGCTGTTTGACAGTATTCTACATTTCAGATTGCATAACTTTTAGTATTTTGGAAATATCTTGAGCTACAGAAGTCCAATTTAGATAATTCAAAATGATATGGAAATATAAATCAAATATATATAGCTTCTATGAAAAATATATGGGCAAATTCAAACATCTTGAGCAGCCAATCACAATTTTAATCCATGAATAGCTGTTTGACAGCATCACTTTCAATGATTCAAAATATAGATGTTGAACACATCATTTGCACCTCCAAAAACTATATCTTTAAGTACAAATACCTCTAGAGATGAATGGATGTTAGAAAACTTATTTATTATTCATTCATTCTTAAGCATTCATTGAGCTCTCAAATTCTCTTAAATAATTCTTTGTTTGTATAACTTTTGTGAGAGTTGGGTGTGTGTTAGAAATAAAATTTCTTTTCATCTTAAATCTTGGGTTAGATTATAAGGGAAGTGAGATTTATTTCTAAAGGAATTGGTTTAATTGTTATCCATTAAAACACTTGGGTTTTGGTTTTTTAAGTGAGTCTTGAAAACTCATGTTGTAAGGTTATAAGAGTGAGCCATAAAACTCTTGTGTAATCTCAATCTTGTGAATAAGATTATGGGTGATTGAAAATCATAACTTGAGGATAAGTTAGGTGGAGACGTAGGATTATTGTTGAATACGAACTCCTTAAATCTTTGTGTTCTTCATTCTTCCTTCTCAACTTCCATTCAATTCTTGCAAAGAATTCTTTTAATTTCTCATTTTTATTTGATAGTCCTATTCACCCCCCTCTAGGACTCTTTTTAATTGGTATCAGAGCTAGTCGTCCTTTGCCGTTAATTAGGGCAGAGCACCAATGAGAACTCCCACTTGTAAACTATATCACTAAAGTAGGGCTCTTCGCTCATTGGCGTTGGCGCATCGATGGAGACGATGGGTGGCTAGTCTGATAAGTACTATTGAAAGGTGATATAGATTGGGTATGACCTATAAACATTTTCAATTGGTTTTAGAGATTGAATTCTAGGTACTTCATTACTAGAATACATGATCATAGGGAGTGAATCATAAAATATTTCTTCTCTTAGACCATTCTTTGATGGTAATGACTATCCACATTAGAAATTGAAAATGGAATTATATCTTAATTGTGATTCCATCAAACTTTGAGACATTGTCCTAAAAGGTTGGGAACTGCCTATCACTATTGAAAGAGTCCTAGAGGGGGGTGAATAGGACTATCGAACAAAAATAGGAGATTAAAGGAATTATTTGCAAGGATTGAGTAAGATTTGAGAAGGAAGAATGAAGAATACAAATATTTAAGGAGTTCGGGTTGAACAATAATCCTACGTCTCCACTTAACTTATCCCCAAGTTAGGATTTTTTAATTACCCATAATCTTATTCATAAAATTGAGAATACACAAGAGTTTTATGGCTCACTCTTACAACCTTACAACTTGAGTTTTCAAAGCTCATCCAAAAACCAAATTACAAGTGTTTTCAAGGCTCACACTAAAACCAATTTCCTAAGTGTTTTAATGGCTAAACACTTAAACCAATTCCTTTATAATAGAATCTCACTTCCCATTTTCTAAACCCAAAAAATAGAAGAATAATAATGTCTATTCTAATCACTCACCAACTCTCACAAGAGTTGTATATAAAGAATTGTTTAAAAGAAAGTTTAAGAGCTCAATTGAATGTTTAAGAAAATGATGAATGATAAACAAGTTTTCTTAATCTTTCAATTGAATTCTAAGTTGTGTTTATATAGAAAAACACTTAAAAATTTAGTTGTTGGACGTATCAATCATGTCTCCAACGTTTAGAATTGATTTTGAATCAATTCTTAGACTTTTGGTAGCTCAAAGGTTGCTTACGAGTGCCTCACGAGTGAACAGTGCTTGTGAGGGGTGAAAATATATCCGTTGCATTCAAAAATTCCTGTTGGAATTTTTTCAGGGGTCTGCTCATGAGTATGTCATGGCAAAAACGTGCTCCAAAGGCTACATTGAAGGACAACTCATGACCACTTCAAAAGATTCTTGTGAACAGGATTGAAGACTATCAATTCAGCCATATATTCTTCATAAAAGTTTTATATAATTGTCTTATCTTTCCATAAAATTTTGAATAATCTCAATTGAACATCTATAGCTCAAGATATTGCTGAAATACCAAGAGCTGTGCAAACTAAAATGCAAGCTGCGTATGTTGACTTCAACTAAAGATTTGCATATCCAAATGAACTTGGATTTTGATAATCAAGTACAATTTGGAAAGCTTAAGATGTCTACCTCAAAATTTAAGGAGCTCATTTTCTCATTTAAGAGCTTTAAATATGTCAAAAGTCTTCTTCAATCTCAGAGGTTCAATCAGCCCGAAAAGTCACTATTCCTCCAAAAGTGTATATGCTTGGTATATATTTGGTATATAATTCCCTACACACTTAATTGAAATTATTAGTATAAATTTTTTTTTTCAAAGTCCAAAATTAGGAGTTTGATCATGCAAATGGTCAACAACTATCATTGATGTTGTGGTAACTACTTTTACAAGAAGCTAATGGAGTATTGATCAAAAGGAAGAAAATCACAAAAATAAAAAAACTATGATTACTCTAGTCTCTTCAATGATAAGAGAAGAAAGAGGCAAGCTTCAACATTGTATGTCAACCAAAGAAATGTGGGAGACCTTAGAAAACCACTATGAAGGCAACATTCAAGTAAGAAGTAAGAAGGTTCAACTTCATATGTATGAATATGAACTCTTCAAAATAAAGCCTCATGAGTCAATCATGGAGATGAAAAAGTGTCTCAATGCTCTCCTCATAACCCTCAAGAAACTTGGAAAACATTTCTCTAAGGAAGAGGTAAACAATAAGATTATAAAAATCCTACCTAAGAAGGATTGGAATCTCATGTTACTTCAATTAAGAAAGCTAAAGACCTATCCACTCTATCAACCAATGTGCTCATTAGTAAGCTCTTAACACATGAGCACACTATCAAGAAAAAAGGTAAAGAACAAAAAGAGAAAAAAGAAAAGAAAAAAGAGCATTGATCTAAAAGCTCTTTAAGAAGATAGTAAAGAGGAAAGCATCAGAGATTCTAGTGATGAAGATGGTGACATTATCATGCTCACTAAGAAATTTAAGAAGTTTTTAAGAAAGAAAAACTTCTCAAGAACAAGGGACTTCAATAAGAAGTTTGAAGGAGATGGAAAGAAGAAAACTAAGGAGGTTACTTGTTATAAATGCAAGAAACTGGAATATATTAGAAGTGAGTGTCCCAAACTCAAATTCAAGAACAAAGGAGCAAAAGATAAGAAGAAGGCATTTAAAGCTACTTGGGATGATTTCTCCGAATCCGAAAAGGAAGAGAAACAACAAGAGGTGGCCAATCTTTGCTTCATGACCTTAAAAATGAAAATGAATTACCATCTACTTCTTATTCTTCCTTTGATGATTATGATAATTATTGTGATAATGATGATGATAATGAGAGCTTTATTGTGAGCAAATTACTTGCTAAATGCAAAATTCTATTATTTAAAAAGAAACATTATAAGCATTAGTTAGGTAGCTTAAACAGAGAATTAAAAATTTTAAAAATTAATTTTGCTAAACTTGTTGAATCAAACGAAAGCCTTATTAGTGATGCAAAATCTTTTAATTCTTTGGAAGATCAACTTAAGAAAGCAAATGATAAAAATCATAAGCTTTCTAAGGAGGTCTTAGAATTAAAGAATTCCATTGCAAAATTTAAGAGAGGAAAAGAAACTTTGGATAGTCTTCTTGACTCTCAAAAAATTCATGGAGATACCTATGGAATTGGATATAAGAATGGAATGTCTTCATCATCTTCATTATATATTAATTTTGTAAAAGCTTCACATGATTCCACTCCTTCAACCTCTAAATCAAATGAGACTCAAGCTTTCAAAGCTAAAAGATCTCATGTGTTAAATAGTAAAGGAAAGTCTTACAAGATTCATCCTTTATTAACACAAAGAGGTAAGGCTCAAACTAGAGCACTTAAACCCAATCATGCTTATATGTATATTAGACACAGTTATAATAGGCATGTTACACAATACAATGCACATAAACATGTTGTAAAAAATTATCAAAATACACATCACCATTGCCAATGCATGTCTCACTTAATGACACAAAACAATAGGAGATACACATAATACCAAAGGCATGTTGCACACACTAGGAAACCATTTCATCTTAGGAGGAATAAATTTGAAAGTATTGTATGTTCTTATTGCATGATCAAAGGACATACTAACAATGTGTGCTTCTATAGAAGACTGCATATGAATTTACTTCCTACAAATTATCTTGAAACTAACCAACCTAAACCAAGAAAGGTTTAGGTCTAAAAGAACACTTAAATTATATTGTATAAATGTGCTTGAAATCCATAAGAACAAAAAGCAAGTGGTATTTCGATAGTGGATGTTCAAGGCATATGACAAGAGACAAAGAGCAATTTAACAAACTTGATGCTAAGGATGGAGGACACGTTACTTTCAGAGATAATATAAAAGGAAAAATTATTGGCATTGGAGAAATAGGTAATCCTCAATCCTTATCTATACATCATGTGTTGTTTTTTTATGGTCTTAAACATAATTTGCTTAGTATAAGTCAATTTTATGACATGGGAAATAAAGTAACTTTCTATCCTAAAAATTGTTTTATTAGTAATCTTGATGAAAACACAGTTATTTTTAGTGGTGAAAGAGTAGACAGTGTTTATGTCATTGATTTGAATAAAATTGATAACAAAGATATAAAATGCTTAGTGTCTATCTCATATGACATATGGACATGGCATAGAAGGTTAGGACATGTAAATTTTGAGCTTTTGAATGATCTTTGTAAACATGAAATTGCGATTGGTTTACCTAAGCTTGAATTCACTAAGGATAAACTTTGTGATGCTTGCCAAAAGGGAAAATAATCCAAGTCCTCATGTAAGCTAAAAAATGTAGTGTCCACCTCTAGGCCACTTGAACTTATACATATGGATTTATTTGGACTAACTATAGTTGCTAGTCTCAATGGAATGCACTATTTATATGTATTGGTTGATGATTACTCTAGATTTACATGGGTATGTTTCCTTGCTCATAAGAATGATACATTTAAAGTTTTTGAAAATTTTGTAAAAAGAGTTAAAAAAGAAAAAGGCTTTTATATTTCTTTTATTAAAAGTGATCATAGAACCGAATTTGTAAATTAATTTTTTAGAAACTATTGTAATGAAAATGGTATTTCTCATACATTTTCATCTCCTAGAACTCCTCAACAAAATGGGGTAGTTGAAAGGAAAAATAGAACTCTTATGGAAATGGCTATAACAATGCTTCATGAGTATAATTTGTTGCTATACTTTTGGGCAGAAGCCGTTAACACATCTTGTTATATTTCAAATCGAGTTTTCAAAAGACTAATTTTAAATAAAAATCTTATGAGCTATGGAACAATAGAAAACCTAAAATCTTATATCTAAGAGTATTTGGATGAAAGTGCTTTATATTGAACACCAAGGATAATCTTGGGAAATTTTATTCTAAAGCTGATGAAGGAATTTTCATAGGCTATTCTTTTTCTAGTAAAGCATATATAGTCTTTAATAAGAGAACTCTAGTAGTTGAAGAGTCAATGCATGTGGTATTTGATGAATCAAACTCACTTGATCCTAGAAAGGATGTTTGTAGTGTTGATGATCTTATAAGTGACAATGAGATTGTGGAAACACAAGAAGAAAAATGCTAGTATGCCTTTGGAACTTGAAGGTCCAAGCAAGGAGGAAAATGAGGAGACATCTCAACCTATCTTGAAGGATGAACTTCCAAAGGATTGGCAATTCAAGAAAGCTCATCCTCAAGACCTCATCATAGGTGACACTTTAAAAGGGGTAACTACTAGATCTAAACTTAAGTCTATTGTTAATTTAGCTTTTATTTCTCAAATTAAACCCAAAAATGTTGATGATGCTCTGAGCGATGAATCTTAGGTCCTTACTATGCAAGAAGAGTTAAATTAATTTAAGAGAAACCAGGTTTGGACTTTATTTTTAGACCTAAACATCATCCTATTATAGGCACAAAATGAGTGTTTAGAAATAAGATGAATGAATAAGGTGTCATAACTAGGAATAAAGATAGATTAGTAGCTAAAATTTATAATTAAGAGCAAGGCATTGAATATGATGAAACATTTGCTCCCATTACAAGGTTAGAAGCTATTAGGATGCTACTTGCATTTACATCATACTTGAATTTTAAACTTTATCAAATGGATGTTAAAAGTGCATTTTTAAATGGCCTTATTGAAGAGGAGGTATATGTTGAATAACCTCCAGGTTTTGAAAATTTTGACTCTCCAAATCATATGTTTAAACTTTCAAAAGCATTATATGGATTGAAACAAGCTCCAAGAGCTTGGTAGGAAAGATTAAGTAACTTTTTACTAGAGAAAGGTTTCTCCATAGGAAAGGTTGACATAACTCTTTTTATAAAGAAATCCAAACATGATTTATTAATTATTCAAATATATGTTAATGACATTATATTCGGTGGTACTAACCATTGCTTGTGTGAGGAATTCTCTAATTTAATGTAAGGAGAATTTGAGATGAGTATAATGGGTGAACTCAAATTCTTTCTTAGACTATAAATTAAGCAATGCAAAAATGGGATTTTCATCAATCAAACCAAGTATGCAAGAGACGTTCTCAAGAAATTTGGCATGGATGAAGCTAAGATAAGTAAAACTCCAATGAGCACAATAACCAAACTTTACAAAGATGACAATGGCAAACCGGTTGATGAAAAGCAATTTAGAGGTATTATTAGATCTCTTCTTTATTTAACTGCTAGTAGACCTGATATTATGTTTGCTATTTGCTTGTGTGCTAGATTTCAATCAAGTCCTAGAGAGTCTCATTTGAATACTATCAAAAGAATTTTCAAATATCTTTGTGGTACAATGCATTTAGGACTTTGGTATCCTAGGAGTTCATCCTTTTACTTGATTAGTTATTCTAATGCAGACTTTGTTGGTAGTTTACTATATAGAAAAAGCACTTCCAAAACTTGTCAAGTTTTAGGACAATGTTTAGTTTCTTGGTTTAGCAAAAAACAAGTTTCAATTGTCTTGTCCACTGCTGAAGCTGAATATATTGCAGCAAGTCTTTGTTGTTCATAAGTTTTATGGCAAAAACAACAGTTGTTAGACTATGGTGTAAAACTTGATCACATTCTAATCAAATGTGACAATACAAGTGCTATCAACCTTAGCAAAAATCCTATTCAACATTCTAGAACTAAGCTTATAGACATTAGACATCATTTCTTGTATGATCATGTTCAAATTGGTGATATCTCACTTGAATTTGTTGATACAAATAATCAACTTGCAGATATCTTCACCAAACCTCTTAATGAAGAGAGATTAAATTTTATTAAGCATGGACTTGACATGATTTATGGTTCTAGTTTATCTTGATTTTATGTTTAATTGATGGTTGAACTATTTTCATGTGAAATCATGTTGTGCTTATTGATTATTTTGATTGATAAATATTTTGATTTTTATCTTAATTTTTTTTTTGTCATTAGCTTATATTTAGTTTATCTTTTTAAATTTTATTTTGCATTTTGTCAAAGGAGGAGAAATAATTTGAGTTTGCATATGTACCTAGTTAATTTTTTTTAACATATGTACTTTGTTTTTAATTTTAAAAATCCCTTAAAAAATGTGTTTATGTTAGTGACATATTATATTTTTGTTTGATATAGGGGGAGAAATTTTTTTAAAATTTTTGCATGCATATTAACATTATGGCTAATTTTATTGTACATCATATGTTACAAAAGGCCTTATTTTGCTTACTTTATGTATGACATAAATTTTATAAAAATTTTGAGTATCTTTGTTTTTCATTTTCCCTTTATATCTCTCTCTTTTCTTTTTGCTTTTGACAAAGGGAGAGAAATATATTTGAGTTGTTATTTGTTACTATACATGTGTATAATATTTTATTATTATTGTGTTTATACATGCATAATTCATGTATAATTTCTTCTTATGAATGATTTTTATCTTGGATAAGGCATGAATATCTTCTTAGGAATTGTTTTTATCTTTGATAAGGCATGCATTACTGTACATGTGTATAATATTTTATTATTGTGTTTATACATGCATAATTCATGTATAATTTCTTTTTAGGAATGCTTTTTATCTTTGATAAGGCATGAATATCTTCTTAGGAATTGTTTTGATCATTGATAAGACATGAATATTTTTACAAAGATTTAGTGTATCTGTGTTTTATTCCTATAGGAAGTGATGCATTTTAGTAGGACTATATGCATATATGTTTTAAATTATTTCCTCACATTGCCTAACATTTATTTAAATGATCATGTTATGATATTTTATGTTTTTAATACATTTGTCACAAGAATGCATTATGTTTTTATCCCTCTTGCTATATTGTATGTTGTTTTTATTTTTCTGTTAAGGGAAATAATCTATAAATTTATATTTCTTATCATATCCATATTGGTAGGGGCAGAAATAAAGAAATATATTTTATTTCATTTGGTATCATTATTATCACAAATATTATCACACACTTTACTTTATGTTATTTTCTATCAAACTCAAAATAAGTTTGTCAAAATAAAAAAGGGGAGATTGTTGACCTTAGCAATAATCAATCTTAATTTTGATCTTAAAAAACTTAATTTTGAGCATTTAATTTGTTCATTTAAGTGTGTATAAGTTAGGACTCTATCAGAAGTTAAAATGAAGTATGGTTATCTTGGGCTGATTGGACCTTTGAGATTCACTGAGGCTTTTGACATCCATAGAGCTTTATAATGGGAAAGTTATCTTCTTCACATTTGAAGTAGAAATCTTGAGCTTTCTAAATTAGGCATATTTTTCAAAATTCGAGTTCATTTGGGTATGCAAATTTTGAGTCGAAATCCACATATACGTCTGCCATCTCAGATTGCACATCTCTTAGTATTTTGGACATATCTTAAGTTAAAAAAGTCCACTTAAGGTGATTTAAAATGATATGGAAAACTAAGTCAAATATATACAACTTTCATGAAGAAAGTATAGGAAAATTAAAATTTCTTCAAGAGAAAATCACGGCTTCAACTTGTGTATAGTTGTTTGACGGTATTCTGCATTTTAGATTGCATAGCTCTTTGTATTTTGGATATATCCTGAGCTAAAGAAGTCCAATTTAGGTGATTTAAAATTATATAGAAATATAAGTCAATTATCTAAAACTTTCATGAAGAAAGTATGGGTAAATTCAAATTTCTTCAATATCAAATCACGGGATCAACTTGGATATAGATGTCTGACAGTATTCTACATTTTAGATTGCATAGCTCTTAGTATTTTAAACATATCTTGAGTTACAGAAGTCCAATTTAGATGATTCAAAATGATATGGAAATCTAATTCAAATATCTACAGCTTTTATAAAGAAAGTATAGGCAAATTCAAACGCCTTGAGTAGCCAATCACGGTTTCAATCCATGAATAGTTGTTTAACAGTATCACTTTCAATGATTCAAAATATAGACATTGGACACATGATTTGCACCTCCAACATCTATATTTTTAAGTATAAATACCTTTAGAGTTGAATGAAAATTAGAAAACTTATTTATCATTCATTCTTTCTTATACATTCATTGAGCTCTCAAATTCTCTTAAACAATTCTTTGTTTGTATAACTCTTGTGAGAGTTGGGTGTGTGTTAGAAATAGAATTTCTTTTCATTTTAAATCTTGGGTTAGATTAAAAGGGAAGTGAGATTTATTTCTAAAGGAATTGGTTTAAGTGTTGTCCATTGAAACACTTTGATTTTGATTTTTTGAGTGAGCCTTAAAAACTCATGTTGTAAGGTTATAAGAGTGAGCCATAAAACTCTTGTTTAATCTCAATTTTTTGAATAAGATTGTGGGTGATTGAAAATCCTAACTTGAGGATAAGTTAGGTGGAGATGTAGGATTGTTGTTAAATTCGAACTCCTTAAATCTTTATGTTCTTCATTCTTCCTTCTCAACTTCCATTGAATTCTTGTAAAGAATTCTTTTAACTTCTCATTTTTATTTGATAGTCCTATTCACCCCCCTCTAGGACTCTTTTCAGTGAATTTTAAAAAATCCTCTCAATTAATCTAAGTCGAATTACATAGATTTAGGTTATGGTTTTTATGGTTAAAAAATTTATTTTTCCACTACGTTATGGATCACAAAACCCAATAAAAATCAATTGGAGAACTTAAAGGAAAAGGCACTCGATTGTTTACTTAATTTCTTGGTTAATTTCCTTCACGTTTCTTTGAATTCATAACTTTCTCTTTAAGGTTTCTTCATCGTTCTATTACTTGATTTCGATTGTTTACTTGACTTCTTGGCAAATTTCCTCCACTTTTCTTTGAATTCATAGTTTTCTCTTCAAGGTTTCTTTATCGTTCTATTGCTTGATTTCTCTAGTAATTGTCTCTCATTCTACTCCTTTTCATTCTCCTTCTTCTTTTCTTTTAATTCATAACTTTCTCTTAAAGGTTTCTTCATTGTTCTATTGCTTGATTTCTCTAGTAATTATTTCTTCTTCTCAAATTGATTTTTTATTTTGGGGGTGAAATGTTTTTCAATATATAAATTTATTTTAAATGGGTGATGTAGGTGATAGAGGTGCCACATGGGTGATAAAGAATTAAAGAATTTTTAAGGAGGGATTTTGAATAATTTTCTTTTGGGAATTTGAAAGGATTTTGGGGATTTTAAGTAATTTTACTTAGAAAGTTGATTTAGATATTTATTTTATATGAGAGACCAATTAAAATCCTTTGACACTACCTATGCTACTATAGTTTTGTAGTTTTGGTCTTGTTAAGCTTTTTTGGATATTAGTATTGCTTTTAATTTTAAAACTTGTTATTTCTTTACCATTTAGAGAGAAGCTTTCAGATAAAAGATAACAAAATTTTTCCTTTCTTTTGTATGAGCAAAAATAATTCATTTTTTTTATTTTTGTTTATACAAGAAAATGAATACTTGACAAATATTTCTTGCTTCTTGCTTCTTGCTTTTGGGTTTTGAAAGAAATAAAGAAAAGCTACAATTTTGGTAATTATTTTTTCATGTGTGTTGTGTGTACTTAAATGAGTGTTTGTTACCATTCACCATGCAAATAATATTGTTAATGCATGAAAGTTGTTTGGAAGCTTGGGGTGTTAAAGAAAGTGATGGTAAATAGGGATGGACAGATGATACAGATGTTAATGGAAGAAGAGGAAGGAGGAAGAAGATGTATGGTTGATGATATCATAATGAGGTATGAGTTTACTGCATAAATGTCTCAAATTGGTTGGATCTAGATGAAAGAAGATGTATAGTTGATGATATCATAATGAGGTATGAGTTGGCTGCATAAATGTCTCAAATTGGTTGGATCTAGATGACGCATAAGCAAATTCTATTTAATTTAACAGAGGATTAACAAGAAAAAAAAATTAAACACTAATAGGACTCATTTGAAAAAAGTTGTTATAAGACTTGATTGAAATATTTAAAAAATTAAAAGACTTGCGATTTTAGGAGTCTGTAAAATTGAGCCAACCCGAACACCCAAGTTGAAATCAAACTGACTTGAGTTGGGTTGGTTCTCAATTTTGAAAATTCTCAAGTTTTCGATCATAACTGACCATACCAAAAACCAGAACTTCCCTAATATTATATATATATTTTTGAATAAAATTTCATATGAAGGTGCTTATAGCTCAAGTGGCAACATATATATATTAACTAGTTAAGATTATGGGTTTGAATCCCACAACTTACAATGTTTTTTTGGTATTTGCTAAGAAAAAAAAAATTAAAACTGTACTTTGAAGAACTCCAATACTTGAACTAGGGTGGTAGAGCAATAAGGATGTGTGCCCACACCATTTCACCACTAGCGACTTTCTATTTCTTATGTTTCTTTTATTTATGTTATTATTTATTCGGTTTTCAGATACCTGGTAGAACTCGCACTTAATTTTCAATTTTTGGTTCCGTTTTGATTTTTTGAAAAAAAATGAAATCAGAACCAAATGAATATACTCGCTGCACAATCCCATGTGATTTATCATCAATTTAACTGTTTAATTAATTCTAAAATACTTTAATAATAATAATAATAATAATAATAATAATAATAATAATAATAATAATAATAAGAAGGGTGAATTACTGTTTGCCCCTTGTGTTTTGCTAGATTATACTACTTGGTTCATGACATTTAAAATTTATATTATTTTTTCCTTTTATTTTGCAAAATTTCACTATTTACTCCTTCCGTCAAATTTTCCATCACAATTACCATTAACTAACATGATAATTATCCAATAAATACTATTAGCCCTATGTGTTTCAATATATTATACTGTTTACCCTCTTTATTTGAATATATTATATTATTTGCCTCTAATTTATAAAATATATTTTTATTATTGAACAAATTGTTTAACAAAATATGTGTTAATTTAAATTATCATTAATTGATTATAAAAATGATAATGTTATTAAAAATATTTTAATAAAAAATAAAAAATAAAAAATTATTTTAATCTAATTATAATTTTAATCAAGTAACAATTAATTACTTCCAATGTTAAAATATCAACTTAAAATACTTATATTGCATGAAAAAATTAATCAAGTAAATTCTATTTTTCACCATAAAATTTGAATTTTAGTTGAATTGATAGTTTAGATCATTGAGTGAATAAATTATATATGAATACAATTAATAATTTTAAGTAAAATATTTTAAGTTATTATTTAAGTGGAGATATTTTAAAACTAGGTGTTTTCTACCATTACTTTATTTTTTAAAAAATAAAATGTACTTAATCAATAACTACCATTACATAATGAAAAACATATTTACTTAATGATGTTTGAAACAAAGTAAAATCAAAGTCTAAAAAAAAAAAAGAAAGTTACTGTAAAATCTTCCTTAAAACTAATAATAATTAATTGATATTTAATTAAAATTTTAATTATATAAAATTAGAATTAAGCATTTTATATTTTTATGTAAATGATACAATTAACGTTTTATACTTAAATTTTGAGAAATTTAGTTTAATAATAAAAAATAATTAAATATTATAATATATACAAATAAAGGATATATAATGTAACACATTCAAATAGAAAGGTAAATAGTATTTACTTGATAATAATTATAATGAAAAATTTGATCTAATAAGTAAATAGTATTATTTTACAAACTATATAAGATAAATAGTAATTCATTCTATTTTTAATTCATAAATGAAGTGGTTAATTTTTAATACGGTAAAAAGTGAAATAAAAAATGAGCAGTTCGAATCTTGATCAGGAAGAGGGGAAAGGATAATAATAATAATAATAATAATACTCTATGGTCTTATTAATACGCTATCGTCGTTTCAAACACATCTGTAGACGGTCACGCGTGTTATTCTAAAATCTCCCCTTCCTTTTTGTTTTTCTTCGTCTTTAACTGAAAAATAATAAGTCTCTCTATTGTCGATTCCATTTTTTTTTTCCGTAGAAGCTCGCCATGTCGGTTAGTGATTCTGTCTTTCTTCCCTCTCCTGAATAGTTTTTCTATGTAATTAATTTGGGAAATGACCTGATATAAACTTATTTGTGTTGAAATCTATTATTATGTTAGATCTATTCCAGTTGAATTGGCCTCTATTTTGATTGCAATATATATTGGTTATGATTAAAGATGCTGCTGCCTTTATCTATTGATTTTGTACTCTAAATGTCAGGTGCGGTTTTGATTTTGATTTTGATTTTATTTTTTTAGATTTTTATTGAAATGAATTAATTATTTATTCTATCGTATTAATTCTCTAAAAAACAATATCAAATGTGATTGACTATTCTAGTTAGGTATTAATTAATGCTCGACAAACATGAAGATGCCGCTAAATGCCGGACCTTTAACCTGTTTTCTATCATAAGTGTATTATACACTTTTATACTATCATTCGTTTTATTTAATCTGTATGTGTATCTATAATGCATACATGCTAATTGCAGTTATGTTTGAGAGGTACGAGTCTTATTTCATGAGCAAAGCAGGGGCCTTGCTAGATTACACTTATTATTTTGTTTTATAAGTTAGTGATAGTTTGGGATATTACAGTTTAATGTGCATGTTCTTTCTATTATCAGAACATTTTTTTTCTTGGGTACTTGAATAAATTGCATAATAGAATTTGGAAAATAATAGAAGTAATGGATGGATTGTAACTTGTAATTATGTTGGTGTTATGTTCTTTAGATGTGAGATGTATAAAAGAGGTGGAGATTGTACTTAGTTTTATCAAATAAATCTTAAATTCAAATATGTGTTAATGAATTAAGTATATAGGGTAATACTCGTTGAGATATTTCTCTTTTCTAGGTAGGGCATGGGAAGTCGGAATGTCTTGATGTGAGTTGTGCTGTCTTGTAGCGAAGCCAAAATATCATTGGTAGATTAAGGATGATTGTAATGCATCCTTTCTTCGAACTATAGTTTTTGATAATGTCTTTAGCACACGGCTTTCAAGTTTTATTTCTTGATGGTTTTAGATATAATATTTAGTGTTGGTGATGCAAAATTTATCAAATTTCATTCTTTCTTTTTTGAGTAGTGGGCAGGGGTCAGTGAAGATGAGAGCACCTGCTTTCTTGCTAAAAAGATGTTCAGGACTTGCTGGGGCCAGGCCATCCTTGGTTGACCCTTCCATCATTGACCGCTTAAGTTAGAATTATTTATGGTTTAAATCATAGTTACAATGTTACTGTATTGGAGGGTTGTGAATTAAGTGTGAAAATATTTCGGGTTGTAGCTGTCTTGATTTTCCTAGGTGACACACTTCAAATCCATAGCCATTTAATGGTTTCTAGAAGTTCACATCAAACTGTGTAGAGATGATACATGTGAAATGAGATGAGCTGGTGATCCTTTGTATTTCCTATATTTAAATTCACAAATCAGTAGATTGCCAACCCTAAGCGAAAGTGTCTTTCTTTTAATAATCCAGGTCTCTAAAGTAAGCTTATATCGTTTTAATTCACCCAAAAACTTCCATGTGGAGAAAATTACGGAATCAATTTCAAATGTTAATTTATTACATTTTTCGAAGAGAAGGGAGATTTCTCTAAGGACTATAAGAATTATATGACCTTGAACTTTAATAGGTACAGCATATGTTCTTTGTGTTTTTGTGTGTGTGTTTGTATGTGTGGACATGAATTCTTACTCTTTGGAATTTGGGTGAGTTGAAATACAAATGTGCAATTTGTTTGCTGTTTGTATTACCAATTGGTCATTTTGAATTGACATTTTCATGTGATTATTTTGTTTATTTTTCCTCTTTTCTTTTGATCATGGGTCATTTCTTAATTAAAAATTGTCCTCATTCTTAGTTCTTGAAAAATTCTTTGCACATTCTTTTTCTTTTCTTTCCCCCCTACCCAACCCTTGTTGCAAAAGGAAACAGTAAGAGTCCGAAAAATTGGCATGTGGCTGCATGGCAGCATAGGTTCATGTTCTGATGGGAATTTAACCAGCATCATCCAATTGTCAGACTGCAAGTTTCCTAAAAGATGTGGCTGGCTTGGCGTTACTATTCTCACTTAAGGTTCTGCAACTCACTATTTTTAATATATTCTCAGGTAAGAACTATCAAAGTCAGTAATGTTTCTTTAGGAGCAACTGAGCGAGACCTCAAGGAGTTCTTTTCTTTTTCTGGTGATATTGAATATGTTGAAATACAGAGGTATTTCATTCTGTATTTCCATTTTGCCTCTGTCTCTTTCTTTTTCTAGAGTCTTATTCTGCCGTTTCCATATTTTTTTTTTCTCTTCATGTGTTCCTTGAATACTGATTGTATCATACACCTACACAGAGATAATGAGAAATCCCAAATTGCATACGTTACGTTCAAAGATTTACAAGGTGCTGAAACAGCTGTTCTTCTTTCGGTAATTTACTTTTAATACACTCTATATCATCAAATTATTTACTCCTGTTTTTCATATGCTTATTTTCCATGCGTGCATTATTGATTTGTTATCGATGATGTATTGAGATGGCTTTATATGATGATTTACAATTATTTTTAGCAGTGTCAGCTCTTTGGCACACTTTCTCCTCCTCATGGAGTTTAGTATCTGTGGTCCAAAGATACTTCATGTAAGAAATTAAAAAGTTATATTATTTCTGTCAACAAGGATGCCATTAATTATATTCTATAGTGTTATATCAAGGAATAAGTTTTCCTACAATTTAGATTGCATCCTGCCAGTGCCTACAGAAATGTAAATTTGTCTATATGCTGAGTTTGCAAAACACACATTTGTCTGAGAAACCACACTGAACTATGTCAATTGATTAGTAATCAATTATGACATTGTTTCAGACTCTTGGTGATTCAATTTAGGTTAATCTTAAGATTCTGCATGTTATAGTTCAAATCCTAGAAGAGACAATTCCTCAAACAATCAGTATGTTATAATTATAAGTATGTTATAATTCTTCAGTATGTTCCTGCATTACACGGCTTGTAGACTATTGCTTTGTTTATTTTGGCATGGCTTTTTGAAGTAGTTTATGCCAAAGTTCAAGTCCTAATATTGATTTGTCTTTGAGGGAACCTCTTGTAATTATTATTGTTCCTCTTTTAGTAGTAGGAAACAGAGTTGTTTAGCATATTATTATTTGGTACTTTAGCTGGGTTATTGAGCATTTTTTATATTTTAGCTCTCCCTATACAAGCCTGTAGCCTTGAAGGCTTATTTGGCTTTGATATGGTAAGGTTGTTCTGGTTCCCAGAACATAGGGTTCTACATCATTGGTAAAATTCCAGTTTACTTGGATAGCAGCCTCGTTTTTGGCTTTCTTAATTATAAAATGAGAAAATGACATTAACCTCTCTAAGGTTAGGTCTAATTTACATTTTAAAACCTCCTGGTTCAAAATTAAATATTAACCTCCTTACAGTTTCAAAATCGAACACTTTAGGACTTTGTTGATTTTTTTGCAAAAAATGATCATTATACCCTTATTTTTGGTAAGAGCAAATGACATTAACCTTCCTAAAATTAGGCTTAATTGATATTTCAAAATCTCTTATTTCAAAATCGAATATTAATTTCCATATAATTTCAAAATCAAACATTTAAGGACTCCTTTTGACTTTCTTTACAAAAAATGACCAGTATACTCTTGTTTTAACATGTTTTCTCTAATCCCATTATATATAATCTATAGCATGTTTTCTTTAACCTTATTACATAAAATCCCTAGCATTTACCTTTCTCTAATTTTTATATATTTTTTAAAAAATTTAAAAAAGTTAAAATTTTATTAATAGATCTAAAAATTATTAATTATTAATTCCTTTTAATTTTTGTAAATCTAAAAATATTTTAACTTTTAATTTTTAAAATAAAATTTTTTTGTATAGAAACTTTTTTTTTATTAAATGTATATGGATTGATTGTAAAATTTTTAGATCCATAAAAATTATTTTTAACTTTTTTTAAAAGTTTTTAAGAAATATTAATAAATGATTTTTATAAACTAAAAATTTTTTAAAAATTATAAATGTATATTTTAAAAGTAATTTCATCAATTCTCATTGTTATTCAAATATAAACTTTGGGGTAAATGTTATGGATTATATGTAATGGGATTAGAGAAAACATGTTAAAACAAGAGTATACTGGTCATTTTTTGTAAAAAAAGTCAATAAGAGTCCTTAAGTATTTGATTTTAAAACTATATAGAGGTTAATATTCGATTTTGAAATAAGAGGTTTTGAAATGTCAATTACGCCTAATTTTAGGGAGGTTAATGTCATTTGTTCTTACAAAAAAAAAAAAAAAGGATATAATGGTCATTTTTTACAAAAAAGTCTTTAAATGTTTGATTTTGAAATTGTAGGGAGGTTAATATTCAATTTTGAAACAGGAGGTTTTAAAATGTAAATTAGGTTTAACCTCAGGGAGGTTAATGTAATTTTCTCTTACAAAATAGTGTAATTGTATACCATTGAAGTTGATAGTATGGCTGATATTTATACAATTGAAAACGCATAGTATCAACTTCAATGGGAACTACTGACTTTCACATGTTTCTATTAATAGTTTATAGAAAGTAACAAAGACCAACTTTTTGGAAAAATACTTTGCTTGAATGTGCTAGATCATCTGCATTAGTATTTTGCTGAGTAGAATTGAATTTCTTGATCAAAGCAGAATATATGTGAGCCTGTTCGTTTTTGAATCTCTACGTCTATCTTGTCAGTCATTTAGACCTTAATTATCTCATTAAGCAATCAAATGTAACAGATTTGTTGAAATATGGTGAAGCATTTAAAACCATGTTGATCCTGGTTTGGGACTTTTTTGACCAAATATCGATCTCCTGGACTATTTTACTGTTGAGTATGAGTTGGCACCTCAAAAATGCTTATGACATGCTTGTAACTTTTTTTTTTTTGGGGTAGCAAATAAAGGCAAGCCTAACCTTTGCTTGACCTTATTTTATATTCCTCAAATCTCATAAATGATGATCTCCATGTGAAAGCGTTACTGTGCTGATCAAACTCGAAATTTAGGCTCTATGAGTATGTTTATTCAACCCATTTGGTTTGAGTGTCCTAGTTACTGGATTGCAATATTTCCCTAGTTTTTCTGTGGAAAATATGCTTTAATAATGTTGATATCTGTCACTTTGGAAGCTTTTTCACCGTAACAAATTTATGGGATTTCTGAACAGGAAATTAGACTGAACAAGCTAGTGTTGCATGTGTTCTTTTGGCCAGTGTTTGATAACTGATTTGGCTTTTCATTCAGGCATATGAATCTATGAGCTAAGGACCGAATGATAATACTTCTCTCTTATCTGTCACTGAACAATAACAAATAACTCCCTTTTCATCCCTTCTTTATTATATTAATGATGATTAACTTTCAATTTCTCATGTTAGGGAGCAACGATAGTAGATTTGTCTGTGACTGTAACTCTTGATCCAGATTACCAGCTCCCACCTGCAGCTTTAGCACCCCAGGTAAGAATATTGTATTGGTCATCTGCCATTTTCACGCTAGAACTTCAGGAGCCTGAATATTGTGCATTTCTGCAGGGAACACAAAATAAAACTCCTGGCAGCGCTGAATCGGCCCTCCGGAAGGCAGAGGATGTAGTTACAAGCATGGTTGCTAAGGGTTATATCTTAGGGAAAGATGCAGTCAACAAAGCAAAGACTTTCGATGATAAGCATCAATTGACTTCAACAGCCTCAGCTAAAGTTGTTTCTCTTGACAAAAAATTAGGGTTCACTGATAAATTAAGTGCTGGCACAACTATTATGGGTGACAAAGTCCGGGAAGTGGATCAGAAATTTCAGGTTTCAGAGAAAACCAAAACAGCATTTGCAGCTGCTGAGCAAAAAGTCAGCAGTGCAGGATCTGCAATTATGAAGAATCGTTATGTTTTTACTGGGGCTTCTTGGGTAAGCGGTGCTTTCAACAAGGTTACAAAGGCAGCTGGAGAAGTTGGCCAGAAGGCAAAGGAAAAGGTAGGAATGGCTGAAGATGAGCAAAAGAGAAAAATGGTGGATGATTTTGCCCAGGTTCACCTATCCGAGTCACCAAAAGCTTCTGCGGAAAGTGAGCACCTGCCTTCCAAGCCTGCACCTGTTCAAGGTTTGATCCTTTGATTTACTAATGTAAAATGTTCCGTTGAGACTTTTTTTTTTTTTTTTTTGGCATTTCTTGATCAATGAGGTGGTGAATGTAGGACGGTTTACCAATTTTACTTATATGATTGCACTTAACGTCTTCTCTTTCCAAGGTCACATTATACTGCGCATTCATGATGGTTAATGAATTTTTGTTGTATCTATTTGAGTTGCCTCTGAATGGTTAAAAGGCCAAAGGGGTTAAATGATGGTTAAGGTTCTGTTCATGATGGTTAAGGGTCAATGTTGAGACATAATTTCCAATTTGACCGTTTGGCCAATGTTAAAATATAACACATGCTCATGCTTTTCCAACTCCATCCATTGATTTGCAGGCTTAATTGACATAATCTTTCTGGCCAAACACATACTTAGTCCCTGAACTTGTAATGAAAATTTCATTGGTTCCATATACTTAAGATTTGACCTTGTAGATACTTCAACTTGCAAAATTTGACCTCATAATCTCCATACTAAGAGTAATGATATGCGCTCTTGGTGAAAAATTGGTTCAATTTGTCTTTTATTGATAAATTTCTTTTTAGTTCTTGAATTTATATTTAAAATTCAAATGGAGTCAAATTGATTATTGTACAAAAAAAAAATTATTGAAATATAAAAGTTCTAGTTGAATTAACTTTTATAATCTACTAAAATAATAAAAATATTGTTTGTAACATTTTTTTCAAATAAATAAGTTATTTTAAAATAAAATTAAAATAACTTGAACAAGAATTTAAAAATATCTTAATATTTATAAAATCATAAAATAATTCATATTACAACAATAATAAATTTATAAATTGTGCTGAATTCTACATTGTAAATTGTAAAAATTTAAAATTAATAATAAAATAACTGACAAAGGTTAATTATATAATTGTAAATTTTATTTTAATATTAAATTAACATTGTTCAAAACTATATGTACACATAAAATATTTTTAAATTTTAATTAAAATAAGTGACTATTTTAAAGTTATATTGACAATTCATAACTCAAATTTAATTAATTACTATGAATAAAAATACTTTAAATTGTTAATTTCTCTTAATTAAGTTAATGACCTAAAAAATGATAATTATTATTTTATAATTTTTATTCATAAATATTTTAAGAATATCTCATCCCAAGTAACAATTAATAACTCCAAAAAATTTTAAAATATTTTGATATTCATAGATTTATAGATCATGTAAATCATGTAAATCATATTTTTATCTATCATTTGACTGAATAATTATTTATTTTGTTATGTACTTGTGTAGAACTAGTATATCTCATATTAAATTATTAATAATCTAATAATTTTTATTTATTAATAATTTCTAAATTACAACTGCAAATAAAAAATAAAAATAAAAATATTTGAAGACTGCATTATATTTATAAATATTATAAACTTTATACCTTAAATTAAATTTTTTTAAAAATGAACTAAATAATCAATAAAATTATTTATATGGATAGAAGTATTTATTTTACTTTTAAATATACATTATTCAAGTATGTACATGTAAATAAAATATTTTTTAATTTTAAAATTAATAATCTAAATATTAAAAAATTAAAAGTATATTTGTCATTCTAATTTTAATATAGAATATATAAGTGTAAATAAATTAATAAAATTAATAATAATTATGTCTTAAAATAATAAAAGAATGTTAAAAAAATAAGAGGATCAAAATGATAATTTATAAGAATTATGAGGATCAAAAGAATTTTTTTTAAGTTAAGGAAAGTGAAGTAAAACATGGAGGTGTTTAAAGAATACAAAATTTACAAGTTGATGTGTTTATAAGGTTGAAATTCACAAATTGAGGTGTCAATAAGGTCAAACCTAAGTATAGAGAGCCAATGGAATTTTCACTACAAGTTTGTGGGTAAGGTATGTGTTTGACCTTATATTTTTTGTGGCACATGTTGACATCTTTCTGAAAGGGAATATAAACTATGTTTGATCCATGTGGCTGTTGGAATCGGTTATGCAACTGAAATGTGTGATGAGCACAAGCCTTAAATAGGGTAAAATTTTAAAATTTTCACTTGCATTATGTGGACACTTTGTTTGATCGGCCCATAATGAAAGCCTAATAATGAGAAAATATGAATCTTTCATGTGAGAAAACCCAAAATCTTTTAAGAATGGACCTATAAGCCTAAACCCACTAGAAGCCCAAACCTAAACCCATATAAAATCCTAAAACTTGAACCAAGAGGCCAAGCCCACAGGCCCGAGGACTTAATACATAGGACAGGGCCAAAGAGGCGCCGCCTCTAGGACACCTACTTTGGTGAGGCAACACCTCTTTAGAGTCCACTTGCATAGGCATTAAATGGAGGATTGATAGTAGTGGGCAATTTGGCGGGCCCACACTTTACTGATATGGACATATTGATGTGAATATGTGATATTTTTAGGAAAAAAAATTGCAAAGAAATGTGTACATAATGAAAGAGAAAAAGTGATGTCTTGTCAAGGCATGAGGGTTAAAAAGAGGCATGGGAGAGAGAAAAAAGGGAGATTGGCTGATGTAATGACCCTATATTTTAAAATTATTAAAATATATTTTGGGATATACAGTGTTAATAATATTTTAAATATTATTTATATATTATTATTATTTGTGATTAATATTTTTTATTTTACGTTAAATATATTTTATTACGTAAAATAATTTATTTAGAAGTTTTATTATTTAAAAATATTAAAGCTATTATCATTACTATTATTTTAATAGCATTAGTGTTATTATTTTTATTGGTATTATTATTATTATTATTATTATTATTATTACTGTTATTGTTATTTTAATTAGAGTTATTATTATTATTATTTGCTGCTACTACTACTACTACTACTACTATTGCTGATGCTGCTCCTACTGCTGCTCCTGCTCCTGCTCTGCTGCTGCTGCTACTGCTACTGCTACTACTACTACATGTAATGTGCATGCGTTGTGTGTGTTTGTGTTAAGTGGTGTATTATACATGTGTATGTATATATATATATATATATATATATATATATATATATATATGGTCAAAACCGGGTCAACCCTATTTCTTCCTTTCTTTTCTTTCTTTCTTTCCTTTTCTCTTTTTCATTTTTTTTCCATGCTACTGCTGCTGCTACTACTACTACTACTACTGCTACTCCTACTACTACTATTGCTACTACTACTACTACTACTACTACTACATGTAATGTGCATGTGTTGTGTGTGTTTGTGTTAAGTGGTGTATTATACATGTGTGTGTGTGTGTGTGTATATATATATATATATATATATGGTCAAAACCGAGTCAACCCCATTTCTTCCTTTCTTTTCTTTCTTTCTTTCCTTTTCTTTTTTTCATTTTTTTTCCATCTCCCCTGAAAATGGGACTTGTAGAGCCACCCAGAACCATGTTGGACCATCACTTGTGCCACCACCAACCACCATCACCATCACCTTCCCTCTTCCTCTCCTTCCTTTCCGTCACCAGTAGGGCGTTATAAGGTCGTCGAAGCGCCTGAAATAGTAGTTGCAACAATCGGACCTCCATTTTTATCGATGACAATTCTGGTCACGAGAGCTCTTAACTCCGGTGTCTTTTGAAAGCTTTTGGACCGATGAAGTTGATTCCAAGCTCTATTTGAGCTTAAATCCTCTTGATTATGAGTTATATCCAATTTTAGTTTATGTGTTATTGGGGTTTCAAATTTTTTTTAGTTAATTGTGTTTGATTCTTGGATTTTGGTTTTGATAATATGAATTAGGGTAGCTTAATCTTCTTAAATATATTTTTTGTATATTTTTTTGAATTAATTTGGACAATGGGTATTTTTGAATATTTTAATAATTTAAATTGAATTTTTGTTAATTATGTTAATTATTTATTTTGGATGGAAATTTGGTTAAAATAGTGTTATTAATTTAATTTAGTAATTTTAGTAGTAATAAAATAATTTTTTGTAATTTTTTAAATAATTTTTAGTATTATGTGAATATTGGATTTATAGGTTAATTGTGTGTTTTTGTTGAAAATATAGTTAAATAATATGTTTTAAATAATTTTGGGATAATAAATGGTATTAAAATAATTTTTATAAATTATTTATTATTTTTAACTAATTAACACTAATTTTCAAAAATTATATTTAAATAATAAAATATTTACTATTTGGTGATTAAATGGGGTTTTAACTATTTTTATTATATATTTAAACTATTTGAGTAATGAAATGTGAATTTGACTATTCTATTTTGAATATTTGAAAATTTGGGATTTTATTAATATTATATAAATTATTTGAGATTTTTATTTAATTAATATGGAAATCATTATAACTAATTTTTTTTATGTTTAAATATATATTATTGTGGTTATTTATTGGTGATTAAGGATTTTTAATGATTTTATTATATTATTATTTAATATTTATTTTTATTGTGTTTTGTGAACCTCGGTTGGGAATTTGAGTAGTTTGGGGTCTCAACCCGAGGTGTTGAGCTACTGTGATTTAGAAGTGCATTTTCTTGCAGGATTGGATCTACTTTTCAGTAGAGAGATACCCATTTTACAGTGAAGGTTCTATCGATTTTTTGATAGAATTCTTGTAAAACGTGATATCGAGTCGATCCTGAGTTTTTGTGTTTTAACTGAGTTTTAGTCTTCCTTTAGAATTTTTAGAAGTATATGTTAGGAATTTATTCTAATTTTTTTTATTTATTTTTCTAGCTGCACCGAGACTAAGGCCTATCAGACCAGACCCATTGAGTCAGTCTCAAGAGCGCACGATATATATATATATATATATATATATATATATATATATATATTGCACGTAGATGCAAGATTATAAGTATTTATGTTTTAATATGAATTATTTCATTAAATGTTTTAGTATATGTTTGGTATACTTCCAGTATATTTTGGTATATTTCAATAAATATGACGTATACATTTGATATATTCTTAATATGCATTTAGTATATTTTTAGTATACTTATGGTTTATACGTGGCATGTAAACTTGAAATATTTTTAGTATATAATTGGTATATTTCCAGTATATGTTTGGTATATAAATGGTTTATTCTTTTATAAAGAATGTCATTTTTGTTTAATTACGCAGTTATTTATTTTCCATAAATATACGATTTTATTGAAGGATACAAATAGAACGTGCTTCCTAGTGGGTGCACTAGGATTGTGTACAGACCAGTACGATAGATTTTAGGGTTGTGTTTATGAGATCATTTGAGGTGAATTTTGATTGATCGATTATTGAGAATTTTAGTAATTAAGTAGTGTAATTGCAGGAGCTCGATTGACTTAATATCTCGAGGCCAATCACGTTGATAGTAAGACTATAGGAGCTCGGTTGATTTAGTGTCTCGAGGCTAGTCTACTGTCTAAAATGGAATAAGAGAATTTCTTTGGAATTAAGTAAGCTTGCATGGCTAGTGAGATATTTGTTTGAGGTTACGAATATTTAGGGTTCTATTTGATCCTTCATTTAAATAAATGTTTTCTGCATTTATTATATATAAAAATGGATTTTTGCATATGTGTGAAGTGCCTGTATATATGTATATATATATATTGATGATTGATTGCATATGATATTAGGAGGTGCGTGTATATATATTATAATAATTCACTTAATGAGGTTTGACCCCCTCTCAACCATTTTTTTTAAGAGAGTCTTCTTCGTCAGACCATACTAGTAATGCTTTACGCTGGTCTTGTTTAGCCCCAGCTAGATTATGTAATTTATTTATCTAAACTTTTATTGTACTCTAGAAAACTACAGTAGTAGTGTATTGTATCAGTAGTATGTTATTTTAATAAGTGACATGTCTCTAAATATTGTATGAATATTTTTATTTTATGAAATGAGATTTGAGTATTTATTTTATATCGATTAAATTTTAATTCTAGCATATTTTTATATTATTTATTGCATGTATTTTTATTTTTTTAAGGCTTGCTACAGGTTCCGAATTCGAAAAAATTTTCGTTCCTTAGCACTGGTCATGACTTTCCGGTTTGGGTCATGACAACTGATTAAAAAAAATTTGGAGTAGAAGGAAAGGAGATTAGGAGAGAAAAAAGAAGAAAATTTCAACTTAAGAGTTCATTTTCAAAAAAAAAGAAAAAGAAAAGAGGGAGATCTTGCATTTAAGTGAAGATTGAGATCAAAACTTGTCTCTGAGGGCTACGTTACGAGCATCAAACTTTTCTTGAGCAATAAGAGTGTCCACCCTCATTCATTTTATGTCTTGATTTACATGTATTCTTTGTTCATTTTTGTTTGATTTTTAAGTCCTATAGTTTATTTTGGTGTTGTATTTATGACATGATCTTTTAAACCTCTAAATACTAGTGTAAATTCTTAGTTGTTTTATATTTGATATTACTTTAGTTAAGATTTAAGTTGTCTGTAAGTGTATTTCTACGTTTGGCAGTCAGGCAATGCCTCTTTAAAGGGGCGTCACCTCTTCATGTCACCTTTATACATAGAGACGACGCCTTTTTGAAGAGGCAATACCATATCAATAGAGTTGTAGCTAAATATTATTGATTTCTCATGCATGTTTTGTATAATTTCTTATCTCTTTATGTATTTTTATAGTATGTATTCTAATATTTTATGCAATTATCGAGATATTTGATACAATCAAATGTTTATTTTTTGTCTTTTAGTTGTTTTGTGTCATGCTTTATTTTCTACAAAATTAACTTTATAACTTTTCTTTTGTAGAATTTTATATGCTTGTAAGAGAATAATGCTTTATTTATTTCAAGAACTTTAAGATGATTTTAATCATCAAATTTATTCCTTAATAAGTTATTGAACTTATTTATTTACTTTTATTGTTGTTTTCTTATTACATGATCAAGGGTTGTAACTCATTTCTCCTCCCCCTGATTTTTGCATATGTACTTATTTATTTAACTTTATTTTTATGAATATTTTGTATTATTCATAATAAATGTTGTGAACTATGTTTAATTTGGATGTAATTGGAATTTGATGCAAACTTAGACTTAATTGTAAAATTCAAAAAGTGTTTGAAGGAAATTACAATTTGCATGTAAATGAGGAATAATTAAAGGTAATAAAATACAAAACACACATAGAGGCCAACTGTAAGGTTGGGTGGGCATTCCAAAAGCTCATACCTAATTTTTGAACTGATTCTCTGATGACGGCTACTAGGAACCTCTGTGGAATCCAATTGTTGTACAGTGTGTCTTAGGTCTTATTCAGGTGGCAACTCCATCTCCAATTTGAGCTTTAAGCCTATATTGTATTTTTTAGTGGGCCTCGAGTTCACATAATGTCCTAGTCGCCAAACACTTGGGCGTGCACTAAACCCCACCACCTATAGTGACAACTCCACTAGGGATAGAGAAATTGATTATAGTGTTTTTTATTTTATCATTTTTAATTATTCTTTTAATTCTTTTGCATTCACTATACATTTTCACACAATGAGCACTTAGTCCTAAATAACCTGATGATAGTCATTGCTTTACTGCTTGTGTTTTACTTAAACCTAGCGGTGGAGTATTTTATTATTATCACTCATAACATGTACTCATCCATGTCGTATGAACCTTGAGTGGGGAGACATAATAGAGGTATATCATTGTAGGAGTCAAAGCTTATTACCCAATACTTAGCTCATGTAATGACTAGGCAATTTCCCTTAAGATTTTTTTCCCAAATGCATGTGTTTTATGACATATGGTAATCATTAAAATAAGGCCCAAGCCCATTGTGAATGGACCATGGGCCTTTAATGCCTACTATGACCCATTAAAATGGACTTTGGATTTATTCGAAGGAATTAATACTTGTTTGTTCTATCTTGAAGTTGTCTTGTATAAGTCAGTTTTGTTATCCCCCGTTGATAATCAAAACTCGAGCAAAAAATCCTAGGACAAGAGACTCACTATTAAACATGCATATGAGAGAAATAAGGGTAGAGATTATCATTTGAGAGATTTCTATTTGCTTCTTTGTTATTTGTAAATAGAGTGTATACTTATTTTCTTTCTATAAATAATAATATGAATCTACATATCATGCATAATTCTAACTTGTGGTGGTTGTAGATACAGATCCATGTCAGTCTTTTACTTGGACACGATCTGACACTAGTTGCCTGGTTAGAACTTTCAAAGAAATAGCAATGGCGGGTTCTGATCTTGATGCATTCAATGAACAACTGAAAGCAGAAAAAACAGTAAATTCAAACGATCATGCTGAAAATGATGGCAAAAATGATACGAAAAAAAATCAACATAATAGCCACCACAATTTGATCTTTATACTAAAAATTTTGTAAGGAAATAAATAGAGGATGATCAAGAAACTTTTTTGGTAGAACCTATAGGCTGACAAAATATGGATATCTCTGAGATTATAGAAAAGAATGATTGGGCCAAAAACATGACTAAGGCCATGGTTCAAGTCCAAATGATGATGAAGCAGAAAGGAATTGATGCTCCAATGGACTATAACAACCTTGATTTAGATGAGGATAATGACCCTCTTCCCTAAACATTTAAGTTCCCTAATATAAAGAAGTATGTTAGAACTGATGATTTGCATATACACTTGAAATAATATATGACCTATATGAAGGCCATTAAACTGACCAATTTCCTATGTCATTGGAGGGTACTTTGATCCACTAGTACTATGCCTTAGAACCACATATGCAAAATGATTGGAAAGAACTGTATGCTGCATTTGTGAAGTAATATGGATTGAATGCTCAGATGGAGGTGTCTCTAAAGGACTTGTAGAACACTAAGTAGAAATTTAATGAGTCCTTCGCTAACTACCTGGCCAAATAGAGGGGGAAGCTAGCACAGATGAGGCACCGACCTGTTAAATCTGATCAATTGATGATAGCAATGGATGGTTGCATTCCATTACTTTCTAAGAAATTGAGAGACCTTGGGATTTAGAATTTTAAGGAATTATGTAGATTTTGGGATTCAAAAAGAGTTCGATTTGGCATAAGAAAAAAAATTCTTTAGTGGAAGGTCTGGAGGCAAAAAAGCAAGTGGATCAAGTAGTAGTGTTCAAATCAATGCCATTAGGGAACCCCAGAGATTCTCTATCCTCGATAGACTCTTTTGAAAGTTTTGGAGAAGCTAATGGAAAAGAATCTTTTACAGCCTTTACCCTCGAGACAACCTTTACCAAATGCCAATAAAAAATTCTACTATAAGTTTCATCAAGTTATTAACCATGATACTGATAATTGTGCCCTACTAAAAAATAACATCCAATACTTGATTAATTCAAGCAAAATCACCAACCCATAATCTAGAAAACCAAGCACCTAAAATAATCCCTTACCCAACTATAGAAATGTCCTACCACAAAATGCACCTATCCTTATGATTAACACTGGTTTAACAAAAAAGCAAGTCCTAAATTCTTTCATTAATGCCACCCCCAATTCACCAAAATCTTACCTTGAACTACTAAGCCCATAGCTCATTAAATTGTCTGTTAGCATGGTAGACATTTGGAGTTCTGATGAAGAAGGGGGATAGATTGACATGTGGGATAGTGATGAAGAAAGAGAGATCTAGTCGATCAAGAAGGTTACTGAAGAGGGGAAGAAGAAGAGTAAGGATCAACCGGTATTTGAATATGAAACAGAGAATAAAAAGCCAAAGAAAGAAGAACCAAGAGAAGAGCTAAAAAAAGAGGAGAAGTTCGTAGTTAGTGTTTGGGAACTACTCATAAATTCCAAAACCCATCGGGAGGCACTAGTTCAAGCTTTGGACTAAAAAAAGATTCCTAGAACTTACACTCCCGAGTAGATAGTGAATTCTCTAATGGAGAGTCTTAAGGGACCTATTATGTTCATTGATGATGACTTGTCGTTGGAAGGAAAAGAGCATTATTAGACCTTATTCATCAAGGTTGAGGTGAAAGGAAAGCTAACTTGTTATGTAATGGTGCAACAATGGTTCTGCTATTAATGTATGCCCTCTCAAGATTCTACCTAAGCTCAGACTCACTATGGTAAACCTTAAGCCATCTGATGTCATTATCAAAGCATACGATGATGTGAAGTGACCTGTCAAGGGAAATTTTTGAGCTTTGGTAAAGACTGGACCTATTAAAACCTGGGTAAATTTGTATATTATTGATATCCCAATGACTTTCATTATTTTGTTGGGGAGGCCTTAGTTTCATCCTTTGGGAGGTGTGCCATCTATTATACATTAAAAGATCAAGTTTCCATATAAAGGGAAGGTGGTTATGATTTTAGCAAAAACTGAAGCTATTGTAATTGCGTTAAAACTAACTCCTAAGGAAATGCCTATCAGTTTAAGCTTTGAGGTCTATGTTCTTTACGAGGATGAAATGGATGAGAAATTTATGAGCATAATGTGAAATGTGAACTTTATGTGTGGCTTAGGAATGGGGAAGAATTAGAACGACCCGCCGAAATTCATTGAGTAGAAAGTACCAATCTTGAATTATAAAGTAGGATACCAAGAATCTGAAAACTCGAACGCTAGAGTTGAAAAATGGACATTGTGGCAAAAATTCATGAAGGAAGGCAATGGGAATCCATACAAGGGAACTCCTGAACCTCTAATGATAGTTGGGAAGTTGGTCCCTGGATTTGAAATTTTAGTTGACAATGTGAATGGAGTAAAAGAAATTATTGTTGAGGAGGCAATAGTGGAAGAACTGGTGTTGATTCTAGAATTAGAGGAGGACATTTCTAGTGCGAGGTTGAAAGATGTTGATGATTAGAAAAAGGAAACAAACTTTGAATTCTTTATCCATAATTCCATTGTTGATGTTTTCTATAATAATTTTAATGTTTCTTTTGCAAGCTTGTTTGAAACTGATGGCTTGTTTTTCTTTAAAGTTGATGCAATGAAATCTGACTTTGCTTATTTATGTGATGTGTTTCCTAAAAGTTATTCTATTTGTGATGATCGTTTCATGCATATTTTTTATATTAATTCTATGCAAAATGAATAATTTAATGTAGGCACAAATGACACCCCTAAAAATATACTGATTGCTCTTAATTTAACTCCTAATAAGAGATAAAAAAATGAAAGAAAACTTAAAAAGAAGATAGAAAGTATTTGCTTAGGGCTATGAGGATTTGCCTAGAATTGACAAGGAGATCACAGAACATATCCCTACATATCCTTAAATCACACAAATAAAGTAGAAGAAGAAAAGTTAATGCCAAAATGGGCTCTTTTTCTTTTGATTAAGGAAGAAGTTGAAAAGTAGTTGAAAGTGAAGTTTTTGGAAGTAATGGGAGACACCTAATAGTTGGAAAATATAGTTCTAGTTTCTAAGAAAGACAAGAGTTAGGATGTGCATGTACTACAGGGATTTAAACAAAACTTGCCCAAAAGATCATTTTCCTTTACCTTATATTAATACACTAGCTAATAGTGTGGCTTCTAGTGTGATGTATTCTTTTATGGACAGCTTCTCAGGAAATAATTAAATCATAATGATAGTAATCGATGAGCTTAAAACATCCTTTACCACTGAATGAGGTATCTATTGTTACTTAGTCATGCCATTTAGGTTGAAGAATATGGGGGCTACTTATCATATGATGGCTACCACTTTATTGTACGACATGATCAACTAAGAGATTGAAGTGTATGTTGATTATATGATGGTGAAGTCCTCAACTAGAGAAGGACACTTTAAGGCCTTAGACAAGTTCCTGACAAGGGTTGAAAAGTACAACCTCATATTAAACCCGAAGAAGTTTATTTTTAGAGTAACTTCTAAGAAGCTATTAAGACATATTATCAGCTAGAAGGGAATAGAGGTGGATCTAGATAAGGTCAAAGCAATTAGAGAGATACCGACACCAAAAAATGAGAAAAAAGTTAAAGGGTTCATCAGGCAGTTGCAGTATATTAGTAGACTCATAACCAAGCTGACTACTATTTGAGAGCCAATATTTAAACTCTTGAGAAAGAACCAACCCATAATATGGGACGATAAATGTCAAATTGCTTTTGAAAATATTAAGAATTATTTAATGAATCCCCTAGTCTTACAGCCACCAAGACCAAGTAAGCCTTTAATTTTTTATTTGGCAATTGAGAAGGATGTAGTAAGCATGATGCTAGAAGGTGAAGGAAAAGTTGAGCATGCAATATATTATTTGAGTAAGAAACTACTATAGTATGAAGCCAATTATAATCTAGTCGAGAAGACATGTTTGGCTGTGATTTGGGCAACTAAAAACCTTTGGTATTATTTCCAATCTTACAAAGTACAAGCAGTCTCTAAACATAACCCTCTTAGATATCTTTAGCAAACTCCATCACTTACAATAAAGCTAGCCAGATGGCTGGTCCTGCTCACCGAGTTTAATATAGACTACATGGTATAGAAAGCAGTAAAAAGGAGAGCAGTAGTAGAATTCTTAGCTTAGAGTCAAGTAGATGATGAAAAGGAATGGGAGCTGGAATTTTTAGATGAGCATTTAGGGGCAATAGAGGTCCAAGGATGGAAAATGTACTTTGATGGGGTGGTTAATAACAAAGGGGTAGGCATTGGTGTAATTCTTATCATACTAAAAAGGGAGATGATCCCGATGACGAAAAGGTTAGAATTTGAAGTAACCAATAATTAAGTTGAATATGAAGCTTGCATTTTTAGGTTGGAAGCACTCTGGAATGTGGGGGTAGAGGAGATCACAGTGTACAGAGACTATATGCTGGTGATAAAATAGATTTCTAATAAATGGAAAGTAAGAGAGAATAAGCTAAGATTGTACTAGGATTACTCGACTATTATTTTGTCATCTTTCACTCAATGTAGATTTGTACATTTGCCACAAAATGAGAATTGAATGGCAGATGCTTTAGCCACTTCATCTTCAATGTGGGAAGGAGGAAAACAAACAGAAGTCAAACCTCTTATCCTTGTAAAGTCTCGAACACCCTATTATGAGGAGATAAGAATAATGCCAATCGATCCCATAGAAAAGCCCTGGTTTTTATGATCTACAGTGATATTTAGAAATAGTACAATTCCTTGAAGATATAAATAATGAAGAGAGAATGTCTTTAAGGATGTTGTCCTGATAGTTCATCAGCCATAATGAGATGTTGTACAAAAGAATGCTAACTGAGGTGCATTTAAGATGCGTTGATAAGGACAATGCCTGAAAAGTTATGGAAGCAATTCATGAAGGTGTATGTGGACCACATATGAATGGAACGGTTCTTTCTAAGAAAGTAGCTCATTAGGGGTTTGACCATAGAAGCTGATTGTGTGAAGTTTGTAAAGAATTGCCATAACTATTAAGTGTATGGAGATGTGACCCACTTACCTTCTATGGAACTTCAAAGATTGACTTCTCCATGGTCGTTAGCAATTTGGGGAATCGATATCATCGAAGAAATAAGGCCAAAGGTGTATAATAGGCATCATTATATTATTGTTCCAATCGATTACTCTTTAAATGGGTTGAAGTATAATCATTCACGACTATTGGAGCAAAACAGATGGTGACGTTTATAGAAAAGAATATAATTTATAGATACGAGTTGTCTCATCATGTGATTACCAATAATGGTGTTCAATTTAGAGAAGAAATGGCTACTTTGTTGAAGGAATATAAAATTGAGCATTATAAATCGTCTACATATAGACTATAGGCCAATGGAGTAATAGAGGTAGCAAATAAAAATGTGAAGAGGATCTTGTCCAAAATATTGGAGAATTATAAGGACTGGGCAAGCTATCTACAATTTACATTATATGGATATAGAACCATTACTAGAACATCAACTGAAGCCACTCTGTAATCATTAGTGTATGAGTGTGAAGTTGTATTACCAATGGAGGTCGAGATTCAATCATTGAGGGTTCTCTTGGAATCCAAAGTCCCTGAGTATCAATAAGTAGAGAGTCGATTGCCATAGCTGGCATTATTGGATAAGAAGAGAATGAAAGTTATATATCACTCCTAGCTGTATAAAAAAAGGATAGCTCAGGCCTATAATAAGAAGATTAAGTCGAGCAAGGTCAAATAAGGCGATTTGGTCCTAAAGCTCACTAAGCTAATCATGATTGACCCACGAGGAAAGTTCAAGCTAAATTGAGAAGGTTCATATTTAGTGAAGAAGCTATTTTCCAAGGCATTGCTATTCTATATGATTTAGAAGGACATGAGTTCAGGGAGCCCATCAACTTAGAAAAACTCAAAAAATACTTTATGTGAAGTCTCACTAGGGAGAAAACCTTAAAAGAGGTTGTCTAGGAAAAAGTTAGAGACAAAAAAAAAGAATGAAAAGTGAAAAAATAGAAAGGGTCATGCTAAATTAAAAACCTTAAAAGACGTGGTCCAGGCAAAAATTAAGGACATGTAAAAAGAGAGAGAGAGAAAAAAATAGTTATTTTGAAAACTTGTAAGGGCAAACCAATTAATGACATGAGATATGTCAGAAGGAAAATGTATAGTCATCTTATGCTTAAATTAAATGGAATGGATTGCCTTAGTTATTGTTGGACATTTCATTAAATACTTATTACAAACTGTTTAACTAAAAGAGGAAATCCCATCCAGTAAAAAAGCAAAATGATGATTGAAATTCATGAACTAATTTTGCTTTTTTTTTCTTTTGTTGAATACCTTGAACACTTATTTTTTGCAACTCTCTTATTCTTTTATTTTTCATAAACTTATCCTTGTCTATCTATTGTAATAAAATCCATGTCTTGTATTGATCATTAATGGAATGATCTCCATTGTAGTCAATGTGCCTTTGAATGATTCTGTGAGGCAAAGTTGCAATTAAGTTGTCTATAAAGTTATGAGAAAAGGGCCCCAGCTCGAACTCATACACTAGTCCTATAATTACCTATTTTTGTTTATACTGTCTATAAAGATAGGCCAAATTATAGAAAGTGGCAAAATGAAGACTGACTATAGGGATGCATTGGGTATAGGATTGAATGGTCATGTGCTATAGTTTTTAACACAAGCACATCCATCAAATCATAGTATCAGGAAATGTGGACAACCAACTCCAAACATCTCCTGGTATGGGATGGGGTTTTCTAGTGCAGCAATGCTTTGCTTTATATTGAACAATGTTTCTGGGAGGCTAAAGTAATCTCAGTTTTTCATGAAACCATACTTGAAAAAGGTGAATGAGTAAAATGACAAAAAGGCAAGAAATAAAGAAAAGAGAAGAGGAAGCTAACTCGTAGTAGTAATGGACTCCTAAGAATCACTTGATTTTTGGACAATTGTCTAGTCCAATTATAGTTTCTACCAGAATAAGGGGAAAAGGATTGAGTTATACTTCCACTTGATCCAAGATGTAGCAAACTTTTAAATTGTAATTGCTAAAAGGAGAAACTAGTAAGAACTGTGCATATAGATAAAGAGCGATCATCTGAGGCTGATAAACCTCTTTATTGTCAACAGTTGTAGTAGTCTCAAGAAAAGATTCAATTATATCTTTAGAACTGAAGATATGGCGAAGGAAAGAACAAAGGGAAAGATTGAATAGTATGGCCATTTGATATTGAATGGAGTGTAAATCTGGAGTTCCAACTTGAGGGATTGTAATTTGACAAGTATAATTCATTGGAAAACCCACGATAGCTTTGAATTCCTTTAATTGGGGGTATATCTCTAGTGTTTTGAAATGGAAGACATGCTTGCCTGGATCCTAAAATTGAGTCATAGTATAGAGGAAGGGAAAATTGATCTTCTTAGCATGTAAAGTTCTGAAAACTGATACGTGAAAGGGCTTCAGTTTTGCCTATGATTCACCATCTAAGCCCCTCAAGATAAGTTATAGTTGTTTGAGGCTTCTCTTGATCATGTTTTGGGATTTTGGAGTAGTTTGAAGAGAGGAAATAGAGAGTTATGGCAAAGGTGAGGGTAGTTATGGTTGTTTTTATAAAGGCAACTAGGAATTCAGAAGGGGAATCTATATATGAGGCACTAAGGCATTTGCCTCTTTAATCAGGCGGTGCATGATGTGGTTCAAATGTAATACCCTAGTCCTCTAAGACTAAGTATAGAGTGAGTAGGGTGTTGAACACTGGGGAATTTGGAGTAACTTAATATTAACTTAGCAAATACTTGGATGAATAGGCATAATATTATACTAGAAAATGTTAAATGGTTCTAACTAATCTAAAATTTACTAAGGAATTATTAACTACAGTATCAAATCTGAATTTTCTAACGACAAATTCAATTAGTGTTCATTAGAACTACAATTCAGAAATAATCAAAGAACTATAATAATTAATAACACATATATTGATTGGAAAATATAACCAACAATCCTTAGAAGCAACTCTCATTGTCAATTAAAGGTATTTTCATTTAGAACCTATAAGCATTCTCATGATATTGCAGAGATAAACAAGTCCATGCCAATTCTTTATTCCTTTAAAGTGAAATTCTTATCTCCAAGTAATTCCTAGCCTTTAAATAATTCTAATTGTATTTCCATCAAAATGCATTAATTCTCATTATATACATTTGATTAGTAAGTCATATATGGTGGTTAATCGTATATAACACAATAAACACTCAATTGAATTTAAATCATTCATATATTATAAAGATAAAAATGTAGTTCTTAGATTAATTCCTCCTTGCAATTCTTATAATCAAAGGATTAGCCAAAATACATTATATCCAAATTCAAACAACAAAAAGGAAATATTAAATAACTAATAAGAGAAAAGAGAAAAGGATTATGTTGATGATTTTTTTAGTGCTCTCTAGGAAGTTACTTGATATTGAATTATTCTCTTGATGTCTCCTTTAAACTCTTCAATATTTCTTCAAATTTATCCTTCAACTTCTTACTAAAAACTAGAATTAATACTCACTATTTCTTTAAAAAAAACTAAGTATTTTTTTCATACATAAATAGAGTTAAACTCATGTATTTATAGAATTTTCTACATCTTAACTCGTGCTCCTTTTAAAAAATGTAAAGGTAAAAAGGTGTAATGAAAAGGCATAAAGGCGAGTTGACATCACTATACCGAGTTAGGCTTGACTCAACACCCTTGCTTTTTGTTACAACTCAACACACTTATGATGAGTCAGCACAATTGCTTTTTGTCATAAGTTAAGCCTAATTGTAATGAGTCAGCATGCTCCTCAGCTTCCTTCTCTTGGCTTTCCTTATACCATTCTTCACTCCAATGCATTCAAATGCACCTTTAAGCATGCAATTAGACTAAAAGGACTTACAAATCACCCAAAAAACATAAAGCACACGAATAAGAACAATAACATAATAATTAAACACAATGCAAATGCAACCTAAAGAAAAGTCAACAAATTGATCCTAAATGACTATATTATTAGTGCCTCACAACGAAGAGATGTTTGATATCACCTCTTTCATAAAGAGGCATGCCTCAGTGAAGAAGCGATCATCTATTTGACAGTGAGGGGCATGGTTTTGGTTGTATTATTCTGATTAGTTCTTCTTGTTTTAATTTATTAATGAAAGTTTGTATAATTAAATGAAAAATTTATGCAAGATTGTGTTGGAATAATTAAAGTTCCTCGTTAAAATGAGTTTAAATGATTGAACATCTAGTCAAATTTAAATACAAATATCCAAAATAAGATTAAAATAATCTTACAACATCAAAATTAGAAATGAAAAGAAATCTGAATCACAATCTATAAAGCCTCTGATTCAATGGCCTTTGCATCACCTCCATTGTCACTGTCATTTATCCTATCACCATCATCATTATTAGTTTAATCTTTAACTTCTTCTTCTTTATCCTAACCACCCTTAATTTGAAGAGTAGCAACTTGACACTAGAGGGTCGTGATCCTAGCCTGACTATCTGCATTATGATCCCATTTATATACGATTCGAGGTAAGTACTCATGTACGCATGCATACATATAGAAATAGGAGAAGTCATTACCTTCCACTATGGAGTGACACTCATCAAATGGTCTTGCTAAGCCTCAATTAGTCAATACATGTACACCCCTTGCTCCAGAGGGATCTGCATGATTAATGATCTATTATTACTAATGTTTTGTTGAGATTTTTTATGAAAGTAGAAGGGGAAAGAGCTTACATATGTAGCATCATAAGTGTATGATGGTATGTCAAACTCTCATCTAATGTTAGAAATTTATAGGATAGGTCCCCTGGGGGCACCCAATAGCGAGCTAGTAGATTAGGTGTTTGAGTCAAATGACTAGTAATCATGCAAGAGCTAGAACTAAAGGAGCTCAACTAGGCTATACTCCAGTTGAAGTACCCTCTCCACTATCAATACGAGGGCGCTGAAATGATCTCTAATGTGCATGAGGCCTGACTCTGTGAGTGGGACCTATGGCTACCACCTATGAATAGAAGAATACTAAATCAATATGTCAGTCGAAAGAGAAGAAAAGGAAAGATGAAATCAAGTGAGTACCTAAACAGTAGTACTAAAAGAGGCACCCGCTATAATAGATTAGCTCGAATGAAGTCCAAGTAGTAACTCTTGCTCTTTACAGTGTGATTCTTAGTAGGATCTCCTGTTACCACCCCATTCAACTCATCACCCTCTAGTAGATGCGTCTAAAACATGCTTGGAGGGGGTGATATGGGAATACACCTCGCATGGGCATTATGATCCCAATTGAGGATCCTCTCTCCAAGATACCATACTTAGTAGTTAGATCTGCGAAGGAGCACTCTTTGTAAAGATAGTGGTATAGAGTGGGTCATTTCTAGAGCCCATATATCTTGAGGACCCCATAAGTCCTAATGCAACTGTAGTAATACAATGCATATAAGTAAATTGATATTGTGTTCTTGTCATACTAATAACATATTATTTTATTTGTTTTATAGATACCTCATTATATGTCAGAGTTTTCAGTCAGTCATGATGGACATGCATGCGAGCTAAGTGGCTCTTTATGAATGATTGGAACCCCATCCAACTAGGGAGGGGAAACATACGTTGCTCACCTGAGATATCTAATAATAAGTTCAATATCTAAATCCTAGACCTGCAAAGAAAAATTGTTAGTAAATAATTAGCAAATAGTATTCAAGAGTGAAAAGGAATACTCACCAGGACAATATGCTAGAAATTACAAAATCACCTGGCTCCTTGCACAACATCATCCATACTTTAATATAGATAGGCTAGTGTATAGCTACCCTAATCATAAGAAGACACCCAATAGGTAAACCAATAATGCTCTCACTTTATGGTTAATATCTTGCTATGTGGTGGTAGCCTCGACCCTAGCGTGGGTATAATGTCTCTAGATGGAGTCAATCTGATGGTGTGAGTTCCGTTCATGTCTGGGACCATACCAAGAAGCCACTTGATATAAGCTACCTAACATGGTGTCATCTGATGGATGCTCGCATCAAATGGGACAGTGTCACCAACATATGCAATGTTGGTGACAATAGAAAAGGAGACAGGATCTATTGTTAGCTTACTAAAAGGGTAGTGGAATGTGTGTGTGGTCTTAAACCACCTCTCCATCAGCACATGCAACGACTAATAGTCAATTCATCCCTGGGCATCAGAAAATGAAAGGATGAAGTCCTCAAAACTTATATCTTGAATACAATATTTAATGTCATCTTTTAACTCATTATACCAGACCTGAGCACCATTGAATTCCCAGCACCCTAAAATATGTAGGTGTCATACTAAAAATAAATAGGGAAGTCAAAACTTATGTAACTCGCTTAAATCATAAATTGAAAATGTTGAATTATGTTAAAGAGGTGATGCCTTAATGTGAAGAGGTGATGCCTCAGTAAATTATATGGAAGTCATTACCTTCGGGCGAAGAGGTGACACCTCTGTTTGATAAAGCAACACTTGTTCAATGAGGCGATCACCTCATCGTGTCAAAGAAAATCATTTTTAAATTTTTTTAATTTCTCAATTTAAGTAAGTACATTTCTATTTATAGTGATGAACACATGTTTACTAATGATAACCGATAATAATTTATAGAAAAAGTGATTGGTTTGAATATTAACCTCTCCAGAGGCCAAGGCACAGATGTGGGTGCCTAAATTCGCCATGAGTGGAATATCGTCCCCAATGGAGAATCTAAGGGACTATAATAGATCTATGGGAGGCAACATAGGGTCCCACTATAGTGGATCAAGGGTTCAGGTGGCGTCCATTTTTGAAAGAGGAGAAAAATGCAAGAAAAAGAAGACAAGGAAAAGAAAAGAGAAAATGGAGAAGTCTTTTGAAAAGGAAGAAAGGAAAGAAAAGGGCCTTTATATATATAAGAAAAGTGGAAAATAAATTTAATAGAAGAATTGAATAAGATAATAATAACCTCTCGGGCTCAAGTCCCGAGGATGATAATCCAAGAGCTTAAGGAATTTTTCCCTCAGGTTTGAATTTTGAGGATGATAGCATGAATTTCCTGATAGTTTTGAGAAGGAATTACCCCTCAAGCTTGAGTCCTGAGGCTAACGACGTGAATTTCTTGATAGTTTCAAGAAGGAATTAACTCTCTGGTTTGAATCCTAAGGCTAATAGCATGAATTTCCTAATAGTTTTAAAAAGGAATTACCTCTTGAGCTTAAGTCCCAAGACTGATGGCATGAATTTTTTTATAGTTTTAAGAAGGAATTGCCTCTCGGGCTTAAGTTATGAGGCTAATGACGTAAATTTTTTGATAGTTTCGAGAAGGAATTGCCTTTCAAGTTTGAATCCTGAGGCTGATGGTGTTAATTTCCTTATGGTTTGAGAAGGAATTGCCTCTTAGGTTTGAACCCAAAGGCTGATGATATGAATTTCTTGACAGTTTTAAGAAAAACTCAACCTCTCAGACTGAGTCCCGAAGCTAACAACATGAGTTTTAAAGAATTTACTTATTGAGTGAATCTTAGAGATTAAGTGTATCCTTCTATTATTTATTGCTTTTATTGTGCACATTGATTTTTAAAAAAATATTGATTGTATGAGTTTAGTTTTTTAAAAAATCAAGGAGATAAATTATGGACACTCAGTTTGATCAGCCCGCAATGAAAGCCCAATAATAAGAAAATATGAATCTTGAATGCAAGAAAACCTAAAATCTTTTGAGAATGGACCTAAAATCCTAAACCCATTAGAAGCCTAAACCTAAACCCATATCAAATCCCAAAACTTGACCTAAGAGGCCAAGTCGACACTCGCCCCGATGACCTAACACATAGGACACACGCTTGAAGAGGCTGATGCCTTATCGAAGAGGCACTGCCTCTATGGCACCTACTTCGATGAGGTGACACCTTTTATTTAAAGTCCACTTGCATAGGCATTAAATGGAGGATTAATAGTAGTGGGCAAGTGGGTGGGCTCACACTTTACTAATATGGACATATTAACATAAATACATGATCTTTTTAGGAAAAAATATGCAAAAAAATATGTACGTAATGAAAGAGAAAAGGGATGTCTTGTCAAGGCATAGGGGTTTAAAAGAGGCATATAAGAGAGAAAAAAGGAAGGTTGGCTAATAAAAAAAATAGTTCTAAAGCAAGAGGAAAAGAGATTGGGAGAGAAAAAAGAAGAAAAAAAAGCTTAGCTTAAGAGTTCAATTTAAAAAAAAAAGGGGGGGGGGGGGATATTGCATTTAAGTGAAGATTGAGATCGAACTTATCTTTGAGGCTGAGTTAGGAGCATCAAACTTTTTTTGAGTAGTAAGAATGTCCACCCTTAGCCATCTTATGCTTCCATTTACATGTATTCCTTTATTTATTTTTGTTTGATTTTTAAGTCCTATAGTTTATTTTGGAGTTGCATTTATGGGCATGATCTTTTAAACCTCTAAACACTAGTGTAAGTTCTTAGTTGTTTATATTTGATATTGATTTATTTAAGATTTAAGTTTTCTTTAAGTGTGTTTTTGCGTTTGACAGTGAGGGCGACGCCCCTTGTCGCCTCTTCGTGTTAAGGCGATATCATGTCGCCTCTATGTATAGAAAATGATGCCTCTTTAAAGGGGCAACACTATATCAATAGATCTGTGGCTAAATAGTATTGATTTCTCATGGCTATTTTGTATAATTTTGTAATAACCCAAGTTTTTAGATTACTTTATTTTAATACGGGTTATCCAGTGTTATTAATTTTTAAAACTATATTTGATTATTATATTATTTTGTGATTAATATTCATTATTTCATGTTTAATCAAAATTTTCTACGTAAATACTTACTTCAAAACTTATTATTTTTAGAGATTTACTTACGTAAATTTATTACTTTAAAAATTATTTCAATGATCCTATTAGAGTACTAAGGTTATTTTTAACAATGATATTGTTTATTGTTATTATTATTATCATTATTATTATTGTTATTATTTTTATTATAATGAATTATTGCATCACTATAATATGTGTTATGTATTATACTAATTAGGGTTTATTATTATTTTTTTAATTTAGGTGTGTGAATATATATATATATATATACACACACGCACACATTCATTCATAAACACAAACATATATGTATATATATATTCATACAAAAAAAAAAACCGTGAAAAATACTGTGCTCCTTCTCCCTCTCCATTTCCGTCCAACCAATGCCCGTCGGTGTGCCTCCCTCGACTTCATCGAACCGCCCTCCTCCTCCTTCCCTGGCGCTGGCAGCAGCTTGTGCAATAAAGTGACCGAAACTTGAGCTTTCCAGCATCCCTCCTTCGTCCAGCCACCATTCTTCGTGATTCTAGTGTCCCTGAGCTCCTCAAGCTCCGGGGAAGTCGATCCCAAGCTTGGTTTGAGCTCTTAATGGTCCATTTGTGAGTTTTTTTTTTACTCGGTTTGGTTTTTGAGCTTTAGAGTTTTCTAATTTTTTTTAGATTGATTTTGGATGATTCAAGGAAACTCCTTTAACAAATGTTGATCTTGGTTACTTAAGCTTCATGAATATTTTTTTTTTTTTTGAATTTTTTGGCATTTATTTTAATTTTTGTGGATTTTTGAATATTTTATTATTATTTAATTAATTTTCGTAAATTAATTTATTTAATTATAAAATTGGTTGATTTGATGTTATTATGAGTTGATATTAATTTTAGTGTTGAGAAATTAATTTTTGGGATTTTTATATAATTTTTAATAATATTTTTAATTTATGTAAATATTGGATTATTGGATTATATTTGAGTTTTTGTTGAAATTATTGGTTAATTAAGTGTATTTGTTGATTTTAATGCATAATATGTTGAGAAAATAATTTTTGTGTAATTATATAATTTTTTATTGAATTTTTGTATGTTTTTAGTATTTTATGTGAATTTTTATATATTAGGGGTATTTTGATAATTTGATGATAATTTTAGTTAAATATTAATTTTAATTGGCTTTAATAATTATTTGAGGTATAAAAATGATTTTTAAAAATTATTTACTATTTTTAACTAATTAACACTATATTTTTGAAAATTATTTTCAAATTATATATAATATACTATTTTTTTTTGTAAATAGATGGATTTTTATTAATTTTTAATATGTTTTTGGGCTAATTAAGTAATTTGGATTTATAAAATGAATTTTTATTAATATTTGTGTAATTATTGAGAAAATGGTTTTTTAATGATATTATATTATTAATTAGGGTTTTTAAGTAATTATTGGGAAAATAATTATTTTTTGTGTTTTAATGTGAAATATACTGTATTTTGATATTTTGAAGGTAATTATGATATCTATTGATTTTTTAAATATATTTTATTGTATTATTGTGTTTATGGTGAATTGTGGATCTCGGTCGGGGGAAATTGTAATTTGGGATCCTGACAGAGTTATGAGAATTCTGGTTTCAAATGTATTTTTCTTACAGAATTGGTTCTACTTTTTAAGTAGAGAGATGTCCATTTTACAGAGGAGGTTCTGTCGAATTTTTGATAGAATTCTCGTAAAACGTGACATCGGGTCTAATTCTTATTCTCTATCTGTGTTAGTAATCCTAGATCAAATCTCTAGAAGTTAAGTTAGAATTATTCTGCTGTTCGTGTTATTATTTTATTGTTAGTTGCGTCGAGATCAAGGTCTAGTAGACCAAACCCGTCGGACCCATCTTAAGGAGCGCACACCTGTGAGTTATTATACTGTATATATATGTATTGCATTTAGGATGCATGATTTAGGATATTTTTCATTTTCATTAAATGTTTCTTTTTAAAAGTAATTTAATTTATAATATGATTAGGTTTATGTTTAGTATATTTTAGGTTTATTCCTAAATAACTGCATGTCATATTATTGATTTATACTTAAGTTGTTTTAAGTATATATATATATATATATATATATATATATTTGGTATATTTTTGATATATTTCCAAATAAATGCATGTTTTCTTATTGATTTAAACCTAACATGTCATTGATATATTTAGGGTTTATTTTTTATAAATGCATGCTAGATAATTAGGTTATTTTGGTATGTTTTTTTTATATATGTGAAACCTAAATGCATGTTTTAGTACATATACATGTTTTAAATGAATATTTATGCATAATTATTTTATTAAATGATTTGTGTACTTAGGGTATATCTTTAGTATATTTAGGTATATTTTTAAGTAAATGCATGTTATATTATTGAAACACACTTAAGTTATTTTAAATTATATTAATGGTTTATCTTTAGTATATTTCATGTTTTATTTGACATATATATACCCGAAATATACTTGGTTTATTTTAGGTATATTTCTGGTATATATATGGTTTATTTTACTATTATGAATGATTTATTATAAATGAAGGATATCAATAGAATGTGCTACCTAGTGGGCAGCACTAGGACCGTGTACGTACCAGTACGATAGATCAGGGTTGAGTGAGAATTAATTGTGGTAATTATAATTGATTTGATTAAGATTGATGGTATGATTGATAGTGTGATTGTGGGAGCTCGGTTGACTCAGTATCTCGGGGCCAATCACACTGACAGTCAGACTGCGGAAGCTCAGTTGACTTAGTGTCTCGGGACCAATCTACTGTCCAAATTGGAATAAGTGATCTATTTAAAATTAAGTGAGCTTGTATGGCTAGAGTGATGATAGGGTTGATTGAGGTCGCGATTAATAGGGTTCTATTCGATCCTTCATTAATTAAAAATAAATGTTTTCTGCATCTATTATACTTATAAAGCAAAGTTTGGCATTTGTGTGGAATGCGTGTGTGTATATATATATATATATATATATGAATGCCTGATTGGTTATGGTTTAGATTGCATGTATATATAGTATAATAATTCACTCAGTGAGGTTCGACCCCCCTCAATTATTTTTTTCAGAAGATCCTACATCGTCAGACCTCAATAGTAAAGTTCTTTGTCGGTGTTCTTTTAACCTGGCTATTTTATGTAAATGTATACTTTAAACTCTGATTTGTATTCTAAAAATTGCAGTAGTAGTGTTATTGTATCAGAAAATTATTATTTTGTTTTGATACTTTATACTATGAGAGTTATATTTGAGTACTGTATGAATATATATTTATTTATGAAAAGGATATTGAGTATCCATTTTTATATATTGATTTGAAAATTTTTAATTCTGGAGTACTTTTTATTTATTTATTGCATGATTTTATTTTCTGAGGCTTACTACAGGTTCCGGATTCGAAAGAATTCCTGTTCCCTAGCACTGGTCATGACTCCTAGTTTTAGGTCGTGAAAAATTTCTTATCTCTTTATGTATTTTTATAATTTGTATTCCAATCTTTTATGCAATTATCGAGATATTTGATATGATCAAATATTTATTTATTGATTTTTTAGTTGTTTTGTGTCATGCTTTATTTTCTACAAAATTAACTTTATTGCCTTCCTTTTATAGGATTATGCTTATGGGAGAATAATGCTTTGTTTATTGCAAGAACTTTAGGATGATTTTAGTTATCAAATTTATTCCTTAAGTAGTTCTTGAACTTATTTATTTATTTACTTTTATTGTTGTTTTTTTATTGTGTGATAGAGGGTTATAACTCATTTCTCCTCCCCTTATTTTTTGCATATGTACTTATTTATCTATCTTTATTTTTATGAATATTTTGTATTATTCGTAATAAATGTTGTGAACTACACTTAATTTGCATGTAATTGGAATTTGATGCAAAATTGAACTTAATTGTAAAATTCAAAAATTGTTTGAAGGCAATTGAAATTTGCATATAAATGAGGAAATAATTAAATAATTAAAGGTAATAAAATACAAAGCACACACAGAGGCCAACCGCAAGGTTGGGTGGGCATTCCAAAAAGCCTGTACCTAGTTTTTGAACCCATTCTCTAAGGATAGCTATCAGGAACCTTCCTTAAATCTAGTTGCTATATAGTGTGTCATTGGTCTTATTTAAGTGGCGAATCCATCTCCAATTCGGCTTTAAGCCTATCATGTATTTCTTAGTGGGCCTCGAGTCCACATAGTATTATGGTTACTAAACACTTGGGTGCACACTAAACCCTACTACCTACATATAACCCTTCATGATATGAAGAATTCCATTCCTAAGGATCCAATTTGCATTTTACATATAGCTTAATAACACAACAATATTTATAAGCAACAACCGAGGAATTTTATATTTAAGAAAACTTACTAACTCCTAAGTTTGATGTAGACCACAATAGTTAATCTATAAGCTATGAAGGCTTTAGGTTCAACTCTTGAATCAAATGCTAAAGCCTCCTAAATGTTAGGCCTCTAGCTTGAAACACCAAAGCTCCATCAAATCACCTTCTTGCTTAGATTGGATTAGTAGTAAGTAGCTCTATAATGACCCTCACAAAACTTACACTAATTTAATCTCCTTTGCAAGAACACTTAGGGGTTTTGTGTTTTGTATATGTTGCCCTCTATTTATGGTGTGTCTCTACACTCTTTCTAACCTTAGAAACATATCTTAGTGTTATACCTTAAATTTAACTGTCCCTAAAAAGGTCCAATGATGAAATGAATCTTTAAACATGACTAAAGTCTGTTCGTTCATAACACCTTTGAAGTGTGCAACCTTGAAACCCTAACCGATTCCACCAATGTGAAAAATTGATCATTGAGCCATTAAGTTATACTCCAATCTTACGAAATATGAATTATTGAAATAATAAGAGGCTTATTTCGAACAATCTCCTCTTAAAACACGTAGCTTGTTGAGTCGATAGTCATTTCATCGAACCAGGGCCTAACTTTGTGGAAAAATAAAAATTAATTTTGATAAAACAGACTTCAAAAACACATCCGAAAGGCTAAAAAAACCCTAAAAGTGGTACTATAATAGTCTAAAACAACTTGAGGATCAACTCGCATTGCTTAAAAGTGCACGCATAGCCACAAAAACCTCTAGGTGTCACACGGTAATATTAAGCCTAAATCAGACAAAAAAGACTTCAGAAATGAGACCGAAAGGCTTGAAAACTTTAGAAACTAACCTCAAAATAGCCCAAAATGCCAAGTACATAGCCACACACACTTCATATGGCCGCGTGCTCCATTTTAGGAATGTGCACATGATGATGCGCACACAACACCCTTTTCTCAAACTTTTCATTATAAATAGTGGTCTCCACATCTTATTTTGACAACAACAACCCATATACTCAAAAATTTATCCATTTAAAGACTTTGGAAACCCACTTCCACACACTTTTAGCTCTCTTATTGTGTTTTTCTTAGGTTATTAGACCTCCTTTCCACCAAACCTAACCTCACCTTTGTCAAAGCACGCTTCAAAGGTATATGAATTTGCATAATTATACATGTCATTTTGAACCTCTTGATGAGGAAAGCTTAATAATCCCTTGAAGCTAAAGCTTCAAAACTCACATAAGCTCAATTAAATCTGAGGACCACACAATCATTTTAGCACATTTATTTTATCACGTTGCATTTTACTTTATTGTTGCCAACATTTGTGAAATTTATTATGCTTGTACATTAAGATTGGCAATTTGCATGCTAAATGAATAACTTATGCCTTGTTTTGCTCATTTCATCATTTTGCATCATCTAGTTTCAAAACGTGAAATCACACCGTACATATTAATAATGTGAAAAGTTCACATTCCATACTAGGGTCATCATGTTCTCGGTCTAATGATGTCACCATGCATCCCTTATATCATCATTATATATCATTATAGCATAATAATTACTGTAAACATGCATGATTATGTACATTTTGCTTCCTCTTTCAAGTGATTGAGTGTTCATTATTTATTCTTTTATTTGCATGATTGAGCAAGTTGTATACATGGTTGTGCTAACCTTGTAGGTTCATTATATCTAAACTAGCTTTACATTTCCTAAAAATAAGACAGCCCTAAAAATAAGGATGGAAAAGAAAATGGTCCATATTTAAAAGAAAAAAGTAAGGGAATTTAGTTTTGAAAAACGGAAGGTTAATTTTGAAAATTTTTTTAGTCAACACCATTTTTTTTTTCTCTTTGGCTTATTTGTGAAAAGAATCCTTAAATTTAATCTTTATATATTGTTAACAAATATTAAATTTTTTCCATATATTGATTTTTATATGAAAATTTCAGTCCTTATATTTTTAATTTTATCTAATTAAATCCTTATAAAATATATAATTGAATTCTATAGTTTAAATTATACGAACAAAGTCCTAATTTTAATTTTTTACTGAGTTATTAAATTTTTAAAATGCATATCCTTTTATTATTTTCTCATCTAGTTAAAATTTAGGGCATTAATTTCTTATGAATTCTATTAATAAAGAAATGCGCATAATCTTTAAAAATAATTTTTGGAGCAAGTATGTAAAAACTAATTTAAAATTTAATAAAATATTTTGTAATTAAATTTTTTAATATATGATAAATTTCAATTTTAAATCTTGATGAACTAATACATAAAAAAATTACTAAATGCAAAAATTATATTAAACCAAAGCAAAATTTTTTAAAATCCGCATTTTTTAATAATTAATACAATTATAAAACTACAATAATTCGTGCTAAGACATAAATACTCTAAATTATCTAGTTAAAATTTAGGTCCGGTTAACTCGTTTAGAGTTCAAATCACGCATAAACGCCTGAAAAACCTCAAAGAATCCTAAAAAACTCATCAAATAGGATCTAGTGGGCGTGAAATACCTCCGAAACTTCAAAGATTGAAAAATTGGCCTAAAATTGACCCGAAAACATAGCATGTGGGTTTCAAAAAACATGATTCATCAATCCACGTGCATGGATCAATTATCCATGCACGTGGACTGTGTGTTCTTCTGCGGGTCTATTTTTTTTTTATAAATTAATTATTTTGTTGTGAAATAAAGATTGAATTACTTATTTTGTTATAAAATTAAACTTGAATTTAATAGTATTTAACTAGAAGAAAAATATTTTATAGTAGAATGATTTTGAGAGAATTTAGAAAGAGTTTGGAGAGAATTTAGAGAACTATAATATTGAAAGAATTTGGAGAGTAATCTATCTTTTCTTCTTCTTAATCTTAATATTCTCATTAATGAATTTCAATCCCTTTATATAGAGATTTTCTTTTCACTATTTGAGTACTATTCTCTCACAAGCAATATATTGTTCATTCACAAGCAATATATTGTTCATTCACATTCATAATACTCCCCCTTGAATAACAATATTTTGCAACTGCCTCGTTAAAACCTTGCTAAATAAAACCCAGTGGGAAAAACTTTAGCTTAAGGAAAAAGAGTACAGTGCATGATATTCTCCCCCTCAAGTTGATATGTATAATCTTCCTTCACATAGTATGTAGATGTCGCATTCCAATATCGTGAACGTGCTTTCTAAAGATTGCAGTTGGAAGTGCCTTTGTGAAAAGATCAGCTGAATTCTGGCTAGACTGAATATACTTGATATCTATATGATTGTCTTTTATTAGTTCTTGAGTGTATGAAAAGAATCTTGGAGATATATGTTTGGTTCTATCACTTTTGATATATCCTTCCCTTAACTGTGCAATGCATGCTGCATTATCTTCATATAAAATTGTTGGACTTTTGTTGACTGGAAAACCACAAGATTCTTCAATATGATGTGTCATTGATCTAAGCCACACACACTCTCTACTTGCTTCATGTAGTGCAATAATTTCAGAATGATTTGAGGAAGTAGCGACAAGCGTTTGTTTCTGGGAACGCCAAGAAATTGCAGTTCCATTATTTGTGAACACATAGCCTGTTTGAGATTTCGCTTTATGAGGATCAGATAAATGCCCTGCATCTGCATAACCAATCAATTCTTGTTTTGAATTGTTAGAATAAAATAAACCCAAATCAACATTTCCTCGAAGGTATCGAAGTATATGTTTGACCCCTTTCCAATGCCTTTTTGTTGGAGCTGAACTGAACCTCGCTAATAAATTAACTGCAAAAGAAATGTCAGGTCTAGTACAATTAGCAAGATACATTAGAGCTCCAATGGCACTGAGATATGGAAATTCAGGACCAAGAATTTCTTCATTTTCTTCACAGGGTCGAAATGGATCAGTTTCAATATTGAGTGATCTAACGACCATTGGAGTACTTAAAGGATTTGCTTTATCCATATTAAAGCGTTTCAAGATCTTTTCTGTGTAATTTGATTGATGCACAAATATCCCATTGTGCATTTGCTCAATTTGTAAACCAAGGCAATACTTGGTTTTTCCAAGATCTTTCATTTCAAATTCTTCCTTTAAGTATACTGTTGCTTCATGGATCTCATTTTCTGTTCCAATGATATTCAAATCATCAACATATACAGCTATAATCACAAATCCGGATATTGTTTTCTTAATAAAAATGCATGGGCAAATAATATTACTCACATATCCTTTATTAATCAAATAATCGCTTAAACGATTATACCACATGCGCCCAGACTGTTTTAACCCATATAAAGATCTCTGGAGCTTGATCGAATACATTTCTTTGGGTTTTGTACTTAATGCTTCAGGCATTTTAAATCCTTCAGGGATTTTCATATAAATGTCACTATCAAGTGATCCATACAAATAAGCAGTCACAACATCCATAAGACGCATTTCTAATTTCTTAGAAACTACTAGGCTAATCAGATACCTGAACGTAATTGCATCCATAACAGGAGAATACGTTTCATCATAATCAATTCCTGGCCTTTGTGAAAAACCTTGAGCTACAAGTCTAGCTTTGTACCTTATTATTTCATTTTTCTCATTTCTCTTTCGTACAAAGACCCACTTGTATCCTACAGGTTTCACATTTTTAGGCATAGGAATAATTGGCCCAAAAACATTTCGTTTGTTTAGTGAGTCCAATTCAGCCTGCATAGCATCTTTCCATTTTATCCAATCATGCCTATTTTGACATTCCATGACTGATTTTGGTTCAGGATCATCTTTGTCATTTATGATTTCACATGCAACAGTATATGATAATGTTTCATGACTTTCTTTATTTTCTATTTCTTCAGGGATATTTTCCTCGTTATCAATATGATTATCTACTCCCTTTCTCTTTCGAGGATTTTTATCCTTAGAACCAATTGGTCTTCCACGCTTCTGGCGTGTTTTAGACTCATGAGTGTCTTTATTCTCAGATTTTATTTCTGGAATTTCAATACGAGCAGCAGCATTGGCTGCTGGTATATATGATTTAGTCACTCTTTTTGTATCAGTAAATGCATCTGGCAATTGATTTGTAATTGCTTGTAAGTGCACAATCTTTTGCACTTCTAATTCACATTGTTTTGTGTGAGGATCCAGATGCAATAATGATGGTTCATTCCATGAAATATCCCTTTTCACTTCTTTCTCCCCTTTTCCTAATGTTGGGAAAACAACCTCATTAAATTGGCAATCAGCAAAACGTGCTGTAAAAACATCACCAGTTAGAGGTTCAAGATATCTAATAATCGAGGGTGTTTCAAACCCAACATAAATTCCCAATCTTCGTTGAGGACCCATTTTTGTGCGCTGAGGTGGCACAATGGGTACATATACTGCACAACCAAAAATTTTGAGATGGGAAATATTTGGCTCTTGACCAAATGCCAATTGTAGTGGGGAGTATTTATGATATGCACTAGGTCTGATGCGAATTAATGAAGCAGCATGTAGGATTGCATGACCCCAAACTGAAATGGGAAGCTTTGTTCTCATTATTAATGGTCTAGCAATAAACTGAAGTCGTTTAATCAATGATTCAGCTAAACCATTTTGAGTATGTACATGGGCAACGGGATGCTCAACAATGATCCCAGTAGACATACAATAATCATTGAATGCTTGAGATGTAAATTCACCAGCATTATCAAGTCTTACCCTCTTGATTGTATAATCAGGGAATTGTGCTTGTAATTTAATAATTTCAGCAAGCAACCTTGCAAATGCAACATTACGAGTTAACAATAGACAAACATGTGACCATCTACTAGATGCATCAATTAATACCATAAAATATCTGAATGGTCCACATGGTGGGTGAATTGGCCCACATATATCACCTTGAATTCTTTCAAGAAACATAGGTGATTCATTTTGAATTTTAGATGGTGAAGGTCTCAAGATTAATTTTCCAAGAGAACAAGCTGTACATGGCATTTCATTTGATTGAGGAATTCTTTGCCCCTTCAAGGGATGCCCATGTGAATTCTCAATTATCCTTCGCATCATTACTGATCCAGGATGACCTAATCTGTCATGCCATAAATTTATTATTGAAGGATCATAAGATTTTTCTTTTACTACCATATTTGATTCAATTACATGTATATGCATGTAATGCAATCCAGTAGGGAGTTTTGGCAGTCTTTCCAATACTTGCATTTTTCCTGATTCATAGGAAACTATATTTAAATATTGTTACCATTTATAGTAATAGATTGGGTATCACACCCATTTCGATATATGTCATCAAAACTCAATAAATTTCTTGTTGATTTTGGTGAAAACAAAGCTTCATCAATTATAAACTTTGTTCCATTTGGTAACATAAATTTAGCTTTGCCAATTCCTTCAATCAAATCTACAGGACCTGATATTGTTTTTACAACTGCCTTTGTGGGCTTTATTTCAGAGAAATAATCTCTATTTTTCAAGATAGTATGTGTAGTACCACTATCTGGTATGCAGAGATCTCCAATATTGTCTTTATGTTGAGTACAATCCATATTAAACTTCAAAATAGATAAACACAAAATTAATCAATTAAGGTAAAAACATAAAATAATTATAAAGTAGGACATTTTATTTAATTTAAAAATAACATACATAATAATAACATATTCTTCAGAATCAAATAAGTAATAACAATATACTTAAAATTATAGATGTCTCAATTTCCATTGTCAGTAAAATCATCAGTAAAATCAGAAACATCTAAATGAGTTGTATCATTAACATGAGTATGATGCTCATTGAAGTTTATTTCCTTTTCTTTGCCTTTCAATGATGCCTTATAAAGTTGGCAAAGATGTGGTGGTGTTCGACAAATTCGTGACCAGTGTCCTTTACTACCACATCTGAAACACATAGTTTCAGACTTATATTGAGGCCTTTCTTGAACACCACTGATGACTGATTTTAACTTCTTTTGAGGTTGAGTCTGAGTTTGTTGTGGAGTATTATTATATTTATTTCCACGACCATGGCCAAAGAATTGACCTCTTCCACGTCCACGACCTCTACCTCTCCCACGTCCACGACTATTGTAATTTTTATATCTGGAATAATTTGTAGCATTTGCTTCTGGAAATGCTATTGAGCCAGTGGGGCGGGATTGATGATTTTTCATCAAGAGTTCATTATTTTTCTCAGCTACCAGTAGGCATGAAATTAGTTCAGAATATTTTTTAAATCTCTGCATCTTGTATTGTTGTTGCAGTGTAACATTTGATGCATGAAATGTGGAGTAAGTTTTCTCCAGCATATCCTCATCTGTGACTGTCTGTCCACAGAATTTTAATTGTGATACTATTCTGAACATTGCAGAATTATAGTCACTCACTTTTTTGAAATCTTGAAAGCGTAAAGCTCTCCATTCATTAGTGACTACTGGTAGTATTACATCTCTTTGATGATCATATCTGTCTTTTAGATCCTTCCAAAGAACACTTGGATCTTTGACAGTCAAATATTCACATTTTAATCCTTTATCAAGATGACGATGGAGAAAAATTATAGACTTGGCCTTATCTTGCAATGAGGTGTTATTATTTTCTTTTATGGTATCAATTAACCCCATTGATTGAAGATGCATCTCTACATCTAGAATCCAAGACATATAATTTTTTCCCGTGATGTCAAGAGCAACGAACTCAAGCTTTGCTAGATTTGTCATTATGATAACTAATAAAAAGAATAACTCAATTAGAATTCATAAATTTGATGACTACTAAAAAAAATCAAACATGATAAGAGTTTACTAATTAATTATATCATGAATGAATATTGCAAGAAATAATAGTGGTACAAAAAATGATACAATAATACTTAAAATTATATCAAATAGAAAATCATCTTCCATATTAATTATTCCTAAAACTATTATAATAGTCATGATCAAAACACAAATATAAATATACCAAATCATGTTTACAATGTAGAGTAAAGAGAGAAAGAGAAAATGTATGAATTTGTGTGAATGAATAACATTTATAGCTCATCTATTTATAATGAAAAATATAGCCGTTTATTACCGTTATATTACCGTTGGTAATAAAAATATAGCCGTTAGAATTTTTTTTTTAATATAATATATTGAGAAATAAATTATATAAAGTAAAATCAATAAATAATGTTGATATGATTATTTATAGCAAGTGAGTTAACATAATGATATGTATAAATATGGGGCAAAACCGTCCATTAATATAAAATGGGGTATAGCCTTCCATTAACATAAATAATAAAAAATAAATGTGCATAAATATAAATTGGTAGGAGGCATAGCCATCCATAAGGTTAGAACCATTTCTAGCAATATTTGCATCAATGGTGTAGTTAGTAAAACAAAATAAAAATAATAATTAATATAAAGTTAGATTGAAGAAATAAATATAAATATATAAATTAGTAGGAGGCATAGCCATCCATGATAATATATAATCAACTAATATATTCATAAATATTAAATATTAAGAAATATGTACCTTATTGTTTTGATCGAGAGCTCCTCGTGCTGATAACGTATTGTGAAATAAAGATTGAATTACTTATTTTGTTATAGAACTAAACTTGAATTTAGTAGTATTTAACTAGAAGAAAAATATTTTATAGTAGAATGATTTTGAGAGAATTTAGAAAGAGTTTGGAGAGAATTTAGAGAACTATAATATTGAAAGAATTTGGAGAGTAATTTATCTTTTCTTCTTCTTAATCTTAACATTCTCATTAATGAATTTCAATCCCTTTATATAGAGATTTTCTTTTCACTATTTGAGTACTATTCTCTCACAAGCAATATAATTGTTCATTCACAAGCAATATATTGTTCATTCACATTCATAATACATTTTCTATTTTTAGGGAACTTTTGGTGAATTTTTTTATTATTACAATATTACTAGACGATTTTAGGAACCTTTTCTAAACACTTTTTTAAGCCAAAAGCATTAAAATATTACTATTTTCAAGTCTTAAACTCCTACAATAGAGTGATTGACTTGTGGAACCTGTTCCCCCACACACACAAGCCTTAAATTCATTTTTTTTATTTTTATTTTTTTAAAAATTTTAGCATCAACTCAAACTTCTATTTTGTCAAAAACATGAATTAAGAGTAAATTCTGAGGACCCAAAAATAAGGGTAAATTCTGAGTACCCAAAAATTATTTTCACAAATGTTACATTTTTAATACATTTTACATTTTTATTTTATTTTATAAAAAAATTGTTTTATTTATTTATTTTTCTCCATTTTTTCTTTATTTTCCTTATTTTCTCAACCATATTTACCCTTATTTTTATTATTATCTTTATTTTTCATTTTATTTTTTATTTTTTATTTTTATCTTCTTCTAAATCTCCTCCTCTACATCTCTACATTTTCTTTTTATTCTTTTTATTTTATGTATTTTTTATTTTTTTTATTATTATTACTTTACTTTATTTTCATCATTTTTTGCATTTCATGTATTTTCATTTTATTTTATTACAATTTTATGTTGAGATTGTGATCTTGGTGAATACATTTGGGAAATGTTGGCTAGGTGATGTTGGTGAAATGATGTGGATTTAAAAATGCTTATCCATTTGCATTCATCTTAAAATTTTTTACATGAATTTATGTGAATATTGCATTTTTTAAGGTATTATAGAACGGGTGGGGATTTTTGCATTCCACCAATTTTATTTTTCCAATCCTTTTTTATTTTTTGAAATTTCGGATTACATAATTACTTTTTTATTTAGAATATTTATTTTTTCATTAAAAACTATTCTTAAACTATGCTCTTTTTAATTTATTTTTTATCTAAATTTACTATTTAATGTTTAAAATTATAAAACTACGTGTGTTTGATCTTACATCATTTTCTTTTGCATTAAAAAATTTAGCATAGTCAATTATTTTTTATCAGCATTCTTTATCTTTCAATTTATTTAGACAATTATAAAACTTGCACTAAATAGTTTTTATTTTTTACTTTTATCAACAATTTTTATTATTATTATATGCACAATATTTTATTTTTAATTTTCTTATATTAATTTTAAAAAAATATATAAAATTAAATTACATGATTAAAAACATATATTATAAAAATTCATCATATAATTTTTTTTTGTACTTTTAAGTTTTAAACCAATGTTATAACATATTAAAAATAGAAAAGTAAGTGCTATATATTTTTTTATCAAATAAACTTTTCATAGTATAATTTAATTAGAGTATTTGTTGGGATATATTTTATCTAAATTATATATAAATTGATTTTAACTCTATTGATTGAATTTGTGGATACTTTTTATATGATGAATTATTGTTGAATTTTTATAATGATTATAATAAAAATAAAAAATAAAATTATGTGCATATGATATTTAAAAAAAATAAAAATCTCTTCATAAAAATAAAAATTTGTTACTTACTATAATTGGTGCAAATTTTACAATCAAGAAAAGTTAAAAGTAAAGTGTATTTTATAAAAAAAAAGTATATGACAATATTAAATTTTATTAACACAAGAAAAAATAATTACAAATAGTTTTAAAAATGCTAAATATCAAACAATGAATTGTGAAAAAGAAAATGTTAGTTTAGTAATTGTAATTAATACAAGAATAAAAATTTTCAACACATAATAATTATGTAATTTATAATTCTAAAAAATAAAAAATAGAATGCAAAAATCAATGGGTGGAGTGTAAAAATCTCTACCTTGTAGAACATACCCATTTGCTTTCATCTTAAAATTTTTCCATTTTGTTGATTATTCTCCATTTTATTCTCATTTTTAGTTCCTTTTATTGATAATGTCTTTATTTTTATGGTAAAAATTGCATCTTGAATATTTTTCGTCGTAGAGAATTTCATTTTCTTTAATTTTAACAAAAGTTTGTCTTTTTAGCGTCAAAATATTATTTTTATTGTTTTTACATTATTTTATTATCAATATATTATTTTGCATATTATTTTTATGAAACTATCATTTTTTATATATTCCTAAAGTAAAAATATTATTTTTATTATGAGTTATTTACAAAAAAATCCAAACTTTTAGTAATTTTTACAATTGAATCACATTTTTCTAATTTTGACAAATCAAAATATAAATTATAATTTTTAACAATTCAAAACACCGATGTGAATTGCAATGACTGCAAGCTTACGTGGCAGCTAAATATTATTGCACTTTCCACATCAACTTACCCCAAATCCACCTCAAAATGCACAGTTTTTGCTAGAGAAGGAAATTAGTACAAGTTGACACTTTTCCATACTCAAAAAACTTCAGCAAATCAATTACTGCATTCTGTTCCAATCCGTCTTCGCTTGCTTTCATGGCTTGGCATTTGAGTTTCTCTGTTATTTTATCCTTAGGATTTTGTTTAATAAGGTCAGCATCGACACTTGCTTCACTTAAGAATTTCTACTAATTTAACATAAGAATTACATTCTACTTCAATTAACTTCTTGTGTCTCATCTGTGTTATTAATACCAAAAACAGTAACAATACTCAAACAGTTTAAAATCTTTGAAGAAATTATTTTGTTGGAACCATATTCAAGAGCTTGGGAAAGTACAGAAACTGAATCTTGATATATCCCTTGCGCACTGTCTTCATCTTCAAAAATTAAAGCCAACAACCCAATTAATTGTGGTGCTAATACTTACGTTTCTTGATGCAGAGAAAACAATGATACAATAACGTAGAATTGAGGAAATCGGCTTATGCGGAGCTGGTGTCTGCATGCATGGGCAGAGACAGAAAAAAATTAAAAAAAAATTAGAGGGGACAAATTTTAGTATTTACTAAAAATGTTACATTCAAAATAAATTAACAAAATAATATCTCATATACACTAATAATAGTTTAAACTAAAAACCATGATATACACAAAAAAAAACACCAAATATAATCAAAATCACAAGCAAAAAATAACATCAAATTTAGTTTTCTTCAACGAAAACTTTTTGTTTTAGAAATTTATCTATAATTATGTCTATAATCAAAATCACATAAAAGATAATCAACTATCACAATAAAAAAAAAACTACATATTTAGTTTTTAGCATAAGAACTAATGAGCAAATATTAAAGGAATATTATACATTAAAATTGGGCAAACTAATTGATAAGTGATTGAATGTTATACTAAATTACTAACTTTGTCAAATTGCTTAGTGCATAATAACTATTGAGCAAATTAAAGAAAAACATATACAAAGAGAAAGATGTGAGATTTGGGTGACTAACGTGAGAGAAAGAAAAGTAAATGAGCCATATGTATGAATATAAACTCTTCAAAATGAAGCCTCATGAATCAATCACAGAGATGAAAAATTGTCTCAATGATCTCTTTACAACCCTCAAGAAACTTGGAAAACATTTCTCCAAGGAAGAGGTAAACAACAAGATTCTAAGAATCCTACCCAAGAAGGATTGAGAATCTCATGTTACTTCAATTGAGGAAGCTCAAGACCTCTCCACTCTGTTAACCGATGTGTTTATTAGTTAGCTCTTAACACTTAAGCTCACTATCAAGCAAACAGGTGAAGAACAAGAAGAGAAAGAAGAAAAGAAAAAGAGCATTGCTCTAAAAGCTCTTTAAGAAAATAGTGAAGAGGAAAGCATAAAAGATTCTAGTGATGAAGATGGTGACATTGCCATGCTCACTAGGAACTTCAAGAAGTTTTTGAGAAAAAAAAACTTCTCAAGAACAAGGGACTTCAATAAGAAATTCAAAGGAGATGGGAAGAAGAAAACTAAGGAGGTTACTTGCTATGAATGCGATAAAATCGAGACATATTAGAGGTGAATGTCCTAAACTCAAATTCAAGAATAAGGGAGCAAAAGATAAGAAGAAGGCATTTAAAGCTACTTGGGATGATTTCTCCAAATTCGAAGAGGAAGTTGAATAACAAGAGGTGACTAATCTTTGCTTCATGACCCTTGAAAATGAAAATGAGGTTCCATCTACTTCTTATTCTTCCTTTGATGATTGTGATAATGATGATGATGATGAGAGCTCTATTATGAGCAAATTACTTGTTAAATACAAAAGTTTATTATCTAAGAAGAAACATTATAAGAATGAGTTAGGTAGTTTATAAAAATTAATTTTGCTAAACTTGTTAAATCAAACGAAGAACTTGTTAGTGATGCAAAATATTCTAATTCTTTGGAAGATCAACTTAAGAAAGCAAATGATAAAAATCATAAGTTTTATAAGGAGGTCTTAGAATTAAAGAATTCCATTGCTAAATTTAAAAGAGGAAAAGAAACTTTAGATAGTCTTCTTGACTCTTAAAAATTTCATGGCATAGAAGGTTAAGATATGCAAATTTTGAGCTTTTGAATGATCTTTGTAAACATAAACTTGTGGTTGGTTTACCTAAGTTTGAATTCACTAAGGATAAACCTTGTGATGCTTGCTAAAAAGGAAAACAATCCAAGTCCTCATTTAAGCTAAAAAATGTAGTGTCCACCTTTAGGCCACTTGAACTTATACATATGGATTTATTTGGACCAACTAGAGTTGCTAGTCTCAATGGAATGCACTATGCATATGTATTGGTTGATGATTACTTTAGATTTACATGGGTATATTTCCTTGCTCATAAGAATGATGCATTTAAAGCTTTTAAAAAGTTTACAAAAAGAGTTCAAAAAGAAAAAGGCTTTTATATTTCTTCTATTAGAAGTGATAATGGAATCAAATTTGAAAATGAATTTTTCAAAAACTATTGTAATGAAAATGGTATTTCTCATACATTTTCATCTCCTAGAACTCCTCGACAAAATGGGGTAGTTGAAAGGAAAAATAGAACTCTTGTGAACATTAATAGAATAATGCTTCATGAGTATAATTTGCCTCTATACTTTTGGGCGGAAGCCGTTAACACATCTTGTTATATTTCAAAACCAAATTTTAAAAGACCAAATTTAAATAAAACATCTTATGAGCTATGGTACAATAGAAAACCTAAAATCTCATATCTAAGAGTATTTGGATACAAGTTCTTTATATTGAACACTAAGGACAATCTTAGGAAATTTGATTCTAAAGCCAATGAAGGAATTTCCTAGGCTATTCTATTTCTAGTAAAGCATATAGGGTCTTTAATAAGAGAACTCTAGTAGTTGAAGAGTCAATGCATATGGTATTTGATGAATCAAACTCACTTAATCCTATAAAGGATATTTGTAGTGTTGATGATCTTATAGGTGACAATGAGATTGTGGAAACATAAGAAGGAAATGCTAGTAAGCCTTTGGAACTTGAAGATCTAAGCAAGGAAGAAAATGAGTAGACATCTTAACCTACCTTAGAGGATGAGCTTCTAAAGGATTAACAATTTAAGAAATCTCACTCTCAAGACCTCATTATAGGTGGCATTATAAAAGGGGTAAGTACTAGATCTCAATTAAAGTCTATTATTAATTTAGCTTTCATTTCTCAAATTGAACCCAAAAATATTGATGATACTTTGTGTGATGAATTTTGGGTCCTTGCTATGCAATAAGAGTTAAATTAATTTGAGAGAAAAAAATTTTGGACCTTAGTTCCTAAACCTAAATATCATCCTAATATAGGCACCAAATGGGTGTTTAGAAATAAGATGAATGAACAAGGTGTCATAACTAGGAACAAAGCTAGACTAGTAGCAAGAGGTTATAATCAAGAGGAAGGCATTGATTATGATGAAACCTTTATCCCCGTTGCAAGGTTAGAAGCTATTAGGATGCTACTTACATTTGCATCATTCATGGATTTCAAACTTTATCAAATGGATGTTAAAAGTGCATTTTTAAATGGTTTTATTAAAGAAGAGGTGTATGTTGAACAACCTCTAGGTTTTGAAAGCTTTGATTTTCCAAATCATGCATTCAAACTTTCCAAAGCATTATATGGATTAAAAAAAGCTCTTAGAGCTTGGTATGAAATATTGAGCAACTTGTTATTAAAGAAAGGTTTCTCTAAAGGAAAATTTGATATAACTCTTTCATAAAGAAATCCAAGCATGATTTATTAATTGTTCAAATATATGTTAATGACATTATATTTGGTGCTACTAACCATTGCTTGTGTGAGGAATTCTCTAATATAATGCAAGGAGAATTTAAGATGAGTATGATGAGTGAACTCAAATTCTTTCTTAGACTACAAATTCAGCAATGCAAAAATGGGATTTTCATCAATCAAACCAAGTATGCAAGAGATGTTCTCAAGAAATTTGGTATGGATGGAGCTAAGATAAGTAAAACTCCAATGAGCACAACAACCAAACTTAACAAAGATGACAATGGCAAATCGGTTACTGAAAAGCGATTTAGAGGTATGATTAGATCTCTTCTTTATTTAATTACTAGTAGACCTAAGATTATGTTTTCTACTTACTTGTGTGCTAGATTTCAATAAAGTCCTAGAGAGTCTCATTTGAATGCTATCAAAAGAATTTTCAAATATCTTTGTGGTACAATGCATTTAGGACTTTGGTATCCTAGGAGTTCATCCTATGACTTTATTATTTATTCTGATGTAGACTTTGCTAGTAGTTTACTAAATAGAAAAAGCAATTTCGGAACTTGTTAAGTTTTAGGACAATGTTTAGTTTCTTGGTTTAGCAAGAAACAAGTTTCGGTTGCCTTGTCCACTACTAAATTTGAATATATTACAGTAAGTCTTTGTTGTTCACAAGTTTTGTGGCAAAAACAATAGTTGTTAGACTATAGTGTAAAACTTTATCACATTCCAACCAAATGTGACAATACAAGTGCTATCAACCTTAGCAAAAATCTCATTCAACATTTTATAACTAAGCATATAAACATTAGACATCATTTCTTGCGTGATCATGTTCAAATTGGTGATATGTTACTAATCAACTTGCAGATATCTTCACCAAACCTCTCAATGAAGAGAGATTAAATTTCAATAAGCATGAATTGGGCATGATTAATGGTTCTAGTTTATCTTGATTTTATATTTAATTGATGGTTAAACTATTTTCTTGTGAAATCATATTGTGCTTATTGATTACTTTGATTGATAAATATTTTGATTTTTATCTTAAAATTTTTTTGGTCGTTAGCTTATATTTGGTTAATTTTTTTTCCTTTTGCATTTTGTCAAAGGAGGAGAAATAATTTGAGTTTGCATGTGTACCTAGTTAATTTTTTAAACATGTGTACTTAGTTTATTTTTTATTTTAAAACTCCCTTAAAAAATGTGTTTATATTAGTGACATATTATATTTTTGTTTGATATAAGGGTAGAAAATTTGTTTAAATTTTTGCATGCATATTAATAGTATGACTAATTTTTTCGTACATCATATGTTACAAAAGGCCTTATTTTGCTTACTTTATGTATGACATAGATTTTATAAAGATTTTGAGTATCTTTATTTTCATTTTCCCTTTATATCTCTCTCTTTTCTTTTTGCTTTTGACAAAGGGAGAGAAATATATTTGAGTTTATTATTTGTTATTATACATGTGTATAATTTTATTATTGTGTTTATACATGCATAATTCATGTATAATCTCTTTTTAGGAATTGTTTTTATCTTTGATAAGGCATGCATTACTATACATGTGTATAATATTTTATTATTGTGTTTATATATGCATAATTCATGTATAATTTTTTCTTAGGAATTGTTTTTATCTTTGATAAGGCATGAATATCTTCTTAAGATTTGTTTTGATCTTTGATAAGGCATGAATATTTTTATAAAGATTTGATGCATCTTTGCTTTATTTCTATAGGAAGTGATGCATTTTAGTAGCACTATGTGCATATATGTTTGAAATTATTTCCTCATATTGCCTAACATTTAGTTAAATGATCATGTTATTATATTTTATATTTTTAATACATTTGTCATAAGAATGTTTTGTTTTTATCCCTCTTGCTATATTTTATGTTGTTTTTATTTTTCTGTCAAGAGGAATAATCTATAAATTTATATTTCTTATCATATCCATATTCGTACGGGGAGAAATAAATAAATATATTTTATTTCATTTGGTATCATTAGTATCATAAATATTATCATACACTTTATTTTGTATTATTTTTTATCAAACTCAAAATAAGTTTGTCAAAATTGAAAAGGGGGAGATTGTTGACCTTAGTAATAATCAATCTTAATTTTGATTTTAAAAAAATTAATTTTGAGCATTTAATTTGTTTGTTTAAGTGTGTATAAGTTTGGACTCCATTGGAAGTTAAAATGAAGTATGTTTATATTTGGCTGATTCGACCTTTGAGATTCAAGGAGACTTTTAACATCCTTAGAGTTTTATAATGAGAAAGTTATCTTCTTCATATTTGAAGTATACATATTGAGCTTTCTGAATTAGACTTACTTGTCAAAATATGAGATCATTTGGGTATGCAAATATTAAGTCGAAATCCACATATGCTGCTAACATTTCAGATTGTACAGCTCTTAGTATTTTAGATATCTTAAGCTACAGAAATCCAATTTAGGTGATTCATAATGATATATAAATATAAGTCAAATATCTACAACTTTCATGATGAAATTATAGGCAAATTCAAAACCCTTAAATATAAAATCACGGCTTCAACTTGGGTATAGTTGTCTGAACGTAGTCTGCATTTCAGATTGCACAGCTCTTAGTATTTTGGACATATCTTGAGCCACAGAAGTCTAACTTAGGTGATTTAAAATGATATGAAAAAATTATTCAAATATATACAGCTTTTATGAAGAAAGTGTAGGCAAATTCAAACGTCTTGAGTAGCCAATCACGGTTTTAATCCATGAATAGTTGTCTCACAGCATCACTTTCAATGATTCAAAATATAGACATTGGACACATTATTTGCACCTCCAACAACTATATTTTTAAGTTTTTGTCTATATAAATACCTCTAGAGGTAAATGGAAGTTAGCCACCACCTGTCATCGCCGTCAACCTTCCTATTCTTCCCTTCGCCTCTCTATCGCCAGAGGACCGCCTGAAGCCGTCGGAAATCACGAGTTGCAATAGCAACTGAGAAGAGCTTCATGTCGCCAGCGTTGATTCTGGTGGCCATTACTCATGATCTTGGGCTTGCTGGACTCCTTGAGCTTCAGTGAGTCCATTTCTAACCTCCATTGAAGCTTAGTCTCCCTTGGTTTTGAGTTTTAAGCTAATTTTTGTTTATGTCTAATTAGGGTTTTGTATTTTTATTTAATTTTTGGATTTGATCCATGGTTTTTCTCTTTAGTAAAGTTGTTGTACTCAGTTCAAGCTTTGGAAAAATAATTTTTGTGTATTTTTTTGAATTAATTTGATTTATGGATATTTTTGAATATTTTAATAATAAAAATTGAATTTTTGTTAATCATGTTAATTAATTATTTTGGTTGGAAATTTGAGTTAATTAGTGTTAGTAATTTTAGTATTAATAAAAAAATTTTTAGTGAATTTATATAATTTTTGAGGAATTATTAATATTATGTGATTTTTGGAATTATAGGTTAATTGTATGATTTTGTTGAAAATATAGTTAAGCGATTTTAGAAATTTATAGGGTATTAAATTAATTTTTATAAATTATTTATTATTTTTAGCTAATTAATACTAATTTTCAAAAATTATATTCAAATAATATATTATTTACTATTTTGGGAATTAAATAGATTTTAAATTATTTTTATTATGTAATTAAGCTATTTATATAATTAAATGTGAAAGTGATTATTTTATATTGAATATTTGGAAAAATTGGATTTTTATATAATTATATTAATTATTTGAAATTTTTATTATTTGTTGTGAAAAATATTTACATTTAGTGTTCGAAAATTGATTGTGTGATGCTATAAGTACGGCTTTGGCTAGTTCATGATATAATCTGTATAGCTATAAAATATAATTTTAATGGAGCTTTGAAAAATTGGTATCAGAGCCTTGTTTCTGCATAAGGTGGAATTGTTATAATTCATATGAAGACTAAAAGAGAAGAAATTCTTAAATATGATAGAACTAGAAAGCTCTTATGTTCCCTCTTCTACTCCCTCTGTAATATGTGATTATAAGTATGTGTCAACTAAGTCTGTTGCTGTTACCCTATCACCCCCCATCAACCAAACCACCCAGAAAAAGACCGATTACTTGTATGAATTTACTTACCTTCCTGAAGATCAAAAGATTGAAGAATCAAAGTTTCCCCTATTGAACCCTTATGATGCCTTTTCAAAATCCAAAATAAACTGGAAACAATCTTTTAAAGCTCTTGTAAACTGACCCACTTCTTCTATAAAAGAATATGTTCAAGCCTCCAGCTTTGATCAACACCATATACCAGCCTCTCAGACAGAACAATTCGTGACCTTAGAAATTCCTCCATAATTTCTAAGAACTTGGCTTAACCAGGGATACACTCACATCCACTTTGGAGCTATAAGGTTAGGACTCTCCTACCATGGCAAAGCAAGGCAACCTGTTTTCTCTAGAATCACTCTTTTGGATTCTAGATATAAACAGTATCAACATGCTGTAATTGGGACCGTAGAGACATCTTTAAATGTTGGCTCAGTATTCTTTACATTTTTCCCAAATAATAATCTGGCCCTTTTTGATCCCCATGCCTTGACAACCTTAAAAGTCCAACTCCAGATCCTTGGTGCTGAAAAAATCTCCACAGCCAAAGTAGCCACCCTTCACTACCAAATTGTCTACCGTCTCCAAAACCATGCTATCAACTTGTCACTACCCTGTGTCCAAAATGATGCTTTGTTCATAAAAGCAGACTCTTATAATACTCCCACGTGCATTCACACACCTAAACAACTTTCTAGGAATGATTTGTTAAAATTATTCCCATAAAAGTGGATCACCAATTATAAGAAGTTGCATGAGACAGTGGAGCCAATTCAAGGTACAGACCCTGTGCATATCAAAAGATCTGATGGATCATTTGATATGATCTTTAGGAGAAAACAAGAGACTCTTACAATTTTTAATACATAGTTCATGATCAATCCTTAGGATCCAGAAGATAACATCCCTGTAGCCTCTTTTGATAATTCTGGGTGACCAGTAAATGCTTTTAAGCGTGATGGTCACTGTTATTTTGATTATTGTGATTATGATGATTGTTATGCTGCATCCTACTTTGATGATGATGATGAGAAGAAAAAGAAAAAGAAGAAATCTCTAGGAAAATACAGTGAAAAGGAATTCAGAAGAATATATGAAGATGGAGATTCAAGCATCTGTACTCTAGGATAACCTTCAGGAAAATATGATTATCTTGTATCATATTCTCCTCTTGCTTGGTACAAACCACCAGCTACTCAAAATATTCCTCTTGAACCTTGCAAGCCTCAAATACCTCCTTCCCAGCTGAAACCTAAGGTAGCTCCTCTCCCATGTTACAAAAAAGCTTTGAAATGGGTAAGAAAAGAAAACTCAGTCGAGATTCAAAAGCCAAAGTCTTTACCCCAAATCTGTATGTTCCAACCCACAGACTTTTCTCTTTTAACCAAAGAAACAAAAAAACCAAATTACCATGCAACCTTTTATCCTGGAATCAAATATTGTTGATGCAAATGGCAAACCTAGACAAATAACTCCGGCTGAAGCAATAGTCAACTGGCAGACACAGAATGCTTGTGCTCAAAATAAAAAACTGAAGCTTATTGAAGAAAAGATTGATGGAGTTGCTGAACATATGAATTTGGCAGAAAAAAAGTTCCAGGCCTTTGAAAAATGAATGACATCAGTTCATGTAGAATTACAAAGGCAGATAGAGATGAAGCACCAAGAACTTATGCGAATCATCAGCAACAAAAGCACATTGAATAGCATTCAAATGAAAGAAACAAAAATTTTAAACTTGAAAGCCCATGTTGACCAACTTGAAAAAGATTTTAAAAGAAAGACAGAAGAGTTATCCTCACAAACCTCTTCAAAATCTTTCTCTCCAGATCCTTTGGGTCTTTTGTACAGCCCTTATTCAATTCCCAGTTCACCATACACAGCCTCTTCCACCTAATATCTATTTCTTACACCAACAGCCCCCTTGAATATTCCTCCAAATTTTCAAGGATTTAAATCCTCATTAAAAACCCCCTCTCAAACACAGTCCTCTGATGAAACAACAGCAAAAAAAGGAAAAATAGTCCATTTCTCTCAAACTGAGAAACCTAAAACAACACCTTCTGAATCATTACCCAAAAGTACCTCACCAACCTCATCACCAAAAGAGTCAGAATACCCTCTAATGATGGTGAATCCTATCTCTTCCTTTCTGGAAAAATGTACTGAAAAAGTCATGCCCAACTTTTCAATTGGATTTAATTCAAAGGAAAGTTCATCTTCTGAATCTTCAAAAAGTGACTCTGATTCAGATTATGAAATACCCTACCAATTGATGGTTGATGATGCAACATCTTCTAGAGGACCTCAAGTTGAAGAAGTTGATGATCCAGAAGAAGAATTTGAATAGCCTAGAGCACCACAGCCAAATCCACAGACAAATTTCCAAAAAAATACTGGAAATTACTTTACCCTAGATGATGTTCCTCCTTCACAATATAAGAATAGATTTCTAGAATTTAGAGCATGGATAGCTAGACAAATGCTTATTCCTGGAGTAGAAATCAGGGTTGTTATTAAAACATTTCTTACAAAAATGGTGGGAAAGCTAGCAAACTGGTATGCTTCTCTGAATGCTTATACTAGAACCCAGTTAATGGATGCCACTTCACCAGAAGATTTTCTAGGACTCTTGCATTATGAGTTCTTAGGAAAATGGGATGATGATCTTGAAGTTGCACGAAAGGAGTATTACCAGATGAAATGCTGTTCATTACAAAGAAAAGATCTAGAAAGACATTTCTGAAATATGTCTCCTAGATTTTACCTGTTAGGAGGCACTGTTAATCCTGATTTAAAACAAGCCTTTTTGGCTTCTATTCCCGAGATCCTTGCCTCTCGAATGTTTTCAATCCTTCAATAATCAAATTACAAAGTTGGAGATGTGCTAATAGGACATTTGTATCAAATCATGATTCAGGCTCATACCCAGTTATGTGATCAAAGGAAGATGATTAAACTGTATCTGGGCAGTAGGAAGAATCCTTTGGGAAAACTTTCATGTGACAGGCCTGATTTACAGATCAAATGCAAAGATGCTAATGTTTATGTTTGTCCATCAAAGAAGAAGAAACATTTCTTCAAAATGAAGAAGAAAGGGAAAAGATCCAAGTTTAAGAAGTGGAAGTATTACAAGAAGAAAAAGTTCTGTGGCAAGAAAAAAATTGACAGATGCTACATCTGTGGGAAAAAGGATCATTTTGCAAAAAATTACCCTTCAAAAACAAAGAAGACTGAGCAAATGATTTAACAAATTTAGCAGATCACTAAAGTAGACCTGAATGATGCTGATCTTGAGTCTCTCTTTTCAAAAGAAGAAGAAGCTTCACCAAAATGTGTTTTTGCTGTAGGCCAAGAGACAGACTCAGAAACTTCCAGCTCTGAAATAGAGTCCTGGAATGACCAGTTCTTAATTGGTGATAATAGAGACATGATAGCCCTAACTCATGAAAAACATCCAATACCTTTGTTCCTTATCCAAATTTACCCAACCAGTTATTCCAAACCCATGAAACTTGTAGCCTTGATCGACACTAGAGCTAAAACTACCATTCTCAACCCAAAAGCCTTGCCTAAAGAATGTTAGAAACATCATTCTGAGTATTTCTCTACAGCTAATGAAGAATTACTTGAAACTGGCCTTAAAACCAGACACCCAATAAAGATCCAATTCTTTCCAAATTGTTACACCTAGACACATGTTCTTGGATCTTCTTTTCCTGGAAAAGATATTGTCATTGGCTTTGATGTCTATTGGAAGATGAAAGACTTGAGAATTCTTCCCAATGGACTCAAGTTCAAGAAATACTTTCAACCATTCACCAATATTTCATCTATCCTTTTTGTTGACCAAACCGTTTCTCAACCAAACCTTCAAACTATTCATGAGTTCTTATTAAAAGAATGCAGTGCTCGGTCTCATACAAAGTTTCTTCAGAAATGCTCATCACCATTATGGAAAAATGAGGAGTTCTTCATCTCCTTACCTTTCAAACAAAATGAAGATGTCAACCCAACAAAGGCAACTCATCCAGGAATGACTCCCTCTGATCTTAAATTGGCAATCGAAGAATGTAACCAATTGGAAGACCAAGGTCTAGTTGCTCCCACAAAATCAGAATGGGCGTGCCAAGCTTTTTATGTAAATAAAAGATCAGAACAAGTTCGTGGAAAGAAAAGATTGGTGATCGACTATCAGCCTTTGAATTTCTTCCTCAGGGATGACAAATTCCCTTTACCAAAAATTTCCTTATTATTTGCATTTTTGGTGGGAGCTAAAATCTTTTCAAAATTTGATTTGAAGGCTGGATTTTGGCAACTTGGAATCAAAGAGGAAGATAGATACAAAATGGGCTTTTGTATTCCAAACAGACACTATCAATGGAATGTGTTGCCTTTTGGACTCAAAGTAGCCCCATCACTGTTCCAATGGGCTATGATCAAAATCTTTGAGCCCATCCTCTCCAGCGCTCTTGTTTATATTGATGATATTCTTTTATTTTCTGCAGATATAAAAGCCCATGAGAAACTACTCCAACAATTTGCTAATCTTGTACGACATTATGGTGTTATGCTTTCACCCACCAAAATGTTCATTGGCCAAACAGAAATAGATTTTCTTGGAATGAGATTCAAAAAAGGGAAGTATCTTCCAGGTCCTCATGTTGCAACAGAACTGGATAAATTTCCAAAAGAAAATCTTTCTGTCAAACAAATAAGACAAGTTCTTGGCATTATCAATTATCTCAAGGATTTTATTCCTCACTTGACAAAGAAGAAAACCCTCTCAGAGCTCTTCTAATAAAGAATCCTCCACCATGGTCCTCAGAATAAACAGAAGCTCTTGAACAACTCAGAATTTGCACAAAAAATCTTCCTGATCTCCAAATTCCCTTCATAGGAAAAAGAATCCTTCAAACAGATGCAAGCGATCAATTTTGGGGAGCTATTCTTTTAGAAAAGGATGACAATAAGAAAAAATGGATTTGTGCTCATGCTAGTGGAAAGTTCACACATGGAGAATGCCATTATCACTCAATCTTTAAAGAGGTCTTAGCAGTTAACTATGGCATAAAAAATTTTGAATTCCATCTAATTGGTCATCATTTCAAAGTTGTGATGGACTGCTCATCATTTCCAAAAATTCTTGAATTCAAAGGAAAGACTCTGCCCCATCCTCAACTTCTCAGAATGAAAGAATGGTTCAGTAAGTATGACTTTGAAGTAGAACACATCAAAGGAGAGGATAACCTGTTACCAGATCTTTTAAGCAGACCACCTGTCTCTTGTGAAAAATCCTTTCAGCTAAAAGTTCTTCCCATGTTATACATGTACCAAACTATTAATGCTAACTTTCTTAAAAAAGGTATTCCTCCATCCTTACTGTCACACATTTCCATGACCATCCTTAATCAAAAGGCAAGAACTCAAATTTTTGAACTTCAATTCGGACTAATCAGAAAATATAGGTCATATTTCTTTCATAAATTAGGCTTTCATCCTATCTATCCTTTCACCTGTATTTTCAGCTTCCTAAACCAAAGTCCTGGAAATCAATTTTATTGGCCTCCTGAATTGTTAATCCTGTTTTGGTATCTTTGTCATCTATACTAGATCTCATTTGATCTTCAACCATTAAAGCTTGCAAGGTATATCAGCCTGCTTGAGAAGAATGAAGGTCTGAATCCACATTTGTCAACATTTCTCAAATGGTTCCAGAATTTGTCAAGATGGAAATCCTATTTGACAAATGAAGCTTATACTCAACAGGTGGCACCTCCTCTCGAATGTCATACTATCATCACCCTCAAAAGAACTTTCTTCAAAGCTAAAGGTGTTTTTACTGATGTACCATGCTTTAATATCTATGGGACTTATAGACACTCAATGATGCACTATATTATCATAGATACCATAGATCCTTCACCATGGAGAGAGTTTCAAAGACACATGTTCGAGAAAAATGGTATTATTCCAAAGGAGATATGGCCAAAGATATCTGATGATGCCCCATGGGAAATATTTCCTTCTGATTATGGGAAACAACTATTAGCAGACAAAGAATATTGGGAAAAGACACAAAGGACTACATCAATCCAGTCTCACATGCAAATTGATGATCCTTATCACGCCAGCTCATCTGATCCTTATCAAGCCAGCTCATCTGATCCTTATCAAGTTAGCTCATCTGATCCTTATCAAGCCAGCTCATCTGCAAAACAGATATGGTTAAACTCTTTCAAATCAAATAATTCAGAGGACCCATGTATGCTAATAGCAGGACACACACAGGATCCTGATGAAGACTTTTACCATAGTGAAGACAGTGCTGAAGATAAGAATCTATCTCCAAGTCACGAGCCAATTTGTCACAAATGGTTGTAATTTAAAGTTGTTACTTTTATCAATGGATGTCTATCCACATTTGTCTGTTTTTCTATGTTTGTTTATTTGCTTGTAGGCCTTCTTGTATCTCAGCTCCTTCTCTATATAAGGAGCTTTCTATCTCAGTTGAAAGGCAGAACCCCTCTTGTAAAAATCTTCAGAAGCTAAATAAACCATGGCCTTTTAAAAGTCTTTCTTCTTCTCTAGCAGTTAGATTATGAATTATAATTATTCCACCTATCTAAATTAAGGAGTATGCTCTGTACTTGCCTCTATGAAGGATCTAGTACATCAGAAACTTAATTAAGAAGATGATATAGTTACCAACTCCATTAAGATTATAATTTATAGTTGTATAAATTATAAAAAGGGGACAGGCTGTCTGGCCGAAAATTGGTTGTGTGATGCTATAAGTATGACTTTGGCTAGTCCATGATATAATTTGTATAGCTATGAAATATAATTTTATTATTGAATTTATGGATGTTTAGTGATTTCAATATATTATTATTTAATATTTATTTTATTGTGTATTGTGAACTTCAGTTGGGAATTGTGTAGTTCGGGGTCCCAGCCCGAGGTGTTGAACTTGTGTGAAGTTCAGAAGTGTGTTTGCTTGCAGGGTTGACTCTACTTTGGTAGAGGAATGTCCATTTTACATATGAGACTTTATCAATTTTTCGATAAATTTATCGTAAAACGTGACATCGGGTCAATTCTAAGTTTTGAATTCTGAGTTGAGTCTTTCTTAAAAATTCTAAAAGTTAGGGTTTCTATTTTCTGATAGTCGTTTTATTTTCTATATTTTAGTTGCCTCTCCGGTTGTGTCTACTAGTCGAGGTTGGACACAACGTATCAGAGGAGCGCATTCATCTTGTAAGTTAATATTTGATTTGCATGTCAGGTTTTTAAATTAAATACATAATTGCTGATGAATTTATATTTATGAGATTCTAGTCAATAGTCTTTAAATAATGTTGCATGATTTAATTTATAGTTGATTTATTTTATTGTAATTTTCCTTGTTCTATTTTCATTTATTTTAAATAAACTATGGTAGAACGGGCTATCTGATGGATTTCATTAGGACTGTGTGTGCATTGGTAAAATATTTTATTAATATTAATTATATTACTGAGACCGAAGGTTTGGTGATGCTTTGCTCTCGAACACCGCCAGTAATATGATATTTGATTAAATACTAGGATCGAAGGTCTGGTGATACTTTATTCTTGGACACCGCTAGTATAGTTGGATTAATATTTATTAAATCACCGGGGCCGATGGTCTGGTGATGCTTTGCTCTCGGACATCGCCAGTGATATTGGATTAAGTGATGTGATTGCGGTTGTGCATCCTAGTGATGTTTTGCTCTCGGAATCTATCAGTCTTGGATATAAATAAACCAAGTGGCTGATAGAATTGAGAACTATGGTTCTACCTAGTTTTTGTACTATAATTTTTTAAAAGCATTTAAAATTATTCCTCCTTTTGAAAAATGGGTTTCTTATATGTATATTAAATTATTTGAATAAAATTATAAATATATTATATTTTCATAAAACTTATTTTAAAGGAGATTTTCAAAACGCATTCATTTCTTTTATTAGCTTACTTAATGAGGTCTGACTCCCCTCAATTTAATATTTTTTTTCAAGAGTTTGGGGAGTCTTCTGTTAAGCCTATTTCTCTACGCTGAGTAGCTTCTTCATCGGTTATCTTATATATGTTTATATAGTTGTGTTTGTATTAGTATCCGTGTGTCACAGTAGAGAAATTGTATAACTGCATACTTTAATTTGAATATTATGTATTTGTGAGTAATTTACTGAGATACTATTTTGTATAACTGATGATATTTATTTATACATGACGATGACATAGTTTGTTTAAATTGAGAACAATTAACTTGATAATGTGCATAATGATTAAATTATTTTATTATAAGGTTTTAAAGTGAAATATTTTGTGTTTTTTTTAAGACTTATTACGAGTTTCGATAGCTTTAAATTTTTCTATTTCCTAGTGTCGGTCACATACCCCTAGATTCGGGTCATGACATTTTAACTGATTGCTAATTCTAAAAAGAATACAGTTCGCAACTAAAAAAACAATTATCTACAAATTATCTCTTTCTTTTCCCTCTCTTCTTTCCACAAAACACTTTTTTTTTCTTTTTCTCTCTCCCATCTTCCCCTATTCTCTCAACTTTCTTAAAAAAAAAAAAAAAAAATCCCACTCTTTTTTTTTCTCCAACTTTCCCCACCTTCCCTCCTTTTCTCTAATGTCTATCTAGGAACATTTTTAAAAAATCTTCTTCCTTTTCTATCTCTTTTTTTACTTTATTTTTATTTTTATTTTTTTTTATTTTTATTATTCTTTTGGGCAAGACCCATTTTTAGAAAAAAAATAGTTTTGAACTCTCTTTTTTTAGGCCAATACTTTTCCTTGATGAGCTTATGTTGAGCTTTTCATCGTTAGACTTTTTTGGCTTTAAATGGATCAAAATCAAATATCAACACTCTAATTTTATTTTCTAATACTTTAATATCTTCTCAACTAATATCATTATTATTTTGTAATAAAATCTTAATATAGCAATACTTTTCAGTACTAAAAATATTTTATATGTGATCAAATATCAATATAACTATTTAGATAATTTTAAAAATATTATAAATTTATTTTAAAAATTATTTCTTTATATTCTTAATAAAATAAAAATAGATCTTATTTTTATTAATTGTGAATTTATTTTAATTAATCAAATGCTGTACTATGATAAACAATTTTTTTTAATTAAAAATCTATGTTATTTTTAACATTATTTCATATATATTTTTTATAATATTAATGAATAAGGTACTAAAATATAATTAAAATCAAACTATAGACCATTAAATGGTATAAAAAAATACCATCGTCCTTTAAGTGAAAACGTCTAACACAAGGTATTTTTTTATACTTTTCCTTAATATATATTCATTCGAAATAAAAGATTAAATATTTATAGGTACTTAATAAGTGAAAATAACAAAACTTGTTATTTTTAAATGATATTTTACTTCAGTCTGGCTAGAAGCCTAAAGGCCAAAAGATGATTGGCTAGCAAATAACATACAGTTTTATCCAAAATTTACTAAATTAGTATAAAATTGTCCTAATTTATTTGCTTTGTTTATACACACCTGTAGAATAATCAATAATTAAAAAGTAAGACGTAAACCTAAGTTTACAATACATTCCAAAGGAACTCCATTTCGCTTTTTAATATAGGACATAGACGGATAAAGAACAGCAAGACAAAATTAGCTAAAAACTTCTATTAGACCATTACTAAACAAAATTGTAACGTTTGTCAAGGCCAAAAAAATAAAAAAAACCCACATTCTGCATCTGAATGCATGTTAACATCAGTAGGCAGGCCAATCTAAGAACCAATTCCAACCCCAAAATGTGGCGATAAGAATTAAAATTATGGGTAACAACTAACAGGAAAGAAAGGAATAGATAAAGAAAAAAGAGCATTGAATGGGAGAAAGGAAGATGAAGCAACTCCTGTGATAAATGTATTGATTTTCCTGTCCTGTGTATAATTTAGAAACTAAAATCTATGCCTTGACCACCTTCGCTGTGATACCTATGAATAGATTACAAGGAGCCACCATGATTGTATACCAATGGCTCAAAGAAAATTTGACCTTAACCATAGCTGAGTGGAGGAAACCAGGGATCAAGGCTTGGTTGGGTGTAGTAGTGCCACTAAATATCAGGCATCACTGAAAAATGCTACTCACGGAGCAATCATCATGAACATTCCCAATTATCTTACCCAACAGGTTAGCTACTGAAAGAACAGTCAACTGAGGGAAGTAGTTCTTCTCCGCCACTGGAACTGTGTTTGTAATAATCACTTCTTGGAATAGGCCGCTTGACAACCTCTCAATGGCAGGAGGGCTACCAAAAAAGCAGAAACATAAATTACATCATCACATGTTAAATTTGTAAACCCACTCCCACACCATTGTATAAAGCAATATAGACAACTGTCAGACATAATATGTATTAGGACCCAAGAAAAGAAGCATATGCACAGCTGCATCATGAAAAATCCTTTCAATTTTCCACAAAATTGGCAGTAAGAGGGAAGAAATTAAAAAATTTTAACTGGATAAAGTAACAGTTTTCTTGAAAATTGCCACTTTTGAAAACATTTCTTGGGGATGACTAGAGGATGACAAAAGCTGCCTTGACAGAATGAAGGCAATCCTAACAGTGCTAGACGAGGAAATTTAAAAAATGGAAAAGAAAAAAAAAGGATTTGAAAGAGAGAGAGACTTGATATATATTATATAAACGAAATTAAAACCTGAAAACAGCATGAGTACAGCATGCATAAACTTCCCTAGCCCCTTCTTGATGTAAAAGTTGTGCTCCTTTTTCAATTGTACCTACAACACATGAGCAATTTAATGGTTAAATATCATAATTAAACTGAAGCCTTCCATCATAGGATAAAAAATGCAGTGGAATGTTAGTTATTATGCATGTGTATGGTTACTTCGTCAAAAGAAAAATTCTATAATTTGGTTAATGGCACACTCACCTTTCCCACTCGGCCAAGGCCATATAAAGTTATGTATGGTTACAGCATAACCAATCAAGGGAAATATCCATTTCTTTAAATACTGATTAAATTGGAGAGTAAGAAAACATGAAAGTAGAACTAGGAGGGGAGCAAAATGAAAACCAAAGAAATTAACAAAATTACTTCAAAATCAACAGCATGCAATAAATGAAAAATTGCAGGTGACTTTTAAGTTTAAACGGAAACAACCCAGGTGGCTCAAATTTTTTCTCAGCCAACCCAAAATTAGGTCAAGAACCAACATTTGATGATATTGAAAATTCTGACCGGAGGGGACAAATGAGCTAAAACAAAATAATTAACTGAGCAAAAAAGAAATTGGTAAGTAATAAATTCACAAGTTGTTGACACAAATCAACCATCAAATACTTTATATCTCAAAATATATTTTAAAGAAAAAAAGAAAAAAAAAAAAAGAAGAAAGAAGCATTTCAGCTTTTTTTTTCCCATAGTAAGGATTGAATACCAGCAGTGTCAATCATGTCATCTACCATGACTGCAACCTTTCCTTTAACATCACCAATAAGGTTCATCACCTGCAACATCAAGAAAAGTTGAGGTTGTGAAACAACATACAAGAAGTAAGAAGGGGAAAGTATAAAATAAAGGAATGCAACATTCCTATACACAAGAAAACCCGCCAGAGGACTATAATATCTATTTTGATCAAATTAGCATTCATCACATGCTTATATGTGCCTGCAATTGCAAAAATAGTAGTAATGATTCATAATTAATAATGAAGGTATCAAAGTACAATAGCTAAGTGCCTTTCAATTTGAAAAATGATATAGTAATTATTCATATGCCAAAAAGAAACAATTACTAATTAAAGAATGAGATTGTAGATTAATAATAATGTACACATAGACCAAACATCATTAAATCCAAATATAAGTGAGTGTCTGAATCCCAAGCAGAAGTTTGACAACAGGAACGTAACCAACTGCATATGCATTGAGTAGCTTCTCTATAACTTTCAACCAACACATATCAGAAGTAAACTCAATTATATATATAAGAACGTAAAACAAGAAAATCTGAATTGGCTGCGTCTGTCATCTGGCTCCGAATTATTTGGAATTACTCATTCCATCTTTCACAGCCAAAGATATGCTGAATAGAAGCATACTTTTTTTTAGCAAGAATGGGTGTGCTAACATAGAGAATTAAAAGACCGCAACATAGTGGAGAGTAAGATTCTGCAAAATCCAAGATTTTTATGCATTAATTGTCAAGAAAAGCTCCTTTGTGACTGTGCTTCCTTGACATAGAAATCAAGACCTTGTCCTAACATCCATCTAAAATGAACAAAATTCCAAGGCAAAGATTCACAAGACAAAAAACTCTTCATAATAGATGAACTTTGGAGAATCAAAGAATCTGCTAGAGAGGAAAGTGAATGTGGGATAGGATGCATCAGGAAAAGACCAAAAAAAAAAAAAAACTTCAAGGACAATAAAACAAGAAAGAAAGAAAAGAACAACACAAGCCCTTCTTATCAGTAAGATTCAGATAGTCATGATATAGATTAAAAAGATAACGCCTTTAGACTGGAGATTTTGTCCAGCAGTTACCTCTGCAAGATTGTGTCCTTGACGCCTTTTATCCACAATAGCTAAAGGGGCATCAGACAACTTTTTGGCAAAAGCTCGTGCTCTTGCAACTCCACCAACATCAGGTGAGACCACTACCAAATCATTGGAATGAATTGCCTTGCTTGCAAGATAATCAAGAATCACAGGCTAGAGCACCATAAGAAGGAACAGAAATATGTTATTAGTCCCACACCATCAATGACAATCAAAGTAAAGAGTATGGAGTAATTACCTCACAGTATACATGGTCAACAGGAATGTCAAAATAACCTAAAGACTGCCCAGAATGAATATCACAAGCAAGAACGCGGTTTGCACCTGCTTCAGTGATAAGGTTAGCAACAAGTTTGGCTGCAATGGATTCACGACCTTCGGTCTGCAATCAAAAGTATTTCTGTTATATCAAAAACCATTATACGGTTTTGAATGCAAACTGAAAATAACTGTAGCCATAATCATAACAAATATAGTCCATAACCAGAAACCATAAAACCTGCCTTTCTATCAGCTCTGGCATATCCAAAGTAGGGAATGACAGCAGTGATATTCTTGGCTGATGCTCTCCTACAAGCATCTATCATGATAAAAAGCTCCATGAGATGCTCATTGGCTGGAGGGCAGGTGGGCTGCAGTAGATATACATCACATCCTCTAACACTTTCTTGCAATTGAACATAAATTTCACCATCCGCAAAACGTTTAATGTCGACCTTTCCCAGTTCCAGGCCCAAATAGTGAGCAATTTCCTAAAAATAAATGGCAAACAGCAAGATGTCAGCCAGCTCCCAGAAGACAAAGGAAAAGAAAAAGATGTAAATAACATTTCATAATACTTGTATAAAATGCATATACACAAAAGAAGAGGAACATGGCAGCCTCCCTGAACTAAAACCAACATGTAATGAACAAAACTGAAGTCACAAACATATAAAAAATGGTCGCCCAATAGACTAGCAAAGTCTTGATCAGCCAACTGGAATCGTCAGCATCTTAACCGAAAAAAGTCTAAATTACTCAAATATACTACTCTAACCAACTGCCAGTACCTTAAACTTAAAATACACACGTGAGCCATTAAAGTGTTTTATTTTTTTATTTTTATTTTTTTGGGTGCATTATGGAAGCATGTGCATAAAACTAAAATTTGGGATACGAATAAAAAGGTGTGTTTGGAGATACCTGAGAAAGAGCAGGATTTGCAGAACCAGAAAACAATTTAAGCTTTGTAGTAGCTCTGTTAACAGATTCCCCCCTTGCAGATTCCAAGAACTTAGGCAAACTCCCCTTCTTCACAATATGAGTAGGAGGCTTCCAATTCTCAATATTAACATCACATCTCTATACCCATCAAACATAATCAATTATTCTCTAATTTTCATTGTAAGCTAACTCACTAAATAACTGAAAAGCAATCACTAAACGCTTACAACGCTGCTTTGAGCCAGCAGTCGACAGCGAGACCCATTGGATGGCACACATACTCTGCAACAAAATCGAGAGGAAGAAGAATGAGAATAAGATGATACAGACGACGCCGTTTTAGAACACGACAAGGCCATTGACTCCATCTTTAACTCAAGTTTCGATAATAGCGGCGGTAGCCGTAGTGCTGGCGGTGGTTAGAGTTGGCGTTCGGGTTTTATTTATGCCTTCTGTGCTCCCATTCTGCGTCTGTTAGTTTTTGTAGACGCCAGGATTTCGCCAATTTCAGCAAGCTAAGGTCATAATATCCAAAACGACATCATTTTTTCTAATTCGGTAAAGATTAGTTGAATCTGAACCGGCTTTTTTTTTCAAAAAAAAAAAAGCTTGGTTGGAAATTAAATATATTTCTGGGCAAGTCCCAATATTCTATTCCAAGTTTGAATTAGACTTTGCTGTGTTTCCAAAGATTCTTGTGTAAGGTGCTTTTTGCCACGTAAGAGCCAAAATATCCGGTGGCTAATGAGACTCTGTTTTTAGTCCAAGTCTCCCTACTATACTTCCACTAGACGCGTGCTTTTAATATTCCGCGGACGGTGCTTTTTTTTTTTTTTCCAAATTCCATGACTCGTGGAAATTGTTTTTTTTTTTTTTTTATCATTTGCTCTTTATTTCGTTTTCATGTAGGGGTGTGCTCTCTTCGGAAGAACATGGAGACTTTTGAAACTATACCAAAATTTACCAACTTAAAAAATGAACATAAATCACAACATAAACACAAAACACATAAAAAGATCTATTAAATAACACAAAATAAAAAAAATAACATAAAAACAATATTGATCAATATGGAAATCATGCATAATCTCAAGAAATATCACTAATTAAACATGAAAATCATACCAAACATGCACAATACATATGGAAAATCACAACGTAATCAGATAGGACTCTGTCAAAGAGGTGACGCCTCCTAACTAGGAGGCGATGCCTCCATCACCTCTTCATGAAGAGGCGACGCCTCTATGAAGAGACGTCGCCTCTTCAACAAAGGTAGGAACACTTTGCATTTCTTACATTCTAAGAAACATGACGATCATGCAAATAAATAAGAAATAAACGTAAATATACCAATATTAACAATCAATATTCAATATCTCATGCAATCATGCTCCTCTATAAGCTTAAAATAAGTAATATAACTAAAAAAACACATAGAAACTCACTGACTTGGACGTGCTTGATGGTTCTAACTAAGCCCTCAAAGCTTGGTTAATGGAGGAGTGGCCTTGAATGTAAGGAAGGCTCCCTTTTTTTTCTAAAGAATTAAGTACTTTAAGCTTCCAAGTCTCCTCCATTCTTCTTCCTCCTTTCGTCCTTTCTTTTTTTCTTTCTTTCCCTCATTTTTCTATTTTTTCTAAACTCTTCTTTCTAACAACTAGCCAACCTCCTCTCTCATGCTTTCATATTCCCTTTTAAAGCCTCTCACCCTTTTTTCTTTTTTTAATTTCCCAAAAACCCATTCTCACCTTCTCCTATTACCTTTTTTCATTCCCTAAGCTCTTTCCTCCTTTTTCTTCTTTCCTTTTCATCAAAAAATGACCAAATCCTTACAAGTGGACTTCTAACCATGGTCATTAATGGCATTTAATACTGTATAGAGTGGGTGTGATGAGGCGTCGCCTCATTGACACTGGGGTGAAGAGGCGACGCCTCTTTGTTGAGGTGATCGCCTCTTCACCTGGGCCAGGTCAGGGCCTTTGGGTCAAGAGGCGATGGGCTTGGGCTTTGGCTTCTATTTTGGGCTTGGATATGGTTTTTATTGGGCTTGGCTTAGTGTTTGGGCTTTCAGAGTTGATTTTAGAGAAGTCTCGGGCTTCCCTAGCATTCAAAACTCAAACTTTCTCATCATCTGACTTTCGTTGTTGGCTGATCAAACTGATAGTGTCCACAATTAGTATTGTTTTAATTTTTAAAATGGTTCAGTATAAAATTTTAATTCTTTTTAAATGGAGGGATATACTAGGGTTCAAAATAGGAATTTAAAAATATACATACATTCATTTAAAAAGTATAAATAAAAATGTATAATAAATTTATGGTACAAAATAAAAAATAATAACATAATTTTCCATCAAAAATAAAATTAAAAATCAATAAAATCTAAAATAAATAAATAAATAATTTAATACCTTATAAGATTTGGAACCATGAAATATTAATTTTTTTTTCATATTTTAAGTTCAAATTGAAATATAATAGATATTCCACATTCTTATTTAATAATAAGATGGTGCAAACTACTATATGAGTCGTCTTATAAGTGTGAAAAAGGGTGTTCGAAGAGGTGTTGGCAATGTGCTAGCATATCCTCTCTAATGCTCAAATTAGTTGGAAATTCATAGTGTAGAGAGTGAGAGTTAAGGCAATGGAGTAGTGAACTTACCATCTCTCCTCCTTTCCTATTGTATTTATACAAAGGATGAGTTTGAGTTTTATTTAGTCATTAAGGTAGTTATATGACTTTTCCTTAGGATGGATGCCCAATGGGTTTGTTAGCAGCTTTTGCAAGTTGATGTTGTCATTTTGTCTGTAGTTGTTAAACTATTTTAGTGTAGGTGATGTAGGTCTTAGGCAATATTCTTTGGTTTTTGACCAAAAGGTCATTGAGACCAAGTTGATCGAAAAGGGTAACCAAGTTGACCAGAAAGGAGGACTAATTTGGTTGTAAGATGGTTCATATTTGACGACATATTGTGATATTTAGAGGAGCTTAATTAGTCCTAATTGCCAGTATTTATTTCTTTATCACTATAGTTCTCGTGAAAAAAGTTAGACATTTATGTCCAATAGGAAATTGACTAGTGTTTTAGTTAGGTGCGCTTTCTGTGACTTATGGTTAGTTGTTAAATTTTGAATTGTAGCTAAAGACATAGTATGTTGTCTTTTTAATGTCAATTATGGCCATTAATAGTTAGTGGGCTCGAAGGAATGGATTGGTTCTCTAATTACTCCTTGCTATCTATGTTGTTTTACTTCCATTTTTCATATTTTTTACTTTCTCTCTTTGTTTGTGTAAAAACCCTAGCTTATCTCTTTCTTTCAGCACTTATATTACACTTTAGATTTGCTTTTTACATCTTGTAGACTTTGCTTTTAGAGGATCAACCATGTCATTTAAGAGTGAGTATTTGCTATCTTCTTTTTTATCTATATTGTTTTATCAATACTTCTAGTTCCTATTTGTGTTTTTTCTTTCCTTACTTCTCTTTCTTTTTTTTTGACCTTTTTTGTATGGTGGTGATTGCATGTGCCTTTTGTGTTTGATTTTTTGGTATTGTTATTTTATATATTTCTTTCGTATTTATATTTTATTTAATATAGTTGTTGTTGATTTTATGTTTCCTCATACTTTTAGGTTTTCTTTTCTTTGTTTTTGTATATTGGCTAGTGGATTTTTATGGTGGATACATGATGTGGATTGAATGACATTAGATTTCCTAAAATAATAGGATAAAGGCCATGATCTTTTTTTGATTCATTACTAGTATTTAGTCTCCTATTTTAGTTAGGATTTGGGTTTTATTCTTATTTTAGCATTATTTTAATTTTATTTCCTACAAAGGATTTGACTTTTCTACATTAGTTGGGATTTCATTAACCTATCCTAGTCAGGTTTTTCTTTATGTTCTTTCATAATTAAATGGGGATTAGTAGGCTTGCACTCTAATATATATTTGAACATCAATTAGTATCAAAGCATGGCTCAAGGAAGATAAATTGCTATTCTTATAGAAGAAGCCTATGAATGTGATGACATAATGCAAATAGAGTAATCCCTTAAACAATGATTGGAGGAATTCATAAAATATTTGACCTAGAGGATGACTATTCTGACTATAAATTCATTATGGAATAATCCTAATCTTAATTAAAGAGGGATTGTTGTTAGGATACTATCAATGAAAAGCTAAATTTAAGTAATGAGGTCAATGGAAGCATGTAATACGTTAGCTTACAACTTGAGAAGTACAAACAAAGGCATAACTTTTTCAATTGGAGACTACCTCATCTTTGTATCTATTAATGCCTTGCTAGGGTAATAAATTACCCTTTTTGAACCCATCCTGATCTTGGGCTAGTAAACTTCCAATTGACTCTTTTGAGGCCAAAATATATAAAATTAAGGGCAAAGTTAGCCTTGGAATTGCCATGACCGGAAGATGGGTCAAATAAACCTTTATCTTATCAAAGTCATATTAATGTTCTTCAGTCCAAATAAACTCAACCTTTTCTTAAAGTTTTAGTAGGGGTGCCAAATCCTTAATTGGCATATTGTATTAAATATAACCTTCTGCAAGTTGTTTATCTATCTGATCAATCTTTGAAGTTCCTTTTTGGACTTTGGTGGTGTAACTTGAATTATTGCCTTTGCCTTATTACCATTTAATTCAACCCCTCTTGTGCATTAACAATCCTAAAAGGTTTGCTAAACACTAAAAGCACACTTCAAAGGATTTATTTTAAGCTTGGTTGCCCTTATTTTGTTGAAGGACTATTGTAGATGACTCAGATGTTCTTCTTTGGCTTTGGACTTTACTATCACATCATTAATATAGACTTATACACAATCACTTATAATGTGTCAAAGATTTTTTATGTCGCCCTTTGATATGTTGCCCTAGCGTTATTGAGACTAAATGGCATGGCAACCCATTCATAACTACCTAAAGCCCTAAGACATTTGAAAGCTATTTTATTAACATATACCTATTTGATACAAATATGATTATAGCCTAAATGTCCATCCATAAGGCTAAGAAAAAGATTATTAATAGCAACATCAATCAACATATTGACCATAGGCATAGGATACTTATCCTTAAGAGTCATTAAATTTAGATTTTTGAAGTTAATGGACAGGAGAATCTTGCCATTTTTCTTTATAATTGGCGCAATATTGGATAATCATTTAGTGTACTAAACCTAACTTCAGTCAGCCTTCTGATCTCATTTTGGACTAACTTCTCAATTTCATAAGACATTCGATATGGGGGCTAAATGTAAGACCAATATCCTTACTTGATTGGGAGTTCATGCTAAATTAATTTCCTATCTAACCCAGACATTTGTTTATAGCTCCAAGTGAAGCAATCTTTGTACTCTCGGAGCAAATTCACTAAATTTTGTTTGAACTCTAAATTTAGTTGGAACTAATATATATAAGCCTTTTATCTTGTTTGGTTCTAAGATTTATTTTCTTAAGAGGATCTTAATTTTCAATAGCCCCATCCCTAAACTTCTCAACCAATATGATTGTATCACTGATCTTCAATTGACTAAATAGATCCTAATAATCATTGTTATATATACACTTGGTTGATCTTAAAGAAAGGAATTCTTTATCCCTATGACAAAAGATTTTATAGTTCTTGATCATTTCTTGAATTATCACAGATTGGCCTTACTATTCCATTGAAAAAATAGGCCAAGTTTACAATAATAACCCTTTACTTTTGTGCATGTATTTGGAAGTAGTAGTTATTGATAGGCTAATCTTTGCTTTAGTATGGAATGCTTCCTTATCGAAGGAGTTAGGATCTACATCAAAAATTTCTATATCCCTTTCATCACACTATATATATAACGATTGATTTAGAGAAGAAGGAATATAACTATTGAAGTGGATTCAATCCCAGCCTAGTACCATGGAATAATTAATTTTAACATCAAAGAAGAAGAAGCCTTTAGGTTATTCTCTTTTGCCTACCTTAATGTTAACCATGATAAATCTCTTAATAGGTTGATCATGTCCAATAAAATTAGTTATGAATACATTGGTCTTCTCTAAATCTTTAACATTAAAACCAACTTTTTGAGTATAGCCAAGGGCATGATATTTACACCAGCTGAATTATCAACCAATAACCTTTTTATCTCAACATTATTGATGTCGACCTTAATATACAAGGGACAAAATATGCCTAATCATTAACTTATATAGTTGAAGTATAGTTAAAGATGCTCTTAGTCCTTAGTTAGTGTCTACATCATTTGGGTCTATCACAACACCATTAAGTGTGGAATTTTAATTTGGTTTTGGTATGAATTTATTTAGTAAAGTCATCACATTGATAGTTTGGTTTATGATTCCTTAATCTTTCCCTTATTGATTGATCAAAACCACTGCCTTTGGCCTTATCCTATATCTTTATGATGGAGCTGGAAATTGGAAAAAGGCCTCTAATCAATATGTATTCCCATATACATCTTCTTTGATATTACTTTAAAGCCTAATCTTATTAGTTATATAAATTAACTTCAGCTCTAGGATTTGGATTACCCTTGTTCAGCCTTGGATAGGCCAGCTCCTTTACTTATTCTGTAGTAGCTTATCATCTTCTTTGCATCCTCCTTGGAGTTTTGGTCATCTAAACTCTATCTTAATTATCAAGATACTAGAGTCTTTGAAATACCTTTAATATGGGGTTATGCCTTTACCAATCATCATTTGCTTTTGGCTTGAAGGTTTTTGCATTAGGCCGAAGTTCTAGTTGGGGCTCATTACTTTGAGACTGATCCTAAGTTGCTTCTCTTTTATGTTAAAATTTGGTATAGATGAAGGGCAAATTATCTCCTCCTCCTTAACTATCTTGACCCTTCTTTCTTGTCAGCTTACCTCTGCATTAAATTGGGAAGATGTTTTTTAGGCTGATATAGTAAAATTGGCTATTATACACCATTTCCTAACACCTTCATATCTTTAGAGTATACTAAAATAGGGCTAATTGCTTCAATAGTCACATTCATCCTTTTAAATGGGAATAATAATTTTCCTTCTTCAATGCCCCTTTAAATAATATTCCTGAACACCATGTAGTTTTTTATAGAATGCTTCTAGGAATTATGCCACTTTTAGTACTCCTTCTTAGTCTGATCTTCCATTAATGGATTTATATAGCCACTAGATAACTTAAATTAGTCATTTTTTAGTAAATAGTTAAAGATTTCATTGGCATTAATAAGATCAAAGGAATACTCTTTAGTAATTTAGTTCCCTTTTAGAGGCTTATTCTTTTCTTTATTAGGATTCAAATTTTTTAATGTCTGACATTTTTTAGGCTTGGAACATATGTGCTCAGCCACATATAAAAGTTCACCATCAGAATCAGAGGTCAGATCTTCTTTAAGATGTGAAACCTTAAAGTTGTTGCTCTAGTAAGTTCCCTAGTGGAAGCCTTTATCTAATCTTTCTTTATAAGTACATCTCATAACTAGAAACTTAAGTTACTAGCTCATAAAGGTCTTAAAAATGGTATTATGAGCGATTAGATGAATGCTTGCTTGGATAATTTTTATTTGTGGGGCATTTTGTTTACCGAGGGATAATCCATTCTATTTTTAAGATAATGTCATGTTTAGTCTTAAGAGGAAACAAGACTTTTGATTTATTTTGGAGTCAATATATGATCACTTGAAAAAATAAGAGACAACATTAAGTCATTCAATGAGTATTATCCTAACAGAGATTCTAGGTCTAAAAGGTTGTTAGTGATATGCACTAGGTCAATCATGTATGACCATGTTTTGACTTTATAATTTTATTTAATAAAGAGACATTTTTCATTATCATTTTGTGTCATGATAATTACTTGAATAGTCAATTCTTACTAAGGTCATCAAGTATGTGACTTGATAGTAAAACCCTTAGATTAAATATGAGTTCTATTCAAATTATCCCTAGTCATAACAAAATGTTATGGCTAGTATGATGTTGATTGATGATTATGTTTTACTAATCATGAATATGAGATATTAAGTCAACTTATAGGTACTTATTTGGGAAATAATGTACTGGATTGACCCATCATAAGAATACTACATAGATAATTGTCATAAGTAATTCTCATCATAATAATATTGATTTAGTCTTTTAACCTTGAAATCATCATGGATTTCTACATAATTATTATATATTTTGACACAATCTAACATTGTCTTTAACAACATGATTAAATAGATTGTTGTTAGATATAAAATGAGTTATGTGAGGAATGTGAGTGATTGAGAAGGAATTTGTCCCTTATTTAGTATGAGTAAGATATCTATGGGCCCCTTGATAAGATAGACTGAGGAAAATGCATGGCCATGCTAAAGTGAATTGATAAAGAGTTATCATTCTCAGTCTACTTAGAGTCAAAAAATAATATGATTGAATTATACAAGGATGACAGAAAATATGCCTTATATTCAATCAAGATATCATATGACAAAGGGATTATAATATTTATTATAAATTAGGTTATGTCGGATTATTGACTTCACATGACTTGGGTAGTCATAATATCTTGCTAGAGGCCACTTATGACTTGTAGGCCTAAATAAAGATTTAAGGCCCACTGCCAATGTTATGTGAACCTACAGGGTCACATACTTAGAACAGGACTAAAAATGGATATGGGTTTGAGAAACCCAAATATGCTCTATGGAAATAAATAAATAGTTTATTTATTTATTTAAAGTAAATGTTATCTTAAATAAATGGAATATTATATTTGATTTAATTTTAAATAAAATTAGAATAATAATAATTAAGAAATTACCAAAAAGTTATTTTGGTAAGTGAAACCTTAATTAGAGGTCTATAAATATGTTATATTCTCTAGGGTTTCACTAACTCAATTATTAGCCACCAAAATTCATTTTTCTCCTCTTAGAAAAACTAAAACACAGAGTGTTTTTGTTCTTGATTTATGAGAAATCAAGAGAAGTGCTAGCACATAAAGTTTTTATTTTAATCAAGGGTTGTTCGTGTGGATGCTTGTGGAGGACGAATTCTTTTGGAGACGTCTTAATCCAAACTACTAAAATCAAAAGCTTGAGTTAAAGTGTCACCGGAGTGAACCTCCTCTCTGCCTTCCAACAGTCTTGCCTCTTCTGCTTTTGTGGTAAGATTTGAAAACCTTAATTTAAATCAATTAATTAAATTACTTGGATCTGAGTTAGGGTTTGTGGTTCAAAGTTTTAATTTCTGCTGCGTTTTTGAATCACGAAACCCAACAAAGGTCACATCTACTCTTTGGCTATTTCTCATTACTTAATATTCATCATATGGTCGCATTACCCTAATTATAGAGTTATAGTTTATGCACATACACATAACACATAATAAATGAAAAGTAAAGATATTAATTACAATTGTTATATGGCTTTCCTAGTAAAATACATTAAATAGAAAAAAAGGAAAAAAGTAAATCTAATCCTAGATTTAGAATACACTTGCAAAATAGGGGGTTAGCACAAATATATCTTCCATTCATCCATAAAACATATAAATTTGGCAAGAAATAGTAGAATATCTCAAAGTGCAAATATCATATAAAAATGACATAGAATGATGAAATTCACAAAAAATGATAATATTTTCTAGTAACCTAAAATATTAAATAGAAATACTAGAAAAATAAGTAAAATGATTG